>OY540809.1:11030987-13430987 GCA_961205875.1 Sialis fuliginosa | reverse complement strand
TTTAAGCCTATATATATTTTAAATAGGTTCAAGTCAGTGCCGAGTCAGTATTCTTTAATTAAGCGTACCACCTTTTATTACTGAAAAAAATGGATCGTTCAAACGTGAACCTGGACTACAGTAATTTTTTTCTCCCAATGAAATTTATATCACTGTAAAGTACTCTTTTCGACGAGTAATTTAAAAAAAAGAGTTCTCTTTTTTGAGCCCTGTAGGCCGTTTTAAAGATAGCAGAGCTTCATTTACGATGACGCGATCCTCTCTATTGGTGATGACCCTAGGTTGACCTTGACCAGACCTCCGGCGGTAGGCACCTGTTTCTTGGTACTGTCTAATAACGCGAGATACTGACGACCGATGTACCCCCATTTGTCTCGCTACATCGCTTTGACTCAATACTGCCTCTATCAAGGCAACGATTTGAGCTGACTGAATTTGAGTTAAGCGAGGCATTTTGCATACTTTACTCTTTTTTGGTTTAATGCTTTGTAAAGCTAATGTTGAATGTGTACGTTTACACAATTGACTTGCATTGAGTTGCAGGCCAAAACAATGGATGAAGTTCGACCTATAACCACCTCGCGGTACGTATTGGGTAATGCTGATGTTGGCGGTATTGGCTAAATACGGAAAAATATCTTTAAAACGGCCTACAGGGCTCAAAAAAAATCACAGATAACTCTTTTTTTAAATTACTCGTCGAAAAGAGTACTTTACAGTGATATAAATTTCATTGGGAGAAAAAAATTACTGTAGTCCAGGTACACGTTTGAACGATCCATTTTTTTCAGTAATAAAAGGTGGTACGCTTAATTAAAGAATACTGACTCGGCACTGACTTGAACCTATTTAAAATATATATAGGCTTAAACTAGAGAAAATTTCCAAGAAAACAAAAAAAAATCGTCTCCATACGATCAAAATTGACGGAAATACAAGCATTTGAAAATTGATAAAATTTCAATGAAAATTGTTGTTGCGATAATTTTGTTGTAAAGTGTATATCTTGAAATGGATTAAAACGAAGTAAATTAATTTTATTTTAATTATTATAGTCGGTATCAGCAGCAGCCTGTTTCTTCTACTCATCGCACGTTGGTCTTCATGTACAGTTAGGTATTTTAATAGTACTGTCTATTTTCGGTACTATTACGTTTGTTATCGTGGAATGGATGAACAGACGTTCGAAGAAACAAGAAGTGTTATTAGCAAATGGTTCGCAGCAGAGTAATCCGTCTAAATAATTATAAGTATCATTCCTTAATTAATATTAAACATTCTACGAGGTACGATGAAAAAAAATATCGGGAATAATATATTGTATATAAATAAAAAAATTACTTTTCTTTTATAGGTTTGGTGCTAAGTATTTTGGAGTAGGAAAAATTCAGACTAGATATTTTTTTTAGTGACAAAAATCAGTTTTCACCGATTTATCGTCCTTCTATCAATTTTACAGCAAAAATTGTTATTTACAAAATTTAAGCTGGTTAAATTCTCTACAAAAAAGGTTTTATTAATATTTTTTTTCAAATTGGTACTCAATCAATAATGGCCGTCTGAATTTATTAAAATTATTGTCTTATTCAGTTGGTCATTTTTCGGTGATGTACCAATCTGACAAAAAATATGCATAAAGCCCTTTTTGTAGAAAATTTAATTGGCTTTCATTTTGTTCATAACTATTTTTGTCGTTAAATTCACAGAAAGCTGAAAAATCGGCAAAAATTATTTTTTGTCCTTTCTCCAATAATAAAATATCCAGTCAGAATTATTTCTGTATTTTTAAAATTTTTCAGACTTGGCTCCTGACCTATTTGAAATATTTTAATATTTTTTCATCGCATCTCGTATTAGATATGTAATTTTATAAGACTAATGAGTCATTCCATGTATAATCATCAAATTTATTAAAATATAGAAGTTGCACTGTTTTTAATTTTGATGAAAGTTTAATCAGTTGTTATTATACTTATTAGATAGCAGAAACTGTACTTAGAAAAATTTTAATGGCCATAGTTCGGGGGTGGTGACCATTTTACCCTCTTAAGGTATGAAGATTTCGTCGATTTTCAACGTTTTTTCAACTCGCTATAGCACGCGTTCTAATAAAGCAATTACAACGAGCTTAATGTCATTTGAAAGACTAAAGAATCTAGTTTCAATTGATCTAGCACAATTTAAAGTTTAAATTATTTTTTTTGTAGATAGAGGCTTTTCAAATTTATTAATAAAATTGTCATTTTTTCTATTTTTCGAAATTTATTGTGGCTCTAAGGTTAAACTGAGAAAGCTATAATTATGTGTAAGTTATGTTCATTTATAGTACTCAGTACCCACAAAAAATCAGCTTGATTGATGCACATCTTTTATTAAAAAAATTTATTTAAATATCGCAAAAATCACGAAAACACCAAAATCAGCTGTTTTCGAAGCAAAAAAAAGTTATGTGGGGGACGAGATAAAATTCTGAATTTTTTTTTACAAATGCTCTAAATAGTTATCTTTGAAGGCCTTAATGATTCGTTTTGTTATTTTCATTTTTATAGTAACCAGAATTTTTTTTTTTAATTTAAAAAAAATACGAAAACTTCAAAAACGGTTATTTTTTAAACAATACAAAAATATGTTGGGCACGAGATAGAATTCTGAATTTTTTTTTACAAATGCTCTAAATAGTTATCTTTGATGGCCTTATAGATTCGTTTTGTTATTTTCATTTTTATAGCAACCAGAATTTTTTTTTAAATTTAAAAAAATACGAAAACTTCAAAAACGGTTATTTTTAAACATAATACAAAAATATGTTGGGCACGAGATAGAATTCTGAATTTTTTTTTTACAAATGATCTAAATAGTTATCTTTGAAGGCCTTAATGATTCGTTTTGTTATTTTCATTTTTATAGCAACCAGAATTTTTTTTTTTATTTAAAAAAATACGAAAACTTCAAAAACGGTTTTTTTAAACATTATACAAAAATACGTTGGGCACGAGATAGAATTCTGAATTTTTTTTTATAACTGCTTTAAGTAATTAACTTTAAAGGCCAATTGGCTTTTTCTTGTTATTTTCATTTTTCTAGTCACCAGACTTTTTTTAAATCCTTAAAAGTGTAAAAACTCAGATATTGTACTAATCAATACTAAAGAGAATCTAAATTAACAAATCTTACACTTAATAATAGTATTTACTATTTCGGATTGAGTTTGATATTTTTTCAACTTTTTGATCAATTTCATTTTTTCTCTTTGATAGGTAAAGGTAGTTTTTTAATTACAACAGGAGATTCATTCAAAACAGCACAAACTTGGTTGATTTTTCAAATACAGGGTTCAAATATTTCATCCCTGATATAGTAAATAATTAATTTTTTGGACATCACGACAATATTCATAATGAAAAGTAATATTTATAAAAAAATATATAATATTAAACCTTTCACAGAAGAATAATAAGTATACTTCAAAATCAATTTAACAATTAATTTATTTGTATGCTTTAACATCATAAATATAATAATAATAATAATAATAATATAACACATAATTTTTTTTTGTTTATTTTCGAAAATACATGATTTAAAAAAAATCTGGTGACTAGAAAAATGAAAATAACAAGAAAAAGCCAATTGGCCTTTAAAGTTAATTACTTAAAGCAAATTTAAAAAAAAATTCAGAATTCTATCTCGTGCCCAACATATTTTTGTATTGTTTAAAAAATAGCTGTTTTTGAAGTTTTCGTATTTTTTTAAATTTAAATATGTAAAACATTCTGGTTGCTATAAAAATGAAAATAACAAAACGAATCTATAAGGCCATCAAAGATAACTATTTAGAGCATTTGTAAAAAAAAATTCAGAATTCTATCTCGTGCCAAACATATTTTTGTATTATGTTTAAAAATAACCGTTTTTGAAGTTTTCGTATTTTTTTAAATTTAAAAAAAAATTCTGGTTGCTATAAAAATGAAAATAACAAAACGAATCTATAAAGCCTTCAAAGATAACTATTTAGAGCATTTGTAAAAAAAAATTCAGAATTCTATCTCGTGCCCAACGTATTTTTGTATTATGTTTAAAAAAACCGTTTTTGAAGTTTTCGTATTTTTTTAAATTTAAAAAAAATTCTGGTTGCTATAAAAATGAAAATAACAAAACGAATCTATAAGGCCATCAAAGATAACTATTTAGAGCATTTGTAAAAAAAAATTCAGAATTCTATCTCGTGCCCAACATATTTTTGTATTGTTTAAAAAATAACCGTTTTTGAAGTTTTCGTATTTTTTTAAATTAAAAAAAAAAATTCTGGTTGCTACAAAAATGAAAATAACAAAACGAATCTACAAGGCCTTCAAAGATAACTATTTAGAGCATTTGTAAAAAAAAATTCAGAATTTTATCTCGTCCCCCACATAACTTTTTTTTGCTTCGAAAACAGCTGATTTTGGTGTTTTCGTGATTTTTGCGATATTTAAATAAATTTTTTTAATAAAAGATGTGCATCAATCAAGCTGATTTTTTGTGGGTACTGAGTACTATAAATGAACATAACTTACACATAATTATAGCTTTCTCAGTTTAACCTTAGAGCCACAATAAATTCCGAAAAATAGAAAAAAATGACAATTTTATTAATAAATTTGAAAAGCCTCTATCTACAAAAAAAATAATTTAAACTTTAAATTGTGCTAGATCAATTGAAACTAGATTCTTTAGTCTTTCAAATGACATTAAGCTCGTTGTAATTGCTTTATTAGAACGCGTGCTATAGCGAGTTGAAAAAACGTTGAAAATCGACGAAATCTTCATACCTTAAGAGGGTAAAATGGTCACCACCCCCGAACTATGGCCATTAAAATTTTTCTAAGTACAGTTTCTGCTATCTAATAAGTATAATAACAACTGATTAAACTTTCATCAAAATTAAAAATGGTGCAACTTCAGCACCTTGATGATTTTATATGGAATGACCCTAATGTGTATGTATGCCATTCATAAAAATTATTTATTTACATTACGAAAAATAGCAAATTATTATTGTCCTTAACACGTTGACCACCATGATATTTTTTTTGCACGTAAGAAGTTTGGTTGTCAACGTGTTAATAATGAAACTTCATTAGTTATGAAATGGTTTCCGATAGTTAAAAATAATCAGCAATCGACGATGTATACATTCTGCCAATAAAATTTAAAACGATACTAGTCAAATTAATATTATTAACACGTTGAGTGTCATGACGCTGTGTGTTAATAATTGTAAAATATTCATTATTAGTCGATCAAAAATACTTTCATAATGATGAAAAAGTTGGTTCCAAAATTTGAAGGTTTTGATACCTCGCATTTTATTTCTACCTTCTTTTTGGATTAAATGGTATTTGGCAGTCAATGTGCTGAATTTATTTGATTATATAATAATTATATATGTAACCAAAAACAATAACGATTTATACAGCAAATAATTAGAGGTAGCTAAAAAATACAATTTTATACTTTACTAAATTTGTAATAGAAAATACTGTAGAAGAACCTAAAACGAATATTTTTATAAAATAGAAGGTTAGTCGCCTAATTTCATATGAGACTGGTGACAGTTTTTTTGTCAGTTGCATTTTTCTTCTACTGTATATGATTTTATAAAAGTTAACACAATTAATTAGACTGAATATTCCATATTGCAAGTTTCAGAAAGAGTTTCAGAAAAATATCATAAAGTTGTCATAAAGACATCATAAAGTTATCATAAAAAATTTCAGAAATATATCATAAAAAGTTTTAAAAAAAGTTTCAGAAAGATATCGTGAAGGTTATAAAGATATCATAAAAAAATATTTTTGTTGACATATTTAAAAAAAAAGTATCTTTGCTGTTTGGAATTATTGCAGCAAACAATTTAATTTAAGGGAGTGTAGATATTAACAGAACCGGCAGCTAGTATAACCTATGACTAGGGAAGTAATGTTTTAGGTTATGTAAATTAATTTTTCTTAATCTAAACTTTGCGTTTCTAGTTATGGTCGACTGGCCATTGTTTAAATATGGTTATCATGGTTTGTCTTTGCTATAATGTGACATGACAACTTCTATAGAATTTATAGTCCGTGTAAGTGTAATCTGCGGAAGAACCAAATTTTAGCAGGGTTAAAATATATGTAAATTTAACATTCCGCATAGAACCTTTTAGTTCTAGATTAATTTATTTCAGAACAATTATGAAATAATATAATTTTTATTTCAATTTTATGAAACATTTAAAAAGAATTCTGTTAATTCATAATTTGACCAATATTTTATTATCATTTTAAAGTAATTTATTTAAAACTGTTTTTTGGGTTTTAGAGATTATTTTAATCAGTGCCTTTTTAGAAAAATAACTAAAATGTAGAACAAAAAATTGCATATTGATTTTTTATTAAATATAATTTTTTTCCTTTTTAAAATTATATTAGGTTATGTAAGACTGATTTGTCTTAATTTTAAGTACATAAAAAAGTATAATGCCCGGTATTATAAAGGACCTAACAAAATTTGTTAGCTAGCAATTACATTCATATGGGGTATTAATACTGTACTAGTATCTATGGATTAGTTATGGAATTTAGAGCAGTGACACTTCAATTAATTGTAACACAGTTGGCATCTTTGACCGTACAAAATAATTTTCATAACATCACCACTGTTTTAATACCGTTTGTATTTACCTTCAACGCGTGCGCGAAACTTGTCTAAGTCATCAACAAACTCCAAAAGAACTGTCATATATGTTTGATACCTCAGTTGAAAGTGTTTGTTAGCTAACAAATTTGTTAGGTCCTTTATGATACCGGACATAAATCAAACATTTTAATTTAGTAGGGTTACCCCTCTCTATAATAGAAGGAAATATATCATTAAAAATTGGCAATAAAAAAAGGTTTTTAAACATTCCATTATATATTTAATAATTATTTAATTTAAAAAAATATATTGTAATAATTCTTATTTACCTCAAATTATATTTTTGATATAATTTTTTAAATGTAATGACAAACATATCAAACAAATTTTTTTCTATTGTTGTCTTTTCACTTATTTATAATTGTAAATACAAAATTAATTATTTAATTTTTTAAGCAAAGAGCTCAAAATATATAAAAAGTGCCAATATTGTTAATATCTTCTTGTTTATTAATAAAAAAGATTTAAAATAGTAATAACGACATTCCATGTAAATATTTGTAATAAGTGTTTATTAATTTATTTGTATATGTTATTAAAAAATGAATATATTGTAAATCTATACAAATTAATTATTGTAAATGGTTTTGGTTTAATAAAACATTATTTTTTAACATATCTTTGTTTTTCTTGTTCTATAATAATAATTACCATAATTACATTTCATTTTAAAATTTCAAAATAATACAATCTGTTTTACCTTCAGCAAAGTTACAAACCTTATATAAATTTAGTCGTGCATTTGCCTCATAGGTGGCGATACTATTAATCCAACTGATCCAACTCTTCCAACTGATTTAATTGTTCTTCAATTTTTACAGGTTTGTTAATAGTTTTTAGTCCAAGAGGTGAGCGACAAAAATTGCAACTACTTTATAAAGGCTGATTTTTTGATATTACGTCACATTTGTGGTGTAGAGATACAGTCTGCCGTCAGTCAGCTAGTTTCGTTAGCGTTTGGTGCAGGGACGGTTTTATTTTTGTAAAAATGTTGCAACTACTTTATAAAATCTGAAAATTTATTTGTAAGCAGTATACTAAGTAAGAACTCCTTTTAACACAATCAGCCTTCAAAATGTTGCAACCGGGCGCGTCAGCAGCGCGTTAAACTCGTTAAGTTAAACGCGTTGCTGACCCACCCGGTTTACCAAAACTAAAATCTGGTCACCCTAGTCACAAGTTGAAGAATGTTAGTAGGTTGTTTCAGCCACAAGATCATGTTTCTAATGTTCTGAAAAATTAAAAGTAAGTGCCTAACTCTAATTATAATAATATTTTGATAATATATTGAGTTTATAACCCTAATAGGTACGTTATTCTATGATAAAATTGAATACTGTATTATGTAACATATCCATCACGTGTAGTTTTTATAACAAAATGTCTGACGATATTTAAAACTGAATAAATCATGATTATGATTTGACAAGGCCAGGATTGTGCCACAAATTGTGCACAATTAAGTTCAATTAACTGTGCGTAGACAGCACTAGCTCCAACAAACAAATCTTGTCAGCAAAACAATGTCATATCAATTAAAATACAGCTTCTATTTCTGTGCACATTATTTAGCTACTCTGCTTTTTAATCGAATCAAAAACATTTTATGATTGAATATTTTTTATTATATCTGCGATATGTGCCTGGACCGTTTTAAAGCTGAGGCTGTAAGTTAAGACTAGATTAATGCGTTTTGGTCAGTCCGTATGTCCGTCTGTCTATATGTTACAGTCCTCCCATCCTCTCATTTATATTCTTATTAATATGAAATTTAGTATACGGACGTAGGTACATAGATTAATGACCTAAAAACAGAATTATTAGATTTTTGAAAAAATAATATTTTTACCCCCCCTCCTATAGTCTGAAAAGTGTACTCATTTTTTTTTCTCTTACCCAATTGAGATAGGTTTCTTAAAATGCAACAAACAATATTTTGGGACTTTTTGATTTTAACCCTTCAGTCCCTATATATTCACTTTTTAAGTTGTTATCAGAGTGCCCCCACCCCCTTTAATTTCTAAATTATTGATGCAAAAATCTGAAAAAATTCCAGAATGTAGCTTTCAATAAAAATTATAACGAACACTAGCATAAATAATAAAAATAACTTTTTTTATATATCGTAATATGAACACTTTTAAAGAAATTATTATACCTATCTACTATCAACATGAAATAGCACTTGATACGTATTATCAATGGCTACGGAACCCTACCATGTGCGTGCCCAACACGCACTTGGCCGTTTTATTTTTATAAGCTTTTTTAAATTCTTACAAATATTTTTTTATTATTAACTTTAAAGAAATTAAATAGGATTTTTATGCAACCCTAGTGTGTACAAATGAAGTATATGTGTATGTCCAGTCGTAAAATTCAAGAATAATATTTATTCCACTCATATAAACTAAATTGTAATATTTAATATGAAATCTGAAGATGGTAATTTAATATAACACAATGATAGGCGATCCTTTGTTGTGGTTATGACCACGTGCTGTGGTTTGAATTATTGAGATACATAAAGTCCAGGCAGGTAGATAGGTAGAAAAGGATACCTGGAGTTAAAACAGTGGCTGGAAAACAAGGATGGACAGGGGGGATAAAAAAAGTGAATGCATCGTGTCATATGAGTACATAAAATTTGTTATAACTGAATATAATTTATAAATATTTTTTTGTTTGTATTTAATAGTATAAAATATAAAATGACCGTTGTTTGAAACGATATTTGACTATTACTCGTACATTAAGGATTTTGACAATTTTAAGACCTTTAAAATTTGACTTCAAAAATTGTCAAATTAAAAAAAAGGGAACAAATTAAAAATAGAAATAGTGAAGAACATTAAATAAACTAACACTTAATAAATTATTATAGCATTTGTAAACAATATTGAACAGTATTTTTTGTGTTTAAGCAATAGTTAATATAAACTAGCGTTAAAAAATACTTTTTGTTCATTAAAGAAATAAAATGGCACATAGAAAAAAAATTATTCCTTAAAACAGTTAAACGAGTATTAGGTTAGTGAAATTTGTACTAAATGAACAATATCATGTATTTATATATATATTTATAAATCGTACATACAAATACAAGTTAATTGACCATTCTTGGTTAGAGCAATATATTGGGGCGAAATCAAGTTGATTAGTTTTAGGTTGGTTAGTTTTCGTTAGGTTAGGTTAAGTCTATTCTAACACATCAACACACGGCATATTTTTCAGGTTAACCTTATTTTATTTGGGGGGGGGGGGTAATGGAACAAAAAATATTATACAATATAACGAACGCAAATATTATTGCACAAAAACACTTTATTTTATGTTTAGTATAATAATGCTCAGAATTCAAAATGTTATTGCTCAAATACAATATATTTAATGCTAAAGTATATAAAATTATAAAGTATATAAAATATTGGGCGCTTAAATACTACCAAAAAAAAAAAATTTCAGAGCAAAATATTATTATTTAGATGTTTACTGTTTATTTTGTGGAATTAGTAGTTCTGGGTTCTGAAAAAAAAAACTGAATATCAGCCGTGAGAAAAATAGAAACATAAGTTGAAATGAATGAGTGGGAATTATTACTGTACATGTTTGTGCGTTTAGTAAAGTGATTGATCTGTGATTGATTCATGCCGTCTCACTCGCCGCCGTTGGGAACCACTGGACCATTCCAAAGTAGCGGCTTTAATCTTTGTGTAGACGCACGTAATGGTAAATATAGTTATTCTTGTGAATTCAATTTTACATATTATGTTTATACAGAATGTCTATGATAAAAATACAATTTGATATTTTTGGCACTTTTTGAGGGGGCATATGGATTACCAAAAATATTTTTATTAAAACGAGTGGGGTATCAAATGAAAGCTGACAATAAGCATGATGCCAGTATCATTGAAATTATGATTTTAAATAATGAAATAAGTTAGAAAGATTCTAAAAAATGTATTTATTTTTATATTAAAAGCGAGATTAATATGATTTTTGTTAAAATAAATACGCAAAATACAGCAATCCGCCATGTTTGATAAAACACCAGTCAGATTGGATGACGTCACGGCTAAGTAAACGTCATTTTTGTTTCATTAATATCTGCACTGTTTATAAATTATTTTGTGGTTTTAAATTATCAATTTGCTCAGTTTTGTGTTACCAAAAGTAAAACCAAGAAACATTAGCGATGAAAAAATGATTTATTTTAGTTGACAAGGAGTGTTTACATAGGCGTGACGTCAAAAATGCGCCATGACACCTGCGAGTGTTTTGGCGTCAAATTCAAAATTAGTTTTAAAAGGGTCAATTTTTGTGATTAAACCTTTATTTTCTGCATAAATAAGCATTTTTTTGGAAATACGAGACACGTAAGATCATCATAAAATAGTTTTTAAAAATAAGGCATCATGCCTATTCAAGGAATTAAAATATCTAAAAACAATAATAAAAATATTTTGCCTCTTCCCGAAATTAATAATGATAAAAGTGGGAAAATGTATCAACCTATAATATACGTATTTTTTAAACAATAATTGAAAACTCGTAAAAAATATATAGTAGATTTGTTGTGTTGAAATAAATGTTTGAACAAAGATAAAATTCGTAAATGATGTTAGCGTGACGAGTTTTCGATGAAAGTAAGTCGAAATGTCGACTTCGTGAGAAAAAATACGCAATGTAATTTTGTTGAATGATGAATGTTTGCGCAATACAGTTATAATCGATGCGATTTGTGCGTGAGGTACCGGTACTGGTTAGAATTAGAACGCAGTGGCGTTGGGTTCGTTTATTATATTTTATAATTAAATATACAATATATTTCAAGTTGACTAGCCATAGGAAATTTAACATTGGATGAATTAGAAGTGTGGTAGTAGCCTTTGGGCAATTATAAGGACTTGTGATTGGTGCATTTTGAAATGCCGACTTGAAACAAACTGATAATTGTTTAAAACAAAACAAAACAAAACACTATTGACTAAATTAAAATGTATCAGTTAGTTTGGAGGCGGGATTTCAAAATACACCAAACACTTCTAATGTACCCAATGTTAAATTTCATATGTTAGTTTTGTTCAACGGCTTTGATAGCGATTTAGAAATCTTTGGTCGTGAGCGTACATTATCGTCCTGATTGTGAACAGTAGCGTAGTAACGGCGGGGTGGGGGGATGGGGTTGACTCCTGAAAGATTGATGCCCGGTATTATCAACCAATTTAAAGCTCCTTTAATCTAAATTTTGTATATTACAAACGTGATTTAAATCAATATTAAGGCTCTCAATGAAAAATGTATATAATATGCGTTGTAAAAACAAAGTGTAGAAAATTAAAAATCCATTTGATTAAATACAATATTATACTTGGTTCTGTTAATAATATGACAGTTAGTTAAATTAGCATTTAGTTAAACTTATGTATGTTTTGAGAAAACATCAGTTCAAAATACCTTCTTAAAATTTAACTTATATGTATTTATCCCCCACCCCGAAAATTTTTCTTACTTCGCCACTAATCGTGATTCAAAGCAAAACAATCGTGTGTAAGTCCGTGAATATATTTTGAAGTTAAAAAAAGTGTTTTCACTCCCCAAAAACCTGTAAAATTGTATTAAAAATGTACTGATTTTAAGAAATGTTATTTTCATCATTTTAAAATATAATTAATGACATCGTATCACGAGCGTGATCTGACTTTAGTAAAAACATTTTAATATTTGCATGTAAGAACATGTTTTTTCTGTTTAACATTTAACACTTATTTTCTTTATTGTGGCGTATATTTGGTATACTTTCGGAATAAATAAATAAAACCAAGATTTATTTACAATAACAAAACGAAGGGAGGTGTTTGGGGTACATAAAATATGTAATACAAGTAGCTGTTACAGTTAATTGCTCAGTCGTGCAGAACGAATGGTGTTGCATTGAACACTTGATGGAATAACAATTAAATTAAACAAATGCATATCAAATATATACCTATGTATGTACAGGATGAATTAAAAATAAGCATACAATATTAACTTTTAATGAAAAAATATATTTCTAATAATTAGTGGGCTTTGTTTCCAGTGGCGTAACCAACTAAGGGACGAGTAGGTTTACCTGTGTGACGTCATACTTCAGAAATATTATTTTTACATAATAATTATAATCCTTTTTTAGGGTTCCGAAGAAACCTTATTAATCTCACATTGTCGTCCGTCCGTCCGTCCGTCCTTTTCACTTAAAGCAAAATATCTCGTAAACTATATAAGCTAAAAACTTGAAATTTTTTACTAAATATGTCAAATGATACCCTCTAGAATAAGATGTACAAATTTGTTGAAAAAATAATTTTTCAAGAGGAGCACTAAGGAGCTAAAGCTAAGTAAAAAAAAATTATACCAAGACATGTGGCATGTTAAAATGTATTTTATTTTTTTCTAAATCAAAAATTGTGCCTGCAGGGGGCTTTAAAACAAATAAATAAAAAAATAAAAAAATGTATACCAAGGCGTGAGGGATGTCGAAATGTAGATCTCAATTAGTAGAATATGACACTATTTTTTATTTTTTTCTTACTCAAAACTGGCACCTGTAGGGGGTTCTAAGCAGTAATTTATTTTGTCCCCTCCCATCTAATTCTGTAACTAATGGCTCAAAAAATCTGAAAAAAATTGGTAACGAGGCTTTGGTGGGACTACCAACAATACCCAAGTCAACAGTATTAATTAAAATTTTGGAGAAGTAGGGAGGGGTGTCATAGAATTTTTTATTTTCATATCTAGGCAAGTGGGGTGTCAAAATGTAGATCCCAATTAGAAGATCATGACACTTAGTCCACGTAGTACGTACTTCGGAACCCTTATGACTTATGGCATACACCCGTGTATGTCTTGACCGAATTATTTACAATTAGATATTAAAAAATAACGAAATTTAATGATGAGTCATATTATATCTAATTTATTAATTTATTCAAAGATATGATATATAGGACTTATTCACGCAATGACTACTGTATACTGTATTATGTACAGAAATAAGTATCTCTGTTACAACTAAGTCCAGTACCTACCTATCATCACTTGTACAAGAGTTTTTGTTAAAATAAACAACATATTTGTGGATGTGTGACTTACGTGAAAGAATGCAGTAATATCAATGTATTGTTAAACAAATACAACATTTTTCTTGTCTTTTTAACACTGCTATTTACATAAATATTATTAAAACTTCTATAAAAATTTTCAGGTACCCTATTCTTTTTATGTTTACAATATTTTAATTAATTATGAAACAATGATTAAAAGATTAATGATAAAATGTTATATCTTTGTCGACAAATAATAAGTACCTACTTATTTTGCTACTATTGTGCCCAGGGTTATAGAGAATTTGATCTAGTCTAAAGCAAAACCTAATCAGTCTGCAGGGTTGAGTTTTAAAGCAGTGGTAATAAGTTTGTAATAAAAATAAGAATAAGCCACACTCATCAAAAACAATTTCCATATTTATGCAAAAAAATGTTCCATTACCTCCCCCCCCTCCCCTCAACCTGAAGAATATGCCGTTACCTACGTCACAACTATCAAAGATCACGTGTTGATGTGTTAGAATAGACCTAACCTGACCTATACTAACCTAACGAAAACTAACCAACCCAAAACTAATCAACTAGATTTCGCTCCAATAGATTATCCTAACAAAGAACAGTTAACTTGTATTTTATTAGAATATCAACTCTGTACGATTTATAAAATATTATATAAATACATGATATTGCTCATTTAGTACAAATTCCACCAACCTAATACTCATTTAGCCATTTTAAGGAACAATTGTTTTTATGTATCATTTTATTTCTTTAATGAACAAAAAGTATTTTCTTAAGGCTTGTTTATATTAACTATTGATGAAACACAAAAATATTGTTTATAAATGTTATAATAGTTTATTAAGTGTTAGAATAGTTTATTTAAAATAGCGCGCGTTTAATTTGCTCCCTTAAGGGGGCAGACTCAGTTGGGACTTCCAAAAAAAGCTCTTTTGTAGGATTTTTTTTGGCCACGCATTAAAATAATTAAGAACAAATGTTTTTCCACATGAAAGATATGTATTTACAGAAAATATTATAATTTTTTTATGGCAAAATATTTAAAAATTAGTGGGATACAGCAAATTTGGGAGGGGTCCAAAAAAAAGTGTTTTGCCGTGATCACTGCTACTCGTCACTAGATCATCTGAAATAAAAAAAAAAAAAAAAAGGGATCATTAGTTAATGACATAATGCTACGGATGGACGAAGGGATTTGAAAAATTTTGAATTTTCACAAAATGGCGGATGTTGAAAGTCAAAGTTCTTTATTCGACTAAAATTTCACTCACATTTTCGGTTATAAAAAAAATCCTTCGTCCATCCGGAGGACAATTATGTATAGAATAAGAGAGAAAAATTTCAAACCGATCGGCATCAAGTTACAGTGATCACCGACTTTGAAAACATGGTTTCGAGAAAAACGCGTTTAAAGTTATGATTACGATTTGCATGCAGATAAAAAATTTATTTTGGAACTTACACTGAATCGTCTATTTCAGGACATTTGTCTGATATTTTCAGAGAATACTTTTGAAATATTCTACTTTGAGAAAATGCAAAAAAATTGATTTTTTCAAAATTCTAATTGGGTCTGCCCCCTTAAATAACTAGCAGTTATCCGCGACTTTGTCTGTGTATAATTTATTTCTTCTTCTTCAATATTTCGAGATACAAAGTAGCCTATGCCCTTTCTCCAGATGCAAGCTATCTCCGTGCCAAATTGCATCAAGATCAATTTAGCGGTTTAGCCGTGAAAAGTTAAACTTTTGCATTTATAATATTAGTATGGATATAATAAGAAACACAGGTATTTTACATTTATAACTAATGTGGTAGGGGGTTTACGTGTGTGTGGGGGGGGAGGGGGTGATTGTTGTGTCAACAACCACAGACCAGTGAGTATTGGGTAAACATTGACCCACGAGTGGTTTGTGTGTGTGAGAGAGAGGGGAAGGGTAAGACCGGTGTAATGTAGCGTCGCGTATGCCCGAGCATGTTGCACAAACATCACGCCCACACCGCGCTTACCACCGACAGAGCACCGCTAACATGGTCATCAGGTTCTGTTGTATGTGGTTTTGGAAGTTGGTAGGGTTTAGGAATTTGTTAACGCTCAGGGGTCGATTTTTGGTGATTTAAAAAAAATGGTTTTATGAGTGGTATAGAAAATCATTTTTTTAGAAGGGGTGGGTAAAAACTCGACGAAACACTAAAAAAACATTTGATAATAATTTGTCATAGCATTTAACTTCAGAGGAAGTAAAATTTTTTTCAATCTTAAAGAGAATATTTTCATTTCACTCGAAATTATTATTCAAACTTATCGCATTGGATCCGTATATATATATAACTTTAATCTACATTGTTTTCACTTATCGCTAACTAAGATCTGGCACCAGTCTTGGATCATACACCAGTGTTGGAATCTTGTTAAATTAAATCTACTAAATTAGAAATATTTATTAATATTTGATTACTGCCATTACTGAATCATAATCTATAGACATTAAACTGTTAAACAGCTTAATTTGATAACAAACGGCTATTGGGTGTCAAAATGGTGGACATTTAAACTAATTATTAGTATAATTTATTTATTAATTATTATATTATCACATCATCTACTTCATATTGTTTTAAATTTTACGATTATTTTCCGTCGTTGTATTTGTCATTTTGTAATCATTAGCAAATGACCATTACTGGTTTTACTTCATACATTACTGGAAAAAAAACATAAACAACATAAAGAGGTACTTGTTTAATTATTAACATGAGTTTATGAGAATTACAAAAAAAAGCCCATCAATTCCAAAAAAATAGTAGGTATACCTTGTTCTTAAAGGGACCAAGACTGGTGCCAATACCTTATTTACGCAGCACAAGCGAAAATAGTTTTAAAAGGTGCAGCATCCTTTGAAGTTAGATCACTAAAAGACATCAAAATATTAGACTAATTTAAAAATTATTATCATTTAATTATTTTTTGCATAATTAATTCCCAGCTGAAATATTCAAATAATTGTTTATCTCAAATATTTGTAGATAAATGAGTCCCTATTCTATTAATAAGAGGAAATAATTATCAATACAGCAATTTAAAATATCAGCGACAAGACCGCATACTTCTTTAATTACTGCCAATGTATTTTAAATTAATTCAAATCGGTTTTTGACATGTTATAGATACCATTAAAGATTATTCTTCAGATTGTTATAGAAGAATTCAAATTAATTAACTATTCAAATAAAATAATAATAAATATCAACTGAACTAATACTGTTAAGGAAATTCTAAAAATGTCGAATATTTGATACAAGCGTTAAATTTTATGATATTTTTTTAATTGTCTTACTTATCTGTAAAATCTCGAATCAATATTAAACCATTTTTAAATTAGGTATGTATTAAATAAATAGAAAATTTTACATAAGGAAAGTAGAGGGGGGGAGGGTACTCAACGAAATTTAAAAAAACATCTGCCAAGTAAATGCACAGTGCTTCCTCGTGCTAAATTCACCAAAGGTAATTAATTATTGAAAATTTAAATAAAAACCGGAAGTGTTTAGATAAATTGCCTGGAATTGGTTAACCATTTAATTTTTATACAATTCTTAAACAAACAGACAGACGGACAGATAGACAGACACAGAACGAAAAGTGTTTGTCCTGACCTAAAACGGAAAGATCAATTTAAAATTTCGAAATCGAAGAATAATTTTTTTGTCTCATTCTAAAACGATCACAAAGCTTCTTGTATCTTCGATATTGCGAGGAAGCAATAAATAATTTTGTTTTAATTTTGATACTTTTACTTGAATTTTATGAGATAAGGATTTTGATTGGTACAATAAATAACTGGTAACTATCGTTTGTGACATCGGTACAAAAAATACCGGATTGTAAACAAGTGCAATATCTAATTACAAAACTATATAACGGTTGGAATATACATATTTACTAATCATGTTGTTAATAAAACATTAAAACTGTCTATCACGTTTTCAGGATAGCTTAACATCTATATATTACACACGTCTGCACTGATAAATAAAATATAAAACGTTTCTAGTGCAATAAAACAAATTAGGTATCTCTACCTTCAGAGAATTTATATGTGGCTATTACCATTTCATTGCATCTAGAGAGAGAGAGTTTTACTTGATTATGGTCATTAAATAATAAAATATACGTATATGTGATGATTTTTACTTAAAAGGATTTTGTAGAAAATCATTGATTTTCTATCGATTAATAGTGATTCTAAATTACTTGAAAAATACCCTTTTTAAGTCATTACAGTAAAACCTCGTTAATATGTATGGATTAAGTGTGTTTTTTGCAATAGTACGTTTTTTAAGTCCCGGCATTTTTCATAAAACCCATTCTGTTAAAAATTTTCGTTATTATGTTTTTCTTGTTAGTACGTGATTTCCCTCCAGTTCCTTCATTAACGTACTAACGAGGTTCCACTGTATATAGATTTTAACACGCTGATTTCATATTCGTCAACCAAAATCAGATTCGATCACCGATTTGAAAATAACGGCCATTTTTCTCCAAAATTTTGAGGCTTTATATGAAGAACGGTTTGAGATACAGACCTGCGGTTTGAAAATTTCAAATTTCTATAAAATAAAATCACTTTTAATGAAATCAAAAACACAAAAGAATTTAGTCAAATTTTGTACATTTACAAGAATTTATTTGTTTGTGAACCTCTAGAAAGGTATGAACTCCTTTAAAAGGGGGAATTATCGTGTTCTTTACGTCAAAATCTACTTTTTTTTCAAAAAAACGTACTTTTTTCTGGTACACTAATGTATCAACTTGCTAAAATATAATTTTTTAATGAAAAACAGTTTTTTCAGATTTTATTCATTATTAAATTAATAATTAAATTTCAAATTACTTTTTAATAAAAAGTAGAATTATTTTTGCGCGCATCAAAAACATCGATATTTCGAAATGAGCTCTTTGTGGGTCGATACATCAGTGCATAACAGTGTTCATTTATGTTTACAATATAATTAAATATTAAAATCCTTTTATTCTGTAAAATATTTAATTAAAAATTTTAGCAACTGTTTAACACACAGGTAAAAAATTTCTCATATTAAGAAAATATTGTTTTCGTTATATTATCCATACTAATACTATAAATGCGAAAGTGTGTCTGTCTGTCTTTCTGTCTGTTTGTTACCTTTTCACGGCTAAACCGCTGAACTGATCTTGATGAAATTTTGCAGTGAGATAGCTTGTATCTCGAGGACGGACATAGGCTACTTCGTATCTCGAAAATTGAACCCTTAAGGGATTGCAAAAGGGATGAAAAATTTGTATGGGGAATTTTTTTTAGTAATAAATATTTCACCCCCTGTCACATATGAAGGGTTGTTATTAGTTTTATTCGATCCGGCGGGAAAAATACCACAGATGTGGGGTATTAGGAAAAACAGCCCCCTATCTCGCATAGCAGTCAAGATATTTACGATTTTGCATAATGAATGAAAACCAAAATATAGAAAAAAATTATATTTCACACTTTTACATATGAATGGTTGTAATTAATTTCATTCCATCCGGCTGAAAAAATATCATGGGGTTGGGGGTTTCGAAATCCACGCAAGCGAAGCCGCGGGTAGCAGCTTGTATGTATATAAAACAAAAATTTCTTGACCCAAGTCAACGTGTATAAGGGGCATGTATTAAACAATAATATCGAATATTTAACAACATTTAAAAATAACACCTCTAATAAAAAATATCTACCTACCACTTGAACCGAAAAGCCCGTAAAACCCTAAATAAATTTCATAGGGGGGTGTTAATTAACATCAATACGTTATATCTCACGCGTTGAGTGGACTCGGTTAGCGCGGAACTCTATCTTACGTCATTATTACATTGGTGCTAATTGGTGCCCGAAACTCTAGAGGTGTTAGATCTGACAGAATGCACGATAACGATAGAATGTGACGAGACTGACAAGCTAAAGATTAGATTGTGATTGTAATATTATTACAAAACTAGTTTTTGCTACATGTCATTTTTTCCTTTCAAAAATTATTTAGCACAGAGAAAAAAATTGCATTGGACATGTGAATTCTTGTTTCATACATGTATGTATATCGAAAACTATTTTGATTTTAAAAATCCATTGATTTTCTTTAAAACAATATTGTAGGATGAAAATAATAAATTCTCTGTTTATTCTTGCTTTAAGGTATTTCTCGGAAAAATTAAAAGATTCAAGAGTAAGCTCAAATTTTGTAAAAAAACTAAAAAAAGGTTATTAGAAGCTCCATTCAAAATCATAAAAAGATTCACCATCTGTGAGCGAAGATATCGACAAAATAAAATCAAAAATTTAACATTGCGAGTATAGGGATTGCGATATTTTAAGTGGATTTTCAATGAAAAAGTAAACAATTTTATGCGAAGGAAGATCAAGAAATTTATGAAATTTTGAGAAAAACTAAATAAATATAATTGGAGTTAATATAAAAATAAATATAAAAGTATTTTTACCACCCCGTTTTTAAGTTATAAGTAAAATAAAAACTTATTTTCTGATAAAAAATATCACGATACTAGCTATGACAACGCCGCAAAGTATTGACAATTGGCGCGGTATTTAAAAATTGGACGTGCTGAATATATTGTTCTTTTAATTTCAAGGAATAATAAAAATAATAAAAACTATTTCTTAATTATAAACTTATAATATATAACAAATTCAGCTGCAAATAACAGTACAAGTTATCACATCAAAACATTAAATAATATGTAGCTGTCATCGGGAAAACAAAAGTCGCGCATGCGCAATAGAAAATATATGCTCAACGTTGCCAAATTTTATTTTAATTTATACTACGGTTATCTTGATTTTATACTACACTTTTTTTTTCCTTTTCTAGCATATAGCGTACCTTGTTTCTCCCCGAGAAATACCTTAAGTAATTTTTTTGTGTGTGTATTTCGGGATATTAACGTAAATTATATACAAGTCTTGAGGCTTCCGCGGTGATCTTGATATGGATCTTGGCTTCTGGGTTAAGCCGCGTCAGTTTGGTCGTGTTATCGGCCAACGTTTCGTCACACATTACAGTTGACATCTTCAGGGCTCTTTTAACACGCTTCTTTCTAACACGATTCAACCAACGTAAATTATAGATAGTAAAATTTTCTGCAAATTTTATCTAAATGATTTTTTTCTAATTTCTGTTTTAAAAATAGTTCTATTAAATTAAAAAATTGATAAAGAATTCTAACAAGGGAAGATCCTGAATTCGCAATTTCAACAAATTATGATTCTTTGGGAATAGTTAGAGGAAATCGAGGTAAAAAATGCATTTTTTTATTACTGCGGTAATTCACTCTAAGGGGGTTAAATCATCATATTTTATTATTCTTTATATTTGCGTGTATTATAGAGTATGTAGTCCATTTTGTCTAGCCTTTCCTACTCTTATTTGTAAAAGTATCATATTTTCAAAAATTGAAGAAAAATCGTAAAAGTTCATTTGAAAATTTGTTTAAACAATTAAGGTTTTTTCACTAAATGATAGACCTAAATATGTGAGGTTATTAGGAGGGCTATAGCAAAAAAAAATGTTCCCAATGTTTTATATGAATATAATATAAATAAACTTAAAATATAAAATAAAATGTTTATTAGAGAAAAAAATAAAACAAGGATGCATTTTTTGTGTGAAATATATCGTATCCGTGTAACAACAATTAAAGAATAAATAAAAAACACATCTTGGACGGATCACGTTTTATTGCATTATAATAATCCAGATTATTAATAAAAGTAATTATTCATTTACATAATTATTTACACGGAACTGCCTGCAGTTGTAATTATGACATTTAAATATGGAATCATTTGTCAGTCAAAATAAATTACATCTACTTACTTTTATTTTTGCTAGCTTGGAGATATTAATTTTTAATGATATGTAATCTGTTTTGATACATATATTTATACTTTTTCAGTTCTTATAATAATTGTATAGGTATTTTTATTTTCTCTACATTTAAATTTGGAATAATTATATTAATAAAATAAAATCTTCGTTTAACAATATAAAAAAATATCGTAAAAATATTTGATCCCTGTCCGTATCTTCGATATGAATGAGAAAAATCTGAAAAAATGGAAATGATGCCAGGATCAAAGGAAAATTATCAGTCGTTATCACACTTACGTATTTTTTCAAAATAGTATTAATAAATAAATATAATATTTCAACTGCTATAATATCATGAACTTTTCTAACGATTATAACCATTTTTGAGCCAATAATACATAATCAAATAAATTGAAAAACTACGATACGAGACACTAATACGCGATGCTCGACTCGCATTTGACAATTTTTTTAAACTCTAGAATTAACATTTCTTCGAGATTTCTTAACCAAAATAATTAATTTCAAAAATTGTATTAATATATTATTAAAACTGCTGCAATATCGTAAACTTTCCTAACGATTATAACCATTTTTGAGCCAATAATACATAATCGAATAAATTGAAAAACTACGGTACGAGACACTAATACGCGATACTCGACTCGCATTTGACAATTTTTTTTAACTCTGGAATTAAGATTTCTTCGAAATTTCTTAACCAAATAATTACGTTCAAGTTTACACATTTGACATTAAACAATTGCTTTTGTTTGCCGATCCCTGATTGGCTGAGCAATGTTTGTAGATGAAGTTAGTACGTTTTTCACCTGCTGGTCTGAGGAGGCTGCCTCCGATACAGACGCGTGTTTACTTTCCATTTCGGGGCATTATATCAAAGAGCGCTGGGTGCGATATGTTTAAAAATGGAGATTTTTTCTCATCATACCTGGTATTTATTGTTTGTTTAACAATTCAAAAGTGACTTTTTGAAATGGATCTTGGAATGTTTGAATTTTGTAAATATACATTTTTATTTTAATGTATAGAATCTACACTCGATTTTTTTGTAGTTTGGAAAAGATTATGTTGAGTTAAGTGGATGCTTATAAAGGTAATGAAATGAATAAGTAGAATTCTAAATCACTTATTAAAATTGTAATATATTCAAATTATATGATAAAATCACTTATAGGTACTAAAAAAAATGTGTTTTTAATTTTATTCAGTGCCGGTCTTAGCAAATATGGCGCCCTCGGCGAGATTTATTTTTCAGCCCTCTCTCCCCCTAAAAAAATGTAAAAAAATCACCGAAAATGTCAATTAAAATTGAAAAATTAACAAATAAGTTGAATAATTCATATCTCAGCTTGGCGCGATCCTACAGATTCAAACTTTTTTTTTAAATATAGCTTACATCATTAACTTTAAGACTATCAAATGCCCTAAGACCGTCGAGACCTCCTTCCCCTATTATGAACAACTTAAAATTGATAAATCAACAAATAGGTTGATTAGTTAGTATTTCAGTTAATACCTTATTAAAGGTTTTCTGGGTTGCTGAATAAATATTTGTCAGTTAGCAGGTATCAAATATTTAGCTATATTTTTTGCTTAATCGGGTTTAACTGATCGACAAAAAATTAAAGATAAAAAAAGTTTACTAAAAAATTACAGCCTGTACACTGATTTGAACCAAAAAAGTGACTTATGCTCCATTGTGCGCCGCCCCACCTGGCCTGGCGCCCTGGTTCGCCCCCCCCCCCCCTAAAACCGGTACTGATTTTATTTATGATAATTTA
Source organism: Sialis fuliginosa (assembly GCA_961205875.1). NCBI lineage: Eukaryota > Metazoa > Arthropoda > Insecta > Megaloptera > Sialidae > Sialis > Sialis fuliginosa. The sequence continues at coordinate 13,407,451 of OY540809.1, read as the reverse complement.
GTCATTTTTTGAAGGGTTTATTTTAATTAATATTATAACACGAGTTTCATCCGTTTCAGGTTGAAAGATCGTTTTCGAAAATAGGAAGTTTTCTTCCGAGATAAAAATTAACCTTAAATATAAAATTGCACCCTTCTACGATTTGTTGAATTTGAATTACAATGTGTACAGACAGATCATGGCGAAAATATTCAGAATGGATTCAGAGAAGATCAAAATCGATTTTTGGAATGTTGGGTATAATAACACTGGCTCAACTACAAATTTTGAGCCCCTAGCACATTTATATGTGAACCCTCTGGCATATTAAAAATTAGTTTGACCTCACCGACAAAAACATTTTTCTAATGTGCCTAACTTTTTTTTAGCTCTGTTAAAAACGAAAAACTTATTGAAGAGTGTCTGTCTGTCTGTCCATCTATAGGATATCTACAGATTTTTTAAGAGCCCCCCCCCTCCTACATTCAAAATTAATGGGATGAATTTTTCTTCAAAATTCCGAGATATTAGAACAGATTTAGTATTGCATACAAGAAATTTACAATTATAAGTAATATAAAACAAAAACAAAAAAATCTATTATATCAACATTCGGATAAATATTTGCTAACACGTAGCAGAAACTTAGACACGTAAAAACGGAAATATTAAAATAAAAACTTGCTTTCAGAAGACAATATGTTATCATTGAAAACAATCGGGCGCACGCGATAGAAACAAATGTCTGTTAGAGGTGTCAAACGTCGTACACTAACTCACCTAGGTGTGTTCGTTGTGGTTGTCTGTTCTATGCAGAGTGGAAATATCTTAAGTTACTGTTACAAAATAATGTGTTCTTTGTTTTAAATTATATATAGAGACAACTATGGTTGTAAAATTAAAGGTAGAATAAACAAAAGAAATGATTAGAGAGCATCATCGAATATATTATATATTTTTTAAATTTAATTCAACGAAAGCGAGAAGACTAAACTTCTATTCAGAAGTCAAGATTAATTCTAATTAAAAAAATTGTATAAAATTGTCTGATTTTCCAATTTTTTTCAAAATTAGCTAATCGTTTTGTAGCGTTAAAAACGGAAACTCTATCAGTGAAGCTATTTTGTCCGCCTGTCCGTCCGTCTGCAGTATAACATAAAAACTACTGGATGTACAAAGCTCATCGTCTGTCTGTCTTTCTGCCTGTCCGTTAGTGCGCTTATCACTCGAGAACCACTTATCAGATTTACGTGGTTTATTTTTTAATTCATAGGTACGTTTTTTGGCCAGGTTATAGGCTATATTTTGTTACGGGAACATATTATTCGCGCATATTATATGGTGACCAGTGTCGCGGCGTGCGGCAAGGAATGAGCATGCCAAGTAGACGCAGGGCAGAGGGAATGATCACAGGCCGGTATTCTTTTGATTGTCAATTGATTATTTTGTTTTCAATAATTAATTTTTAAGTTTAAATAGAACAAAAATTATTTTTACTTTTTGTTCTGATTCGTTTTTGTTAGGTAGGTAATTTAAGTGTTGTTTGGTTTTTATTACAATAATAACTAATCGTGTTTGTACTTAATAATTTAATTCAACTATATATTTTTTAAATCCTAAACAATAATTCCGTAATATTATAAATGCGTAACTATTTGCCTGTCTGTTACCTTTTCACGGCTAAACCGATGAACCGATCTTGATGAAATAGACATAGACTAGTTTGTATTCTAAAAAATGATTAGATAAAAAATATAAATTCCACGCGGACGAAGTCACGGGTAACAGCTAGTTTTAAATATTTAGCAAAGAACAGATAGTGACTGAGTGATCAGTGTAGGTCTGACATTAAATGTGTAGAGATGTGATCAGTCGATACATCAACTATAGTCACCGGTCCTCTCTAAAAGCTTTTAAACCAGCCTCGATGTGAGGTAAAAGGTTGTAATACGTATATACCGTGGAAGAGTAGGCGGTGACTATTGCTTTGTTTGTTCTTATCTGTCCACACATACATGCATGTATTTAAATACACAAAAAATGTAAAAGACATTTGTGTTCGTCGTTTGTTTTGGATTTTGTTTGCTCTTTTGTTTTATTGATAGTGTATTTTTTTTATATTACATACATTTTTTTACTGTGTGTAAGAGGTCTTAGGCTGTAAGGTGTTATTAAACTTTTATAAAATAATATAAATAAATGTAGGTAATTTTTATTTAGACTCAAAAAAAAAATACAAGATACTGACACCATTCTTGGTCACTTTAAAAAAAGGTATACTGTTTTTTGGGATTGATGGACTTATTTTTTGTACTCATGAACTCATGTTACTAATAAAAACAAGTAGGTACATACCTCTTTATTTATTATTGTAAGTTTTTTTTATTTTACATTTTATATTTTATATTTTAAATGTATTATAATTTATTTCATTATCTTATGTAGTTTTATCAAATGTTTTTATTGTTCTCTTGTTTATATGTATATAAAGTTAGCAGGGTACTTTTAGCAGGATCAAAAAAAAAGTATTTGTCATTTTGTCACTTTTTTGTCGCTATTTTGTCCCGCCAGAATTAATTTTGTACCTTGAGCCGTTTTCAAAAAACTAAGACCCTGCTAACTTTAATCTAAAGTTAGCAGGGTTCGCGATATCTCAGCCACTATTGAAGCTAGAGTAAAAATTTTTGTGTCCGAATTTGTTACTTGGGCAGATCTTTCGGCTCCCATTTTTTTTTTTTTTTTTTTTTTTGCGTTAGAAATGTAAGTACATGAAGGTTAGGTCTAAAAAAGACAATGACAATGAGTAGAGTCTGCTAAGAGTAACAAATTAAAAGTTCGTTTTAATATTTAAAATTGACGAATATTCTATCTATTTTTCAAATAAACCTACAAAAAAATAATATGATTCCGAAAACAAATTATTTCCTGCTCTCAACTATTTAAATAAGGTATAAAAAAGACGATGACACTCATTTAAGTAGGGTCTGCTGAGAGAAACAAATTAAAAGATCGTTTTAATATTTAAAATTGACGAATATTCTATCTATTTTTCAAATAAACCTACAAAAAAATAATATGATTCTGGAAACAAATTATTTAAGACTCTCGACTATTGAAATAAGGTCTAAAAAAGACACTGACACTCATTTGATTAGGGTCTGCTGAGAGTAACAAATTAAAAGTTCGTTATAATATTTAAAATTGACGAAAATTCTATTTATTTTACATTAAACCTCCATAAAAATAATATGATTCCAGAAACAAATTATTTTCTGCTCTCAGCCACTATTGAAGCTAGAGTAAAAATTTTTGTGTCCGAATTTGTTACTTGGGCAGTTCTTTCGGCTTTTTTTTTTTTTTTTTTTTTTTTTTGCGTTAGAAATGTAAGTACATGAAGGTTACGTCTAAAAAAGACAATGACCCTCGTTTGAGTAGAGTCTGCTAAGAGTAACAAATTAAAAGTTCGTTTTAATATTTAAAATTGACGAATATTCAAATAAACCTACAAAAAAATAATATGATTCTGGAAACAAATTATTTAAGGCTCTCGACTATTTAAATAAGGTCTACAAAGGACAATGACACTCATTTGATTAGGGTCTGCTGAGAGTAACAAATTAAAAGTTCGTTTTAATATTTAAAATTGACGAATATTCTATCTATTTAACATAAAACTTCCATAAAAATAATATGATTCCGGAAACAAATTATTTCCTGCTCTCAACTATTTAAATAAGGTATAAAAAAGACGATGACACTCATTTAAGTAGGGTCTGCTGAGAGAAACAAATTAAATGTTCGTTTTAATATTTAAAATTGACGAATATTCTATCTATTTTTCAAATAAACCTACAAAAAAATAATATGATTCTGGAAATAAATTATTTAAGGCTCTCGACCATTTAAATAAGGTCTAAAAAAGACAATAACACTCATTTGATTAGGGTTTGCTGAGAGTAACAAATTAAAAGTTCGTTTTAATATTTAAAATTGACGAATATTCTATCTATTTAACATAAAACCTCCATAAAAATAATATCATTCCGGAAACAAATTATTTAAGGCTCTCGACTATTTAAATAGGGTCTAAAAAAGACAATGACACTCATTTGAGTAGGGTCTGCTGAGAATAACAAATTAAAAGCTCGTTTTAATATTTAAAATTGAAGAATATTCTATCTATTTTATATAAAACCTCCATAAAAATATAATGATTCCAGATACAAATTATTTAAGGCTCTCAACTATTTAAAAAAGGTCTAAAAAAGACAATGACACTCATTTGAGTAGGGTCTGCTGAGAGAAACAAATTAAAAGTTCGTTTTAAAATTAAAATTGAAGAATATTCTATCTATTTTACATAAAACCTCCATAAAAATATTATGATTCCAGAAACAAATTATTTCCTGCTCTCAACTATTTAAATAAGGTATAAAAAAGACAATGACACTCATTTTAGTAGGGTCTGCTGAGAGAAACAAATTAAAAGTTCGTTTTAATATTTAAAATTGAAGAATATTCTATCTATTTTTCATATAATCCTACAAAAAAATAATATGATTCTGGAAACAAATTATTTAAGGCTCTCAATTATTTAAATAAGGTCTAAAAAAGACAATGACACTCATTTGATTAGGGTCTGCTGAGAGTAACAAATTAAAAGTTCGAATTAATATTTAAAATTGACGAATATTCTATCTATTTTTCAAATAAACCTACAAAAAAATAATATGATTCTGGAAACAAATTATTTAAGGCTCTCGACTACTTAAATAAGGTCTAAAAAAGACAATGAAACTCATTTAATTATGGTCTGCTGAGAGTAAGAAATTAAAAGTTCGTTTTAATATTTAAAATTGACGAATATTCTATATATTCTACATAAAACCTCCATAAAAATATTATGATGTCTTATGTCATTTTTAGACCTTATTTCAGTAGTTGAGAGCCTTAAATAATTTGTTTCCAGAATCATATTATTTTTATGGAGGTTTTATGTAAAATAGATAGAATTTTCGTCAATTTTAAATATTAAAACGAACTCTTAATTTGTAACTTTCAGCAGACCCTACACAAATGAGTGTCATTGTCTTTTTTAGACCTTATTTCAATAGTCGAGAGCCTTAAATAATTTGTTTCCGGAATCATATTATTTTTATGGAGGTTTTATGTAAAATAGATAGAATATTCGTCAATTTTAAATATTAAAACGAATTTTTAATTTGTTTCTCTCAGCAGACCCTACTTAAATGAGTGTTATCGTCTTTTTTATACCTTATTTCAATAGTTGAGAGCAGGAAATAATTTGTTTCCGGAATCATATTATTTTTATTGAAGTTTTATGTTAAATAGATAGAATATTCGTCAATTTTAAATATTAACTGAACTTTTAATTTGTTACTCTCAGCAGACCCTAATCAAATGAGTGTCATTGTCTTTTTTAGACCATATTTAAATAGGCGAGAGCCTTAAATAATTTGTTTCCAGAATCATATTATTTTTTTGTAGGTTTATTTGAAAAATAGATAGAATATTCGTCAATTTTAAATACAAATTCGAATTTTTAATTTGTTACTCTCAGCAGACCCTACTCAAATAAGTGGCCTTGTCTTTTTTAGACCTTATTTAAATAATTGAGAGCCTTAAATAATTTGTTTCCAGAATCATATTATTTTTTTGTAGGTTTATATGAAAAATAGATAGAATATTCGTCAATTTTAAATATTAATTCGAATTTTTAATTTGTTACTCTCAGCAGACCCTAATCAAATGAGTGTCATCGTCTTTTATAGACCTTATTTAAATAGTCGAGAGCCTTAAATAATTTGTTTCCAGAATCATATAATTTTTTTGTAGGTTTATTTGAAAAATAGATAGAATATTCGTCAATTTTAAATATTAAAACGAACTTTTAATTTGTTACTCTTAGCAGACTCTACTCAAACGAGGGTCATTGTCTTTTTTAGACCTTATTTCAATAGTTGAGAGCAGAAAATAATTTGTTTCTGGAATCATATTATTTTTATGGTGGTTTAATGTAAAATAAATAGAATTTTCGTCAATTTTAAATATTATAACGAACTTTTAATTTGTTACTCTCAGCAGACCCTAATCAAATGAGTGTCAGTGTCTTTTTTAGACCTTATTTCAATAGTCGAGAGCCTTAAATAATTTGTTTCCAGAATCATATTTTTTTTTTGTAGGTTTATTTGAAAAATAGATAGAATATTCGTCAATTTTAAATATTAAAACGAACTTTTAATTTGTTTCTCTCAGCAGACCCTACTTAAATGAGTGTCATCGTCTTTTTTATACCTTATTTAAATAGTTGAGAGCAGGAAATAATTTGTTTCCGGAATCATATTATTTTTTTGTAGGTTTATTTGAAAAATAGATAGAATATTCGTCAATTTAAAATATTAAAACGAACTTTTAATTTGTTACTCTCAGCAGACCCTAATCAAATGAGTGTCAGTGTCTTTTGTAGACCTTATTTCAATAGTCGAGAGCCTTAAATAATTTGTTTCCAGAATCATATTATTTTTTTGTAGGTTTATTTGAAAAATAGATAGAATATTCGTCAATTTTAAATATTAAAACGATCTTTTAATTTGTTTCTCTCAGCAGACCCTACTTAAATGAGTGTCATCGTCTTTTTTATACCTTATTTAAATAGTTGAGAGCAGGAAATAATTTGTTTCCGGAATCATATTATTTTTTTGTAGGTTTTTTTGAAAAATAGATAGAATATTCGTCAATTTTAAATATTAATTCGAACTTTTAATTTGTTACTCTCAGCAGACCCTACTCAAATGAGTGTCCTTGTCTTTTTTAGACCTTATTTAAATAATTGAGAGCCTTGAATAATTTGTTTCCAGAATCATAATATTTTTATGTAGGTTTCTATGAAAAATAGATAGAATATTCTTCAATTTTAAATATTAAAACGAACTTTTAATTTGTTTCTCTCAGCAGACCCTACTCAAATGAGTGTCCTTGTCTTTTTTATACCTTATTTAAATAGTTGAGAGCAGGAAATAATTTGTTTCCAGAATCATAATATTTTTATGTAGGTTTCTATGAAAAATAGATAGAATATTCTTCAATTTTAAATATTAAAACGAACTTTTAATTTGTTACTCTCAGCAGACCCTAATCAAATGAGTGTCATCGTCTTTTATAGATCTTATTTATATAGTCGAGAGCTTTAAATAATTTGTTTCCAGAATCATATAATTTTTTTGTAGGTTTATTTGAAAAATAGATAGAATATTCGTCAATTTTAAATATTAAAACGAACTTTTAATTTGTTACTCTTAGCAGACTCTACTCAAACGAGGGTCATTGTCTTTTTTAGACCTTATTTCAATAGTTGAGAGCAGAAAATAATTTGTTTCTGGAATCATATTATTTTTATGGAGGTTTAATGTAAAATAAATAGAATTTTCGTCAATTTTAAATATTATAACGAACTTTTAATTTGTTACTCTCAGCAGACCCTAATCAAATGAGTGTCAGTGTCTTTTTTAGACCTTATTTCAATAGTCGAGAGCCTTAAATAATTTGTTTCCAGAATCATATTATTTTTTTGTAGGTTTATTTGAAAAATAGATAGAATATTCGTCAATTTTAAATATTAAAACGATCTTTTAATTTGTTGCTCTCAGCAGACCCTACTTAAATGAGTGTCATCGTCTTTTTTATACCTTATTTAAATAGTTGAGAGCAGGAAATAATTTGTTTCCGGAATCATATTATTTTTTTGTAGGTTTATTTGAAAAATAGATAGAATATTCGTCAATTTTAAATATTAAAACGAACTTTTAATTTGTTTCTCTCAGCAGACCCTACTTAAATGAGTGTCATCGTCTTTTTTATACTTTATTTAAATAGTTGAGAGCAGGAAATAATTTGTTTCCGGAATCATATTATTTTTTTGTAGGTTTATTTGAAAAATAGATAGAATATTCGTCAATTTAAAATATTAAAACGAACTTTTAATTTGTTACTCTCAGCAGACCCTAATCAAATGAGTGTCAGTGTCTTTTTTAGACCTTATTTCAATAGTCGAGAGCCTTAAATAATTTGTTTCCAGAATCATATTATTTTTTTGTAGGTTTATTTGAAAAATAGATAGAATATTCGTCAATTTTAAATATTAAAACGATCTTTTAATTTGTTTCTCTCAGCAGACCCTACTTAAATGAGTGTCATCGTCTTTTTTATACCTTATTTAAATAGTTGAGAGCAGGAAATAATTTGTTTCCGGAATCATATTATTTTTTTGTAGGTTTTTTTGAAAAATAGATAGAATATTCGTCAATTTTAAATATTAATTCGAACTTTTAATTTGTTACTCTCAGCAGACCCTAATCAAATGAGTGTCATTGTCCTTTGTAGACCTTATTTAAATAGTCGAGAGCCTTAAATAATTTGTTTCCAGAATCATATTATTTTTTTGTAGGTTTATTTGAATATTCGTCAATTTTAAATATTAAAACGAACTTTTAATTTGTTACTCTTAGCAGACTCTACTCAAACGAGGGTCATTGTCTTTTTTAGACGTAACCTTCATGTACTTACATTTCTAACGCAAAAAAAAAAAAAAAAAAAGCCGAAAGAACTGCCCAAGTAACAAATTCGGACACAAAAATTTTTACTCTAGCTTCAATAGTGGCTGAGAGCAGAAAATAATTTGTTTCTGGAATCATATTATTTTTATGGAGGTTTAATGTAAAATAAATAGAATTTTCGTCAATTTTAAATATTATAACGAACTTTTAATTTGTTACTCTCAGCAGACCCTAATCAAATGAGTGTCAGTGTCTTTTTTAGACCTTATTTCAATAGTCGAGAGCCTTAAATAATTTGTTTCCAGAATCATATTATTTTTTGTAGGTTTATTTGAAAAATAGATAGAATATTCGTCAATTTTAAATATTAAAACGATCTTTTAATTTGTTTCTCTCAGCAGACCCTACTTAAATGAGTGTCATCGTCTTTTTTATACCTTATTTAAATAGTTGAGAGCAGGAAATAATTTGTTTCCGGAATCATATTATTTTTTTGTAGGTTTATTTGAAAAATAGATAGAATATTCGTCAATTTTAAATATTAAAACGAACTTTTAATTTGTTACTCTTAGCAGACTCTACTCAAACGAGGGTAAAAAAAAAAAAAAAAAAAAAAAAAAAAAAAAAAAAAAAAAAAAAAAAAAAAAAAAAAATGGGAGCCGAAAGAACTGCCCAAGTAACAAATTCGGACACAAAAATTTTTACTCTAGCTTCAATAGTGGCTGAGATATCGCGAACCCTGCTAACTTTAGATTAAAGTTAGCAGGGTCTTAGTTTTTTGAAAACGGCTCAAGGTACAAAATTAATTCTGGCGGGACAAAATAGCGACAAAAAAGTGACAAAATGACAAATACTTTTTTTTTGATCCTGCTAAAAGTACCCTGCTAACTTTATATACATCTTGTTTATCTCATTTACGACTAGGGTGACCAGGTTTCCGGTTTTAACCCGGAGTCTCAGGGTTTGCACACTGGATCTCCGGGCTCCGGGTTTGGGTGCAATTTCTCCGGGGTTTGCAAAAAATGATGACGACTAAAAAAAAGGTCGTCAAAAATAGAGCAGGGGACACAAAAGTGCAGATTATGGTAAAAAAATTTATGAAAATAAAAATAAAAAGAATAAAATAAAAATAAAAAAGATAAAATAAAATATTAAAAGGGTGTCTTTATTTCGCAGTTAAGTATCTATAGATTATGATTCAGTAATGGCAGTAATAAAATATTAAAAATATTTCTAATTAAGTACATTTATGTCCGATATTATAAAAGAGCTAGCAAAATTTGCTAGCTAGCAAGCAATTTCAAATGGGGTATTAAAACTATGTACTAGTATCTATGGATCAGCTATGGAATTTAGAGCAGTGACACTTCAACTAATTGTAACACAGTTGGCATCTTTCACCGTACAAAATAATTTTCATAATATCACCACTGTTACCTACAACGCGTGCGCGAAACTTGTCAAAGTATTCAACTAACTCCAAAAGAACTGTCATATAAGTTTGATATCTCATTTGAAAGTGCTTGCTAGCTAGCAAATTTGCTAGCTCCTTTATGATACCGGACATTAATCCAAGACTGATGCTAGTACCTTTGCATCGACAACAATAAAAAATAAAAACAACATTAAAATCCTGTTAACCGTCACCATACAAAACTACAAACTATTTATAAACATTATAATATATTATGCACAGATATATCATACATATATATGTACACGAGATATTTTATTGAACCCGGCTAGAAATGCTGCGAGCCATGTTATTGTTCCGCCCATGTTGTATCTTGTCAATACAATAGAGTTTGAACGCGCGCGATAGACGCAGCGCCGCCCACGCTGGTCGACGACCCCGATGCCTAAGATAACAATCGATCTCTGATTGATGATATATTGCCAATTATTACCGATATGTACATTTGATCTCGTTACAAACGGTTCTGTATTTGTTTGTTATATTTGGTGGAGCCAATAACCGGTCAAATGCAGTTGCAAAAATGATAACTTTAAAAAATATTGTTGTATAAATCAAGATGGGTAAAGATTTTAAACAAATAAGTAATGCAATGATATCTAACCAAAACAATTTCTAGGGTCTTAGGATTTTTAACAGTGAAAGTCCCATCAAAATCGGTTCAGTAGTTTTTGAGATTACTCAGAACAAAAAAAAATCTAAAAGTTATCAAAATCGATTCTATTGCCTGTAAAACAACACATACTCAAAAAATCCAAAATATTATACTGTATACAGCGGTTATAGATTTATATATACATTTATACAAGGATACACTTATCCAGTGGTGCACCCAGAAAAAAAATCGGGGGAAGTAAAAAAAACATTTTTCTGAAATTATGTTTATTTTTTCATTTTTGATCATTCTTATTTGTTAAATCAAAGAATGTATATTCACAAATTCGGGAGGGGGGGGGGTCTAACCCCTATTTCTCCTTGGGTGATGTGCCACTGCACAAATCATACTTACATAAAATATTATTACATTCTTCTAAACTTTTAGAGCATAACATATTTATATTTTGATACATATGCAAATTTTATTATTTTTAATATTGCTCATTAAACTAAAAATAATAGATGTTTTATGAGCTCATAAGAAATTGATTACCTATTCAGTGGAAACATAATAGTAAGCGATGTATGCTTGTACATATTTATCACAAATAACAAATACAAATCGAAAATAAAATAAGATTGTTCAGACTAAACAAATCAACTTATGATAAAGCATATATATAATATACATATATTATTATATTAAATCAGTGGGGGTAATTGTGAAGGTGAAAAAGAGTACCCTACCGTGCGTAGGTAAAAAGCAGTACTTAATATAATTCTTTAAAAATTTTTGTTTTTGGTACCGTTAGGTATATTCTATAAACGATTTTTTACACGTTACTGACAATAAGAGAAAAATAACGAGATAGTAAGAAGTAAGAAGGCAGTAAAGGTTATAATTTTGTCATGTAATAAGACACTAGCATTAAATCACCCTCAAATTATTTGCACAGTTAAGTGGGACTTCAAAGTGCTAAAAACTCAAACAATTTTTACATTTTATCTATCTATCACGGCAATACCAAATTTAAACATTTTATTATTAATGTGAGTAAATAATACTCTAACATCCAGTATTATCTAGTGTAACTAAATGCTCCTTTAACTAACTGTCATATTATTAACAGAACCAAGGATAATATATTTAATCAAATGTGTTTTTATTAATTGTCTACACTATATATTTTTACAACGCCTATTATGTACATTTTTCATTAAGAGCTTTAATATTGATCTAAAGCATAATGTAATATACAACATTTAGGTTAAAGGAGCATTTAGCGCTAAAGGAGCTTTAAATTGAATGATAATATCGGGTATAAGATTATTAATTCCGGAGATACTAGCATCCAAAGTTTGACATATTTCGTTGCATTCGGGCTACCGAGCAGTGGCGTAACCATGGGGGGAGGGCAGGTAGGCAGGTCATGAAAAATATATTTCGTATGTAAATCCTCCCTCCCCCCCAACCCGTTTTGTGAAAATTGAATAGAAAAAAGTTAAAATTTTGAGAAGAGAAGAGTAAAAAAAATTTCGAAAACCTTTATATTTTTCTAGTATAAAAATCTCGCACTTCTCTATTATTTCACCTGATGTCTCCACTGTTATACAGTAATCGTTAATAGACCGTATCGATACATACATGTAAGTATACATGCACACAGAGAAAGGCCGAAACAAAATGTAAGTACGCTCGAACAAAACTAATGAAAATAAAAGAACAATGTATGTACGTGATGTTTGACATATGCTCTTGTTTGGTTCAAATAACCGCCGAGTAAAAAAATATAACAATATCAATCGTATGCACTTACGTATAGGTATTTCTTGTATATATGTATGTTATGTTACTTTACCTTTGTATTGCATTGTGCATAGAATTCTTTGGGGTTTTCGGAATTATGCATTGTTTTATTTAAATGAAAGGCTTTAATGGTTTTTATTTTATTTCGGGGATTGAGAAACAAATTTAATGTTATTTAAAATTTAAATGCATGCATATCTAATCTGTATAGCCTGTCTACATATTTTTTTGAATTTTATAGGGGTACTATAATAGCTGTTATCCGCGACTTCGTCCGTGTAGAATTTTTTTAATCAATTTTTCGGGATACCTACAAAGTAGCCTATGTAAGTAGCCTATGCTCTTCTTCAGGCGTATAAAGTCCAGAAAGTAATTACTCATGGCGTAACTACCCCCCCCCCCCCCCTGAATTTGCCAGTATACATTATCAAAGTTAACAAATATGCATGATAGATAAAAAAATGAAAATGCTTATGATTTAAAAATAAAATTACTCTCCCCCTACCGGATTTTTTTCTATGTGCACCGCTGTGTATAAGTGTTAAGGCTTCTATACACCACCCAATCTGCAGGGCCGATTTGTCGGGAGGTAGAGTTGTAGATTGGGACGTGTATAGGCATATCGGGCCGACTTTTCGCGGAATAATCGGCCCGATTTGCCTATAGACGTCCCAATCTGCAGTACCCCCCACTCTTCCTCTCGAAAAATCGGCCCTGCAGATTGGGTGGTGTATAGAGGCTTTTATTTTATTTTTATTTTTTTTAATTTATTTCGCATCTTATTTGTCAAAGTGAAAACATTACAATAGCAGTAGAAAAAATAGATTAAATATACTATCTTCTACAAATAAATATAAATATATTATTTGATAGCGGGTATTTGTATATGTTTTGTGCTTCATAAAGTAAAAAACTCTGTTACGCTATAAAAAACATTTTGAATTTAAATAATTTGTAAGCTCTCTTTTAAATTGGTTGTAAGAAAGTAAGAATCTATTTCCTTTAAATTATTGGGAAGACTATTGTAAATATTAATTGACGATACTATTTAGAAAAATGTTGCTATGTATTTGTTGGTGTTAAAAGTTTGTCTTTATTCTTGGTGTCATGTTGATGAACATCTGAGCCAACTAAATATGTTGTTATGTTTTATTCTCTCCTGTCAATACATAACCTATGAAAAACGACAGAACAAAAGACGATTGAAATAATTTATAATTATAATCATTGTGCATTATCAGTGCTGCATAGTTTATTGCAGGAGAACTTAACCAACACGCTTGCGAGTGGGGGTGGAACAGAAGCTGGTTGACCTGTAGCCGGCCGGTCGGACATTCCTTGCGCTTCCGTCACTGTGACTACTGCACGTTGTTCGCGAAACGTTCAAGGGCCGTACTGTAACGAATTATTAACATAACCTATACAGTTTAACACGTTGATTTAATGCAATTTCATAAAATGTGGTCCCTTGATATTAGAAGTTGAAATAACTAATTTTAATTGTTTTTACATTTTATCAATTAATTAAAAGACCCGAGGCTAAAATTGTAGTAAGTGTGATGTAGTATATTATTATATTAGAGATACTTATAGTAAGAAATTTGATAGCCCGAATCGATTGATGATTCATTGTAGTAGCCAAATCTCACTCACAACCGTATTTTGAATAGTTAATATCTCATCTTACAATAGGCATGATGCTACTATCAAAGTATCACTGAAATTATGATTTTAAATAATGAAATAGGTTTAAAAGATTCTAAAAAATGTATTTATTTTTATATTAACAGCGAGATTAATATAATTTTTGTTAAAATAAAAACACAAAATACAGCGATCCGCCATGTTAGATGGAACATCAATCAGAGTTGTTGTTTCATTAATATCTGCACTGTTTATAAATTATCTTGTGGTTTTAAATGATCAATTTGCTCAGTTTTGTGTTACCAAAACTAAAACCGAGAAACGTTAGCGATGAAACAAGATTTATTATTGTTGACAGTGACTGTATACATAGGCGTGACGTCAAAAATGCGCCATGACACCTGCGAGCGTTTTGGCGTCAAATTCAAAATTAGTTTTGAAAGGGTCTATTTTAGTAATTAAACTTTTATTTTCTGCAGAAATAAGTATTTTTTTGGTAATAGGAGACAAGTAAGATCATCATAGAATAGTTTTTTTTAAATTAGGCATCATGCCTATTAACGCGATCTTACAGACTCAAACATTTTTATAAATATAGCTTACACCTTTAACTTTAACTAATTGCTTTAAGACCCTATTATAAACAAATTTTATTTGATAAATTGATAAATTAACAAATAAGTTGAATAATTAATATTCCAGCTCGGTGCAATCCTACAGACTTAAATATAGCTTACACCAGGGGTCGGCAATTTTTTTGTCTATTCTGGCACAATAGAAAATTTTAAAATCAACGAGGGCGGATATTTTACAGATAATCGGTAATTATAAATAGGCATTGAAAAAGAAATTGTAAAATGTAATGTAAATGTCCTTAGGTACTTTATAATTTCTCACCTTTAGTCCAGTGAGGACGCATTAAAAATCGACCAGGGGCGCCAGGTTTCTGAGCATACCGGACATCTGAGGCACATTTTATTTCTGAGATACTTTTCCAAATACCTTCACTCCATCGAACCTTGACGGGATCAGTCTAGGCTTTCGTATATACATACATAGTTAAATTAGAAATAAAAAAAAAATATTACATACAATCTTGGATGATGTATACAGAAGGTACAATGGAAAGCTAAGAAATTATAAATATAGGTACCTACTTACTTATTAAAGAATTATTTAAATACGATTCTGTATTACAATAATAATGTACATTGTATGAGTGCAAGAGGTAGCTGTCATATTTTAATGTTTGTACGTTGAATGCGCGCATGTTCATGCAACAATAAGAATAAAACAAATGTGATTTATAACTGAATGCAATAAATCCTTTATTAGAAATACTATTTGCGTTTGTGTAATGAAAAGTAATTCATTAAATGTATATGTACAGTCGTAAACAATTGTGATTGTTTCCAGAGGTTATTAAAGTTGATAGAAGATTTTTTATGTATACTAGAAGATTCTTCAGTGTCTTTATGTCTACACAATTTAAAGTTGAAAATAAAATCCATTCTAGTATATAAATGCGAAAGTAACTCTGTTTGTCTGTATGCTTGTTTGTTACCTTTTCACGACTAAACCGATTGTAATGAAATTAGGCAAGGAGATAGTTTGAATCCTGAGGGGTATCAAATTTATAACCTTGAAGTATTTGATAATTTTTTTTGCATGCGCGGTAAGTAAACACAAAACTGGTGATATGGAAATTATATTGTACGGTCAGAGTCATCAACTAAATTTTTAAACAAATCCATAGATAATATCACAGAATTAATACCCCTTTGAAAGTGCTTGGTAGCTAACACATTTTGTTAGTACCTTTTATAATACCGGACATCAGAAATGTACCAACTCATTTTAAATCCATCAAATAAAAATTTTGATTGTTGATTTTCTAATATTAATTTTTGAATAGGTATATTTACGAAAGCCCATCAAAATCTTGCTACGAGGTATATTTCTGATATGGTTAATATATGTCTATAAATTTCTATAAAATAGACAATTTGGTACCCTGCAAAAATATTTTGTTTTGTTTTTGATGTTAATAAGAAATATATGTACCTATACATATATAGTATAAGTAAGTATAGTGAGGCCGATTTTTTTCGAAATCCGGATTTTGATGGAATTATACGTTTTGACCTTCCCTGAATCCACTATTTCGCCATGATGTATGTGTGTCTGTCTGCCTGTAAGCGCTGTAACTCAAATATTTAAAATCGTAGAAGGGTGAAATTTTATATTTAAGATTTACTTATTTTTTAAAACGATCCTTCAACCGGATACGAATGTTTATTGAGGTCGATTTTTTTGTGGTTGATTCTAAATAATTATTTTTAAAAATTCTTTCTGATTAAATCATAAATGTTGGAAAAAAATAATTCGAAATAATAATAATAAAATAAAAAATTCAAAAATTCAAAAACTGACAAAAGTAAACATCCGTTCATTTTATTCTATCTGTTATTAGTTTGTTTGACATATGTTTTAATAAAATAAGAACACGTACACTGTTCACTGTCAGGATTACGTATAAGAAAGTCCCGTGGCTCCCATAGCAGATATTTTTTATACAATGCAGGCATAAGAATTTCTCCACTATTTTTGTATAGTTAATCGGCCTAACTCATGAAATATTAAATAATTACTTTAATGACCATATTATGCCAATATTTTGTTTAAACAATACATTAAAATCCCGTTATATCAGGAGATATTTAGTAACCACACACAAAAAATACGATAGAGAATATTGAAAAAACTTGTAATTATATATTTGTTTAGCTATCAAGAACTTTTAAAGCCTCATTAGATTAAAGTGGGTGGGGCGTTCCGATGTTTCTACACAGTTTGTATAGCATTTGCAGTATTGTAATCAAGAAATACTGGTTCTATATGAAACTAACCATCGTGTACCTGTATTTATGTGTGTGTGTATGTGTTTACATACATATATTTAATAATTATTTAACTGTTGAGTTGTAGACTATGGTTCAATGGTTTTTGTTGATATGAGATAATGCCCGTTACTTTATTAGTGATTAATAAGGCAACTGGTATTTAAGAACGATTATGTACGTAGATACCTATATATTTGACTCATCAACACACAGTCTAAATCTCTGGATCTAGAATCGTTTAAATTTTAGAGGAATCTTTCTTTTATGACGTAAGCATCCACAGAGAATAGATTTTTCGAAATTCAACCCCTAAGATGAGGGGAAATATGTTAAACTCTTCTATTAAAATAAATCGATTATTGAAGGGGTGAAAAATTTTATAAGTTATATAGAGGTTCATCAAAATGAATATAGGTTATTTATGGATTATTTTGTAATTTTCTTTGTATTATATACTAGACCTTTATTCAGAAGTCTTTTTACTTTTCTCTAAAAATCAAATTTGGTTTTCTTGAGGTTTGTTTATTTTCTGAATAATTAAGTATTTTGAAAGGACTAAGGGGGGCGGGGGACGTTTAAATGACAATCTACGTTCAAATTGAATTGGATAACATAGCACTACTGTCAATCGTAAAAAGATATTGGAATTTGATACGAATTACGAGCAATTTTTTTAACTGACTTCAAAAAAAGATAAGATTACATCCAATTCAATCAATATATTTTTTATGTTCGGACAGAAATTGTACAATCCTGAGGTGTTCCCATATAAATTTGTTCATAATCTGATCAAAATCTTAAAAAACGACTTCAAATAAACCCTGAAAACATTGAAAAGCATACCTAATAATTAAATTTAACAGTTTTTGAAGTCGGTGCTAAATAAAAAACATACCGACTTCAAAAACTGTTAAATTCTTTTTGGTATACTTTTCAGTGTTTTTATATACGCTTTTTATTATATACCTACTAACAATCTTGAGGCTTCTACGGTGATCTTGATATGGATCTTGGCTTCTGAGTGTAAGCCGCGTCGGTTTGGTCGTGTTATCGGCCAACGTTTCGTCCTACATTGCAGTGGACATATTTACTTTTAGAAGAGCCCTGAAGATGTCCATTGCAATGTGTGACGAAACGTTGGCCGATAACACAACCAAACCGACGCGACATACATCCAGAAGCCAAGATCCATACTAACAATCTGCCAAAATAACGTAATTGTGAAAACATTATACTGCGTAAAAAAATATTAACAATTTTTATTCGTCATGTTTTTTACGGGATAAAGCACTACTCTATCTCCTGATAAACTGTTCCTTCAAAGGCAATGACCTACAACATCCACCTCCAAGATCAAATCATAACCAACACAACTGGATCCATTTAATAAACATATAAAACACTTTAGACGTTAGACATGGGACGTACTTTCCTTTATAACTTACGTTAGTATGTACATCACAATCTAGTAGGCTAATTATTATATTTGCTATGCAAAACACGATCAGCGTGGGCTCGTGTCTCGCGACTCTAGGAGGGGGGGCACGCTTTCGTACGCGGTACATCAGCGAGGAGGAGGGGGAGGGGGTACGACAAAGTTAAGTGTATATTTCCGGTTGTATATATGTACGTATTGGCTTGGCGTATTTCGCAGCTGAATGAGATGATGTATATAATATACGTAAATATTTATTATTTTTGTAGTTGCCGAAATGCTGTGTTTTTTTAGTTTATTTCCTGCGGTGCTTTGTTTTTAATAAAGGTTAATTATTGAGATGAATTTTAATGGGAGTTCTTTAAATTCCGTAGGATTTAAATTAATTTGAACTGTCGATCTTTGGTAAATTGGAAATTAATTGTAAAAGTTTGCTGTAGGTAGAATTTTAGATTTAGAGACCAAGGCGATTTTAGTTCAGTGAAATATGGATTAGATATTTAATTTCTTTTAATTATTATGAATTCTTAACGATTTATATATTATAATTATAAGTTACTAGCAGTTACCCGCGACTTCGTCCGCGTGGAATTTGTATTATTTATCTAATCAATAGGCATTATGCCTAATTTTTAAAAACTGTTTTATGATGATCTTACTTGTCTCTTATTTCCAAAAAAATACTTATTTCTGCAGAAAATAAAGGTTTAATCACAAAAATTGATTCTTTTAAAACTAATTTTGAATTTGACGCCAAAATGCTCGCAGGTGTCATGGCGCATTTGTGACGTCACGCCTATGTAAACACTCCTTGTCAACTATAATAAATCCTTGTTCCATCGCTAATGTTTCTCGGTTTTACTTTTGTTAACACAAAACTGAGCAAATTGATAATTTAAAACCACAAAATAATTTATAAACAGTGCAGATATTAATGAAACAAAAATGATGTTTACTTAGCCGTGACGTCATCCACTCTGACTGGTGTTTTATCTAACATGGCGGATTGCTGTATTTTGTGTTTTTATTTTAACAAAAATCATATTAATCTCGCTTTTAATATAAAAATAAATACATTTTTTAGAATCTTTTTAACCTATTTCATTATTTAAAATCATAATTTCAGTGATAATTTGTTACTGGCATCATGCCTATTGCCGGGGTACAAAATTTCATCAAGATCGGTTTAGCGGTGAAAAAGGCAACAAACAGACAGAGTTAAAGTATAGGTAAATTAACCCTTTATCGGTCACGAACCGTATGTGAGATTACTTCGTTTATTTATACATTTTTTTTGGTATTTCCAAAGATTCCAGTCCTGAAACATTTAACCTTATTTACTTCTCCTTCCATTGGACCCCACTCGATTTGTGTATAAAAAATGACGTATTTGCCCATTGTATTATATCATCTATGGACTCTAGGTAAGCTTCAAATCGGCGCACAATCCTTAAACACCATAATTTTTTTCTTACCTGTAATAATAAAAAAATATCTGCCTTGGGAACCACGGGACTTTCTTATACCTAACCTAATCTAACAGTGAATTGTATACGTGATTCTTTGTTTATTAAAACATTTCTAACAAAATAAAACAAAATGAATAATATAGGTAATATTATTCTCTCCATTATATAACAAGTGATTTTTTTTAACGTAATAACTGAAAACGGATGTTTACTCTTGTAAATTTTTGGATTTTTGAAATAAGAAAAAAATGTTTTAAATAAAATAATAATTTATTCCCCATACATTTTTTTCCAACATTTATGATTTAGCCAGAAAGAATTTTTTTATGTAATTATTTAGATTCACCTACACAGTTCACTCTCAGTATTACGTATAAGAAAGTCCCATGTTACCTACGGCAAATACACACACTGTTCAATCTCTGTAATACGTATAAGAAAGTCCCATGACACACATGGCAGATATTTCTCCTCTGTTATGAACCATTTGAATTATAATAATTTTTTTTTCTTCAAAAATTCGTTTTTACAAAAAAAATGAATAGAACATAAATTATAGATATAGATATTACCTACATTTTTTAACTTGACCATTTTTCTCTATTTTGCACTGTTTCAGAGTAATTCGAAAAATTAAAAAATCGACGTTGGTAAACATCCGTATCCGGTTGAAAGGTCGTTTTCAAAAATAGGACGTTTTCTTCCCAGCCAAAAATTAATCTTAAATACAAAATATCAGCCTTCTACGATTTGTCGTATTTGAGTTACAGCGCTTACAGACAGACAGACAGACAGACAGACGGACACACAGACATCATGGCGAAAATAGTCAGAATGGATTCAGGGAAGGTCAAAATAGATAATTCCGTCAAAATCCGGAGTTCGAAAAAAATCGGCTTCACTATACTTACTTATACTAATGTACATATATTTCATATACATGGTATAAGAAAGTAAAAATTAATGAAATGCACTTTTAATTTAATTATGCACAGTGTATAAGATTAATATTACATTTCTCGTATAAACAATACTTTGTCACACCGGTGGGTTGGGAGTCGTGTAATTTTACACCACATTAAAAACCAATTTTTATTGTTATTCTTTCAATTATTTCAACCAACGATTACAATGGAATTGGTAATAAAAAGAAATAACAAGTCAATAGTTATTGTATGTTGTATTGTTTGTGTTTATAATTATTTATGAATAAACATTTTTCAAGAAAAAAATAAAACCGACTTAAAAAAAACAAACAAAAGTATTAATAATGTTTAACTGTTTTTGAAGTCGCTTTTATTTTATTTTTTTATTAAAAAGTTTCTTTATTGACTTGGCATTGACTTCAAAAACTGTTAAATTTAATTTTTATATACTTTTCAGTATCTTTCTTTGAAATCGGTTTTATTTTTTTCTGAAAAAGTTTTTTTACTTTTCCATTTTGAGTGACGTATCTTCGAAGTCCGTGATCAAATTCTGATAAAATTTATATGGGACCATATCGGGAATATAAAATCTCAAACAAACAAAAATCGTCCATATTTGTTGGAGTTATACCCGATTATACATAAAAATTATCCTCAGTCGAATTGGGAACCTCCTCCTTTTTTGAAGTCGATTATTATAAATATGTTGATTATTAAAAGTATAATAATGTAGAGTTATAAACTTAGTTTTTATAGATATTATACAGTGAAAATTCTCGGCCATACATATGTGTAATAAATATTAATACTATCAAGCAGGCCCTGAGAGAGATTCAATGGGGCCCAGGCCAAATAACATTTCGGGGGGCCCATACCTATCCGTTTCGCGAGCTTAAGGAAATTTCTAACAAATTCTGTATTATCCTTAAATTTTGTTTTAACTCATATTATGGAAGATAATATAAATTATAAATATTTATGTAAAAATAAACAATTTTCGGACCCTCTCCTAGCCCCCCCCCCCCCTCCATCTATCTGGGCATGCTATCAAGTCTCTTTTAAAACTAAAATAATAATCTTATCATAGAATGGAATTTTTTGGGCATATAAATAAAATAGATTTGTTATCGGTTATATAAGTTCCAAAAAACAGTGTGAAGAAAGCTAATCTAATTTGGATAATAAGAGATAAAAATAAAACAATATTTTGTAAAGCTATAAAAACAACCATATCAGTAAAACCATACTTCCCGTCAATATATTTTTATTGTTTTGATAAATTTGTAACGCAAGAAACACAGATTTTCTTATCAGCGTAGAATAATATACGTACAATACATGTGGTATTTCCGCGTCGGGATATTGTTGTACATATTTAATAAGGTATACAGTCGAGCTTCTATAATACGAACATACTGAAACAATAGGTAATTTGACTAAATTAAAAAATATATTGTTGTATGTACCTATTGCTTTTTTTTTCAAAAATAATGTTGCAAAAACGCATCGAAAAATCGTGTCCGAGATAAGAGCAGATTCTGATTGTACTACCTTCAAAACCTAAAGAAAAGTTGATTTCCGTATGGCGGTTGTGCGTGTGTCTGGATGTAGAATTTTCTTTCATTCACGATAATATGTGGGAAATGTTTATTTCATTGTCAGTGAGTATACTCCAGACAATTTTGATTTTGGTGCTAATTGGATTAGGGGTTTTAGAAATATTTGAAATTTTGTAACTTGTATTGTCTAAAAAGTGAGCGTAAGATGCATTTATTATTTGTACGTGCCTAAAGAGCTATTGAAGGGGTAGAAACCACCAAATGCAACTAAATTCAAATTGTTAAATTAGTTATTCTACGAATGTGTATTATGTTTTTGACATGAGGACATTAGAGAACTAATATTTATAATCCAAAGGTGAGTTTTATTTATAACAAATCCCATTGAAATATTTCATATATTAAAAATTGTTTCAAAAGATATTAAAGAACATGGAAGTCATGTATGGTTCTTCATACCAATATTTTCTATTCAAATGAAAAATTTCCCGTCAAAATTCTCACTGAAAGTCACGTGATATGGTGTGACTTAAAATTGAACATAATAATTAATAATTAATAATATGAATTATGTTTAATGATATTGATTGATAAAATCAGAAAATACGGCTATAAGTGAGACTTGGTTACTACAATCAATCAAAAATCGATTCGCGCTATCTAAATTCTCACTACTATGTACCTAGTCCAGTAATTTTAGATTTCAACTGCGAAAAAAATAGCAGTTAGCTGAATTTTTATATACACCTTCGTTACAGTGTTATAAATAACCCCGAGTCGAAAAATAAAACCTAGTTATATTTTTTAAATCCTAAATTCCTTTGTTGTTCGTTTAACTGCTTAAAAATGGAACGTGTTTTAATCTTATACATGTAATAAGAGAATCGATAGATGTTAAACGTGCTTTTGAAACTTGTCTATAACGCACAAACTCTATTTATGACTATATATATATATACTTTTAAAAGTATAAAATAAAATATTGTAAAAGCCAATCTGAAAATTTTTATAAACAATAATTAATCATTTACACTTTTTATTTAATGGCGAAGTGATTAAATTATATTTGAATATATAAAGCACAAAAAATTATAAAAATATTTATATAATATATTATTATCAGTAACACGTTTCTGGATTAAAATATATTATGAAGGTAAATTCATTGATTTATTTATGAACTTATAACTTTATAAATAAGAAAACATATATTACCGATAATAATACATTTTACCTATAAAAAAAAAACATTTAAATGAGAGGTAGGTAATTAAATTGATTTAATAAAGAGGTACTTGTTTTCTTAGTAACAAGAGTTCACGAGAATTACAAAAAAGAAGCTCATTAATTCCAAAAAACAGTATATCTCGTTCTTAAAGCAGTTAATATTGGTGCCAGTACTTTATATTTATAATAAAATAAAATATTGCAAAAACAAATCTGATTTTTTTCATTACATATATCCAATATATTATGGTAGACAGGAGATGCGCATGCGTATTTAACCATAGAAATATTATAATATAGAGTAACTTGCTAAAAACGCAAACATTCGGTAGAAAAGAATGGATGGCGACCTAATCCATCTATTAAACACATTTTTTGAGTACACTTTACATAATTTTGTCTTCCCCTCATTTGGGAACAAATTGGTTTCTTTTTTCTACATATTAAAACATCGTTTCTACATATATGAAATGTTATAATTTCTATGAACTGAAACGTTGAGAGCGCTTGCGCAAATTAAAGCCAGCTTTGTGATTGGTTACCATTTTGTTCTTTGTTCATTGTAAGTGGAGTGCTGTCAAACCTTGTGTACACATTTACTTCTATCATGGTTTTATCATCTGTCGTATTTTTACAACGAAATTATGGAAATTATTATAATACAGTAGTTCATAAACACAAAGTTCAATACAGTAATCTGTTTTATCTTCACGTAAGTACATATTTTATTAATTACATGTCTTTGCTTCTTTAAAACAACATTAAGTAGGTAGTGAAATTTATATGTTCACTATAATTTTGCAATGAAGTAAATACCTATCAGGTGTTGCTACATACTTTTACATATTATATTATTTTGATGTATAAAAATATTAGAAAAATTTGGTGTAATTTTTATTGTCAAATTTAAATACGAACTTTGTAATTGTTTGTTTTTTACTGCACGAACAATGTATAATTTGATTATTTATTCAAAAAAATTTTGCAATAAAATACCTAGCTAAAAGAATGAAAAATCATAATAACCATTTATTTTAATTAAGAATTTATTCTGTCTACAGACGGAACTTCAAAGAGTATTTCACGTTCACCTTCCTATGGAATTAAAGTATGTCTGTCTATCCATATCGTCCCCTACAAGGTAAAGTATCATAAGCAACATTTTTTGTAAAATTGAGTTATGATGGTTACGATAATCTGCTTGATATTACCGATCGATTCTGTAACTTTGACTATCGTATAATCGTATCCACCATTGTTTTTTAACCGCCCTACCCATATGAACGTGCGTGATACGGCCGTTATATTATCGCCCGAACGCAACAAGCCGTATCCCGTACGTTCAGGTACATAAAAAACTATACCCGCAACGCAACTCACAAAACGTTTGTGGTACGTCAAATTGTTCCTACGTACATGTAATCAAGTATTGTTATTGAGAAATCTAATGAAAAACAACCTGATGACTTAACAATTTTTTGAATAATAACCCAAAGGTAGGGCGGTTAAGTATCATAGCCGCCAGATAAAGAATCGTAACCACTGATATCTGCTTTATAAATTATTGTAACTGACTATGATGATGTATCGTAATGGCACTTAAGATATTTTCAAATATCGCACCTGTTAATTGTGAATTATATTATTGCATATTAATTTAATAAATCAAATATCAATTGGTAGTCCAATTTTGTACATATATATGAAACATTGAAAAGGTGTTTGCAGTGCACTGTAAAATATCTTAAACCACCAATTAAAAGTACCTTATGCACCAGTGACCACTAAAATTGGGGGCTATAAAATATCTTAAGCGCTATTTTATTGATAAATAGTCATTGTTTTTTGATTTCTCTATATAATTGTGAGTTATAACCAGTGGTGAGCTATGAAATTTTTAACAAAGAGTTTGCTCATGGCTAAATATAAAAATCTTAATGTTAATATATGTTATTTTATGGTTTATTTATAAAAATAATGCATATACATATTAACAAAGGGTTTTCTACAGCTCATCACTAGTTATAACCTCGTATGACAGTATAATATGTTTATTTAGGAATACATTGTTCATTTTTATAGTCAATCGTATTTAAATAATTAATTTAATCATAACTTCTTTTAATTATTACTTCTTTTTCAGTCACTGAGAATATTTTATTATTCTTTCGTAAAATCCTGCGAACTGTAGAAAAAAGTTTTGAAATCCAAGAAAGAGCCACATTATTATCACGACAAGATCACAAGGTATTGTAAAAAGACAATTTTCTTTGGGTTATTTTCAATTCAACGTTATAGTTAAATATTATTAATAATTTTTTAGCTACCTGACTGGTACACCATGCCTGCTCGGAAAAAAACAAAAATTAGGGAGAGTTATAATATATATCTTCCCTCAAGTTCAGTATCTAAAAAAGAAGTGAAACTTCTAGAGGAACTCAAGATTGGAAGACATTAGTAAAAGGAGCAATATTAGAAATATATGGAAACTAAATTGGAAATTACTTGGCAAAAGGGATCCGTGGCGAACATCCCGCCATTTTATGGTGACTAAAGCTTTTCATTCAATACATAAATATTAATTATGAATACATCTTTGATTTTTCTTTTCATCCCTTTTGTAATCGGAGATCGATCAGCCTTAGTGGAATAAATTATAGATTACTTAGTTTGTTTAATTGCATTATAAGAGCAGATTACAAGTGATGCACAGTTAAATAAACAAATTTGTATTCGTCATATTGTTTGCAGAATGTTGATAATAATGAAGTAAAACTATTATCTTTTCACAGACTGGGCGAGTGCAACAACAGACGAGAAAATTGATGAGAAAAAATTCACAGATGTAATTAATAAACTCACAAGTAACAAACGTCTATCTATAAAAAAATGTATTTGATTGACTGAATTAATTAAAAATGTTAATTTTTATACTTAATTGCTTCTTCACCATATTTATATTTATGTTTAAAATTTTTTATTTGTTTGAAATCTTCTATTAAAAAAATCTAATTACACACGGATATTACCAAGTTTAACTAAATGCTCCTTTAACTAACTCGAATTATCAATTGAACCAAGCATAGTAGGTACATTTAATTACAGGGATTTTTAATTTTTTGCATTGTTTTTAGAACGTACATGTTTCAATTAAAGCCAAATCTACTTTAAAGGAATATTTAGCGCTAAAGGAGCATTAAATTTATTGGTAATACTAATTAATGTAGTAAATTATTTAAAAAAATAAATTTTTATATTTAATCCCTTAACGCCCAGACCTGAGCTCAGTTCGGGCATGATTAATTTTGCTTGCAAGAAAATTACGTTCATGTACTGAACTCAGGCTTGAAAAATAATTTAAAAATAACAATATTTTTTAGAGAAAAATTATTATTACCTACTTCTTATTTCATCATCATTAGTTCAATTTTAATTATTTCAATCTTATAATTAAAAAAAATATATGTTTTTAAAATTAAATCTTGATTTTTACGTATGAAATATATATTTTTTTTATAAATAAAGCATTTAGGTTTATTATGTTTTGAAAATACATATATTTTTAACCAGCTTTTTCCTAAAAAAATTTTTTGTATCAAGTTATAACAAAAATTAAATGTTTTTCAATTATACTTGATAATTTCTTATTATATTTAAAAATTGACCGACTCATACACGAGTGTAAAATTCTACTAATTGAGATCCACATTTTCACATCCCACATGCCTACATATGAGCATTAAATTAACTGCCCCCCCCCCCCCCCCCCATCCACTATTTCTCCAAAATTTTAAATGATATTGCTGATTTTAGTATTTTTTAATATCTTCATTCTAAGTTTGTAGCTTATATAGTTTATGAGATACTTTGCTTTGACCAAAAAGGATGGGTGGACGAACAACAAAAAGGGTTTCTTCGGAACCCTAAAAATAATATAATAAATGAATTAAACAAATATTTGGTTTTGTTTTAATTTTATCCACTAAGAGGTATGGGTGGCATATAATCAGGCCCGGATTTAGAAATTTGCCGCCCCTAGGCAGTTGCGAAAATTGCCGACCCCCTCCCCCCCCTCGAAACTAACAGTTTAAGTCATAGATGTCAAAATATAAAACTCAGGATCTTTTTTTTTGGTTGCGTCAGTTTCAAATTTTATAAATTTTTATAAAGTTACATTAGGAAACATAAAAACTAAAAATTGAAGACCTTTTTTTTAGTCATGCTTGAGTTACATGTATAGAGAAATTATTGCTTATGTGTTGAAATACGTCTCGATTTTCGGATGGCAAACTCATCGATAATGGAATCAAAATCAAATTCAATTCCCACGAATATAACAAGTTTTCAAAGTTTCCACCAAAATTTGCCGCCCTTCAATTCTTGCCGCCCTAGGCAGTTGCCTACTCTGCTTGCATGGTAAATCCGGGCCTGCATATAATTTAGTTGCTCTTTAAAATATGTAAATGAATGACTTTTATAAATTCTATGTAAGATAGTTTATCATCGCAAGTTATGATTTTGCACCAGCTCTGTCGTGAAAGAAGATAATTATTTTAATTAAATAGTTACTTTCAATAATAATAATTCTCTATCATATATACTAGCTAATTTTAAAATTTGCATAAAAAACCTTTTATTTGAGATAGTAATTATTTTTATATTAATTTTTAGAGATTTTTTATGCAAATTATATAATAAGCTAGTATATATGATAAATAATTATTATTATTCAAATTAATTAAAATAAATATTAATAATGGTTACCTATATATATATATATATATATATATAGGGCTTCTAAGGTAAGACAAGGTTCTATAAATTTTTATGCGACTTTAGGATTTACGGGTTTGTAACAGATTTCTAGAACTCATTTTCGCCTTAAACATCGAATAAGCGGACAAAACTGCTATGCTTAGGTCTGAAATGAGTTTTGTTTAACATGCAATCTCCATTGCTACAAAAACTATTTACACCTAGAAATCTTAGTTTAAAGCACTTAAGTTCAATCAAGGTTTTATATTTCGACTCGGGACGTGTAAAAAGTCCTCAACGATATCGTGGCGACGTTGCGAGATATTGAAGGTCTAACGTTTCGAAAAACGGTTTTTTGCGAATATCTTGCTTCGTATAACTCGGAGGTCAATGGGGGTTATTATATAAATGGTGTATTATTAAATTCTTAAGAAAAAAGGTTGTCTCCATTTTTTTTAAAACAACCGTTTTCGTGACGTTAGACCTTCAATATTTCGCAACGCCAGCACGATATCGTTGGGGACTTTTTACACGTTATTTATAACACTGTAACGAAGGTGTCTACAAAATATCAGCTAACTGCTATTTTTTTCGCAGATTGGGTGCATTAATATCTAAAATTAATGGACTAATGATTGACTCTAGAACTCTATAGGTTAGGTTCGGTGACATTCCGACATTGATCTGGGGGAACCCGTCTGGTTAATCAATATAGGAAGTATGTATTTGTTATACTTAGCATTGCCAGTTTAATTACGTATTTACCAATCACGTGACCGCAACGAATACGTTATTTCCACAATTTTTATCATAAACGATAAGGTGGCACAAAATATCCCAATTCGAAAACGCGCGCGTGTAACCGCTAAACAGGACGTCCGGACTGGCAGGTTGCAAGACGGTGAGGCGGGGTTCCCGTGGGATTGCTGCTGCGGGAGGAAATCACTGATCACATCGCGCTCTAGCCGCCTCCTCCTCCACCCCTCTCTCTCGGTTCAATTACACATGATTTGTTTTACTCAATGTAGTTTATAATATAATGTATGTACTTTAAACTCTGTATGTGTGCATGTGTACACATATTATAAATGTATGTGAGCAGTGGAGGCATGTGGTAAATTGCTGGGGTTGGGAGCAACAAGAAATAAAGAAACGAAAAGTGGTCAAAGTTCTACTGCAGGTAGACTATTAATTTAAGTACTATTTACTAAAATATGTATTTAAGTATAAGTCATTGCCAAAAACATGTACTTTAATACAAGTACAAAAATGTACTTTTATGATACAAAAGTATGTACTTAAATTGTAAATTAAGAAAAGTTCAATATTTTATTTGTAACTAATTAGTTAACATATATAAAATGTATAAAATAATTTTTTAAAGCTTTTTAAAAAAACCTAAGAAAACTATTCTAGAGCCGCCACTGTGTACGAGGAATCACTGCTGTACATTTAATGCCTATGTACTTAAGGCTCACACGCATTAAATTATGTTTAGTAGTGTCATTGATTTAATGTAGATATAATATCTTTTTATTTTTATGTCAACAAGTAAAATATACTTAACAAAATATTATTTCATTATATAATAGGCATTCATTTTTACAATAAATTCAGTCCATCTAATAAATATGATAATTCTTAACGTATATAAAATATAAAACGCGTACTCAATTTAAGAATGGACGTTGCCACTGTGTCTGTCAGGGCAGGATTAAACAAAGAGTACAGCAGGATTAACGAGAAAATTTATGGTTTATGTCATATTATATTTATTATAAAAGTGTTTTTAAAGATGACTTGTGCCAAGAATTATAAAGAATTTTCTATAGAGCAAAAGCTAAAATAACGCTATCTGCAGGGTGTCAAATCGTTATGAATTTTACTCGGGATTTTAAAGCAGTGGTAATAAATGTATAATAATGTAAATGCTATAGTTGAATTCTAATTAAGGCCATTTATATATATTATACCATACCATTGATAAGAACTGTCAGTGGGCTATCATTTATATTTAATACCCCTCAGATATCGTTGACTTTAGCTCACGAAAAAACCGGATATTAAACATTTATTGTACACTAGCTGTTACCTGTGACTTCGTCCGCGTGGAATTTGTATTTTTGTATCTAATCATTTTTCGGGTTACAAAGTAGCCTATGTTCTTCCTCAGAATGCAAGCTATCTCCCTGCTAAATTTCATCAAGATCGGTTCAGTGGTTTAGTCGTGAAAAGATAATTAATAGACAGGCAGAGAGACACATTTTCGCATTTATAATATTAATATGAATACCTACAGAGCCACAATATTGATTGGCAATATTACATAATATGCATTTTCAACATAACCATAAATTTTCACACTTTAATTAACCCCACAGATTAAAACAAACAGTAACTAAATACAGTATCACCTACCCTATAAACAACGTTCAAACCACACTTACGCCTTACACACAATAGAGTGCTTTAGTTAGAGAGTCTCCCCTCGTGTTAATAGTAAATAGTCTGGGTTTGGTTCCCCCGCACGGTGCGCTTTCCCCGATACCGTGAGAACGGTACCGGGTCACTGCCCATGCAGGTAATTATTGCTGTTATTTCACTCAGATTACCGTGATTATATCTTTCTATGCAATATGTTAATAATGTTGCTGGATTGTTACATTTTTCTATATTTATTGTAGTGACTTTTTCACGTGGTGAAGGAAGGTTTTCTAGGGGAATGATTTATTTGTTTATGTTAATTTGGAAAGATTATGTGGGGATGCAGTGGCGTACATAGAAAAAAATTATATTTATATCAAAAATGCGAAAGTCTCTTTGTCTGTTTGTTACCTATTCACGGCTAAACCGATCTTGATGAAATTTGGCATCCTGAGGAAGTTCATAGACTACATTGTATCCCGAAAAATTTATTAGATAAAAAAATGGGTGTGTGACATTTGTACGCAATATATAGGTTATACTTTATTGACGTAGACATCTAGCCTGAAAATGTAGAACTAAAAACCTATTTTATCGACTATCATTATAAGAGAAATCTGTATTACCACACATATGAAGTTGTAGGTAACAGCTAGAATTAGAATATAATCTTAATCCAACTGTATTATTGTTTCAATTTAAAACAATATTGTCGGAAGAAAACTTCAACTCAAATTTATATGACAGTTTTATGACATTCACCTACTGTGAAGTTAAAAACCAAAAAATCAAATTTATTAAGTTAAAAAATATAATTCTAAAATCTAAATGATATGTTGGTTGAAATTCAAAATCTCCGACTAATGTAAAAAAATTTTTTAAAAAACATATTGAATCTTATTTCTGGGTATAAGTCACGACGTATAAATATTGTACTCACTTCAAGATTAGCGCGGAAGCCTTATAGCTCGTGTAATAAGAAATGTTAATAATTTTAAAATGTAAAAATATTTCGAAACGACGCCAATGGTTTATTTATTTTTAATTACCTACATGCACTGAATAAATTACTATTATCAGAATAAAATGATACAATTGTTCTGGAAAAGTATCTTGTACTTATGTACTTGTCGTTCGTCCTTTGAAATCTTTCAAATGATATGTTACCTTTTAAAGAAGACTCGTTTTCAAACAATGATACAATTAAATCATTTAAAAGAAACCAGATTTACATTGAATTTCGGAAAAACCACTGTATTATGTAAAAGCTTATAAAGGTGCATTGAATACATCATATATGTTTTATATAATAAGTCCGAATCGCTTACAACAGATTCAAAAATATTAATACAAACATCATCGGTTATCTTTTTTTAGGGCGGAGCTCATATACATTGTTACATCATTTTAAATAAAAACACAAATATACGTCCATTTCATTTATTAATTTTATATCAAGTTTAACATAATTATTTAAATATTAAAATTCGGAATATCAAATTTTTTTTGCCACAAAATTTACTTATACAATTTTCAATAGATTACATATAATTTAATTGCATAAATATATATGAGTAAGTACCTATTATAAACGAATAAGTAGTACTTCTTTTTATAGCAAATGAGTTTCAAAATATTTGTCTTTGTTTGGTACATAGAGAAATGATTTAAATACATATTATAATAATCAAATCGCAGGTGCCTATTAAGTTTGCAATAGGCGAATTTCAATTAAAACTGGTCGACCACTTCTGCATGCGACTCTACCTACTATAAAAATATTACTACCCTAAACTCGAAAAAAATTTCTACATACTCAGATTTCAACGATTGTTACGATCAGGTCCTGAGAGAGCTTCAATGGGGCCTGGGTCAAACAACATTTCGGGGCAAGGTTAGTAAAGTACAAGGTTGCCTCATAACTCTGGCGGGGAGTGGCATGAGAGGGAAGAACGCGTCATCGTGAGGAACTCTTTGACATTATAAATGGCTGTCAAACTATATTTACTCTTTATTTTAGTTAAGCTGATTTATTGTAAGTTGTTTTTAAATATTTTCATTTGATATTGATAGTGTACTGAGTTTTAAATCTAAATTTTTATTATTTTATTATTATAAATTATAGTTTTAAACAAGTGTTTTTTTTATGTTTAACCAACAAATGTATTTTCTTTAAGCATTGTTTTCTGACATCATTTTAAAGTTTTTATGAAGAAATATTATATGTAATAATTTGTGCTTCTGTAATAAACAATAATATTTACTTTTTTTAAATACAAATATCCAAAAATTCGAAATAATTTGAAAACAACTTTAATATATGAAACAACGTTTGAAAGGTTCCTCAGGCTGACGTCATCCGACGCAGCCGCTGATTGGTCAAAAAGTTATGAGACTACCTTGTCTTTATATACCTTGATTTCGGGGTACCCATACCCTTTTGTTTCGCATGCGTAAGGAAATTCCGTTTTATTCTTAAATTTAATTTGAACTCGTAAGCTTCTTATAACTTTCCAATAGTATTAGGCCCTCCGCACACGGTGCGACTGTTTTGCAACGACAATCGCAAACCAGTTGCGGAAGCGACTATTTACAACTGGTTTGCAATCGATTTATGTCCTCGCTATGCAAACGAGCGCGACTGAATCTTGATCAGTCGACAGTTTTATGGGAATTGCCGTGAAGAAAAAAGTTTTTTTAACTTTTGGCAACATGTCAAGCATTCTTGAATACCTAGAAAGGGTATAATTGTATAGAACTTCATGTTCTTCCACCTCCTCGACTTATTGTTTAATGTTTATTAACTGATCATTCATTCTGAATGAACTAACTAAGTAAGTAATTATTAATAGGAATAATAATAATTAACTAATCATTTTAATTATAATTAAATAATAATATTATTATAATTATAAAACTAAAATATCATGCAACCATGCAACTGAAACCGAAAATCTACCTGCAAGCACAGTTGCATGAAACCAGTTTGAAACTGATTGCATAATTATAAAACTAAAATATCATGCAACCATGCAACTGAAACCGAAAATCGACCTGCAAGCACAGTTGCATGAAACCAGTTTGAAACTGATTGCAAATCAGTTTTGTTTCGGTCACACACGTGCAATGTCACCAAACGGTTGCTTGCAACTTGCAACTGGTTTGCGATTTTCGAGGTATCCTAACCCCCCTTCTATCCGGGCCTGGTTATAATAATCTCGAGCAGGGCTTCGAACCGGAACTGAACCGAAAACCGGAAAACCGTTATTTTTTGACGGAACGAAAACCGGAACAGAACCGAAATAAATATATCGGTTTTTACGGTTCGGTACATGTTAAAATACGCGCGTTAACATGATCTTATTTCCCATTTCAATTGTCATTCATAATGTTCTAAATTATGGTAGAAAAAAAAATTTATACAAATAATTTTTTTTTAATTAATCACTCGGAGCTAAACCGAAAAAACCGGAAAACCCGTTCGAAAACCGGAACCGAACCGAAATATATTTTTTTACTCGAACCAGAACGAAAACCGAAACGAAAAAAAATAACGGTTCGAAGCCCTGATCTCGAGGGCCTCATGCAGTCCGCGCTCTGTAATTTGTCCACCATATGTAATCGTAACTAATAAAATGAATAAATTTCGGTACTGAAACCACACATTACAAACTATATCGTTTTCTCACACAGTTTCGCGCACACATGTTCCCATCACACATGGTCCCGTGGGCCGAGCGTTCCGGCCGCGTTCCCACAGGAGTCGGCGGGTTCCCACGCGACCAGCCATGTCATACACCCGTCCGACACGTGCGAGCACACGTGGCGTCGCGTGGTATACGATTGTTAGGTGGTGGTGGTGGGTTTTCAAAGTGGAAAGCTTTTAGATGCGCTTATTTTATTGTTAATGTTAAGTCAAAATGTAGTTGGTTGGAAGGTAGTAGTTATTTATGTAAGGATTGTGTTTGTGACTGAAATCGATTTTTATTTGTATAGACAAAAGGGTGTGTAGTTTTTGCATGTTAAAAGAATTATTCTTTAGTTGAACTGGGGGATGAATTATATGCTTTTTTGTTGTGTATAAATAAGTAAGTCAAAATTTATTCATGGGATTATGGTTGTATAATTTGATTTTTATTTGTAAGAAAAATAAAGCTCTTTTAGTTTTTTCGAATTTGGGGTAGTATTATTTTTATAGTAGGTACCTATAATCTATACAATGTATATTTGTATAATTTTGAACCCAGTTTTTTTTTAATAATGTAGGTATATTTATAAATTCAGGGAGGGTCTGATTCTTAACCCTAAAAGTAATAGTGTGGAGTTGAAGCTATATTGCCTCGATCTCGTTTTGTAAAATAAGGCGGTCTCGTTTCGTTCAGGAGACCGAGAAAAATCTTGTATAAAAAAACATATTTTCCATTTATTCTTATAAGTAGGTACCTATATATGTACATCAAAGAAAAACGTATTTGTAATATAACGCATAATTTTCTTTAGTAAAACCCCTTACACACTAGCGACTTTTAGCAGCGCGATAGTCGCGCTACTAAAAGTCGCTAGTATGAAAGAGGTCTTATTCATTTAAAAATGAATTATATAATAATTCTTAATTTTTCAAAACCGAGATTTTCGGCGAGATTTACAAATAAATACTTTAATATCGTCTTGATCTCGTATCATCAAAATTTCAAACTGTCTTGTCTTATCCGAACTTGAATCAATCTACTCTCGGTCTCGTTAAGACACTCTCGTCTTCGTCTTAACCACGTTTCGACACCGAGAAAAATCTCGTTTCTAAAATTCAAGTCGTATCGTTCGAATTAACACCGAACTCGCCTAATATTCGGTATTATAAAAAAATTGCTCTCGAGTAAAAACTACACTAACGCTATCTACGAGATGTTAAATAGAAATGACAACCCACTGACAGTTGTAATGAATAGTATGGCTTATAACTTTATATAAATGATTTCGAAATCAGCGATTTAAAATCTGTGGTGACAAGTGTACCTCATAAAATGCAAAGCATTATTATACATTTATAACAACTGCTCTAGAATCGCGAGCAAATTCATAACGATTTGACACCACGCAGATAGTGTTACCTTAGTTTTTGCTCTAGAGCAAATTATTTGTAAAACCCGATATACTCGTACATTAAACGTATTTTTTTTATTAATTTTACAGTTTCATAATAATTTTACAGTATTACAGTGGCGTAGTAACGGGGGGGGGGTCGACCCCCCCCCCTCCCCCGAAATATTCAATGTTCTTAAAAAACGTATGTTTTGAGAAAACATCAGTTCAAAATACCTTCAAAAAATTAAACTCATATGTATTTATCCCCCCCCCCGAAAATTTTTCTTACTACGCCACTGACAGTATTAAATGGGAAGGCACTGACAACAAGTATACACTTCTAGATATTAACATCCATGAGCATCTTATTCTAATTTAAAATATACACTGACATATCTAACGTCAGATGTTTGACATCCGACTTCTTTTACAAAGTAACCCGGACCAGTATATATAATATTTGTAGGGTGATTAAAAATATGAATACTAGATATATACGAATGTGTCCAGGAGGGTCATCGCACGAATGCAGCCAGAGTGCAGATGTGCCGCAGCCGGAGATGACGCGCGAAATCATATTTTGTTTATTTTTCAGTGCATTACCATTGTATCAATGCACAAATGCACATACTACATGTACACAGGAATGTACTCAGGGCTGGACTAGTGTTCACAAGGAAAAAATTACTTGGACCAAAACGATCCCTGTTTTATATATGTTAATCAAAATGAAAACAATATTATTTTGATATAAGAATCGAAATTTATTATTGTTTCTTTTTAAAGTAATATTGATTCAGTCAAAGCAAAACATGCGTTATTATTATTCTAATTTGAAATATACACTGATATTCGTCATTTAAATTTAATACCCTTTGGTTAGTTTTGGTCTATACCAAATTGCCTTCTGGAATAATATCTAATCTAACCTAACATAACATGAGGTTGTATTTTGTTTTCTTAAAAAAAATGTAGCAAGGTCCCCCTTCCTCTAGGTAAAATATTTAGAAGGAAATGCAGTGTTTAATTTAAAAATAATTAATAATAATAAAAAAAACATCTACCAAGTAAATGCACAGTGCTTCCTCGTGCTGAATTCACGAAAGGTAGTTAATTATTGAACAATTTAAACAAAGTGTTCAGATAAATTGCCTGGCATTTAATTTTTATACAATTTAAAAAAAATATTAGTTCGACATTTTTTTTAAGAGGCACCTAATTATTTTTTCGTATATTTTTAATTTTGGGCAATTTCGTTGTAGACCTATATTATAGGAAATCGAATGCTCTAGAAAAAAATTCTATAAAATTTTCACGTAACGTATCGTTCTTGAGATATCTTGAAAAAATAAATATTTTGGGATGTCACCCCTCCTCCTTACACACGATTTTAATGATTTTGAAATAGGACCGTCCTCAAGCCAGACGTAACCATCCAACCAAGTTTCATTAATATCGGTTTTAGTGGTTCATGAGTTATACGGATGACAAGGATTTAGAGGACAGACGTAAAGAGTTTGTCTTGACCTGAAACGAAAAGATCAACTAAAAATGATCACAAATCTTCTCGTATCTTCGACATTGCGAGGAAGCAGGATCAATTTAAGGATTGCAAAATTTAATTTTACATATATAGATAGATATGATGCTGTTAAAAATATGTTTTTTGGAAGTTAATATGCGATTCATCATAATACAGCACTGTGTATCAAATAATGATACACTGTCAAAAATTTCTTTAGTAATTTTACAAAAATGTGTAGGAAGTTTTTACGCACCACAATTTTCGGAATTATGGAACACAGTTTTGTAAATTTACTATACAATTTATCACAACTCAATTTTAAACTATTACAAATCATCTGTCGCAAAATTACTAATCATTTACTAGACTTATGTTTAGTAATATTACTGTACATTATTCGTAATTTTACTAAGCCAAATGTTTCTAATAATTTTAGTAATTTTACAAAAATGTGTAGGAAGTTTTTACGCACCACAATTTTCGGAATTATGGAACACAGTTTTGTAAATTTACTATACAATTTATCACAACTCAATTTTAAACTATTACAAATCATCTGTCGCAAAATTACTAATCATTTACTAGACTTATGTTTAGTAATATTACTGTACATTATTCGTAATTTTACTAAGCCAAATGTTTCTAATAATTTTAGTAATTTTACAAAAATTTATTGTAATTATACTAGACAATTTATACCAATTTAGTTTAGAAAAATTACAAACTATTTGTTGCAATATTACTAACCTTTATTAAAAAATTGTTTAGTAATATTACAATACAATAGTCGGAATTTTACTAAACAAATTAGATTAAATACATTTAGTAATTTTACAACCATATATCGTAATTTTTCAACCCAACTAATACCAATTTAGTTTCGAAAAATTACAAACTATTTGTTGCAGTATTGAATTTTTACTACCCAACTTACATCAAGTCAATTTGAAAAAAATACAAACCGCTCGTTGCAATATTACTATGCATCGGGATATAACTTGCATAGCTTTATTTCAATATCAGACTGTAATTTTACTGAAAAAAATTGTTAAATCAATGAATGCTACAACAGCGTATTTTAGTGTTAAATATAAAATATTTATTAAATATTAATTTATTAATTATTTAATTAACAATTAAACATATGTCATTAATTATAACAGTGTTATCAATAATTTATATTATGAAAATAATAACATAATTTAATGCTAACACAAATTTTAAATTTTTTTTGAAGATTATTCTGACGTTTTGATTGCCACATAATTAATTGCCAAATCACGAGTAATGTAGGCACGGAGTATCTTTCCAATATTCTTGGTTATATCTACTGTCTTGTTTATTTAGCATAACAATTTGTAAATCTAAAAAAAGAAAATTATTATTCATGTCTTATAAACGAATTATATAAAATAGGGCTTATATAAAAAAATAATAATTTTATTTGTGATTACTTACCAATTTTTTTTTAAAATCAACATCATTTTTAATTTTATCATTAAATTTAATAAAACTTTCTTCATTTTGTAGTGGAAGAATCATGTCAAATTCACTCTCAGAGTTACTGATTTCGTCACTCAAAATGCTTGTTGAATTATGAAGTTTTTCAATGACATTTTCAAGGCTTTGTAATCTGGTTGAATAATTGGTTAATTGACTTCCTAAATTTGACAAACGTTTGCCGATGCTTACAAAACAGCTCGATATGAATTGATGCAGATCTTTTGTAACAAAAAAAATCACGTTTCCAATACACATTAAAGAAAAAAAAAACGATGTATGTTTTTACCTATTGTCATTGGTTGATTTGCACTGGTCTCGAGTTTTTCTTCAGCGTTTTTTTTTTACAATCCTTTTTGGATTTAATATATTGTTTGGATCTAATCCGTTAGTGTTGTCTTCATCACTGGAAAATTCCGTTGAAGTTGACTTAATGTCAGTGTCATCAGATGGGTGACAACTTGGGATTGAAATCGATTTAGAATTCAATTTTTTTCTTTTTGTGTGTTGACTTTTAGGATTAGATGAATCTAACATTAAAAAAAATATATTTGTTGCATATTTATAACAAAAAATTTTACCAAAAAAAATTAAAACTACTTACGAATTTTTATACCAAGATCGTCTGTCCATTTCAATGCTGCTTGACTAAATTGTTTGTTAATGAGCTCTTTATTCTTTGCAACAAATTTGCGCTTCAGAGCCTTCTTATCAGTATCTGCTTTTTTTTTGCAGATTCTTCATTTGCTGTCGAGTATACATATGGTTTTGTTTCTAACTCAACGATTTTATTTTCAGCTTCTTTATAAGTATCTAAAAAATTGATTAATAATATGTCAAAATATTTTTTTTGCTCATAAAAAATTAATAAAATGTAAAAAAATTAATATTGTGGTAAAGAATTTATTTTAAAATAACATATCATTACTTACGAGCACTTCCGCGAATATCCACTAGAAATGTTGGCTATGTAGATTTGGGTGGTTCTAAATTTTTCACCATTTCTTGCAGATCTTCGCATACATTTGGATCATCAAGCAGGCCTGGCATATATTTGCAATATACCTTATCAGAATCTTCTTCAAAATGAAGCCATGTATATATAATATAATATAATATAAGACGATATTTATGATCCATGTCTATAAAAAACAAAACAAAAAGTGGGTATGTGTACTTATGTACACGCGTTAGAAGTTATACTTATTTGTCGTGAAATTTTAAAACACTGATCAAAATTTGATTACACATTTCAAATATTAAAATCTTAGTTTTGGAAAAAAATTATTTGAAACAAGAAAATATTTCTTTTGCCTTAAAATTTTAACTCCAAAAATAAAAATCATTTGTTTAGACAAATGGCTACAGCTTAAAGATGTAAGTAGGTGAAAAAGTTACCTGAATTATAACAGATATATATTCAATAAACGTTAAAAACAATTATTGGATTAAACAACAGAATTATAAAAAATCACTTGTAGCAGCATCAATCTTTACACAACAAATTTTTAATAACGACTGTTCAAAAATCGTATTATTGCTCATACGCAGTAGCTTAGCATCGTGAGAAAATAAAATGTAACAAAATTTACCCCTTCCGCCAGCGCGTTCACATGAAACTATGTTCTATACCAGTATTTCTCAAACTTTTTGAATTGAATCACTCATAATTGTGATTAATAGCGAAATTTAATATCAATAATAATTAATAACAAGTTAATAACTTATCTCGAGTACATCTTTGAACAAAATATTATTTGTATATTTTTCGACATTAACTTAACTAACTAATTGAGTTTACTTAAAATATTTTAAATTAAATTTAATGTGATGAGTGAGCGCGGCTTTGTTTTGATGTTGGTCAGTACTGAAAATACCATTTCGTATAATAGGGCGAGCGGATTACAGCTATTTCGAGTACACTAACCAACCAATCGACGTTCTAGTGGCTAAAAATGATTTTATTAAATTCTTTATATTTTTCTGAGAAAAAACATCTATATACATGATATTTTTTTATGCGGTCCTTCAATAGGTACACACATTTTTTTGTTTAATAAATCTAAATCTGCATTAAAAAATCTGAAAAAATTATGTAAGCTTCATTGGATTAAAATAAACATTTTTTGTCTCATAAACTTTTTTTTTAAAGCTATAGTTTTGAAGATAAAAAATATTTTAACTTTAAAAATAGCGAAAAATTCGTATATTTGTGAATTTTTTTCTCGGTAACTAATTGTTCAATCAGAATAAAACATAAACAAAAAGAATCAGCCAACTTTAAACTATAATTAGATTTTTTTTCATTTTGATTATTACTGTAATTAAATGTAAAAACTTCATTAGAGCCGAACTCACTACTTGCGCCGTAAATCGATACCATGGCTGGCTACAATTTTCGTTTAATAATTGAAATATTTAAATACTGGGATGAAAGTTTCAATAAAAACACTTTAGAATATTTTTATTGCACATTTATTTGTTACAATTATTTTCTTTATTGTTACACTTATCAAAACATCTACAAACTGAACAACATTTTAAATCTAAATCCAAACAAGAGCATGTTTTAGCTGTACAAGGAAATTTTCCGCAACAAGAACAGAAATATTTTTTGTAGATGTTCTGATAAGTATAATATTATAATAAAGAAAATAATCGTGACAAATAAATGTGCAATAAAAATATTCTAAAGTGTTTTTATTGATGCATTCATCCCAGTATTTAAATATTTCAATTATTATTAAATGAATGTTGTAGCCAGCCATGGTATCGATTTACGGCGCAAAGAGTGAGTTCGGCTCTAATGAAGTTTTTACATTTAATTACAGTAATGATCAAAATGAAAAAAAATATAGTTATAGTTCAAAGTTGGCTGATTCTTTTTGTTTTTGATTTATTTTGATTGAACAATTAGTTTCCGAGAAAAAAAATCACAAATATACGAATTTTTCGCTATTTTTAAAGT
This sequence comes from Sialis fuliginosa, assembly GCA_961205875.1. Classification (NCBI taxonomy): domain Eukaryota; kingdom Metazoa; phylum Arthropoda; class Insecta; order Megaloptera; family Sialidae; genus Sialis; species Sialis fuliginosa. The sequence continues at coordinate 13,365,604 of OY540809.1, read as the reverse complement.
ATAAATATTTTTTATCTTCAAAACAATTGATTTTAAAAAAAAGTTTATGAGACAAAAAATGTTCATTTTAATCCAATGAAGCTTACATAATTTTTTCAGATTTTTTAATGCAGATTTAGATTTATTAAACAAAAAAATGTGTGTACCTATTGAAGGACCGCATAAAAAAATATCATGTATATAGATGTTTTTTCTCAGAAAAATATAAAGAATTTAATAAAATCATTTTTAGCCACTAGAACGTCGATTGGTCGGTTATTGTCATTTCTAAGCGAGCTAGACTCGATAATCCGCTCGCCTATAAATAAGTTGGTTGCAAATGGCAAGAGAACTGTCATTGTTAATTCAGCGAATAGTGGACACTGTTTTCACACCAAGTAAAAAATAATTGTTTGCTTACTAAACTCGGTTTATGTCATCAATTTTTCTGCGACCTTCCTAGGAGTCGCGACCCACACTTTGAGAATCACTGTTCTATACTTGTGTCGGCATGTCAAAAGAAACGCAACAATGATTTTTTCTATGCTGGTCGGGACTTGCAAATTCGAATAAAATTAAAGGTTGTTTTACACCGGCATATGGAGCATTTATAAAGGTTGTTTTAGGCATTTTGACCAGTTTATATATAATTCATAAATAATAATTAGCAAAGATTTACTTACTTTCAAATATAAAAAATGTTGATATGCAGATTTGAACATACCCTATTACACTTACAATTAAATTTTATCACTATTTTTTACCACAGTGAATAATTCGGTTCTTTCACAATTTTTTTTATACACTTGATCGATTCTATGAGGTTTTTTTTATAAATCTAACATATTTCATATTCAGAAACAACATGTATATTAAAACATTTTAATAAAAAAAAAATATTTTTTTATAATCTATACTTCATACTTGCAATTCAAGTATAAATGTTTGCTACTAATTTTACTTAGAACTGCATTCAAATTAAATTTTAAATCTGCATAAGTCACAATTTTATAAAAATGCAAAATAAATATACCAAGTTTTATACTTGAAACTACACAGCAGAATTAGAAGATTACATAAAACTATATGATTGTAAGAGACACTAGTAAAAATATAAACAAATCTAAAGTAATTAAAGTTTTACAATTTTTCAATCACTTTTTGCAATTTGGATTACGTATTTCAGTTAGTCATTTTTTTGATAACTGTAGTAAGATTAGACTACAAATAGGTATAGAAATTTTACAAAATTTTAGACTTGAAATTACAAACAAGAATTGTAAAAATACATAGCGCTCATGACTTGAAAGAAATTTTGTAAAAATGCAAACAGAATTTTCAAAAAAAAAGTAATGATTTGTAAATTTCCTGTAATTGTAACTGCAAGTTTCGGTTAGTAATTTTACTATTAATCTTGGTAAAATCAAAATCCGAATATGTGTAGAAATTTTACAAAGTTTTAGACTTGAAATTACAAATAAGAATTGTAAAAATACATAGCGCTCATGACTTGAATGAATTTTTGTAAAAATGCAAACAGAATTTGAAAAAATAAATAATAATTTGTAAATTTCCAATCACTTCTTGAGATTGTAATTGCAAATTTTGGTTAGTAATTTTACAGATAAATGTGGTAAAATTAAATTCCGAATATGTGTAGAAATTTTACAAAGTTTTAGACTTAAAATTACAAACAAGACTTGTAAAAATACATAGCGCTCATGACTTGAATTAATTTTTGTAAAAATGCAAACAGAATTTGAAAAAATAAATAATGATTTGTAAATTTCCAATCACTTCTTGAGATTGTAATTGCAAATTTTGGTTAGTAATTTTACAGATAATTGTGGTAAAATTAAATTCCGAATATGTATGGAAATTTTACAAAACTTTAGATTTAATTCTACAACTTTGAATGGTAAAATTACAACAAGTTTCTGACGAATACAAAAAATTTGTAAAATTGCAACCTGCTTAGTACTCTTGTTATTACAAATTGCAATATTACTACGAATGCGTTTGAAAATTCCAATACAATACGAGAGTTTGTAATTTTACAAAGCAACTGCTTAGTAAAAATGTAGTAAATTTACAAAAATTTTTAACAGTGTAGAAGCGCGCGGACCACAGCCTCCTCCGTCTAGACTCGCACAGACGGAAATCATATTCATTGGCACGACAGATGCGCGCGCTGGGTTATTGAGTAATTGCACATCTACTATAGTATTCAACTTATAGAAATTAACATTACACATTGCGCTTCTGCTCTTTTTTTAAATGTGCAAAATACCTTTTAATTCGTTCCATTTGATAATGACATTGCTTTATTTTATACGTTTATTTTGTATTTGAAATGTATTTAGATCAGTAGTTCTCAAACTTATATTGTCACAGAACGCACTCGTTTTAAAAAAAAAAAATATCTTACAGTATTTATTCTAACTAATTGTTCCGGTCTTAAACAAGGAAATATAAAGGACAAATAACACATTACCTAAGCGTTGTTACCATATCGCTCCACGATTTTAAAATAAATATTGTTTTGAATAATAAAATTAAATAATAATAAATGTTTTATATTGTCTTTAAAGTATTTCAGTGATAATTGATTAACAGAGAAATGTCTATTTGGAACTATCATCTCTCATACATACAGACTGACGATTGTAACATTTAAGAATAGGTACTTAACAACTTAAAATTGTTGCCATTGTTCTCTGTAAAAATGTGCTCCGTAAAGTCAGCGGTTTTTAATAATATAAAATAATATATTACTATTTTAAAGAAGACACTTTCAGCTTTCTGTTGATATAAAGCCAATTATTTTGTGATCATTATTTCACGATATACAGGAGTTTGAAGTTAAATATAAAAAATTAAGGGGTAATTTTTTAAATTCTTTTAAACAGGGGATGATAAAAATGTTTAAGCGCTTTTGAGTTAAAAACTAGAAAGTGCAAGTTTTCAAATAAGCTTTGGATCATGCAAATCTAATCGTATTTCGCGGAGATATAACTCTCAACGTTTCTACCAATGTGATCTAATCTCTAGCTAAGATTTGAAACTCAAATCAATCTAAATACATCTTTATTCAAATACAAAATAACAGTATTTTACTCCACTTTGGTATACATCTCAATTCACATTTGCAAACATTAACCGAAAGCATGTCACTACAGAGTGTCAATTAGTGATACAGATTTCACGTTTCGAGTGACTCCACAGCATACGTAGATCATTCGGTTGTCGCCGCACTTACATATATGCGTCACAATATGTGTGCTTGCGTGTGCACCTGCCATTTATGTATTTCACAGTTAATCGTTGATTAAGACAAGATTGCCTTCATCAATACAATGTTGCATGAAGTGTATATAATGGTATGTAGAATATGTATATATATGTAGGTACAAGCAGATTTTGAAGTAAAAATACTTCTTATATGTAATTTACATCGTCCTGTATAGGTATATATATTATAAGAAGACAATAATATATATGTAGCATAACTGCGGTCGAATGTGTTTATATCGGGGAGGAAGGACTTAAAGAAAACTCTTTTGTATTTTAAATTGTCCGGTATTATGAAGAGATAACTAAAATTTGTTAGCTAATAAGTACTTTTAAACGGAGTACCAAAATATTACAGTTCAATAACGTTTATTGGCAGTTTAGCGCATACGCGGTATTAATACAGTGGTGATATATTTATATAACAAAACATCTAGTGTAGTAGGTACATTGTAAATCTATTATATTTTTTTATCTAACCAATTTTCGGCATACAAAGTAGCATATGTCCTTCTTCAGGATACAAGCTATCTTCTTGCCAAATTTCATCAAGATCGGTTCAACGGTTTAGCCATGAAAAGATAAAAAAAAACAGACAAACAGACATAGTACTTTTTTTTTAGATTTGAAAAAAATTGTTTCTTTATTTCGCGGCGATTGTATCCCTGCGGCCATTGTGCCAACCGAGATTGTTAAACACCTCATCCTTTCCTCATTCGCCCCTTGTCTATATGCTCAAAGTTTACTTGGCACAACAGGGAATTAAATATTTTTTAGGATTTTTAGTACTGAGTTTGTGCATTTTGTTTACAATTTTAAATATTTTTCTCTGCTACGTTCACTTGTTTTACAAAACTGATTGTTATATTTATTGCTACAGTAGGTTCTCGGTTTACACGATTTTTCGACTTACATGAAAACCTTTGGAACGAATTAATCGCGTAAGTCGAAGACTTACTGTATAATACCTATATTAGTACTGATACAAAAAGCGCACGAATATAATTATTTTTATACTTCGATATTTTTTCATTTGAAATCAAAAGAATACAAAATAAATTAACCTTTTAACAAGTTTAAGTAGCGCCTATTGGGTAATGCATTACTGAGTTTATTTTAGTATATCCAAAACAATTGACTTTTTTTCAAGCGACAAAATCAAGAACTTTCCATTTTTTCCATACACTGATGTCAAATGCACATGTGAACGCTTTACCACTCACTCACATTGCGAGTGTGTGTGTGTGTGTGTGTGTGAGGAGGGAGCATGCAGGTTCCCGTGGGACGTTACTACGAGCACAAATAAACACCGACTTGATGACGGCGCTATAGTAACAACAAAACTAGTTGTCACAGCCAAGTGTTGTACTTAGAAAGTGATTAGGTTTTTTATTAAAGGAATTTTTGATTATGTGTGATATGAGTCTATGGGGTGTTTTTACTTTCTTATACCATGTATATGAAATATACATATATAAGTAAGTATAGTGAAGCCGATTTTTTTCGAACCCCGGATTTTGACGGATATTATCTATTTTGACTATCTGTCTGTCTGTTGGTCTGTAAGCGCTGTAACTCAAATACGATAAATCGTAGAAGGGTGAAATTTTATAAGGGGTACTAACACAAGGCCATTTTTTTATCTTTAGTATTTAATTGTTAGAATTTAAATTTGAACCCATATATACATTTTTAAATCTTCAGAATAATTGATTCAATTTGTAAAAAATGGAAGCATTGTTCTGTACCTACTTAAAATAAGTCTATACATTTTTTTCTTTCCAATGATAGTCATCTAAATTGAATGATTTTGCATGTTTTGAAACCGAATCTGAATGTATACTATCAGATGGATCTAGTCTGTATAAAAGACCTCATTGAAAAGAAAATGACCAATTCAATTTGTGTGTCGTGAGTTCGTGAGTATTGTGCGCAGTTCCCAATAGTTTTTTTTTTATATATATAATTTTATTTTCTGTTATTTCTATTATATGTAATATGGTGCCTATATAATACAATCTTTTGCATGCAAAAGTATGGTTCTTTGTTCGTGAATTTTGTATAAAATTGCATTGTCTTCTATAACGGTATTCTGAATATACAAATTATACCTTTTTCTTTTAAATAATTGGATAGATTGGACTGTATTTAAATTGGTTAGATTCTGCTGTAATTTTTACGATGACTTAGGAATTTTACATATTACTAGCGGGCCCGCCCTAGTTTCGCACGGGAGTTAATATTTCACCCCATATCACGTATGGAGGGTTGTAATTGTTGTTTTAGCTAACCCGGTAAAACTTTGTTTAAAAATAAAACCATAAATCCCTTTTTTCGTAAATATTTCAACTCCAACGCCATCTACCGGGTCCCAAACAAGATAAACCCAATGGAGCACCAAACGAACATATGCTATGAATATGGCTTCGATACGTCCAGTGATGAGAACACATATCTACATACTTACATACGCACCGACGTTTTTAGGGTTCCGATGAAACCCTATTAATCTCACTTTGTCGTCCGTCCGTCCGTCCTTTTCACTCAAAGCCAAATAACTCGTAAACTATATAAGCTAGAAACTTTTTACTGAAAATGTAAAATGACACCCTCTAGTAAAATATGTACAAATTTTTGAATAAATAATTTTTTAGGGGGAGCAATAAGGAGCTAAAGCTAGGTAAAAAAAATATTTTTTTTATACCAAGGCATGTGGCACGTTAAAATGTATAACCAAACAAGCGGAATTTGACCCTTTTTCTATTTTTTTTCTAAATCAAAAATGATGGGGCTTTAAAGCAAATCCAAAAAAACAAAAAAATTGTATACCAAGACGTGTGGCATGTCAAAATGTACATACATCTCAATTAGTAGAATTTGACCATATTTTTTTTTCTAGCTCAAAAATGGCACCTGTAGGGGGCTAAAAGCAGGGACCCCTCTAAATCTGTAACTACTGGCTCAAAAAATCTGAAAAAAATTTGGTAACGAGGCTTTGGTGGGACTACCAACGACAAATACTAAAGTCAACAATATAATTTTAAATTTTGGAATTATAGGGAAGGGCGTCATAGAATTTTTTATTTTGATATCTAGGCATGAGGTATGTTAAATTATAGATCTTAATTAGTAGAACTTGACACTTTTTTATATTTTAAATTTAACTTAACACTGTAAGTGGTTCCAAACATTTCACGTAGTACGTACTTCGGAACCCTTATGGCATACACTCGTGTATGTCTTGCCCGAATTATTATATATTAAATTATATTATTAATAGTTAATTAAAGGCGGTACATAAAAAAAAACGATTTTCTTTTATTCTCTATATTTTTTTGGCTAAAGTAGATAGGTTATTTTTGTTTACAGTTTCTTGAGGCACTTTATACGTAGAATTGAATGGTATTTTTTTTTAAATTCGTTTTCAAGTAACAAATCCTAATTTTAATTTTTCATATGAGCCATAAAGTTGGTTATGATATTTTTCATACACATATTTTATATCACCACTAGGATACCGCGCATTGCGCATGTCAATAAACGTCATGGAACTGTCTAGAGATACTCATAGTAAGAGTTTCAACACCATCCCAATTTTTAGCCATTTATTAACAATTTAATCATGTATTATTTTTAACAATAAAGTCAGTAAATACAGCTTATGAGTGAAACTTGGCTATTACAATCAACCAGAATCTATTCACGCTGTCTTAACTCTTACTGTGAATATCTCTAGAACTGTCATACACCCCCCCCCCCCTTTTCTAAAAAATCCTGGTTACGCTAGTGTACAGTTAGGAATGACAGAAAGATAATTATATCCAAAAGCTACCACAAAAACTCCTCAATCGTAGTAAAAGAATCAAATCAATGAAACTTTTCAATTCATAAAAAAAACATTTTGTCATTTCAGATGCTCAGGTGTTCTTTAGAAAACAAAATAAATAACAATTCATCAAATCATCATCATCTTTTATTTTGCAAGATCTGATTCCGTTATGTAAAAGGTTAAACACAGGTAGTAGCAACTTAACGACATAAAAAGTAGTAGGCGGCAGATGTGCGATGCCTCTTATTATTATTATTGCCAATTATTTAGAAAAGAAATCTAAAACAGCAATTTCAAATGTTTTGCAGTACCATTAGATTGTTTTTTTTTGTTGTTGCAGGAAATGATGAAAGATATTAATTTAGTTTTTTTGTTTGTTGTTTGTCACTGGAGGGTATCAAAATGAATTAGAGTAATTCTATAGTATCAATTATTTAATTTTGGGAATAGATATATTTCGTATATGTTATATTTTAAATGGATGTAAGTATCATTAGATAAAGAATTTATACTCATTTTAAACTAGTAGGTTGTACATATGTATAAATAATTAATTTAAAAAATAGATCTGCTTGTAGACAAATTTCTTATACAAATATAAAATTTAACTACGGTAAATTGGAAAACCATCTTATTTTAGATACATGCAAATATTAACCTTTTTATAAATAATGTCCTCCAATTTAGTTAAATTCTGTACAGACAATAGCCCCCACATTTTATTAAATGTAAGACTTTTTTTTACGACGACAAAAAAAATTGTTGACTTACTGCGCTGGGCTTCCTTCATTCCCGGTCAACCCCCTCCTCAAGATACAGCATGTATATTTGTGTAAGTTATTATAAAGAATTTTCTTTTGCAAGGTTCTGAAGTGTATTATCTTGTCTATGGATTTGATCTGTGTAGCACAGAATACTCCTGTGTAGATACTGAATTGCTAAAATCCATAGATAGATGTAATGTAAGATAATAAAAAAAAACTGTTTAAATTGCATATATTTGTCAATAAATACAAAAAAGTATTAGGTAATAAAAAACGTACCATGATTTACACGGTCACAATTATTTACAAAAAAAAAACCGCGAAAGTATCCAATTTTACAGCGTCAATTTATTGTTCTCATTTTCTATAAAAGATACAAAGTAAAACACATAAATACAAACTCTTTTAGAACATTTCTTTACATTTCAACAATAAAACATAAATTATTTTTGCAAATAAAACAGATATGTTCTTTCTTAAATGCAGACATTTCGTCACACTCTGCAATGGATATTTTAAAAGAGTTTCTTAGAAACAGAACCATTGTAACGTATGACAAAATATTGGCAATTAAATAAGCACAATCAATGCGGCTTCTTTCTATTCAGAGAAGGTAACGAAGAAATAAATTTTTTTTTTTTATAGAGTAGGTTAAAAGCTAAACCAAAATAACAAATATGGTGAAGCGATTATAACTTTTTGTACCATTAAATTATTTGTTCTTTGTTTCTTGGTGCAACACATCTTTTTAAATTAACATTTCATCTAATATTATTAATGCGAAAATAATTTTGTCTGTCTGTCTGTTTGTTACTTTTTCAAGGCTAAACCACTGAACCGATCTTGATGTAATTTCGCAGGGAGATAGCTTGCATCCTGAGGAAGGACATAGGTTACTTTATATCCCGAAAATTGATTAAGTAGATAAAAAATACAAATTCCACGCGGGTAACAGCTATAGTAAAGAATAAATGCATTTTTCTATGAAAAAAATTCACACGAGAATCTTTGTTTCGATCTCGTGTACGAGAAGATATCGAGACGAGAGTGGCTTCAATTTTCACAAGACTAGATTTACTACCCGGGAAAAATTTCAGATCTGAAGTGATCTCGGTTGATCTTCATTTTGGAACAAATCATGCAGATCTTTGTAAATAAATAAACTTTTGTCTACCTTAAATAACAAATACACATATACTACCTATATAGAAACCTTGTTTATAATTTAATCAATTAAAAAAAAAATGTACAGAAACGTATTGAATGATATTTGAGGCCCGTGTATTAAATTAATAAATAAATTCACAATTCACCCCCTGTCACAGATGAAGGGTTGTAATTGGTCTCATTCGATCCAGCGGGAAAAATACTTCGTGATACTTGAGGTGTGGGGGGCAAAACAACCCTCTATCTAGCACAGGAGTCGAGATATTTACGATTTTCTATAATGAATACCATAAGTAGCGAGACAGAGAAAAATTCACCTAGTATCCCGAAGTATTTTTTCCGCTGGATCGAATGAGACCAATTACAACCCTTCATCGGCGACAGGGGGTGAGTTGTGAATTTATTTATTAATTTAATACACGGGCCTCAAATATCATTCAATACGTTTCTGTACAATTTTTTTTAATTGATTAAATTATAAACTAGGTTTCTATATAGTATATGTGTATTAATTTGTTATATAAGGTAGACAAAAGTTTATTTATCTACAAAGATCTGATTTGTTCCAAAATGAAGATCAACCGAGATCACTTCAGATCTGAAATTTTTTCCCGGGTATTCATATTACCATCCATTCCTATTAAATATATGTATTTTGATTTATTAACTCTCAATTTTGAAATTTTTCGGATTTTCCAATCCCCTTTCTCCTTATTTATTTTATTTTGGCACCCCTGTTTACTCAAATACATCCATACAACATTGCGGAAGTTACAAATTCTACCCAATAAACAGTTTTAAACGTACACTTACATAATTGTCAAAAACAATTCAAATGTGTGTGCAAAAAAAGGAAATGGTTTGATCCGCTGACCTAAAAAGGCAATTAAGAGGTCAGTGAATCTGACTGGGTGCGTTTTTTTGTTTCCGCTTCAGTGAGATGAGTCACGGAGAAGCCGGTGTTAGAACGCGTGGTGGTGGAGTTTTTTTTTTTATTCAAACTATAATTGTAATGTCAATCTAGAAACATATGAGATTCCTGTCAAGGCCAACTTTTCTACAGTTATCTATTTGTTTCGTTTGGGTTGTATGTAGATAAATCTAAAATTATCGAACATGCAAAAATGTGTATTAATCCTAATTTAACTAACTGCTTATAATTTTTACTTCCATGTTCTGAAAGAAATGGAAGTATTGTAATACCGTCGAAAAATCGTGGCCAAGATAAGAGCAGATTCTGATTGTACTACCTTCAAAACTTAAAGAAAATTTGATTTCTGCATAGCGGCTGTGCGTGTGTCTGTGTGTCAGGATGTAGAATTTTCATTAATTCACTATAACTACTGTAAAAATGCACCGATCTGAATATATAAATGTTTATCTCAATGAGTACTCCAGACCTGTTGAATTTTGATGTTAATCCGATTAGGAGTTTTGGAAATATTCGATATTTTGTAACTTTTATCGTCTAAAAAGTGAACGTTGAGAGTATAATCTCACTAATTTTGATTAGACTTGATATATTTGTAGTTCAATTGAACCTGAGGGATATTTATTGTTTGTACGTGCATAAAATTAAAACAGAACATAAAACAGCTGTCTAAATGAACTAGCAGTTAAATAGACAAAATTAAAATTAAAAAAAAAATTATTTGTACGTGCCTAAACAGCTATTGAAGGGGTGAAAATCACCCTCAAAATTTTAATTTTAAATATTAATTAATACGTCACTAATTCATGTTGCCTTGGAAACAAATGCAACTAAATTCTCCATACCGATATTAATTTAATTTAAGCCGATTTTTTTTTGGAATTCGAAATTTTGATGAAAACATCCTTTTTGAACTTCCCTGAATCTAATTTGGTTATTTTCAGTCTGTAGACATTGTAATTCAAAAACGACAGTATAAAGAACTAGCGACTAGTGCATTCGGCCCGGTGTTACTTGGAGATATAAACCTTCTTTGTGGAACACTCTATCCATTAGTGAAAACCGGAATAAAATCTGTTCAGTAGTTACTGAAAAAATCGTGCACAGACAGACAGATGCAGCGAGGGATTTTGTTTTATATTATGTATAGATTTAGGATCAATTTTCTTATAAGAAGAAAACTTCTGGATGTTTACTCTTGTTAATTTTTTAACTTTTCGTATGACAAAACGTTTATTTATTTGTGATTATTTTTATGCAACCCACCACTTATTGTTTATTGTGGCTAACAAATAAATAATCATATTCAAATATTTCAAAATATATTTATTTTGTGATAAATCCAATCAGTCAATCAGTATTGACAATTTCAGATAAGAACTGAACCGCATGTCGTTTTATTTACAATAAATAAATAATAAACAATAAACATAGCGAACAATACGCGCAATAGTTGAAAAAGGTTAAAATCTGGAATGTAACATAACACCGCGTCAAATGCATGTGTGTATGTATGTACATATGTATGTGTACTACATACGCAATCATTTTCTCAAAGTCATCCAGCATCCAGCACCAGATCCTGAACAGTGTGAGAAGCGGTTGTTATTCACAAGGTCAAAGGTTTTTACACAACATAATGTGATAAATATAGATCTACCACTGGGTTATAATTAATTACATGTTTTCTTAATTTCGCTAACTGGAATTTGGGATGAGTATGTATACGTATGTTTCTGTGTATCAGGGGCGTAGCTACATGGGGTACAAGAGGGATGGGGGATTTGAACGAACAGCCGAGACGCCAGGACAGAAGGGGCAGTGGAAAAAAAACTTAGCTTGGTTACTACAAATGGCAGAAATCAATTTGGACTGTCAGAACTCTTACTATTAGTATCTTATATGTACACCTATCACCACTGCTGATTTCTATTTAACGCATTTAAACTTAAAAAGTCATTCATATAAACCATACCGTTGATTAGAACTGTCAATGGGATGTAATTTATATTTAATACCCCTAAATCAATTCGTGTGTGCATGAACTTTTTACTTTTTACTAATACGCTACTGGTGGGTGTGTGTGTGAGTGTGTACAGATAATGAAGCAACATGGTGTCTTTTGGCATGATGTAATTAGAATGACTCAAGGGAATATTTAAATTAATTGACATATTTAGAAGTACATTAAAATATATATACATGTATACGAATACATTAGAGTTAGAGCGACGTTTAGTTTTTTTTTGTATGTTTGAGTTATTATATATTTCTGATCTTAAATTTAGATTTAATTATACGATCTACCTACATTTAAATTGATTTCATACAGTACATAAATTTTAAATTGTATATATGTATAGATAGTAATATCTAAACTGACTGATTTTAAGCATCATTTTGCATTGTTAATTTTTTGAAAAACTAATTTATGTTTTTGTGTTTACAGGGGTTCATAATTTTTATCAAAATTAAGTAGACCTATATAATAAAAATAGTGGTGTGTGCCTCTCCCACATAAGCACACGGATGAAGTGAAACTTCTTTTGTTTTCATTAACCATATGCGAATTAAATAAATAAAGTACACGATTGTTAATTTAATAATCAAACGTATTATTATAACACAAAAACCATATACTTGTACGCATTCATCCATCTTTCTGTTATACATTTACTCATCTCTCTTACGCATAACCGACGTAAAGTGACTTGTACACAAGCGCTATTCATCCATCTACTCACGTATATGCACAATCTTCTTAGCGTTTAATTTTTAAAATCTGTCGAGGTCATTCCAATTCACTAGTCTCACTAAAGAAGTTTCCCTTCAGAAAAGACTGGTGGTATACAGTATTAATATTAATAAATGAAAGCTAATACAGTAGTGTATTTAAGGGTTGAAGGATTGGGGGTCAAAAATCAAACATAAATATTTTATAGAACAAATAAATATTGCAGTTTTAACATTGCATAGCTCAAAGTCAACCAAATATCATTGAAATATGAAACTGAAATTCTGAAACGTGAAACGCGTTTTATATTTCACATTTTATGGTTCGTGTTTTGTTTTTATTTCACGGCCTGCTTTATTGTTTCATATATAGTATAAATAAAACAATAAGTAAATTGATTTAAATACAATATTAATTTCGCTTCATTGACTATAGAAGATGTAGAGAGAAAAAGATTAATAATGTTTAAAAGCGACTGTAATGGTAATAATTAGTATATGTAATTGATTACTAAGACACTATGTAATCAATTATGTAATTAAATTACCTACTGTAATTATTTAATTAACTAATATGCATGGGAAACAAATATACGTATGTATATATGTACCCAGTATGGTATCAATTTGGTATATTAGCGTTTATTGTTACAAGAAAAAAACTGGGTGTGACTGTCTCGGGATGCATAGTCGAGGGATTGACGTGAATACGAGAAGTGGGGATAAATAAAACTCAGATTAATGGATTGATACATCGTTGTTACACAGAAACGTTTGAATATTTGTAAAAAGGACACAAAATGTTGCCGTAAACTTAATCTAAATAAAGAAATATATAACTAGTATTGTATAATATAGTTATTTCTTATGATTTGTATGAACATAAAACAATTAATTAATTAATACGAAATTTATGTTTTATTTATTTTTATTCAATTTAAAAAACCTTAATCAAAAAATTAAAAACATTACTGTGTACAGAATGTATTCTAATATACTGTTTTTTTTCAATTTAATTAATTAATATTTACAAGCGAAATCGTGGAAATACGAAATATACTTTTCATTTTTTTATTCAATTTTAAAAACTTTCAGAAAATTAAAAACGTTAGGTCGTAGAGAATATATTTTAATATCTTGTCAGTTTTTTTTCAATTCATTTAATTAATATTTCCAAGCGCAATCGTGGACATACAAAATTTAATTTTTTTGTTTGGCCTGAAACTCTAGAGTTTTTTTATTCACGCCAAAACCTAAAAACATTGATAAGTATACTTAATTATTAAATTTAACAGTTTTTGAAGTCGGTTTTCTTTTTTTTCTTTATTCAAAAGATTTTTATTAGCTTGGCACCGGTTTCAAACACTGTTTTTAATTAATAAGTATACTTTTCAGTGTTTTTAGGTTTTTTCCCCCTTTTGAGTGGGGTATTTTCGAAGTCTATGGTCAGATTCTGATAAAATTTATATGGGACCACCTCGGGAGTATATTCTTTCAAACAAACAAAAATCGTCCAAATCGGTATATATTTGTCGGAATTATGCTCAAACATACATTTAAAAAATCCACAACCGAATTAAAAAAATTCTCCTTTTTTGAAGTCGGTTAAAAATCTAATTTAATGGTTCAATTTTGATAAATTATTGACACACTAATTCTAGACTGAAGACATATGTATTTTTACATATCCTACTCTAAAGTATCAGTTTCATTTCTATAGTTATGAATGAACACATAAATAAAAGGAAATATTAAAAAAAACATATTTAGTAACCCTAACTGCATAAGGGACACAAAAACATTCGGCTACTCTTAAATAGGATATGTTTTTAATACATGCAGTGGTATTTTAATATGGTTTTTGTCAGTATTTTTTTTACTTTTTTGACACCAAGTACAATGTTTTTCTAGTACAGTTTATACTAAGGGGGATAAACTGTGAATGCACTTAAGATTCAATGGATCACACGTTTGTACCACTTGAATATTTGATGTATGTAAGGGGAGTATTAAGGGGTTGTCCATAAACTACCAGTTTTTACTGGATATTAAGTTTTGAGATAAAACGAAATGTATCTATTATATAGTTTTGTTGATTTTGTCTCCTTTCTCTCTCCTTGTCACAATTTTGTGACTACCTCCCCCCTCTGTAATATTACGTCAAAATATCATACCCTCCAACATTGTTTTTTTTTTAATTTAAAAAATGTACGTAAATTAAATGTAACGTGACGTGATTTATAATCTGACCTCTCACTCAATACGAGGTACTGATTTTTTTTATATGACAAATCTGTTATATTAAATCCATAGAACATAATATATAAAGCATTATTTTTTACCAATTTATAGCTAGCTTAGTTAAATAAATATAAAATTTGCTAGTTAAATAAATATAAAATGTATTTATACCTTTAAAAAAGAATGTCAAATAAATTTGTTATACAATTTATATCTTAGTACACCTCTGTCTTGGATTATTACTGCTCTTCTGGATCCATTTATATTCTTGTATAATGCTATATATTTTAAAAACCATTTTTTGTAATATTTAATTACATTTTCATAATTTTTACAAATTCCACTTAACAACTTTTTTTTCATTTAAAGAGATACATAAAATATATAACCAGAAACATATTTTAAACAGTAAAACTATTTCTATTTGTTTAATGATTATAATTATAATAACCACTTAGAAACCAAGAAATATATATTTTTTTTTATAAATTTTCTAATTTTGATATTTGACTTTTTTAAATCAGTGGTACTTAAATTGTTCTGCCAATTGGAGGCGCATAAAGATTCTAGGGGGTCGTAGTAAAAAGTATAACCTGAAATTTCCCTTCCATAAAAAGGATCGATTTAAATTATGGTTCGTATAGATCTATATTAATATTTTTAGAAACAAAAACGAAGTATCTATGTAAAGATCTAACTAAAATATAATACAAAATTTGACCCTTTGTATCCTAACAAATATAGTACCCTCCTCTAATAGCAATAACTGGTTTTCTAAGGTGTCGATAGATAAAAAACTTTTCGATTGTTAAAAAGTGTAAAGTAAAATTTATGGTCTGAGGTTATAGACAAGGAATTACTTATGTATTGTCATTATTGCACACATAAATTTATTTTTATGCTGATTTTATGTTTGTAGTATTCTTTGCCAGATTAAGAAATGCCCAGGTTTTGTTTCGACAATAAATATTTCAGATTTGTTAAAATAAATTACATAAATATTAATATATTGTGTGTTTTGTATGTTTTTCTGACAAAATAAATAATTTTTAAAAATAAATTTATAATATAGGTAGGTATGCTATACTGTTAACTGTTATTTTTTTTTAGTAATTTTGGCTATTTTTAATTGTTTGATTCTACTGTAATAATTGATGAAATATTAGCTGAGATAACGACTAAAATAACAATAAAATCATTGTATATTTTCTCCTTCCCCCCCCCCCCCCCTCAACCTTCACTAGAAGCAAATTTTAAAGGTATTTTTTCAGTAATATAACAGAAAAAGAAATATGGGCGACTCATGAAATTTCTCAAAAAAATAAAAATAAAATCAAGAGAAAGCTTAAATTTTGTAAATAACTAAAAAAATGATTATTAGAAGCTCCATTCAAAATCTTCAAATGATTCACTATCTGTGAGTAAAAATATCGTCAAAATAAAATAAAAAAATTTTACATTGCGAGTATAGGAATTACGCTCGAAATGTTTTTTATTTTTCCCAAGAAATACCTTAAGATTATGTTTAATTTTGAATGTGGGGAGGGCAGTATACTTTTAGAGAGATTCTCGGATCTCAAGTTAATACTTTCAGGGATGTTGTACTGTATTTTAAAGTCATTATAACCTGGGGTTATTTTACACTTTGTATATTTCCCTCTTACAAATTATAGTGACATTTTTTTTGCTCGACACTTATGTCCAGTATTATAAACGAGCTAGCAAAATTTGCTAGCTAGCAAGCACTTCCAAATGAGGTTTCAAACGTATCTGACAGTTTTCTTGGAGTTTCATGAAGTGTTTGACAAATTTCGCGCACGCGTGGTATGTAAACACCAACGGTATTAAAACAGTGGCGATATTATGAAAATTATTTTGTACTGTGTTATAATAAGTTGAAGTATCACTGCTCTAAATTACATAACTAATCCATAGATACCATCACAGAATTAATACCCCATTTGAAAGTGCTTGCTAGCTAGCAAATTTGCTAGCTCCTTTATAATAGTATCGGACATTACACTTTTTTATATTTTTCTTTCTACTTACAGTTTTTCAACTACACAAATTAGCTTTTAAACTGCAGTTTTAATTTTTGGAGCTGTACAAACAAATTACAATTACACACTAAAATAACCCCTGATAATATAACCGCAAAAGCTTAAATTTTCAAATAAATAAATTTTATATTGATCGCCACTGTAACCACTTACCAATGAGCATTAATATTTTTTTATATAAACACGACCTCAGATAAACTTGAATTAAGAATATAGTATTTAAATGTCCTTTCTGTGTTTAATGTTTTATTTAGATAACACGGGGATTAGAAAACCGATTGTAATTTAAATTTAAGTGTGGTTCCTTTTAACACAGATACGATTATTCCCCATTGACATTTTGACAATATAAGTACCCAAAGAAAATATTTGATTAGATTTATAAAGAATTATGTTTTTTTATTGTTTCTTGTTTGACAACACTTGTCAATAGAATGTTGGATTAAGTTTCAGGGTAAAATAATCATAATTGATGTATATTCAATGAAAAGTAAAAAAAAAAGTTTTACTTAATATGAATTATTTTGTTAAAGTTGATATTATTTATAATTACAATTTAATTAGATCTATTAGAGAGATGATAGTTCCAAAAAGACGTTTTTATCATGTTAATGAACTAACTAACACTGAAATATTTTTAAAGACAATATAAAAAAATATTGTTAATTGATTTTATATTTTTAATTTTAATTTTATTTTAAGATCTAAATGGTACACTGCTGACTTTACGGAGCACCTTTTTGTGGAGTACACTGGCTTCTATGTTATTGAGTAATATATTTTTACTTGTTTTAGGTAGAACAATGCTTCATTCCATAAGTTATCAATTAGAATAATTTTGATTTTGTTTGATCGAGGCCAAATAGTTTTAAAATATAATAATTTTAAAAATTCTCATCATAAAAATTCGCAGACTTGTTTGATATAAAAAATACACATTTTTCATAGAAAATACCATTAAAAAATAAAGTGATTTTCAAGGTTGACTTTAAAAATATAAAATCCAAGATATTTTTTACACCTATATATAGATGGCGTTATAACTAATTTTATCACCTGTAATAAAAGTGCCAATTAAATTGAATGTATAATAAATTTCGACATTGTATTTCAGTCACCATAAAGTTTAATGTTTTTATTTGACATGTTTAATAATATATAACTATAAATTCAGTTATAAAAATTTAAAAGTAATATCGGTTAGTTCGTATAAGGCTGATAAGAAATGCATATTTTAGGTCTAGTTTTCAATAAAAAGAATATTTAAGAGTTTAACATATGTATGTTGAATTCAATTTTTTTTATAGTATCGTTAAATTTTTATGTTTTGCACGTGTTGGTTTAAAAATATCACAAATAACTCAGGTGTATCACCTATTAGTTATTTGATATTTCATAGTTTCACCGAATTTCGTTGCTAGTAAATATAGCAAACATACATATATCCATAATAATATTATAAATGCGAAAGTGTCTCTATCTGTCTGTCTGATCTTGATGAAATTTGGCAGGGAGATAGCTTGCATCCTGAGGAAGGACATAGGCTACTTTGTATCTTGAAAAATTTATTAGATAAATAAAACGGCCAAGTGCGTGTTGGGCACGCACATGATAGGTTTCCGTAGTCATTACGATTTATAAACAAGAGTTATTTCAACGGACGCTCTGATAACGACATTTAAATGCAAATATATCGTGACTGAAGGGTTAAAATCAAAATATCATATAACATTTTTTGTTGTATTTTAGGAGACCTATCTAAAGATACCCCACTCAATGGGGTAAGTGAAAAAAAATTTGAGTACAATTTTCAGTCTATGGGAGGGGGTCCAAAATAATTTTGATAGTGTTCGTTATAATTTTCAGTGAAAGTACTAATTCAAAGCTACATTCTGAATTTTTTTCAGATTTTTTGAATAGATAGTTTAGAAATTAGAGTGGGGGGGACGCTCTGATAACGACCTTTAAATGCAAATATATATTGACTGAAGGGTTAAAATCAAAAGATTATTTGACATTATTTGTTGTATTTTAGGAGATCTATCCAATGACCACCCACTCAATGGGTTAAGTAAAAAAAAAATGTGAGTTCATTTTTCAGTCTATGGGAGAGGGGTTCAAAATAATTTTGAGAGTGTTCGTTATAATTTTCAGTGGAAGTACTAATTAAAAGCTACATTCTAATTTTTTTTCAGATTTTTTGAAAAGATAGTTTAGAAATTAAGGGGGGGGGGACGCTCTGATAACGACATTTAAATGCAAATATATCGTGACTGAAGGGTTAAAATCAAAAGGTCATTTAACATTTTTTGTTGCATTTTAGGAGACCTATCCAATGATCCCCCACTCAATGGAATATGTGAATAAAAAATTGTGAGTTCACTTTTCAGTCTATGGGAGGGGGGTCCAAAATAATTTTGACAGTGTTCGTTATAATTTTCAGTGGAAGTACTAATCAAAGGCTACATTCATGAATTTTTTCAGATTTTTTAAATTGATAGTTTAGAAATTAAGGGGGGGGGGACGCTTTTATCACGACTTTGAACGCAAATATATCGTGACTGAAGGGTTAAAATCAAAATGTCATATTGCATTTTAGGAGACCTATCTAAAGACATCCCACTTAATGTATTAAGTGAAAAAAATTTTTTGAAAATACTTTTCAGTCTATGGAAAGGGGGTTCAAAAAAATTTTTTTTTTCAAAAATATTATCATTTCTGTTTTTGGGTTATCAGTCTTCGTATGTATACCAAATTTCATCTTAATCGGCTTAAAATTTTTGAGGACGGACGGACGGACGGACATGGCGAAACTATAAGATTTCCTAGTTTTCTACGGAAACCTAAAAATGGGTGTGTGACATTTGTACACAAACACACGATAGGTTATAATGTAAACTATATTTAAAAAAATGTTTGATGCCCGGTATTATAAAAAAAATGCACGCAAAGCTTTCAGACTTTCAGCTAACTAATGTAAATAAATGCATTTTATAAGGTACACTTCATGGCTGCACTTATTTAAGTAGCTGATTTCTACTTAATACGCATGCGTCAAAGTCATTTTATGTACGATTTAATTGGCTACATCTGAGTGGTTGTCATTTATATTTAATACCTAGCAAATAGCGTTAGCTGGGAGCTATGAGTCTGTAGGATCGCGTCAAGCTGAGATATTAACTATTCAACTTATTTGTTAATTTACTAATTTTACAATCTATCAATTTTTTTTTTTTTTAATAATAGAGAAAAGGGGTCTCGACGATAAAGGGCACTTGGTACTCTTAAAGTTAATGATGTAGTTATACTCGGCATGTAAATGCGAAACATGTTTTATCGACTATCATAACAAAAATGTGTATTACCTAACCTAAATTCCAGTCGCGGGTAAAAGCTAATACTAAATATATTTTGAATACATTATAGAAATAGATTATTATAATCAATATTATACTTCACCGTTTCGAAGATGAAATAAATCAATAAAATTTAATAACCCAGTGTATCTAATAATATATTACGTATTTCTAAGTTTATCTGACAAAAATTCCTCAGAAGTAAATCACTATTGTTAAATATTGTGAACAGATATCTACAGTTTAAAATATGGTACGGTAACACTACCAATTTGATAAAATACAGTATAGATATAAGGAGAAATTTCTCTGCAGGTAGATTTTTGAATTATTATAATATACAAATTACATATCGCTTTGCCACTAGTTTGAAATACCTTTTGGCGACCATTTATGTAAAATTATACAGTATTTGTTCTCAAAAGGATATGCCGTTTAGTTATATAATAAGTTATATATTTCGGCGATACATGATTTTTTTATTATATGAATTATTTGAAATTTTTTTAATAGAATCTTAAATTAATTTTTAAAACTTTGAAACTAATCAAATTAAGTCAAAATATTAATAGTAAAACTTATTGTTTAAAATTAAGATAAAAATATATTTGTATATAATATATTCAATAGCATATTTACACAGTTTTTCGGTTTCGAAATTGGTTTATCTTTTAAAATCGATCTAATCAAATATAAATAAACTATAAACAATGAAATCATTCACACTACAGGTATCGGTCAGGTCTCAGTTCAATCTCGCTCTGATACAGCATAGTACATTTTACTTGAGTGTGATCGAACCTGGCATGGATTGTACCCATAGTGTGAATAAGAACTTCAGTTCGTCTTCTATCATTTTAGTATTGATCACAGAGTAAAGTGTGGTCCAAACTTGCACAATAATGTGAATACCGTAAAATTTGATTGGAGGGAGGCCGGACCGAGAGCGGCTCACTAATGTAAATATCATAAGATTTGATTGGAGCGAAATCGAACCAAGACCGGCTAGATAGTCTGGTTCGACCCTTATCGTGATTTTGTTGACAATTAATAAGACCTCAGCGAGATAATATACTGTATTTATTCGAATTGCGATCTAGTACACGCAGAGAAAAAACATGGTTGTGACATGATCGCAGCAACATAACTTTTTTGTATGTATAATATATTGGTTACTATGAAAATAGTTAATACTTGTAATAATTTCATATTTTTCAGAATGATTACCGTAAAAATTAAATTATTATAGAAAACATTTCCTTTTTGTAAGTACTATGTTACATTATCACCAGAAATTTAAGTTGCTGCAAAAAAAGTATGATTTTGGTAACATAATATTAATTTGATATTTATGATTCCAGTAATCATTTGCTTTACAACAATGATTTCCTTGATAAACAATCGTTTGTTTTGATTTTTATACGATACCCTATAGTTGACGTAATATAAATATGTATGATTAGAACAACCATTAGGTATAGTCACTATACCAAGTAATATGTTCAAAGTTATTTTTTAAGTGTAACGTGGTCATGTGCAATGTGAGTTTATAGAGGCGGAATTCTTTCATTTTTTTTCAGTTCTTATTTTATATTCTATTAATTAAGTACGCTGGTAAATTGTTCCTACAGTAAAGTTTGTAAAGTGAAAGATATATGCAAAGTGTTTTAAATACTGCATATTACACCTAAAGTGAGTGAATTATATTTTTGTTATGAGTTTGTCTAAAAACAGCTTTGTTTTGTGTCAATCTACTTTAAATACGGAGGCAGAACTTTATTAATTACAAATAAAAAAATGAATCGAAACAACATGATTGTTGTATTCAACATATTATGTTATCGTCCTCTAAACAAGATGGTTGCATTCAACACATTATGTTCTCGACAATAAAACAACATGGTTGCATCCAAAATATTATGTTCTCGTCAACGAAACAATATGGTTGCATCAAACATATTATGTTCTCGACACTAATAGTGTATGGTAGTCACAAAAGAGAAGTTATCATTAAATGGTTATAATTATGATTCCTGCAATAAAGATTACAATCATATTATTATGCTCTCAAAACATTATTGTCTCAACTATGTTTTTTCTCTGCGTGTAGGTACTTCTTTCTAGAGATACTCCAGTAAGAGTTATGACAGCGTTGCCATTTTTAGCCAAGCGGGCGCGGTTTATTCAAAAATGAATTTATGTATTATTTTTAACAAGCAGATTAAATAAAATATAAAATTGAACATGATGTATTAATATGAAGTATATTTAATGATATTGATAGATTTGGTTACTACAATCAATCAGAAATCGATTCGGGCTGTCTGAACTCTTACTATGAGTATCTCTACTTCTTATTTCGACTCTCATCTAGTCACTTTTGAAATTTAATAAAGGAATCATTTTCATTAAATTAAATACAATTTTTACCTCCAGTCCAGAAGGAAGTGTGACAATGTAAAGAATAAATGAATTTAACCCACAAATATGACAGGTATTATGTATTCTCCACACATACAACAAAAATCATATACAAAGACATATTAAATTACTCAGGTAGATTTCGATAAAAAAGAGATACATTATAAATTATTCATGACGTTACCACCCCTGAGGCATGGGGTAGCTAGGGTGGTTTCTTAAGAACAAACAAGGATTTAAAAAAAATGAAAAAAAGATACATGTTTGTCAAAAGGGGCTATAATTTTATATAACGTAAACCTATAGAATTTACAGCTTATACGTGTATCATTGGGTTTTTTGTGTTG
Source organism: Sialis fuliginosa (assembly GCA_961205875.1). Taxonomy (NCBI): domain Eukaryota; kingdom Metazoa; phylum Arthropoda; class Insecta; order Megaloptera; family Sialidae; genus Sialis; species Sialis fuliginosa. The sequence continues at coordinate 13,342,485 of OY540809.1, read as the reverse complement.
GAATATTTTCCGAGTCACGCGACTGGAATATTAAATTGAATTAAATTAGTAACAAAATACAAATGTAAACAATTTCGATGCATTTTTTGTGTTAATCAGTTACATATTTGTATGCAGCTACCACGTATATAATTTTTATTTTTGATTTAATTCAATTTGGAATTAAATTATTGATTAGTGATTTATAAAAAAACTGGGCTTGCGTTATTTCTTAATTTTGCTTCCTCGCAATATCGAAGATACGAGAAGCTCTGTGATCGTTTTAGAATGGGATAAAAAAATTGTTCTCCGATTTCAAAATTTAAAATTTATCTTTCTGTTTCAGGTCAAGATAAACACTTTTCGTTCCGTGACTGTTTGTCTGTGTGTCTGTCTTTCTGCCTGTTCTTCTGTCTGTACCCTGAATCCTTGCCACTCGCATAATTCATGAACCACTGAACCGATATTAATGAAACTTGGTTGGATGATTGGGTCTTGCTTGAGGACGGTTCCATTTCAAAATCATCTGTGTAAGGGGAATAAAAATTAAATTAATATTAATTATTTTAATTGTTCGATAATTAACTACCTTTGGCGAATTTAGCACGAGGAAGCACTGTGCATTTACTTGGCAGATGTTTTTTTTATATTTAATTCAATTTGGAATTAAATGATTGATTAGTGATTTACAAAAAAATTGGGCTTGCTTTATTTTATGAATTTTTTTCTATATGAAAAGTTATATTTTTATTAAAATAATTAAGTGGGGGCAATTTTCAAACTATGAATTCTGCAAGTACAAAAACTATATGGCATTGTAGATACCGTATCTAATAAAAAAAACTGTTTATTGTTTATAACAAACATAACTGACATATTTTTCTGTCGACGCTGAGATATTTATAAAATAAGTAAACAATGAAGGGTTACAAATATCAACATAGTGAACACTTGTCGAATAGCTTCTCATGCCCATTACTCATTTAAACATGATGTTTATATTATTGTACCTAGTGTATGTTTATTATTACAAAACATTCTGTATTTTAAACACTCCATTATTAACTTGAGGTTTTTAGATGAACATTATACATACTTGCAATATATAGTTATTTAGTTATGTTCATCTTGTAGTATATGTATTAAGGGTGGTCCAGTGGTCGTAGCAGGACTGGATCTATAATTTTTTTCGTCGTAACTATTCGACGCAACTAATTTAAACAATCGATCTGGGTGAGAATTACTGTTGATGCAAATAAAAATTAATTGGACCAACAAAATACAATTATTCGATACAATTACTCGAGAGCACGCAAGTTACCTCACACTAGATAACTATATTTCTGCTCCGTATATAGGTACGTATAAGATAGCCAAACTGCTCAAATTCTAGCCGACTTGGAGAAAACATAGTCGTATCTGATTTTTAATGTTTCGTAAACTGTATGTCTGTCTGTTTACCTCAGCCTTCTAGCTACTGAATTATTTAATCTATGTGCAAAGCTGACGTATTTAGAAAAGTTTACAAATGACGTAAATTAGGACCCAATGTCCTCTTAATACACTTCTGGTTAGTAGTTGAGTTTAGTGTGATCCTTAAAACCCCTAAAGATGTTTATACAAATAAATAAGGGAGAAATGATCTGGTTTGGGATTTATTAAGTCTTTTTGACATGTGTGAAATGTTAAGATAGTAGTTTTTTATAGAAAATTATAAGTTATAGTGGTATACAATTTTACTATCTGTATATATATTTTTGTTTGGGTTTATTTTGAAGATTTTTATTGATATTTAAAAAATAATAATTCAAATACAGTAAAGCATCAATCATTCGAATGCAGTCGGAAAAATTCTACATACATATTTTAATTCATCAAAATGAGAGTGAATTAAATGCTTGACTATCCGAATTACCCTAGTTCGAATAATCGATGTTTTACTGTATAAATAAATGAACAGATACTTAAAAAATAAAATAATTTATGTAATTCACACCTATATGATCTTCAAATAATTTTTAGTTATTTCGTAACGAAGGTAAATATGAAATGAATATATTACAAAAATAAACAAATAATGCAACGAACAAATAAATATGCACCATTCTCATTAACACCTGTATAACGATTTAAAAATGGCTGCGCGTTTAAAATACGACAACCAATGAAAAAATAAACTCGCGGCGTGTTTCTAATTAGAATGTTGGTGCTAATTGTTATGCAATCTTTCTCACTATTGGTGGTATATATTGTTTACGTTTTTAATTTAATAAAAAATGTTGATTTTGTACCAGAATTTATTTATGCTGTGTAAGGTATAATTGAAGAAAAATACATATATGTAAATTAGGTATTAAAATAAATATATTATGATTTATGTATGTATATTATTTGTACATTTGGACGTAATTTTTTCAAGTTTTGAATATCTTATATAATTAAATTATGATAAGTGACTTCAGTTTTAACATAAATCAGATATATTTAGCTTATAAGTGAAAATAATAAGTACATACCTAATATATTTCATACCTCACACATTATAGAATACACAAAAAACTGCAATTTAAAACTATAAAAGTTAAAAAAAAAAAACCTTTTCATCCATACACCAAAGTGTCCCTAACCCTCAAATCCCATGTATCAGGCCCCCTATACCTATTATCCTGCGATGATTAGCCCATCAGCAAACTCCTACTCCGTCAGACATCCCTTGTGAAACAATAGCATTCATAAAATAAAACTAATTGCACAGAAATGACAAAAACACCACTGAGGTTGGAAAAGAAGCCGACAAAAAATGCATCTCATCTTCATCATATTTCATACATACAGAAAAAATTAAAGGGATTTTTTTATAAAAAAAATAGACAAAATACTAACCATCACATCTTCGATAAAAATGGGCGCAGCATGAAAATTGAAAATCATTTTGGAGCTTGAAACCTCCACTATTTTTTAAGGCTCTATCAAAGCGAAACCCCCAATAAGAAAACTCATAATTCATATTGAACTTTAATCAGAAAAAAAAGTTATAAATTACTTTAACTATATATTATGTATAATATTAAAAGCTACAAAATGTTTCTTTTGTATTTTGTTAATCTATTTTATAAAAAAAATCACTATAATTATTTTCATTTACGATATACTGTTTATTATACTTACCAAAAACATTACATAATAAAATTAATTAACACATAATAACAAACTTTATTTTATTTTATTAAAAATAAAAATTAATTACAAATATTGGTGCATATAAAGTGTAATAAAAAATATATTCAGTAATAACAATTCTAACCCTATTTAACTTGATATTGCTCAAAAGTGCAACTTAAAAAAAATTAATATTTGTAGACCCATTTTGCAAATATCGAAGTTAAAAACTACAAACATTAGCAAATATTTGTATAAATTTTATAAAGCAGTGCAAAAGTTTTGATTGATAAGCACAGTAGTCAATTTTTATTTCGATGGTTTTAGGTCACAACATGATAACTGACATTTTAGCCTTTTTCCGAAAAACACATTTCTTATGCGTTATTTTTTTTTGGTCTATTCATGTTTTATTGAGAAATCTTTTTTGTAGTTATAACAGCTTTGCAAATCTGAACATTAATCTTTGTACATTTCCAATTAGTTCGTTAAGTCGAGAATATTATGTATTTAAAAAAAATTAAGATTAAAACGATGGAACTTAATAGAAACAGAGACTGGCACCGTATCGACCTTGAAAATTTGTTATATGTGATTTAATACGAGTGGCATTTTAGCTCCGTCGAAACAAAAAAAAAAACGCTTTGCTGGCGTGTAAGAACAACGGCCGTCGTGACCTCGAATATCTGTATTATTGAATTCAATCAGACATTTAAGAAAAAAACAGTGTCCGTCAAGCGCTGGAAATCTGTTTATTTGGATTTTATACAAATGATACAGTAACGGTCTCCGTTTTTGTTAAGTGCCAGCGCTTAAGTGTAGGTAAGTCTTGTCTCAGATTTATAACTGACAGGTACATGAAAATATAAGCTACCATGTTTCAAATATTTATACTATTTTACCCTTCCCCAAAAAGTTCATTTTGTAACAACTGTTCCACTTTTATTCTGAACGATAATTTACTTTGGTCAGACAGTTTCTTCATCATTGGTAACAGACTCCTCAAGAAGAACATATCTTCATCTTCGCACTTATCAACACCCGCCATTACATTTATTTCACTCGTTTGGGGAAACTGAAAACTATCTTCTTCAATTGAATTGCTTCTTTTAATTTTAATCTTCTTTACTGCCGTCTTCCTCGGTCTACCTCTTTTAGCAACCAAAAGCGAAGTGGAAGGTTCAGCTATTTCCTCTTGGAACGTACTGCTGAAAGGCGTTAACGATTCTATTGGTACAATTTTGAACTCCTTGTGTTCTATGTGATCGTTTATATCTGTTACATCCAATGTGTTACTGTCGCAATCGGAATTACTGTTGTTTATATCTAAAGCATCTCCTTTCTTCGTTCTGAAGACTTCTTTGATGAAATATAGGTCCTCGAAGTACGCCCAACTCGAATCAGCTTTAGAATTCGACATACGTCGCCTTTTTCGTCTTTTTAGCTCACAGCGAAATGTGTCTCTTAAGTTTTTCCATTTGTGTTTGGCGGCTTTTACTGAAATAATATATATTATTTATATTAAAAAATAAAAATTGTGTTAACAAAATGATATACGTTTTCATAATAGTTGTTTCATTGCTATAATTTTACCTCCCCGCTTTGAAGACACTACATACACGCGAAGCTACCCAAAAATATAAATAAATATATACTACAAATACGACCGCGGTTATATGGGCCTAAAAAAATATAAAAAATAAACTAATATAAGGTACTGGTAATTCTCATGAACTCTTATTGCTAATAAAATAAATACATATTTATTAAATCAATTTAATTACCAAAGTCCGCAAATATAGTTTGTTTTTTAAATTATAGCCTTTTATTTTGTTTATGTTTTTCTCCGGTAATGGATAAAGTAAAACCAGTAATGGGTACACAGTGAAGGACATTTGGTACAAAATGATAAGTACTACAATTCAATAGTTATAAAATAAAGAATTGTAAAATTTGAAACAATATAAAGCAGATACTATGATAATATAATAATTAATAAATAGATTACACTAATAATCATTTTGATACCCATTGACCGATTGTCATAAATCTAAGCTATTTTACAGTATCTATAGATTATGATTCAGTAATGGTAGTAATCAAATATCAATAAATATTTTTAATTTAGTACATTTAATTAAACAAGTGTCCGACACTGGAGTATTATCCAAGACTGGTGCCAATATCTTATTTAAATCAGGCCTTAACTAATGAAAATAATAAATCAAACAAATTACATGTTGAAGCATACAATTCTAAGTAATATTAATTTTAATCAATGGTAATAAAATTAAAATAAAAACTCATAAAATGTACTGAATCCGACCCTGTCTATGTTAACATGGCCGCACCGCTTACCGCTAATGTCAAACATGTCAGCGATTTCGTCCCAGTTTTTGTCCACGAACTCCCTCTTCTTGTACAACGGGTTCTCCGGGTTCCACAGACACTCCTTGTTCCTTATTTCGTACAGGAATGCGTGAACATCCATCTTTACACAGTTAATTTAATGAACAAACACGCACTAGCGAGCGAGTTGATCGCGTCCTATGACACACTGTGTGCGCATGCGCTTTGCAGCGAATGTATCGCTCTCTCACTCGCCTGCTCGCGTACTCGCCGTGCGTGCAATGTACAGTCAAGGCTGAATGTTATGAATATAAGCAGGGACGTATTGGGTATATTTGATTGTAGTTTAATTTGAATTATATTAATCGCAAGTATGTATTGTGTGAAGAATTTAATATAGAAGGGGTGGGGGGATTTTATTGTGGTTTGATATTGATTGTAGTGTTTAATAGTTATAATATAGGCAGGGACGTATATGGGAATTTTGATGGGAGTTAATTATTGATTGTAATGTTTTATAGTTATATGGTAATATAAGCAGAGACGTATCGAGGAATTTTGATTCGGTTTTAATATTGATTGTAATGTTTAATAGTTATAATATAGGCAGGGATATCTTGAGGGATTTTGATTGAGTTTTTTTTTTAAATCTTAACTGTAATATTAAATAGTTATATTATAGACAGGGACGTATCGAAGGATTATAATTGTGGCACATCTTGTGTCGTTTTTAAATTGTGTATTTTAGTATTTTTTATGAAGTTAGATTTAAAAGTTATGATTAAAAAATAGTAAATCTTGGTTTCTGGGTGTAAATTACTCCGTATGGTATCACATTGTAATAGGCATCATCAGGATTCTTCGCGATAGAGATAACGACCAAAATAATGTGGCTTATATACACCTAGAAACGAAGAGATCCGAAATTATGAATGATAATTTTTTTATATGTATATTGTCTTACGAAAAATTGTTTTCTATTAAAATTTATTAGTTAATTATTTTCTACAATTTGGCTATTTTCATTTTTTTAAAGAAATATAACGTCATCGACTTGTTTTAAATAACGTCCTATATATTTTTATTATATGTATACATTTTGTTAGTACTTATTACTACTTATTATTCTCTTTATAACCATGTAAAAATATAAAAAAGTCAAGACAAAATTAGAATAAAACTGTAACATATAACTTACAATTAAACTGCAAAGTCAATATTTATTACATTTTATTCATCTGTAAATTTAATTCTATCAAAAATAAAAAAATATCCCCATATCCCATATGCCACCGGACATTTTATTTTAAACGCCATTTGCGAATTCTTCCACTCTGACACCCACTCACCTCCACACTCACGTTTAATGGACGCAGTTATTCGATTTTTGAGTTACGGACCACTTAATTAGAATTTATTGCTAAACACATCATACCAACGTATTTACCTAGCCGAGTAAAATGCTTACCGAGAACTACAATATAATCGTTATTTTTATTGCCTACGTCAGCCGTCGTCAACAGTTTTTTTGAAGTATCAGTTTTTTTAAATTAAATAATTCTTTAAAATAACACACAAATAAATTTTGATGTATGAACAATTTATTATGTATTCACTGCTTAGCTTTTGCGATAGTGTGATTATACATTACTTATGTTAACTCTGAGAGTTTAATCTTTCCATCAGTTTTTCAAATCGGACCATTTTATATATAAGTAATGATATACGTATATTCATATATGTATAATGTATATAAATAATTTTAATAATAAAATATTGACGACTACTGATTTATGTAGAATTTTTATAATATAGTGGTTACCGACAATACTCGTCATTAACGGACACGAGTTCGTTGTTCATAAATTGCAATAAAGTCTTAATGTGTATTCTCTATTCATAAATCAAAATTATTTTTATTTTTAACGTAATTTAAAAAATTCCTTAAATTGTGTTTGTAATTTTTAAGGTTCCCATATTGTTAACTGTTTTTTAGCTTCTAGGTGTAAGTTGAGTCTAATTGATAATGATTTCAACAAATACTGAGATTCTAGATTAGTGGTCGCTAACATTTTTTGAGATCGCCACATTAAAAAAAAATTAAACGTTTTGGTTCATAAAAAAATATAAAATATAATATACATATATAATATTATGTATTTTAAAATTCTTTTTTATACCTATATATACTTGCAAAAAATCATAAATAGTTTTCGATAAATTAAGAAAATCCAATAATGAATCATGGCATTATATATTCAACTGAACTTCTTAGTATTTAACATTAACAATACATCTATCGAAAAGCTAATATATCATAATTTCATATTCATAATACATAAGATGTTTATTTCAAACAAAAATATTACCCAAAGATATTTAAAAATTTTAACATACAATAGAATAGGTATGTTTTCTAACACTTTAATTCAGTCAAAACATGTAAACAACATTTAAGAATGTACGTAGGAAGCTATTATGTATAAAACCGTGTACTTATTATGTATGTATTTAAAAAAAAACTCGACTTCTTTTTATTATACTCTCTTATCTGTGAATCTTATTTTTGCATTGTGAGTTGTTTTCAGTTGACACTTGTACAAATACTTTTTCCAAATCATCTCTGAATATTTTTATACAAATTTATAATTTAAATGCAGGCTAGGCTTTAGAATTTTAGGCTGTTTTTCGAATATTGTTTGTTGTAATTTAAATTCGAAAGTATCGAACCGATTTTGATGAAATTTTCACTCTTAGAAAGTCTGGTTTCTAGAATAATAGAGATCTGTCATTTCCCAATTAGTTAATCATTTGGATTTAACCAATTATATCCTTATTAAAAGAAAGACAGATAGCTGTATCTGTTAGATACTTGTCATTTATGAAACCGGAAGTTAGACTAGAAGTTTAGGCTATACATCATCACATTAATATTATTTATATTGTGACATATAAAATATGTTACAAAAAAAATTTAAATAACTTCCAATTTTGTTTATAAAATACTTAATATTTAGTCGCTTTGGATTCTGAATTTAATTTTTGTTTTGCAAAATGAACTCGATCTTTTCGCTAATCCACTACTGTTATTTTTTTATAAATATCTATATATGTATACCTACTACCTACTTATAGACTTACAAATCATTTTTATAAAATGACAATTAAGAAGATTTTATCTGATAATTTATTAGCTTTAATCGCATTAGATTTGGCAGACTTAGTCATTTGATTTACTGAGTAACGTATTATTACTTAAAATATGTGCATACTTATACAAATTATTATAACATTCTAGTTATGGATATACTGGAATTTAGCAAATCCTTTTTCTGAATCGTTAAGTTTTATTTATATTTTTTGGAATTTTTATTAAGTATTTTATAAGTACCCAGGTTTTTATATTTTAATGTAATATGAAGTGGATTGTTTAAACAAATAATGAGTCATCAATGAAATCATTAAATTGTAAATTTACTTAATTAGAAAAATTTCTTATGAAAAGTACCTATATTATTTATTTAAGTTATTTCCTTTAAGTACTGAATGAATAGATGAGTTTAAAATTTTAGTAAGGTTATTTATATAATTTTAGTTGAATATATTTCTCTAACGACGGTAAGGGGGGAGCTTGAAGAGGAATATATACATCAATTTAATTTTTTTCACAAATAAATTAAATAATACAGCAGGGGGAGGTGCCCCAATTTTACTGCCTCTACAAACGCCCATAACTGTAGTAATTATTTTGTCATCTGAAGTACTTTAATACATAACTATCTTTTTATTGAAATATTTTCTAAAGTAAGTATTTAATTTTCTTTAAAGTATTTTTTCATTATTATCAAAATCCTTTATTTACCTGACCCTTCTGCAAAAATCCACAACTACTTACATACTACAAATACAAGCAAAGGCATCTTTTGTTGCCAAACACTCATAACACAAGACTTATCCTTTATCTGGTTTTCGTAAATTGCAAGATATTTATGATAAAAAGGGTTGCAGCACAAAAAATACTGCACAGGAAGCGTGTGCTAATGTAGTGGAAACTTTAAATTATTTTGCACTTCATCGAAGCTAAATAACTAAAACGTTACGTCCTTGTTAAAAGGTTACGTTGTGTGCAAACATAATTATAAAGATTTTTAAATGAAACAGGATTGTTATCTACAGATTGGATCTGTTGCCAATTTGACGAATAACAAGCCTGCTTAGATCTATGAAATATGATATTATGGAATGTATAATATAGGTTTAAGTTTTTTTTTTTATACAATATGTATTTAAGGTTCACATATGTGTTCTTCTATTCCCGCCATTTTAGAGTTAATAATTTCAAAAAGAAAATTCATGATATGAAAAAAGTTCTGTATTTTTGGGGGGTAGATAAAAAACCATATAAACAAATGTAAAACGAAAATATACATATTTACTTATTTAATTTATATAAAGGAGCGTTGATTAATTACTTAAAGCTAAGTGGGAAAGGGGGGGGGGTAAAAGCGTTACTTACGTAAGTTTTTTTTTAAATGATTATTTTAAAATACCTACGTTGAATTAGTGGCGTAGATTGTTTTTTTCGATGGGGTGGGGGGGATATGACCAGGGCTGTAACTAGAAGCTCGGGGGCCCCGGGGAAAGAGGTGGCTGAGGGCTCCCCAAAATATGCAAAATTTAAAAAAAAATTGTTATTATAATTTTAAATTGAATAACCTTTTTTTCGATCATATAGTTATATAAACTGTAGTTAGTCTACTCTTATCACTAAAAAAAGGTCATTCAATTGAAAACTAAGCAATAACTGAAAACCTTTTTTTTTTACTCTTAATTTACCCAATTTTTCCTATTTATTTTTACTATTTTGTTCATACTAGAAGAATTTAAAAAATGTCTTTGAGTTTTCTCATGGGGGGGGATTGATCCCCTTAATCCCCCCCCCTATCTACGCCACTGCGTTGAATCCAATTTCGTTGTAATTGTATTTTTTACCATTTTTTTAAAATCAATGTATTTTGCTACTACTATACATATAATTTAAAAAAACCTTACGTAAGAATAGAGAAGGGGGTCACAAGGGTGAGAAGATTCGAACATTTCAAAAATCATGCTTACCTAGTTTTAGGTCCATATTATCGTTTTTTGTTACATTTTTTAGAAAAAAGTTATATATAATACTAGTATTACACCTAGAAGCCCATTGTCGTTTATGCCTATATTGATGTACTATATACTTAACTTTATAACAAAACATTTTTTTTAATATTTACAACATTTACCACTTAACCATTATTATTATGACATATAATAATTGATGTCCTTAGATATTTGCAAAACATCTAATAAATGTTATAGCCTCAAGTCACATAGTATTCTATCATTATAGAAATATATATTTTTACGAAGAAATCCGTCCCATTCTAAAACGAATCGTTTAAAGTGTTTTACTGCTTGTAATAATGGACTGCATCGTAGGGCACCCTATAGTTATGCAACTGCAATTATAAATCTATGAATCTTTTAATTTTAGGGTTCACTTTTATCACAAAAAGCAATACTTTTAGGTACCTTTTCGGCGCCGTGTTTAGTTATAGGTCTTATATAAAATAAATAAGATTTTTATATTTATAATATTATTTTTAAAAGTATTATAAAGAATTTGCTCTAGAGCAAAAGCAAAATTAACGCTATCTACGAAGCATTAATTATAAATTACAGCCCATTGATAGTTGTAATAAATGGTATGATTGATACGAATGACCTTGACGGAAGCGGGTTAAGTATACATTAGCGATTTAAAAGCAATGGTGATAATTTTACATCATAAAATGCATAAAATTTATATTATAATACATTATTTACCACAACTCTTGAATTTCGAGCAAATTTATGACGATTTAACACCTTGCAGATAGTGTTAACTTAACTTTTGCTCTAGAACAAATTCTTTGTAATGCCGTGTTCAGACCGAAAAAACAAAACAGCAACATCGTGTCTTTTTGACAAAAGTGCAATAAAGCCTATGCATTTTTAAATACGACGTGTTTTCAAACACCGTGTTACTGTTTTATTTTCTTTGGTGTGAACACCGCATAATACTTGACATTAATATATTTCAATTTTCCTACGAATTAGTATTAGTTACTAGTAGAAATATACTACATGGGCTAAAAAATCTTTGGCCTGACACACAAATGGCGATATAAACAAAAAATCCTTATACTTCTCATAGAGTGCCAACCTTAACTAGAATACTTTCAAAATGTCATGACATTTCATGTCCTCTTGTTCAAGTTACACACTACTATTGAGGTTCCTAAATGATTTTCTTTATTAGAAAAAAACATAATTTTTTTGGAATTATATCTCGATAACGGGGTAAGATATTTGAATGCACAATAGTTTAAATTAAAGAGACATTCAGTACCTTTAAATTGGTATATAACAGTCAAACATTTATTATAGTTAATAGTTTGAAAAATGCCCTCAAAATAAGGTTATTTTTTATAACAAAAAAATAAACATCATTTAAAAAATAATGATTAATTATAAAAAAATACAGTTACATATTATTTTAAAGACACTGGATTGTTCTTTAATTTAAATTATAGTGCATTCAAATATCTTACCCAGTTACCGAGATATAATACCCAAAAATTTATACTTTTTTCTTAAAAGAAAATCATTTAAGAACCTCAGGATGATATCCATGCAATTACAAATTCCTTCGGTAAGTGTTTTAAGGATATACAAATGCAAATTTTGCGCATATAGCGTTTCGAAGATTCGAAAAAACTCCACTCTACTGTATAGGTCGAATTGAGAACCTCTGTATATCATATTTGTAAACATTGTTACACAAGTCTTAAGATTACAAAAACTAAAATTAAAACTCACCCCAAACTAATGCGTCCAAATCGGATGAGTTTACAAAACACGTACTATACCAAACAATAAGATCTTTGTCTGCAAACCGCTCTACAGTGATTAATATGTGTCTCGGACAAGGGCCAGAACAATGGCGGGCCTTTGTACGACCTTACCCACATGCAGACCTATCATTAGTAATTTTGTTTTAGCAAATCATTAAAGAATTTCAAATGGTATGGGTGATATTAAGTTACCTTAAACGTGTCTTTAGTAACTTTAGTAGATCGTTTGTATTTATTATTTATTATGACATGATTATTTGTGTTTTGGAAATTTGAGTTAGCTATTTTAATTTAGGATACAAGAAGGACTCAGTTACCGAAGTGACAAATTTTTTTTATTGATTTGATATATTTTTCCGTGTTTTTTATTTAACAGTAATTGCGACTTTTCATTACCCATAGGGGTAAGATTTTTATGACGTTGAATCTAGGGTAGAAGTGGGTGTATGCTATGAAATTTTTGTGACCTGAAAAATTAAACCGTTCTGTTTAAATTTATGTGCTTTAAATGAAAAATTACATGCATAATAATGAATTTAATTGGTTATATAATAAATTATGATATTCCTTTTTATTTTCTCATCTTTATGTATGTAGGTATTGAATTTTAAATTTTGTTATAAGTATGCTTATTATATAGAAAATGACGTGACAAGCTTAAATTTTCAAACCGTAGGTCTGTATCTCAAAGCATTCTCGAGATAAGGCCTCTTAAAGTTTGGATTTTTTGAAAATTTTGAAGAAAAATGGCCGTAACTCTTGAGCGGATTGAAAAATTCAACTTTTCACATCATTTATATATACTTATATAATATATAATTATATTTATATATAAAATCTAAAATTCAAATTTTTTTAGTCTTTCATGGTAAAAATAATTTTTTCATATATGTCACGAGCGTGAGTGAAAAATAGAATTCGTGCGTTATCGTGAGTAAAATTAACTCGCACGCACAACTTAATCCAGGGTGGTACCGAATTTTTTTTAATTAATAGAAGATCATGATGTGAAAACGATGGTTTTAGCCGGAAACTTCAATAACTCAATGAAAAAAAACGTACAAAAAAATTCTCCTACAAAATTCTTCCTGAAGAATAAATCTTTTTAAACCAAAACATTACAAGACAGAGTTTATGCTGGTCTCCACTGGGTTTCGGTTTTTGTGAACAAACCAAGATTAATTCGAAATCGTGAAAATTTCTAACGTCAATGAACCTAAATTATCACATTTTTTTCATCAAATTTTGATAATTTATTATATATTTAAAAAGAACAGTAACAAATAAAATAAGAAATTATTACTTTTTTTAATTACTGTCAAATTACTTTCCGTCGATATATAGCTTAATTAATATTCAATAATTAAGCGACATTAATTACATTTATTGCTTCACTTCCACATACCTGCATTATTAGATTAGGATGCTAAAACAAATGAAACATAAATAATTAATGACATATAAATATAAAGGAACAGTTGCGACATTTTTATACGACGTATAGAGATTTTTTATTATTGTACCTATAAAACAGTTTTATTTACATTTTTATATCGTGTTAATTCTAAAATGGCTTGTTGTCCGCTTACATGCAAAAAACTATATGCGGATTCTTCTGAGGCTAGCAGTGTCGATGTAAATAAAAATATCAAACCGAAAAAGCAGGTACATTAATGTTTCTTTTATGTTCGGAATTTATTCTCGAGCAAAAGCTAGGCTAACACTATCTGTGGGGTATTAAATATAAATGACAGCCCACTGACAGTTCTTATCAATCGTTTATTGTTTTATAATATTTTATATGAATAATCTTGAAGTAGAAATTAGTGGTGACAAGTGTACACTATAAAAAACTTTTTTCAAAATTTTCATTATTATACATTTATTACCACTGCTCTAAAATCCAGAGCAAATTCGTAACAATTTGACACCTCGCAGATAGAAATTTTAATATGTATGTTGTCTCGTCTAAATTTTAGACGATCTCGTTTCGATTAAGATATTTAAAAACTGATTTATTGTATTTAATATTAAGGTACAACTATGTGAAGTTTGCGATGTGAAAAAAACAAAACCAAAGTTGACGTTGTCAGTTGATCAAAAGAAAGCCGATTATTACTTGAAAATGCATAAAATAGATGAACTTTTTAACTTCATGATTTGTCATTTACTAGCAAATACTCCTGAAAATCCGATTAGCCACTTATTAATACTATTGTCAAGATGCGTGGATTACAGGGACACGGCAGAATTTCCTCCTTTACTTTTTGATAAGAAACATATCGGTAAAATAAATATTATTAAATATTTATATTTATGCTCGGTATTATCAACCAATTTAATGCTCCGTAAGTTCTAAATGTCACCTTAAAAGTAGATGTGTATACTATTATTATAAATTTGAAAATAACTCTGTCTGAACCAATCTTGTTGAAATTTGGCAAGGAGATAACTAATACTTCTTCATAGATTTCATGTCAAATGGATTTTATCATAGACATAATAAACTCCATGATGTGTTTATAGTTCTTTTAGTCTATAAGAATGTTTTTCACTATAGGAGTTACATTTTTTTCAATATCTGCTACTGATTTTTTGTCGTATTCGCAGAAAGGATTAGGTAGTTCTTTTATTGCGTATAGATATTTGGGAGTGGCTACTTTGTATCCCGAAAAATTGATTAGATAAAAAATTACAAATTCCACGCGGACGAAGTTGCAAGTAACAGCTAACATGATATAACTAGAGATTGGAAAAATAGTTGTTATTTTCAATGAAATAGTTACTAGTTGAATTTTTTTCGGAAAATAATTGGTAAATTTTACGATTAGATAATAATTAATGCAAACGAAGCAATAAAAAGCGTCGCAAATAGTTTTAAAATAGTTGGAAAGGTAGTTGCAAATAGTTGATTTCAAATCGTGTTCAATCAAACCAGTTTTCTGAAAACGGCGGAGATATGTAATAATAATTACAATAAATGCATTTTTACGCAATAGTTGAAAAACTATTTTTCCAACCTCTAGATATAACATATTTAAAATCTTATTTAGTTAAATGCTAATATATAAATAGATTTAAGCAAAATGACAGTTAATTAAAGGAGAATTTAGTAAAACTTGGTAATACCGGGCGTTAAAAAAATTCAATAGACAAGATATTTATTATGAACCCTTTTTTATAGAATCGTTATTTAATACTATGGATCCAATGAAGTTTGGTACAATCAATATTAAACAATATAATAATGGTAAAAAGTTATTTCTCTTACTACAATATTTTAATTCTCGTATAGTCACGTTTTCTATCCAAATTCAAAAGTTTCTTTACATGATTCAAATTTTTTTAATGATCTTTGACTGAAACACATAATTATTTGCGAGCAAAAAGATATACAATTGTGTTATATTGTCTATGGATTAAATTTGCTTAAATCCATAGACAACATAGCTGTCAACTGTTTCATAGAAAGATTAGGTACTATTCTAGTTTAATAATTATGATTTCTGAAAAACAATAGCAATGAAGACACTTGGAATTACAAAATACAACAAGGAACCGACAGTGGATAGAATGGGAAATATAGAAAAAACGTTCTTTTGTAACGAGGCGTAAGTATTCTATTTACATACTTACATATTTTCATCTAAATCGGGCCAATCTTATACTTATACATATTTGTATAATGATGTATTCTATTTTTTTTATGTATAGTTTATATTTTTATACAAAGCACATTGATATTTGTAATGTATTGTAATTATTGTATCAGATAAGATCATTTACATATGAAATATATTCTATGCAATGAAACATACGTGAAAAGTAGAACAACTTTTATAAAACTATACAATAAATAATTATAATAATATAGTAGTAACAAAAAGTCTATATACGTCAGTATACATATATACATATTTCTTACATAACTGCAGAAAAAATATGTAAATGATACAGAAGAATGCACGCCATTATAATAGTTATATTCTAGCTTTTCTACCATTTCTAATTCAATAAACATACTTTTATTGACAGGTACCTCTGTTTGTGTTCCATGCTAAAGGATATGATAGTCGAACGAGATGTGCCCAAATGAATAAACATTATTGGAATCAAATAGATCCACTACCTACAGGTCTTACATACAGGCTGGGTACAAAGTAATAGTCTAAATTTTTTAACTTATTTTTCAAAATTTTATTTTAGTTTCTTCTTGGCTTCTAGGTGTAAACCGCGTTGGTTTGGTCGGTATCTCGGTTAACGTTTCGTTGAACATTGCAATGTGCTCATAAAACGATCGAAACGACGCAATTACACCCAGAAGTCTCTAAAAAATGTTTTTTAACTTTTACAATACAAAATACAAAGGAAATTTTAATATGTAAGGAAATAGATGAAGTTATAGGTTTAGAAATATTTTCGAAAGAATGTTCCTTATACTTTTGATCCAGCCTGTATGCACTACATCTCAGTGGTGTCTCATCAAAATTCATTGATTTCTTGTATCGGCTGGTGTATTTTTTTATATATAAATTTAATAAATGAATTACCATAAAGGTGAGCTGGTATCTTGTAAATGTTTCATTTATATTCAATTGATTTGTTGTGTAGGTAACTAACTTACCGACTGAAATAAATTGTTTTTTGATTGTATTCTTGTATTGTTTTTTTTTATCGATAACTTTTTTGTTGCATGCATTTATACACAATCTAACGTGTTTAGTAGGTAAAGTGACTATTTTTTTTATAATGTAGGGGGGAGTAGTGATCTTCTCACTTTGAATCAGTTATTGCTTATACCCAATGAGATTAATTAAAACCATGATAAAGTAAGGTACTGACACCAGTTTTGGATAAAACTCGAGTGTTGGACACTTGTTTAATTAAATGTACTAAGAATAAAATGTACTAGAAATATTTGTTGATATTTGATTACTGCCATTACTGAATCAAAATCTATAGACATTTAACTCTAAAAAAACTTAATTTGATGAAAATCGGTCAATGAGTGTCAAAATGGTGGATATTTAAACTAATTACTAGTATTTATTACTTATATTATCATAGTAGGTATCTTATTTGCATTGTTTCAAATACGATTCTTTATTTTAAAACTTTTGTATTGTAGTACTTATTATTTTGTATCAAGTGTCCATCACTGGGTGCCCATTACTGGTTTTACTTTGTCCATTACTGGAGAAAAAACATAAACAAATTGAAAGGCTGTAATTACAAAACAAACTATATTTGCGGACTTTGGTAATTAAATTGATTTAATAAAGAGGTACTTATTTTATTAGTAACATGAGTTGGCCTATCAATCCCAAAAAATAGTATACCTTGCTTTTAAATTGGCAAAGACTGGTGCCAGTACCTTATTAATATAAATGCGTAGAAATTGGTGTGGAACAAGATAACTGTGCGTGAACAGTTGAGCTAGTCGGGAGATGCGATGTTTATGAAATACCCAGAAGGTTGTTGTGACGCCCGGTCATTTTCTCATGACCTTTAGCAAACCGCGAACTGTATAAGGACGGTAATACACTGTAAGATTAGGTTTATAGAAAAAATTGACGATGCTAATAATTTTAATTAATTGTTCTATCTAACATAAGTATGAGTGTAGTACGTAAATATAAGTTTCTACTTAAGTATCCATTGAGGTGATTTAGACTTCCTGAATCGATTTATGATTTTATCGAATCAATATTATGTTTAATTGTAATTTTTTATGCTTGCTAAAAATAATGCATAAGTGAATTTTTAAATAAATCGCGTCATGGAGACGCTGTCATAACTTTTACTGAAGTATCTCTAGGGTAATTTAGTTAGATAAGGAAAGATAAAGGACAAATAACATATTACCTAGCGTTGTTACCATATCGCTTCACATGTTTTATATTGTCTTTAAAAGTATTTCAGTAATAATAATTGATTAACAGAGAAACGTCTATTTGAAATGATTATATCTCTCATACATACCAAATTCAATTATAATTTAAAGCATATTTGCATATTATAAATTTTCAACTGACGCCTCTGGCATAATATACATGGAAATGACGAAAGTGACATTTAATTAAGAAAAGATGACCACCGTAAAATTTTGGTAAGAGTTTCATATACCGACTAGCATTGGTTGTTATGTATCCATAATCTAAGGTGCACTTAATTACTTTTGTCAAAATTGATTGTATTGTCTGTTATTCGACATATGTACTCAAAAAGACAGAAATTGTATGTAAAAAAGTATAATATTATCTTATAAAGAGATCTTTGACAGTGTAAAAGCGGCCTTACAGTAGACCCGCACTGTGTGTACACTATACACAACAAAACACTTTAGTGCTATTATTTACAAGTATTGATGCTTTAAGTACGATAATTTCTGCAGGGCTGCGGTTTTTTTTACTAATGTATTCCACCAGATTTATGTGTATTTTATAATTTTATTACATACGGGATCTGAAAAATGATTTTTTATACATAACAAATAATTATAATATAATAAATAATGATTTTTTTCATCTTCATATAATAATTCATAATTTTTTCCATTCGTTAGTTTTAACATCTATTCATTTAAAATAAGTTTATTTGATTATTTCACGAAATCAACTTACTTTATTCACATAAGTTTATTGTGTTTAGACATTTTTTTATTATTATTAATGTATTTTATAGAAATCAATTTTGAACATCGAAGAAATGAAAATGTTACTTTAACCGATTTTCTTAAAAATACCCACCTTTTTTATTAATGGTTTCGGCGCAAATTTTTGGTATTATTTGAAAAGTGATGGTGGCTCACAATCAGTGATGGTTTGGGGCTGCTTCAGACGCGTGGGACAACATACAACCACAAATATTACAAAAACTTGTTGAAATAATGCCACAAATCTGCGCCGAAATCATTAAAGCAAAAGGTGATCATTTTCAAAAAAATCGGTTGAAGTAACATTTTCATATCTTCGATGTTCAAAATTGATTTGATTTCTATAAAAAACATTAATAATAATGAAAAAACGTCTAAACTATGTTATGGTAAGTTGATTTCGTGAAATAATCAAATAAACTCTAAAAATTGTTTTTTCTTTAGGTGTATTCAAACTTTTGGCCTGTACTGTATTAGGGCTGCATACGAAACAAGATGAGACAACACGAGAATCGGTTTTTTGGTACGTTCAGAAATGAATCTAATTCCCTTAGATTAGGAAAGACTATGGATACATAACAACCAATGCTAGTCCGTATATGAAAGTGTTACCAAAATTTCTCGGCAGCTATCTTTTTTTAATTGTCAAAATCGCATATTATCCCAGAGGCGTCAGTTGAAAATTTATAATATGCAAATATGCTTAAAATTACAATTGAATTTAGTATGTACCTATGAGAGATGATATTTCCAAATAGACATTTCTCTGTTAATCAATTATCACTGAAATACTTTTAAACTCAATATAAAACATTTATTATTAATTAATTTTATTATTTTATAATTCAAAACAATTGATATTTATTTTAAAATCTGAATGAAACGCCAATGACTCGTGGAGCGATTTTTCGTGGTGCGATATGGTAACAACGCTAGGTAATGTGTTATTTGTCCTTTATCTTTCCTTGTCTAAGCTATTTCCACATAACATAGTCAAGAATGTCGATGATTTGTAAACATTTTTTGCGAAAACAAAATACAAACTCCTTATAAAGCTCATGAATATAGCACCACAATTTATACAGACAATTATTAAAAAATATTACTACATCAAAAAGATAATTTTTGCAAAACAAATTCTCTGTCAGTCTATAAATTAATATATGAAATCCAATATTCATTTATAAAAACTATATTTATGATAAGCATAAAATACGTTTATCTATATAGTAGCAAACTTGTTAGTCCACTATTTAAAGTAGTGTAACAAACTGGCATAGCAAACGTTTGTATATTTTTATTTTCGTACAAGCTCTTATCAAAAAGAAGTTAATTTTTGCATATTTCGCATTTTTTATCTGACTTCATAAAAAGGAGGAGGTTTTTGATTCGATTATGTATGTTCGGGCATAACTCCGATAAATATGCACTGATTTTGACGATTTTTATTTTATTTCAAAGAGTATACTCCCGAAGTGGTCCCATATAAATTTTATCAGATTCTGACTATGGATTTCAAAGATATGCGACTCAAAAGGAAAACATAAAAAACTTTTTAAGAAAAAAATAAAACCTTATAAATATTGAAAAGTATAAAATACTTAAAATTTAACAGTTTTTGAAGTCGGTGACAAGCCAATAAAAAACTTCTTAAAAAAAAAACTAAACTGATTTCAAAAACTGTTAAATTTAATTATTCTATACTTTTCAGTATATTTAGGGTTTTTTGAAGTCGGTTTTATTTTTTTCTTGGAAAGTTTTTTATTCTTGTATCTATCTTCAAAACTCTTTTTAATTATATTTTTTGTTAACATTTTTTTATAATTTTAAATAAAATTTTGTGACTTACTTCTACAAGTTTTGAAACATTATTGTCAAATTTGATATTTTAAATCTTGCACGTGTTACAAATTATCAAACTTTCTAAATATTATTGCAAAAACTATTTATTAATTAATACAAAAATAATTTACCTATATAAAATATTATACCAATAAAAATAAATTGTCAATACTAACAATCAACGCGTCAATAACAAATTTTTAATGATGTACATCATCTCAAACTAATAGTTTTTATCCAAATAAATATCTAGATAGAATATCAGAAATAAAAAAAAAATGTGAATTCAAAATATACTTAATGTTTTTTAATATTCATGTTATGTTAATACATAGATGTCCCAAAAGTTTTAGTTAATTATTAATAACATTACACACCCCTAAAGATACTCATACACAAAAAAAGTGTGGAGCCAAAAAAGCGACCTATATAGCATTGTATAATAGTATTGGTCGAGCATATTCGAAATCCAAATTTTTGGAACTTTCTGCTTACCAGTTTTTTTTTATTTGAGCTTTAATTTTGGGTTTTAGGTTGAATTTTTCCAAGTTGGCCAAACCAAAAATTCAAGCTCAAATAAAACTAGTAAGCAGAAAATTCCAAAAATTTGGATTTAGACTATACTTATCCTTATAATAAACCTACCAAGTTTGATTTCAAAATATTCAAAATTACCGCCAAAACTTATATTTTCAAAAAAAAATTCTTTGGGCAAACCATCGTAGAGCAATTTTATTTATCTCAAATTGTAGGGTATTTTATGTCCTTTTAAATGATGCATATATACTTACCCAATTACCCATACATATTGAAACAAAAAAGTTATTAAGATTTTTCTGAACTGATTTTTGCTTTTTCGGATTGTTGTCGTAAATACATTTTTCCCGGTTAACTTTCATTATTAAACAGGAAAAATTGATGATTTTCCGGAAAAATCGTGAAAAAAGTACCGCGCGGAACACGGATTAATCCACAAACTCAGTTATGAACTTATCTTGATCCCTAGAACATTTTAAAATCATAAAATCGCTATAGGGAGAGATTTGTTTTATTCAATAAAAAATTTCGGTTATATGACTCTATTATACTGGGGTATATAATGAAGGAAGGTCGACAAAAAAATTAAATTTACAAAGACTTTTAAAACATGTATGTATGTATGGATGTATTTTATGTCATAAATTAAACAAAATATACAAAAATATTAAACTAATGTTAAACATCCACAGCGTTCACTACAATGGTCTATAAATTAATATCTAAATGTCTGGCTACTCAATTATGAAAAAAAGAACACGGGAATTTTATGAAAATAAAACATATAAATTATGATATAGTTAGTTAAAATATTCATAAAAACACGTGTGCAAAGAGATAAAGATATCTGTCTGGGACAGGGGCGTCGACATGACATGAAAAAGAAGGACATAAAAAGCTACATAACCACAGGGCCGAACCGTATTAATTTTATTCATATTTTTATTTTTGAACCTTTAAAAATATAGGAATTAATTTATATTGTGGAGGAAAATAGAATATACAATGGATGGTGGACTAATTTCAGAGGATACAACAACAATTAATCAATTCAAAACGTTTTTAGGGTTCCGTACCTCAAAATGAAAAAAACGGAACTCTTATAAGATCACTTTGTTGTCTGTCTGTCTGTCCATCAAGGCAAGGAACGGCTAGAGATATCAAGTTGAAATTAATATCAAATACTAAGGTCTATCGTATTTTATACTTTTAATCTAGCTATTATATATTATTGTTGAATGAAACAGTTGAATTAAGAGTAGGATATCTTTTAAACGTGGATTTGGTATTACGCAGATAATTGTAAATTCAGGGATTCCCCGTTTTGGCGAGTGGAGTATCTAATGCAAGTTGACAATTCAAGGAATTTAAATATTTAAACGTTGTGTTATTATTAAAATCTTCGTTTAACAAATTTCGCAAAAGTTCACAAACGGTGTTGAGTTTTACAGATAGTGACAACTGTGATAAAAAAAATATAAAACATTTTGTTACTTTGGAATAAAATTAAATAAATAAAATTCAAAAACAAATTTATTTTATTTTATGTTTTACATCATTTTTTTCAGATTTCCGAACTAATTTGTGTTTTTTTTTTAGACATTAACTTATTTTCGTAAATTTTCAGAATATTTCTACAGGATTTTCGGTCTATTTTAATTGGTTGATTTGGTATAACGCAGTTTTAAAAAATTATAGAATGTATCCCTAATTTTATAATGTAAGCAATGTATTTTTTAAGCGATTTTTTATACACGATTCGCTGTAGAACGTATCTACCGCGTAATATGTACATTTAAAACAAGGCTTTCTTGGCCCAAGTAAATTTTTTACCTGTGTAGAAACCGTCATTCCCCGCCCACAATGCCTACAGCCAGCCCTGGTCACACCTTACGAATAATCGGTGCCATCAGCATTGATGATATCTTACATTAATCGCTTACCGGCTCTAGAGAGGTGTGTTGTGTGTAGATACCTACATTATCTACTGCCTACATTACCGGCTGGTACAAGTTGAAGGTTAACATATTCACAAGATCGCGTCCTATCACACTTTAGGCCCCGGGTTAATTTTCGTGAACTCCAGACCATTGTCAGGTTTGGTTTAGCTGCTCTGCTACTTGAGATATCATCAAGGTACAGTAAAATGCGGTTTGTTTTTTAATTGTAACAAGTTTTTTGTTGACTGGATGCAATCGGGTGTGGACATATTGTCACGAAGTTAAAATTGTGCGAGTTGTTTCGAAGCCAAAACGATTAAGTCCTATTAAATAAATGAAGATACGATTAAAATAAATTTCTTGACATCCATTATATTACACTGACAATGAGCAACATCATTTTTGTGGTCGAGAACTGAGACGATCGTGAAGGTTTCTGGCGTGCTGAAACTGAATCCGATTCCTAAATTTCTCTATTAGCTCAGGTTATTGAGATATCCTAACCTAAAAGTGCCAAAAATAACGATTTTGGATATATTTTATATAAATATAAAGTTTTTGTTTACGGCAACAAATCTTTCTTCATTAAAATGTATTTTTACTGTTCACTATACAATCGTGAATATGATATTTTTACAAATAAGAGTACAGGTTAAACAAAATGGACTATACAACACGCAAATGTAACAGAATCTTCAGACTAGGCGAAAATAAAATCGTACAATTAGAAGTAAAAGTTCATTTTAAAGGAGACGTATAGTAGGGGTTATTTAAGGAAAAAATGTCAACTGCAAATACCTTTTTTTTTGTTGCTTTTTTGCTCTATACTTTGTATATTTCTTTCTTACAAATTATAGTGACCTTTTTTTGCTCTACACTTGTACTTTTTTAAATTTTCTTTCTACTTGCAATTTTTTATCTAACAAATTAGCTTTTACAACTGCAGTTTTCATTTTTGGAACTGTAGGAACAACTAAAATAACCTCTAGCTATTATTTAAAAAAATTGTGATTCGGTTTCAGCACGCAAAAAACTTTCGGAATTGTTTATTCAGGGCTCTAATCTTAAAATTGAATTTCCTATACTATATTTGTGTAATATATATGACAAACTTTAAAATACCAAAACTGAATAAACAAAAAACAATATTCGGTAACATTTATTATATAGGTACCATTTTTTATCCTGAAAGTGTTCGATATTGTCGAGTAAAAAACCAACGTGTGGCAGAACAATAGGCGGCCGGTTGTCGCTGCCCAACACAAAAAACACAAATACATTAGGGTAACACAATAAACCTATATTCGCTACATGCTTTGTTTTGCTCTTGGTGCTGTTATTATAAACGATGCAGTGGTGTAAAAAAACGAAATATATGTATAACAATAGGTGTTATAAAATCAAATCTTGTTCTTAATATTTATAAACATTTTATTACTTATTATAAATATTTTTAATATAAGTAGATTAATTTTTTTTCCAATTCGAGATTTTCATTGAATTATTAATTTTGACTATTTTTGCCATGATGTATGTGTGTCTGTCTGTAGACTCTGTAATTCAAAAACGACAAATCGTAGAAGGCTGAAATATTATATTTAGTAACATATCGTTCATTAGATACAGAGTGTTTACAAAATCCTTGTAAAACAAAACTTTGGGCCCTTGGTTGAGGGTGTTCCGGAGCAAATTTTACTAGGGAATTTTCAGGAAATATACATCTGGATATGTTCTAATCACTGTTTAAATTTGGCGCCTCATACATTTTTCCAAATTTTACACCAGTAAAAAATTCTACGTTGCCTGGACTATACCAATTTTTTAATTATTTTTGAAATGTCCCATTTTTTTAAAACTACAGTAAGTCCTCCACTTACGTGATTAATTCGTTCCAAAGGTTTTCATGTAAGTCGAAAAATCGTGTATGTTGAGGACTTACTGTAGCAAAAAATATAACAATCAGTTTTGTAAAGCAAGTGAACGCAGCAGAGAAAAATGTTTAAATTTGTAAACAAAATGCACCAACAGTAATAAAAACCCGAAATATATAAATTCCCTATTGTGTCAATTAAAGTTTGAGTATATAGACAAGGAGGAATGAGGAAAAGGTGAGGTGTGACAATCTCGGTTGGCACAATGGCCGCAAGGATACAAAGCGCCGCGAAATTAAAAAAAAAAACGCTTTTTTCAAATCGCGTAAGTATGAATTCGTGTAAGTCGAGGACTTACTGTATAGATTTTATTTTTCAGCTGTGATATATGTAAAGGTTGTTGTTTTTAGTGATCAATTTTGACAATTTTATTCGTTTCTGAACCCGTAAAAGTAAAAAATAATTTTGTATATAATTATTTCAATCAATATATTTATGTGGTCACTTAATCAATAGTTTTGTGAGACGTATTATTAGGTACGGGGTGAAAAAATGTGATGTAGCGTGACAAAAGGGGAGGAAGGTGTAAAAATTCGTGAATTTTGCGTGACGTATTTTATCGATGGCATGAAAGTCATTTCAAAAATTGTCCAAACTAACAAAAAAAATATATATCTTAAAAAAGTCAATGGAATGCAAAACACTTACACCAAAAGCATCGCTAACATGTATCACGTCTTCTCCTGAGCAGAATTAACACGAAAGTAAAAACCCAATACTGTTTAATATATAAAACAAATTGGTACATAAAAAGTCTCACCTGATTGCTGCGTCATTATGTAATTGCGTGGTTTTTTTCGGGGTTCAGTTATCGGGCACTCAGTGGCCATGTATGGAACAGATATGAAGGCATTTATGTATTTTTTATGATAATATGTGCCAATAATCTGCAATTATTGTTGTTATTTTCACCATATATAAGTTTGCTTAAGAGATTTTTTATAAAAGAGTATTTATCTCACCAATAACTGAATTGTATTTTATTATTATTATTTTATGCGTGTATGTAGTGGGGTAATTATTGGATCAAACAGGAGCGTATCAATTGTGAGGTTTATAATTTTTTCTGTATGTTCATTTCAAATAAAGAAAACCGTTGCACCCATATAAAAAAATAATATTTGGTTCATAAAAGTGAAGATAGAGATATAACCCAACCAGTACTTTATCCTTTTTACACCCGTGTATAAACAAAGACAAACATAGACCCAACACACAGTCTATCTCTATTTTTGTGAAGACCCGATTTTCGAATCAGATGCACAGTCCATGCTTTATATCTTTGGTTGAACCAAACTAGTTTAGGCTAGATATCATCACGCTAATCCTTCAAAGCGCTGAGCAGTAACATTATATACGAATGGAAAATTAAAATCGATCTTCACAGTATCTTTAGGTTTTAGTTTATGTTAGAAAAGAAGAGCAGAGTAGTACGTTAGACAAAACAAACACAGCAATACATATGAGTGAAGTTATAGGTAAAGGCTAGCCTAAAATAAATACAATTATTGTGTCAAAATATAAAAATTTAGTCAGAATTTTTTTTGACTGCTCTCAAATTTCGTCCGCTTCCATTAAATTCATTAGGCATGTATTTATAAAAAGTCTTAACATATTCATGATAAAATAACAAGTTAATACATGATTTATGAGTGACGTATGTTCATATATTCCCAATTTAAACATATATTAAGTATTGATTAATATGTAAGTCAATAGTATATATTTTAAAAGTATATCAATTTGAATTCTAAATTCATAATGATAGGATATAGAGTTCAAAATTTATGCAATTAATATTTACAAGCCAGTTTATATATGGCTTGATTTATACTATTTGAAGCTTAAACATTCTTCTTAATTATATTATATATACTAATAGGTAAATAACCTGGATATTAATAATATATGTGCAATAATATATTTAAATTTATTAAAATTGAATAACAACCAGTATTCATATTTAATACTTGCAGATAGATTCATAGCAATCTACGATTAAATTGTTTTTAAATAGACTGCAACACCTGTCGCTAATAATTATAATGAAACACTAGAACTTGCAAAAATAAAATATAAATAAAAACATAGTTAAAAACAAAGATGATAAAAAAAACATGTTTAACAAATTTTAAATATACAGTACATCTATACTAATATTATAAATATGAAAAGTTATCTTTGTTACCTTTTTACGGCTAAACCGCTGAACCGATCTTGTTGAAATTTGGAAGGGAGACAGCTTGCATCCTGAGGAAAGACATAGGCTACTTTGTAAATTTGATTAGAACAAAAAAATACAAATTCCACGTGGACGAAATTGTGGGTAACAGCTAGTAGAATAATAAAGATTAGGGTTTTCTTTATAATACTCGTATTGTTCCTGTTAAATTAAAATGAAAGTGCTTATTAACACTTAATTCCTTTATAATACTGGACATAAAATATCCAGTATTACAAAGGAGTTAATATTTATTAGCTAATAAGCACTTTCAACGGGGTATTAATTCTATAATATTATCTAAGGATTTGTTTTTAATTAACTTGGTGACTCTAACCGTACAATATAATTTTCATAATATGACGACTGTTTTAATACCGATGGTATTAACTTACTGCGCGTGCGAGAAACTTGTCAAACACTTCATGAAACTTCTAGGGAACTGGCATAGGTGTGATACTCTATACTTATTAGCAAACACATTTTTTAATTTCCCGGGAGAAAATTTCAGATCTAAAGTGATCTTTCAGATTTTGATAGATCTGCATTTTGAGACAAAATCATATTTTTCACTGACTTTTGATCTGTGGAGACCTGTAAAGATCTACAACGATCTAAAAATATCTCTGAAGATCGTTGTAGATCTTTGTAGATCATTGTAGATATTTGTAGAGAGTTGTAGATTATTGTAGATCTTTGTAGATCGGTGTAACTCTTTATAGATCATTATAGATCGTTGTAGATCTTTGCAGTTCTTCACAGATCAAAAACCATAGTGAAAAAATATGATTTTGTCTCAAAATGCAGATCTATCGTCTATCAAGATCTGATTTCATCACTTTAGATCTAAAATATTTTTCTGGCTTGTTCAATGTCTGTATAAAATAATATCTGATTTAAAAAAAACTAAATTTTAGAATCAATCCTTTCTGCATAATTTATTTTAAAACTATCCCACTAAATTATTTAAATTATTTTTTAATCATATTAGTTATTTCGTGTTAAGTATAGAATATGTTCTTATAATTGGTTATTTATCGAAAATTATTATGCAAAAATTATATAAAAAACTATTAAAAGCGATTTGATATAATCACTACTAATGAATGGAAGTTTACAGAGCCGAACTTTGGAATTTTGTGACCTTAATACATACGCGTATACCAAAAACTTATTTACTTCTGGCAGTTCTCGCTTTTAAATATAAAAAAAATCATGATTGAATTATCCTTTCTGGGGTAAAAAGATAAAATAAAATTTTCGAAAAGTTCCAGTTGGGGAAAACAAGAATCAGTTTCAGATTTACCTACTATTATTTAATGATCGATATTATTTGAATGTGTAAATGATTAAAACATATAATCGGATATTGGGGCCAGCATTTTATTACAAATAAACTAATCCCAGCCCTGCCAACTTGTCCACAGGTAACTACGATTATTTTCACTGTACATGTTGGCGGTTCTTTTCTAAAAGTCTAACGTTAATTTGAAAATTTGCAAGCTGCAATTTGGGCATACGAAATGAAGCTATAAATTAGTTTTTCGTTGTCTAACGGTGCCTACAGTGTGTTATTATTGATGTGCTAAAGTAATATGATCTGTTTTGTGTGTTTTTAATTATGTAAAATAGGTATGTGAGAAATTGTGAATTCTAACGTATTTTATTATCATAAATTGTTTTAAGGAATTTTTATATTTTATATAACTTTACACAGAATATCCATATTAATATTAAAAGTAGCTGCGACTGTCTGTTTGTTACCTTTTCACAGCTAAACCGCTGAACCGATCTTAACGAAATTTAGTAGGGAGATAGTTCGCATCTTGAGGAAGGACATAAATGGAAGAATTACTGTACTTATAATGATAGAATATAATCTTAATCCAACTATATTATTGTTTCTTTTTTTAACAATATTGTCGAACGAAGACAATAAATTCTCTGTTTTAAACAATAATTCAAAAACAATATAACTAATGTTTTTTTATGCGTCTACCACTAATGTTCGGTATAATTATTTCTTAACTAACAAGATATTTGAAACGGGGTTTTATTTATACGACAGTTTCATTATTTTCTCTGACGGTAAATGAAAAATAATGATATTAAAACAGTAGTGATATACCTATAACCCCAAACATTTATACGAAAACAATAAATTCTCTGTTTTAAACAATAATTCAAAAACAATATAACTAATGTTTTTTTATGCGTCTACCACTAATGTTCGGTATAATTATTTCTTAACTAACAAGAACTTTGAAACGGGGTTTTACTTATACGATAGTTCCATTGTTTTCTCTGACGGTAAATGAAAAATAATGATATTAAAACAGTAGTGATATACCTATAACTATAACCCCAAACTTTTATCAGTATGTACCTGATATTATATGCGATTTGAACAATTTTTTCCAACTTCCGTCATATTTTGTTACTATACTTATCCTTCTGGCATGATAGTGTGTTGTCGGAAGATAATCAAAAACACGTAAGTGAAAATTTTATCCAAATCAGTTCAACATTAACAAACA
The DNA here is from genome assembly GCA_961205875.1 of Sialis fuliginosa. NCBI lineage: Eukaryota > Metazoa > Arthropoda > Insecta > Megaloptera > Sialidae > Sialis > Sialis fuliginosa. Next base: position 13,312,403 of record OY540809.1, on the reverse strand, counting down.
AATAAACAAACCTACAAACTTTATCTCAAAATACAATTCTAAGTAAATTATAATCAATTTATAAATAACCCGTATCATACACATAAAAAAAAACACCCTCACATTAAAAAGGGTAAGAAATATACATCTCAAATAAGATAAACAAAGAACAAAGTAACATAAGGGCACTGATTTATCAAAGCAACCAATATGACAAAGAGAGATACTTTAACCGCGTTACCATTTAATGCAATAGCTCTTTCTTCTTTTTATGTGCGACACGCCAAGCGACATAGAAGGGGACCACTAACAAGTGGTCTGCTCTTATGTACATTTAACAAGTTAGCGCTCAGTCACTGTTGAACGATTGTCGTGTAAACATGTTCACGGATTTTTTATTTTGACATATTCATGTTCTAGTGCAAATCGTACGGATTTTTTTGTGTTTGTGTGTGTTGACATTTGACATGTTAATAATGTAGTAGTGTCACTTTATTTACGCAACAATTAAAATATTCAAATGACGTGAATTAACTGATTTGTTGAATTTTTGTGTAATTGTTGTAAAAAAAACTAAAATGGTGTTGGCATTTGTTTCGAACGAATTTTCTGAACGCAGAAGTTGGCAGAAACATCGACGGCGGTTAAAAATGTTTGTGAAATCTGTGATATCGAAGGATTCGATGATTTTATGTGTTATATTGTTCAGTTTTCTACCAATCATAAACGTTAGTGCAAGTACAATAATAAGCGATGAGTGTGATTGGACTGGAAGGTGAGTTATACATTTTTTTTCTCCCAATATTTTGTGTTGTTTATTTGCATATTATTTTATATATATAATCTCATGTAGAGAGATGTTCTACCATATGTGACATCACGTATGTTCGGCTGAATGTGTTTATTCAATTTATTTTACATCTTAAATGCCATTTGTTGACACCCACCATAAAGTAGTTTCAATTGTAAAGAACTTGTCGTAAGCACAGACGGAATTATTTACAATTTAAATATTTGTTTTTCAAAATAAATAAGTATGCGATATCTTATTTATATTCATGCAGGTAGATTATCATCTTTTATAATAAATTAACGAAAATATATTTTTATGGATAATTTATCGTTTTAGCGTACTAAATTATGTTATGTATTATTTTTTACATTTGCATTCGCTTTTATCTATGATTTCTAATATTCTAAATTCAAATAAATATCAAAAAACGTTGTAACCACAAAGTATCTGCACAAAAATGAAAAAATCAAATTGTTAAACATTATTTAATAAAGAATATTAGATTCATCATAAAATAATTTGAGACGCTAAAACGATAAATAATTTTTTTATGCTTTTACAATTTATTTTTAAATACTGCAGTATTGATTTTGAATGTTTTAGACAAAAATTTTGGAAAAAGTACAAAAAAAACAACCTAAATTATATTAATTCTTCTTGTTTTAAAAATTCTTAATTAAAATAATAGTCACGTAAAAAACTAAAATCAGATAAAGAAATATTCAAAGTAATATTTTTGGTACTTCCTTGAAAAGAACCTAATATATAAAGTATAGATCCTTAGATAAGGGTTGCAAAAGAATTCGTCTGTAAATTTAGAGGGAAGTTCTCCCCTACTTATGCGGCAGGTAGTTTTTGTCCCCGTTAGGATGCAAGTTTCATGTTACTTAGCAGGCTCTTTAAAAGCCTTTTATCCTGGAGACAGACAAGTGCAATGCTGTGCACAGGTTAAGGGTCTTCCTTATATAGAAATAATCAATGCAAAAACTTGAATGAAATGTATTTTGGAGGGCCGTGTCTATCATTCTTTATAGAACTATGTGGGCCATTCAATAGATTAGCAGGTGGGTTATTTTTATTCGTATATTGTTGATAGAAATATTTGTATGCGACAAAACTAAATAACCGTGTCAAAATATTATAATAGAGTTTATGAACATGCCGATGTCAATTTTAATTTATCGAAGCGATTTTATTTTTAGTTTATTACAATAGAAACGATAATTTTGAATATGTATCTTGAGATATACAATTAGCGGCTTGCGTCACAGTTTTCTTTACTTCTTACCCCCTTGACATGATAGCATGATGTTACATATTGTACCCTATTCGGGAAATCACAAGGAACACATTGGTGAAAGTTTCATCCAAATCGGTGACAAACTTTTCACGTATTATATTAATTAATTCAGTATCAGATAATTGAAATATTATAATAATTTATATATAATTCTACCCTTTTTTGATACGCCATTGAATTTGTTACATAATAATCGTTCATGTATAACATAACAGATTAAAAACAATGCAAGAGTTGATCACGATCGAATACTTGCTCTCTGATTTTATTTTATTATAACAAGTAGCATTGTTTAGAGTTATCATGTTTTCAATATTTTTATCGGCTTGAGATTAATATTTTAAAATTTCATTGATGTGGCTAATGAACTAACAATGTATTGTATTTTTCAGTACTACGTTTTCATTTTTAGAATGTGTTGCGCTTGTAGTTTTTAAATGGCTTCTTTTTGCATCATATAAGTTCCTAGAAATGTTATCGTTTTTGCTGATAGGACTGAATGCAGTTCTTACGATTTGATTGTTTGACTATTTTTTTTTTCATTGATGTTGTTTGTGGAATATAATGCTTTAATTGCAGTTTATTTTTATGTTCTCAAAATAGTTATAATATAAATTTGTTAGTGGGGTTATCGTTTTTTATTGGCGACAACTTTAAGAGAAAATAGTGCCTAAATTTAGGTATAGGAAAAACGTGCATTATTTTTGCAACAACCTAATATAATTTATTCCCCATACATTTTTTCCAACATTTATGATTTAGTCAGAAAGAATTTTTTTAAATAATTATTTAGAATCACTCGCACTGTTCACTCTCAGTATTACGTATAAGAAAGTTCCATGGTACCTGTGGCAAACGCACACTGTTCAATCTCTGTAATACGTACAAGAAAGTCCCATGAGATTCATGGCAAATATTTCTTCTCTGTTATGAACCATTTGAATTATAATTAATTTTTTTCGAAAAAATGAATACAACATAATTAATAGATAATAATATTACCTACAATTTTTAACTTAACCATTTTTCTCTAACTCGCACTGTTTCAAAGTAATTTGAAAAATTCAAAAATCGACATTAGTAAACATCCATATCCAGTTGAAAGATCGTTTTCAAAAATAGGAGGTTTTCTTCCCAGACAAAAAATTAATCTTAAATATAAAATTTCACCCTTCTACGATTTGTCGTATTTGAGTTACGAATGGATTCAGGGAAGGTCAACATGGATAATTCCATCAAAATCCGGATTTCGAAATAAATCGGCTTCACTATATATGAAATATACATGGGTATAAGAAAGTATAAAAGTGACTTAGTCTCTGCACGAGTTTATAATAACATTGTGCAATATTTTTGCCGTTTTCGATATGTATATATATTTAAATACTTATAATTTTATTCTATTATACGTTGTTTGATTGAATGCGTCAAAGTACCGTTGGTTTGTGATATATTTGATGTATACAAAGGTTGATTGGTGGTTATTTTGGAAAACTAACGTACGGCTAGAGCTGGAAGGATGGAGCGAGCTGCAATTATGACTAACTGCCTGACCATTACCGAGTTGTTAGCAGTGCTTGTTCGTTTAAATTGATTATGACAGCCAACACCAATAATAATAAAATATGTGAACGTTTTATTGTTGATCAAAAAACAGATTTATTTATAATCTTGAACATTATTATTGAGTTGCAAACATATTTTTTTATACTGTATGTTGAATATTATTTATTATTCGAAATTCTGAATATTGTAATGTAAAAGAATTGGAAACAAAAAAATGATAAAGTGAAACTTTAACTTTATCTACTATACTAGCTGTGAATGTCGTAATGTCACACATATTTTTTCTCCGGCGTGCGTTACATTTTTTTTGCTGCTGACCTCTTTGGAACGATGGTATTATGTTGTACATCCAATGCTACTCAAGAGGATTAAAGACGTTGGTGAAAGTTTCATCCGAATCGGTCCAGTATTTTATGAGATAAGCTTTAAAAAAAATACACTAACCAAAAAGTAGGTAAATATAAAAAATTTTAACAGTTTTTGAAATCGGTTTTATTTTTTTCTTAAAAAGTTTTCTATTTTAACTTTTGAGTGGCGTATCTTTGAAGTCCATGGTCAGGTACTGATAAAATTTATATGGAACCACCTCGAGAGTATATTCTTTCAAACAAAACAAAAATCATCCAAATCGGTGCATATTTGTCGGAGTTACGCCTTAATATACATAAAAAATATATATTGTCGAACTGAGAATCTCCTCCTTTTTTGAAGTCAGTTAAAAAATATGTCTTTAAAAGAACTTTTCATACTCGTTTAATTTTTCAATTAAAAATAAAATTAATGACATCCACATGTGCACTTTGTCATACATGATTTTATGTCTCAATATTGATTTAGAAAACATCTTATAAATATTAATTTTTGCTAGCAATGATTAATGGTTTCGATGTATCAATAAATAATGCAATTTATTTATCCATGATTGATTGATATTATTGACGTTACATTAATACTATTAATTTTCAATTTGCATCCAGGACTATTATGTGATAAGATACACCATAATTACACTTGACTATCTTATATGCTATTTATAATTTACATAAACGATATGGGTATTAATTTCAAATTGATTTCTGCAAAATTCGTAACAGTAAATTAATATAATTTATACATAGTATTTTTTTTACTTATATATTTTTATATTAGAGAGAATGAAATTTATCTTAAGCAAAAAAAAATAGTCATTAAAAGAATGTCACTAAATTAATCAGTAAAATTCACTGATTCCCTGTTGCACCCTTTAAACTTTTGTAATCAGTGAAAAGGCATTGAAAATCAGTAACTTTTTACTGATTCAGATGAAGAGAGTAAATTGATCCTTTCAGAAATAAGAACAAATTTCTAATTATGTTACTTGTAATATACATATAATATATATATATATATTGTAATTTAATTTTTTACATTCTTTTACAACAAAAATCATTTCACAAAATCACTAAGATCAAATTCTTTAATTTCGACTATATGTTACAGTAAAAAAACCGCCATGCTTAAAACATCAAGTTACAATACTCCACTTCGACAAATAAAAAAAATAGTCGACTGTGGATTTTTTTTTACTCCTTTGACGTAAGGCATAATTATTTCTACTCGGACAGTTTTTAGCGGGAAACTTGATCAATTTGTTTCAGCTACGTTTACATGGGATGTACAATTCCGTCTGGATTCTATGGTTGAATAACCTTACGCATCATCTGTTACTAATAAATCTATTGTATGATTCGTGTTTTTTTTATTTAGGCACATCATAAAAGATATGAGAAAAAGTTTTTAAAAATATTTGAATGAATTTTAATATAAATTATATTATTTCTTACATCCTATCGCAGGCCTCCCCCCCCCCCCCCCCAAGAAAACTTAAACATTTTTTTTACGATGTTGACGATAACAAATACTTTTTGACTTGCAGTACCTCTTACCCCTAATCAGCCCCTCATGATTTCATATATACATATGAATTTTATGAAGTGACATTTCCATTAAATAAAAAAATACAGTGGTCGTTCATTTCAATGAAAAGTCACTAATTTTTAATTTTGCTGTATTTTGTGATATAATTTATTAACAGTTTCATAGATTTTAGTTCTTTGTACCTACATACTAACATTGAAATAGTGTTAGTTGAATTTATTAATTTATTATCAAGAATTTTTTTTATTAATTGTAAGTACATTTTTTATGCCTGCGGTATACTTTTAAATAAAATCTGAAATGTGTTGTTATCTTAAGATAATAAACGTTTTTTCTGGCAAACAATCCTTTTGATACCTACGTCATTTTATTCTCCTTATAATGAAAATATCGTCTGCATTTTTTTTGTCGATTATAACTGTATTATTACCAATTAATTGAAACACAAATTACACGCTAATTCCTATAAAAAATTAAACAGTTTTTAATTCCTCGTAGATAATTTCATTATAGCCATGATTGATTAAGATACTACGTGTTTGCCAGTTCGTGTCGGTGTTTTTTTTTTACACGTTCACTACCAAAATTCCTCCCACTACAATAAGCACCGTTCTCATGACTTACTACGCTCACTACGCACATGTGCCTAACACACACACACACACAGACACACGCCCGTGTCGTGGGAAATTTTTAGCCACGATCCTACCAAATAGTGCGTGCCGCGTATCGGAGAGTGACAGATACATCCTGAACCACGCACTACCGCATTATCCCTCTTTGTCACGCACACGTACGATACGCGTCACTTGTAATGAGGCCCCCCTTGTTATTACACTGTTAATGTAATGTATTAAACAAGGATGGGTTTATGGGATAATCGAATTATCAATAGAGTGTTGTCTCTGTTTGTAATTATACATTGAATGTTTGGGGCTCCCCCTTTTTACCGTGTGTATATTTTTATTATTCGGTGAGTAAAAAGTTTATGACGAGTGATATATGTTTTTTAATCGATAGTTTTTGAGAAATTGTTACGTGGGTGGGAAAATATATTTTGATGTTTTTTAATTGTATAATTGTGCGTAATAACATGGTAAAATAATTGTATTTTTTACTCATTTATTAGATTAGATAATCATTTTTTGATCTAGTTATTATCTTTATTACTTCATTTATTTATTTTGATTAGACAATTAAAGTATACTCATAAAATAGGAATTAAATTTTTTGTACAAAATAGGGCATAAATCGAAAATTTGTATTCTATGTATGCTTCCAAATGATTTTGAAAAATTGAAAATATTCTTTAATTTCTTGAAAACCGGTAAAAGTCGTGGGATTTCACTAGACAGGAAAATTGGTTGTAAGTCAGGGAAAATTTTGTACCAAATCTATTTTTAGTACTATAACCAATCAGAAATGTACCGAACTTCATGTTGTCCAGTTCATTTGTTGAACTAATTAATGGTTTTTGTGATTTGTTATTAAAGTTAATATTTTTTTTAATAATAAATTTCGTGAAAATTTAATCTGGCAATTTATTTTACTTATAAGGAGTGAAAACTACCCTAAAATCTTTAAAAAATTTAGTTTTTCTTCAATAACAGGGAATACGTAAAAATTCACCTGGAAAACCGGATAAAGTCAGGGAATTTTGTTCTAAAGAAACAGTTGCTACTCTTTCTTTGGAGTAGCAATTTCGTATTTAATTCTGTATTATTTTACAGGATCTTCATGATCTGTTTACTTGCAAATTTAGATCATAAAGTATCCAATAAACTAATCACCATATATGTAACTTCCGCTTCGTCTACGTAGAAATAATAAAACTGCAAATGTCTTCCACTTTTTTCAACGAATGCCCATACCGATCGCTTGATTAATTGCTGTAGAACTTCAATCCAACGTGTTCTTAATTGCATTTTCACTACGAAACAAAACACGATGGTTTTGTTGCGACAGTGATCGTGGTCGGCCATGATAAAGAGTATCACCGCAGCTCTCTGTTGTCGACCAAATCAATTCGTCGACAGTTTGGCGCGTGTCTAACGCTGACCGCTTGTCAGGCTAACACTAAACTCTTTGTTCATTAAATCAAGTCGAGATTTAGTTGTGCATAGCAAGTGCATAATTTAGTCTGTATAACTGACTTGAAATATTGTTCTGCCCTCGGGGTTAATTGTTATTAATACGGTCATTATTTTCAGCGTTATGACATTAGTTTGGTTGGTTTTATTTTTCGATGTTATTGTTGAATAATTATATTATTATTTAGGAATGCAGATGCGGATAATGATTTGCCGTAAACCACAATATTTTAAACAGGATCTTTGGAATACTTTTTATCAGATGAAATTAAAAATATTTCGAACGATATATTTTTTTCTCTGAATATTGGTGGTTCAACTTGACGAACAAATGTTAGGGACCATACATAGAACTCATAAAGGCGGAAATTATCTGTACTCTGTATCTAGTATGCATAAAATTAAGTTTTTTTTATGTCAGAAAGAAATTTTCATGAAACCGAATCTAGTAAATTATAATTTACCAGAGGAAAAAACAATATATTATTTTTTTACAACCAAATTATTCAATTTAAAAATACACCGCGTGTTAAAAAAATTATGGTCCTTCGAACCGGATTGATCTCGATCTCAGTTATGTATATTTTAATAAAAAATCCTATATCTTTAATATTAACACCAATAATACCAGAACTGTTTCAAATTTAAAAACAACAATCATTATAATACATTTCCATCGATGCCCTACCTATATTTTAATATTATCAAAAAATCTGAAGCCGCGCTATTGTTTGGCAACACTTGCGGATCTCGAGGTGGTACTATATGTATGTATGTATGTATGTATATAATTATACCCTAGTCACGGGTACCACCAACACCTCTCACTGACACTACCAGAGCGACGCGGACATAGTAAGCTGTGGATCAGGATTTAACACGTGACATATGACTGTAATAAATTCTCAGTATTTTCAACGCTCGATTGTTTTGGGAGGTGATTTCAACGCGTGGTATATTTTATACTGATATGTATCTAGGTAGTAATTAAATGATTTTATCGGATTATAATGTTTTTTTAACTGAATCATCGATTATTGACGTGTGAATTTAAATATTAAGGTAATGTTGAAGTGATTTTTAAATTCTGAATGTAATTCGACCAAATTTTAATGTTCCTTTAAAGTAGATTTGGTGTAGTATACCACGTTATTTAAATCTCATGATATATATTTAAAATCATATTTAGTTAAATACTAAGCTCTCGTTAAATGTATATAAAATACATTGTTGTAAAAACAGTGCAGAAAATTAATCTTAAATCTCTTTAATTATTCGTATTATGCTTGATTCTGTTAATAATACGATACAAAATTTAAATGTAGATTTAAGTTAAATGGCAGGTAGTTAAAAAACATTTAGTTTAACTTATTCAATTTCTTTTCTAGTTATTTTTGAATCGGTTCGTAGCAGAAATAAATGTATTGAATAAAAGTTATAGATAATGCCACTATCTATAATTTATATTCTATCGATTTTTCAGTACAGTGAACCGTTTTAGAGATATCTGCGGAAAATATAACACACATTCTAATCTTACAAAAGAAATAAAATTCATTTGATAAAAAGCAACGAATTTAAAATACACTGTAAGATATAATTAATAAAAGAAATAAAACAAACAGTGTTTTTATGTGGTTCAATAATGCTTTGTAATGCAGTCAATAATATAATTTCACACAATATACCTGCTTTACGATTGTTATCACATGTTGAAGTTAAAAGCTTTGTAAAGTGGTAAGAAAAATAAAGTGGTGGGCATGGCGAACTGTCCGTCAAACTGTGTGAGTGTAACAAAAATATTAATAAGGTCGATACAATCACGGAATTTTTATTGTTTTAATAATCATGTCGGAAAAAAAATATTTATTACGCATCTATTACTTGGAACCATAAAAAACATATTGTGTGACTGGAAGTTTTAATTTGTCATTGTATATGTAATTTTTCTCTGACTTGCGTCATATTTTTTACTGCTTACTTCTCTGATATGATGTTACATATCCTATATCATAAAGCACACGTTGGTGAATGTTTCATCTAAATCGGTTCAGTGCATTCTGAGATTAGCTTAAACAAACTTTTTTATTATATCTACTAGTTTAGATATATTGTGGATTACTTGAAATAACTGAATTCGCGTTGGGATAATCATGGTAGGTTATACGAAAGAATAGAACCGAAATAAAAGGTCTATATCGTATAATAATACGGTATATAAATAATCTAAACGCCAGTATTTTTGTCTGTATACATTTATAATAAGTATTTTCTATAAAATGAAACAGCAGGGTGTCCTGTTTAGGTACTGCTGTAAAGACATTAAATAACATAAACCGGTAGAAACAGTCTCTAGGTTTTTATTTTGACATTTTTAAGTGCGGTATATACACATAAAAATGTTCATGAATTACATACACGACTTTATTGGACATATTCTAGGGATTACTACGTTATAGCGATCTAATAGAGCAGTGGTTCCCAATATGGGGTCTCAGAAAAGAACAATTGAATAAATATATACATAACTACAATAGGCAAATTAGGCTGAAAAAAAACATGAAATTTTCTCAATTACTCTTTTGACCCAGTTTTTTTAGCATCGAGTAAGCGTATTTAATTTCTTTATAATGTAGATATATATAGAGGTACTTCTTTTATACTGAATGCCATTTTATAGAATAGTTGATAGAATACGCCCGCATCGACTGGTTTCTTCTGCTTCTTCTCTGCCAATTGTTGGATTATTTATTTCAATTTTATTCCTAAACTTTGACAGATTTATAAATTATTATATCATTGTATTCTAATTTTATCCTATACTGTTAGGTTTATTTATTTATATTATACCGGGCGTAGGTAAAAACCTGAATAATTCGTCTGACCCGTAACGATATTTTAAACCATGCATAATCAATTTCATCTATTTAAATTAACATTGACTAATTATAATAAAATATTTGACTTAAAAAATTTAAAATATAAAAATCCGTCAGAAGTACTTGCCTATTAGTTTATAAAGTTTAATGGTAACCTTACCTAAAAACCATTTTTTATTATTTTTTTTAATAGAAAATTTTCTGCAGACGCCCCTGACTACTAATATTTTGTTTTCATGATTTAGCAAATAGCCCCCACAAACTAACCCAAACAATAGCACATCGAATCTTAAAAAATAGATTTAAATCATTTCCAATATTGTACAACATTCTCCACACTCCTACGAGATGTTAAAAAAATATTATCATTCGTTACAAACGCGACCAAACATATAAAACGCCTCTTATAAATGATATTTTTGTCGAGTCACTAGAGCCATTATAATGCTGCAACAATACTGGTCTTATGAACTAGGTGTTTCCTTTATGTTAAACATATAATGCATTCCACATAAGGTTATATATATTTTTTTCGAAAGCCGCACCTTATTAGTTACGCCTTGACGCCAACGCCCGATCTTATTTTGTACCGAAAACCCCCTATATTTAAGTAATTGATTCTATAAAAAGATATTTGTAATCGATCATCCGAAACTGCTCATGGTATTGTATAGTGTCTTTTCAAGCCTTTGGGCGAACATTTAGTGCAACGATTTACTGTTATAGTTATTTTGTGCAAAAAAAAAAAAAGTACTCTAATTATTATTTAAAGAGTTTGCAGTATTTTTATTTTACCGTGAAAAATCGATCTTTGTTTTATTTGATACTGATAAAAAAATATCAAAAATTGAATGGCTTCACACTTTTTTTTATTTTCTCATGTTACACGAGATCTCTTTGATTATGAAGAATTTGATTAAGAATCAAATTTTTATTGCATAATTTGATTCTTGACTTCCATCGAAAGCAGACGTGGGTAATTTATTATATTTGGAATTTTGGAAGTTAGTAATTTCACTCGATGTACATTGGAACGAATAAAAAAATCCTTAAAATTTTTAATTGGCAAAAGACGTTTTTAATAATAAATTTAGATTTTTAAAATCGTAGGTCAAACTAATTATTCAGATTGTGACCGGTAGATTAACTTTTGCTCACGTGTAATGTTAAAAAGTATTAACAAATATTCAAAAATAATTTACATTCCACTGAGATTTCTACCCAACTTCAAAAAAAATGTTAAGATACGCGCAACCAGGTACATTTTCTCTTTTTATATGTAGCACACATGTAACATAACATCTATCAGATTCCTAAAAAATACATTACAGTTTCTTAGAAATCTGTAGCGACCTGCGGCATACACACACGAAGTGTTAGGTGCAGAAGGCGGGGTGGGTTCGGTTTCCATGACGACGGAGGCAACAGTAAACGCGTGAGCAACAATCACAGTAATAAAGTAACAAGTACCACGGTTATCCCGAGGCCCTGCTTGTTCACGAGGTGAAATTGCCTCCAATTATTCCTTTACGTGTCTTGTACACGGAATATGGCGGGAAATATCGTTCTTGGGGCGATTAATGTTAAATCATGAAATATCTTGTTTTGTTACGATCAAAATTTAATTCGCTCAGTGGGCGAAAAAAAAACATCCACAACGCGTTGTGGTTGTTTCGTTTTCTTAAAAATATATATAAATGTGTTATTTCAAAAGAATAGAAAATTCGCTCAGTGGGTAGAAAATATAACCACAACGCGTTGTGGTTTTTTGTTTAAATTACAAAAACTTCGAAGGAAATTCATAAAAAATTGCAAAATATTTAAATTAATGTATAGTATAAGTAGGTAGTGTTTATTCGCTTACAGAATTTATTACAAATATGTACTTAATTTTTTTAATTTAAAAATTAGGTCTTATCTACAAGACCACAAAACAATAAAATTACATGTACAAATACAATGAGTCATAAATTTTTATAATGTTGTTAGGTACATTCTTTTGTTCTAAAATAGAAATTGGGTATGTCGGTGTACCGACGAGTTTTTATAGCGAGTCATTCTTACTAGACATGTCATTTCGAATTTAAAAAAATCATCGTCAACAATAAAATCACAATAAATCAGATCACATAAAAAAGAAACAAAAGGTCTTACATTGCACACGTGTCATAAAACAAAGGTAGATCTTTTGGTATTTCAAAGAACGAAAAATCCATTTTATATCAATAATATTTTTCCGATTTGCTAAAATCTTTGATTAGGAAAGTTTCTGGATGCATAACAATCAACCTAGACCGTAATATGAAACTGACGACCAATTTTTATCAAATGTCATTTTCGGTGGTTAAAAAAATTTATAATATTTAAATTGCTTTCTCTGTTAATGAAGTAATTAATTTTAAATAACGATTTTTGTGAACAATAATTCTATATATTATTTTATAAGTATAAATTTTTTTTTTCAATTGCTTTGGTATTATTTGTCTGCCAAAAACCTAAAGAAATACGAGGTTGGAATTTGGTTCTGTAAAAAGCGCGCACGGTTGGTATCTATAAGGAGATTGAACAATGCAAGAGTGTAGGCCGTATTGGGATAGTATAGATGCTGCGTGATCTGCATTGGGAATCACAATAGCGCGAGATGACCACAAATGGTCACCGATTGTCTTGTGGTCCAGTTCTGTCCCCAGGGTTGCCAACTGCCGACAATGTAGGGGTTATTTCATTGTATTTATATTTTATATACTACGTGATTTCTGTTCTTCAGGATAAATTAGTATTCCGAGTATAAAATGTAGCTGTCTCTCCAGAGTTGCCAACTGCTGAGAATGTTGGGGATTTTGGTTTGATTTAGTTAATTGTAATTTGTAAATCGGTGGAATTTCTGTGAAAGAAAGAAAAAGAAATTGGTATTTGATATTTGAAAATATAATATAAAAAGTATTAAAAAGTAGAAGATATATCTATAAAGAAGAATATCTATAGTGGTTTGAAATTTATTTTTTCTTATCGGACATCGGTAGTCATGTATTTTGATCCAAACAAGTTGAAACGTTTTTATATTAGGTTAGTAGTTTTATGTCCGGTATTATAAAGGAGCTCGCAAAATTTGCTAGTTTGCAAGCCCTCTCAGATTCTGTACTAGTATCTATGGGTTAGCTATGGAATTTAGAGCAGTGATACTTCAACTAATTATAACACAGTTGGCAATTTTGACCGTACAAAATAATTTTCATAATATGACCACTGTTTTAATACCGTTGGTGTTTACATACCACGCGTGCGCGAAAATTGTCAAACATTTAATGAAACTTAAAGAAAACGACTGTCAGATACGTTTGAAGTTCATTTGGAAGTACTTGCAAGCTAGCAAATTTTGCTAGCTCGATTTGCAGGGAGGAGGCCAACAAGAAGTTGAAGAAAAAAATCAAAATTCATTGAAAGAATTCAAGCAAAAATACTGTTTCTTTTAATATATCTTTTTATTTAAATGTTTCCGTTCTCAACCCTGATCGCTGTTGTAGAGTGGACCAGTTCCCTATCAATAGATAGATATAGGTAAAATGAATATAAAATATTGAGCCTTCTGGACAAAGGCTTCATTATACTGCAACCAACGGCATTATGATAATAAACTATTGTTTATGCATTGTCTCCGTGCATAAAATATAGCGCTGTCAACGGAGCGCTCTGCCCTGCTCGCAATTATATTGTAATAACATTGGTAATGATATAAAAAGTATCGCAGCAAGCACGCGTATAATATTATAAAATACTTATGTGTATCGTGTATACGATTCTAGGTATTTTTAACAAAAAGTTAGTTTTTATCCGCATTTTTAATATCATATCAAATTATTTATATGATATACTATAGCTGTTACCCGCAAGGAATGCAGGTTAGGTTATACAGATTTATGTTGTGATGATAGTCGACAAAGATTTTAAATTTCGCATTTGCACGCAAGATATTTACGCCAAAAAATAATCGCGATCGCGAGTACAAATGTCACACACCAATTTTTTTATCCAATACATTTTTCGGGATACTTCCTCAGGATGCAAGCTATTTTCCTTCCAAATTTCATCAAGATCGGTTCAGCGGTTTAGCCGTGAAAAGTTAACAAACAGACAAGAGAGAGACATTTTTGCATTTATAATATTAGTATGGATTATTTTTAATTTAATTTTGTTAAATTTAATATGAATCATAAAATTTCAAAACTCCACTATAATTAGATTTTATAGATCTGTTTATACTCAAAATTAAAAAGTAAAAGTATCAACCCATTAATTCTCTATAAGCAAAAATTTTAATACCACATTAAACTATTTTAATTTTTAATTTCCAGCATCTTAAGATACTTAACTAAAAAACGTGATGACTTCAATTAGCATAAATTAAAATTATGTACATATTTAATACCATTAAGCTAGCTATTAAGTACGTTATAAAGATAAGTTTTTCAGCACATATATGTATAAATACAATAGCGATAGAAATTATTACATTTGTATAAAAAAGAACCTGATAAGATTTGAAACGACAATAAACAGACACACCTTAAGTACCTAGTAAAGAAAATAAACCTTTTTAGATAAGATGTGTTCAAATACGTATTATTTCTGTTGAAATAATGATAAACAAGTGTATTATTCTATGTATGATTGTTATTATCTATGATAAATATGACATAGGTTGTTTTTATAGATCGTGGAGACGTCCGTCGATGTTTGTAGACAAATATGTTCGTTTGTTCCTGCTGAACTTATTTACTTTAACACAACTGCGTTTGTAAAATTACCGTTTTAAAGTGAGTGTCTTCAAATATTTTTTACATATGAATGGACTTATTTGTTAGTCACCTTTACTACTGAGTTAATTGTGGAATTAATACCCTAAGAAATGTCCCGCAATTATTTAAAAAATGTCCTATTAAAATAAAAAAATAATTTTTTTTTTCAAAAAAGTGATATTGTCAACAATTACAAATGTAACGAATTTTATGTTGTTGTTAGGTTCAATTGTTTAGTTTTAGTATATCGATTGTTTTATCTATATCTATTAATATGTGATTTAATACAAGTGGCATGTTAGCTGCGTCAAAACGCAGCGCCGTTTCGATGCATCTAACATGTAATAGATTTTCAAGGTCGAAGCGATGGCGGAGACCGTTTCTGTAAAGTGCCAAGGCTTTACTAATTATTGATTTCGTGAAATTTGGTTCAATTAATAATCTTAATGTTTGAGATGTAGGTACCTCACCGATTTTGAAAAAAAAACTTCATGTCAATTTGTAATTGTTGAATTTAAAGGATATTTATTATTTTACGTGTAGAAATAGCCTTTGAAAAAGTGAAAACCACCAATTTACGATTTTTCGTTTAACTTCAATAACGTAACAGTGCTGAGAAGAAAAAGTAAATCCAAATTCTTCTGGAAAACCGGGAAAAGTCGGGGAAATTTGTTCCAGAGACATAGCTGTTATACAGTCAGTGTCGCATGTAAAAAAATGGTAGGAGATGCGTCATAAAATAATTTTTTCAGCCTATCAAAAAAATTTTTCAACTTAAATAAAATATTTATAAAAATTAATCCATAAATCACTTTAATAATATTTTATTAACGTATACAATAAAAACAACAATATCATCAATAAAAAGAATCGAATATCTTTTATGGGCATAAAAAAAAAAACAAAAAACAAAACACACGAATATTGAATTTAAAACACGTGTTAAATTTGAAATATGTTGTTGTTATAAAGCGATACTACAACAACATAAAATGACACAAAGAAACAATTGTTTCACGTCACCTACTCGTCATAACGTGTGCCCGTGACAGAATGCAGCCCAACTCATAAGCACACAAGTTGCACATTGTCTTTTGTATGGTAATAGACTCGAGGAAGCTACGCACGTACAGACGGGAAGTTGGTACATACGAATCTCTTCTTCTTCTGTATCTAATGTACATTGTACATATACATTTGTACTCAAATGTTTTACTTAAGGAAATGAGCTACCGAAACCATTTGCGCGGATTCACTTTTACACGGTTGAAAAAGTATGGAAAGATTTAAAAAACAACGTAATGGGGTAATTTAAAAATTTCTCCATTTACGCGCTATTTGCATGGAACTAATTAACCGTGTAAATGGAGTGATTACTGTAATTTAATATTATAGAAATAATATTTTAATTCTTAAAAGCTGCCTAGGTGCTACGGGACTTTCTTATACGCAATACTGAGAATGAACAACAGTGTACGTGTTTCTAATTTTTTTTTTAATATTTCTGGCGAACTGTTAAAAGATTTACAACTTTTATCTAAAACATTTTTTTCTATTTAGCAACGTTTCAAAAATAATTCGATTTAAAAAAATAGGAGGATTTCTTCCGAGATGAAAATGAATCTTAAATATAAAATTTCACTCTTTTACGATTGTCGTATTTGAGTTACAGCATCTACAGACAAACAGACATCATGGCGAAAATAGTTTGAATGGATTCAGGGAAGATTCAAATGGATAATTCAATACTTACATATTTCATACATATACTTATACTAGCTGGGCCCACGCGGCTTCGCTCGCGTAGACTACGGAATTATTGTTTAGGATTTTTGAAAAATATAGTTTAATTAATTAAGTACAAACACGATTAGTTATTATTGTAATAATAATTTATCAATACCTAAATTACCTAACAAAAACGAATCAGAAGAAAAAAGTACAAATAATTTGTGTTCTGTTTAAATTTAAATGTTAATTATTGAAAACAAAATTAACTCAAACGTCAGCCGAGGGACTCCGAATATCTACCGAACGTAAGCGAATCCAGTCTGATGTACATCGCTTCGATGCGGCACGACACCATACATTTAAAATGTTACCTTTATAAATATATTTTAAGATATTTTCTAAACTATACGACCAAATTGGATGCTGTAAATGGCAAACTATATCTACATTAAGTACTTATGACGATGAAATCATTTATTTCGATAAGGATTAATGTTTTGCAGGTCATAAGTCCATGTAAACAAAACCCAAATATTTTATGTTTTTTTTGTAACATAAAAGCAGTCATTGTGGCTTAAATATAAAAGTTAGACATATCGTGTCGCTGACTTAATTGTAGAACTTTTGATTCTACACAATTCTTTAATACATTATTTTGTTCTATATTGAACGGTTTAGGCAGCGTATTACAAAACAGCGCGCCGACGGCAAAATTTTTTCCGACTTGATTTACTATTATCGTCACTGCTTTGTTGTTATGTTACCTAACGTAAAAAAATATAGCCTATAACCTGGCCAGAGAACGTACCTATGAATTAAAAAAAAAAACTCGTAAATCGGATAAGTGGTTCTCGAGTGATAAGGTAACTAACGGACAGACAGACAGACAGACAGACAGACAGACAGACAGACAGACAGACAGAGAGACGTTGAGCTTTATATATATTAAGGAAGGTACTAGCTCAATTCTTGGCTATGACCCCAGTAATGGCTATTTTTAAATTAAATGTACTGAATTATAAATATTCGTTAATATTTGATTAGTACCCTTTCTGAATATTAATCTATATACATTTAACAGTCTTACAATCGGATAGTAGGTGTCAAAATGGTGGGCATTTAAATTAATTATTAGTATAATTTATAGTGACTGCTTTACATTGTTTCAAATTTGACGATTCTTTCTTTTATATCTTTTGTGCCGTAGTACTTATCATTTTGTAATCATTAGCAAGTGTCCATCACTGCGTGCTCATTACTGGTTACTGGTTTTACTTTATCCATTACTGGAGAAAAAACATAGACAAAATAAAAAGCTATATAATTTAAAAAACAAACTATATTTGCGGACTTTGGTAATTAAATTGATTAAATAATGAGTTACTTGTTTTATTAGTAACATGAGTTCATAAGAATAACAAAAAAGAAGCCCGTCAATCACAAAAACAGTAAACCGGTCATAACTGGTGCCAGTACCTTATGGCTGTATAAGAAAGTAAAAAATTGCTGTATTTTTCTGTTGATAAAATGATACAGTACTTCTGCTACCGATTTCAAAAACCCGAGAAGGTTATTTGTGTAAAAAATGTTGTCTATAATATGTTAACACATCAGGAAAAATGTTCACAGATGCAAATTATTTGTAGTTTAAAATATGTTCATTACTATTTTGTCTATCAATAAAGTGCCGTGAATGTATGCATCTGATAAATATCTACCATGGAATAAAATCTCTCAAATTACGTTGTTTTTTTTGTTGTTGTCAACGTTGTAAGTTGGGAAACATTATATAACACAAATTAGTGAAAAAACTTGTTTATTGATCATAATCAATTGACGATATTTATATTTTTTGATCAAATTTGCCTGTTTTGTAGATATGATGCAAATTGGTCGTTTTGATCGTTACATGAATTTTATTTTCAATATGTGGGTAATTAAAATAACTTATTTAGGTAATGGATATTTATTTGAAAAATATATTTTTGTTACTAATTAATAACACAAGAATGATTTTCGAAATCTGCATATATTAAGTATACGTTTGGCTTAATTTTTTTTAAGATGGCGGGTGGAGGGTAGGTTAGGTAGAGTAAGTTTAGTTACATTTACCAATACGTAATCAAAAAGGACGACCAACTACAATAATAATTCGCTATAGCTTTTTGGATGATTATTTTTGTATAAAAACTACGTAATATGAATGAATAAAATTGAATTTAAATTAATTTATAAAAAATAAAATAAAAACCACTTGACACCTTATCTGGTAATCAGAAAATTGAATATTCTTCACGTGAAGTTGGAGACAAAACAATTTAAAATAGTTTTTGTTGAATAAAACAATTGACAAAAATCAAGTATACCCTGATTGAAATTGTTGTTACTTCAATTCTGTGTTTATTATTCTGGACATGTCCACATTTAAATAATTAAATAATAAACGGATACAGTGAAAACAGAATGAATTATAATGATTGAGAGAAAAGGCTATATTTATCTTATTATCTATGATGTGTCATCGCGTATGCATTTTTTATTTCTCATTAACTAGGTACCTACTTGTTTTTTTTTTGTTTTTTTTTTTTATAATATACTGAATTTTGTTGTTTATACAGTAGAAATAATAAAAAAATAACCATTTCTAAATTTAATCGCGATACTTAAGCACAGAAAAACATTCGTTATCTGATTTAGTTAATTAGAATACCTTACCTATTAAATTATAACATAAAATAGATATAAAATGGGGAATCTGTGTGAAATAAAAATTGAAATTATATGTTTTAGCTATAAATAATTACAATCGTTAAAATGCTATTTTCTGAATAACCTTAAACGGAAGTAATTAATTCAAATTTGACTTAATGTTCAATTAATATTGTAAATTACTTCATAATATGAAATCTATCAATAGTTAATGAAAAATTAACGTTAGATGTATATACTTTTACTAAAATTTAAAAGAATGTAGATAACTATTGCATGGTTAGTTAGATTTTATTTTTGTTGGGGTTTTAGGAGTCATGTTTACATATTTTATTATTATTAAATAATATCCCGGTATTATAAAAGAGCTAACATTTGTTAGCTAACAAGCACTTTCAACGGGGTATTAATTCTATGATATTATCTATGGATTTGTTTTAAAATTTAGATCAGTGATATTTCAACTTATTAAAACACAGTTGGTGGATTTTCATAATGTTACCACTGTTTTAATACCGTTGGCGTGCGAGAAATTTGTCAAACCTTGATGAAACTTCAAGGGAACTGTCATATAAGTTTGATACCCCATGGTAACAAATTTTGCCATAGCTCCTTTATAATACCGGACATTAGAAACTAATCCTTTTTAGTTCCATGAAATCGTTATTAAAAAAATACGTACATTTTTTTCAATTGCAACGGTATTTTTTTTACATATTAGTTATTATTTAAAAATCGGCTAGAGGTAAATCAAAGTACGAAGTTATATCAAACATATTTTTATTTAGATAGACATCTACTACGTATACATAACTGTCCAGTAATCTACACACACAGACACATGGTAGAGTCTAGAAACCAGATTTGAGAGAAACGTGGGCGTCGCGAGCACGCCAGAACAGAACTTGGCCGTAGGGCGCGAGCCATGTCCAGGGCGTGTGCGCACAACAATGGTGCTGCAGTGTAGGACGATCTCTTTTATTTTCTTAGATACTCTCAGTGGCGTAGATGAAAAAAAATAAAAAATTTTTTTTAGGAAATATGATAGCACTTTTAGTTATCTTATATTTTGAAAAAAAGGTGTGTCAATTTTACCTACCAAAACCGACCTCAAGGGGGGTGGGGTATATTGATAGATTTTTAAAAATATACTTTTCAGCATAGACATAGAGAATGGACAGTGCATTCTGTATTAACACAATGGTGTAACATCTGTTCAAAAAGTGAGAGAGAGATGCAGTGTAGTTTGGAATATATCTATATCTTTTTCTAAGATCCTGATTGGTAGTTTACTATAGTTCAGGGTAGTATTTCTGTCAGATATATTTTTGTATATCTATCTTGTGATTTTTGTGCAATAAGTTTTTTATTAGAAAAGTAAATAATATAAACAATAAACATACTATAATGGTTCATATTTCATCGAGGAAATTTTTAAAAAAACATCAATTGATCTGATAGAAATTTGCAAAATTATGAACGAATATTCCGGGAAAATAACATTTTTGCTACCAAAAATATTAAATATATATTAATAAAAAATAGTTTTAAATCAATCCCATGTGGTTGCTACAAAATGATGAGGTGGATTGCACTTACAAAGAGCACATACAAGATTTACTTAACAAAATTTTTAATATTTTTTTTTGATATTAGAACAAGATATTAAAATTGGTTAAAAAAATTCGAAACTTATATTATTTAGAAATCAATAATTGTTTCTTTTTTTAAATAAATTTTTTTTATAACGTTAATTATTTTAACCTCTTTATATACATATAGTATAATATCATATATTAATCGACAGTAGATTAATATATGATAATATCTATGAATATTTTTAATGTTCGGGACTAGGGTTTGCAATCCCGCAATGCGGGATCCCGCATTCCCGCGGGATCCCGCACGTTTTGGAGATCTGCGGATCCCGCACTTTCAGTGCGGGATCCGCGCGGAATTTTTTGAACATTGAATTTGTATGTCGCATGCGTTTTGAATACTTGTAAAGCGTAAATATGAATAAAAAAAGGTAACAATTTTGAAAAAAAAAATTAAGGTTGAGATGACTGAATATGAAAATAGTGAAGTAAATTATATCTCTTGTTCACGATTAGTTAAGTGGTTACACTGAGTGCGACTCAGGCGACGAAAGAAGCTCGAACAGCCCACAGATTACAAAAAAAAACATAAAAAATACAAAAATGTAGAAGAAGAATAGCAGATTAAATGAAAGTTAACCACAAAAATTTAATACACATAATTCGATGTACACGATAATTTTTTAACAGTATTGTCCCTAAAATACAACCGTAAATAATGATATTTAGTGGTTTAGTTTTTCGTGACATACCGTATATACTAGGGTGTTTTCTAATTTTTTTTTCGGTCCCGCTAGCCTATGTTTTAGTTTTGGATCAAAAGTTAATTGTCCCAAAATTTCAGACTCATAGATCAAACCTGTGGACGGCGCAAACCGAGTCATTTTCCCATTTGATTAACATGGGAAGAATTACTTTTTTACTTATGCGTGAATATCTCGTTGAAAAATTTATTTATTTTAATTTCTTACAGCTGCATATCATAGACAATTAAATTTCTTACAAAAAATATCCCAAGTGCTCAAATCATAGATCGAATATTTTTAAAGATATGTTCGTTTAAACATTATCATAAAAAGTAAAATCCAATTTTTATGATAATTTTTAAACAAACATTTCTTAAAATTTATTGGATTTATGAATTGAGCACTTAATTTTCTACAAAATATTCTCTTGAGAAATTTTCAAAAAAAATTGTTTTCAACGAGATATTCACGCGAAAGTAAAAAAGTAATTTTTCCCATGTTAATCAAATGGGAAAAAGACTCGGTTTGCGCCGTCCACAGGTTTGATCTATGAGTTTGAAATTTTGGGACAATTAACTTTTGATCCAAATCTAAAACATAGGCCTGTGGGAAACAAGGGCTAATTTATACGCAACGAAGGAGTTAAAAAAATTGAAATGGATAATCGAACAAAAAGACAAAAGTAGTTAGAAGCATCTTGTTCTTGTACCTAACATATTAGACAACCTCCTATTTACAGGTGTATTTTATGGATTTTACATCGGTCTATACGGTACGAGTTACGTTTACGTATCATATGTTACCACTATGAAAATATTTTTCATGTCAATTGTCATGTTAACTAAATAATAGTAACTTTAAATATGAATAACAAAATTTTTGGAAAAACTGCGGGATCCCGCGGGATCCCGCGGGATTTGAGAATTTCCCGCAAAAATCCCGCGGGAAAAAAAAGTCTGCGGGATTGCAAACCCTATTCGGGACTAAGAATGAAATAGTTACACTCCTGTTTAAAAAAAGGACAAGTATATTCCAAACCTGTTTCTATCTCTTTCTTTTGACACGGCTCTGTGTTCGAGTCAGATGCGTGGTCAATTCTCTATGTCTATGCTTTTCAGTGTATTTTTCTATATTAAAGTAAAGAATTAATTAGTTCTAGCTTGCCAAATTTTTACTTTTTTTAAGAAAAGGATAAAATATTAATTTTATTATATTCGAGCCTCTGTATAGGTATTATTATAAATCGCGTTCGGCTTGTACGTTGACAGTGTGCATACATTGTGTTCACCTCCGTGGGCCGGGAGCAGCCGATATGGCGCGTTGGCGGCAAAGGTAGCGTCTCGCGCCCGCCAAAAGTATAACGTTCTTTGTGTGCGTGCGTTATTTATGTCACTATGGTCGCTTGTTCATATTGTTCTTATTGTTAAAGTCGTTGTAGGTTGGTATTTCTGACATTAAGTTTAAATCACTTAAATATATTATAGATTATGTGGTCTTATTTTTAGATTTCTAGATAGGAAACCGTTGTATTTGATATGTAAAAACTGGGTTCTTAATATTTTTTAAGGGAATGGTTAATGTACAAGGTGTTCCAGTTTAATTTGTTTACAGCATTATTTTTAAAGGAATGCTTTCCCGAGAATTTTTTTAAATTAAAACTTGCAGGGTTTGGAAGGGGCTTAAAAAAAGTAAGTATTGTTAAGCCATTTTTTTCGAATTCTGGATTTTGATGAAATTATCTATTTTGACCTATTTTCGCCATGATTTCTGTGTCTCTTTTAGACGCTGTAACTCGAATACGACAAATCGTAGAAAGGTGAAATTTTATATTTAAGATTCTTTCTTATTCGTAGATACTATTTCAAAAATAATTCGAAAATTCTAAAATTGATAAGAGTAAACATCCGTTTCCAATTAAGTTATTACGTTTAAAAAAAATAGTAGAAAATATTAAGTATCTTTATTTAATTTATGTCCCATTTATTTTATTATATTTTTTATTAGTTTGTCAGAAATATGTTTTTATAAAAATAAACTCACGTGCACTGTTCTCTCTCAGTATTACGTATACGAAAGTCCCGTGGCTCCATGGCAGATATTTTCTTATTAAAGAAAAGCATTCTTTTTAAAATAATGCTATTTCCAAGTTAAATAAAATACATCCTGTATATTTTAGTACATAATATACCTATATTTTAAAATCATTTTTCTTTTGATTTAAAATTATTTTGTATGGGTGAAGAAATAAGTACCTATATTTATAACAAATCAAAATTATTGATTTTTAAAAAAAGTTTAAAACCTTTTTGTGTATTATGTAAGGATGGAGAAGTAATTCTCTATTATATAAAAGAACAAGTTCAAACTTGCTCAGGAAAAGGTAACTTACCTACTATAGAAATTATTGTTATACTTATCCTGCTATATAATAAAAATATATGACTTATACTTTTACTATTGTCAAAACCTTCTAATATTATGTAAGAAAAATTTAAAGTGTTTAAAAAAAATCTGAATACTAATTACTAATATCTATATGCAAATAAATTTGAGATTAGGTGTCTAAACTACAACTTTTTAACACCTCGGAAATATTCCCAATGTCAAAGATATAAGAAAACTTAATCTAAGCATGAAAAATTATAC
The DNA here is from genome assembly GCA_961205875.1 of Sialis fuliginosa. NCBI lineage: Eukaryota > Metazoa > Arthropoda > Insecta > Megaloptera > Sialidae > Sialis > Sialis fuliginosa. The sequence goes on along the minus strand of OY540809.1, from coordinate 13,287,653 downwards.
CTAAAGTCACATATGGCTTAACATATTCGCATATAAAAATCAATCATACAAATTACAATTTATTATACAATGTTATCTATGTCGAAAAGTCTTTAAAAAGATTTGAAAGGAAAAAAATATAACAGCAGTTGTTCTTTTGATTGTAGCTAGCTATGGAAAAAAATGATCGCCTCAAGACCGCAATATATAATTTTCATACGTTATGAAAAGAAAGGTTGACATATACACTTTTGCTAACATAATGATATGTCTGTCTCATGTTTTTAATAAGTATTTATTTATTTTGAGTTTTTGTTTATTCGGTAGAAAAAGATACGTATATGTTATTTATAGTTAGTGCTATAAGTAGGTTCTTTTTTATATTATTTTTTATTAAAGATTAAAATAAGTTGATGATGTATATCACTCATATGGTTTTTCAGTGTTGGAATAGGGAAATTATCCCCACTTTTAAATAAATAAAAAGTTTTGTTCGGTCTTAGAAACTGTAATATCAAAAATTATAATATAAAGAATTTGCTCGAGAGCAAAAGTAAAAGTTAAATTAACGCTATCTGTAGGGTGTTAAATAAAACTGACAGTTCTAATCAATGGTATGATTTATAAGAATGATCTAAAAGCAGTGATGACAAGTGTACCTCATAAGAAATATCGAATTTACATTATTATATATTTATACCCCCAGGAAATTCTTTATAATTCCAACATAAGAGATATATATTTGGTTAAATGAGATAGCTTATTTGTAACAGTATTAACTTCCCAACAGGAAGTTATTGTACGTACGTACGTGCGTGTCATTTTTTACGTGCACGAAATCTCGCGAATAAAAAAATGCTATTGACTTCTGAAAGAAAGGATTTTTTGAAATTCAACCCCTACGGGGGTAAAAAGGGGTGTAAAAGTTTGTGTGAATAAATATTCTATAATACAAATAATGAAACATGTATGTATTTCAGTATATTTTTATACGCCATTGAAGGGGTGAAAACCACCCTTAAAATTTGAACGTTTACTACTTAATTCATGCTGCCTTGGAAACAAATGAAATAAAATTCAAATAGTCAGATTAAACTAATATTCATAATACAAAGGTGAGTTTTATTTCTGACAAATTCTATTAAAATTTTTTGTATACATATTAAATTATTATAATATATCAGTATTCAAGTATTTATATAGTCATACTATATTGGTTGTGTGGACCTGAAGGGTCTAACCCACAGCTTGTTTATGGATATCTACAATTAATTTATTCTCAGAGATTAATTAGTGAAATTAATAAGTCTTAAATGATAAAGAATTACGACAGACACGCAATCACGGCATATAAGATATCTGTAACTGTTTTGAGAGTAACTCACATCGCTTTGAGAGTAAAATAAAGATCAGAACAACCGCAGAAGCCTTGAAGCTGCAATAACATGTTATTTTTTACGCTAAGTATTGGGTGTGAGGTTAAGTCCGACACTGTAACAATCTATGATTATATTATGGCGTCTGTATGTAAATGACATTCTGAGATCGTGTCAGTGGCGGTTACCGCGCTGAACCAGTCTGTGTGACAGAGATGGCGCCAACAACACAGGCGCCTCTTGTCACTCAGTCACGTGAACAATTATAACACAGTGGAGTGGAATTGTTGAATGATAAGCGGTAAAACTGTTTATCTTATTTTTAAGGGGGTACCAAAGAATGTGCTATTTTGTTCTTACTTAAGACAGTATTGCGGTATAACGATTTAAAATTTTTGATTTTTTTATATATATTTTGAAGTGAAATATATCGAGAGTATACCTACTATAAAGATTGTAGAAGGAAATTCAAAGTATTTACGAAATTAACTGAAAATATTGTATTTCATTTTGTTACGAATAAAAAATCCTGAAATATATAAGTTTAAAATTTTTAGGCGTCACACCGCAATATTGACTTGATATGTTAGAAAAAGTAAGTAAATCCAATTTTTTTGTAAATAACTGAAAAAAAATCATAAAAAGCTCCATTTAAAATCTATGAGCAAATGTATCGTCAAAATAAAGAGGGATAACGCTCAAAATTTGTCAATTTTTTAGCATACTCTTTCAGAAAATATACTTTATTATACTTATAAAAGTTTTATCGAACACTCTTTTACTGGAATTAGTCCAATATATCGAAGTTCTACTATATACTGTGTGGAATTTGTATTTTTTTTCTAATCAATTTTTCGGGATACAAAGTAACCTTCGTCAGGATGCAAACTATCTCCCTGCCAAATTTCATCAAGATCGGTTTAGCTGTGAAAAGGTAACAAAGAGACAGACAGATAGAATAATATTGATATGTCAAGGAGCACAAAAATTTGAAAACAAATTTTATTAAAGTTGCTATCTTTTTGTCATAAAATGTTGATTTATGTTTGATAAATAATTATTTCAAAATTTAAACTTATATTTTTATCATCCAGAAGTCCAAATAATAAAACCAAAAAAATAAACAGTCGATAAAGTTCATGTTTTTTATATAAAAACAAAAAAAAATTTTTTTTTACTAAAAATACTCTATTTGTTCCTGTGACTGGCCGCCAGTGTACGAAGGTCGTACCGCGTCCGGTCCTCTCAAGATTGATTTCTTATAATTCGAAACGGACCTATAATAACGACGGTAATAGATGCTAATAAGTTTTTTGTAGGGAAAGTAATTAAGAACGGCTTTTATATATCTATTTTAAAGATATCGAATACTAATTATGTAAGTGCATTTGTTCTCCAGTAGGTATATTTTCTTAAAGTATACGAATTGATAGTTAATTGTTCGTTTCCTTGATTTTAAAATGTGTAGGTTTATAATAACATGTTGGATAAGAAATTTAACATATTTTGTTACCTGAAATATATGTTATATGTAAATAAATAAATATATCATAAACATTATAAATATTTTTTTGCGGACCGCCTAGAAACTGAATCTTATTAAATTAACAATATAGTAAAACTTCACTAATTCGAACTTGATTTTATTCGCAATAATTCGTTATTATATTTTCATTAATTAAATCTAAATAATAATAACTGAATCTATTTTTTTTAAATGCCATGGGTGCCACATGATATATAAATCAATCAAATATTTCTAGTTAACTGATAAAAGATAAAAAAAAAAAATGGTACATGAATTATAGAAAATAACGTTTTTTTAACGAACCGTTTAAAAAAATTGTATTTTTTTAATATAAAATATAGATAATACTATTCTCTACAACTTTTACCTAAAATATCTTTTACTCATTTACACCGTATCAGAAAAAAATTCAAAAACAAACATCTGTTACCGGTTGTAAAAACGCCTTGGCACTTTACAGAAACGGTCTTCGTCACCGCTTCAATCTTGCAAATCTATAATATTCAATACAAGTTGCGACGAAACGGCGCTGCGTTTTGACGCAGCTAACATGCAATAGATGTGCTAGTTCGAAGCGGTGACGAAGACCGTTTATGTAAAGTACCAAAGCTTAAAAGGGTTTTCTTCCTGAATTAAAATTTCAGCCTTCTATAATTTGTTATATAGACACAGATATCATGGCGAAAATAACCTTAAGAAATATCAAAATGGATATATCCTTCAAAATCTCGAATTCGAAAAAAAACGGCTTAATAATATTTACTTATACATATGTATTTGATTATATGTAGGTACTAAAAAAAACACTCAAACATTTTTTCAATGACATTTATTCAACAATACCACCAAACACACTTTAGCATTATGTATATACAAGATCATAACATCTGATTCGTCCATAATAAATAATACTTTTACCATGTTTCGGAATGTCGTTATCAAGTATCGAGCTAATAGATGTGTCACCAAATTCAAAGTACCACAACTATAGTACGCATATATAGCGGACTAATCACAAATACCCGAAATTACTAGCACTCTAATGGACGACCATTTAGCCTTGTTGATAAAACGTAAAAGCTTTTTTGACATTTACTTGTTTATTACTGATGGACCACTTCACAGTATTTTTGATAATTCCCATGTTCACATTAATGCTGACCATTCCGTATTTTTTTATATAAAATCATATTACAAGTTACAAGGCAAATGGATTATTTCAAGAGTGTTTAGAAATAAATGTAAACCTTAGAAGAGTTGTAATAGCATCTGTTTAATAACTAGCACTATAAAAAACGAACATTGCGTGGATAGATGTCGAAATGTCACCAAATTGGTTTTTAAAATTGCTTGCAATATTTTTTGTGAATTTTTGTAATGATTTTTTTTAATGACCTCGATACGTTTAAGGAGAGTGTGCATATGCGTGAGAGAGCGATGAGTATATGTATAAGAGAAAGATGCATGCGTACAAATCAATTTACATCGGTTATGCGTAAGATAGCGATGAATAGATGGATAAATGTGTACAAGTCAGTTTAAGTTGTGTTTTATATACGTCAAAATAATACGTTTGATTATTAATTTAATACGTTTAGCTTTATTTATTTAACTCGCATGGTTAATGAAAAAAAAAAAAAATAACTTCAACCAGATAAGCGTAAATAAGTTAACAAACTTTTTCTCTGAATTATGTTAAGTTTATGTCGTGGATTCCTTAAAGGTCTGAAATTTGCATCAAAACAGGATATATGAAAGATTCAGAAGGCATTCTTTAAAATGCTGTTTTATAAAAAAAGGTTCTATTAAAAAATTCTTTGTTCAGTGCAATTATATCAAAACTATCGTCGAGAAAATTTCGACAAAAAATATACAAAATAAAAATAAATTCTCACAACGCAAACAAATATATTCGTTTTTTATTTATTTTGACATCTCAATATATTCAGTATCTTCCACATATACAAAAATAAAAACTCATAATAAAGTATACATATTTATTAATATTAAAACAATTTATATATTGAATCATCCATGTCAAATAATATATTTCCAACAATATTATGGCAACTCCGTACGTATAAAGTAATACCTGTAATATATCTTAGCTACGGTTTTTTTATTTAAATTATAATTTAATGTTTGTATACTTATCTCTCTCGTTTTCTTGATATTGAATACCATATGGTGTATATATACGTCTTATGTGGTTATACCCTCAGGGGGTGCTAGTCAGTGATTCTGTGTTGATGTAGCAAAAGGGTAGATGTAATTATTTTAGGTCTGAAAAGGGTTATATAGATTATACAACTTGTAATAATGGATACTTTCACTCGAATGACCGCTAGGGTTAGGATCCTTTTAAATATATTTTAGCGTAGGTAGGTAGTTAATTTTTATTTAAATTTACAATAGGTTTTTTTTCAGTTAATTTTTGTATCGGTTTATATTTTTTTATTAAAACCAGAGGCCCGCCCGCGATTTCAGGATTTGAATTTCGGAAAATTTTGCTTTCAAAAGGAAGAACCCTTAAAATTTCACTACACGCTTCTAGGGATTTTGGATAGGTGTTGATGAGCAGTCAATCAGGACTTGTAATTTTTAATATACCAGACTGGTATTATTAGACTCCTGATGAGGACTTCTTGTGAAGTCAAATCACGTATTTCGAGGCATGACTATTTATTTTTATATTTAGTTTTAGTAGTATTGTTGTAAGAAACAAATACAATTCAAAGAACATATACACAGTAAAAGATGCATATGAAATAATACAACAATTATTTTAGAAAATAAGCTAACAATCACAATTCAGTACTTAAACAACTAAAGCTAAATAACATTCGTGTGTACATCAAATTAAGTATTTACCTACATATTACATATAATAAAAAAATTAAAGTAATTTCACATGTGAATTTATTTTTGAACGCATTCTTTTCATTTTTGGAATTCGCTCATGTCCGATTTGCACAAAAGAAATCTGACATGAAAATTGCGAATTTCATTTATGCGCTTTTAGCTTGAATTCATAAGTCACCGATTATCAAAAGTCTAATGCACAAATAGAGGTACATATACTTCTTTACCTAAATTAAATGGTTAATTTTGAAATTTGGATGTATTTTAGATGGGTCACGCGATTTTGTTAAATTTTGATTGACGTGACAAAAGGTAATTTTATTTGAAATTGCTCTGTTTGTTCTATTTTTTGGGTCAAAGACAGATTTTTATGAAATGGTTTAATTGAATAATTATAGTTTATAACAAATGTCCGCTTGTATTAATTATATGTCTGTATGAAATAGCCAATTTTGTAAATTGGTAGAAATTGACATAATAATAAGAAATCTTTTTACGCAGTTTTATTACAAAATATATGTACTTATATCTGCGACGAATTATTATCAAAATTTGTTGATTTATACTCAAAAGCTGATGATATTTAATGCATAATATTAATTAAAATGGTTTTTTTTTTCAACAATATAAACTCCATTATCCGGTATTTTATTTTTTTAGATTTGTTTTGGAATTTATAACAACTTCACTTTTTCTGCTGCTTCGTATTTATTGTGCTCTTTAAATCTAATGTTTATCGATCTTCTAGTTTGTCCAATTTCAACAACTGTGTATCGTTGTTTTTTACTTACCGGGCATACGCTAAACTGTAAATAAACGTCTTGAAACTGTCATATGATATAAGTATATATGATACCCTGTTTAAAGTGCCTTTTAACACAAATTTGATTCAATTTCTTTATAATACCTACGTGTAATTTACAATTCAAACTTCAATACTGGATCTATAATTATTCTAAAAAAAACTTCAATGTTTTAGAAACATTATACCGAATGCAAATAATGTATATTAACAAAACAATAGAAAAAAATAACTGTACACACTTAACAATGATTTACGCATTCGTAATTTACTCTACATCCATTTTTTATATAACATCAAGAAGAATCACATATATTTTTAAAACCGCAAACGATTTTTAGTTATTATTTATTTTGCATGGATATAAAAAATGTCGATTATCTTATGTATTTAATATTAAAAATGTACCTACCTATACCTTTGTCTCTGTAAAAATGATTTCATCTCGCTCTGATCCATTGCAAGACAATAATTATACGGTTTCTGTAGACCCGTATCATTGTTGACATGCTACCACGATACAGATCGATACTTTATAAGAACATCTATACGGTACTGGCACCAGTCTTGGATATGATCCCAGTAATGGCTATTTTTAATTAAATGCACTGAATTAGAAATATTTGTTGATGTTTGATTACTACCATTTCTGAATATTAATGTATATACATTTAACTGTCTTACAGCGTGATTTGATGACAATCGGACAATAGGTGTCAAAATGGTGGACATTTAAACTAATTATTAGTATAATTTATTTATTAATTATTATATTATAGCAACTGCTTTGCATTGTTTCAAATTTGACGATTCTTTCTTTTATATCTTTTGTGTCGTAGTATACTTATCATTTTGTAATCATTAACAACTGTCCATCACTGCGTGTTCATTACTAGTTTTACTTTATCCATTACTGGAGAAAAAACATAAACAAAATTAAAAGCTATATAATTTACAAAACAAACTATATTTGCGGACTTTGGTAATTAAATTGATTAAATAAAGAGTTACTTGTTTTATTAGTAACATGAGTTCATGAGAATTACAAAAAGAAGCCTGTCAATCACAAAAACAGTAAACCTTGCTCTTATAACGGCCATAACTGGTGACAGTACCTTATACCATTTCAGATGCAATAAAAAATTTCGTTCCAATTTTTCCCTACTCTTTAGCAAACATCGACCAACTCCCCACCCCTTAAACATTCTTACAAAATATTAAGAAAAAAGAAAAATATAATAATACTGTGTTAATCTTTTTTTAAGAACATTTCGTCATAAATTACAATAAATATATCTGAAATCATAATCAAGGAACTCTGTTAATGCCCAGAAGCCATATCTGAATCATTTTAAATATGTAAATTTGACATAAAACCATAAACTAAACGGGTGTTTAAAAAATAATTAGTCTGCTTGTAAAATATAACACTATTAAATTTGTGGAACTCACAGAACATTATTATGTTTATTACCAATCTCAGTTCAACGATCTCATTATTTTCAAAACAAACGTTAATTTCTTACTCGTATAACAATATAACTGATACCAATTGGATATAGTCTATAAAAATACATATTTCAATAGGTTCTGGAAATAATGGGTCATGCTATATATAATTTTATAGGCCTATTTTGATGTTCGGTAATGCCATATAATACCTGTGGCAAATTTAATTTTGCTTTTTATGCAATTAAAATTCATAAAAAATAATTGAAATGAATATATGTTCCTCAAATTAAGGTCATGTGTTTTTTATGTGAAGTGAATATTCTAGTACAAAAATTGTGGTGATCTATATTTTATAGAAAATTGATTGCTCTACAAAAAAGACTATAAAATTTTCACGTAATATGTGTTGTTCTTGAGATATCTTTAAAAACTAATTAATTTGGGATGCACCCTTCCCCTTTACACACGATTTTAATGATTTTTAAATGGGACATTTAGCCAGACCCAACCAGCCAACCAAGTTTCATTAATATCGGTTCAGTAGTTCATGAGTTATATGGTACGTGTGACAAGGATTCAGAGTACAGACAGACAGACCGACACAGAACGAAAAGTGTTTGTATTGACATGAAACGGAAAAATAAAATTTTCGTATCTTCGATATAACGAGGAAGTAAAATACGAAGTCGCGGGTAACAGCTTGTCTGAAATATTTAAGCCGTTTATTTTGAAAGTGGCCTAACTCCATGTATGTTTAAACTGAGATATTAAAGAGTTTGCGTTTCAATAAAATTAAAAATATACGTGTAAGATACCAATGTGGTACATTCCCAAAGTCAGGGAATTTATGAATTTTTTTGGAAAGTCAGGGAATTTATTACATCTGGGAAGTCAGTGAAGAAGAAAAAAGTGTATAAATTTGAGTTGGCGAGCAAAAAAAAGGTCTTCAATTTTTTTTGCACATTCTGGGGGCCTCTCGATCACTTCTTGCCCCCCGAGTCTCTAGTTGTCAGGGAATTTTGAATATGTGGTCAGGGAAATGTCAGGCAATTTTATTTTCAAAAAACAGTGGACACCCTGTAAGTGTTTCTAATAGAGTTAAATTTATAATTACTATTAAAAATTATTAAATGAATAATATGTGTGTTTTTGATGTAATTTTTTTTTAATTCGTAAAAATCGAAGGTTTTAAAAAAACTTTTCAGACAAAAGTTATTTCTATTTTTTTTTGCAAAATACAAATCTGCAAAAAAATAACTAAGTTTCTATTTAAAAAAAATTTGCTGACCTTAAAATGACCTTAAAACCTCCACTAAAGGTCAAAATTGTTACCTTCATTGGGTTTACCCCGCCAAATCCTAAAACTTTTGTACCAAACATTTTCCGTAGAAAGCTTTAGTTTTTCAGCTATTGTGATAAATTAACAACATTATTAATAATTAAGTGGAGTTAGGTCATTTTCAAAATAAACTTTTTAACTTTAAATTAAGTGTGAAAATTAATGTGTTCAAAATTTTTTTTCCTTTGAATATATTTAACCAAAAATTGTTTTTTATGATAGTTTACTTCTAATTATACACGTTACTACAGTCAATAAAAAAATTGAAAAATGGAGTTAGGTCACTTTCAAAATAAACTGCTCAAAATTTTTTTTCCTTTCAATATATTTAACCAAAAATTGTTTTCTATGATAGTTTACTTTTAATTATACACGTTACTACAGTCAACAAAAAAAAATTGAAAAATGGAGTTAGGTCACTTTCAAAATAAACGGCTCATTTGTTGATTCTACATTTGTATAGCAGCTCCACAACACCACGCACAGACACACACACACAATGACGTTGTAGAATTTAATGGAGCACTTTTTGTTTCTCTGTGTGATGGTATAATATAATAGCTCCGACACAATTCACATTCCTCTAGCTATGAATAACAGGTCTGGCTCGTGTTCGCCAATCATCAGCACCCGCAGCTGTCCGCTTTGCATACGTCCGAGCATGTCCGAACTTGTGCATTATAGATTCGATAGACTGTATTTGTTGTTATGCTTTATGGGTTCGGTAAATGGAACTGAAAGATTGAACACACTTGTTTTGCTTCCGGGTGAATATATTTGTTGTTTTATTTATTGTTTTATTTTTTTTTTATGTGGTTGGCTATCTTATTTTCGTATCTATTTATTATTTACTAGTTTTTTTATTTATATTTATAGCATGTCTTTTAGGTAATAAAAAATTATACTTATATCTATTGGTGGGTATGTATCAGACTAGGGTGTGTATGAGTCTAAATAATTTAACTGTTTGTTTATTTTTTACTAGCGCATTGGACCCGGTGTAAATATTCACAAAATCATAGTGACCTAAAATATTCAACATAGGTACCCACAACATACGGTTCACCACGAATTTTTTCCGATGAAATTTACACAAAATATCCACAAATTATATACCTAAATCTAACCTATCTGTTAGTGAAAAGCGGAATAAAATCCGTTCAGTAGTTACTGAGAAAATCGTGTAAAATTAACATACATATTAGAGCTGGGCGCGTGAGTAATTTTTGCTCACGATCACGCACGCTCACGAGAGAAAAAAAATTAGTCACGCCCGCTCACTCACGGTTACAAAAAAAGTATTCACGATCACGCACGCTCACGAATACTATTTTTTTACTCACGCCCGATCACGCACGACGGGTCACGCGCGTGACCCGATTTAATATTAAATTTTGAAATGATGAAAATTAATGTTTTTACGTGCAATATATTGTGTGTGTTTTTATATTCATATTATTTCTTCTAAACTGCATTCTAGTAAAAGAAATTACAAACAAAACAATAAGAAAACAAAGCTACAATGCATTTTTAAATCTTTTTTTGGTGTTCTGATATAGTTGGCAATACTGACCATGTGAAAGTGCTTCCTAAAATAACATTTATTTTTCATACTATATTTTTTAATGTCAAAATTCGTTTTAAAACATTATTATATTTATGCATTATTAGTTCAGATATTAAAAAAAAGATCAAATAAGTTTATAAAAAAATTATCTATAAAATATACTCACGAACTCACGCACGAGAAAAATGTACTCACGCACGGTCACGCCCGATTGTTTTAATTTGACTCACGATCACGCCCGCTCACGATTCAATATTTGAAAATCGCTCACGTCACGTCGGGTCACGGCCGTGACCCAACGTGACCCGAAAAATTCACGGCCCGCGCCCAGCTCTAATACATATGTCAAAAATAATCCGATTGTTCGACAGAATATTTTAAAAAGACATGAGCATAGTGATCTAAGTTAATAAAATAAAATATTGAAACCGTAAATTATAGAATTCTGTAATCCATAGCTAGGTACTAAGTTTTGATATATACCTAAATGACAGTTGTATGCTGTGGCATCATGGAAACAAAACACAACTTTATATAGATTTTTTAAGTCTTTTGTTGTTAAATCTTAGGTTTTCATAAAATATTAATAGCCAAAATACTGCACAGGAAAATTATCTAACTATTGGTGAAAACCGCATTAAAATTGGTTCAGTAATTCCCGAGTCTATAAGCCTCATTCAAACGAACATTCATTTTTCAATTATCAAATATCTATCATTCGTGAAACCGGGTGTTAGTAAGTAACATGAAGTTTGTAATATTAAGTTCGGTTTCTTAAAGGCTTGGTAATTTTATTTATGTTTCAGTTTTTCATAAATCCAAACTTAAAACTAGCGGTCCGCCCCAAAACAAATAAAAAATTACTGCTATTTGAAAAATAACTGTCGAGCCTGATTTTTTCAAAAAAGTTGGCAAATGTTTTTTGGGTTTTCGAGTATGACTCTCATATCAGTTTTTCTAAAAAAAATAACTAACCTAAAATTTCCCTCATAAACTTTGAAATCGTCTGTATATATAAAACAAAATATTTAAATTTGTTTCCAAATAAGTACCGAACAAATCCAGATGAAAAAATTAATACAAATCAGCGCATGCAAATCACAAAAACCTTGTTATACCAATAATGGTCATAGATAACGGTAAACTTCAATTAAAATATTGACCTAAAGATACTACGATGAATGGGTTGTAATATAAAGGTGGACCGATTCGCTTTTAATTAGTTCCAATAGATGGCAGTCTGTGATAATAATTAACATCACGCTGGGTTTGGATAAGACTTCTATAAAACCGGCCAAACGTCTACAGGGGGGTTTGGTGTTGACTATTAACTCCTCCCCCCCCCCAGATTTATTAATTTTTACCTCTTATCTGCACTTTTTGAATACGCTTATGACACTAGCTGATATTATATTAAAGAATCGTATAATATGTACTTTATAACTTGAAGTGCCTTAAGTAACTGTTTTATGAGATGTTAGTATAATATGATGTATACATTGCTATCAGGTGGTTTTTTTAATATTTATGTATGTACTTCTTATATAATTTTTTTTATCGTTTTTAATGCATGTTTGCACTTATGTATGATATAATAAATTAGATAAGTAAAAATAAAAAAAAATATACCATATATGTTTTTGGTTGGATTTATATACAGTAGGACTTCTATAAGTCAAAGTCTAAAAAAAATTATGCTATTTATTATTTTGAACATAATAAATAAATATTGTATAAATTATTTAAGACAAAATCAAAAATTAATATTCATACTTTATACATAGTAGTAGAGTTTTACATCAATTTATCAATGTTTGACTGTATAATTTGTAAACATATCTATAACAAAAATCTTAATATTCAAATATAAATTTTAATAAACACCATCGATTAATTTAATCAATATTATTTTGATAAATTGAGTTACTTCCAAACGTACGAATTTACAAATAGCTTTTGCCCGGTTGGAATTCAGATTTGATTAAACATATGTCAGACAAATACTTTGAATAACCATCTTCTCCTCCTTTGTGATAAATAATATTAGATTGTCGGCACTTATACAATCAAAAAAATAAGAACACACTATACTTTATCCAATATCTTTCAGCAAGCAATTATCCGTAATAGATTTCAAAATGTAATGAGCAATATTTAATGAGAGCTATTTGCAGTGGCGTCACTGTATAAAAATAGACGGGGTCGGTGTTTTTTTTTTTGATGATATTATACAGAATGTTCTGGATTTAGAGGGGTACTTTTGTAAATTGAATTTTTTAGATAGTCGACGTTTTGGTCTTATAATTTTGAACGATTTTCACTCCTGGACTATTAATTTTAAACATAAAAGTACCTTTCTTATAGGAAACTTTATTATTTGTAAAATAACATTATTTTCGCTGCATCGATGATTTAAGCAAAAACGGCGTTAATTTTAGCCGGGGGGGGGGGGGGGGGTAAGGGCATCATTAACCATCGATCGGCACTTATATTCGTTTTACTGACTTAAGTCGAATATTGGGAATTGTATTTTTTCTTAATGAGTGATCCTAACTTTTAACAACCCTTTGTATTTAGATACGTGCAACCACTGTTTTATTTGTAACACACAAACCGCCTAACCATAGATTCACGTATAAATCAGAAACAACAATAAATATTTTAAACGTGACTGGAAACCTGAATAAATTTGAAACCAATCAGCGCGGAGTCTACGTTTAAGTACAATTATGATCCATAAATGTGATCAAGTTGGGAGAAAAAATAACTCGGCTTTGGTTAACTGTCACCCGCAGGCAATTGTGGATTATACAGGCCGACGTATTCGACATGACCGAATGTTACAATGCGTATCGAATATCGCGGTATGGACATTATTAATTTCAAATTAAAGATTTGGGAAAATTAATTGCTATGTATTTTTTTTTAGATGTAGTGAAATTAGCCATAACTGATGTAGGTAGAATATTTAAAAAAATGTTTTTTTTTCGTTTCTATTGTTTTGCTATAGAGATTTAAAGGGTGGTTCAAATGTACTTTATTAGATCAGTGGGTCACGTAAAAATTCGGGAAGTGGGTAGAAAATGTTTATCCTATGAAAACAGTAAAAAAAACCTATGACATCATAGATAAAGCATGGACAGTGCATCTAATTCCAAAATCGATTCATCATAAAAAAGAGATATGACACGCGTGTATTGGTTGAGTTATATTTCTATCTTCACTTATGTGAACCAAATCTTATATATGTTATATGTACACATTACGGCAATACAGAATGCGCAGTCCATGTCTCTATGTCTATGGTTCACCTTGCAAAGTTAAAACGAGGGTAGACTGCACCTGTAAAAATAATCAGCTGAAATAGCGAGGAATAAATTAATAAAAGACAAAACAATTGTTAATTTTTTAACCTGAAAAGAGAAAGGGGAATCTGCAACTCAGAAAGGTTTCGTATCTAACAATAAGCCAATCTAGTTAATAAATATATAAAAATTTACTAGCTTGCAAGCACTCAAACAGGGTATCGAGCTTATATGACAGTTCTCTTGGAGTTTTTGCGCCGTAAGTTGGTTTTTACCGTTTTTACTCAAGATTAGTACCTAAATATACTTTACATACCTTAGTTTTTACTTACTATGCATGCTGCTATCTGTCAAAAATTCCAAGAGAACTGTCATAAAAGTTTGATACCCCGTTTGAAAGTGTTTGTAAGCTTGCAAATTTTGTTAGCTAGGCTGTAATACCGGACATTATAAGTTTTCAAAACGATTGTATAAAACAAATAATAAATCTGCCATCCAAAATTTAAAGAGTATTCATAAGATCTGTCAAACTAAATCTCATTATAACTATAAACATGAAACAAAGTACATATCAGAAGATCATATTAACTATTATAACATATACATATTTATATATTCATGTTATTTAAATTCCTCATCCTACGCACGCCGAGTTATTTCACTAATATACGATGTCATTCCATCTATTATACATCAAAGATCTATTTCACATTGTCTAGGGAGGACCTACCCTGCCTAGGGGCAAATTGCAGCCGCCGACCAGTCCTATCTCGCATTATAACTATCTATCATACAAAAAAAAACATCTACTAGACCCGTACACCCATTGCACGTGCGCACACGTGTTGTTACGTTTGTATGTGTGTGTGTGTAGGTACAGATGATTTGTGTCGCAGTTATGTGTTTTTTTTGTTCTTCTTCTTCTTAAGTTAAAGGGCCACAACCTGCTTGTGTTTGGTTAAATTAAGTTTGGAATAAATAAACAGTTATATAGTGGAGACTTTTTCTTTTTAAAAACAATGATGGTCTGTATTTGTTTTTATTAAAAAATTTAATTAAATATTGTATAAATATTTATTTTTAAGGTGTCTGTATGGTTTTTATGTAAACACTTTCAGTGGAGCGATATTCAATGGACAAAACGGGCAGTTTTATAAATATTACTGATGAAGTAATAATTTATCGAAATTTAAGTTTGGAGTCCCTGTTGCTAAAGGTCCCAAAATTATAATTCTATTAAAAATAAATGTGATTTAAATGAACAATTGCATGAAAATGATTGTTTTTAAGTTGCTATTTATAAGAAAAGTTGAAATTTGAACCATGAAATTGGACTAAAAAATTTTGTGTTTTTGATTTCGTTAAAAGTATGTTTTACGTAATTTATTATTTACAAATAATTAAAATAAAAAGTAGGATAGTAATAATACCAATTAATATTTATTGTTATTGTTATAAAATAATAATAAAACAATTTACAATTATTCACATAAAAATGTGTGTCAATGATTTTATATCTTATTATTATAATTATACACACTTACATACATACTTACAAATGTAGATATTCACATAGCCACTAGTAACTGCGAGTTTCATACTAATTTGTTTTTAATTAATTCTCTATCAAGTCCCACGGTCTGCCATTAGTGGGTAATTTCACTTAATTATATACAAATACCTCCGGAGAATAATTAGCGGGCTTTTTCTGTCATCGCTCACATAAATTTGCAAATCAAATAAAAATCTATCTAATTAGAATTGTGATCGCAGAAGCCGATAGATTTTTTTTTTTACCGAATCGATATAATTTTTAAGATGATATGTTAATATTATTAGTATTATTGTATTTAAGAAATGCCTGGATGCTTAGTCATGTTCATAAATTATTAATTTTTAATTAGGAATTGCGTAGAGATAAGAATGCCAAGATTATATGCAATTAGTGAATTTTATATGATTTTCTTATTCAAATTTGAAAGTTTTTATAATTGTAAGGAATTTTATATAAAAAAAATGTATATCAATCAATCATTTTTATTTGTTTTTGGATACTAATGTTATAAAAAAATCGTAGATAAAATAAATATTAAATTAAGATGAAAAGCATTTTTTTATAAGTACAATTTTTTATTATGGCATTAATTTATTAATAAACAGACAGTTAACGAACGGTACGGATAGAAGGGATGTTGCGCTGGGGTTATTAGGGCTGGAGATATTCACGAAACTTTGGCAAATGCTAATTCGAAAATCGATGCAAACGCAAAAAAAAACAAAATTACTTAAAAAGATCCCTGTAAAAGGAAAAGTAAGCAGAGTCAGTGTTGGACCCCCCACCCCCCCCCTGTTCACGAAATTTAGAACTAAAAAAATAATAAACATATCAAAAATCATCCAAAAAATTCTAAAAAGAACTTAATTAATTCCTTCTACACCTTCTTTATGTCACTAATAATAAAAACGAAAAAATCTCGGTGTAACCCGGTCATTGAAAAATATAAAAATTCACTGCTCAGCTGTTTTGAATGATAGCGTGATGATATGTACTATGTAACTATGTACCCTATAGTACTCTAAAGATTTCAAGGAACACTTTAAAGCAGGTTTCACCAAAATCGGTTCAGTATTTTTCACAAACTTTATCTATTTATATATTAGTAAAGATAAGGACCCCCAAACTATTATTGTCCCTGGCTCCATCTTACCTCTCAGTTAGTAAAAAATAAATGTTTTGTCGTCATGAACATAAAATAATATAATATAAATTATACAATGTATAACATAATAACCACGAACAAAAGAATAAAATAATTTATAAAAACATCTTATGACATGTGTGTTTTCGTCAGAAACAAATTAGAACGGTATGTCGCAATAAAAATGATTGTAAAAAGCGACAAGAAACGTTGTTGGTAACCTAGTTAAATAAAAGGAATGATAAAAACCAAAGAAAATATTTAACTTGCATGTGGTTAAATTTTTGTTTATATATTTTTGTTTTCATATTGTCCAGACATGACATCTGTGGGGGGGAAGGATATTTTTGATCGTAAATTATAAAATGCATATTTTTTGTTCACGTATTTCTATTTTTATATGACCTTAGAGTTCTATAAATGAAAATAATAATAATAGCAATTGAATTGACTAAAAATACGTCATTTTAAAAAAATTACATTTCGAAGATAGTACCTAGAATCAGATCAACATTTTTGTCATAAAATTTATTTACATCTTTAACAATTAAATTTTGACTATTTTATTTTATACAACATATGTTTTTAAGAGGTGTGAGGAGGGGGGGGGGATAAATATTTTCCCTAGTCTATGTTTAATAATGCCGCCGCTGATCACATTATTAATTTTTTCTTCTTCTGTGTGGCTTTTTTCCGCCGAGTCGCTCAAAGCGAAATATGTCATAATAAAATTTTATGACAGCGATTTTTTAAGAGATTTATCTGCTTTATTGACGATCGCTTAGATATAAATTCCAAAATTAAGAGTTATTAGGTACATCTTTACTTAAATTTTATATATATTAAAATTATTACTTTAACACAAGTTTTGATAATTATTACTTGGGTGGGCCGTCGATGAAGTACCTATATTATAATATTTGCATATCGAAATATCAATATATGCTATTACTATTATACATATAATGACTACCATTATTTATACTTAAATTATAGTGTAAGTGCTATTCAGGTTAAGAAAACCAGCCCAATATGTTTTAATTATTTTGCATTAATAATTTAATAATTGTTTTTTTTTTGTTAAAAGTCATTACAAGAGTACAATTTAAAAGCATATTAATTATAATAAGTACATATTAGAGATACTCCAGTAAGAGTTATGACTGCATCGCCATTTTTAGCCAAATCACGATTTATACAAAAATTAGGAAGCATAGAAAAATAAAATTTAAATTGAACATAAAGAAAATATGTCGGTTACAATCTGTAAAAGAGGGTCGCCTACAGCATGCAATTTAACATATCGCTTTGCTGGAACAACGTTATAACTCAAAAATTGTGATTTTTTAGGAGACACGTTTAAAGTTTTGAATTGGTATAACTTTATATGATAATTTTCTAATATATACCTATGCCGTTCTTGCTGTAGAAAGTACATGTATGAACAGTTTTTCCTGTATAAACTATAAATAACTTAAAAATAACAATTTTACTTCCACGTTTTGAAAGAAATGGAAGTATACCGTCGAAAAATCGTACCCAAAATAAGAGAAGATTCTGATTATACTTATAACTTCAAAACGTAAAGAAAAGTTAATCTGTGTGTCTGGGTGTAGAACTTTCTTTCGTTCACGATAACTACTTTAAAAATGCACGGATCGGAATTATTTTTGGAGAAAATGTTTATCTCTGTTAGCACTCTAGACGTATTGATTTTGGTGCTAATCAAAGTAGAGGTTTTAGAAATATTTATATATATATATTTTGTTTAACTATTACCGTCTAAAAAGTGAACGTTGCGAATATTATCCCATTAATTTTGATAAGACTTGGTACATTTGTAATTCAATTGAATTTTTTGTACGTGTCTAAACAGCTATTGAAGGGGTGAAAACCACCCTCAAAATTTTAATTTTAAATACTAATTAATACATCACTAATTCATGTTCAAACTTCAACTAAAGGCCTCTATACACCACCCAATCTGCAATCTACCTCCCGACAAATCTGTCCTGCAGATTGGGTGGTGTATAGAGACCTTAACATTACATTCCACACAATTGTTGCATTGTAATAATAATTTCATATTATTATTACAGCGATCTTAAATCATCATACAGAACCAAATGAATAATCAGAAACTGCTCTGAATATGAATAATACTCGAGATTAACAAAACATGTTATTGAATTTATAGCGGGGTCGGTTCAAGTTACGACACACGTACCTCGTGCAATGCGTAGGTGTTTTTACAGACATGTTTATTGCCACAGATGTGAACATTTTATTTGTTAATGTTACTTGTATTGTGTCTGTGATTTATGTTTATTTTTTATTTTGTATTGGTCGTAAAATATATGTTTTACATTTTAAATGAACCGGACTTCGGTTTTATTTATTAATACCGACTTGCCCTGATTTCATTATGAATTATCATATAACCAAAACTGATTCAAGGGTCTTAGGCTTTCGATCAGTGAATGTCCCATCAAAATCGGTTCAGCAGTTTTTATGTCAAGTTAAAACAAAGACAGAAGAAAATTCTAATTAACACAATTAACCTCTTAAACTTGTTGTATCTATATTTATTATGAAAAAATATGATTTTTCAAATGTTCAGCTGCACAATCATACAATTAAAATGAACCAGTGTTACCAACACAACAGACGCACACGATATCTTAATCATCTAAACAATAAATCAGTAATAACTGTGTCATGTTTCTTTATTAAAAGAATGCGCGATGCTAAACGAGTAGAATATGGAGAAAAAACATTCAAGGAAATAAATCAACAATTAGATCATACGCGCTCCTAAATTGGATGTGTCACTGACAACGCCACAAGCTCTGTTTAATAAGAATTGTGATGTAAGAGGAAATAAATC
Source organism: Sialis fuliginosa (assembly GCA_961205875.1). Taxonomy (NCBI): domain Eukaryota; kingdom Metazoa; phylum Arthropoda; class Insecta; order Megaloptera; family Sialidae; genus Sialis; species Sialis fuliginosa. The sequence continues at coordinate 13,267,857 of OY540809.1, read as the reverse complement.
AAAATTATTAATAACAGAAACAAAATTACTTGTATCTAAAATTGACGGTTAGATTTATATGGAAATTTAAAAGAAATTATATTCGAAATATTTTGTTTTTGATGTCAGTAGCGTAGTATAATATCTTATACGTTTTTTCAAATTGTCAAATTAGTTATTCTAAAAATGTGTGTTATATTATAATTTAACACACATTCATAATTATTGACATTAGGATATTAGAAAACTAATATTCATAATACAAAGGTGAGTTTTATTTCTGACCAATTCCATTACAATTTTTCATATACATATGTATTAAAAAAATACTCACATAAACTATATGGAAACAATAAATAATCAGTATTCAAGTATTTATAATCATACCGTGTTGGAAAGTTGATTGTGTGGACCTAAAGGGTCTCACCCCAACCCAAAACTTGTCTTAATACGTGCCTGACCGAATTATTCAACATAAGTGTAATCAAATATAGCCTATTCCACCCTGGAAAAAATAAATTTTCTAACGGTGAAAGAATTATCCTTATCAATTGAGTAGTTTTCGCGATTACCTCAAGTTAATACTATTTTGGACTATATATATGCATTATGCATGTCTAACCTTGTGTTGCATAAAGCAAAATTAATCACGATTAGTTAATCAGTTGTTTTAAATCATTACTTACTATATTGTTCATTTACAAATTGAGATTAAGTTTAGAATTAACATTAATCATGGTTTAAAAACAACTGATTAACTAATCGTGGTTAATTTTGCTTTGTGTTTTACCCCTTTATTTTTATTTTTTTAATATTGATTTCCAGTTTTTTATAAAAAAGGAGTTTTAACTTTATTTTATACAAAAGTTTGTGAAACATCGATGAAAGAATTTTATATTATGTACACTTGATTTAATTTTCCAATGTATGGGCAATATTTTCCGACCTGTATGTCCGTTATACGACCAGTACTCTGTCGGTAATAAAATTGTGCATTATGTTTCTACACTCAGTTCAACGAAACGAAATTTGCAAAATGAAACAAATTTCAAATGATTTTAGTTGCATGAAAATTAATTAAATCATGATGTTAAGTAAGTTTCGTTTCTTATTAACTACTGAACGGATTTTATTTCGGTTTTCACTAATAGATAGAATGGTTTACGAGGAAGGTTTAGGTGTATAATTTATATTTATGTATATATTTTGTGTAAAAAAAAAACAATCGTTGGAGAGATATCTTCACGTATACGCTACGTTGTTCGTAGCGCTCGTTTATTACAGATTAAATTTATATCCCCCAGTAAAACCGGGTCTAATGCGATAGTATATATTATATTTCGTTATAACGTATGAACTAAAATCAATTTTTTATTTTGAGAACAATGATACTTAAAAACTGTTTTAACACGTGATGGAATTAAAAACAAATAAAACCAGCCCTCAAAGAACGTGTCTTTATTCGTTTAATCTTTCGACACACACACACACGTACAGACACACAGACCACGTCAAACGCCCCCGAGCGGTCATGATTTTATTCGCTTGATTTGCGCTGTTGAAGCCTACGCGACATACGATATCTCGTCGACAAACCCTCCGGCCTGTGGACATGGAGGGGGGGGGGGGGGGGGGTACGTATCGTTACATAAGAAAGAGGCGGAGGTTTGAAACCCGAGCAGCTCTGTGTGCACTGGGGTGAAGAAAGACAGTGTTTTGTTTCTGATTGCATTGATAAGAAATATTATTGCAATATTTAAGTTTTAAGTATTTGTCATATAGGTTTAAATTTCCCTGTGGAATTCTACATTTTTTTTTATTTGGATCGAATAAAAATTAAATTCTCGTTATGAGGTAACGACCGTGTGCTTAACAGTTATGAGTTTTAGTAAAATAGGTTCAAATCAGGGCTTCGAACCGTTATTTTTTTCGTTCGGTTTTCGTTCCGGTTCGAGTAAAAAAATATATTTCGGTTCGGTTCCGGTTTTCGTTCCGCAAAAAATAACGTTTTTTTCGGTTCAGCTCCGAGTGATTAATTAAAAAAAAATTATTTGTATTAAAAAAATTTTTTCTACCATAATTTAGAATATTTTATGGTACTTGTATAATAGTCCGAACGACAAATGAAGTGGGAAATAAGATCATGTTAACGCGCGTATTTTAACATGTACTGAACCGAAAAAAACGATATTTTTATTTCGGTTCTGTTCCGGTTTTCGTTCCGGCAAAAAATAACGATTTTTCCGGTTTTCGGTTCAGTTCCGGTTCGAAGCTCTGGTTCAAATTATCTCGAATCCATTTTTATTTTTGCTTTGGAACAATAATGACCCGTGCCTCCAAAATAATCGTATGGACGCCCATGGAATACCTTCTTATACTATTTTTCCGGTTTTCGGTTCAGTTCCGATTCAAAGCCCTTGGTCAAATTACCTCGAATCCATTTTTATTTTTGCTTTGAACAATAATGACCCGTGCCTCCAAAATAATCGTATGGACGCCCATGGAATACCTTCTATACTATTACAAGATTAACAAATGAAATACATATATACAATCTAAAATCTTACAGTATTTTTTATTCGTTTAACTGTTCCATACATAAATGACAACTTTCAAAAAAAAAAACCACCTCGCAAAAAGCGGCTAACATTTGAACCATTTGCGTCAACTTCTATTTAAATACGAAAGCTATGATAACCGGTCACTTTATTATAATAAATATATACAAAAATAAATAAATACTTGAACTGGTTCAGGCTATGTAGATTATTTCTTGCACTATCTAAAGATTAGAAAGTCAATTCGAAGGCATCTCATTATTCATGTCCATAGAAACCAAATCAGGGTATCTTAAACTAACAGTATTACGGTACCTATACAACGCCCATTGTATGTTTTTATTTTATTTTTCAACTCTACATATCACTTATTATACTTGTTAACTGTTTCGCTCGCTTTAATATAAAAGTTTTAGATATATGGTATTGCGGAGTTTATTTTAGATCTTTTTACTCTACACAATTCTTTACTATATTATATTGTTCAATATTTAACGATTTAGGCAGCGTATTGCAAAAGAGCGCGCTCGCGGCAAACTTTTTTCCGACTTGATTTACTATTATCGTCATTGCTTATTTCTTATATCACCTAACGTAACAAAAGATATTCTAAAACCTGGGCAAAGAACATATCTATGAATTAAAAAAAAAACACGTAAATCGGATAAGTAGTCATCGAGTGATAAGCGCACTAACGGACAGACAGAGAGACGTTATACTGCCATGCTTAGGTAAAAGGCAGTAATATCATTATTTCATTTTTGTTTTGTTTTTTGTGCCATAAAATTCTATAAACGATTTCCTAAAAATAAAGCATTTTTAGTTTACTGCCTTTCGTAATTTGGTTGCTTATTCAAAGTGAAAAGGCAGTAAATGCTCTTTTGAATACATAAAGGTTATAATTTTTACATATAATAAGACACTAACATTAAGTAAGTCACCCAGAAACTATTTTAACTTGTTATATTTTTAATTAAATCAATGCACACCAGAGGTTCATTTAGCCTCTTATTGTCCCCTCCTTTTATTCGAAAATTAATCTAACAGATTTTATACTTGATTATTAAACTTTGAAAACATAATACCTATATATATTTTTTTAAATATGTTCAAAACTGACTTATTATATGGCTTAGTAAATAAATACAAAACAAATTTTGTATTGGATTGTATTGTATTAACTTTCAAAATTTGAAAAAAGTGTAAAAAATAAAATGAAAGTACCTACATTACTAATTTAATATTATAATTAATTGAGTTTTTACTTGAAAAAGTGCATAAGAAATACAAAATTTCGTAAACCAGTTTTCAATACTAATAAAGTAAAAAACGAATTACTGAAACTATTAAGTTTCTTGAACAAATAAAATCTGACACTTCCTATCATAAGAAGTGATTAATAGACCACACTGTAGTTGCATATATTATTTTTTATTCATCATGTTTACATAACTTTAATCTAAAAAAAAAAAACAGTCAACATGATTGTTAAAAATCAATTTAAAAAAATAAAATATTAAAAATCTTGATTTCTTCGAGATTGTAATTTGTATTGTATATTACAGTAGACATATGTATGTATGTAATAGAGATTCTCATAGTAAGAGTTCTGACAGTTCGAATCGATTTCTGATTGATTGTAGTAGCCAAATCTCACTCACAGCATTTTTATGCTTGCGTAAAAAATAGATAAATGAATTTTTGAATAAATCGTGTCACCACCGGTTTGGCTAAAAATGGCGACGCTGTCATAACTCTTACTGGAGTATCTGTAATCTGTACTAAGTATTATATTGGTCAAAAATATTGACAATAAATACATATATATTCTATATAAGATATTGGCAATAGTCTTGGATATGACCCCAGTAATGGCTATTTTTAATTAAATGTACTGATTTAGAAATATTTGTTGATATTTGATTACTACCATTACTGAATATTAATTTATATTCATTTAACTGTCTTACAGCCTGACTTGATGATAATCAGCGAATAGGTGTCAAAATAGTGGACATTTAAACTAATTATTAGTATAATTTATTTATTAATTATTATATTATCATAGCAACTGCTTTGCATTGTTTCAAATTCTTTTATATCTTTCGTGTCGTAATACTTATCATTTTGTAATCATTAGCAAGTGTCCATCACTGCGTGCTCATTACTGGTTTTACTTTTTCCATTACTGGAGAAAAAAAGCTATAATTTAAAAAATAAACTATGTTTACGGGCTTTGGTAATTAAATTGATTAAACAAAGAGTTACTTGTTTTATTAGTAACATGAGTTCACGAGAATTACAAAAAAGAAGCCCGTCAATCACAAAAACAGTAAACCTTGCTCGTATAGCGGCCATAACTGGTGCCAGTACCTTATTTAAGAGAATAAGGTAGGGTTGTTTTTGCTAGAAATATTTTTTTCTTGATTTCATTGCGGTGAAACAAAAATGGTAATATTTAAATGGAATGCACATAACTAAGAATTAAATAAAATGTATGCACATATATTTCCATAAATTCGTGGAATTGTAAAGCCGGTTCTGCCCAAAGGCATGTAATTACTAGTGTACGTGTGTCATTTCATTTTTCATTTAATATAAATATTTTGCGCTCCAATAGACACGAAAAGATTCAGTTTTTTTATATATTCTAATTTGTAACTCGGACACGATTGGTCGATCAGTCCAAGTATTCATGTATTTCGTGACAGAACAAATTAATCATTTCAGTAACAAAATGATTGATGTAGAACCGATACATTTTTAATTTAATAATGATATAATTCAGAGCGGTTGAAATTGTTTTCAATTATTATTTTATTTCATTCCATTTTCTCGGAGCATGCCTTGTCAATATTTGATGGCAATTGATAGATCCGGGTGCTTTTAAAAAGTATCATCTTATTGTTAGCCATAGCTTTTGCTGTACAAATATTGAAATTTACCAAATTATAATATTACATGTAATTTGCCCCCCACATTTTGTATGCGTTACATATCCTATTTTACTCAGAAGATCATAAAAAACACGTTAGTGATAATTCCATCCAAATCGGTTCAGTATTTTATAAGATCATCGTTAACAAAGAAACTTTTTTCTTTATTATATTAGTTTACATGTAAATTAATACATGTTATTTTTTATTTACAGTGGTCTCGAGACAGGAGATGGTAGAGGAGTGACACCGCTATACCTGAGATGTGCGACAGGCCGAGTGACGTGGTTGTATCCTCGGGGTGCGCTGAGAGCACTGTTGCGATTGCCCACAGGTCGAGAATTCCGCGCGTGTGTGCGCATGCGTGGCGACGTCACCACAGCAAGGACCTTCTTGGAAGGAAGGAGGTCCTTACACCCCCTGCATACTGACGCTAATGTTGTCAGGTAAGTGTTAAAAAATTGATTAATTTCAAATCTAAAAAAATTATATCCGATAGCAAAATTTGTTAGCTAACAAGTACCTATGTATATTATGATATGAAAATTATCTCGTACGTTAAGAGGCACTGACCTAAAATTCAAATACATGTCCATAGTTAATATTACAGAATTAGTACCTCCTTGATGGTTAAGAAATTTTGTTAAAATGTTAGATATTAGGTACTGAATTTTTTTCGATAAATTTATATGTGTATTTTTTCTATTAAGGTGCTTCCAAAGCAAAAATGGGCAAGCTGCATTATACATAGAAGCAACAGACTGGAAGGGGATAGAACGACGAGAAGTTCAGCTCGATTATGATCTTCAATCTCTTCCAAAAGACGGCAAAAGTTATGATCTTGCTGAAGGTAAGACAATATTCCAATACATAAATATTTAAATTTGGTTCCAACTTCGAATATTTTACTAAAATCAATTCTGATATATTATTTTTAATTTCAATCTGTCTTTTATGGTGATTCTTAGCTTATGAGTATAAACTACGTTGTTTTATTATCCAGTATACAGTTTCGAATAATAGATTTTTTCTAATTAAAAATGTTTTATTAGATTTACAAACATATTTTTCATTTTAAAGTCAAATTTGCATCAATTTGTATCTATATCATTTATGACATATTTAGGTACACATATCATCGTAGGAGCTCCCATATATCAAAAATTGACAAGCGTATATAATAATATATTCTTCAATCTGACATTAGCAATAAATCTAAACGGTATAAACCAGTACCTAAATAATAATAATTGTTTTATTCGAAAATAAGTTTCTAGACAATTATCTATAAGCACGAATTACAGCAGATAGTTCAAGGTTCTATAGTTATTGTATTGTTCAAAGGGAAAGTAAATATATCATGAGGTAAATGCAATTTAAAAACAAAAACTCGAATTCAACATTACTGTTATTACATCCTAAACAAAACATAACTTACAATATATAATTATACGGTCAGACAATCAAATTATTCAATTTTATATGCGATAAATATTTTTTAAATTTTAGTGTTATTTAATTTTTTGATATACGAAAACATAACTTTCTATTTTTTTTTCTGCAACACAAAAAATATTTACTGATAATAATTACATAGGTTTACAAAAATTGAGGGTCATAAAAAGATTTTTCACAAATTATATTGAATTTATAAAGTACTGGACGCTTTAAGATCAAGGTATAATGTTTTTTGGGGATTGATGGACTTCTTTTTTGTAATTTTCATGAAATGTTATTAATAAAACAAGTACCTCTTTATTAAATCAATTTAATTACCAAAGTCCGCATATATAGTTTGTTTTTTCCAAGTAATAGACAGTGATTGACAATTGCTAATGATTACAAATTTAACATGAAACAATGTAAAGCAGATGCTATAATAATTAATCAATATAATATACTAATAATTAGTTCAAATGTCCACCATTTTGACACCTACTAACCGATTGCCATCAAATTAAACTGTTTTACAATTCAATAATGGCAGTAATCAAATATCAACAAATATTTCTAACAGTACAACTATTCCTCGGCTTATGACTGAGATAGGTTCCTAGGAATCGGTCGTAAGTCGAGTATTATAATTATTAAAAAAACCGTACAATATGTACATATTTTTACTTTTCACATTTTCCTTGATGACAAACAGTTGCGGGTTCCCTAAAATATGTACATAAATAATAATAAATATATTAAATATTATGTAATATGCATGTATGAAGAGACAAACACAAGATCGTAAGTGGGTCATTTCAAAATTTGTTGCAGATGAACTTGTCCCAAAAGAAAAAACATTGATATTTAGTTACATTCAAACTTAGATAATATTTTGGAATCAATAAACAAAGCACCGTATTATTAAACATCTTTTATAAAAATAAATAAATCCCACCTAAAATTTTCCATTTTTTTTATATAGAAAACAACTGTTTTACCTTTATTGACCACTATGTTACTTTAAAAACGTAATTTTAAGTGGGATTTATTTCTTTTTATAAAAGATGTTTAATAATACGGTGCTTTGTTTATTGATTCCAAAATATTATCTAACAAGGGGAAGCAACAGCACGGTTAATGAGAATTTCAATGAGTTTGTGGTATGTCAAACTAGAGCAAAAATAAAAAGACACGTTTCCAACAATTTGATCTCATAGGCCTTAATTACAATGATAATTAACTTTGAAAATTTGTGTATGCAATATAACCGTGTATTACGTTCGCTCGAAATATAAGTGTGTTGGCCCTACGGTCAACGCGCTGGCGTCTCGCCTGGTTTTAAGATTTTGATTTTAATTTTTATTTACAATTATGTTTTATTTTTTTGTACACATTACCTCTCCCACTTGCGTAAAAATCAATAAATTAGACATAAATAAAACATATATTATTATTGACAATGAAAATATTGATATATACGCCAGTACATAATTATTAATTTGTTTTAAAGTAAATTTAATTTATCATTGACACAACTCATTAGTTTTTAATTAATAAATTGAAAAATTTTAATAAAAAACAAACTTGATAGAAACCACAAACATCTATTGTCAATAATAATATATGTTTTATTTATGTCTAATTTATCGATTTTTACGCAAGTGGGAGAGGTAATGTGTACAAAAAAATAAAAAATAATTGTAAATAAAAATTAAAATCAAAATCTTAAAACTAGGCGAGACGCCAGCGCGTTGACCGTAGGGCCAACACACTTATATTTCGAGCGAACATAATACACGGGTTATATTGAATACACAAATTTTCAAAGTTAATTATATTTGTAATTAAGGCCTATGAGATCAAATTGTTGGACACGTGTCTTTTTATTTTTGCTCTAGTTTGACATACCACAAGCTCATTGAAATTCTCATGGACCGTGCTGTTGCTTCCCCTTGTGAGACAAATTAGGTTACGTTTATCTGCAACAAATTTTGAAACGACCCAAGTGCGAACCGTCGTAAGTCGAGGACTATCTGTACAATTAATTAAAAAACAAGTGTCCAACCCTGGGGTATTGTCCAAAACTGGTGCCAGTAGTTTTTTGACGTACTGAATTCGAAATTGTTGTCCAAATTACGTCAGTTTTATGAGATATTTCAACTGAAAAATTAGAAATATGATTTTGCAAACGCAAATTGACGTGTGTGGGGCGTTTAATAAGCGCATCCGTTGAGCGCGGTCGCGCACACATCGTGACGCACATGCGCACGACGCGACACCACTTAAGTGCCTACGCTACTGAGCCGTGACGAAGGAAGGATGTCAGAGGTCACTCGGATAAAAAATAATTTATTTAATGAAACATTTTTAACTATGTACATTACCGTACAAAATTATCAGGAAGTACATTATTTTTTTTAACTTTCTCGGCGAAAGAATTCCATTTTTAGTATTTTTACCGTGTTGTCTGTTTTTCTATCTGTCTCTCTGTAGGCGCTGTATGTTAGAAATGACAGAATGTCTATAATTATTTAGAGAAATTACAAAATAAAATAAAAAATCAGAAAAAAATACCCAATTTTGAACAGTAGTGTACATGCTAAAAACGTGTGTGTGTATGTTTGTGTGTGTGAAATACAATTAGTATTTACGCGTAACGAAACAAATGCGTAACATTTAATTTAATTAATTGCTCTAAACGCGTTCTCGTCCTCTGTATTCTAGTCCGCGTTTTTGTTCGATCGCTTTATCAAATAAATGCTATTAAAAAATAATAGTAAGATAAGCAAGCGTTACCAATTCGTTTTTTATGGTTAAAAAGATTACGCTCCTATGGTATTTATGTAGTCAATTTAATTATATATCTTTAAAAACATAACATTATGTAATATTGAGACTTAAGTTAAGTTCAGGATTAATTTTCGTCTGGAAAAAAATGTCCGGAAACATCAATTTTTGAATTTTTCTAATTATTTTTTAAACGGGACAAATTAGAAAAATGTTTCATACGTAAAAGTTGTAGAGAATATTATTATCTATAATTTATGTTGTATTAATTTTTTTCTATTTTTATCAGTTCGCTAAAAATATTTTTTTAAATAAAATTAGAAACACGTACACTGTTTAATTCCAGTATTACGTATAAGAATGTCCCGTGGCCCAATTTTGGCAGAATAGTGACCTTGCTTTTAATAAAAAATAATATACAGAAAATATTTTGAAAGTACCAAAATATATTAATGGTATTTTTTTTCATTTCCAATATACAGTAATTAAATTTCGATTGCGATGACAGGTTGTGGGAATTAAAAATATAAATTAAGATATAATCGATGGCTATCTTTTGATATACAAATAAATATTTACTGATATATTATTATGAATTCAAATAAAGACATAATTAATTATGTATTTTATTGGTTATTGTTAAACAGCTTTCACTTCCCGTGGTCTAAATATAGACATGATATTAAACGTCAAAATGAAATGTAGATAGAGTGCACATGTATAGAGAAAAACACTGCAACATGAAAGTGAAATTTGCAATAATGTGTTTTAGTGCAACACCAAGTAAGGAAATGATCTAGCACTAGGAAGTGTCATTGAATAAAAACTGTCCATAATGTATTAGTTTTTAATCAGAACTATGTTATACAATAGGATATCCAGTTTAACCCTTTGAACGTTAAAAATGTGCACATTTCCTTAGAAAAAGCAAAGTAGTCTAAATTTTTTATATTTCCATTTTTTTTTCATTATGCCAATTTTGCTTGAAATTAATAATAATTATAAGGAAGTTGATATTTATGTGTAGTATATTGAGGACTAATATTTTAGTAAAAAAAAATTTATATAATTTTTATTTTACATAAATATAAAATTTACATACAAAAATGATAAAGAATTTTACTCAATATTTTACGAAAATTTTAAAGTTGATATTTGTGTGTAGTATATTGAGGACTAATATTTTAGTAAAAAAAAATTAATATAATTTTTATTGTACATAAATATAAAATTTACATACAAAAATGAATAAAGAATTTTACTGAATATTTTACGAAAATATACTTTTTTTCTAAAAAAAAAAATCGATTTCTGCTTGCAACAGTGTTTTTTCAAATCGTGTATTTTCACGAGGAGGGGGAAAATGCAATTGACTTTTGTCAACTTTCGCGTCTAAAGGGTTAAGGTATCCACTATTGGGGTTACTTTAGAAGCACGAATGCAACGAAAATATGTCACATTTTGAAAACTTCGAAACCTCTTTTATATTTAACTTCAACCTAAAGAGATTCTACTGTATCAAATAACCATATATATGAACGAAATACAGATGTATTGAATAGATCAAACGAAATAACACAAAAAACTAAGAGATTGACAAAAATGTCAGTTATCATGTTATGACCTTAAACCATCGAAATATTTTTAAATATCATATAAATATTAATAATATTTTTGTTTGTTTCAGAATGCAGACCGTGTACAGCTGAAGAAATGGCACATGCATTTTGCACGAGTGATTTAGGTTAGTATTTTTACAATATCATTAGTTCTACTTTCTCTAAATTCTGACAGATAATAAAATGTATCTAATTTATTAAAACACCAATTTAAACTTCACGTTTTTTTTTTAAATACAGCTCAAATGCTATGCAATATTAATTAATTAATTTTAAATATTTGATTCATTTGCTTTGACAACATAATTGACGAAAATTCGTACGATAAAATCGTCTTCTCTTTAACGACGTAGTACTCTGTAACTATAATGTCCGGTATTATAAATGAGCTAGCAAAATTTGCTAGCTAGCAAGCACTTTCAAATGGGGTATTAATTCTGTACTAGTATCTATGGATTAACTATGAAATTTAGAGCAGTGACACTTCAACTAATTGTAACACAGTTGGCATCTTTCACCGTACAAAATAATTTTCATAATATCACTACTATTTTAATACAGTTGGTATTTACCTACAACGCGTGCGCGAAACTTGTCAAAGTCTTCAACAAATTCCAAAAGAATTGTCATATAAATTTGATATCTCGTTTGAAAGTGCTTGCTAGCTAACAAATTTGCTAGCTCCTTTATAATACCGGGCATTAGGGTCTCTAAGACAGCTTTTAAACGTTTGAAATTTTTAGTTGGGGAGGGGGTTATCTAATCAAAAAAGTTATTCAATTTTTAAAATATATAAAATTTAAAATAAAGGCAATTTGAAAGTGCTTGCTAGCTAAAAAATTTGCTAGCTCCTTTATAATACCGGACATAAACCATACAAAATTCAAAATAGTCTTAAAATGTGAGATATATTCTAGTTTTGCGTATTAAAATTTTAAATAATTGTTAACCATTTATTAACCATTTAATAGTTACAGCCATTTCTAACAAAAATATATGTAACCCAATAAAAACTAAATAATATAGTATTATATGCCCTTCAAATTCCAAGATTTCGTCATTTATCAAAACCAACGGCATTTTAATAATAAAAAAATCAAATCTAATCGGCTAAACACGATTTGGCATTTGTACAATCAAAATTCACGTTTCGTAACACAAACAAGGCACCTTAACATAAAAAAACATTAGACTAATACCTTTTTAAAAAGCATTATTGTATCTAGCACTAACCATGTCACAAAATCTTATAAACATCTAACATTTGTATGTAAAATTATAAGTTATATGTTAATAAAAAGTTTAACTTTTAAAATTTACAACCGGTCATAAATGTATGTATAGTTTTGTTTGGAGAGAGAGAAGAGTATGTTAAAAAAGGAGGGGGTGCAGGTAATCTTAAGCTTTATCATTTGTTTGTTTTAATAGTTGGCTATGTTAACCAGCTTATCTACTTTAAGATAGTTCGTAGAAATCTCTGAAAAATATGATACTCTGGTAACCTAACGAGAAAGATTATGTGGATATATATTATAATTATTAAAATGATATATGGTTGTTGGTTAATGGGCGTATATGACCTAAAATAAATTTTACTTTTTTTTTGCTTTTGCAGATAATTTTTTTTATCGTGGAAATATTTATCATTGTTATATTTAAGTTAAAATAATTAAATTTGTTGTCAATTGATAATTTTCTGAGCCACTCAGTTGCCAATGTGACTATAGAATATTTCGCGTGGAATTTGAGTTAGTGAAAACAACACTGTCAAGTTAGGTTAAGTAAATAATACAGATGTCTGTATGATAGTCGATAATACAGGTTTATAGTCGTCTTTTATGCAATAATCTTAATTTATTTAGACTTGACATAAAAACTACTGAACCGATTTTTATGTGACATTTAACTATTGAATTATTTGAACTTAATTAGTTTAGGCTTATGATAACTGATAATTAGGTCAGACATCTTTTTCATCCAGCCAATTTTATTACAAATTTGCTAAATACTTTGTAAGTTGATTTTATTTGAGGTAATGAAATACTATATAGCAAGGGTAGGTAAACACGAGGCTTAAGATATCCGCAATCTGTTTTTTTTTATATTTTATAAAGAGCCACACGTAGATACACAAATACAAAATTTTTTATTTAATGTAATTCCATATTTTCACAAGTCACATATAAGAAACATAAGAACACATATAAAAAATATAATTATGAAAAAGAAAATGATTATTTTAAAATTTAACTAATAAAATTCAAATATAATAAAAATATATCTATTCATAAAATTTGGCGAAAAATTAGTTAAAGCTAATAAAAATTAATGGGAGCCGCACTTGAGTCAACAAAGAACCGCATTTGCCCACCGTTGCTGTATAGTAAAATCTGTTGTATTTTTAGCACTTCTTGGTCACCCCTGTTTGTAGTTTCTGTGTAGGTTATAAGGAATGTGCGTGATCCCTGCAACAAACCACTTATCAGTGGCGACTTCTCCAGACTCTACAGCCACTGTTATCTCATCTGAAGTGTCGATGACAAGCGAGCTACAAACGCACAAAACAACATGGCACACACATGATTATTATACACTATTTATATTCATTATACTCCGTCTGTCTGTCTGTCTAACTACTTGTACTATACGATGTATCAAGTGACGATAATATACAGAAACCATATACGTTTGGTAAAATGTGTTGGGGTTCAAAGATTTTTAATTTTTAGACTAACATACGTTATTTTTTACTACCTTTAAATAATATTAGAGATAATTTAGTAGGAGTTATGACAACGTCGCCATTTTTAGCCAAATCGGCGCTGATGCAATTTATTCAAAAATTCATTTATACGTATTTTTTTTAGCAAGCGATAAAATTAAAATTGGCAACTACAATCAATTGATTCGGGCTGTCAGAACTCTTATTATGAGTATCTCTAAATAATATCGTACCTAGGCATATTTCTACTGTTAAAAATAAATCAACTAAACAAATTATTATTGAATTTAAAAAACCGTTGTATTTTTAAATCCCTGATGTGAAAAGTAAATCATATATATGTTATACGTGTACATTAATTGATAACATTGAAAATATCAATAACAAATAAATATTTCTGCCGTTATTAGATAAAAAAAATCTTCATTATTTACATATTATATTGTATAAACATTTACGTGCGTATAGTTTTTTTTTTATCGCTTTATATTAGCATAAACATATTGTTTATACATTTTTGACCGTTATAAGGTGTGTTTTGTTTCTTTAGATATTAGATATGTAATACATGTATAGATGATTTAAACAAAAAATAACATTTCTATTAATAAAACGGAAAAATAGAAATAAATACATAAATTCCACAGGACAAAATCATATTAGCTTGATAAAAAAACTAGAAAAAATTATTGATTTTTGTAATTTTAAAGGATATTAATAACAGGTCATTTTCAAAATTTTGAAAAACGGTTACGCTTACAAGGGCAACACTCCAACTTGTTCTTTCAGATTTTCTTCATATTGAAATATGTTGTAGAGGGGGGTCCCCTGATAACACCTATACCCGGTTTTGGGCGTAGACGGGTAATAGTTTAGAAGATATGACCCAAAATATTTTTTAATGCTGCGTATATACCTAATTGTTTAAATTATAGCCATAAGCGTCTGTTGGCCTAGCGGTAATGATAACAGATCGTTAACCAATAGGTCCGTGGTTCGATTCCCAGTGTTGTGCTCTTCAATTTTTATTTTTATTTTTAATTGCAAACAGTGACTTTTTTAAAATATATTGTTCTTTTGTAAAATCTTTTATGAATTTATTTGTTTTCAATGTTTATTTTATCAAAATGTACAAAATTTTGTTGGTAAACAATTCAATATTGGGATTATAAATAAAAAAATATCATCTATGCTCAAGTAACTAAAAATAAATAATAAATTCTGCCCTTAAATACGTTACTTGAACAATGGTGTACACTTTTTCGGAGAAATTATCCTAATTCTACTTGCGACAAAATCTCTGACGCCGTCGTTGGCACAATAGAGTCA
Organism: Sialis fuliginosa; assembly: GCA_961205875.1. Lineage (NCBI taxonomy): Eukaryota > Metazoa > Arthropoda > Insecta > Megaloptera > Sialidae > Sialis > Sialis fuliginosa. The sequence continues at coordinate 13,252,490 of OY540809.1, read as the reverse complement.
TAACCAGAATAAACAATAAATTTTTAATCGAAATACCGTTAGCTCTAAAGGGTTTATTCAGCCCCTTTGTGTCAACTATCATCTAGACCACCCGCAATTAAAGCCAACCAGACCATTATTATGACAAATATGTTTTTTTTTTCATATGAATCAAAATAATTATTAATATAAATGTAGTAACTGGATCTTGGATTCTGGGTGTATGCCGCGTCGATTTGACCGTGTTATCGGCCAACGTTTCGTCACACATTGCAGTGAACATCTTCAGGGCTCTTCTAAAACAAGACGCAGCTTACACCCAAAACCCAAGATCTATATCAAGATCACCGCTGTAGCATCAAGACTCGTATAAATGTAGTAACTGTGTTAATTTTCAATCTTTTATAAAATGTTCCTAGTGTACAACCGTTCATAAATAAACGTTTACAATTTTTACAATATTGAATTGTTTACCAACAAAATTTTGTACATTTGTACATTTTGATTAAAGAAACATTGAAAACAAATAAATTCATAAAATATTTTACAAAAGAACAATATATTTTTAAAAAGTCACTGTTTGTAATTAAAAATAAAAATAAAAATTGAAGAGCACAAACACACACTGGGAATCGAACCACGGACCTATCGGTTAACGATCTGTTATCATTACCGCTAGGCCAACAGACGCTTATGGCTATAGTTTAAACAATTAGGTATATATGCAGCATTAAAAAATATTTTGGGTCATATCTTCTAAACTATTACCCGTCTACGCCCAAAACCGGGTATAGGTGTTATCAGGGGACCCCCCTCTACAACATATTTCAATATGAAGAAAATCAGAAAGAACAAGTTGGAGTGTTGCCCTTGTTAGTCTTATCCACTACAATTACGAACATTTTCGTAAAAAACTATTATGCCCGCTATTATAAAGAATTTGCTTGAATGCAATTGCAAATTAGCTTCCAGCTAACGCTATCTGCTAGGTGTCAAATTGTTATGAAATTGCTCGATATTGTAAAGTAGTGATAATGTATAATAATGTAAATGTATTTTATGAGGTACATTTGGCAGCACTTATTTTAAGTCGCTGATTGTACTTATCGCGCATGCGTCAAGGTTATGATATGTACGATTTCATTCGTTACATCTGCGAATGTTAGCTGGAAGTTAATTTGCATTTGCACTCTCGCAAATTCTTTGTACTACCGGACATGAGTGTTCGAGTTTTCGTTTGGAAAAGTTTGAAAAAGTAATTTCGAGAAAAACACGATTGAAACAAAATTTATACTAAACTCTGTTCTTCTTCTTCTTTTACAGTAAGCCGTGGAATCATCCGCACCGTCGAAAACCACGATAGCATGGATATATCACAGCTCTCCGTCAAGGTGACTAAACTAATCCGTCACACGAGCGATACAAGTGACGACTTCATGGGAACCACGATATCAACCACGACACCATCCTCAGGAGTTCACACGACGCCCCAGTTCTCCATCAACGCGAACCTGATCGACGAAATAGATCCGATTCTTGGATCGCCCACTCAAGGGGTCAATATCCTGGTGCCCACCCACTGCGGCGCCGCCCATGGAGAGGGGGAATTTGTGTTCATGGCGAGGAGGAAGCTTGGGGATTTAACCCTGCAGTGTGCTCCAAGACTAGAGGATTGGGTTAAGATTATGAGGACTTTTAATGATCAAGGGAAGGCCCATTGTGTTCTGAAAAGCTAGTGACTTGTTTTGGAGTGAATTTATTTTGTGATATGTGATAAAAACTTTTATTTTTGGCTGTTCTTGTGAATATTTGAACATTTTGTAAAGATTCTATACAAAAGTGCAATAGGTATTCGATAATTGCAACTAAATCAAATAAAACAATTACTGACAGATTCTTTACAAAATATATATATAACTGTACATAAGTATAAAAAAACAATACACGGTGCTAATATATGGATTTAAATCATGTGTAAAAAAAGTGTGTATAAAAAAGAACCATTTATATAAAAATTGTATAAAATGTAAATTAGAAAGAATGTGTAGTTTGTGCAATAGAAGATATATATTTATTTGTTATAAAATATATTAAAATCACGAGTTTAAATTCAGTTTTTTGAGTAGAATAAATGTGTTAATTTTATTATATATATTTTATTGTAAAAAATATAAATTTATTTAGTTTAACGTACGTTTATTTTTATAAAGATAACATTTTTTAATTGTAAAATGTAATCTATATAAAAATAAATAATAATGAGTAAAATAAGGCCGATCTCATTCTGTATATATTTGTAATTTTTGTATATTAAAATAATTAGTAGTACCATAACGACGGTTTGAGAACTTTGGTTCAACAATTAACTCAATTGAATTTAACAATCAAAGTATTGCCTGATTGGTCAAGATGTTATAACTCTTCCCACATTTATTTCAAGGTTATATTACGTGTTCTCACACCGTTCTAATGGAACTACTATAAAATGTAATTATTTCCCAGAGATCTATATTTTTTTCTGCATAGATTATGCTTATTACTAACAAGTTGTTTGATAAAAAAGCAGAAAATTGTGATATGTAATGAGACAGATTTTTTTAATGTATAAAAAATATATAAGTTTGTGGATAAAAAATAAAATCGCATTTGTTCTTATATTTTTGTTTTTAATATTAACAATTCACTTCTCCTAATTTTTTTTCAGGCAGTATGAAGTAACTAGAAAAAACGAATAAGTAGAATCTTTATCTAATTGTAACTCACAGTGGGGAGGGCGTCAATATCGGACATAAGTGTTTTTTTAGTTAAAATTTCAAAAATCCCTTCATAATTAATATACGTTATCTTAATATTAGACAAGGATAGAATCTTATATTATTTAAAATTTAAGTTATCTATGTATTATAAATATATACCTACCACAAGAGTTTTTTTGTTTTGTTACGCGTAAACCTTGTCATAATATATTTTATAATGAAAATAAATAGCAAATATTTGTCAGTTGATCAACAGAGACAAGTGTTTCAATTTTAGTTTTTAAATTATAAAGAAATATAGTACAATATCGATTATATGGATCAAGAATGTTTAATTTACATATATTTATTGCGGTAAGTATAGATACCTATAGATCTTTACGCATAATTATATAAATTGGAGGTTATGACGATGATAAACTATATTAAAAAGAAACAGTTTCGCCTGTAGCTAATTTAAAGGAATGCAGGTATAAAATAAAGGTCCTTTGTTAACGGAGAATTGATGGAATACTTTTGAAATTATTGGTTTGTGTTTTTCGTCTAGATATTTTGTAATTTGATGTCTTTATAAATACAATAAAATTGGCAATGTTAGATATAGGTTATTAAATTATTTGTGTTTATATTATATTATAATATAACTAGCTAATTATAAGGACATTTGTCCAGTTTTACAGTCTAGCTAACAGAATTTGCTAGCTTGCAAGCACTTGCAAGTGGGGTATCAAACTTGTATGACAGTTCTCTTGGAGTTTCATGAAGTGTTTGATAAGTTTCTCGCACGCGTGCTAAGTAAACACCAACGACAACAAACAGTGGTGATGTTATGAAAATTATTTCGTACGGTCAGAATTGTCAACTGTGTTATAGTAAGTTGAAGTATCACTGATCTAAATTCTAAAACAAATCGATAGATAATATTACAGAATTAATACTTCGTTTAAAAGTGTTTGCAAGATAGTCTGTAATACCGGACAATATAACTACATGTTTTTTAACTTTTTAAATTAATTTATTTGACCCCAGGAAAAGTTTAATGAAAATCGTAACAATATTAACTTAAAGTTACTCTTCATGACTTATAGCCTGGACCCACAAGGACAGTTTTTTTGCCAACCTTCCCCCCAAAAAAATATTAATTATTATTAAAGTCTTTCGTTAAATAAATTTCAAATAAATCTAAACAATATTTTTCGATAAAAATCTTTAAAAAATGGAAATATATTATATAATGTTTATTTTTAATATAGATATAATATATTTTTTCAAAATATAACTAACGGTTCTTAACTTTGTTAAAGTAAGTACGCTAAACCCGAGTCGAAATGGAAAAAAAATCTTAATTTTGTTAACTAATAATTAGGGGTGTACCGGAACTGAAATTTTGAGTTCCGGCCGGAACCGGAATTACCGGAATTCACGGAAAAAATCCGGCCGGAATTCCGACCGGAACCGGAATTTTTTCAAAAAAATTCCGGATGAAATATTAACAAATAAAGAATAGAAATAAAAATATTTTATACATAGGTTACGTTTTATATCAATACAATTAATTATTTTAAATAGTGTAGGAATGAGATACATTACATTCTACAAAACTGTTGTTTCTAATAAAATGTTTATCATACGTTCTTTTCGATTATAAATTATAAAAGGATAAAATCGAAGGTGGTAAATCAGATATTTAGAAATAATTAAATATATCTAAAATGTTACCCGAAATGGGGAACAACTATTATTTTTCCAAAAAAGATAAATATAAAAAATATAATAATTAAATATAATTTTTATTACATATCTTGTATTACTAAAAATTTATTTTATGATAGTTAATTAATGTAATAATTTTAATTAAATATATCTAAAATATAAAGTAAAAAAATTGTTTTTGTGTTATGAAGTATTTATTTCCATTAAAAATAAAATATAAAATTATATTAATATTTTTATTTTTTTACAAAAATACTGTTATTTGAGAATCTCTTATACCCGGTCTCACTACTTAAACTTATTTCTGTTCCTTATCTAAGTGTTCCTTAGTCTTAAGTTGAACCTAAATTTTACGTCGATCTCACAGGTCTATCTTATTATCAAGGTAATTAAACCTTGGTTTATGTCAATATAATTAATTTTGGATATAAATTATGCATTGATCATCCAAAAAATATTCAGTAATACATAGAAATGTCACAAGCGATAAAAGAGAGGAGCAAGTTATACGCAAAAAGAGCAATTATTAATACCTATATTAAATATATGAAATTTCAAAGTATTATAATTTTTGTTCTTTTTTATATTAGTTTAAAAAAATACTACTAACATGTCATATAAATATTCAAGTCTATTCTATGGCTTTATTAAACAGTTTTAAAAAGGTTAATTTTGATTTGAAAATGGTTATATCTATAATAAACTTGGCTTGAAATGCCATAAACTAATATACCAATGATATCTGCAGCATTGCCATCAATAATTTTATCAAAAATGTTTACAATATTCATTTTTGTGTACAGTTTTCAGGTTAAGTGGAACTAAAGTATCACTTTGACTAGGACATAAATGTAGGTAATACTTAACGACTTAAGGAACACAATAGTAGAATATAGAAACAAAATTAAAAATTCCGGCGAAGTCCGGCCGGAATTTTCTAGTTCCGGCCGGAACCGGAACCGGAATAAAATCGTAAATTCCGGTACACCCCTACTAATAATTTAATCATAAAACGTTCAATTATTTCGAAAACAATATAATTTAAATCTATTGGCAAATATTTAACAACCAAAACAAATAAATAAATTTTACCTGATTACAAATAAAAAATCACACGTCAGAATTTTTACAAAAGGTTTTAATAATAACAAAATACCCTTCAGCGTTTTATCAAAACTTCACAAATATCAAAACGACGTGCTACTTTATTCTCCGATAGGTTTTTAAAGCAGATGTAGTGTCATTAGTCATTCTAGGGGCTAATGAGCGAAACTGTTTGGCAATTTATTAGAGACAAAGTTAAAAACGGTCATCGGCAAAATGCACTTGATTTGCCCCGGGCTTAAGTCAAATCAGTAGCGGGGTCTATGGACATTTTTTTATGATCGGATAGCGTGATAAGATTGCAATAAATTTAAATAATAATTATATTGGATTGTAAAGAATTTTTGTATACATAAATAGGTGGAGAAATTTTAATATTTATACAATATGATAATATTTTTTTCGTCTTTTGAATTCGCGAGAACCGGGTGATCATTGCTAACGTTATTATTATTGAAGCTAGAAGATCGGTTAAATGGGCAAAGTATCAGTATTTTTTCCGCGATTAATATTAATAGCAATGAATCCCTCCCCCCTACTCCTCCCAAATTAAATAGAAAAATGTTCATTAAATATACTAAAATAACAAATTTTTTTCGTTTCATGGGCCATGCCCCCCCTCTTCCCCCAATTGTAAATCTAGATCCGCGCCTGAAATGAGACACACTTAATTTTTACGAGACGAGACGTTAGTTACAAAAACCGAGACTGTCTCGTCTCGTGTGCATGACCCCTAATAATATTTAACATGTTTTTATTAGTTGAATAAAATTAATATTTTTCTCCGTCACTGGATTCAATCAACAGGCTTATTAGTTTTTAAAAAATGATTTTTTTAAACTACTGATCCATAAGTGAATAATGTATTTTTTTGATGAGTTGCAATTTTAATTTTTTTTAATAAAATTCATTCAGAAAGAAAAACGACTATGTGGCTACAAAAACAAAAGGTAGAGAAAATCAATGTTTTACAGGTTTTATAAGAAATTAATTGAAAAGTATAAAAAAGCATGTATTGTTTATTTATTCAAGGGTAAATAAATAAAATGAAATTTTTTTTCGGCAAAATATTTATACAAATTGTTTATTTTGAAAATTTTTAATGCATTATTTAACTATTTCAGAGAGTAATTGTAGTAATTACAGCACTTACCTGATTTAAAAAACAAACAAAGTTTCGTATATTTTGACAGTGGGTGGTCTCCTAATTACATATTCTAATATAAATGTTTTTTTTAAATACATACGTACAAGACCTGTTCAATAGATTAAAAGAATTGTTTTAAATGAATAGAAAATACCAAAAAACTACAATTTATTGATAAATATTTTTTTTATTGAAAACCTTGATAACTTTTCTTAAACCATTTCCACTGTTCTTCAATTTATTGACGAGAAAATCAATGAAACTCAAATTTTAGACTTATCTTTTTTTAAGTTTTGCAATTTTACCCCCCCCCCCCCCTAATACTCTATGTTTTTTAACAAAAACAATCATAGACCCAAAATACGATCTTCCTTATTTTTTTGTGAAGATTCGATTTTCAAATCAGATGCATTGCTTCATTCTACACATGTTTCTTAACATTTTTGCATAGCCTTACACATTTTCCTAGGTATAAATCTATTGGACACCTCATTATCGTCTTGGCGATCGAATATGTCGGCCTCATTTGTTACGGTTTATGTGTTTTGTATAAAACCCTTTTACGACGGTGATCGGAAAGTGCTCTAAATCTCTTACAAAAAATATAACGAACTGGTTTCTCTACTAAATGAACTACAGTCGATAGTTAAGTATGCTTACTTACATATGTAATATAATTTATACTTGATGTAGGTTTATAAATGTGACATTTATTTATGCTGATTTTAGAAAATATTTAATTTGGAATTTGAAAAGTATTAATATTTTACGATTGATAATATACAGAGATTGGAAAAATAGTTGTTATTTTTAATGAAATAGTTACTATATAGTTGATTTTTTTTCTGTAAAATAGTTGTCAAATAGTTTTTTTTAATCAAAATAGTTGTGAAATTGTAACATATTTTTTTACAATAATAATTTTTTTTTCGATTTAATCAATAATTAGTGACATTAACGTATTAGTAAAAAGTGACAAATCTGAAATTTTCGAGGAAAACATGTTATGCGATTCTAGATAGATTTGAGAAGCTAAAAAAAAAAAAAAATAAGGAAAAACAAATAAATATGTCAAAACACAACATTAATATCTATAAAAATATATAAAACTAGAACATTTTTAACGTTGGATCAAAAAAAAGGCAAATAGTTTAAAAATAGTTGAAAAGGTAAAATAGTTCCAAATAGTTGATTTCAAATTGGGTTCAATCAAACCAGTTTTCTGAAATCAATGGAGATATGTAATAAAAATTACAATAGTTACATTTTTCGCAATAGTTAAAAAACTATTTTTCCAATCTCTAATAATATATTATGTAATTTTTCATAAACGCTGTAGCGTTTACACATTAAAGGGAGGGAGGGGTCTACAAAGTCTGACGTTGTGTGACAAGACGGGGTGAAGTCACAAGCTTGTGACGTCACATCTAAAAATCAAAACAATACATTTACGCGAAGGTGCTGTCGGAAGAGGATAATGCCAGCCGACAACAATGAAGATATATAAAAAAAATATTCATTAACACGCGAAAACAACTTATTACACTGAAAAAAAAATTTGGTTCAATTTAACTATGATAGGTAAATTCAACCAATTCCTTTTTTCAGTGTATGCTATATTTTAAAGTCTAACCTCGGATTGCATAAAGCAAAATTAACCACAATTAGTTAATCAGTTGTTTTCAAACCATGATTAATGTTAATTCTAAACTTAACTCAATTTGTAAATTAACAATTCACTAAATATGATAATTTTTTACCTTATAAAATTTATCATAACCGTGATTGATTTTTAGGATTGACGTAATAATGGTTTTTAAACAACTGATTAACTAACTGTGATTAATTTTGCTTTATGCAACCCAAGGTAAAACTCATTGACTTTTTGGCATTTGCGGCTTTATTCAATTACTTGCTTCGCGCGCCGTGTCGGACGCTTTTGATACACGGAGAAAATTTTATATGAATTTTTACAACAAAAATTTGAGGAAAAATTACTACGTTAGTAACTCGGAACCGGCGAAGAGTTATTGGGAAAATTTCAAACGTGCATGGTAAAATTTACCATAGTAAATTTATTGTATCCATTATTAAGGTTGAATTATTAATTAATACCATTGTCGGTGTTTTGCTACAAAGCATACAAAAATTAAATGAAAATAAGTTTAAATAATTAAACATCGATATTTATGAATAAAAATAAATGTACCTTCATACAGACATGTAATATGTATTTTAATTGGTAATGCCTAATTGGAAAGAGGTTAAACATAACAACAATAAACTATTTCATTACATATATACAATATACTCGATAATAATTAATTAAATCGGTTTGGGTATACAATAAAACAAAAAAATATATAAAAACCACTATATAATAATATTTACAAACAATATAATATTAATTGACCAAATCAGTTATACCAAGTATGCATTTATTGCCAATTATATTTTAACAATTCCCTATGACTTACGACTTAAACAAAAAACAATCTATAGAAACTTAATGAGGCATGTTCTGTTATAATTATAAAAAAAATAATATATTCATCTAATGATCGGAATAAAAGTTAGGTTATACTATGAGTTAAAATGTGCGCTACTTCATCAAAGTCATTAGGTAATCTCTAATGATGAGATGTGTTAACATAGGGCAAATCTTATCGCGGGGTTCTTTTAGTGCTTGCATTAGTGTCTACACCAGTCGTTTTCAAACTTTATCCTATTTTGTTTTTAACGGTTTTTAAACAATTTTTAGACGTAAGTAATTTATTATTAATCAAATATTAAATTAGGAAATTTTATGCAGTGACGCCTTCAGAAAAAAATCGAGGGGGGGGGTAAATTTTATGGAATTTATATGTCATTTTTTTATATATCACAATTGTTAAGATGTAATGTATATTGACGTTTCGGGGCGGGGGGGGGGGGTAACCCCTAAAGCCACTGGTTTTATGGTTACATAACAAGTCACCCATGTAAACCAAATATCATAGGCGCCCGTTGAAAATGTATAACATGAAACGAAATACATTATTACTAATTAATATTATAATTCCAAACAATTGATATTTTGAATACCCTACTATTTCGGATCGCATTTTTGGAGCACAAATGTATCAGTTTTAGGTGGCATTTTATGAGTCCTATATCTGTTTTCTTATCTAAGAGTAAAATAGTTCGTGTTTTGTTTCGTTAAGGAATTTTTTACTGGAACCTTGGGTTTTATATTGTACCTACAAAGGGATGATGAAGTAACCCAGTTTAAGCTTAAGATACCATTTATGTTCAGAACCCAAGAAATATTTTTTAATAAGTTTTTACTAAGAGGTATTTTTTTATAACTGTTTGGGAGCCGCTTGCACTGTGCTAAGGAGGCGCAGGTTGACCACTCCTGGCTTAGGGGAACGTGTCCTAGACATGAAATATGATATTTTTCACCCTCTATAACTATGCGTCTCGACTTGGCGACTTCAGGTTGTTTTTAAATGTATTTTTGTTTTCATTATTAAAATTGTCATGTAGATCTAATTAGTTCCATATTTTTACGTAGATATTTTGTTTCACAAAATATTTTTGTAAATTCTTTTTTGCAATGTGGTTTTATGACAGCGTTGAAATAAATGTAATAAATTGAATACTCAAAAAATTTCATTTTTTGTACAATCTTAATTTTTTTTAAACAAATGTTAAATTATAAATTAACAGTTAATTAGTCATTTTTGTCAAAAATTCAAAGCTTGTATTGATTCAATTGCAATATCAATTTAACATTTCGCTCTAAATGTATCTAACAACTAGACTTATATCCAAATGATTTCCAAGTAATTGTAATACTTTTGATTGAATGAGCGTCTCCTACCCTCATTTTTCCCAGTCATCCATATCTTGAAAATATTAAATCCAAAGGAATAGAAAAAAATTAATAATAATAAAACATTATGATATGCATTATTATAGTACTTAAGTTATTCACTTTGGCTTCTGAGCTCACATTTGTACGACTTTCATACACGTGTTCGTCAAAACAGGAAACCTTTAAAAACGTTACTTAATATAACTTATCTTTTTTTCTTAAAATGTGTAAATTCCTCTGAAACTATACGTGGAAAAGATCCAATTTCATGTAGGCAGTTTTTTTTTCGTCCAGAAAACCATGTAAGGTCTCAGTACCCTCAACAGTATCTGTCGGCTGAGGGCATATATTAAAAAAAAATGACATAAATTTATTGTTTATTTGCCTAATGGCCACTCGGGACAGGTATTTGAATTTATGGGGAACGAAAATCTTGTACAATGTTTTGTTTTTAAAAAACAATCAAATAAATCAAAATAATATTAATGCCCATGTTAATATTGAGCGCAGTGCCCCTTTTGATTAGTGAAATAGGAATTATAAAACATGCAAATGATATATTTAGATATTTATCAAAATCGAAACATTTGTATTTAATTTAGTTCAAAAACCGGTTTGACTTTTTTAATTCTTTTACGGATTTGAATTAACAACTATAATTATTCAATTTTTGTAGATATTATAGATTAAACATTAGTTCCAGTTCAATAAAAATAGGGCTGGAGGGGGTGTGGAGGGAGACAGGACGCTTAACGATTAAATAACAATGTAAGAGTTACGCAAAATTTGATCATTAATTACTTAAACAATCTAACTCAGCGATCGGTAACGCGGTACTAGAGGGCATCCAGGTTTTGAAATTAACATTTTTATTTATATACTGTAAAAACTATTTTTTGTGTCTGTCTGTCTGCCTTCTTACTTCTAACTACTGAACCGTTTGACCTAGAAAGCTTTAGATATAAGTATTTTTAAAATAAAAAAAATTGCCTAGGGACCTTTTGGTTACTTTCTGCGTTTCTTCTTCCCTTATTTTTGAAAAAATAAAATTAAAATAATAATAGATATTCTTCGTATTGAAAAACAAATAAATATTTCTACCAAGAAAAAATATAATAACGGAAATCTATTATTAACAAAACTTACCTCTAGTCCTTTTAAATGATAATAAACAAATAACTGTTTCCTCTAAGGACTTAAGACAAACATACTTTCATATAGGTGTTAAAGGAAACAAAGAAATGTTCATCCTGTCAAACATTATCCTAAAACTGTTTTTAAGTTTCTGAGTAAAAATATTTTTAAGTAACTATTATCTAGACATGGTGAAGATATTGCATTTGTATTTGATGCAAGAGAATAAGTGACCAGTGGTGGCGTTAAAAAAAATAAGGGTTCTAAATTTATTGTGCATATTTAAAAAAATTAAAAATTAAATTAGATGAAATCGGCTTTTTGGACAATACGAGACCAAAAAATAATTCTCTAGTCCATAGACATAGAGCATGGACTGACTCGAAAACAGAGCCGTGCCAAAAAAAGAGATAGAAATGATTTGGGATATACTTGTCCTTATTTAAACAGGAGTAACTATTTCATTCTTCTTAGAAAAAGAGATATATATATCCTAAACACCACTGCATCTCTCTCACTATTTTGAAGAAATGTTACACCATTATGCTATGCTCTAGTCAATTTGAAGAGTTTATTAAATATTTTTAACCTAGCTTGGGCTCTTCTCAAAAATATATGTGCTTTTGTAATTTGAACGGTTAATAAATTTTTTAACGCATAGTTAATTTAATCATTGCTCAGCTTTTTTGAATGATAGCGTGATTATATATACCTTATAATGCTTGTAATATTTCAAGGAACACGTTAGTGCAGGTTTCATCAAAATCGGTTCAGTAGTTTTTATGTAATAAAGATATTTACACATCAAAATCAAAAAATATTAAAACGCCACCACTGCAACCCAAAGTAAAGTCATATAGTATTGACTTATGTTAAGTTTGACTTAAGATCCGTACGTCCTGACAGTACCGCTATTACCTGTTAACGTTCCATGATACTAATCAACTTTTCTACCAAACAATATGCCTGTAATGTGTATAATACCCTCTGTTTTCTTGTGGTATTTCTTCATTATTATTATTTTATTATTGTGAAATTTAATCATACGTAAATGAGACAAGTTTTTTTTGGTCATTTATTAACGGTAATTTTATTTGATTGAAATTTTTACCTAAATTAAAAAACGGAAATATTTTTTTAATATCATTATTATATAATTAATTTAACAAACTAGGTGAAAAGTTATAGTAATTCTATATTGCTACTATACCCCTTTGTTTCTTTTTTGTAAAAACTTCATCTTTACATATTATAAACTCTCTGTCTATCGTCTGTATGTCTGTCCGTTAGTGCACTTATTATTCGAGAACCCACTTATCCTATTAACGTGTTTTTTTTATTAATTCATAGATATGTTCTTTGCCCAGGTTTTAGAATATATTTTGTTACGTTAGGTGATATAAGGAATAAGCAATGACGATAATAGTAAATCAAGTCGGAAAAAAGTTTACCGCGAGCGCGCTCTTTTGCAATACGCTGCCTAAATCGTTAAATATTGAACAATAATAATGTAGTAAAGAATTGTAATAAAAAGATCTAAAATAAACCACGCCATACCATATATCTAACTTTTATATTTAAGCGAGTGAAACCGCGGGCACAGCTAGTAAGTAATATAATCCATTTTAATCTGTCTATTACCTTATTCCAAATTAACTTGAACACTATTTAATTTATTAAAGAGTTAAGCAGTGATATTAAACCCGTATAGGCTTTAATCAAATTCGATATACACGCGGAGGAAGCCGCGGAAAAAAACTTGTATTTAATATTAATATTTTTCAATAAATTAAATCGATTTTAAATTATTAATTTTTGATTCGACCCCTGTTTTAATCTTTAATTAAAATGGCCAACCATGCATATATTTAATTTAAAAAACCTGTCATTGTATTTAAAAAAAATAATTAAAATACAGTAAGTTCATGATTGTATTTATTTTTAAATATGCGCAAACTGGTTCCATATTTCTTATTTATCACTGCCAATTTTCTTAACTGTTTAAGAGTTAAATTATTGAAAGTCATTAGTATTACCTGTTCATTAATAGACATATGTCTTAATATAGCCAATATTAACTGCAATCTTTATCATTTTATTCTTTGAATACATTTTAATGTTTTTTGAAGTACATTGTTTAATTAGTTTTATAACAAATTACTCTTACTGGATATTATTGCAAGTATATTCATATTTATGTAGGTATAAGCAGTGGCGTAGTAAGAAATTTTTTCGGAGGGGGGGTTAAAATTGGGGCTCCCAAAATATGCGAAATTATTATTATAATTTGTAATCGAATGATCTAAAATCTAATTTCTAATCTTATCACTAAAAAAAAAGGTCACACAATTGAAAGTTAATTAATAAGTAGTTATTGAAGACCTTTTTTTTAATCATATAACTAAGTGCAGTTAACTATATGATCAAAAAAAAAGTCATTCAATTTAAAATTATTATAATTATTTCGCATATTGAATATTTCGGGAGGGGTTATAATCACAAAAAAGGTCATTCAATTCAAAATTGTAATAATAATTTCATATATTTTAAGAACATTGAATATTTCGGGGGGGGGGGTCGACCCCCTCCCGTTCCTACGCCACTGGGTATAAGAAGCTGTGCCCGCGCGGCTTCGTCGCATGGACTACGGAATTATTGTTTAAGATTTTTGAAAAATATAGTTGTATAAATATAATTATTGTAATAATAACTAATCAACACCTAAATTATCTAACAAAAACGAATCAGAACAAAAAGTACAAATAATGTTTGTTCTGTTTAGATTTAAAAGTTAATTATATTATTGAAAACAAAATAAACAATTGACGATTCAAAGACAACAACCTAGCCGAGCGCATGCAATTCGTTCCCTCTGCCCCGCTAAGACGCGGCACTTCTTTAGTTCATGCGTTATTAATAATATTTTACCGTATATAACTTATTTAAAGTAATTTCTTAAACTAACGACCAAATTGGATGCTGTAAAGGGCAAATTATATCTACATTAAGTACTTATGACGATGAAATCATTTATTTCGATAAAAATTAATGTTTTGCAGGTGATTGATTTTGAATAACCATTAACAATAAGATAATAATAACGCTCATACTGAAAAATACGTTAGTTAATTACCCATGAAACTGACTCATTGTGGTTGCTTTAGTTACGTTACTTTTGAAGTTATTATTATAACTAAATACTGCTCTGAAGGAAGTTTTTAAACACCCTGTAACTCAGAGGGTATTGAAGATAGACCCCACCTTCCTGTACAATTTTTTACTCTGAGAGTTATGGCGGGAAATTTTTTATTTGAATAGAAAAGGATTATTTTCGGCGTTATTTTTTGTCGCCGTCAAAAAAATGACGGGGGAATGAGCTCGCCAAAAATCCTAGCCTGGGGACCCGCGATGAGATGATAACTTTTATACATATAAAGTTTTATATCGTCTCGTCTCGTATTAAGAAAAAGAAAATTTCAAACCAAAACAAGAATTTTAAATCTTGAAAAAAAATTTTAAACTACTTACATTAATTTATTCAAAAAAATAAGTGCATTTTAAATATAAGGCATGATTGGCAATTAAGCTAAAACTGGCGAAGTTAATGAAGCTAATTTCCCTACAGTCTGCGTGGAAATGATAATTCCAGCGATGATTAAAGCTTACCATTGCGTCATTATTCAAATCTATCGCTATATTTAGAGTTTACATATACGACTAACGTATATAGTCTTATTGCTTCTTCCCGTTTACGATTCGATTCTTAGAAACATTACTGCAAATGTCAGACACCATCTTATACAAATGAACCGTAGCGACTTTAATATTAGTCCATTATTGGACATGGAATGAGATTCTAAATTGGTTTCAGCTGTATTTTGCAATAATGATAATGTATATGTATTGTATATGTTTATAGTATAATGTATATCTGTATAAAAAATATGCTGTAGAAAAAACAAGCTTTGAGTCTAGTCTTCTACGTTAATCACTGCAATTCACAACGAAACGTTGGCTGAAAAAACAATTAAATCGACGTGGTTTATATCAAGAAGGCAAGAATCATACAGGGTAAAGAAAATTTAGTTTTTGTTAATTTGACTATTTATTTTTTTAATATTTTTCGATTTATTTCTCTTGGTTTCTGAATATATAGAAATTAATTCTCAGGTCTAACCTATCAATTCAAAAATCTCGTTTCCAGATTATTTAATTTTATTAAATTTGTATTTTTTGTATTATACATATATGTATTAGTGCCAAATATGGCTCGATAAAATTATAAGTTCTAATGCATAGAGTGCCATATACATATGTCATAATTTATTTTTGTCAATAAAATATTTAATAAATAAAAAAATTTTTTACTATTTTTTCTCTGTCATGCTTTATAACATATATTTTTTTCGCAGTGAAAAAAATCCATGCAGTACGGAGTTAGGCAAATTTTAAATACAAATCAATTTTGTAGAAGGTACCTGTAATGTTCTTAAATCAAACCAAATAACTGTTACAAACAAACTATTTATTAACACAAATCACAATGATACAGAGCGAGACTTTCATACCACAGCTACCTGGTGTTCTCCCTGCTAACTAACTACTTGCTGCTAGCTTCACAATACATGCTGGACACTACAGTACCAACGCCATTTTCGAAAACGAAAAAATTGTGCCAGGTTTACAAAAATATTTTTGTCATATTTATAAATATACTAGCTGGGCCCACGCGGCTTCGCTCGCGTAGAATTATTGTTTAGGATTTTTGAAAAATATAGTTTAATTAATTAAGTACAAACACGATTAGTTAATTATTGTAATAATAATTTATCAATACCTAAATTACCTAACAAAAACGAATCAGAAGAAAAAAGTACAAATAATTTGTGTTCTGTTTAAATTTAAATGTTAATTATTGAAAACAAAATAAACACAAACGATCAGCCGAGGGACTCCGAATATCTACCGAGCGTACGCGAATCCAGTCTGATGTACTCGCTTCGATGCGGCACGACACCATACATTTAAGATGTTACCTTTATAAATATATTTTAAGATATTTTCTAAACTATACGACCAAATTGGATGCTGTAAAGGGCAAACTATATCTACATTAAGTGCTTATGACGATGAAATCATTTATTTCGATATGGATTAATGTTTTGCAGGTCATAAGTCCATGTAAACAGAACCCAAATATTTTATGTTTTTTTTGTAACATAAAAGCAGTCATTGTGGCTAAAATATAAAAGTTAGACATATGGTGTCGCGGACTTAATTGAAGAACTTTTGATTCTACACAATTCTTTATTACATTATTTTGTTCTATATTGAACGGTTTAGGCAGCGTATTACAAAACAGCGCGCCGACGGCAAAAATTTTTCCGACTTGATTTACTATTATTGTCACTGCTTAGTTGTTATGTTATCTAACCTAAAAAAATATAGCCTATAACCTGGCCAGAGAACGTACCTATGAATTAAAAAAAAAACACGTCAATCGGATAAGTGGTTCTCGAGTGATAAGGTAACTAACGGACAGACAGACAGACAGACAGACAGACAGAGAGACGTTGAGCTTTATATATATTAAGGATTACTAAGCACATTTTTTTTAATTGTCTGTTCACAGCAACAAATAGTACTATCTTTCCCCTTTAAAATGAACATTTACTTTTGATTGTACGATTTTTTTTGCTGAGATACATTAGTTTGAAGATTTTGTTATATTTGTATTATTTGTAAAAATCGTACAATCAAAAATAAATATTCTTTTTAACCACCACAAACTTCTCAATTATTTTTATCATTACAATCTTACGGTACATTTATAACTTTTTTGTACACACACTAATTACTAATTCTGCATCAATTTATCTGATAAAACTCAATATTAAAATTGGACGGCAATTAAAAATATCCGATTGTCGATTTGTAGATAAAGAAAGTTGACATATACCAAAGAAAATATAAAAAAAATACCTGAGGCGTATCAATAAAGTTACTACTGACATAAGACCACCGGACAAGCAATCACAATTACTGATATGATTTATAGATGGGATTTTAATTAATTGTTCATATTTCTATGTGTTTCTGCTAATCAGTGACAAGTTTCACAACTGATAATTCATATCTGCTGAGGTATGTCTGCACGGACACTCGCAGAATGATAATTTTATTACCTAGTGCAGTTGTAACGAGAATAAGTATTACTTGTCTGCTATTTTTATTGTAATATAATGCTGTAAATCTGTTGTTTGTGTTTTAAAGTTTGTAGAATGAATTGAAGTAAAGAATATATATGACGCTTTGATATGTGGAGCCCTAGTCGCTTAATTATGCCTTTAACCCCGAGTTTTACCGTTAAAATTTAAACTTGTCATATTTGTAGGGTTGTTGAAATTAATAATTTTTTAAATACTATCAAATGATAGGTGACGGTTTAAGTTTTAATTTGAATTTTTTTCTTTTCTGCATAATCAAAATTGGGTCGTTTAAAGCTTTCATACAAACTCAAATATCGCAACACCAAAAAATGCTAAAAAAAATTGAAATAACAGTTTAAAAGCTCAGAAAATTTCTTAAAAAACGATTACCTTAAAGTTTGGTTAAAAAATTAGATATCCGCATGTGTAATTTTTATATTATAAAAAATCATTTTTTTTTACTTTTTATTCAACCACAATATGATCATAAAAAAACATTCAATAATACAAAAATACTCCTATATTCGAAAAGAAAATAATTTTTTTTTCAATTTTCATCAAAAATGATCATATTTGACCTAGCTAGTGTAATCTGTCGTAAGAAAAAAGGGCTTATAGCGGTTATATCATTTTTTTGTATTGTCATAATAGTCCAGGCTGGCTAGGCTAAAAAGTAGCTAAAATAGGAAGTTTTGCGTACAGTTTTAATACTTACAGGATATGTTACAAAAGTGGTTTAGAATAATACCCTAATTTTGCTCCGATTTTGGACAGGAGTTCACCATGGTTCAATTGCAAAATTCTTAAGATATTATGATTTTTGCTTAATAGCGGTCTAAATAAGTATTATTCAAAAAAAAGTTTCAAATCAAAGTTAAACGCTACAAAATTCCCTACAATCTCCATTTTGAAAAAATTTTAAAAAATTATTTGTTTATCCGCTACGCTGATTAAAATGGCTGAAAACACATTTTTTTAAAGCTGTAATAACTAATAAAGTTTAACGTTTTTTAATTTGATACCCCTGGAAAATAAACAATCTGTAGTACAGAACATTCACTGAAAATTAGGACCTGACATCTTCAACTGTTTGTATTTTATTAAATTGTTAATAATGGAATCATGCTTGTCTTTCATTAACAATAAAGGTTTTTGTAAAACCTTTATTTTTGTAGAACTGTTTATATATGTTCTCAAAGACTATATCCTGTAAGTATTAAAACTGTACGCAAAAATAATCAAACAGTCATAAAATAACAACAAATCTTCGTGGGTGTTCCAAAAAAATACATCCACTCAAATTCCTTTTATGTAGAATGCTGTATACGCGCCTGAACTGTACAATATAATAAAAGCAGAGTACCTATAATAAACCTAAAAACTGAACTATTTTATATTATTTTATAACAAAGAAATGTTTGCAAAGAACACGATATTGCATCCGTTACAGTTAAGGAAATAAGTTACAAAAACTAATTGAAATACCTGTTGTTGCCGTATCTCATTGACATGTGTACTTCGCAGACGAGCTGGAGACGAGAATGGAGCGTCTTCAGGGCCGGTTTTAGACTCTTAATCGACCCAAACAAATATATTATTATAATTGCTTCATCGAATTCGAAAATTTGGAAAGGTGAAAGTCATTTCTTCATAACTCGGCCAAAAATGGTCGTACATGGGAGTTACAACAATTTCTTATACGTAATACTGGGAGTTGGAAATAAATTATTTATAATAATATTATCTACAATCTATAACATGTATCAAATGATTTTTTTAAAAGTAATAAAAAAATCGAAAACGGATGTTTACTCTTGTCAATTTTGGAATTTTGGAATTATTTTTGAAACAGTGCAAGTAAGAGAAAGATGGTTAGATAAAAATTGTCGAGTTTATTTTTTTTCTACAATTTATGTTCTATTTCAAAGATTTGTTGTATACATAAGTAATGAGAATCACCGACACTCTCAGTATTACGTATAAGAAAGTCCCATGGTACATTAATCTTAAATTACACGATTTTTTGTATTTCAGTTACAGCGTCTACAGACCGACACACATACATCATGACGAAAATAGTCAGAATAGATTCAGGGAAGGTTACAATTAGTTACTTAACCAGAATCGGATGTTTACTTTTGTCAATTTTTTAATCATTTTTGAAATAGTACGAATAAGAAAGAATCTTAAATATAAAATTTCATCCTTCTACGATTTGTCGTATTTGAGTTACAGCGTCAACAGACAGACAGATAGACACCGAAATCATTGCGAAAATAGTCCAGCTGGATTCAGGGAAGGTCAAAAAGATAATTGCATCAAAATTCGGAATTCGAAAAAATCGGCTTTACTATACTTACCTATATACCATATGTGTATTAGAGTGTTTTTTTATTTTTATTTTTTCGGTCCCGCAGGTTTATGTTTTAGCTTTGGATCAAAAGTTAACTGTCCCAAAATCTCATAGATCAAACCTGTGGACGGTGCAAACTGAGTCTTTTTCCCATTTGATTAACACGGGAAAAATTACTTTTTTACTTACGCGTGAATATCTCGTTGAAAAAAAAATTTTTTTTTTAATTTCTCAAGGGAATATTTTGTAGAGAATTAAGTGCTCAATTCATAAATCCAATAAATTTTAAGAAATGTTTGTTTAAAAATTGGATTTTACTTTTTATGATAATGTTTAAACGAACATATCTTTAAAAATATTCGATCTATGAATTGAACACTTGGGATCTTTTTGGTAAGAAATTTAATTATCTATGATATGCTGCTGTAATAAATTAAAATAAATAATTTTTTCAACGAGATATTCACGCATAAGTAAAAAAGTAATTTTTCCCATGTTAATCAAATGGGAAAAAGACTCGGTTTGCGCCGTCCACAAGTTTGATCTATGAGTCTGAAATTTTGGGACAGTTAACTTTTGATCCAAAGCTAAAACATAGACCTGCGGAACTGAAAAGAAAAATAAAAAATAATAATGTTGTATACATATATGCGAGTATAAGAAAGTAAATTTTATTAAAAAATTCTGATCTACAAAAGACGTTAATTATATTTGGTAAAAAATAATGATCACGACCTGTGGAGACTCTCAAAACTCATACAAATGTACTATGTGTTATTATAGGTACTCTTAATCCAGACCTGTTACCGACCATGTCAAGTACCGTGATCTGATCGCGGCATGACCATAATAGAGATCATCTCTCCGACCATCTGGGCACCTTGTCGCACGAGTTAGCTGATTTCTGTGAAACAGCATCACGCGTGTTAAATAACACGCTGTTTCCGCGACCTCTTCGGGATCGCCACAAAAAATACATCAGGTAAATACTTGTGGCATGTTTGTCATGACCAGAGCTGTCACAAGTACTTAGTGAAAATATTTGAAGTACAAAAATCAAGTACTAAGTGAATGTATTTAATACAAGTACATTTTGATATTTTTAAAATTACTTGAAGTAAAGTACTTCAAGTACCAGAAATATTTTGAAAATGTTCAAGTAACCAATTCAAGTTCTTTTTAAATATTCATTGTTAGAGTTATTCAAAATAATAATGACAATTCTATACAGTATCATAAAAGATATTTAAGCTATTATTATCAGAAAAGTATCACATTTTATAGATAGTCGGGACTCATTTATTTTAAACCTTCTGAATCGCTTGACACGAGAAATTCGCGTTTATTCTATGTCGAGAGGGGCTCCCACCAAGTTATGTATAGATCCTTGACCAATCAGCGTTGGCGCGGGAATTGACATCACCACGAAGATGTATTCAAATGTTATAAATGTATAATAGAATATCAAATACAAGAAATCCTTTATTTATTCTTGTCTTCGTATTTTTTGATATTTTAACAACATATACAATCAAAGAAATACAAATTTGACATTGCAAAATCATGAAAAAGCTATCACAGACAATTTTGTCTATTCGGGAAGTGTCATTTTTACTATTCTTAAGTTGACAATACGTTCTGTGGTTTTTGACAGCTCTCTATGATTTTGCATGTCGAATTTCTATGTATGTACTTCTTTGATTGTATGTGTTGTTAAAATATCAAAAAATACGAAAACAAGAATAAATGAAGGATTTTTTTGTAATTGATGTTCTATTAAGTATACATTTATAACATTTGAATACGTCTTCGTGGTGACTTCAAATCTCGCGCGCTAACGCTGATTGGTCAAGGAGCTATAGAGACTATGTATGTAAACCTTGGTATTTAATATTTATCGTTAATAGTTAATCGTGATAGTGAAATAATTTTACTTTACTTTTAATTTCGAATATGAGCAAGGTGACGAGTGACGACGGTGATAAGTGTCTCTAATTAATTCTACAAAAATTTCAAAAATATGTTCGTTTACGCCATGACTCGAGAATGGTGGGAGGTGAAGGAGGAGAAAAAATTTAGAATAAACGAAACTCGGCATTTAGGATAAACGAGACTTAAAATAAACGAGACTTACAATAAATAGCGACTCTAACTCGACAACAAAATTTTCAGAATGGCTTCTGATTTTTTAAAGTACATGTGGCGCCATCTATCGGGGAAAGCTTGAACTATCAAAACTTGTTTGGAATGGCTTCTGAAAAAAAAATTAAATTAAAAAGTACATAAGGCATCATCTATAAGGAGAAGTTTAAACTTTCCAAAACTTAGTCGGAATGGCTCGTGCATAAAGAATTGAAATTTTAAAAAATTGTATATTTTTATACATGGTGGAGGCGCTGTCATATTACGTCATCGGATCAATTTTTTTTTACGAGTTAAGCACCCTTTCGTATGTATTAGGATAATACCCTGATTCCAAAAATGTTGATAAAAAGTTCCACTCGGACCGCTATCACTATTTGTCGTAAAATGGCTATAACTTTTGAACCCATTGATGAATTTCGAATCTGGTACTTTTGGAGAAAAATGTCAATTACATAAAAAAAATTTAAAAAGATAAAAATAAAACAAATTTTGACTTTGATGAGCAATAACTGTGAACTAGAAACACGACAAGCAATAGCGGTAATACTGAAAAATATGTTATTTAATTACCTATGAAACTGACTCATTGAGGTTGTTATTTTGTAAGTACTATTCTGAAGGAAGTTTTTAAACATTCTGTAGCTCAGAGGGTGTTGAAGATAGACCCCCTTTCCCGTAAATTTTTTTATTCACAATGAACCAGGCAATCAGTTCCTAAAATATCTGTATCCTAAACCGGACCACCCTGTATAGTGAATAACATACAAATAAGGAATCGTAGTACGCGTGGACATCCATTTAAAATCAAACCCAATAAACTATTCGCGATTGTAGAGTCTTGAGTTTCTGATTTATCAACATTGCTACCCGTTGTTATCCCTGACATATTTGGCTTTATGGTGAATTCCCAAATCAAGCATTACCAGCACCGGTTTAAAATCGTGTCTCCTATTTTAGTGAAGACAACTTTCTTGTATCATATTATGTTTTCTTCAGTTTACTTTTTATATACATATGTACAATACATATAGGGGAAAGTATGGTATATTGGACCACTCGCTAAATTGGACCACCCTTATATCTCGAAAAGTAGTTTTCTGATTTCTTAAATGGCAACACCGTGCGATAGGCGCCTAACTTTATTGCATATCGGCTATATTGTTTTCTTTGACATGTTAAATGTTACTGGAAAAACGGAGAAACTGTGGTTTATTAGTCACTTAAACTAAAAATATACACCTTAACCACAATAAGTTATTGTGGTTAAGGTGTATATTTATAGTTTAAGTGTTAAATGTTAATGTTTTGTTTCCGCAAATGTAAATAAATGATTTTTGATGTAATTTTGAGTGATTCGTGCTAAGGGTGTAGTTAGTACAAAGGTGAGCATACAGCGTTTTTAATTTATAGTTTGCAGCAGCAATTTATCAACAATTAATTATCATGGATTGATTGGCGGCTTTGATAGGTTATATTTTTGTTAGGTTAGGTTAAAATGGAGCGCACTTAGTTACCTTAGCTGGAATCATGAAACTTATACCAATAATCCTGACATATGTAATGATTGTCTTTCTTGAATAATTTAAATGAAATATTGTAACGAGACTGATTTCTTATAGTTTTTTGTTTTAATACTTATGTAATGTTTAATACTTATTATCAACCCTGTGGTCCAATTTACAGTACCGATTGGCTAAATTGAAACAGAGCTCCGATTTCACATTTTGTTGATTTTTATCGAGTTTATAATAATTATATTGATAAATAATTAATAAAAACAAAATCTATAAACTGCTGTTTCATTTCATAAAAAAATAATTTGTCTAAACCCAAAACTAGTATACTAAATATCTTAATTTTAAAAAATGGTCCAAATTAACCGACTTTCCCCTATATAATATATAAGTAATGTGTAATGGATGTATACAATGTATATAAAAGTAGGTACCTACATGTAAAAAAAATGTAAATGTCAAATTAATGATTAGGTATGACTGTCAAAATGTCAATCATTTGCATCATTTACTTATATCAAAATATCTATATAGATTTGTCAGTTTCTTCATCATATCTAAAAATTTTACCAAAACATAATAAAGGTTCCGAAGTATGTACGTACTACGTTGACTGTTTGAAGCCACTTATAAGCAGGGCTTCGATCCGGAACTGAACCGAAAACCGAAAACCGGAAAAACGTTATTATTTGCCGGAACGAAAACCGGAACAGAACCAAAATAAAAATATCGGTTTTAACGGTTCAGTACATGTTAAAATACTCGCGGTAACATGATCTTATTTCCCACTTCAATTGTCATTCAGACTATCATACAAGAACCATAAAATATTCTAAATTATGGTACAAAAAAAATTTTTAATACAGATAATTTTTTTTTAATTAATCACTCGGAGCTGAACCGAAAACCGAAAAAACCGTTATTTTTTGCGGAACGAATCCGGAACCGAACCGAAATATATTTTTTACTCGAACCGGAACGAAAACCGAAACGAAAAAAATAACGGTTCGAAGCCCTGCTTATAAGTGCATATAAAATAAAAATAGTATGATATTCTAATAATTGAGATCTAAATTTTACACCTCACTTGCGTAGATATGAAAATAAAAAAATTAATTCTATGACGCCCCTCCATATTTCTCCAAAATTCGAATTGATATTGTTTAGTATATAAAAATTTAAAGTTTCTAGCTAGGACGGACGGACGACAAAGTAAGATTAATAAATTCAAAAAAGGAGGAAGTTCTCAATTCGGTTGTATATATATTTTATGTATATACATATATTATACATATGTAAAACATTTGAAGAAAATTTAAAACCTACTTAAAAAACCCTAAAATTACTTAAAAGTACACAATTATTAAATTTAACAGTTTTTAAGTAGGGGCCAAGCCAATAAAAAACTTTTTAAAAAATAAAAAAAATAAAACCGACTTCAAAAACTGTTAAATTTAATTATTATATACTTAATTTTTTTTCAGTGTTTTTAGCGTTTTTTTATTATTGAAAACAGAAAAAAATCCGATTTAAAAATCATTTCAGATCAAACTATACGTGTGACAAGGATTCAGAGGACTAACAGACAGGCGAATCACAACTAAAGAAATAAAACATAACAAATTTATTTATATTTAAATTTAATCCATCTACATTAAATTTGATTTCGATACCTGAAGTTTACACTAAGAAGACAAATAAAAAAAAAACACAACATTAACACGTCAACGCTCTATAACAATTTCCGTCACACAATCTTTATCAATAACGCCACGTTTGTTTTTGTATTAAATATTAATTACACCCTTGTGGCAGAATAGATATACACATTGTAGCTCATAAGAGTTGCAAATCATCTGTTTATGATTGCAACACGATGAATTAGCGAAAACTGTGTAATTAAGAAAGAATCGGCCGGCTCCGTAATAGGATATAACGAGATATTGGATCTTATAGCATTATCTATCAGTGAAACTAGTATGTTCAAATTATACGATGGAGCTACTGGTGTTACTTTTTGCAGTACTTATATTGTTTTATAATTTGTGGCCAAAAGGGGTGCTTCAACCTCTTATTATCTGCTAGGTTAATGATTATTTTAGATTTTTTTAAATTTGTCAAATGCGGGTCGAATCTTTCTTATTAGTGTCCCGTACCGTATAGTTTTTTTTATTCGTTTATGATAATTTAATTTCAATTTTAGTTATGTTATGTCAAAATTGTGTGTAGGTGGTGGGATGGTATTTAAGAAAATGCAGAATAAAAAACAAATTTTGTTTGAAATTATTGAAAAACTAAAAATTTAAAAAAATAAAAATGAATCACTATGCATCATATTATAAATATGTTTCCATTTATTTGCTATATACTTTTTTCACTATGTTAATTATAATTATGATAGCGCTATCAATAAAAACTAAACGCAACACAAAAACCTGTTGATAAAACACACTGTTTATGTCTATAAATATTAAATTAGTATCACATATCGCGTTTTATGTATAGGTACCCAGGAAGTGGATAATTTAAAATTACTTTCGGACTATTTAGTTTGCCATTAATCCTAATTATGAAGTCGATTTTAGCAATATTTATTTTTCTTATGAAATTAATATAACATGCATACATTAAATTAAATCAAAACGACAATTTCATGTACCTAGCAGTTTTTAATTCACATTAATTTATAAGTAAATACAATTTTTCACCCTTCATTCTTACACCCTTATATTTTTTTAGTACCCTTCCTTATACATCATACATATAAAGTTTATAAATTGCTTTAATAAAATAAACATTTTTAATTATATGTAGTACTTTCTTAAAACGAGCAGCTATAAATAAAAGGGAATTTTTATTTAATTCAATTCATAAAAATTATTTATTTTTATAAATGTTAAATTTTTCTAAAACAATCGAAATATAATTTTGAATGTTACACATACCTTTATTAAATCGTATATTATGAATAAATGTATTAAAAGTTTATGTGAATTATAACCGCGTAAAATATTTATTTAACATAATAAGTATAAAATTTACAGTGACATTTCTATGTATGTTATTTTTAAATTATTGTGAATGATTGTTATTGAATTAAGTGACAGACAGCACAGCCAACTGAAATAAATTTAAATTTGAAACGGCAAGTGTGCTACCATCTGGCGATGAGGTTTGATCATATTATATCGGTAATGCAGTCTTCTTTATTTTATTATCATTGAATGGTTTGTATATTGTATATTTAATTGTAATTTAGTTTAATTAATTTTTTCTTTCTTGAAATACTCAAAATTCATTTCATATTATATTTGAATTCAATAGAAAATAATTAAAATACATAATTATTTCTTATCTACAAAAATAAATACATTTTGAAGCTATCTGCAATTTTAACACAATTCAATATTTCGACTTTCCTCTCTTTAAATATAACATTTCAGATAAGAAACTTATTTCATTCGCACTATGACATATATGACCCAAACATATGACTAGTGATTTCAAAATAGTGTAGATATATAGGTATACCTAATATGTTAATTAAAAATATATATTTAACAATGTGAAACAAATATTATTTTTACTGTTGTTTTTTTTTAGTTAATATGGACGAACGTACACTTCTACTGGAAAAACACGATATATCCAAAAGGCGTAGAGGTATTTTAGATTAAAATAATAATATAATTAAATACTAAAAATAAAATTACATATATATTACATTTTTATACATGACATATTATTAATGCATTTGAAATGAAATATGATTCTTCATATTAGTTCTGTAAATTATTATTATTATTATTATTCGAGTATAAAAATCTCCTGTTTGGCGACATATTATTCTGAAAGTATAAATCATAGAAACGTCGGAATGTTGTTAAAATATTTGTAATGTAGTCTAGTTTTACGTTTTTAAATTTTAAATCATTCCGGGTGAAGGGGGGGGACTAACCTCAAAAAAAAAAAAACTGTCGAAAAACTTAATGTAAAAATGAAAGGATTTTAACGAAAAATAGAGAAAATATGTATTTTTATGTTACAAATACGTGATAAAATTTTCAAAAACAAAATTTGATTTTTACATCCACAACGGCCATTTTTGAAAAAATGGAAAAGCTCGCCATTTAATGAGAAAACGTCGTAGGGTAAATTTTATTTTTTTTAATTGTAGACTTTTTTTATATAATTTCTTGTGAACATATACCAAAATCTGTTAAATAAGTTAAAATATCGTTTTTTTTTTACTAAAAAATGTTATATTTTGCCAACGACCTATAGAACCGGAGATATTTCAAAAACAGTGTAGCGATACAATCGAAATGTATCAAAAATGCACAATTATGCAATTTTCTCGGGACGCACATGACCGTTTTCCCATTTTTTTTATTTTCAATTTATCTTGGAACATATAAAGAGAAAATTCAAAAAAATCCAACTTCCCGAATGCATCACTTCTATAATTTACAAAACTAACACATAAGTATATTTCATTTAAAATGCATTTTTTTATTAACATACACACCTCTAGAAGATGATATGTAATATTTTTCATTATTTTTTTGCAATTCCTCGGTATATCTAGAATCTATCTAGATTCTAGACATACTATTTAAGACATTTATTATTACAGTTCGACAATTTAATAAAAAATCAATTTAGAACAAGCTATTGATTCGAGTTGAATATCGTTGAATTTCAAAACTAAAGTTTCAAAAATGTAGCTGCTTAGCACCAAAACTATTTAAATATTTAAAAAAAAGGAAATTTTTCATACATGTTTTGAGGCTCGTTATAGCCCCTTCCCCATAAGCGAAATGCGCCAAGTAAATCACCTTTTAAAAATATTATTTGTTGTAGTGTAACTTCTCTCCCCTGTACAAAATCCTGGTTACGCCCCTGCACAGTATATTTTTTCCATTAATATCAAATTTAATTTGTAGAATCTGGAGAAATTGTGAAAACTAAAAGCCCCATTCCTATAATCCCAACATTTTCATTTGGAAGTTTAAGATCCATCTCAACAACATTGTTTTCATTCATTCCTAAAGACTTTGATCCAGGTAATATATAAACTATGAAGTTAAAAACATTGCTAGATTTACGTAAAGGCCCTATAGGACCTCTACAAGCCAGTCACATAAAAACTAAAATTTTATACAATACCTTTTTAAATTTTAATGAAACTAAACTGCTTAAATTTTTATGAGATGTCTAGATTTTTTTAAGAAAAACATTAAAATCTTATTATAATATAAAATTTTACATTATGTGCAATAAGTACCTTGCGATTTTCAAAAGATAGAATATCAATTAATAAAATTACGACAAGGGAGTAGAACCCCCTTAAATAATGTTAAATCTAAATAATAACAACGAAAAAAACCTTAAAATATGTTTTAATCGACTTCAAAAAAGGATGTGTATGTTATTATGAACCGATTTGGAAGATTTTTTTATCAGAATCTGACCATAGATTTCAAAGGTACGATACTTAAAAGGGAAAAAAAAACTTTTAAGAAAAAAATAAAAGTGACTTCAAAAACTGTTCAATTTAATTATTATATACTTTTCAGTATTTTTAGAGTTTTTTTTTAATTCGGTTTTATTTTGTTCTTAAAAAGTTTTTTATTTATACAATATATTATATAAAAATATATAAATCGTATTTATTTTACTGATGCACATATCTACGCCTATATTATTTTCTATGTGAACAAGAAAATTAGAGGAGGGGGAAGACGTTATAGATTCGTTTGAAAATATGCTTGCTTGACGTTATCTTGTTAACCGATCGTTCATATTGCAGATAAAGATGTCTCTACAATCTATATTTGTGCGTCATTGTGCTTTATATTTTCTGTACTTCACCTATTTCTTGTCAGCATTAGCGCCTATCTATAATATTTATTGTTTATTTTATACATTGATTGACTGAAAGTTTTATCAGTGCCCTAAAATGTGTTCGTAATTTGATTAAATATAATAGGTTGATATATTACATGACAATGATTATTTTAGCAGGGCTTCGAACCGGAACTGAACCGAAAACCGGAAAACCCGTTATTTTTTGCCGGAACGAAAACCGGAACAGAACCGTAATAAAAATATCGGTTTTTACGGTTCAGTACAAGTTAAAATACGCGCGTTAACATGATCTTGTTTGCCATTTCAATTGCCGTTCGGTACCATAAAATATTCTAAATTATGGTAGAAAAAATTTTTTTTTAATACAAATAATTTTTTTTAATTAATCACTCGGAGCTGAACCGAAAACCGGAAAAAACGTTATTTTTTGCGGAACGAAAACCGGATCCGAACCGTAATATATTTTTTTACTCGAACCGGAACGAAAACCGAAACGAAAAAAATAACGGTTCGAAGCCCTGATTTTTAGCCATACCGGCGGTGATGCGATTTATTCAAAAATTCATTTATGTATGTATTATTTTTAGCAAATATAAATAATTCGGGCAAGACATACACGAGTGTATGCCATAAGGATTCCGAAGTACGTACTACGTGAAATGTTTGGAACCATTTACAGGTGCATTTTTAAGTTAAAGTTAAAATATAAAAAAATGTCAAGTTCTACTAATTGAGATCTATATTTTGACATACCACATGCCTAGATATAAAAAAAAAAATTATGACGCCCCTCCCTATAATTCATAAATTTAAAATTATATTGTTGACTTTAGTATTTGTCGTTGGTAGTCCCACCAAAGCCTCGTTACCAAATTTTTTTCAGATTTTTTGAGCCAGTAGTTACAGAGATAGAGGGGGGGGGGGGGGGGGGGGGCAAAATAAAACACTGCTTTTAGCCCCCTACAGGCGCCATTTTTGAGTTAGAAAAAAAAATAAAAAATATGGTCATGTTCTACGAATTGAGATGTACATTTTGACATATCACATGCCTAGATATAAAAATAAAAATTTTAAATTCTCTTACACCCCTCCCTATTATTCCAAAATTTAAAATTATATTATTGACTTTAGTATTTGTCGTTGGTAGTCCCACCAAAACCTCGTTACCAAATTTTTTTCAGATTTTTTGAGCCTGTAGTTACAGAGTTAGAGGGGGGGGGGGGCAGAATAAAATACTGCTTTTAGCCCCCTACAGGCGCCATTTTTGAGTTAGAAAAAAAATAAAAAAATATGGGCATATTCTACTAATTGAGACGTACATTTTGACGTGCCACACGTCTTGGAATACAATTTTTTTGTTTTTTTGGATTTGCTTTAAAGCCCCCTACAGGCACCATTTTTGATTTAGAAAAAAAATTAAAAAAGTGTCAAATTTCGCTTGTTTGGTTATACATTTTAACGTGCCACATGCCTTGGTATAAAAAAAATATTTTTTTTACCTAGCTTTAGCTCCTTATTGCCCCCCCTGAAAAATTATTTATTCAATAAATTTGTACATATTTTACTAGAGGGTGTCATTTTACATGTTCAGTAAAAATTTCAAGTTTCTAGCTTATATAGTTTACGAGCTATTTAACATAGCTTTGAGTGAAAAGGACGGACGGACGGACGACAAAGCAATATTAATAGGGTTTCTTCGGAACCCTAAAAAATATCTGCCAAGTAAATTCACAGTGCTTCCTCGTGCTAAATTCACCAAAAGTAGTTAATTATTCAACAATTTAAATAAAAACCGATAGTGTTTATATAAATTGCCTGGAATTGGTTAACCATTTAATTTTTATACAATTTTACTAAAAAATATAAGTTCGAAATTTTTCTTAAAACGCACCTGAATATTTTTTCATATATTTTTAATTTTTTGACAATTTCAATCTAAATCTAAAATGCAAACGTCAAAATGACATTTAAAACGGAAAGTGTTTGCCTTGATGTGAAACGGATAAATCAATTTAAAATTTTGAAATCAGAGAACATTTTTTTTGTCTCAATCTGAAACGATCACACAGCTTCTCGTATCTTCGATATTACGAGGAAACAATAAAATTAACATAATGAAATAATATAAAGTGTGTATATATGTATATATATATGATTGTGAGTGAGATTGTAAGACTTAGTTACCAAATCTATTATATGTGATTCAATACAAGTGGCATTTTAGCTGCGTCGAAACGCTACGAATCACATATAATAGATTTGCAAGGTCGAAGCGCTGACGGACACCGTTTCTGTAAAGTGCCAATGCATAATCAATCAGAAATCGATTCAGGCTGTCAAAACTCTTATGTCCGGTATTATAAAGGAGCTCGCAAATTTGCAAGCTTGCAAGCACTTTCAAATTGGGTATCATATGACAGTTCTATTGGAGTTTTTGACGAATAGTTTTATGCATAGGAAGTAAAAACAAAGGTATGTAAAGTATATTTACTAAAATGTATTTACGAATCTTGATAAAAAATGGTAAAAATCAACTTACTGCGCATGAAACTATCTGTTAAAAACTCAAAGAGAACTGTCATATATGTTTGATACCTCATTTGAAGTGTTTTCAAGCTCCTTTATAATACTTGACCAATAAACGTTTGCGCGGGAATTTCGTCACCCGGGGGATATATTCGAATATTATAAATGTATAATTAGTACAAAATGATTTTTTTCAACGAAAATTGATACAGAGATAGTTTGGTACCTATACTTTAAGAAACTGATGAGTGCAGTTGCCATTTTGAAGTTATTCGCGTAAAAACAGTGTTTCGCCCCTTTCACCCACTGCAAAACTACCTTTGTACCCCTTGATCGACTATACACTCACCAGTTTCTTAAAGTGTAGGTACTAAACTATCTCAATACCAATTTTCGTTGATAAAGGAATGATTGTGTTCGAAAAATCTATTTTTACTGTAAGTACTAATTATACATTTATAACATTTGAATGTACCTCCTGGGTGACGTAATTTCCGTGCAAACGCTGATTGGTCAACGAGCTATTGTGACTACCTTGTCTTTGTATACCTTGTACTGTGAATATCTCTAGCACATCCCAAGCTGGTTTAATAAAATGAGCAATATTTTTTAAACTCTAGTAACCCACTTAAAAATTTACATTTTCTGATATTGGCGAAACTTTAGTATCCGACGTACACACAGATTTCATATTTTTGTTTGTTGGCAATACATTATTTATGTTAGTGATTGAATGGTGTTCAAACGGTGGAATATATGCGACCGCTAAAAGATTATAGTACCTATAATAAAATAATATTATAATTATATTATATTAATAAACATATCATGTTTATCAACAAATAACTGATTATATTTTTTACACACCTAAAATATGTGTGTATATTTTACTTTTCATATACATATATAATTAACCAACATAATGTGTAATAAGAAATTCTGGCAGGTTTTGGTATAGATTTGATATAGATTTTACCTTTATTTGTATCTTTAATATACAATATTATAATTATGGCTACACAAAAAACAGTGTGCGTTACTAAAAAAATCTACCTAGTCGAAATACAAATTTTTGAAATTTTCTGCTTACCAGTTTTTTTTTAATTTATACTAAATATATTTAAAAAAATAATCAGTTATATGTTGATAAACATAATATGTTAATTAATATAATATATTTATAATATTATTTTTTTATTCTATAATATTTTAGCGGTCGCATATATTCCACCGTTAGAACACCGTTCAATCACTAACATAAATCATATGCGCGCGAATTAAGTTTTAGCCCGGTCAAATTACTCATAAAAATACTGGTCAAATTACAAAAATTCCGACAGAGCTAAATTTTGGTGGAGACCTTGGGTACACCATTAGAAACAAAGTGTCAAAAGTCCCCATCGATCCCATGTGTGCTAAAAAAGTTATTCGAGGTCAAAGGTCAAAATTTGAGGTTTTTTGGATTTTTTTCGAAAACGGTAAGTTTTATCAAAAAAGTAGCCTAGATAAAAATTATAGATCTTAAAATTATCTACAAAAATGGTCCTTATACTTTTTTTCTAAGAATTACCATTCCTGAGATATCGCAATTCTAAAAGTTGAAGGAGTCACGTTCTACATGATATGCACATATATGCCACGTATATACATAGTCAGGCACTTAATACAAGTAAAAATGCCTATTTGTGTCTCTTGTATGTATAAACTATACTATTCTGAGAATATACACTCAAATGAAACTCAGTTTCTTAGTCAACCCCCTCTACCCGCATGGACTTGAATAACATCTGGCTACTCTATTGTCCACGTGGCGACGCTCATATACCTACTTCTTTTCGAGTGGCATAAATGAAATACTTTTAGTGTTAGACGTTCCTTTCGAGTGAATATAGTATTTATTACTAGTGTCTACCATTATAGTTTGTGCTGATCAATATTTTTTTAAAATGTCTCAATTTTGCTTTATTTGCAATAAATGTTTGATTGACGGTGAAACTATTATAGTTAGTCGTGGAATGCAAACTTTGATCGATGCAAGTATCGCAAGAGGTGATGAGTTTGCTGATTATTTAAGAAGTGAAAAGTCCGTTACAATTCACGTGGATTGCCGAAAATCGTATAGCCGGAAAAGTTCAATCGCTGCAGTAAAAAGACAACATGAGGATGAAGAGACCAGTACTTCAAAAGTAAGTCCACCTCGTACTAGAGCGCGAGTAAGTGAATCCGACTTTTGTTTTAAAAAATACTGCTTATTTTGTGGCGAAGAAGCGAATGAAGAGGCTGAGAAAAAACGAGCGCAGAATATTCGAAGAAAAATTTATAAAGTTACTAAACTTACATTCAAAGAATCCCTTTTGAAAGTAGTTAAAGATCGTTCTTGATGTTGTATCAAAAGCTGTTATTGCACGCATTAATTTTGAGTATGATTTAGTTGCTGCTGAAGCTAAATATCATGACAATTGTTATAAACCTTTCCTGAGACCTAATACTGGCAGTCAAAAGTTTATTGCAAATAAAGCAAAATTGAGACATTTTAAAAAAATATTGATCAGCACAAACTATAATGGTAGACACTAGTAATAAATACGTATATTCACTCGAAAGGAACGTCTAACACTAAAAGTATTTCATTTATGCCACTCGAAAAGAAGTAGGTATATGAGCGTCGCCACGTGGACAATAGAGTAGCCATATGTTATTCAAGTCCATGCGAGTAGAGGGGGTTGACTAAGAAACTGAGTTTCAATTGAGTGTATATTCTCAGAATAGTATAGTTTATACATACAAGAGACACAAATAGGCATTTTTACTTGTATTAAGTGCCTGACTATGTATATACGTGGCATATATGTGCATATCATGTAGAACGTGATTCCTTCAACTTTTAGAATCGCGATATCTCAGGAATGGTGATTCTTAGAAAAAAAGTATAAGGACCATTTTTGTAGATAATTTTAAGATCTATAATTTTTATCTAGGCTACTTTTTTGATAAAACTTACCGTTTTTGAAAAAAATCCAAAAAACCTTAAATTTTGACCTTTAACCTCGAATAACTTTTTCAGCACACATGGGATCGATGGGGACTTTTGACACTTTGTTTCTAATGGTGTACCCAAGGTCTTCACCAAAATTTAGCTCTGTCGGAATTTTTGTAATTTGAAATGTCTATTTTGACCGGAGTATTTCTTGAACAGAGAACTTAATAAAAAAATATTTATTTTCTCAAAAACAGTTACAATCATTACAACAATAGTATTACAAAGATTGACACTGACTTATGCCGAGAGGGTGCTTATATATGGCTTATCTGGCATCAGTCATTACAAATGGAAATGTACAGAATATTCTAGCATTCGTTAATTATTTATTTTGGGACAAAGTCCTTATATTCAAAATATATTAATGATAATACTTAAATAGAAATATGTTAATGACAATTAATACTTATGAATAATATTTACTTTCTAACTTAAATGAAATATATAGAAGTAAAATAGAATATACAAAATATAGAATATAATATGTATTACAATACAATATAATTAATTATTATTTTTATATTGAAATTGATGCTATCCCATAACTCGCGCACACCCAAATAATGTATTGCCAACAAACAAAAATATGAAATCTGTGTGTACGTTGGATACTAAAGATTCGCCCTGATATTTACTGACTAGTTTAATATCGATTGGTTTATATTTTCTGTTATAAAAATTTAAACAAAGTTAATTAATCTTTATCTTATACATCTACTTATCTCTCTCTCTCACGCATAACCGATGTAAACTGACTTGTACGCATGCGCTATTCATCCATCTTTCTCTTATACATATACTCATCGCTCTCTCACGCATATGCACACTCTACTTTGAAAACCTGCCGTATTTTAAAACATATCAAAGTCATTCCAATTAAGTAAAATTCTGCATGCTTTCTTTTGCTTGTAAACGGTTTATCCTATGATAAATGAGCAAAGTATATTTTTGTGTATTTTGTCTCATACAGTCTTATTCAAATTTTTAACTCAGAAAAAAATTGAAGAACAAAAAATACTGGATAAAAATCGACGGGCCTCCTGGGCCCATACAACCCTGATCAAAATTACTATTGGTTGATACTGGATATAGATAACACTTATTAATACTAAACGCTGTATCAAATTTCATAATTATGGCACAATAGATTCTCAAGATATTAAATAAAAACTAATTTTGAGTAAAATCTTTGGAGGGCTGTAGCCCCCTCATGACAAATTTCCGGACACATGTTTATATAATGTTTTTTGCTTAAAATATTTTTCTAGATGTACCGTTCAAGTTTGGCACGACAGTGCTGAATCACCATGTATACATTAAGTTATTTCATAAAGACTAAAGTAAAAAATACATAAATATATTTTATTATTAAGATAATTATTATTTTATTTACATTTTTATAAATCCTGATATACAATGACAATGTTATTTTCGTATTTACGAAAAGATAAATGCATTCTTTGTATTTTTGTATAAACATTATAAAACATGTGTATTGACAAAGATTCATATTATTAAATAAATATATACCTTTACCTATTTAAAAAATATTTTATCTGTGAAAGATTTGACGAACTATCCTTTTTTATGACTTTTTTGTTTATTTATTGATTAAAATGAAAATTAACTTACAACATTTTTTAGTTTCCTTGAAAAAAGTTGTTAACTTGCCAAATAAAATTTATTTAATTAATTTTAAATGTTGTTTTTAAATATATACAATACAGTTCAAGTCTGGCTGAGGGGCTACGCCCGAAGTTGTTTTTGTTTGTGTAATTTATAGTTTCAAAGTACTATGTCGCCAAAAAGGATATCTATTTTATTATTCATTCGGTATATTATTATTTAATCTTTCCGTCACGATACGTTTGCTTTTCAATGTGGTCATCAGAGATCCCCCCCTCTAATTTCTAAACTATTGATTCAAAAAATCTGACAATTCTAGAATGTAATTTTTAATCAGTACTTCAATGAAAATTATAACGAACACTGTAACAAAGATAGTTTCTGAAAAATTATGGAATAACTATTTTTTATAAATCGTAGTGAGAATTACTACGAAACCCTATCAACACGCACTTGAATTAAAAATAATGCATTGGAATTTTCTCTAATCAAATTAATATACAGGGTGATTTACAACTAGTATAAAAAAATTTAACAGTAGATCGAGAAGGTAATTTTAAGCAAAAAACCTTATGTGAATCTATGTCCGGAAATTCTTCCTGAGGGAGCTACAGTCTTTTACCCAAAACTAGTGTTTATTTAATATCTATAGAACCCATTGCGGTACAGTTATGAAATTTGAAACAGGGTTTGATATTAATAAATTTTATCGATTTCCAGTATCAAATAATAATAATTTAGACCAGGGGTGTATGGGGCCAGTGGGTTCGCCGATTTTTATCAAGTATTTTTTTGTTTTTGAATTTTTTCCTGAGTTGTGTTCTTGTAAAAGATTATATGATACAAAATACACAAAAATATACTTTGTTCATTTGTCATAAGATCAACCGTTTTCGAAAAATATCGAAAAAAAGTAAATACTGCAGAATTTTACTTAATACGGATGCTTTAAATTACACAAAATAAGTTTATATTCTTGTTATATAATTAAAAATAAGACGAAAAGTTAATATAAATATACCTACAAAACTACATTTTTAACAACAAACAGCCATTTATATCTAGTTTCGTTTTTAGGGTTCCGAAGAAACCCTATTAATCTCACTTTGTCGTTCGTCCGTCCGTCCTTTTCACTCAAAGCCAAATAGCTCGTAAATTATATAAGCTAGAAACTTGAAATTTTTACTGAACATGTAAAATGACACCCTCTAGTAAAATATGTACAAATTTATTGAATAAATAATTTTTCAAGAGGGGCAATAAGGAGCCAAAGCTAGTTAAAAAAATATTTTTTTTTACCAAGGCATGTGGCACGTTCAAATGTATAACCTAACAAGCGGAATTTGACCCTTCTTCTATTTTTTATCTAAATCAAAAATGGTACCTGTAGGGGGCTTTAAAGCAAATCCAAAAAAAAACAAAAAAATTGTATACCAAAACGTGTGGCATGTCAAAATGTACATCTCACTTAGTAAAATTTGACCATATTTTTTATTTTTTTTCTAACTCAAAAATGGCGCCGGTAGGGGGCTAAATGCAGTATTTTATTTTGCCCTCTCCCCCTCTAACTCTGTAACTACTAGCTCAAAAAATCTGAAAAAAATTTCGTAACGAGGCTTTGGTGGGACTACCAACGACAAATACTAAAATCAACAATATAATTTTAAATTTTGGAATTATAGGGAGGGGCGTCATAGAATTTTTGATTTTGATATCTAGGCAAGTGGGGTGTCAAAATATAGATCTCAATTAGTAGAACTTGACTTATATATTTTTTTCTAACTTAAAAATGCACCTGTAAGTGGTTCCAAACATTCCACGTATACGTACTTCGGAACCCTTATGGCATACACTCGTGTATGTCTTGCCCGAATTATTATATTTTAACTTTAACTTAAAAATGCACCTGTAAGTGGTTCCAAACATTTCACGGAATACGTACTTCGGAACCCTTATGGCATACACTCGTGTAACTCTTGCCCGAATTATTTAATCATGTTAGTAAAATACGTGTAACAGTAATACAACTGGCTATAACTCTATGATGATAAGTATTAGGAGATATATTTATATTAACTTTTTATCTTATTTTTAATTATAGAACAAGAATATAAACTTATTTTGTGTAATTTGAAGCATCCGTATTAAGTGAAATTCTGCAGTACTTTCTTTTTTCGATATTTTTCGAAAACGGTTGACCTTATGACAAATGAACAAAGTATATTTTTATGTATTTTGTATCATATAATCTTCTACAAGAACACAACTCAAAATTTAAGAACAAAAAATACTACATAAAAATCGGTGGGCCCACTGGCCACAAACACCTCTGGTCTAAATTATTATTATTTGATACTGGAAATCGACAAAACTTATTAATACAAATCCCTGTATCAAATTTCATAACTGTAGTACAATGGATTCTCTAGATATTAAATAAACACTAATTTTGGGTAAAAGACTATAGTTCCATCACGAAGGTTTTTTGCTTAAAATTACATCCTCGATCTACTGTTAAATTTTTTTACACTAGTTGTAAATCAACCTGTATATAAAACCTATATTGTCATTAATTAATTGGAAATATTTTTGAAAGGTAAGAAAAATGCAGATTATATTTGTATACATATAACCTTTTTTATCTATTCGATAAACAATCTTAAAGTGTGTATGAACGTACATACTAAGATTTTTTCAATAAAATCAGATGACATTTTTAACATTATCTGATAAATGCAGTGCTCAAGATTTAACTGACTATTGTTATATATAATTTTATCTATAAGTACAGGATTAAAGGCGTCAAAAATATATTAATTAAGACGAGTGACTTGGACTTATAAATAAAAATATATGCATTATTAGATCAACAGAATTTTGAAGTAAATCTTCTTAAGCGAGCTAGTTAAATAATAAAAACTAATTTTGAATAAAATCTTTGGAGGGCTGTAGCCCTCTTGTGAAAAATTTCCGGACACATGTTCATATAATGTTTTTTGCTTAAAATATTTCTCTTAATTTACTGTTCAAGTTTGGCACGACAGCACTGAATCAACCTGTATAGCAAAGTATTCAAACATATTTTTTTGACAAATAAAAATTCGAAAAAATTAAAAATCGTTTATATTGCCTGTAAAATGTATATATACTCAAAAAATATATTTAATTAATGACTTACTAAAAAAATAAACTAAAAACTAACCAAAATAGATGGTATTCTAAAATTTAACACTGAATGATTTTCAGCATTTTAAGATTCTGAAAATTTATTAAGAACTGGGTCGACAATTAAAACATTTTTCATAAAATAAAAAAATGAAATAAAAACTAGCCAAAATAGATGGTATTGTAAAATTTGACACTGTACGATTTCAAGAATTTTAAGGTTCGAAAAATTTATTAAAACCTGGATCGACAATTAAAAGGTTTTTCATCAAAAAAGGTAAAATACAAATACTTCGATATTTTGATGAAAATATCGAGTTTATTGATAAATATAAATTTTATATTTACATTCCGAAAAATGTATGTACAGTATTGTTAGATAAAGCACGTGTTTTTGAAATTATAAGTAGTTCAAATAACTTAATGTATTGATTTAAATTCACATACTTTCTCTATTATCTACATATTATCACCTACGTCTTTCTTATTATTGATGATATATCGATAAATATGTAATAGAATTTTTTATCAATAAAAATAAAAATAAATATTTTATCATTTATTTTTTATCACATTTTTGCATTAAATTAATTAAATATAAAAAAAGTAAACGAATATCTAAAAATATTTATCACCCAGTCGTATACATCTCATTTTGATTAATTATAAGGCGTGTGATTGGTGCATTTTGAAATGCCCCCTCGAAATAAATTGTTAAATTTTATATTAGTGAACAGTGTTTTGTTTTTAACTTTAATACCTTTCAAACAATAATATTACAATTTTATCTAGGATGTTTAATTATTATTAATGATAAAAACAAAACACTATTGACTAATATAAAATTTATCAGTTTGTTTCGAGGCGGCATTTCAAAACACACCATCATTTTTTTCGGGATACAAAGTAGCCTATGTCCTTCTTCAGTATGTAAGCTATCTTCCTGCCAAATATCAACAAAATCGGTTCAGTGATTTAGCCGTGAAAAGGTAACAAACTTTCGCATTTATAATAGGTATTAGTATGGCTAGTAGATACGTAAAGGCTAATTTGAGTTAGTTATAAATAGTTATAAAGGCTAATTGAGTTAGTTATATTATTTCTCAACAATCTAAATTCAATAAAAAAACAAAAAAACGATCTAATTTTCATTAAAATTTGTCTTAATCCAACAAAAACACTTCACAAATTATGAGATTCAATTTTATTTCTAATCCACGAACTGTAAATCTTATTGATAAACAAATGATTGTAATTTACTAAAGAAAGACGGACATACTAATACATTCATACATACGATAACCTATCTTGATCAGGGTTTTCTTCATGTAAAGGTATTTTATAACACTAGATATTACAGGTAGCAGAGTATATAAACAAAATGTACTCGCTCTGGCATTTTATTCGATACCAGAACTAAAAAAGACACACCAGTGACGCAAAAAAAAATTAAACAAATAATACTTGTTTTGTAAACATTGAATTTTAATAAATAAAAAATTACGAGTAAAAAACAATTAAGTTTAGCTTTAGTTACTTAAATACTATTATATGTTACAAATAAATTTATGATATTTTTAAATACATAAAATATTGATAACATGATAACATATTTAATTTTATTTAATCGATAGTGAAAATATTATTTTAAGAAATCGTGTTTATTTTTATTTTTTAGTTTTTAAAATAATAGTGCCATCATGAAATTTAACGCCGAAAGATGTACGTATTCTATATACATATATAGTTTTATTTAGTAATTAATTTAATAGTCATTTAGATAGTAAGTAATGTTGGTAACCATAAAACAATCAAGTTAATGGATATTTTTTATCTTTTGATTAAAAAGGTAGTTAATTATTCTAACAACTAATTTTCGTCTATTTGTTAGATTTAATACCACAAAATAATTTCTACTATGATCAATTTTTTAACTTCTATGGAAATCAAAATCAAGTAACTATTGTTAAATTTATTATTATAACAATAAAAACAAAGTATCAGTTTTTTTTTCAAGAATAGTAGCCCCTTGAATAACCAACATTAAAAAAAGTTATAATTTTAAGTAAAATAAAAAATTCAAAAACCAGTGTGCTATGAAAATTAAACAATACTGAAAAAATGCTATAAAACATTTGTAAAACAATATTTTTGGTAATTTATATCATTATACAAGTCTTGAGGCTTCCGCGGTGGTCTTGATATAGATCTTGGCTTCTGGGTGTAAGCCGCGTCAGTTTGGTCGTGTTATCGGCCAACGTTTCGTCACACATTGCAGTGGACATCTTCAGGGCTCTTCTAAAAGAATGTCCACTGCAATGTGTGACGAAACGTTGGCCGATAACACGACCAAACTGACGAGGCTTACACCCAGAAGCCAAGATCTAAATTTATATCATTTACACTTTTTCCAATTTTTTTCGTATTATTAATTATGTATGATAAAATTCAATACAATTAATTAATATAATATTTTATTAATAATACTCAAAATTAATAAAAATCTTCAATCAATGTTAAGCATTCGTTTTAATCCTATGAAAATTTCATAGCACACCATTTTCTCGTATTCTTTTAGTGCACTTAAGCGCCTTTGGCGTCTGAAAAGTTATTTATATAATCGTTTTTTTTATTGTTGAAATTATTTACGTTTTTTTCAACATGTGCTACTATTTTCCATTATTTTCATTGCATTATCGACATATTTGATTACGATAGTCTCGATTTAAAGTCATAATTACCATAATAAAGGTAATTTAATAGCGGTACAGATTTCTTGAAAATGCGTAGCAAATGTGTACTTTTTTATAATGTTATTTAAATATATTTAAAATAATAAATTTGCACATTATTTTATCAAGTTGACATTTTTATTGTACTTAATAATATAATTGACACGTGATAAAAATGTTTATATTTAGTAGATATGTAGATATTACTTTATGTGATTTGCATACATACATGGCCCCCTCATCTTATCGCAGGCCCTTTCTTGATAAAAAAAACAAAGGGAATTTTTTGCTTACTAATTACTTTGGGCCCCATTTAGCCCCCAAGCTAGAGCCTTGTCAGCTCCCATTTGTGCTAGTAGCAAATCTAAAAAAAAAACGACAAGAGAGGCAGTATATGTATATAAAAAATTATGAATCGACTCTTTTGGTTTTTAAAAATGTTTGCAAATGAAACAAAATATTTGTTAATATAAATTAAAAAATTACACGAGTGTACATTGTACGTGCCCCGGTTCCCCCTACCTAGATAAATTCATTTTGAAATCTATATATTTGAGAGAATATGAAAAAAATTGATCTGAATTGTATACATGTTAGATCTCATTCGATTCGAAAGGGCTTTTTTTTGCCCCCCCCCCCCCCCTTATGGCTAC
The DNA here is from genome assembly GCA_961205875.1 of Sialis fuliginosa. Classification (NCBI taxonomy): domain Eukaryota; kingdom Metazoa; phylum Arthropoda; class Insecta; order Megaloptera; family Sialidae; genus Sialis; species Sialis fuliginosa. The sequence goes on along the minus strand of OY540809.1, from coordinate 13,208,964 downwards.
TGGTTGATAGTATTGATAAGTTAAATTTACTATCAGGAAGTATGTTTCTGTTTGATTTAATATAAAAACATGAAGTGAACAGATGTTAGCGATAAGTCACATAATTTGTCTAATTTATTGTCCAGAAATAAATTATATTTTTATATTGTTAATAATAGCAATATAACTTTAATAAATGTATATGTTTGGAATGTGTAGTTATCAGTTACCCTTAGTGAATTATCAGATATATATTATTATATCATAGTTAATTAATAAATATCAATTAATTATAAATAAAAAAGTTTTTTTTTAATAATATAAAATGCCGATACGGGTTAGCTACACATATAAATTACGCCATACTATTTTTTGTTACATATATCCCTCTCCCTAGTATTTCTTCATAATATCACGCCCCTCCCCCACTTTAATATACATTGTTTTTTTTATTTAAAACTATGTTTACACCGAAATTTAAAATAAAATGAGTATTTATGTATACTTAATTTCTAAGAAATTATGAGATATGACATTAGGATAAAAATAGTGACCGCAAAAGGGCTGTTTTTAGCCTATTTTTGAACCTCGTTGGCGACCTGGGGAAGAAATATAAAAATATGTTACAGGTACCAAATTACTCATCATTGAAAACTAAAATGAGCATCGCTTTTCGTTTTTTGAAAATTTCAAAAAATTACCCCTATTCAGGGGTTGAAATAATTCCAAAAAATTAAAAGTAAAAATTACCGCTAATTATAAAATCATTTATCATTGTATTTTTTTCTATGAAATAAACCTTAAAAAAGTGTATTCACGTATTTTCTTGATCGATAAGGGTTTATGTGGGTTAAAAAAACACCCCAAAGCTCTCCCATGGGGTTAAATCATCCCCAAAATATTTCTGAAAAAATATTTTAAGTGCTTGAAGTCATGGAAAATATATAATAACTATATTATATTAGTCCTGATGAGAAAACAACCCCTACGAGGGGTAAAACCACCCCTAATCAGAAGGACATAATGAAAAATCTTGAAAATTATAAATAAATCAGATAAATGATTTTATAATTAGCGGTTTTTTCGATTTTTTAATATTTTGGGTTTTTTTCAACACCTAAATAGGGGTAATTTCTTGAAATTTTCAAAAAATGAAAAGCGATGTTCACTTTGGTTTTTGATGACGAGTAATTTGGTACCTGTAACATACTTTTATATTTTTTCCCCAGGTCGCTAGCGAGGTCCAAAAAATAGACTAACTTTGCAGTCACTATTTATATAACATATAAATACCTTTTATAATAATTTCCAAATATAATTTATATGAAAATATTTACCAAATAATGTTTTATCATAATTATACAAAATAAACTATTTTTACGCAATTTTCTTGTCATCTTTTCCGAATAGTATGCGTGTCAAAATTAAATTAATCGTTTCTATTGTTCTCTAATTTGTGTATTTGTGTTTAATTGTTATTTAATCATAAAAGCATAGGTATTTATTTTTACATTTGTAAAAAAATTCCACATTTAAATAAATAAATATTTATTCTTTAAGAACATTTTTTCCTACACATTGTTTTTAATTTGTCTGTTCTGAAGTCGAAAAGTTAACTAACATTAGAAATCTTGAGTTTTTATATTCTGAAAATTAAATTATAGAAGATAGGGAGAAAATTATAACAAATAAATATGTATGGAACTTATTATAAAAGTGAATAATATTTCATATATCAATCTGGTACAAATTTTGACAAAATTAACATATCGTTTAATAAATAGAAAATAAAATAAAAATTATTTTTTTATTTGCACCATGAGTCTCAATATGAGTAAATACAACACTGCGCTTAAGACGCCCCTCTTTAAGACCAACAAGGGCGTACAATTATAAATTTTTCTCTGACTTAAGTCATTAGTTTTCTCAACTCATGTACTTACAGTAAGATTACGTTTAACGCGGTTTTTTCCATTTACTTTTTTTTATTAGTTTTTCATTTACATTAATTTCATCGCTCAAGCATAATTATCATATCGAATGAACATAAAGTGCATGAGCGTGACAGCACAGCCGCAAGCAAACAACGTTGGAAAATTTCTATACAAAAAAATATCAAATAACGAAGAACCTTCCACGTCACCATAATCACTCAAATATTTTTTGTTTTCGTGAATACTTATTATTAAAATATTGATATTAAAAGTATTAAAAAATATATTTTATGACATTTTATTTATATTGTTTAAATATTTACGACATGTATTGTTACAAATTAATTTTTTTTCGTTATTTAACTGTTATTTCACGTATCCCCATTATTTACATATTAACATAACCACTTTTAACGCTGTTTCATTTAGCGCTGACATTTCCTGGAACGTATCCCCCGCATTAAGCGGGGTCTTACTGTACTTTATGAAAAAAAATACAAAAATATAACCTCTTTAAACGCTGTTTCATTTAGCGCTAGCATTTCCTGGAACGTATCCCCCGCGTTAAGCGTAAAAAATTCACAAATTAAATTGGCACGTGCATATTACTATTGAAATTTATAATTTCAGATAAAAAATTGTTTCCATTCCTTTTAATTAATTTAATATCCATTATTTGAAAAAATGAAATGGATTCTTCAAAAAGCATTTAATGGAACATTAATAACACGTGTGTCTTATAAAACAAACGTGATAATATACGTAGAAAATTTTTATGAATGAAATTTGTTTTTCACATCGTTAATTCACAGTGGCGTAGCTAGAGTAGCCCAGAGCGAAAATTGAAAAAAATGTCCCCCTGGTATTATTTTGCTGACCTTTTTTTTCTTTTTGTTGTCACACTCCTGGAATTTCTAAAGACCTTTTTAGGTTTCCGTAGAAAACTAGGAAACCTTATAGTTTCGCCATGTCCGTCCTCAAAAACTTTATGCCGATTAAGATGAAATTTGGTATACGGACGAAGACTAATAACACAAAAACAGAAATGATAAGATTTTTGAAAAAACATTTTTTTTGGACCCCTTTCCCATAGACTGAAAAGTGAAGAGTTTTTTTTTCACTTACCCCATTGAGTGGGATGTCATTAGATAGGTCACCTGAAATGCAACAAAAAATGTTATATGATCTTTTGATTTTAACCCTTCAGTCACGATATATTTGCATTTAAATGTCGTTATCAGAGCGTCCCCCCCTGAAAAAAATTCAGAATGTAGCTTTTAATTAGTACTTCCACTGAAAATTATAACGTCAAAAACTGTCAAAATTTTGGACCCCTCACATAGACTGAAAATTGTACTCAAATTTTTTTCACTTACCCCATTGAGTGGGGTATCTTTAGATAGGTCTCCTAAAATGACCTTTTGATTTTAACCCTTTAAAATGTCGTTATCAGAGCGTCTCCTCCCCCCTTCTACTTTATAAACTATCGATGCAAAAAATCTAAAAAAAAATCTAGAATGTAGCTTTTAGTTAGTACTTTCAATGAAAATTATAACGAACACTGTGGCTAAAATAGTTTATAAAAAAAATTGAAATAACTCTTTATAAATCGTAATGACTATACGCAAACCTATCATGTGCGTGCCCAACACGCACTTGGCCGTTTTATTTTAATCCTCATGTCACTTTTTAATCCTCATAAAGATTTCCATCCCCATTTTAACGCCCCCAGTGGGGGTCGGTGTTGCAAAACCCTTCAGAGATATAGCGAGGAACTAAGTAAATAGAGTTTTTTAATAAAATACATCGATTATATTTTTTTTTTTTTTACTTGCAATTAGTTGCGGCAACTAAAAAAAGGTTTCAACAGTAATTAAAGAAAAATTAAGTAGAATAACAGACAGACCAAAAACGAAAAGATCAAGTGGAAAAATCGGATATTTTTCTATTTTCAAAATGATCATATCTTTTGAATCTGACGTTTAATTTTATTTTTATGTTGCCATGCTTTTATACTAATGTCAAAAATGAATTTTGAAGTTTAATTATGGACCAAATTATGAAATTCTAGTAAACTTTTCAAGATAAAACATTCTCTTCTCAATTTAAGAATGAGAAGAAATTACAAGTTTTATTTTATTTTATACTCAAACCGAAATGAGAGGTAATTTTACCAATCCTATTGTAGCTTAAATATGTATGAGCTAATCTTTATACTACCTAAAAAAAGGTATATGTAAAGTAATTAATAATAAGAGTAGTAAATAAAAAAACTATTAAAAAGGGGCTACATATTATTAACTAGAAAAAATCCTCGCGCATTCGTTCGCGTTTATTACCTACAAAACTTTTTCATTTTTATACAGACAAAGGATAGCAAAGCACACAGCTCTATAACCATAATAATATTGATAGTATTTAAAAATATATACAGAATGATTTACAACTAGTTAAAAAAAACGAACAGTAGTACAAGAATATAAACTTAATTTGTGTAATTTGACGCATCCTTATTAAGTAAAATTCTGCAATATTTTCTTTTTATTGATATTTCTCGAAAACGGTTGATCCTATAACAAATGAACAAAGTATATTTTTGTGTATTTTATGTCATATAATCTTCTACAAGAATCCAAATCGGGAAAAAATCAAAGAACGCGAAAAATACTTGATAAAAATCGGCAGGCTCACTAACCCCTTACATCCCAGGTCTAAATTATTATTGTTTGATACTGGAAATCGATAACACTTGTTAATAATAAACCGGTTATCAAATTTCATAACTGTACCACAATAGGTACTCTAGATATTAAATAATTTGGGCAAAACTTTTGGAAGGCTGTAGCTCCACCACGAAGAATTTCCGAATACATGTTCATATGAAGTTTTTTACTTAAAATAACATCCTCGATCTAAGGTAAATATACATAATCTCGGCTTAGTACATAATTACGGTCTATTTTATTAAAAATTAATAAATAAAATAACTTTAAGAGATTTCATAGAAGATACTTATTAATTGAATTGATTATTTTTCGAAATCCGAAGTAACGACAATGAAATCTCTTTAGTTATCTTATTTATTAATTTTTAATAAAATAGACCGTAATTATGTTCTAATCCGGGATTATGTACATTTACCTTACTGTGCAATTTTTGTACACAAGTTGTAAATCAGCCTATATATTATTTCATTAGTTAATTGTTGATACAGTTTAATAGATGTAAATATTTTTTTAAATATTTTATTGCAAAATCATAAATCAAAGTTCAATAGATTTTTTTAATCAATGAATTATTGTCTATTATTTTTATAAATATTTTGTGAAATGATTTCATCTTTATAAAAAATTATCTATTGATAGTCGACAGTAGCAAGTAACAACTATCATATAATACTAATCTATTATTTTACTAATCAATCTATAATTCCTTTTTAATATTAAAACCAAACTTGACCTAGATTTTAATTGTTATTGTAGTTTTTTTCATCGCACTTATTCGTTTTTGATCGATACACAATTTATCAATCACATCATTAATATTAAATATATTATATTATTATATTCTAACAGTGGCGTAGAAAGCTTTTTGCGATGGGGGGTGATATGACTAGGCGCCCTTTTTTACTGTTAATTTACCAAATTTTTCCTATTTTCTACTATTTTCTTCGTACTTGGGAAGTTTAAAAAAATGTATTTGAATTTTCTAATGAAGTAAACTCATGGGGGGTGATTGATCATCTTAATCCCCCCCCCCTCTATCTACGCCACTGTATTCTAAAGGTAAAATTACTATGCATTTATAAAAATATAGTTATAGGTAAGTTACAAGTTTAAAGTTATCAAAGTTTTTAGGTATTTTGCTTTATTATAAATTTATTTATTTAAGGAAAATTAGGTCTATATTACCCCCTCCCCCGCAGACGAGAGGAAATTTCTTCCATTTTAAGAAAAAACAATTATAATTGTATGAAAAAAATTTTTTTTTTGCAATATTTTATTTTTATTTATGTAATTATAAATAGTAAACAGACGATTTATTTACCATGATTATTGTTTATAGTAAATGTTAATTATGGTTTGGTAAAGGACGGTTAACTAACCGTGGTTTTTTTTCCTTTATGCAGCCTAGAGATACTCACAGTCAGAGTTCTGACAGCCCGAATCGATTTCTGATTGATTGTAGTAGCCAAGTTTCACCCACAGCTGTATTTTATAATTTTAATCAATCAATATCATTAAATAAACTTCAATTAAAAAAATATATTCTTGCTAAAAAGCGGTTTGGATAACTCTTACTGTTAGATCTCTGATGGAACCCACTATGTTCTTAATATGGCTAAAATAATAATTATGTAGATATAAAAAAAAACTTTGCAGTTTAAGCTTAATTATTATCTACACTAATTATGGTATCTATTTGAAAATAAAACTATGCCACTGTGAAACCAGATAAAAGGCTTTTGAAGGATTAAAACCCTTTAAAACAATACGACATTTAATAATAAATCACTCTTATCTCATTCTGTAATACCCTCTAATGATTTTATGATTCTAAAATTCTTTAAATTCCGTACAAATAATTTGTTTAAGATATAGTTAATTCTGTTTCTTAAAAAAATATTTATATCATAGTATTTTCATTATGTAAATATGACATATTTTCAAAACAATCAACAAACTTTAACTGTCGGATATCTATGTATTGTAATCCCTCCATTTACACGGTTAATTGGTTCCATGTAAAAAAAACGCGTAAATAGAGTAATAGAAATTGCTCTGTTACGTTGTGTTTTTTAAGTCTTTCCAACCTTTTCAATTATTACTGTACTTATTATTTGTTAGGTAATAAACGAGTTTTTAAATATATCGATTTTTTTAGAGGTGTTGATGGAAATATCTTATATCTGACCTTTTCTGAATCCATTCGAACTATTTTCGCCATGATGTCTGTCTGTCTGTCTGTAGACGCTGTAACTCAAAAACGGCAGAAATTTTATATTTAGGATTCATTTTTGTCTGGGAAGAAAATCTACTACGAATTAGACAAAAATGTTTCAAATATACCGTGCAATTATATTCTGATTCAACTCTTTGAAAGAATATTAAAGCTAGTTATCAATGTTAAAGGAGGAGTTATGTCTACTTTAAGAATTGAATAAAAACTTAACTGAAACTTTATTATAAATTTAATATTTAGCGTTTTCATTTGTATCAGAAAATAATTTGTTACGGTGTAAATGTTGTAGCGAATTTTAATAAGTATCTATAGTTTATGCCTGATTCATTTTTTTCTCTTTTATCACGTATACTGTTCACTCTTCAGTATTATGAAAATTCCGCGGTATCCATTGCAGATTTTTTTTACATAGCTTTACATTTCGGTTACAAAATTGGAATGAATAAAAATTGTGATAAATAATTTATTTCAGGTTCACCTATAATTTTCAAGATAAAATCTAATTTATTATATTGTGTTATAGTTTGCCTGATCCCGCAACGTTATGTGCTGGCTATCATGGGTCTGTTCGCCGTGATGATGGCGTACACGATGCGAATCGTGCTGAGTATCGCCATAGTTGACATGGTCAAACAAAACAGTTCGAGTTCTGAAACTATCGAAGGCGAGTGTCCAGCAGACTCATCGCAAAACGAGACACATACGGTGAGAGTTTTATATAAAAATAACGTATCAGACCCCATGTTATTCGGGGATATACATTTAATCCATACTAATATTATAAATGTGAAAGTGTCTCTGTCTGTTTGTTACCTTTTTCACGGCTAAACCGCTGAACCGATCTTGATGAAATTTGGCAGTGAGATAGCTTGCATCCCGAGGACGGACATAGGCTACTTTATATCTCAAAAATTCAACCCCTAATGAATTGCAAGGGGGTGGAAAAATTTTAATTTTTTTTAGTAATTAATATTTTACCCCCTCCGTTACAAATGAAGGGTTGTAAGTGGTTTTATTCGATCCGGCGGGAAAAATACTACGGGGGTGGGGAGAATTGGGGGAAAAACAACCCTCTATCTCGCATAGTAGCCGAGATATTTACGATTTTGTATAATGAAAGAAAACTAAAAATAAGAAAAATTTAATATTTCACCCCCTGTCGCATATAAAGGGTTGTAATTAGTTTTATTCGATCCGATGGAAAAAATATCATGGGGATGGGGGTTTCGAAATCCACGCGAGCGAAGCCGCGGGTAGCAGCTAGTATGTAACAAATCTATTAAACATTGGGAGCGTTCACGTCTGACCAAAAAACGGAACAACGAGCTTTGATTGGTTGATTCATGGAATTTCTGGTGGAATGTACCAGAAATTAAAAGAATGTCATTTTTTAAGCGTGTAAGGAAGTGAGAAAGAAGTAACTAGAAAGAGATAGAAACTAGTGACCAGGCTAACCAAAGAACTTTTATGTTCACTTCATGTTGAGCGTTTCTGCCAGAACACTAGTTTCTATCTCTTTCTGGTTACTCCTTTCTCACTTCATTACACACTTAAAAAATGACATTCTTTTAATTTCTGGTACATTCCCCCAGAAATTCCATGAATCAACCAATCAAAGCTCGTTGTTTACTGATTTTGGTCTTCAAGAAATTTACACAGATATGCACCTATTTGGACGATTTTTTGTTTGTTTGAAATAGTATACTCCCAAGGTGATCCCTTATAAATTTGATTAGAATCTGACCATGGACTTCAAAGATGCGCCACTCAAAAAGAGAAAAATAAAAACTTTGTAAGAAAAAAATACAATCGACTTCAAAATAAACGCCTCAAAACACTAAAAAGTATATAATAATTAAATTTAACAGTCGGTGCCAAGTAAACTTTTTAATAGATTTCTTGGTAAAATATATAAAACGGGAATTCGATTCGAGAATGGAAGTTGCCACTGTGCCTGTAAAAATCAAGTTAATATTATTTTTATTTCACAGGGCGGCATATATGAGTGGGACAGTACACGACAGGGCCTAATTCTGAGCTCGTTCTTCTGGGGTTACGTGATAACGCATCTACCTGGCGGTTACCTCGCGGAGAGGTTCGGCGGCAAACACACGCTGGGACTCGGTATTCTGTCGACGGCCATATTCACTCTACTGACTCCGATCTGCGTCAAGTACGGCGAGGACGTTGCGCTAATCATTGTGCGTGTTCTCGAGGGACTAGGGGAGGTAAGTTTCAACCTGTTTGCATCAGTCTTGGCCACTTTAACAGCAAGGTTTATTGTTTTTTGAGGTTGATGGGCTTCTTTTTTGTAACTCTCATGAACTCATGTTTAGTGGCGTCGCTAAGAGTAGCTGTGGGGGGGGGGCGGTCCACCCCGGGTGCCCCCCTCAGGATGACACCATTGTAATATGTTAAAAAATAAAGCCTATTTACTTTATTGTTTTGGTTATTTAGCTTTCAGGGAGTAAAATGTGCAAAAAAAATTGTTTTGGTCATTGAAAATCTGTAAGGAGTGTGATAACTATCCAATTTATTATAAAAATATATATTTTTTCGGTCGTTAAAAAATCACAGGGGTGACACCCGCCTAATGTGTAAAAAATAAAACCTATTGACTTTTTTGGCGAGGGGAAGGGGGTGACTCGATTTCCGTCCCGGGTGTCGATAGTGCTCATGTTACTATCAATTTAATTACCAAAGTCCGCAAATATAGTTTTTTATAGCTATTTATTTTGTATGTTTTTTTCCAGTAAATCCAATGATGGATAGTTGCTAATGTTTACAAAATGATAAGTACTACGACACAAAAGTTATAAATTAAAGAATCATAAATAATATAATAATTAATACATAGATTACACTAATAATTAGTTTAAACATCCACCATTTTGACACCCATTAGTAGATTGTTATCAAATTAAGCTGCTTTACAGTAATGGCAGTTATCAAATATCAACAAATATTTCTAATTTAGTACATCTAATTAAACAAGTATCCAACACTGGGGTATTGGCGAAGACTGGTGTCAGTCCTTTATAAGTTATTTATTTTTGTTTTTCGTCTAGGGTACGACGTACCCCGCACTGAGCGCGTTACTGGCGCGCTGGGCTCCGGCGCACGAGCGTGGACTGATCGGGTCGATCATATTCGCCGGATCGCAGATCGGTTCCGTGGTCGGCACCCTCGGCGGCGGTTACATCATAGAGCTGTGGGGCTGGGAGTGGTCTTTCTACTTCTTCGGTATCCTCAGCGTCATCTGGTGGTTACTGTGGTGTTTACTGTGCCACAGTGACCCAAACTCGCATCCGTGGATCAGTGACAAGGAGAAAAAGTATTTGGAGGAGCAAATAGGTATGTGTATTTAATGACAAACCCTCCACTACCATTTTTTGAATTATATGCGACATGAATTTTTAGCTTCCCAACAGGAAGTTATTGTAATCGGTCCGAATTGTATCGAAATCAAAAATTTCAAAATGTTTTTATGGTTTCAAGGTCACTATAGTATATTTATTATACTATTTTCAAAAAGACGTATATATGTGTATGGACAGTCGCCTGCAGAACTCGTCTGGCACCCTAAAGGCTAGAATCGCTTACAACAGATTCCAAATTTAAAGACAAACATCATCGGTTATCTTTTTCTACCAAGTTTAATATATTTAAATACTAAAATTCGGAATATCAAATATTTATTGCTACAAAATTTACTTATACAATTTTCGATAGATTACATAATAATTTAATTGCACAAATATATATGAGTACTATAAACGAAGAGTAGTTCTTTATCTAGCAAATGAATTTCTAAATATCTGTCTTTGTTTGATACATGGAGAAATGATTCAAATATTATAATAATCAAATGGGAGGAGCCTACTAAGTTTGTGATAAACGAAAATGAATACAAACTGCAAGACCATTAATGCAGGTGACTGTACCTACGTACATGAATTCTGTACATCCTGTACGAAATCTCGCAAATAAAAAATGCTATTGAGTTCGTTGGGATGCCAATCGAAGCGTCTTGACGTGAATATGATCTGAAAGAAAGGATTTTTCAAAATTTATCCCCTACGGTGGTAAAAGGAAGTGTAAAAGATTGTGTGAAGTTAAAAAAAGAGTATTTTGACGTATGATTGATATATAATTTATTGTTTTTATAAATAACATAAATTTTGTATATTCGTAAAGGACATATTATGCATGTACCTTTAAAATTAAAACTATTAATATTTCCAGGCGGAGAACGTTCTAAGACGCTTCCACCGCCTCCGTACAAGCACATGCTGATGTCTGCACCGCTCTGGGCGCTGATATGCGTCCAGTGCGGCCACGACTGGGGCTTCTTCACGATGGTGACCGACCTGCCTCTATTCATGAACGAGATCCTCAAGTTCAGCATCAGTAGCAACGGCCTGTACTCGAGTCTGCCGTACATAGTCATGTGGCTGTGCAGTATTGCTTCCGGGTGGTTATGTGATTTACTCATCAGGAAGAAAATGCTGAGCATCACGTGGGCGAGGAAGATATTCACAACAATCGGTATATACATTGATTAATTTAGTTTTTATTGCAGTTTTAATGTTTAATATTGGTTACTTCCAAATAACATCAGGGTGTCCACTGGATTTTGGAAATAAAATTCCCTGACTTTTCCCTGAACACAGATTCAAAATTCCCTGACTCGGGGGGACCCCGGGGCAAGAATGTGCAGAAATAAAATTTGAAGACCTTTTTTTTTTGGTCATAACTTGAAAATTTTACACTTGTTACTTACTTTCAATTCAATAACCTTTTTCTTTTTGTTGCTCGTCAACTTAAATTTATACACTTTTTTCCCTGACTTTCTAAAAAAAATTAATAATTTCCCTGACTTTCCCTGACCACTTTAGGCTTCCCTGACTTTCCAGAAAGTGAACACCCTGAACATAGTCCCGCAAATAGGCCTTGGCCTCTTAACTGTTTTTATGAAAAACGAACCCCTTATAGGATCACTTTGTTGTCCGTCTGTTTGTTCGTTAAAACACTTTTTCTCAGGAACGGTTCAAGGTATAAAGTAGAAATTAATATCAAATACTAAGATCTATAGCTTCATAGTCCTGCAAAAAATTCAAGTTTCTAACTCAATGCAATAAAAAGATACGTCCTTTCAAAACAAATTTACTGACAGACTGACTTACTGATCATCAAAACCTATAGGGTACTTTCCGTTGACCTAGAATCTTGAAATTTGGTACGAAGGAAGGTCTCGTAGCACAAGTAAAGGAAAACATTCGAAAATCATTAATTTCTAATTTGCGATTTCTTTCTTAGACGCCTTGGAAATCGAGTCCATTTTCTACGTAACTAACTATTGTCAACAATTAAGTTTTATATGACAGTACGGAACTCTCAGGGCGCGAGTTTTACCCGCACATGTTTGTTTTTTTCTATTATTTCATTATATTTTTTTTCAAGAAAAAATATGATTTATTTACAGCTTCCGTTGGTCCAGCGTTGTTCATGCTCGGCGCGTCTTACGCGGGCTGCGACAGGGTACTCGTGGTGGCACTTTTCACGATCGGCATGGGGTTGATGGGCGCGTTCTACCCCGGCATGAAGGTAAACGGACTTGACCTATCACCGAACTACGCCGGCACGGTAATGGCTATCGTCAACGGTATCGGAGCTATCACCGGCATCATCGTGCCCTACCTCACCGGCATTCTCACGAAAAATGTAAGTTTTACCATCAATCTCTGGTAGACCGCATACGACAAAATTACCATATTAAGTTTATGTTTGTTTACTCTATAAAAATTAATGTTGCAATATATTTTTTTATTTTTTTTTTATTATTCCGTATATTTGTTTTCATAAAAAGAATTAATCGTGTTTATGTTTTAAAATCTCAAACAATAGACGGTTAAATGACACAAGATTAAAATAATCTTTAAATGAATGTTATTAACACTGTATTCCTGTGCTGTATTCAATTATTTATATTTTCTCAATTGCAAAATGTTTACTCTAATTTTTATTGATTAGATGCGGAATAAAACATGTCTTGTTTAATAACATTTAATATATCATAGCACTCTGGAATTCTAAATAATATACATAGATACAGTAAAGCACATCAAAAACAACGATAAAATAAATATAAATAATATATAGTTTTCGTATAAAAAGTTATTGAAAATCAATATTTTGCTCCATATCATAAAACATGTATCAGATAATTTCACATAAATTACAAATCTGCAACAAAAAATATTGATTTAGATTCGAAAAAGGAAAGTAGTACTCGAAAAACCATCAAGGTGACATTTCTAAGATCACCCCATAATATCAATATTTAGCGCCCTCGAAACCATAAAACTTTTATTTATTATTTTTAAAATATTGGAGTCTTTAAAAAATCAACCGGTATATGGGCAAATCCACAGAACGTGGCCGCATGGGTGAACGGCAATATAGTGCGCGTGTGGGAATGTATATTACCCACCCATAAGTACACGAACTCAAAGTATACTTTATTGTGGATGTAAACATAGAGTTACAAGTCGATTGCTTGATTCATATAAAAACTGCAGCACAATTTGCATTGAAAAATCGGTTATTTTCACGTTTTCAGAATGGAACTTTAAAAAAAAGAAAAATTCATACCACCGCAATTTTCTCAGATTCAAACCAATGAATCTGAAATTTTTACTGGACATGTTTTTTGGTACAATGAACCTTTTCCCGGAGTTTCAAAGGCGCACACCTCTTACATTTCATATGCGCGATTGTTTTATCCAGCGAACGGCAATTTCAGCGTTTTTTATTTGGTTTATTTGCTGTAACTTTTGGAACATCCGAAGCACACTCCTGAAATTGAGACCAATTATTCTTCTCTTTGTTACGAAGATTTTGAGATGACATAGAAGAGTGTGCGTTCAATGCTCCATTTTGAAGAAGCATTTGAGTATTTTAATTTAAAGCTAATGCGGCCACGTTCTGTGGATTTGCCCATATATGTACTTATGTGCTAATTTTAATTTTTTCAGCACTCCGCACAAGAATGGCGAACTGTGTTCTGGATTTGTCTTGCAGTATTCATCGTTACCAACATTGTATTCTTAATTTGGGGTAGTGGGGAGCCCCAGTGGTGGGATCAGTGGGACGGCACGAACAGGGAGAACATTGAGGCAAATCAACTCAAAAAACAAGAAGAGAAGAAAACTAAATTATAGTATTGATTGTTGTAATTACGATTATTTATTGTTTAAAACAAATGTTTATACTGTACACATATTGTGTTGTTTTCATATATTTATTTATGTACATAAAATGTAGGTATTTTGTTTTAATTAAAATTTATATATTTATTGTTTTATTAGGTAAATGTTTTATATTAAAATCATGGCTCCCATATTCTATCACGAGTCCCCATGTAAGAAATATAATAATGCCCGGTATTATAAAGGAACTCGCAAAATTTGTAAGCTTGCAAACACTTTCAAACAAGGTATCAAACATATGCATATGACAGTTCTCTTTGAGTTTTTAACAGATAGTTTCATGTGCAGTAAGTTGATTTTTACCCTTTTTACTCAAGATTTGTAAATATACTTTACATAAGTACCTTTGTTTTTACTTCCTATGCATGAAATTATCTGTCAAAAACTCCAATAGAACTGTCATATAAGTTTAAAACCCATTTGAAAGTGTTTGCAAGCTTGCAAATTTGCGAGCTCTATAATACCGGATATAAGACTTTAAAAAGTCCACAGTAGTGTAAGCAGGGAGAGGCCAGTTGATTAATTTTTTTATTTATTCGTTCGCGTGAAATTTAGGTTAGTGAAAATAACACCAAGAAGTTAGGTTAAGTTTTTAGTTTCGCATTTGTACGCTAGATGTCACTAAACGAACCTAACCTATCATGTGTAAAAATGCCACACCCATTTTCTTTATCTAATCAATTAGGATACAAAATAGCATATCTCCTTCCTCAGGATGCAAGCTATAACCCTGCCAAATTTCATCAATATCGGTTGAGTGGTTTAGCCGCCAGACAGACAGACACATTTTCGCATTTATAATATTAGATTTAAAAATAATTTCACCCTCCCAAAAAAAAATATATTTACGCCACTGAATTTAATTAATATTTCATTTTTAAAATTCACAATATTTTTTACCGTCTTTTTTTTGCGTATTGAAAACCCCTGTAAAAAACTAGGTCAACTATATTTATAGAAACATTCAATTGAACGAATTGAAAAAGAATAAAACAAAATTGCTGATTGTTGTGGTTTATTTGTTTATTTTTTTTATCTATATAACAAAAAAAATCAAATGCAGTAAAATCAAAATTCATACAAGTTAAATAATTATTATAACAAAAGTACCCATCATAATGTATTTCAAATTCTAATACAATTGTAAATTTTCTTTACATAGGCACAAGAAGTATATTTTTCCAAAATTTACAAATACAGAACGACAAAAAAATCAATGGACAATTTTTTTAATATTTTCTAACTTTTTGTCCAAGAACTTTCTAATCACCTGTACAAAGGCCATAATTGTAAATACTGATAACTACATCTTAAAAATGGCATCATTTTTTCCTACGGCTAACTTTCTATAAATCATACGAAAATGTTTTCAGTCTATAATTTTTTTTTACAATTAGAGTCAAAATTTTTGCAGATCATATATCATATATCATTATTACAGAAATATACACCGACAGTTTCAATTAAAAAAACTGTACCAAATACAGCTCCATCAAAAAGTCGCTTTACCAAAAAAAATTCATATCGTAGAGAAAATTTATTTAAATGTAAAATATATGTACTTTATACTTTTATATATGACTCATCAAAAAATAGGCTTATTTTCAAATTTTTGTAAAAGTAACTGACCATTTTGAAGCAAATATTGTTTAAGCTCCTCCTACTTATTTGTTATAAAGTAATCAAAATTTATTAGACTACGACATACTTTGGTAAAACAATTTCTTGACCTCTCTGTACATAATATATTATAGTATATATTCATCTTGAATTAAATATAAAAACAAATATAAAAATATCAAATGGAGAATGTATACAACTTAAAAACTATTAAAGCATAAAAAAGTATTTTGCGATAATAATAATAATTGAGAGCAATAAAATAATAATTATTGACAGATTCACATATTCATTATACAACCTTACTGCGCAAACCGGCGATCAATATTTATTGACAGTATCAATATTGTCAATAATTCAAAAATATACATTGTTGAACAGATCAATATTTTTAATTAGACGTTCGATATATATTGAAAATAAACATCGATCAACTGTTTGGGCCTCTATATTATTATAAAAGAGTAAATATTACAAAAATATTCGAAAAATCTGTAGAAAAAATTCTTAAATTATAGGATTCGATAAAATGTGATGCCTCTAATTCTATAACTTTGAATCGAGCGAAGATAGATAGCTTTTAAATATTGGTGGGAGACATTTAGATTTTTGCCTCTATGCAAAACCAGGTTTAAGTATCACAAAATAATTCAAGCCCTTGTCAAATATTCAGTTATCATTTAACTTTGAGTATTTCCTTAATTGTATTATTGAGCTCCTGCATTGTCAGACTTGAAAAATAAATATTGTCTTAGTCAAAACGATATTTTGAGTCAGCAGTTTTTGGATACCTACTTAAAAATTACAAGTGCGTTATCACAACCTATCACTTCTACACCCCAAAGTTACAAAAATAAACAGAGCCAAAATAATATCTTAAAATTTATTTACAATAGTAAACGGGCCCCAAAAAATAGCTGCACACAAGATCTCACGAATTAGGGGCTCGGAAATAATAAATAATGATCTCAGAAACTAACTTTTGGAATTTTCTTCCACCTTCTGACTACAAGACATCACATTCTAACTAGCATCCAACACGAGTCTATGGTTTAAGCGAGGTACTAGAACAACCGCTATCTGAGATAACAATAGCGATACCTGCCCCGTTTGATCCCTCAGGTTTGATGACGGCTGTTCTATTTGTGTCAATGAGAAACATGGCCTCCTCGTACGACGGAGGCGGAGGCTCCACGGTAGGTACGTGTGGAACGAGAGCATCGTAAGACGGGGGAAGCGTGGCACTAGATGATGTACGTAACACGCAGCCAGCCGCTTGAAGCTCTGCTTGTTGTGCAGCTAATTGCTATAAGCAAGGAATCAAATGCTATTGTTATTAAAAAAATGGAAAAATTCTAAGACTTTTCCAGAGAATATTCAAGTCTTGAAGTGGACCTAATCAATTTAGCTACTAACAGAGTTATTTTGTAATTTATCAACTTAAATTCAAACAAAATTCCCAAGCTAAAAATAGATTTTATGTGGTATTTCTTGGAATTTATTTAAATGTGGAACATATTTAGTGAACATATTACCAGATGAGAAAATAGGGGACAAATTACCCGCTTACCCCCAAAAAACTGCAAACTTGCAGTGATCATTATAACAATTGTAATTAACAAATATCCAGTATTGTTTAATTATTTGTTTCCTTTTTCAGATAGAAAGCTTCAATACTAGACTAGTCTATTTAAAACATTTAATAAATTAAATAATAAAAAAAATGTGTACTAACCCTAAACATAGCTCTTTGATGTAGTAACATCTGTATCACACTTTTTCTTCTTAAATAAAGCATGCTCTTTACTGCGATCATCAGCCCAGATCCGATGAATATGGGTCCGACTAGCCACATGTGACCAAAGTGATTCAATAGAAACCCATCGGTGTCACCAAGTGCTAAGACTGTAACGACAGTTCCAACACTAAACAGAACCATCGCAAGAGCAAAATATGAGTACGACGTGCAGTCGCATCGTGCAAAATTCAACTCATCATCTACGTCAATGTCTCTTTGCCTCAGCCTTGCAAGACGTTGTCTTAAAAATGGACTGTCGAAAACTGTTGCCATTTTTGTCTTCTGTTTTTAAATGATCATTACAAATGAATTTATGTTGTTTCTTAACATACATGTGTTTGTTGATAAAATATTTAATATTTATAACGACAATAGAATATAATATACACTTTTCCCATTTTCAAAATTATATGTATAAATACCGGTATTATTATTTGATAAGTCGTATTTCTTCACAAACTTTTATACACCTCGTTTTCATTTCTCCTATCTTATATTCGACAGTTGTGATTTAAAAGTCATGGACACTGACATTTACTCTAAATTGCATTTGGAAATTCTTCAGTAAATATCCACAACTACAAAAAGTGCACGTACCACATACTTCAAAATAATCTCTCTTCTTCTTTTAATATTCAACAATCAGACGTGTAAAAAGAGATGCCACATCAATGCACTTTTTTATAATTCACCTTCATGTATCAACTGTCACATACACAAATACACACAAATATATGGTAAACATTATTTTATAAATGAATCATGTAGGTTTATATTTCTTTGTCACTGATATACGTTTTATGTAAATATGGTACATTATGTATAATATGCAATTATAGATAAAAATTTGAAATAAATAAATATATTAATTTTAGGAATTTTTTGCGAAAGTTGGTAAAATTATAACAGCTGACAGAAAAGGATAACAGAAAATTATCATGACATTTGTGTGAAGTCGTAAAAGTCTGGAATGGAACTTTAAAGAAAATATTGGGTCAGCTTAATTAATGCGTAATGTATTATTTATCTATCGTTCTATTTCTTATCAGCGTATTTCAAAATTATGGTACGTTGTTCAACGTTAAAATATACTATAATACTTTATGAATATGACTAATTAACTTTTATTTTAATTTTACAGTGTCAGGTTATAGTATTGCCCTGACAAGTAATGCCCCAATTGTCCAAGGGGCTACAGTAAATTTCACTGCTGTATTGACAGACAGAGGAAATATTCCAGAAGGGTACTTTAAATGGATGTGGGAAGATAATGCTCTAGATGGCCACACACAAGAAGTTAGAATATTTATATAAATTACTAAAACTCATCAATAAAACATATATTTGTCATTTTCAGGTAAAATCATACTCGCCAGTATCAACATGGAATGTTAGTTATCCCAGAAAAAATGCACCTGGTCCTTATGTAGTACAAGTAGAAGTATATATGTGGAATTTTATATATTGGTCGTTTTTAACTTCAGAACGTCATCGTTTTACTATTTCTGGTAATATAACAGTTAACCCATTCATTCATGTTTGATATTAATATTTAATTGAACATTTTCAGCTATGCTCAATGGGAACATGAACCTAACACAAGGTTCAGTCAATCGTAATAATTACATTTCAAACACACAAGAAGTAGTTCATAAAGTCATACTCTCACAACCAGACTCTGATTATATAAACGAAAAAGCAACAAGTATACTAACATACTGGTTTGTGAATTGTACTTACTATAGTTTTACGAACGACTTTCAATTTATAATGAACTATACACAACCTGATGCTGTTTATGAAATCGAAGCATTAGTGGTTGCAAGTTTTGAGCCTATACCTACAACTACAATACCTTCAACGACCAGTACTACCACAACAACAACAAGTACAACGACAATAAAAACTACAAGTGTGTCACCACCGTCGACAACAACTTTGAAGTCTGGTACTGTATCTAATGTAACAAGTACCATTGATAAGAAATCTGTGGTGAAAAGGGAATTAATAGAAAATACGAGTCCAGTTTTTGGAAATATCACTGTGCCATTTGTTTGTTTGAATAAAAGTGTCGTCCCACCTGATCCTAAAAAGATTTATGGATATTTTCATCATAAAATTATTGTTAAAGGCTAGTACTTTTCAAGGAGTAAATTATGTAATTTTACTATGTATTTAATATTGATTACTGATTTCAGCTCCAGTAAATAATGTCTCAGTGACAGGGAACAACTGGTTACAGCAAGGAGACATGTTGAACTTGAACATAAAGTGCAGTGGATCGCCTCCCTACAATTACTGTTACATTTACTTAAAAGGGCTGCATAATATAACTGGGAATGAGACCTGTCCTCAAAAGATGACCAAGAATACGTGTCGTATGGAGATGGCGCGTTACTTACCCGATCCTGTAGAATACACTATACTGATTCTCCTCGAGAATGAAGTGTCGAAAATTATATCGCCCGTTACAGTAACTGTTTATAAAGGTAACATTATATACTTTATTATAATCTGAGTGTTTAGTAATATTCTGTTCCGTTTTTAGCTATTCATCATGCGCAGTTATCTGTAATAGTTGTTCCGGTATCATTTAGTTTAGTTGCGGCTGTTTTAATTGTTTTTGGAATCGCTTACTATATTCAAAGCAGAAGAATGTAAGTACCCTTTATTGGCCTGTAACTTTTGAAGATGTTTTTTGAAGGAATATTAAAGAAGAGATATCAAATTTTAATTTCCTTTTTGAAAAATTTCATTACAATCATTTTTATCAAAGTCACAGATATTTGAATATTGTATATATGTTTCTTTTTGTTTAGGTTCACTGTAGAAGTAGCCGATTTTGATTTCGGTCAACAATATGCCGATCTTGAGTATAAAACATTCCGAGAAAGACTCCATGATTCAATAATCAACGCGTTTGGTCGAGTGCCGCCATTATCTGACCAAGAAACCCCCGAATGGACACCAGACAACTCACCGACTAATGGATTGAAATATGGGAGTATGACATAAAAATATCACTGATTCTATAGTTTAATCTTTTAACCTTTCTTATGCTATTTATTATCAATGAATACGTGTGTCTATTAGAAGAAAATACAAAAATATATTGTCTTTTGAAGGATTTTTAATATTTATACAATTCAGGAAATTGCGCATGGTTAAAATGATGTTATAAGATGGTTAAGTTTTGTAGTCATTTCACGTAAAAATAATAGTGAAATTCACTTAACGGGCTACGGATATAGATTTTAGCCCATTAATTATACATATGAATAGTTTAAAAGAGAAAATAAGTTCTGCGTTGATAAGTTTTGCTTCCGACATATCATTTAAAAATAATCTGCTTCTAATAGACGCAAATTTCTATAGAAATGATAGTCAATTCCGTACTGTTTTTAGATTTTATCCTTTATAATTATTTTTTTACGTAAAGATACAAACCCACAGTTTTCTTCCACATTTATTCTATTGACAATAACTACTGAATCTAAAAAAGCCGGTCAATATAGATAATTGAAATTAGAGGTGCCAAAATTTTTATTTTACAGTTTTTTTTTTATTAGACCGGTTTTAGTTTAAGAAATAGTCAAGTAGTTAAATGCATTTTGAAAGGTTATTTTATCTATTTTAAACTATCTAAAATAATTATTATGATTTTATTTATTTATATACAGTGAAACTTGAAATGTCTGTTATCATTTTAACAAATAACCTCGCTTATTTGTTAAAGCGCATGTTATCCTGCATCCGACAGACAATTGAAGTTTTACTGTATATAGTTTTAAAGGCATATCTGTATATATCGACACTGGAAAGCTGAAATTAAATAAACTATATGACATATACCAAATTTTACAATCGGACAAAAACTATATTTTTCATTTTTCTTCTTATATCTACTAAAATTAGTCATGTTTGATATTTGTTTCAACTTAATGAAATAATGTCCTTTGTGTTAATGATATATATAACTCAATATCGGCAAAAATTTTGCTTATTTGGTTTCAGCTTTCCATTGTTGATATTTGGTATTTAAATATCTTTACAATTTGGATATATAAAATTGTTCAGTATTTTTATTTCTTCTATAGGTAGTTGTTTATAACAAGAGATATAAGATTAATATTATTTTTTTAAATATATATATAATATGCATTCATATTTTAATTCATTTATTTTACCAAAGAGTATAGAATTTTCAGTTTTAAATATCTAACTGCGAAATTAATAAAAAAAATGAAGTTTTAATAATTTTTAGTAAATAGCAAAAAGTCTGTTAAATTATGACAACAATAAAATTTATGATCTCGCGTAAAATTAATTTAAAAAAACAATGATTTTTACAAATGAAAATTCTATATATATTATACACATAAAATTATATGATGAATTTTATTGTATCTATTTTTTATAATTTCATCTGTCGATTTATTGGTTAGTGTTAAGGGTTATTCGAAGTTGCCTGTTTTAATGCACAAGATTAACAAAGTTGGCAAACGCGATTGTGATATGAAATGAAATATTTTTAGAATTGTTGATATGATATTATTTTATTAATTTTAGTTTTTATACTTGATTATGTATCTTTTTATTCATTTCAAAATAAATGGAAACTAAATTGTTACTAAAATTATATTTTGTGTTTTATTTTTTACACCCATTTTAGATTTTTAAATTCAATATTTCAAATTATAGTAGGTATAATTTTTTAGATTCCTAGAATGTTAATAAAACAATAATATAAGGATAGTCGAGTATTTGTTTATTTTTAGGAAAAGAATGTAAATTTGTTGAGACTTACCTAGGGTTTCTTGCGCCCTCAGCATGGACGTGTATCAGCACTTTCTTTAATTGTTGTTTGGAAACAATCAAATTTACAATCGAATAGTAATAATTTCACTTTTCTCGCTTTGGTTGAAGCAAATAGGGTATTTTACACTATTGATAAAATTAGTCGAGTTTTTTACGTGAAAAGTCAGTATTTTAATAATAAAATAACCCTAATTTAAAATTGAAATTTTTAAACTGTTTGTCACGTGATTACAAACCAATTACAAACGGCGATTTGTAGTCTGTGAGGTGTGACGTCACAATGGGTAGTTGGTACCACGCGTGCCACATTCAGAATGTCAAAACACTCAATCAAAAAGATTGTGTTACGCCAGGAAAATTTTCATTTGAATAGAAAGACTATTTTCAAAGTTTTTTCGACATTGGGGAATTTTCTCTTCTGTTTATGCCTGAAAATATTAATGATCTTTCAGGAGAAAATTAATAAAAAATATTAAAATTTGCAACAAAGTCATAAACATAATAATTTAAAAATTTAAAAATACATAACAAACAATTATAATATAATTAAATATAAATAAATATTGATAGAACTATAAAAATTGTCATTTATATTAAGTGTCATTTGATGATAGTGAGTATTAATGTTCATCATCGTCCTATGATAGTGGGCTCGTCAGCTAAAGCCAACTCCTCGCAAGGGGCCTTGGAGCCTTTCCTCTTCCTCGAGTACAACATGAATGAACAAGCGCTAAATATTAACATTGCAAACACAAACCTGCAATAAATATAAACACACATTAATAACGAATAACGCGTTACATTCAGGAGATTTTTAGATATTTTATAGAGCAGCTCGACCGCGTTCTATTAAACATAAAATTTAATAAAAAAAATTTTCGTTTCATTTTTTTCGTCGTCCCCTTCAACAGACTTGTGCGCCCCTCTTGTATAAATAAATACCTTTTTTTTACTCATCGACCCGCCACTGTACTCGTATATTTTAATTTTAGAATACATCCTGAGAAATATTTTTTGTCGAAAAACTTTTTCTTTAAACTAATGGTTCATCAATTACAAAGAAATAAACAATCAACCCTTTTATAACAATTATCGCGCTAGAATTTTTCAATCCTGATAATTTTGGCTCAATCTATTTTCAAAAGTTTCCTCAAAAATGTTTTTTTAAATGCATAGAAAAATACACATCATATACATAATAAAATTTGTGTTTCATTTGACACTCTACACGATGCCTTTGATTTTTTTCCATTTCTCAATTTACCCCCTAACCTAACCTAACCCTAGAATGAAAATTCAACTTTTTGTACTTTACGTCCATGATATAATTCAATTACCAAACTGAACCAAACAATCAATTTCAATTTTTTACGTCGAATAGTTTCAGAACACAAAAATAGTCAAATGCGAGTCGACCCTCGCGTATTACTGCTCCGTACCGTATAATTAGGTACACCATTAACACTAGGTAGCACAACTTTATCGATTTAAAACAGTGTATTCAGTGGCAGTTTAGATATTATCGAAAAGGTGGAAGCACAATATATTTTCCATTTGTATTAGATTATAATTTTGAATTATTTTTGAAAAAATACATATGTACAGTAAATGCTAATAATTTTCTTTTGATTTTTCTCACTATTAGGTACTTTTGGAGATATAGACAGAGGAGAAGATTTTTTTTAAGTTACGTCTAAGTAAGCACCCTTACATTAAATTATTGATTTGAGGAATGCCCCCCTGCCGGGCGTGCCCCGGTTACGCCATCGTAGATTTGTTAATTTTATCTATGGAAATGTTTATTTGAGATTTATTTTTTAATTGTAATGTGTAGGACGGATTGTTTCTTTTGAAGCGTTTAGAAGCAGATCACATGAATGTATTTATAGCCGTTTGTTTGTACAGACAACATTAGTATAGTCTAATTTCCGATGCTCTATTGTTATTTTTGCATTACATATGTGAGAACACGGTGTCTACTGTCTATTAGTTGACACTCTAACTTGTGCAATAGAAATATTACGTATACAATATAAATAAATCCAGTGAGAGATTTAGGCATGGACAACATGGGTTACTACCCAGGGCGGCAAAATTTTGGGGGGCGGCAGATTCTGGGAGAATACAACTTTTTTAGTTTAATACACAACACTAAAAAAAATAGGAATACAAAAAATTTCTCCGATTATCAAAACGATTTTTCAGTTATAAAAACAGTTATCACTTTTCAGTTCATATGGTAATTCTAAAACTTATTTTAAAAATAGATTATTTTTTCCCTTGGTAGAGGGGCGGACATTTTTTTTGCCCAGGGCGGCACTTAACGTAAATCCGCCGCTGAATAAATCAACAAAAGTGAAACCAAAAATATAGATTCCTTTATCAATAATTTTTTTACTACTTAAAAAACAATGTGTTTGATATACTATTATTTAAAAAAAAAAAAACTATATTTGCGGACTAAATTAAATTGATTAAATAAAAAGTTACTTGTTTTATTAGTAACATGAGTTCATGAAAATTACAAAAAAAAAAACCGTCAATCACAAAAACAGCGGCCATAACTGGTGCCAGTATCTTAAAGTTTCTATCGAAATGATTTGAAATGTTAATACAAGAAACTAATTTATATAACACATATTTTAAGATGAAATTCATTTTTGTGTGATGTATAGTTACAGAGTACTATGTCGTCAAAGATTGGATGTTTTTTATTCACCCAATATCTCTTGTTTGCTAATAAATCAAAAACCATTTTTTAATGCAGTATAGTGGAACCTCGTTAGTACGTTTTTGAGGGGACTGGGAGAAAATGCATTAAAGAAAAAACACGTACTAACGAAGTTCCACTGTATATGTTAACTTTTTAGTTAACTACTATTGGATTTCTTCGGTTCCTCTTTCTTGTTATCCTTTAGCAAACGACGCGACGTTTGTATTTAAGTTTTAGCGTTATTATGTTTGTTCTTTTGAAATTACGTTCTTTGAGAAAATATTTACAAATACATTATATACTTGTACTGATGTAAAATAAAGATAAACATGATAAAAAAACATAATTTTAGTTCAATAAACCCATCATGGGCGTGCGTGGTAACAGGAAAACCGGAAAATCCCGCCTTTATTCTCTTGGGTTTTTTATTTACTTTTTTTTTTATTTATATTTATTTTGAGATTGGTGAAACAGTGGCGTAATCAAGATTTTTAAAATGGGAAGATGGGCTATTGCTTACCCTCTGGTACGCCACTGAACCGAGACGATACCACTTGAATTTTAATGAGACGAGACTGTTTCAAATTGACTATTTGTCATTAAAGCTAAATCAAATTATTTTTTAATTAAAAAAAAATTCTCACGAGTCCAATAGGTTTCGGTTTCGATCATGCATACGAGAGGGACGAGACTTACCTAGTTCTCGTCTCAAGTGCAGCCCTAAGTTTTGTCGATTTGATAATTCTGATGTGATTAATATACTTACCACCCTAAATAAATACTTGATCCATATTTGAAAGTGGACCCAACTGGAAATGAGTATTTCACGTTATTCTTCTCGTAATCAATAGAACTGACCAGTACTTCGATTACAACCAGAACTGTAGCAGCTGAAATACATAAATAAAAATAATTTGAATTTACAAACACGTGCTCCCAAGCAATATTATAATATATTTTTTAAATGGTGAATAAGATAAAAATATATTTTAAATAAAAGATCTAGAAAATAATATTATCTATAATTTTTATTCTATTCATTTTTCAAGTTTACCAAACCGTTTTCAAGATATAGGGTATTTGACAAAATTTAAAAATATATGTAAATTGTGCGTATGTATATAATAACTTCCTTCGTTTATTTTTCCAGAATAAATCCCCCCCCCCCCCAAAAAAAAAAAACCGCTGAAAATATTCTTTTTAAGCTTTCCAAGATATCTAACAAAATAGTTCGAGAATTTTTTACTCAGAAACTATAAACTTTAGAAAAAGAGTACGAGACACAAAAAATGTTTATTTTGGTCTAATAAAGCTCGGAAAATTATTTTAAAAATTAAAAAAAACTTTTTAAAACTTTTTCTATTTATTTTATTTTAGCAAAAACAAAAGAAAATATAAATTGTTAAAAAAAAGTCTAGAATAATTCTCCAAGTTTCATTAGACCAAAATAAACATTTTTTGTATTTTGTACTTTTTCTCTAAAAATGATGATTTCTGAGTAAAAAATAAGATATCTAACGAAATAATTTCGAGATTTTGAATATCTTGAATATTCAAAATCTCGAAATTATTTCGTTAGATATCTTATAAAGTTTAGGTCGTTCAAAAAAAAGTTTTCAATGAAAGATTTGTGTTTTTTCACGTAGAATAAGATATTTGAAGTTGACCTTCAAATATCCTTGAAGGTCCCGTTAAAATAACAAATTAATGACTATTCGATTACTCCCTCACAACCAAACATTTTTTTTCACATATGCGATGATTCTGAGATAATAATCTGTAACACTTTAAATGCCCCACCCACAACATACATTATTTTCAAAATTTTTAAATTTATTATCAATTCAGTGTTAAACACCCTATTTTTAAATTCTATAATTAAACTCTTATTGCATCATGCCACGGTGTTACTAAAAAAGTAATTCGCATTCCGGTGGTCTAGGGATCGATACTATTTAATGAAATGCAGTTGTACATTTCACTTATAAATATTTAACACGTATATACCTGCGATAATGTGTTTACATTAATTATTCCAGTATAAAAAATTTCACACACAATAATGGAATCCATTAAACTTATGTTTAATCACAAAACACTGCAATTTCACTAAAATGTTTGAGTTTATAAAACAAAGAGATCACATAAAATTACAATTGAGGTGAAATGTATGTAGGTACATCTGTCTTTACGGAAATATTTATGTGTAATGTATTATACTAGTTTTGGCAACTATAGTTGCCAAAATATTTAGGTACTTTTATACACTTTGGGAAAGTTGTAGTTACAATGTACTATCTACAGTAAATAAGTTTGAAATATGCTTCCAATATTATCAAACCGATTTTCAATAAAAAAGTGCGAGTAAAACTTGCGCCCTGAGGGTTCCGTATCGTTATATAAAATTTAATTATTGACAATAGTTAGTTACGTAGACAAAGGACACAATTCCCAAAGAAACTGTAAAATTAATTTTGTCACGTAATAATTCCACATAGTATTAAAAATAAATGATCTCCGGATTTTTTTCTTTACTTGTGCTATGAAACCTTCCTTCATGCCAAATTTTAAGATTCTAAGTCAACGGGAAGTACCCTATAAGTGAGTCAGTCTGTCAGTATCAAAATACTCTTTGAAAGACCTAATTTTTTCATGGCATTAAGTTAGAAACTTAAATTTCTTACAGGACTAAGAGGCTGTAGATCTTAGTATTTGATATTAATTTCAACTTGATACCTCTATCCGTTCCTGAGAAAATGAGAGACAACATTTAATGATGAATTCGATTGTATAATTTCAAATCATTCGAATATCTGAGTGTTAATTTTTTCAACAATCGCCAACCTCTACTTTTGGATAAATGGTAATTTTTTTGCCGGTGAGCTTTTAGGTTAGGTTAGTTCTATTTGTAATTAATACTAACCTGAAATGAAGTGAATTCCTCCAGCTAGTCTCTTGAACATGTACCGCGGATTTTTAAACGTGTAAATTGAGAACAAGAATCCCATGATGATCAGAAACAAACTTATCATTGCAAACGACACCTGGGTTCGACTGTAATCTAAAACAAACAATTAAATATTTAATTTCATCTACTAGACCGATTTTGATGGGACTTTCACTGATAATATAGAATTAGTTTAGGCTAGGTACCACCACGCTACTCCATCTAGGAGCTGAGCAGTAACATAAAATACGTAAAGGGAATTAGTATACAAATGTTTAAAGGAGATAATCTAAAACAAACAATTAAATACTGAATTTCATCTACTGGACCGATTTTGATGGGACTTTCACTGATAATATAGAATTAGTTTAGGCTAGGTATCACCACGCTACTCCATCTAGGAGCTGAGCAGTAACATAAAATACGTAAGGGGAATTAGTATACAAATGTTTAAAGGGAATAATCTAAAACAAACAATTAAATATTGAATTTCATTTACTGGACCGATTTTGATGGGACTTTCACCGAGAATATAGAATTATATAGTTTAGGTGTGAGTAGTAACATCAAACACGTAATTATGAATTAGTGCATACATGTTAGGGAGGGGTGAGGGGGTTAAATAACTATAAACTTACTTAGAACATGTTCATCAATCGCTGGATCAAGTTTAATCATCTTTTCTGTTGGAAACATTTCTCGATATTTACAAACATCTGAAAAGAAAAGAAAAAACGTTATTAATAAAATAAATACCTAAGTCACGCATTTTTGACCCGTTCCTTCCCCTTTGTGACGTTGCATCACATTTTTGTCAACCCCTTATCTAATAATACGTCACAAAACCTGGACCCCCCAAATGAATGATTATTTTTATGAATGAAATTTTTTTTTCAAAATTGATCATTATAAACAGAGTAAAATAAAATCTCTACCTATATATGTACTTTAATAAAATAGGAATAATATATTTCAGACGTTGCGTCACGTCACGTCGACAC
Source organism: Sialis fuliginosa (assembly GCA_961205875.1). Classification (NCBI taxonomy): domain Eukaryota; kingdom Metazoa; phylum Arthropoda; class Insecta; order Megaloptera; family Sialidae; genus Sialis; species Sialis fuliginosa. The sequence goes on along the minus strand of OY540809.1, from coordinate 13,179,921 downwards.
ATATCACGCTAGGCAATTTCCCCCCCTCTAGCATTTTGGCATACGTACTTTATGGACGACCCTTAAGTAAGGTTCATCAAATGATCACATAAGCTTGAAGTCTTGCATTTAACACATACATATTTCTATAACTCAGTAGTTTTCAAACTTTTTCAACTCGCGGCGCCCTTTTTAAACTAAGGTTTTCTCATGGCGTCCTTCCCTAAGTCAAAGTAATGAATAAGTCAGTGGTGTACCGTAAGTTTTTGCCGCTCGGGGCAGATAGCAAATTTGCCGCCCCTCCCTACATTATATGCTAAATGTGAAAATTGAAGACCTTGTTTTTTCGTTGCTACCTCAAAAACGCCCCTAGCAAATTGCAGCCCGGGGAGAGTGCTCCCTTTGCCCCACCCCCACTCGGTACGCTACTGGAACAAGTCAAACAACAGCATTATTGAACTAATTCATTCATTATTTATTCATTAACATTTAATTAATGGTATGGATGAGCCTGCAGATTCGCGACGTGCATTTTGGGAACCACTGCTATAAATAATACTTATCCATTGAACTAATATCCTAAGATCAACACGGCCCTAATCAGGACGTTTCTATACATACATTAATTACGACGTTATAGAGGATCTTTATAATCCTTGTAATTCCCTTTCTAAAAGGATTTCCTTTAAATACGTAGGAGTATAATATTCCTTTGATTAATTATTACTCATTTTATAGATTAGTTAATGTTACATAATATGTATTATATCCAGTTAGTTAATTTTAATTGAATTGATTTTAATTATTTGTAATTTTGTTAAATTAAAATATATACTTTATATTATCAATTTTTTATCTCCCGGAAAAAGACGCGAGGAAAAAAGACTTCCGGTTACTCTTCAACAATATCTAAGTTTTAAATCGTAATTGGAAAATTTGTTGTTCAGATATAAATGAGTAAAAATTGTATACATGAACATCTGAAGAAGAAATAAAGTTACTGACGATAAAAATAAGGTAAAATAAGTTTTCAGTAGCTCTATATATTCAATTATTCTAGCATCAATCTGGAAGACATCTAAATCAATATTCAGTAAGGGGAAGAACAATTTAAAAATGTTTTTAAATGACAGGTACTTCACTTTGAATGCAATATCAATGAGGCAAATCTGACGTTCTTAAGGATATTGTAAAAAAGAAAATAACTTGACTTTCAATCAATATTTTAAGTGTGATAAATGGGATGTACGATTTTGTCAATTTCCTGATTTTAAAACCAGATTAGATACTTGATAAATTAGTATTTTATAGATTACAAGCAGTTCTCCGCGCCTTCGCCAGCGTTTTCTTTTTTTTATAAATCAAGTATTTTTCATTGTTATATTATTTTATTAACCGACTTCAAAAAAACGAGGAGGTTCTCAAATCGACAATATATATTTTTTATGTATGAGCGGGTATAACTTCGACATATATGCAACGAATTGGACGATTTTTGTTTGTTTGAAAGAGTCTATCTATCTCAAGGTGGTCCCATATAAATTTTATCAGAAGAAAGAAAGATACGCCACTGAAAAGGGAAAAATAAAAAACTTTAAAAAACTAAGAACACTGAAAAGTGTATAATAATTAAATTTAACGGTTTTTGAATTCGGTGCCAAACCAATAAAAGAAATAATAAGAAAGAAAAAAAAAGTCGGTTTTATTTTATTTTTTATTTTATTTTTTTTAAATCGGTTGACTCGCCTTTTGTGACAGCGGAAGTCCCAGAGATTAACATTTTTCAATTATTTAGATTTGTAATAATTTAATAAATACAAGTGAAAATATATTTTTTATTATTTTCTCATTTTTTTTAATACGGAGAGAGATAAAGGCGTCAAATTTTTAGGGCACCGAAAAAAGGTCACTATGGCTTTGTTTATAAACAACATACCGAATATTGGCACGTATATTGTATTCTATATTATTATACCTATATATGTATTGATTCAATATAGTTGTAGCACATTTTGCATTCTATTGCAGAGAGTAAACCGAATACCAACTAAATCGTATGCTTACAAGTATCTGGCTGAATATATACATCTATAACATTGTCACAGTTGTGCGGTGATCGTTGGACCTTTGCCAATATATTGTCTTCGAACTTTTTTTTTGGCACTGACGTGTTTTCTTTCTGTCATTAAGGCTTAAAGTTGCCGGTAAAAATAACATTCCTAAACGAGAAAATTTAACTCGTTAGAACCCCCCCCCCCCCCCCCATATACACACTCACGCATATAATACATGATTCAGGCGCGTGATTGATAGCGAATGACGAGGTACCAAATGTGACAAAAAAAGTTATTTTTGTTAAGTTGTAGTTTTGTTCTAAATAATAAGTAATTTTTTTAACAAGATATGTAATTGCAAAATAACGATGAAGCGTAACTTTCTATTGATAACTTATATGGTTTAGATATGTCTCATCTCACAATTTACATTTTTTGCTGCATTCCTCAAAAAAAATACAGAATAATTTTTAAAAAGCACAAATTTTCAGTCATATCTCCGCGAAATTTTTTTCGGTTTTCATGATCCAAAGCTCATTCGTAAGCCTGTACTTTCTAGTTTTTGAATCAAGAGCTCAATAATTTTTATCATATCCTGCCGCTCTGTGCCAAGGGTTAAAAGAATTCGAAAAATTATCCCTAATTTTTTTATAAACTTTGAAAGCGTATATGTTCGAAAGTTTATTCTTATCCCTTGAAAGTGCGTTTTTTTGATACCCGTACTATTTTTTTTTTGATCGCGTTATTCACTGTCAAAGTATATATTTTCTAATAAGCCTTTTAATTTCAAACAATTAATACTCATTTAAAAATGCCGATGACTTTACAACAGAGACTTGAACCTGAACCCGAACTGTAAACCCGAAAAAACCTGTATTTTTCATTAACCTGAACCCAAACCGAACCGCTATATTTCAAAGTCAACGAACCTGAAACTGAATCCGAACCTTTTCTAAAAAGGTTCGTTTATCCATGAAAAGGCCCTTTTCATGTATAAACGGTAACCGTATATTTTTAATATTTTAATATTTTTCTCCAATCATTTTTAAGAAATTATAAAATATATATACTAATACTGGAAATCTGTTTCTATTTTAAAAATCTAAAAAATAGAGATTTCAATCTTTAAAATGTATTTTTATTTTTTGCCCCCTTTTTCTAGCAATATTATAATGGCTATTTATGTTTTTACTTCTTCAGAAATTGTTTTATTTGTTAATTATAATTACCGAATCCAAATCTGAACCCTAAAAAAATAACAGTTTTTGAATCCAAATAGATTGCAACATGTTGAACTTAAACCCGAAACCGAACCAAAATTTATATTTGAACCCGAATCGAACCCGAACCATAGATAAATTCCGGTTCAAGTCCCTGCTTTACGGAGTACATTTTTACGGAGAACAATGGTAACAGTATTAGGTCGTAAATTGAATGAAAAAGCGTTGTTTATATTCAGTAGTTAGGCAAATCCAGTAATTAAACTGTAGACTAGTTTTCATAGTGTCCAATTTGAAATATTGATAATAAATACTCGTACAAGTCGCTTGTGTGAAAGAAAATTGAGAGAAAAATTCTGCCAAAAAACAATTGGTATTAAATGGGCCGTATATTTTGCTGGCGATATACGAAAACAAACAGTCAAAAATAATTTTCAAATAAACATTTTTAATGCACTTTGACACATATCTAGAATTAATGACATTTTTAGTTATATGCTTAAGTTACGTATTTATTTTTGTTAAGTTAGTTTACGAGTTTTTATTACTAGAACTTACAAAACTACATTAAAACTTTAACAGGTCATAAATATGTTTATGTTAAAATACTTTAATAAACATTTTATTTAAAAATACAGGTTGTTTAATATAAATAGAGATAAATGTCGTTTAAAAATAGAAAATTAATTGTATTAGGTGCTTGAAAGTTTATGGATACATAACAAGCAACTTAGCCCATTATACGAAACTGTTATCAAAACATGATGACGGCCATTTTTTTCAAATGTCATTTTCAATGTAAATATCCCATAGACGTCCGTTAAAAATTTATAATCCATACTAATATTATAAATGCGAAAGTAACTGTCTGTCTGTTTGTTACCTTTTCACTGCTAAACCGCTGAACCGATCTTTATGAAATTTAGCAAGGAGATAGCTTGCATTCTGGTGAAGGACATAAGCTACTTTTTATCCCAAAAATTAATTAAATTAAAAAAATACAAATTCCACGCGGACTTACCATTCCTTATTCATTTTAAAACGAAATAAAAAAACATTTTTACTAATCAAACGAAAACTAGGTTAAATTTTCACCTAAAAAGTTTGAAAACCGCTGCTTATCGATAATTAGCAAAGAAAATATAATTTATTATAATTTTCACCAATCACTCAATTCTAATAACTATACGACAAAAATCACACGATTTTAATTTGCTGAAACATAATTTACGACTCATAAATCGTACAAAAGTGTTAAAAGTACGTAAAAAACCGCAAATCTTCTATCTATCAATCATCGAAAAGGTGTATATATGTATTTTAAAGCCCACTTTAACGCCTACAATTCTTAGACTCCATTAATCACAAAATGATACTTTAATATTGTCTGCCAACAGGTCATCAAAACATAAACAAAATATAAACAAAACACAAAAAATCACAGCAATAAAACGTTGAAACTGAATACAGGGGTGGCTCAAATGTGGCAGAAAAGGGTTACTAGAAAAAAAATAAAGATAATATCCATATTAAAATTATATAACGCCTAAACCGCTGAACTGATGAAGTTTGACAGGGAGATAGCTTGCATCATAAGGAAGAATATAAGCTACATTCTATCCTGTAAACTGATTAGATAAAAAAAAGTCGCGGGTAACAGCTGGTTCGAAATATTGCTGTAAAGTCGTAAATTAAAAAATATTTTCCCCAGGTATAAAAATAATATTATAAAAGTTGTCTAATTACACTAATATTTATTTGATAATGTAATAGCGCCTAACTCTTATATATATAGCTTCCAAAATATGAAAATGTAATTCTACATATGTTTCTATAAGCGTACGTACCCCGTACGGGCGCGTGTAGTGGATACTAATTACAAACTTTTACTTGGGATAAAGTAAAATAATACTAGGTTTGAGAAACTACTTACCTCACCCACCCCCCAAAAAGATATTTAATCTGTTGATTGGTTGAAGGAAAAACCCATGAGAAAATATTAAAAATACTTAAAACATGACTGTTTCTATTGAATAATGCTGATTACATATATTTGGCAATACCGTGACAAACAGTCACATAAATAACTTGTATTTTTATGTGATGAGTCGGTGAAACATGAGACAGTTGCTCGAACTATGAATAAAACAACTGACAATATACTGAGGTTTATCGATGCTCCTTGATATAAATCTATGTGTAAATTGGTTCACGTTCAATATCACACTACGTGCCATCGGCGCACCCAAGTAGGGGGGTAGGGGTTAGAACCCCTCCCCTCCCAAAATTGTCAATAATTATTATTAATTTAACAATTATGAATATTTTGATACATAGAAAAATAAAAATAATATAAATTTAAAATAATTATACCCCTCCCCAAAAAAATTCTGGGTGCGCCTCTGCTATGTAATATGATGAAATATAATCTGATCACAGGTTATGTAATCGTATGTAGCTTGATTGAACCATCAGAAGATATAACTTGTTACGAAACCAAACTGATACAACTTTTTTTGTACTTATAGGTAATTTTTTTACGTAATACTGAGACTGAACAATGAATGTGTTTCTAATTTTATTTTTTTTAAATTCTAGCTAATTGATAATTGATAAAAGCTAGAAAAAAATGAATAGAACAAAAATTATAGATAAAAATACTATTAACAATTTTTATCTAAAACATTTTTTTTCTAATTCGTACCATTTCAAAAAAAAATTTTTATATATAGATTTTTTGTCAGCTGGATTTCATCCTCTTCTGGCAAATTTCAAAAATAATTCGAATAATTAAAAAACTGACTTTCTGGTTGAAAGATCGTTTTTAAAAATATGATGTTTTTTTCCGAGACGAAAATTAATCACTCTTTTTATCTGTTTGAGTTACAGCGTCTACAGATACACAGACATCATGGATTCAGAGAATGTGAAAATGGATAATTCAATCATAATCCGGAATTAAAAAAAAATCAGCTTAAGAATACTTAATTATACTATAAATGTATGTTTCATACATGGATATAATTAAGTATGAAACTGTCGCCCAATGTTTTTTATAGAAACAAATTACATGACGAAAGACAAACGTGTCTGACCTAACCTAGAATACTGTCATTTCCTTTGAAAATAAAACAACAGAACTAAATAACAGCTATTAATCTTCCTAACTCACCAAAAAAAAACAATCTGTATGTTTGTATGGACTTAAACACTTAATAAAAATCAAATATTTACAGCTTTATTTATATGTACATAAATAATACAGCTTTGACCATCAAACATTCAAATAAACAAAGCACTTAAGTACACGAGAGGCACGTAAAAAGTAAAATAATTGGTCCATATATCTGCACAATGCTTAATAACATTCAACGTCGTGATATAATTTCCGTTCGTGTATGTCAGACTTTTCAACGAGAATGCTGCAAATCCAAGAAAATATGTGATGGAACAAACGTGATAGCTTGCATTTGAGATACAGTGGCGTGCAGTACTGAAAGTTGTGGGGGTTTCAAAGAGAATACTCTCCAGATGGTCCATGTAATTTTTTATAATCTGATGATTGAGTCTGACCAGAAAGGGGGGGGGGGCAAAATGTATTTTTTATGAATTTTTATTAGATTTAAGAGTAGGGTCTCTTTTTACGTGGTGGATACATTCTACAAAAATCACCGCATATAAAAAATCGCACATTGCTTTCATTGTTAAAAAAAACGCGTAAAACCAAATCAAATCGCATAAAAAAGTTTATTAAAATTCACGAAAATAAGAATGTCTAAAAAAACATAAATAAAATTAATTCAAAAATCTGAAAGAAATTGGTATAAAACATAAAATAAAATAAGTTTATTTTTCAATTTTATCTATTTAATTTTATTTTAAGACAATATTTTCGATATTTTTTTATTAAAATTATCGTCACTATCTGAAATCAAAACTCGGCACCATTTGTGAACTGGTGCGAATTCTTGTTAAACGAAAATTTTAATAGTAACAAAACCTTTATACATTTAAATTCATTGAATTGCCAGCTTTCATTTGATACCCAACTCGCCGAAACGGAGAATACCTGAAATTGCCTGAAAAAAATCCGCATGAAAAGGACCTACTGTATTTTATATATGTTATATTGTATAAACCACCCTCTCCTCCAGAGTTTTAAGATGAATAATAGTATAAAAATAATAAAATAATATCTACCCAAATAAGCATTCCCCATTTTAAATTAACGTTTTAGTCGTTATCTCGGCGAAAGACAACAACCAAAATGATGCGATTATCACCCAGTGCCAGACTCATTTTAAGATCACCGCGGAAGTCTTAAACCTTGCAACTTCATTCTAAATAGGTAAAAGAAACGATAAAAAAATCACATAATAATTCATCCGATTTTCTTATTTATTACAGAGGCAATTTTCTTGTATTTACAAAACAATATAAAAAGTTCTATTTCCGTGAAAATCCCATAGACTAACAATAAGACAATAAAATGAAAGCTCGATTGTAACTGAAAATAATTACGATTAAACAATATTATTTTTTTCTTTTCATACTTTTAAAACCAATTATGAAACCGCATTATTGAAAGAATAAAGCATTTGATAATAATTCATAAATGCAAATTAAAATCATTATAATAATTAAAATTTGTTCTATTGTGGAGATAAATTACATATTATCAAACAATAGAGTCAAACGGTTTTTGTTTCTCTTATTACCTATTTCAGATATCTATTTGTGATGAAGAATAATGAGTTCTATAGAAAACATTTAATTACTTTTGTTTCATATTCGAATAATGGATTTATAGTAGGTATTATTTTATGAAAAATATTGCTTCCTCGCAATATCGAAGATACGTTTTAGAATGAGACAAAAAAAATTGTTCTCCGATTTTAAAATTTTAAATTGATCTTTCCGTTTCACGTCAAGACAAATACTTTTCGTTCCGTGTCTGTCTGTCTTCCGTCCGTGTGTCCGTCCATCCGTCTGTCCCCTGAATCCTTTTCACACGCATAACTCATGAACCACTGAACCGATATTAATGAGACTTGGTTGGATGGTTGGGACTAGCTTGAGGACGGTTCCATTTCAAAATCATCAAAATCGTGTGTAAGGGGGAGGGGTGACATCCCAAAATATTTATTTTTTCGAGATATCTCAAGAACGATATAGGTTACGTAAAAAATGTATAGGATCTTTTCTGTAGAGCATTCAATTTCCTATAATACAAGTCTACCACGTTTGTTGTAAAATATTCCCTTACAAAGATTTATCTCAATTTGCTTTTATTTAAATTATTTAATAATTAACTACCTTTGGTGAATTTGGCACGAGGGAGCACTGTGCATTTACTTAGCAGATGTTTTTTTATTTGTACTTTTTTTTTAATTAATAAATCTATAAGAAACTGTAAAGATTTTGTTTAAAAAAGCAGTCAAGTGCGTATTGGGCACGCACATGATAGGGTTCCGTAGCCATTTTCTACTTGATAATATGTATCAAGAGTTATTTTATGTTGACAAAAGATGTAATCTTTATAAAAGTGTACGTGTCCGTGTGGCGATTTATAAAAAAAAGTTATTTCAAAATTTTTCAAAAGCTTTTTTTGCTACAGTGTTCGTTATAATTTTTATTGAAAGTACTAATTAAAAGCTACATTGTGGATTTTTTTCAGATGTTTTGCATCAATAGTTTACAAATTAGAGGGGGGGACGTTCTAAATTTAAAAAAGCAAATATGTAATGACTGAAGGGTTAAATTCAAAAGGTCCTAAAACATTTTTTGAATTAAGGTGCCCACAAATAAAAATAATAAAACAGTTTAATTTTCGAAATAAAAATTCGTAATGATTTTCTTTTTTTTTTCAATAAAAATATTTATTACCGAATTTCCAAATCTTTCGTTGAAATTAAGCTATTAATCATACACATCTACTAAAAAATTGGATGATAGATATGAAACGCTTTAGAGTTAAGAGTTTTTTTGTTGAACCGTGTCAATAATAAAGAAATCAATCATATTCACTTACATACTCGCCTATGTTTGCGAGTGTGAGTGTGTATGTATGTATGTGTGTAAATATCATTTGATGAATACGATGCCAAATGCCTTTGTAGAAAATCATTAATTTTATTAATTTAAATCCGAAAAAAAGAAACCCTCTTTATGAAATAGTAATTGTTAGTTTGACAAATATATAATCTGTCAGATCACTGCCTATTATGTATAATCCATACAATTTTATCTATAGTTAGAAAAATTATTAATTACTAGCGCATTGGACCCGGTGTTACCCGGGGATATAAATATAATCTGTAATAAACCTATTTTTTCACTTATCGTTAACTATTTACGCAGCGCACGCAAAGATACCTCTGCGACGTTTGTTTTTTCCCCAACTTCATGAAAACACAAAATTATACCCATAATCCTTCCTCGTAAAACATTCTATTCATTAGTAAAAACCGGAATAAAATCCGTTCAGTAGTTACTGAGAAAATCGTGCACAGACAGACAGACGCTGCGAGGGATTAAAATATATAATATATATTTATATTTATTATATTTATATATATATTTATATATATTATTATACAGGGTGGGGAAATAGTGTGTGGATGTTCGATAGCTCGTAGACCATAACAGATAAAAAAAAATTTGTAATGCAGATGGAAACTGTGGGTAAATGCGCATACATAGAAATTATTTTCAAATGTACAGGGTGCTACAAAAAAGTGTGGAACGCTTAAGGTAATTTTTTTAAATGGAATGCCTTGATTATTTTTGCATATTTAAAACTTCTTTTGGGATATTTATTCATATCAAAAATATTAGCCCCATCTGATGCCCGGTTTAGACGTAATAATATATTTTTCAAAAAAATTGACTTTTACATTACTCCACTTCAAAATTCACCACTTCCGCGGCCGCAGCTTTGAAGACGAAATTAAATATGGACCTTATTGTAGGAGGTTGATGTGTACTTTTGCTTCAATATCTTAGAGCCACCATGTACAGGGTGTTCAAAATTAATTTTCAAATTTTGAGAACTTCAAAGTTATTTTTCTCAACTATTTCAAATGGAACACCCTATATATTTTTTAATGATGTTATGTAGAATTACATAACGAACATTTTTTGTTTGTTCATCCTTATGGTTATTTTTAACCATTTTTGAATTATTGAGCAAAAAGTAAAAAATTCAACAATATTTACTAAAAAAAATTAAATTTTTTTCAAATAAAATAAAACACCATGTACAGGATCTTCATGTTGTCCATAAAAACAGCATTTTATGTTTCTGTCTCAATTTCACACTGCTCATTAATGAATTTATATGATTGTAAATTATTTTGGTTGTTTGTGTTCAATAAAACAATAAAGCGTCTGTTTGCTAGCTGAAAAAAATTCAAGCTGTTTTTATGGGCAACATGAAGATCCTGTACATGGTGTTTTATTTTATTTGAAAAAAAATTATTTTTTTTTAGTAAATATTGTTGAATTTTGTACTTTTTGCTCAATAATTCAAAAATGGTTAAAAATAACCATAAGGATGAACAAACAAAAAATGTTCGTTATGTAATTCTACATAACATCATTAAAAAATATATAGGGTGTTCCATTTGAAATAGTTGAGAAAAATAACTTTGAAGTTCTCAAAATTTGAAAATTAATTTTGAACACCTTGTACATGGTGGCTCTAAGATATTGAAGCAAAAGTACACATCAACCTCCTACAATAAGGTCCATATTTAATTTCGTCTTCAAAGCTACGGCCGCGGAAGTGGTGAATTTTTAAGTGGAGTAATGTAAAAGTCAATTTTTTTGAAAAATATATTATTACGTCTAAACCGGGCATCAGATGGGGCTAATATTTTTGATATGAATAAACATCCCAAAAGAAGTTTTAAATATGCAAAAATAATCAGGGCATTCCATTTAAAAAAAATTACCTTAAGCGTTCCACACTTTTTTGTAGCACCCTGTACATTTGATAATAATTTCTATGTATGCGCATTTACCCACAGTTTCCATCTGCATTAGAAATTTTTTTTTATTTGATATGGTCTACGAGCTATCGAACATCCACACACTATTGCCCCACCCTGTATATTTTATTATATTTATTATATTTATTTTATTATATTTAATTCTTACACGTAACATATCTTTACAGATAAATCTAACGAAGCATAAGGTACTAGCACCAGTAATGGTCGCTATAAGAGCAAGGTTTACTGTTTTTGTGATTGACGGGCTCCTTTTTTGTAATTTAATAAATTTAAAAGTCCGCAAATATAATTTGTTTTTTAAATTATAGCCTTTTATTTTGTTTATGTTTTTTCTCCAGTAATGAATAAAGTAAAACCAGTAATGAGCACTCAGTGATGGACACTTGCTACTGATTACAAAATGATAAGTACTACGACACAAAAGATATAAAAGAAAAATCGTCAAATTTGAAACAATGTAAAGCAGTGTTGCTATGTTAATTTAATAATTAATACATAAATTATAGTAATAATTAGTTTAAATGTCCACCATTTTGACAGCTATTGGCCAAGTGTCACCAAATCACGCTGTAACACAATTAAATGTATATAGATTAATATTCAGAAATGGTAATAATCAAATATCAACAAATATTTCTAATTCAGTATATTTAATTAAAATATAGCCATTACTGGGGTCATATCCAAGACTGGTGCCAGTACATTATGTGGTCTTCTTGGTTACCCAAAGTAATAACTGAAATATAATACGTTTCTACTACAAGTTTTCCTGAAAAGTTAACTATCAATGTGTATATTGCAATTATATCTTATATAAAGTTTTTAACTGGGGGATACTTTCAAACAACGTGAAAACTCTAGTTTCAAGGATTAATCTACAAAAAAGTTAAAGAACTACTGGTTTAGTTTCTAGTTTGAAGTTCAAACAACTTGTTCGTGAATTTCTTTCCCTAAATTCATTACAGTTTTACACCATCTGATAATTTTTTTTATATTAAAACAATATTTCAAATATTTCTCATAATAATTCTTAGTAAATAATTTTCAAATATATAATAATATAACAAAAATTGATAAAAACATATACTTTTTTTCTTAAATTACTCTTAAAAAATCACTAATGCTTCAGTTTAAAAAGGTCATTATTATTTCAGATAAAGTGGCAGTAATATTAATGTAAAAAAAATCTGAATATAGATTTATTTTATAACCCTACCGATTGGGATTGTCAAAATTATTTTTGTACTTTTTGATCCACAATCACACCTTGTCATATTTTTGTGGACTCCCTGTCTAAAGAATACATCAAAATATCTCCCCCAAACTATCATGCTAAGCACTACCCTTATTTTTCAATATTACTTAATACAATTGTAATTGCAATCATTTTAAATTTTATATATTTTAAAAATTGAATAACTTTTTGATCAGACAACCCCTTCCCCAACTAAAAATTTCAAACGTTTAAAAGCTGTCTTATAGACCCTAATGCCCGGTATTATAAAGGAGCTAGCAAATTTGTTAGCTAGCAAGCACTTTCAAATGAGATATCAAACTTATATGACAGTTCTTTTGGAGTTTGTTGAAGAGTTTGACAAGTTTCGCGCACGCGTTGTAGGTAAATACCAACGGTATTAAAACAGTGGTGATATTATGAAAATTATTAAAGTGTCACTGCTCTAAATTCCGTAACTAATCCCTAGATACTAGTACAGATTTAATACCCCGTTTGAAAGTGCTTGCTAGCTAGCAAATTTTGCTAACTCCTTTATAATACCGGACATAAGAGTTTCAAAAGACATTATACCTACATATACAAATTATATTTAATTAAACTTGAATGGTGTTTTTTTTTCGCTACTTAAAAAACAACTAATTGACAGTTAAATTATCAATTATTCAATCAATTACGCCAATAGACGGGTGCGTGTTTTGCAAAGAAACGCGAGTCTTTAGTAACTCACCTGTTTAACGGACATAGCGCATTTTTCACACCTAATAGTCGAATTAAATATTTTTTTCACTACAACGTGTATGTATGATATTTTGAACAGAGCAGCAAACTAAATTTAAGGTCGATCTTTTTTTAGCTACTCCAACGCTACTTTCCGGGTTTATATTTAAATAGACACACTAAAAAATACTTAAACATAGATGTTTGTTATTGGCGATAAAGTCCGCTTGTCTATCGATGAGTATCGACAAGAATTTTTAAAATACACAATGTTGAACAATAATAATATAATTTCAAATATAACAAAAAAGTGGTGTATCCCTCACCCACATAAGCGCACGATTGAAATGAAACTTTTAACAATGAAACATATTATTTTGATGCATAAACCGTATACAAAACACTTAAATTGACCTGTATGCATTCATCCTTCTTTCTCTTATACATATACTCATCGCTCCCTCATGCATATGCACACTCTCCTTAACGTTTCATCTTGAAAATCTGTCATAATTTAAAACGTGTCGAGGTCATTCCAATTCACTAACTCGCTAAAGAAGTTTCACTTCAAAAATTCCGTAATATGTTTTTTCGAGAAATTGGTATACAGTGTATTCCAAGTTGATTAAGCCATAGGAAATTTAACATGGGGGCAATTAGAAATGTTGTAGTAACCTTTGGTCAAATTTAACGATGATGATTGGTGCATTTTGAAATGCCGCCACAAAATTTAATAAAATAGTAATCAGTATTTTGTTTTCAAATTTATATTTGTCAAAAAATATTATTATAATTTTATCTAGGATGCTTAAATTAATGAAATTAAAGTTAAGAACAAAGTACTGTTGATTAATTTAAAATTTATCAGTTAGTTTCGAGGCGGCAATTCAAAATGCACCAATCACATATCGTTAAATTTGATCAAAGGTTACTAAAACACTTCTAATTGTCCCTATGTTAAATTTCCTATGGCTTAACCATCTTGGAATACACTGTATAGATTTTGATGTGCATAGTATTCTTGAAGAGCAAACAAAAAATTAATTGTAAAATTAAACTTTTTTTAATGTTGGTAAAAATTATTTAATTTTTTTATCCTATAAAATAATGAGGGCACCAAATATTTATTCTGCAGCGTCAGTGATGCAATTTCAATTTTACGATTTCAAAAATTTCTAGGTAGGTAATATGTTTAAAATTTACCTACTGAATCAACATTTGTATGAGATTTATAAATGTATATTACACTGAGAAATGAATTTTTTTTTCAGCACTCATCTAACACCTTTACATATTTTTATCACACGGCGAATTTTATGACGTATTAATTCGCAACTCATTGCCAAATGATGTACACGGAACGTTCAACCCCATATCTATTAAATTAAAAATCAAATTAATCATATCCTGTGATACTAAAAAAAGAAATGGTCAACATATAAATAAAAGTTAAACAAATATATAAAAATTCATAAAATTTGTAGTTTTATTTATTAACTAAAATGTGATTTTTAGCTAAGATTTGGAAAATATCGCATTTAACAATAACATTTTTTTGTCTTCTAGATCTCTGATGATCTATTTAAACAACTTTTATGATTTGAAACATTTCTCTAGAGTAGAGATATTCATAGTAAAAGTCTGAGTTCTGACAGTCCGAATCGATTTCTGATTGATTGTAGTAGCCAAGTCTAACTAAATATTATTTTCAATTATAATTTATTTTATTTTTTGCTGAAAATAATACATAAATGAATTTTTGAATAAATCACCGTTTGGCTAAAAATGGCGACGCTGTCACAACTCTTACAGGAGTACCTCTACACTTCGGTGCCTATGAAAGCTTTTAAATTAGCGTCCTTTCCCATTACTTTGTTAATATTAAATTATCAATTTTGTTTGAAATAACAAACACAAAGAACTTAATATAAGGCGTCCACTGCTACCCTCATTTATTTAAATTAATAATATTGTTGAAACAACTACGTACTAATCTTCAAATCTAATTGATATATTATATGCTTTTTCGATAAATACAAGAAATTAAAAAAAAATATTAATAAAATTTCTTCAATGTTTATTCGTATACATTTTTCCGACGTCTAGTCTGTTTGGCACCTGACTGACTCATATTACATAATCCTGTTAACGAATACAATTCTGGACACTGGGGTATATTGTAAACAAGTCTAGTAAGATAGACACATGTTTATGATTTCGTAAAAAAAATTAAAAGTGTATAAATATTGTTTACATGTAGCGCATTGTTCCAAAAATATTAAATAAATATTATCACAAGAAAAATAAAAGTTGTAGTATGTCAAGTATTTTAAATTTTATCTTGTTTTAAGTTGACGCAATTTATTTAAGAATAAAAAATTATTTTTTTCTTTCTCCGAGACAAAAGAACTTTTCTTATGTCGTGAAGGAGAAAATTGTTCATTATATTTTAAATATTTCATAAAGAAATCGAAATTAAAGGAAGGTTAATTTTAATCCGAATATATTTTTATTAATAAAAATTGTTAAAATTTTTAAGTCAACTTAAAAAAATTAAATAATTAAGTAAAGTTAAAATATTTTTTTAAATACCTAATGTAACCAAACCGCATATCTGTATGCAGTGCCGGCTTTAGGGTAGGGGGGCGAGCCAGTGACTTTTTTGGTTCAAATCATTGTACAAGTTGTAATTTAAAAAAAAGTTGGATTCTGTAGGATCGTGCCAAGCTGAGATATTAACTATTCAAGTTATTTGTTAATTTATCAATTTTAATTGACATTGGCACCAGACTTGCTAAGGCCGGCTCTGTCTGAATGTGAAACAGTTCTCGAGATATGGTCTCTCAAAGTTTAAATTTTTTGATTTAATTTGAAATGAGCGAATAAAAATCTATATAATGATATGTATAATACTTTGAAATTCGAAAAAAAATTGATCGAAAATTGATTTTTTTAAAGGTATACCTTTAACAAATGAATTTTTTCGATTTTTCGCAAAAAAAAATTTGTCGAGTTTTAAAGTAGGTATTATACAGTGTCATTATAAAGATTTTGGTACGATGATTTCAAATCTATTAACTAAAATCAATTCTGATCACCCGTTCAGAAAGTTACGGCTATTTTTCATAAAATTAAAAAAAAAAAATTGAGAGGCTATTTCTCGAGAACGCTTTGAGATACAGATCTGCGGTTTGAAAATTTCAACTTTTTACGTTATTTTCTATATAATAAACATACTTTTAACAAAAATGAAAACCCAAAAAAATTGACTTTAATTTCATAGTTCAAATTTTCGTAGAACGAAATTTGATTCATTTATAGAGGTTCATCAAGTAAAAAGACGGTTTTAGCTGAAAACTTCAGTAAAAAAAAAAAATTTATTCGAAAAATAAATTTCTGAATTCAACACTACGCCCCCAATTCAAATTTGTCTTACTGTAAGGCAAACTTATTATATCAAATTTATTTATTAGCCTCATCGAGAGTCGGTTTTAAATGATTATCAATAACTGGTACTTAAATTGTCCTATTTGGTATTAATCTTTAAATCAAGTTAAAGTAAAAAAATACGTATTATAGATTCTTAATAAGAGCAAACGCAAAACAAATTTTGAGAAAAAAAATCACACGAGACCGAGTTTAATTTTTTACGATACGAGATCGAGACTGGACTATCAGTTGTAAAAATCAAGATGGAGACTAGACAGAATAAAAATAACACAATAAGTTTATCATTAAATTCTCAAGTCCGATATGCCACATTTCTTTGTAAAACTAGAACAACACAAAAATTTATTGCTTATGTGTGCGACAGAAACCTAGTTACTGACCATACGTAACAGTACGTTTGAAAAATCGTTATTGTGAATGATATTAGCCTCAAAAATACAAGACAGAAATAGACGCTAATTGTACCAGTGTCTCTAAAACAATAGATTATAATAAAATAAAAAAATAAGTATATATACAAATATAAAATATATAAATTTTAATATTCTTCGAAAACTTTCATGATGATTTGTGACAAATTTTGGATTTCAAACGGTAAACATTTAGTTCCCTCGAAGTATCATGAAGTGTTTGACAAGTTTCTCGCGGTAAGTAAACACCAATGGTATTAAAACAGTGGTGACATTATAAAAAATATCTTGTACGGTCAGTGTTAAAGTATCATTGATCTAAATTCTAAAACTAATCCATAGATAATTTCACAGAATTAATACCCCGTTGAAAGTGCTTATTAGGCCACAAATTTTGTTAACTCCTTTGTAATACCAGACATATGTAAAAGTTCCATGAAAATTGATCAAAATATTAAAATTTAATAATTTCGTATACAAAAAAAGTTATAGATCTACATATTTTTTTTGCCAAAAATTTTACTCTAAATGGGTTCTTAAATTTTTTACTTGACGAAACTTACTATCCTAATATAATTTCTTAGCAGTGTAGTATTTAACCGTTGAAATTGAAACCGATAAAAAAAATGATTATATACGTTTTATATTTATTATTATATTATATACGTTTTATAACATTTTAGAATCTATTATCAATACTGTCAAACACCGATCTGAATTATGTACTGCTGACTTTATGAAGCACATTGGGTTCAATGTTAGGTACCGTGTTATTTATTTGTTTCTAAGGTTCCCATTATTAATAAAACGGCCAAGTGCGTGTTAGGTACGCACTTGATAGTCATTGTCACTACGATTTATAAAAAAGAGTTATTTCAAAATATTTCATAAACTATTTTTGCTACAGTATTCGTTATAATTTTCATTGAAAGTACCAATTAAAAGCTACATTCTGATTTTGTTTCAAATTTTTTGAATCGACAGTTTAGAAAAATAGATGATAACGACTTTGAACGCAAATATATCGTGACTGAAGGGTTAAAATCAAAAGGTGTTAGAAACATTTTTTGTTGCATTTTAGGAGATCTATCTAAAAATACCTTTTTTAATGGGATAAATAAAAAAAATTGAATATACTTTTCAGTCTATGGGAAGGGGGTCCAAATTTTTTTTTCAAAAATCACATCATTTCTGTTTTTGGGTTATCAATCTACATCTGTATACCAAATTTCATCATAATCGGTATAAAATTTATGTAGACAGACGGACGGACAGAGTGAAACTTTCATTTGAACGGGTTCGTCAACAAACAAAATAGTCGAATTTGGGGCTCAGAAAATCCGCACGTTATCCTTGAGAAACAAATGCATCCTCAACGAGCCTCTGTTTGTTGCGGGTTTTGGGCAGGCGGTGTGATTAGGCCGTACTTTTTTTTTAAAGTGAGGCCGGAAATACAGTGACTGCTAATAGTCCAGGTAACGTAGAAATTTTTACTGGTGTAAAATTTGTAAAAATGTATGAGGTACCAAATTTAAACAGTGATTAGAACATGTCCAGATGTATATTTCACTAAAAACTCCCTAGTAAAATTTGCTCCTGAACACCCTCAACCAAGGGCCCAAAGTTTTGTTTTACAAAGATTTTGTAAACACTCTGTATCTAATGAACGGAATGTTTAAGCAACCCCGTCTTTATACCTATCAAAAAGACTCTCGAACTCAATATTTTGCATTTTTAAAGTAATTTTTTTAATTTGACCGCCATTTTGAAAGGTATACAATTATTTTTGGTTAAAATAATAATAAAAAAGGTTGTAGAAAATTTAATTATCTGTTTAAAATGCGAAAGACGGAATTGATTGAACATTCCGTTAATTAGATACAGAATGTTTACAAAATCCTTGTAAAACAAAACTTTGGGCCCTTGGTTGAGGGTGTTCCAGAGCAAATTTTGTAGGGAGTTTTCAAGAAACATACATCTGGACATGTTCTAATCACTGTTTAAATTTGGCACCTCATACTTTTTCCTTTATTTTCTGGGCTATAATGACTTATGTTACCGCAAAATGATAACGGAGTTCTTGTGACCTCAATTGCATGGACTGAACCTAGATAACGTGTGGTTCCAGCAGGACGGCACGGCGTGACCTGCCACACCGCGCATGAAACAATCCATTTATTGGAGAAACAATTTCCGGACCGAATCATCTCCCGAAATTCCGATGTCAGCTGGTCAGCCAGAATGTGCAATTTTTTCCTCTGGGGTTTTATGAAATCTCAGGTTTATGCAAATGCGCTACAGACTATTCCCGAGCTCAAGGTCGAGATCCAACACGTCATCGGTGAAATAGAGCCGGAACTCTGCGAGAACATCATCGCTTTCATGAAGAGCCGCGAGGGCCATTTGCCGGATATTTTATTCCATAATTAATCGGAACATGACTACTTTACAATGCAATAAAAATATCGCCCCTCGCTCAAAAAAATATGCTTTTTTAAAAAATGATGGGATACACTGGAATAATGGTATATACATAATTAAGAAGTGTTGCAGTAACTTACGGACAGGTTGTCTAACAGCAGTGTCCGCGGTAATATTCAAAGCCGTGCCGTTAGACCTTGCGGGCACTTTATATTCGCTTCGACAGATCCTCCACAATCCTGCATGGCTGCTGATGAAAACTTTATTCGTAGAATCTGAAAATATAAAAAAAGTAAATATTTTTTTCGTCTTGGCACTAACTCAACATAATAATTATAGTGGTGGTATTTTTTTCTTTGATGTCTATTAAAATATACCTACATATAAATTATATTTATATTTATGACAAAATGGAGTAGTGAGTGAAACATGGATCATATATTTAGTTGAGATATTTGGTGATCGAGTTACCCGACAGTTAATGTTAAGTGTACAGGTTTGATTTATTTTAATTTGATGGTGTGGCGATTTTTTAAGAATTCTCTTGATTTTAGTGGACATTTTTATGATATTAAAATGACGCAGTTTATTTATAATTTTGAAATAGAAAGTTCAAGGGCAGACATCTTTTCCAAGGGAGGGGAAGGGAATAAAAAGCATCAACTATTGTTTATGTTTTATATATAGAGTGGAGTACATTTTTGTGGAGCACATTGGGTTCAATTTACGCGGTAGATGCGTTCCACAGAAAATCGCTTAAAAAAGGCATTACTTAGATTGTAAAATTAGGGATAAGTTCCATAATTTTCTAAAAACGCGTTAAACCAAACCAATCAATTAAAATAGACCGAAATTTGTGTAACAAAAGTTTCTGAAAATTCACAAAGATAAGACTGTAAAAAAAAATAAAAAACACAAAGAAAGTATGTAGTTCGAAAATCTGAAGGAAATTGATGTAAAACTTAAAATAAAGTAAGTTTGTTGTTCAATTTTATTTATTTAATTTTTATTGAAAACTAACAATATTTTTTCATCAGATATTATCGTTACTATTTGAAAATACAACTATTTATTAACTGGAGTGAAATCTTGTTAAACGAAGATTTTAATAATAACAAAACGTTAACATATTCAAATTCCTTGAATTATCAGCTTTCATTAAATGATATCCTGCTCGCTGAAACGAACGGGGAATCCCTGAACTTGCATGAAAATCACATCGCGTAACTTCAAATCCGCGTAAAAAGAGACACTACTGTTTTTAATATTATTTAAATAAAGTGACTATTACTTAGATCTAAGCAACCTAAAAATTTTAATTTTGAAAAACCTAGTTTTTTTTGTAGCATCAAAATACAATTTTAAAAACTAATACTTATTTTACAACTGCTTTTTTTCTCAATGAGAATTTATTTTTTCGTTAACATTTTGGTTATTTTCTACTGATAACATTTAACAACATAAATTTTTACAATACAATTTGCTATTTTGATGATTTTGTGCTAATTATTAATTATTATTCTGTGTATTCTGTTCTTAACAAATATAATAGAAAACGAGGCATATTGCGCAATTTGTAAAAATAAAAAACTTCAAATGTTGTTAATAAGTTAAACAAAACTATAGGGAGCTATTCAAATATAGGGATTATGTTCGCAATGCTAAAATTTATTTAATTTATCTATTAATTTGAAGATATCTTTGCTCACAGATAGATTTTGAATAGATTTTCTTATAATATTTTTTTGTCATTTACAAATATGGGATAGCTGTTGAATTTTTATATTTTTCCAAAAAATACCTTCGGGGGTTTTTAGCTGCCCCCTCCCCCTTTTTCCTAGTTACTTGGACTTCTGAATGACTCACAAGTAACACTACCCAACTGTAACTCACCGATTTGAATGAAACTTAACATACTTATTAAACACCGAAAAATATTAAATAGTTACGTGTTTTTTGTTTCGGATAAATACGCTTTTTAGGGGTAGAAATCACCCCTTAACCACTGGAGGTGGAAACAGTTATAGCTAATTATTTCTGAAACGATACATTTTCTGAAAAAAGTGCTTAGGACCAAAGTTGTAGAGTTCAAAGTGATGCACTTGATGGCGACCTTGAGGTCGATTTTCAAGGTCATTTGAAAATCATTTCATGTTTCATTCACCTTGAAAATCGACCTCAAGGTCGCCATCAAGTGCATCACTTTGAACTCTACGACTTTGGTCCTAAGCACTTTTTTCAGAAAATGTATCGTTTCAGAAATAATTAGGAGGTGGAAACAGTTATAACTGTTTCCACCTCCAGTGGTTAAGGGGTGATTTCTACCCCTAAAAAGCGTATTTAGCCGAAACAAAAAAACACGTATTTAATATTTTTTGGTGTTTAATAAGTATGTTAAGTTTCATTCAAATCGGTGAGTTACAGTTGGGTAGTGTTACTTGTCAGACATGAAAAATGTACTGTTGTCTACAAAATAAAGACATTATTATTAACATAAACCCAAGTTAAAGTAATATATCTGTCAATTTTTCTTTTTCGACATTTTTTCAATAAACATGACACGTCGGAAGAAGAGCTGTAGTATTTCTTTTGTCTGAACCAACAAATTGCAAATGTCACATTAACATCAGTGGTGGAGTGTATTTGTGTAGATCAAAACAAATATCTATGGATTTTTCAAATGACTCGCTTCGAAATGACAATAGTCGTTTAAACTAAACGTACGTAATTTGTATAAATATTCGTGCCAAGATGTAAATGTACGAAATTTCTCTCGGTACAATAATATGACAAAATTGTATTTATAATACAACATGTAAATGTTATTTTTTACTATGATGTTCTTAACATATTAAAAAGTTTACTATCGGAGACAAAAAAAGATTAATTTTACATCACACATTGTTTTTATTATTGCACAATGGAAGTTAAGAATGAAATACGACAAAAGTGAAAAAAAAATATTCTTTAATTTTATCAGATAAAAATAAACTTTTTTTTTAAGTTTTTCTCTCAAGTTTCTGAATAAAAAAAGTCAAAAAATCTAAAATTTACGACGGAGTAAATTATTTCAGACGAAATTTTGTTTCAAATATATATTTTTCAAAAATTAAAAGATGGCCTAAACGAGGCTTTTCAAGGATATTCCATGATCACTGAATAAATTCGTGTATGTAAAAATTAATTAGCTAAAGTTTTAAATTTCTTACTTATAAATTATAGTTTACGAGATTTTTTTATGACGAAAGGGCAGACAGACTAACGCACAATATAGTGACGGAACCCAAAAAATTATAATTAATTGTAAAGCACTTTTTCATACAAAAATATATTACTTTATAAAATTTAATTAAATTTAAATATTGTGTATTTTTTATGAGTCCATGTCCACATAAATTTTCTAGTCATGTCAAAAATATTAATAATTTTTAATAGCTCTTATATTTAATTGAATATAATGTTTTTTTTAATGTCTACAAACTGCTGTTAACATATCATTTTATGTTTTTTTTTAAATATTATTGAAATAAGATTTTTAAACGAGACCGTCTTAAATTGCCTCCCCCACAGTAAAAGGGCAGATGGTTACACCATACAACATGGTATATGTAAAACATATAAGGTACTGGCACAAGTTATGGTCGCTATAAGAGCAAGGTTTACTGTTTTTGTGATTGACGGGCTTCTTTTTTGTAATTCTCATAAACTCATGTTACTAATAAAACAAGTAGTTCTTTATTTAATCTATTTAATTACTAAAGTCCGCAAATATAGTTTATTTTTTAAATTACAGTCTTTTATTTTGTTTATGTTTTTTCTCCAGTAATGAATAAAGTAAAACCAGTAATGAGTACACAGTGATGGACACTTGCTAATGATTACAAAATGATAAGTACTACGACACAAAAGATATAAAAGAAAGAATCGTCAAATTTGAAACAATGTAAAGCAGTTGCTATAATAATATAATAAATTATACTAATAATTAGTTTAAATGTCTACCATTTTGACAAATATTGGCCGATTGTCATCAAATCACGCTGTAAAACAGTTAAATGTATATAAATTCATATTCAGAAACGGTGGTAATCAAATATCAACAAATATTATTTCTAATTCAGTACATTTAATTAAAAAATAGCCATTACTGGGGTCATATCCAAGACTGGTGGCAGTACCCTGTATAATTACGCTTGCTTTTTAAATAAAAATTGATAAAAAAAAATCTAGACCTCCTATTAAACAATCTGGTTACGCCACTGACGCCATCACTCTGAAAAGAGAATTATTTGAACAAAAATTATAGCAAATAACAATGTGTAAACATTTGTTTCAAACCACAAAATTATTTGAGTGAATAAACACATTATGCAATATTATAATACCAATACGTACCTACATATAAACAATAATGTATTTTTAGTTTATCATTGAATACTACATTATTATAATATAATAGCCTACATATGATATTCTTTTGAAAATATATTGACATGTATTTTATACAAAGGTATACACTAAACATGTCGCTGATTCAATATAGAAATGTAATACCTATAATATGTATCAAATGCAGGTAACATTATGCTAAAAAGATTTTTATAAATACTTTATTTATTACAAAGGAAATTTAATATCTATCATATATTCATTACAGGTATAAAAAGATTATTTTCTGATAGTAGTTCATTTTTATTATTTACTTATTTATTTAAATTCAATTTAATATAAATTTTATAAGGTACTGGCACCAGTTTTGTCCAAAACCCCAGTGTTGGACGCTTGTTTAATTGAATGTACTTAATTAGAAATATTTGTTGATATTTGATTACTGCCATTACTGAATCATAATCGTTATATGCACTTAACTGTAAAACAGAGTTGTCAAAATGATGAACACTTAAAGTAATTATTAGTGTAATTTATTTATTTATTATTATAATATCATAGCATCTGATTTATATTGTTTCTCATTTACTATAACTACATATTATGTCAAATCTCAGCTTTCTAGATCATACAGTTCAGTAGCTGTGACAGACAAACGGGTAAAGTGTTGATTCCATAAGTGTTCATTTTTTTTATATTCGAACAGTATAGTTTGTTTTTTTAAATTATAGCCTTTTATTTAGTGTATGTTTTTCTCCAGTAATGTATAAAGTAAAACCAATGAGCAGAGCAGTAACTAGAGGCCTCGGGACCCCGGAGCAGCAAGTGATCGGAGGCCCCTTATAAAAATTTTATTGAACAATTTTCATATATGTGTTTTTTCAATAAAAATGTGAAGGCTTTCAGATTTTAATTATTTATATTTTTTTATAAACAATTAAAACTACACCAGCCGAGGCTGTTTTAATGTTTTTAAACCTTGTCGATTTCATTAAAAAATGTAAACAAAACTATCTTTGAGTAAAATTTTAAATTGATGTAGTTTCAAAATAGTTTCAAAGAAAATTGCATGTGACAGACGGGTGGACACCAAAGTGATTCCATTAGCGTTTCGTTTTCAGGGAACACTAAAAATGCATTTTTTTCGTTATGAATTTCCCTATAAAACTAAATATTTAAAAATTGTATAGTTTTATTACATAACTAAAAGAAAATAAAAACCAAAACCATTAGCATTTTGTTATAACGACTAATAGTAAATTAATTTTAATTAAAGTTTATGAAAATGTATTTCATACTTATATGTAACGGTGCGACTGTTTTGCAACGAGAATCGCAAACCAGTTACGGAAGCGACTATTTTACAACTGGTTTGCAATCGATTTAAGTCCTCGCTCCGCACACGAGCGCGACTGAATCTTGATCAGTCGACAGTTTTATGGGAATTGCCGTGATGAAAAAAATGCGATTTTTTTAAGTTTTTATGTTTTTTTGACTTTTGGCAACATGTCAAGCATTCTTGAATACCTAGGAAGGTTATAATTGTATAGAACTTCATGTTTTTCCACCTCCTCGACGAATTTAATGTTTATTAACTGATCATTTATTCTGAATGAACTAAATAGGTAATTATTAATAGGAATATTGATAATTGACTAATAATTTTACTTAGAAATAAATAATAATATTATTATAATTATAAAGCTAAAATATCATGCAACCACGCAACTGAAACCGAAATTCGACCTGCAAGCACAGTTGCATGAAACCAGTTGGAAACTGATTGCAAATCAGTTTTGTTTCAGTCGCACTGTGTGCGGGGGGCTATTACGTTACACGTGCAAAGTCACCAAACGGTTGCTTGCGCAACTGGTTTGCAATTCTCGTTGCAAAACGGTTGCTCCGTGTGCGGAGGGTCTAAGTGTGGAAAGTTCCAATTCAAAACAGCTAAAAAATAAAAATTTACTCGTTGATAACTTGTGGGCAAATTATTATGTTTTGTAGATTTTTTAGATAGTTCTATAAATTTTTTTGTTTTTGAAAAATTTTCTCCGTGTTGAAACAAAACGAATTTGACTAAAAAATATATTTATTCCAATTTCGTAAAAAAAATACCCTCTTTGTTCGGGGGCACCCTTTGTTCGGGGCACTGCCCCGGTGGTAGTTACGGCCCTGGTAATGGGCACCCAGTGATGGACACTTACTAATAGACTTGTGTAGTTCACGAACGAACTAGTTCAAAAGAGCGCTCCCACACGAGAACTAGAGGAACTAGTTCGTATGCGCTCCGCTCTTTTAGTTCAATAGTTCTCGATACACTTCAAATACACTGTTCTAAAAATGGGATTGTACAATTTTTATGTTTAATAATTTACGTTTTCAATACTTTATTACCAATTTTGAATTTATTTTACTAAAGATATATTATATCGATTTTTTTTTGTTCACATGAATGCAATATATCTATTAAAAGCATGTGATTTTTATATTATTTTATCACAATCAACAAAAAAGAGTCACAGATTTTAATGAAATTGAAATATATTGCCAAAATTTTCATATACATCGAGGGTTCGATTTAAAAAAAGAAGAAGATTATTGCAAATAAATATATTTAAAAATATTGATCTTATCTATAAATTATTATTAACGAATTAAAAATTGCAACAGTTTGCATTACTATAGTTTGATGAAAAAAATAAAAATACAAAATTACTAGTTAAACAATTTAATTATACATTATAAATTCAACAATCCAATATTTCTAAATCAATAAATTGTCATATCGTACAGTCCGGAAAAAAATTATGTGAACTAAAAGAACTAGAAGAACGAACTAGTTCATTAAAGACCACTGAACTATAGGGAGCGCTCTCTGTCATGAACTTAAATGCCCAACTCTACTTACTAATGATTATAAAATGAGACACAAAAGTTATAAAATAAAGAATCGTAAAATATATTACACTAATATAATTAGTTTAAATGTCCACTATTTTGACACACATTGGCCGATTGTCATCAAATTAAGCTGTTTTACAATTAAGTGTCTAAATACATTGTATATGCCATTGATCCATTTTATAAAAATACAGAATTGATGCATTTAGATGACATACGGTTGTTAAAAATAAATAGACATTTTACTGCCGCGGAGCAACTTTGTTTATTACAAATAATTATGTGTTTACTGTACTCACTTTACGACAGCCATTTCAGAAAAGCTCAACCTGTTACTTAAAACATCGCATCGTTTTTGTGTACATAAACCCGTACGAGACATGACAAAACATGTTTAAACTGTGTTCCTAATTTACATTTCTCGTTGCATGTTTATAAGTAATGTCATTTATGTGGGAACGAAATGATAAAAATGTATTTATTTAAATGTAGCGAATATAGACGTTATTTATAAATATATATTCAATATTTCAATAGCATGATATTTTTACTGAAAATAGATTAGATATAGACCAGTCAAATTAGATCGATTTTGACGAAACCAATTTGAATCGACAGGTAGAGTAGTCTAGAGATATTCATAGTAAGAGTTCTGACAGCCCAAATTGATTTCTGATTGATTCTAGTAAAGGTATACTGTTTTTTGGGATTTTTTGTAATTCTCAATAACTCATGTTACTAATAAACAAGTACCTCTTTATTAAAACAATTTAATTATCAAAGTCGACTTACATTAGTAGAGAGAATAGAGACATAAAAAGTGATGCATTCGGGAAGTTGGATTTTTTTGGATTTTCTCTTTATATGTTCGAAGATGAGTTGAAAATCAAAAATTTAGAAAAATCGGCGATGTGTGTCCCAAGAAAATTGTATAATTGTGCATTTTTGATACATTTCGAGTGTATCGCTACACTGTTTTTGAAATATCTCCGGTTCTATAGGTCGTAGGAAAATTTAAAAAAATATTAAAATACTTATAAGTTAATAGACTATAGAACTGCATAGGTAGCGTTACTTTTCAAACGCATCATAACCTCAAAAATAAAAATAAAATCGAAAAACTTTTTTTATCACTAATAATGTAATAATTATTTTTACGAAAATAAGAGGAAATATGTATTTTTATGTTATAAATACATGATAAAATTTTCAAAAATAAAATTTGATTTTTACACCCACAATCGGCCATTTTTGAAAAAAATGGAAAAGCTCGCATCAAAAATGCACAATTATGCAATTTTCTCGGGACGCACATTGGCAATTTTTTTCTAAATTTTTGATTTTCAACTCATCTTCGAACATATAAAGAAAAAATCCAACTTCCCGAATGTATCACTTCAAAATGCTACTAATTGTGCCATAGATCTGCGCAAAAAAAATCAAAGGCAAGTAAAATATTGGTCGAAATTACAACTCACTTTCAGATCCTGTGACTATAAACCAATAGTCTGTGGAAATGGAGATGATCCATATAATGGAGCAGAGCCCGAGCATCGCCGTGCACACCAGCAGTACTCTACGTTCAAAGACAACCTGATCGTACACAGGCTTGTTCACAGTCGTCGAGTGGTTCGAGTGTGTAGACATTTTGACAACCACTTATTTACTAACAGTACACTTATAAATCTATCACAATGTCACTATTATTTTATTTATAACAATATTACGGTCAAGTTTATTTAAATATACATATTTTTAGTTGGTTGAACTTTAAATGCTTTTATAGTTAGTAGATCACAGATGTTATATATTTTTATTTAAATACTGAAGCACATCTCTTCAATCTTCAGAAGAAGGAATCATCGAAACCTGTAAAAAATAGACATGTTTATCAATCAAAAGAAGTTTATATTAATGCATGCAAAAATTCAGAGTAACAATAAAATGAAAATTAATAAACAAAAATAATGTCCACTTTTTTATAAGTAATATTAAATATACAGATGTTTCAAAAGTCTGAAAACAGTCAAATATCTAAAAATGTTAAAAATTTTATGTTTCTTTTTTAAATATATTAGGATTCCTAAATTAAAAAAAATCCGCGACGAAATAAGCTTGGCAACCGCTGCTCTAGAGTAAATTTTGTATAATACCATTCAGTTATATCTAGATTCTACTGTATAAGTCAGACATTTTATCTTCTGAATTATATACATTGAAAAAATTCTAAAATGTAATTTTTCATACAAAAAATACTGTTCGAAAATATCAATTTGAAGTTTCTATGTATATATTTTTAAATAAATTTTAAAAGAAATATAATTATTAATCATTTTGCTTAAAAACAGTGGATAAATAATTAGTTTGGCCCACTATCAAGAAAAGTGTATTAATTTTCTTATGTAAAAGCTTTACATTGTTTTAAATTTTATGACTCTTTATTTTATAACGTTTTAGTTAAGGGAAATTAGCATTTTGAAGTGATGCATTCGGGAAGTTGTTTTTTTTTTGTATTTTCTCTTTATATGTTCGAAGATGAGTTGAAAATCGAAAAAGTTAGGAAAATAGGCCATGTGCGTCCCGAGAAAATTGTATAATTGTGCATTTTTGATACATTTCGAATGTACCGCTACACTGTTTTTGAAATATCTCCGGTTCTATAAGTCATAGGAAAATAAAAAAAATAATAAAATACTTGCAAGTTAATAGACTATAGAATTGTATAGGTAGTGTTACTTTCCAAACGCATCCAAAAAAATCCAACTTCCCGAATGCTTCACTATTTATCACTATTCCCTTTACTATTTGTGTTATGGTGTTTTTATTTTATTTTATTTTTTTTTTTCGGCCCCATTAGCCTATATTTTAGTTTTGGATCAAAAGTTAATTCTCCCAAAATTTTAGACTCATAGATCAAACCTGTGAACGGCACAAACTGAGTCTTTTTCCATTTGATTAACATGGAAAAAATTACTTCTTTATTTATGCGTGAATAACCTGTTGAAAAATGTATTTATTTAAATTTTTCACAACAGCATATTGCAAAGAATTAAATTTCCTACAAAAAAGATCCTAGTGCTCAGTTCATAGATCCAGTATTTTTAAATATATGGTCGTTTAAACATTATTATAAAACGTAAAATCCAATTTTTATAATAATTTTTAAACAAACATTTCTTTAAAATTAACTTCTCTACAAAATATTGCCCTGAGAAATTAAAAAAAAAATTCATCGAGCTATTCACGTGTAAATAAAAAAGTAATTTTTCCCATGTTAATCACGTGGGAAAAAGACCCGGTTTGCACTGTTAAAATTTTTCTACGAGTCTAAAATTTTGGTATAATTAATTTTTGATCCAAAGCTAAAAAATAGGCCAATGAGACCGAAAAATAAAAATAAAAAAACACCCTAGTTTTTGTAGAAGTACTAATCATTTTGTAATCTTTAGCAAGTGTTCATCACTGGGTGTTCATTATTGGTTTTACATTGTTCATTACTAGAGAAAAAACATATACAAAATAAAAAACTATAATTTAGAAAACAAACTATATTTGCAAATTTTGGTAATTAAATTGATTTAATAAAGAGTTAATTGTGTCATGAGAATTACAAAAAAGTAGTCTATTAATCCCAAAATCATTATACTTTGCTCTTAAAGCGTTCAAGACTAGTGCCAGTACCTTATATATGTATGTATGTATGTACGTACAATGTATGTACATAATAGATTTAATATATCATGCAAATGACATTCCGTTACATGTAGACTGGAAGAAGTATTGCGAGAGCTCCAGTATCAATATTAGCAGCATGCAAACTATGTAATATTGACTTCCCTGCGCCTTGCGTTGCTCTCTAAACTCTAGCGTACTCTAATAATGTATGTTTATGCACCAAAGTTGTGCATAGATATTAGTTTATAATTCTATAATTTGACATTGTTAATATATTTACTGATTTTCATTACTGTAAGTTGGTCCAGATATTAAATCTGTCATTTAATTTAATTTTGAATAATACTTTATTATACATTTTTTTCTGTTTAGAAGTATACAAACACTAGAATTAAACTAGAATAATTTAATAATTTTGGTCAAAAAAATTGTCACAGTCCGTTGATGCTCTCAAAATTGATATAAATTTTAAATTTTGGTTTCTATACAGTGTCCAAGATAAGCGTGAAATGTATGGAGATTTTCTAAACGGTAAGAGATACAGATTCGGTTAAATGATATGAATTATTTGTAAGGAAGGGGTGGGTATTACTACATCAAAAAATATTAATAATTGTATGTTGTTTAGGTGTTATACCTAAAAATCTGAAAATTCTTTAAATGGCTATAACTTTTTTTATTATTTTTTTTGTTCAATTCAATTAATTATTACTCCCTTTGTTCCATAATACTTGATAGTTTTCTCCTTTTTTCTTGTCCCATATTACTGTATATGTTTCTTTAAAATTAATTTTTTGACAAAAAAGTTAGTATATTTTTATTTTATAGTAGTTTATAAAGAAGTATGATCAATTAAAATATAAGAAAAAAATATTGAGATAGAGCTATATATTTTGATAAGCCGCGGCCACGAAACGAAAACTATCAAGTATTATGGGACAGAGGGAGTATTTACTAGCGAAATCGTGAAAATAATTTGCTTTTTATTTTTTTATTTAATTTAAAAAACTTTAATCAAAAAATTAAAAACCTTACCGTGTAACGAAAATGTATTCTTATATTTATATATGGTTATTTTTGTTTCAATTCAATTAATTAATATTTACAAGCAATATCGTTGAAATGCGTATTTAATTTTTGTTGTTTTTTTATAGTATAAAGTTTTTCACTCATTAAAACTGGTTAAATGTTTTGATTTGTATTTGTACCTCATAGATCTAATCGAAATCTATAATTTGAGATTAAAACCCGCGTGGTAGCTGGTCCGAGTGTCGAGATATACTGATTATAAATTTTCTCTAGCGCGCAAACTGATCTCATCGCGTTACATCAAGTTTCTGAAATGCCCACCTTATATCTGCTCTGGGAAAAATAAAGACGGTTAAGTCGTCCACTTTGGGGCCCAGGATTAGTAATCCAATTATTTGGATTGCTCGTAACTCTAATTTTACGTAACCTCGTATTTAGACTAGAAATACGTCATCAAAATGATGACGTCAGAGAATAGTATCGGTTAAAAAACCTATAAATAATAATGTAAGCAAAAATTTGAGTTACGGCTAAACTCATTTTAAGAATATTTAGGTAAAGATTTCAAGTACAGTTAGCAGAGATTTGAGTTACAAATAACTGTGATTCTAGTTTACTCTTTCCATTTTTCGGTTTCCTTAACTAAAAATCAGTTCTATGCTTAATCAAATGTAGGTAGTCTGTAACCGTGAGTTGTTTCCAATGTAACCCAAAAAGAGGAATAATTCCTGATTGAGATTCGAACTTGTATAATTTACATCTTCTTTTTCAGTTTCTCACTTTACTAAACCATTTTAATAGTTCTCTAAAACTTATCAACTGGTGTAAAGAAATTGTCTAAGTAATTCCAGATTAGAACAATATTTTTACTCCAATTAATAGGCTTCAGAGCTATTAAGATAATTTAGTAAAGTGAGAACTGAAACAGAAGATGTAAATTATACAAATTCGAATCTCAGTCAAAAACCATTCCTTTTTTAATGTTAGATTGAATATCCACTCACATCCAAAAGCAACAATGCATGTAATAAAAACAACACATAATATACGAGCAAAATTTCTTAAGACCTAACACGTTTCCTCCTTTACGGGTAGCAGGAAATCAAAATTTAAAACTTGCATATTTCATCTAAACCATTTATTAATAATACTAGAAGTAAAGAACATTGCGCGTATGTTGCTTCCACAAGATCAAAAGAAGAACTAACAAGCCACACCTATCTAAAATAGATATGTCGGTATGCTTCATCTGAAATCACGGTTACTGTGATTTTAGATTAAGCATACCTTTTTCTGAATTAAGGAATTGATAATTCAGAAATAGGTATGTTTAATTTGAAACTACGATTACGGATTGAGTATCCGTAATTTTAGATGTGACAACCGTGCTTATCCGTGACGTCACAGTTCTCTCTTAAGCGATATTTCTATTTGATCCCGCGTAACTAAAAATCGTAATTAGCTATTCCATCTATTTCAAAGATGTTGAAGTTATACTAGTCTATTCTTTCAATTAGTTCTGTCGATATTCAGTTACGCAAAGATAATTTTCACTTAAGGGACACTAACCAAAATGCAAAGTTGCTTAACTATAAAAATAACGGCCAAAATTTTTCCCAGAGTGGTGTAAAACATTAGACGTTATTCACGTCAAAAAGTAAATAGAGAAGAGACAAAAGTATGATCTACAAAAGTTTTCTATTATTATATTTGACCAAAAAAAATAGGCTTTAAAATTGATATATTGCTTCCTCGCAATATCGAAGATACGAGAAGCTATGTAGTCCGGACGTTAAGAACTTTTCATCTGCACTTTTTGATAGAAGCATGAAAATTGGTATAGTTGTACATTAAACCGTCCTCTGCAAAACTATAAATGGCGACATTTAAAAAACCCGTGTGGTCCCCCTTTTAGGGGCAAAAATATCTGCGCGGATTTAGTTTTTCTTATTTATCTCGCAAATGGTTATCCGGATGACACAAATAGAAGGCACCTAAAATAATGTTTATTAGATTCTAAACAAAAGTTGTTATTATAAATTTTACGATAAGAGTCACCGTTGCCGGATAAATGGGGGGTTAAAATTATGTGAAAATTTGCGCGCGCGGTGAAACTTACGTTCATGCTCAAATATCTCGTAAACGGGTTTTCTCACGAGAAAAATTAATAGAACAAATATTAAAGAGCAGACAATTATCTATCAGATGTATGAATCTGTTATCCTGTAAAATTATTTTTTAATTAATTTTGGTCACTACAAGTAGAATGACATATATGACAATTTAAGAAAAGTAACGGTTCTCGTCCAATTTCATTTGCGGTATGTATAATTAAGCACTTGTAAAGTTAAGTTATGGCTCTTTTATAATAATTTATGAATATATAGAAAAAGAAAGAGAAAAAAATTGTGTTAAATTGACCTGCATTTATCAATAAATCAAAAAATAACTATTAGAACAAACAAATTTTTTTTTAATTATAAAGTACACCCTGTATAATATATTATATGTACTTATGTTATAAATATGACAAAATATTAAAATTACAAATATTTATAGGCTACAAACATGGTTTTAATTCTCTTTAACTAGAAAAACTTCAATTAACACTAGTGCAGAATCTCTTGATAGCTCCTATTTGTTATACAAACCATCAAACGCCCAAAACTTTAGAATGAATATATTCGTCATAAAGTTTAGAATAATAAACAATGAATTATTTTTTACTTAATATTGTACATTTTGAGTAATTTGAAGTTGAAATTGATGACTATTAGACGATAACAGTAAGAATTGTGTCGGATATATTCTTATTTGTTTCAAATATCGTGAACGGTCAATTGGATGAAAAAAATGTACTGAAGCTAAATTATCGGCAATGAAATTTTGAATAATATTTCGTTATGTTTCACATGTCAAATATTAAAGTTTCCGAGTAAATAAAGGTAAAAGTTACAAATTAATTGATATATTACATGAACGGAGTAAAGCAGGGCATATTTGTCACACAATATTTTATGACCAGTTTTTTACAATTCAAAAAATTATTGAAAACATAATAGAGTGGACATATATCTATCATTTATCAATTTTACTTTTACAAAAAATAGGATAGTTTTATTATTAAACATGATTTCTCAGCATTGTTATTTTATATGATATATTTAGTATGTATGGTAAATTATTTTTTTATTCGGGCCGATCTTTAGAAATTCAACCCTACGATTCATGACGGAAATATAAAATTTTATACAGTTGTACATCAAACCCACCTCTACAACACTAGATGTGACTCTACCCTCAAATCTTGTGCTTCATGAATCGCAGGGTTGAATTCCTAAAGATCGGTCGGAATAAAAAATAATAATTACCATACATATTAAAAATATCATATAAAATAACAATGCTGAGAAATCATGTTTAACAATAAAACTATCCTATTTTTTGTAAAAGTAAAATTGATAAATGATAGATATATGTCCACTCTATTATGTTTTCAATAATTTTTTGAATTGTAAAAAACTGGTCATAAAATATTGTGTGACAAATATGCCCTGCTTTACTCCGTTCATGTAATATATCAATTAATTTGTAACTTTTACCTTTATTTACTCGGAAACTTTAATATTTGACATGTGAAACATAACGAAATATTATTCAAAATTTCATTGCCGATAATTTAGCTTCAGTACATTTTTTTCATCCAATTGACCGTTCACGATATTTGAAACAAATAAGAATATATCCGACACAATTCTTACTGTTATCGTCTAATAGTCATCAATTTTAACTTCAAATTACTCAAAATGTACAATATTAAGTAAAAAATAATTCATTGTTTGTTATTCTAAACTTTATGACGAATATATTCATTCTAAAGTTTTGGGCGTTTGATGGTTTGTATAACAAATAGGAGCTATCAAGAGATTCTGCACTAGTGTTAATTGAAGTTTTTTCAGTTAAAGAGAATTAAAACCATGTTTGTAGCCTATAAATATTTGTAATTTTAATATTTTGTCATATTTATAACATAAGTACATATAATATATTATACAGGGTGTACTTTATAATTAAAAAAAAACTGTTTGTTCTAATATTTATTTTTTGATTTATTGATAAATGCAGGTCAATTTAACACAATTTTTTTCTCTTTCTTTTTCTATATATTCATAAATTATTATAAAAGAGCCATAACTTAACTTTAAAAGTGCTTAATTATACATACCGCAAATGAAATTGGACGAGAACCGTTACTTTTCTTAAATTGTCATATATGTCATTCTACTTGTAGTGACCAAAATTAATTAAAAAATAATTTTACAGGATAACAGATTCATACATCTGATAGATAATTGTCTGCTCTTTAATATTTGTTCTATTAATTTTTCTCGTGAGAAAACCCGTTTACGAGATATTTGAGCATGAACGTAAGTTTCACCGCGCGCGCAAATTTTCACATAATTTTAACCCCCATTTATACGGCAACGGTGACT
Source organism: Sialis fuliginosa (assembly GCA_961205875.1). NCBI lineage: Eukaryota > Metazoa > Arthropoda > Insecta > Megaloptera > Sialidae > Sialis > Sialis fuliginosa. The sequence continues at coordinate 13,143,931 of OY540809.1, read as the reverse complement.
CTTATCGTAAAATTTATAATAACAACTTTTGTTTAGAATCTAATAAACATTATTTTGGGTGTCTTCTGTTTGTGTCGTCCGGATAACCATAAGCGAGATAAATAAGAAAAACTAAATCCGCGGAGATATTTTTGCCCCTAAAAGGGGGACCACACGGGTTTTTTAAATGTCGCCATTTCTAGTTTTGTAGAGGAAGGTTTAATGTACAACTATACCAATTTTCATGCTTCTATCAAAAAGTGCAGAGATTAATCGAAATATCGCTCTTAACGTCCGGACTAATGTGATCGTTTCAGATTGAGACAAAAAAAAAGTTCTCCAATTTCAAAATTTTAAATTTATTTATCCGTTTCACGTCAAGACAAACACTTTTCGTTCCGTGTCTGTCTGTCTGTCCGTGTGTCCGTCCGTCCGTCTGTCCCCTGAATCCTTATCACACGCATAACTCATGAACCACTGAACCGATATTATTGAAACTTGGTCGGATTGTTGGGTTTGGTTTGAGGACGGTCCCATTTCAAAATCATCAAAATCGTGTGTAAGGGGGAGGGGTGACACTCCAAAATATTTATTTTTTCAAGATATCTCAAGTACGACACATGTTACGAGAAAATTGTATAGAATATTTTTTGTAGAGAATTAAATTTCCTATAATATGGGTCTACTACGTTTGTTGTAAAATATTCCCTTACAAAGATTTATCTAAATTAATTTTAAAAATTCGTGTTTTGTTTTTCTAAATTGATATTTGATTGGATATATTAAGTGTCATTTTGACGTTTTAAATGTCACTTTGACGTTTTAAATGTCACTTTGACATTTGCATTAATTTAGATTTAGATTGAAATTGTCAAAAAATTAAAAATATATGAAAAAATATTCAGGTGCGTTTTAAGAAAAAATTCGAACTAAGATTTTTTAGTAAAATTTGTATAAAAATTAAATGGTTAACCAATGCCAGGCAATTTATCTGAACACTATCGGTTTTAGTGAATTTAGCACGAGGAAGCACTGTGCATTTACTTGGCAGATGTTTTTTTTTGTAGTTTTTTAACGATCGTAATAAATATATGACAAACCAAACAAAGAAATATTCTGTGTGAAATAATAGGTAAATACATACAAAAAAACTTGACCCCCTCCCCATGCCCCCCCCCCCCCTTTCCGCCAAATGATGTTCTGATTTTTTAAATATTTTCTTATAAACTTTTGATTGAGTGCTAGTTAATATAAATTGTATAAAACTTAAATCTGACATACTTTTAAGAAGAAGTAAACAAACGCAAGATGTTTTATCAACCAATCAGATCTGGTCGTGTAAACAACCGCCACATTGTCATTAACCGCATAGAGATAATAGAATATAATATAACCTAACCTCAATTTGTACATATTTATTTTTGGACGGAGGTAGTAGGCTGTTGCCTCCTGGCTAAAATAAAATAAAACAATAGAGATAGCCGAGTAATGCAAAACTAAAATGTTTTTAAAATGAGCCAAAGAATGTTCCGTCTGTGCCAAAAAAAAATGTATTAGAAAAAAGTTGACCAATGGCTATGTTAGATCTAACACGATGCACGATTTGATAAAGATTATATGTGATATTATTTATAATTGAAATATAATTAATTGCGTTGTAGTTCTTGTAGATTTTAATCTAAGAACCTGTCACTCGAAGAAATGAAACCATTTTAATTGTTTTGTTTCGCTAATGAAAAGACAATACATTAAATTTGTAAAATTCTAAAATCGAGGATGTTATTTTAAACAAAAAACTTTATACGAACATGTATCCGGAAATTCTTCGTGTGGGAGCTACAGCCCCCCATAGATCAATAGTTTTTATTTAATATCTGGAGAACCCATTGTGATACAGTTATGAAATATGATAATCGGTTTAATATTTATGAGTCCTATCGATTTTTAATGTCAACCAATTTTATTCAGTACAGGGGTGTATGGGGTAAATAAAATACAAAAAAATAAAAGATAAAAATTGAAGAGCTCGGTTACCCCATACACCCCTGGGCTATATAATTATTGATTTGATACTAAACCGATTAGTAAATTTCATAATTGTATCATAATGGGTTCTCCGGATATTAAATAAAAACGAATAAATTTTGAGGGGCTGTAGCTCCCTCAATAAGAATTTCCGGACACATGTTCATATAAAGTTTTTTGCTTAAAATAATATCCTCAATCCACTGTTTTTTTACAGTTTTTTTTATTTTTTAATATCACGATTCTCTATTTTATTTATTTTTTTCAACTTTTATTTGATTGTCAATACTAAGAATTTACTTGTAAATAAAAGGCGGCCAAAAATCTCTGGGGTCCTCATAAAAATATATTAAAATCTATGTTCATATTTACTATAAAAATAAACCGTTCTAAAGATTCATATTTAAATAAAACTATATATAAATATTAAAATAAAAACAATAAAAAACCATACACGAGTTTTTTTTCAATTTTTAATATTATTAGACAGATGCCAGACATTTGACACATACATACAAAACATTTCAATATATTTTTTCGAAGCGAGCATTTTCTTTTTTATTCCACAAGATGAAATATAATATTGAGATTAGTTTCGTATGCTATAACTTTATATTGTACGTAGAGGAGCGAATTGAGGAAATATTTTAGCCCAAATAAGCTTTCTAACATGCTGTACAATGTTAAAAAATAATTAAAAATTGTTATAAAACTACGTTAGTACATTTGAAGGCTTCTCTTTTCTAACAGACGAACTATTAAATATAAATAGTAGTTCTGAACTTTGCTAGAATTAAATTAAAATAACATAAGGTGCAGTGGGGTAAGTGCAGAAACGGGTTCTTTTTATTATAGTACGAGTGAAATTGTAATAGCTAATATCATATATTAAACATACTAGTATGTTTAATATATGCTAATATGTAGTGAACTACTAAAAGTTAATACCAACTTGTTTAAAAAGTTCACTACTCCAAAACTAAACAATGTATCTTGATGCGGTAAAAAACATTTTATACTAGGCGTATTGACAATTCTGCTCTTGCCCCATAGCATATGAAATAATGCTTCAAAGCGTTTTTAACTACCGGTAATGCACTTGCCCCGAAAATGGGGCAAGTGCACTGTAGTTGACATTTTTTACAATTTCCTATCATAATGCAAATATACAAAGAAAATTGGCGTCCTATTCAATTTAAACTAGTCAGTTATAACAACTGCACAATTATTTGATACTGAAAATATTAATTATTTATATAACAGATTGAAAATATATGGGTTCAAAGTTCAACTATGCAAAAACCGGTCTGCACTTACCCCACTGCACCTTAATCGAATAAATTGAAAAACCATAAGGTACTTTTAACTATCAATCCATGTTTTTTTACTAGAAACTGAAAGAGAATGTTTTATTTTAAAACTAGCTATTACCCGCGACTTCGTCCGCGTAGAATTTGCAATTTTTTAATCTAATCAATTTTTGGGATACAAAGTAGCCAATGTTCTTTCTTAAGCTGAATGCTATCTTCATGCTAACAGTCAGACAGACAGAGTTACTTTTGCATTTATAATATTGGAATTGATAAAGATGAGGTATTCAAAATTAAAATTTTACTGTATGTATAGAAAAAATCAAAACGTCACAAAACTTATTGTTTTTCTGTAAAATTTGATTTTTGTTAAAACCACCCTTAATTGTATTAATCTGTATACCAATTTTCATTTCGTAAAAATTCAGGTTTTAAAATTATAATATCGAAAATATTATATTCAGTCAATTTAGCTTCTGAACGATCCAATTGTTAAATCACCTCACACCAACTGTTTTCAACATTCGTATAACACGAGAGTGTGATCTTTTTTCGGCCAATTTAAACATCGTTGTTGTTGCAAAACAGAAAAAGACATATACATAGATATGCTCTGGTTAACAATGTAATTACAGTTTCAACAGCTGTCGATGTACAGATTTAAAAATAGTCTTCAGACAGTTAATGTACGACAGACAGCAGGGGTTATCACACCTCTTGCACACACACGATTCTCTGGTACTTTCAACTATCACTTGATTTTTTTCCAAAACAATGCCGAAAAAACACAATTCAAATGAAAAATTCCCGCCATAACACTCATTCAAAGTCACGTGATATGCGTCAGACATCAGTAAGCTAACTGAAACTAACCAATAGCGATTGAATATTTTGACGTGTAACATGTTTTCTGATGTCATACTACTGCCAGATGTGCCAGACGCGTTTGTGATTACGTGACAAACAGGTTAAAAAATAAGTTTATTATTAAAATACAGTAAAAGCTCTTTATTCGCGGGGTATATGTTCCATAAATATGCCGCGAATACAGAAACCGTGAATACGGAATGGTAATTTATATGGGATTATAGGGGATACGTTCCTAGGTGACAAAATAAATAAACAAATACAATATAAAAAAATCAATTTAATTGAAGTTTTTGACCATATTGATTAATTATTATCTTCAGGCTTAGGCAATGGTTTAAAGAATTTTGTAATTTTTTCTTGCTTGGCAGTTTTTAAAAGCTCCTTCAATTCAGACTGATATTCAGCAGTAGCATTAGCAATTTGCCTCTTAAAAATAAGACTTCGTTCCATAGACGGATCAATTTTCATAAAGAAATCACAAAGCTCATTTGCCATTCTTAAACCTTCACTAAGATTTTTCAAATTAAATGTCACGTTTCCTGATTAGATCCGCGAATAAAGAAATCTTTAGCCGCGAATATAGGAACTGGGTCGCATTTTTTTAATCCGCGAATAGTGAAAACGCGAATGAAGGAAGCGCGAATAAGGAGATTTTACTGTACTGACTTATTGCAAGTAAAAAAAACACTACATGGTAACAAAGTCTCAACTTCATACAATATTTTATATTTTATTTTATTATCAATACTGTCTAATACCCTAGAGCAGTGTCTGCCAAACGTTTTCACCTTACGACATACTGGGCGAGGAGGATTTATTTCGCGACACACACACCAAATAAAAATCTCAACAAAATTTAAATATATTTTACTATATATATGAACAAAAATACATAAATTCTGATTATAATAAAATAATTTATTTAATATAAACCTATATATTTTTAAATATTTCGCGGCACACCTGGAATTTTTCGCGGCGCGGCGCACTACACATGTTGGCAGTCACTACCTTAGAGTAACGTGAATGTAATCGGAAAAATTTTGTTATATTCGATTTACATAGGTATATTATATTTCTCTATTTAGTCGTCAAAATACATGAAAATACATCGAAAATTGTCGTACGTTTTTTTAGTATTTATTATAAAAGGAGGTGAATGAAACATATCATTCGAAAGGTATCAACTGTGCCATAGATCTGCACAAAAAATAATGTGTGTATGTTGCCGTTAAGGCAGGTAAAATATTGGTCAAATTTCGACCATAGGCGAAACTAGTTTTTATTAAACTTCTCTTATTTTTTATAATTTGATATAGCAGTGGTTCCCAAAGTGGACGCCTTGGGGAGCCGCGGCGTCATTACAAGTGCGCCGCGAATTTGCAGGGTCATCCATCTAATTAATTTAATGTTTATAAACAAATAATAAATTAATGAATTTGTTCATTAAAAGTTAAGTTATGCTTTGACTTAGAGCTATGGAAAAACCTTAATTCATAAAAGTGTGCAACCACTGCGATATAAAATGTATTCTTTTCTTGTAACCTTCTAGCAGGATATAAATAATGAATTTTTTTCGTAATGCATTAGCTTTAGCTAATCCATTATCCATTAGATTTAAATAAATAATGAAAACTTTCAGTACGGAACACTAATAAACATGAAAACACAAGCTGAAGAAACGATCTTTGTTATCTCTTTAACTCTTACATATTTTATAACCAGTAAGAACATTTTTATGACCGCACTTCCCTGATATCTGACGTATTACAAAATCTATATTATTATATGAACTAAAAACAAATAAAAATGGGTTGCTCGTAATTCTTTACTCTTTCTATACTCATTCCATATGACGGATTCCATGCATTCCAAATAAAACAATATATACCGTCATAAATAGAGATGTATACAGTATACAGGGCTGCCCAAAAGTAATGCGGCGTATACAAATTATTTTTTTAATTTTATTTTAGAGGAAAAATTTGTGATTATAATTATACAATGTATATACCTACTGTATTTTATATAATTAGGAGATTCCTATTTGTTGTTGACTATTTTTTTCACATAAATTATTTTTTTATTTCTCATTCAGTGCAACTTAAGTTTTAACTGCACTAGAAGTCTTCATCAGAAGTCTAATAATACTAGACTGATTCAGTCGAAAGTGCTAAAAATTCAACGTGATAGGTTATTTTTTAAGGAAATATTCTTTCAAATTTGGACCCTTTTTTTGAGGGCGGGTTTGAATCGATGTGCAATTATAACAATCTGTTTTCTGTAATTATTTACTCTTATAAATTCTTTAATTTTTGTAAACTGATGTTAAAGCCCACAAACAATTTATAAATGTAACCATGAGTCTAGTCAGACAAAAAAAAAAAAAATTGAGGTACGTTTTTTTCGTAAGTACGTGTTTTCCTCTAGTCCTTTTAAAAACATACTAACGAGTTTCCATTATTTTTCTATTTTTTTTTTTTAACAAAATTACGATATTAATCAAGCTAAAAAAATTGAAATCAATTTTGAGTTTTAAGAACGCCAAGTAAAATTAGGTTAGTTTAATTTTTAAGGTTCGTAATGCCCCCTAGAAAAAATTTGGTTCCGGCGCCACTGATCCTTGCCACTGTGCTGTCTAAAGAACTACGTAGAACGCACTCACATATGCCGCTCGATTATCAGTGTTCGGCATTTCTGGAACTTCTCAGAAATTTTAATTAAATTTCACGACATATCCTAATAAGAAAGAACGGAAGCGATATCCTATAATCTGGCCAGGCTTTGTGTTCTGTTGGATAATACACCCACGAGCGTGTGTGGATTGTGGATGTATTATTCAATACAAATCACTTTGATTAATATCCTTCAGGCTGGGGCCATACACATATCTGTTCTACCCACCTCGCTTCTAGTTGTGTTATAAAATAACACTAATTTATTAATATTAATAAAATAAATAACGATTTGACAGCCTGTAGAAAGTATTAAATTTGTTTATATCTTGACTAGTCTTCATAATAGCGGCCACTACTCTTCAAATACCGGAAAAGGGTTCGGTTCGACTGATAAAGGTTCTACTGTAGTATGTGTATTTTTTTTAAATATGTGTTCATTTTATTTTTAACCAGCTTCAAAAAAAGGAGGAGGTTTTCAATTCTTCTGTATATATATTTTTTATGTATGTTCGAGTATACTCCCGAGTTGGTCCTTTATAAATTTTATCAGAAACTCACCATGGACTTCGCAATACGCCAATTGTTAAGAAAAAAATAAAAACCGACTTCAAAAGAGGCCTAAAACGCTGACAAGTATGTAATAATTAAATTTAACCGTTTTTGAAGTCTGTACCAAGCCAATAAAAAACTTTAAAAAAAGAAAATCGTGTTCAAAAACTGTTGATTTAATTACACAGGCCGACAAAATAATACTTTTGAACTGATGTCTCTACTTCAATAAGTGATTTCAGAGGCTTTTGGTGTGCTGAAACCGAATCCGTCACCAGAATTGCTACATCAGATCAGGTTTTTGATATAACCTAACCTAAAATCGTCCAAAATGATGATTTTGGTAATATTTAAGAATTTATAACCAAGTAGGTAAATTTTTTCTAATGTTTTCGTTCGCAGTAAGAAGTACTATCTTTTCCCTTTAAAACGAATTTTTATTTTTTATTGTACGATTTTTTTTCACCGAAATAAACTAGTTTGAATATATTATATTTTTCTTAATAGAGTAGACACAGTGACACAATGGACTTTACTATACATTAAATACAACAATAACATCAAAATAGTTTATTTCGGTGAAAAAAATCGTACAGTAGAAAGAAAAAAAATATTTTAAAGAGGAAAGATAATACTACTTTTTACTATGAACGAAAACGAGAAAAAAATTACCTACTTGGTAATAAATTCTTAAATATTACCAAAATTGTCATTTTGGACACTTTTAGGTTAGGTTATATCAAAAAACTGACCTGATGGAGCAATTCGGGTGACGTATTGAGTTTCAGCACGCCAAAGGCCTCCGAATTACCTATTTAAGTAGAGACAATAAAAATGATATCGGCTTGTGTTATTTAATTATCTACTTTTCTGTCTTTTTAGGCTTTTTTGAAGTCGGTTTTATTTTTATTTTTTCAAGTTTTATTTTTATTTTCAAATATACAAGTAATTTAACTAAAAAAAAAGTATTAAAGAAAGTTAATACCTTATATTTTCTTTTCATAATTTATATTTTTTAATTCTCGAGTAACAACGGATCCAATTCACTGTAACTAATAAAATAATTATCGGAATTATTTGAAATTTAAATACGTAAAACAACATTATGAAACAAATATTTTAAGATAATTCCGAAGTTTCTGAGATTTATAGTTATAGAGTACTGTCATCAAACAGAACAGGTTAAAAATTGAAAATAAAATATGCAAAAAAAAAAAACTAAATAAGTATTAATTAAATGTTAATTTAACCCATTAAAATACATAACATTCCCCAAGAACAGTTGCGTTATTATTTCATATACTTTTTGAAGTAAAACGGGCACATTTATTCTCACAAAGAATTTCATACAAAAAAAGAATTGTCCACAAAGTAATTTTGAATACTTTGAAGTCTGGCCAATATTTGTTTATTTGACACCGCGCAGGACTTTTATTTTATTTTCAAGCCTTCTATTTTAATCCAATCTGCATTCTTTTTACATCAACAATGTTAATTTATTATGAACAAAATTGTTATGAATTCGCTACACGTTTAAACACACTTTAAATGTTTTTATAGTTGTTAATTACTGTTAAAATATTCAGTGAGAAATACCTTTTGTTATATGCAAATCTACATTTACCTTTGTTATATACGAATATATACAATTGCACAATGTACATATGGTATACGAGTATGTATTTTAAGTTAAAAGCTAATTTAACAGTATTTACCAAAGAATTAATTATGTATAATATAGTGAATATATCTTTATATAAACCACAAATTTAATTATGTATGTACTAGCGCATTGGACTCGATGTTACCCTAGGATATAAATAAAATCTGTAACAAACCTATTAAACATTGTTTTCACTTATCGCCAATTATTTACGTAGCGCGCATGAAAATATTACCAACTTCATGAAATTTACTCAAAATATCCACAAATCTACACCTAAACCTTCCTCGTAAAACACTCTATCCATTAGTGAAAACCGAAATAAAATCCGTTCAGTAGTTACTGAGAAAATCCAGACAGACTTTGTTTTATAGTATGTATAGATAGACCAAAAATTAAAAAATCCTTGTGTGATTTTAAATCTTTTTTATAGAATACTAGCTGCTACCCGCGGCTTTCGGTAATTAGTTTCGGATTTCGAAACTAATTACAACCCTCCATACGTGACATGGGTTGAAATTTTTAATTTTTCCTTTATTTGTTTTTTATTGATTATACAAAATCGTAAATATATCGGCTCCTATGCAAGATAGTTATAACCTACAGTATAAAAACATCGAAAAAAGTATCTGTGCCTAGTTTCATTCGAGTGAATACAAAAAAAATGTTTTTCTCATACAAACTTTTTCACCCCATTGCAACCCCCTTTAAGTGTTTAATTTTGGAAAAGAATGAAATACGTGCTTCATTGTTTGTATTGAAGAGTATTTATTTTAAATTTCAAGTAAATCCGACCAAAAAATATTTTTCCCATACAAACTTTTACACCCTCTTACCCCATTTAAGGGTTTAATTTTGGAAAAAGCTGAAACATGTGTTTCATTGTTTGTATTGAAGAGTATATATTTTAAGTTTCAAGTAAATCTGACCAAAAAATATTTTTCTTATACAAACTTATCCACCCCCTTAAGGAGTTAATTTTGAAAAAGCTTGAAATACGCGTTTCATTGTTTGTATTGAAGAGTATTTATTTTAAGTTTCAAGTAAATCCGACCAAAAAATATTTTTCCGATACAAACTTTTACACCCTCTTTACCCCCTTAGGGGTTGATTATCGAAAAATCCTTTCTTAGTGGGTGGTTACGCCATAAAAGGAAGACACCCTTAAAATTTCACGTTTCTAGGACCAAAAAATATTTTTTCTATACAAACTTTTACACCCTCTTTTACCCCTTTAGGGGTTGATTATCGAAAAATCCTTTCTTAGTGGGTAGTTACGTCATAAAATGAAGATACCCTTAAAATTTCACATTTCTAGGACCAGGGGTTTCGGCTGGGCGATGATGAATCAGTCAGGACATGTTATTATATGTATATAGATTAAATTTTCTACAATAAATCAGTGTTGTATATGTCTAACTTTTTTTAATTTAGACGTGACAGACGCCCGAATGCCCACGTAAAAATGACTATTTTTCGCGTGACGAGAAATAAACAATTGAAGTTAAATATTCACAAAAAATTCAATCGCATATACTGAATTTTTTAACGTTAATTAGAAGTTTTTTCATTTACTTTTCGATTTGTAATGAACGAAAATGTAACAAATGTATGTCCTAATTTTTTTATGTAAAGTGTGCACTATAAATACTAAACTTGTTGAATTTCCATATAGATTTTCATTTATACTACATCATAGAAAATCGAATTTTACCTGTTTGCAAATAATTCATAATTTTTCACCTCCAAATTGTAGTGAACAGGACAAAATTTTGAGTTTTTTTTTAATATCATTTTTTGTAGAAAAAAACGATATTCTAGTCTTTGTGTTGTAACACTAAAAATCTCACAAAAATCGAAAAAAATGTGATTTAAAATTTATTTTTTAAATTAATGTTTTGTTTTGTCTCCTTTTTTAAATGTGTGTTACTTTTTTCCATCTGAAAGCTCAACACCGTATTTTTCTAGTCAACTGACGTGAAACTAAATACTTACTTACTTCCATCGAGAGATTTAAGTTGTTCTGAAGTTTGAACAGAACTAAAACAAATGTTATTTTCAGATAAACATAAACACATTATAGATCAGATTCATCAAGTTTCAAATTAGTATTTATAACGCAATTTAACGCTCCAGTTGGGGCGTTTATTAGTCACAACAAATTATAAAAGTATTTTAATTATTTTCATTGAGAATGAAATAAATGTATAATATTTTCAGTTTTATTAAGACATTCGTATCATATCACAAGTATATCTGTCTAATAAATGTAATCGCTTTTAAACTTTACTAGTCATGAAGTATTTTTGTTTAGAAAAATCATGGTTAATGATGCAAATACCATTTAGTATGTTATAAAAAAAAAAGCGATGAGATACATGTATTAAATTATTTTTTCCATTTGTTATTGTAAAATCTTAAAAAACTAATTTCTGTAATAATTAAAAAAAACACGCAAAAAAACATCTGCCAAGTAAATGCACAGTGCTTCGTCGTGCTAAATTCATCAAGGGTAGTTAATTATTGAACAATTTAAATAAAACCGATAGTGTTAAATTGCCTGGAATTGCTTAACCATTTCATTTTTATACAATTTTACTAAAAAATATTAGTTCGAAAATTTTCTAAATCTAAAATGCAAACGTCAAAATGACATTTAAAATGTCGAAATGTCATTTAAAACGCCAAAATGACATTTAAAACGTCAAAATGACATTTAATATGTCCAAGTAAATATCAGTTTAGAAAAACAAAACACGAATTTTTAAAATAAATTGAGATAAATCTTTATAAGGGAATATTTTACAACAAACGTTGTAGACGTAACATGTGTTGTTCTTGAGATATCTTGAAAAAATCAATATTTTGGGATGTTACCCCTCCCCCTTACATACGATTTTGATGATTTTGAAATGGGCCGTCCTCAAGCCAGACCCAACCATTCGACCAAGTTTCAACAATATCGGTTCAGTGGTTCATGCGTTATGCGTGTAACAAGGATTCAGGGGACAGACGGACGGACACACGGACAGACGGACGGACGGACAGACATGGAACGAAAAGTATTTGTCTTGACATGAAACGGAAAGATCAATTTAAAATTTTGAAATCGGAAAACATTTTTTTTTTATCTCAATATGAAACGATCACAAAGCTTCTCGTATCTTCGATATTGCGAGGAAGCAAAATGGATTATTCACAAGTAATAAATAAAAATGAAAACAAAATATATATATATTATTATATATATTTTTCATGAAAATTGTCTATGTAATATTCATTAGAAATCGAAAAAAGTTAATAACTTCAAATTGACTTTTGAAAACTGCCTACATCTCACCGAATAATAATAAAAATGTAATAAAACTGGATCACGAAGGTCCTAAATTACCTTGAAATACCTTGAACAGTGGAAACTAACAATAAATACAAATTCTTGGAAAATGTCATAGCTGATATACACAATACAACGTAATGAAGTTTATGCGAGATTGGCTCGTGGCAAGTTCATTTCAATGGCTAGAGGCAATTAACTTTGAATACTGTATTACCATTTGATTGATATTATGGCATAAGCTATACCTAGTAAGTTATAGATAATCTCTTATCTTCAGGGTTGTATCATTTTTGCAAGGTATTGGCACCAGTCTTGGCCACTTTAAGAGCAAGGTATACTTACTGTTTTTTTTGGAATGAATGTGCTTCTTTTTTCTCATGTTAAAATACTAATAAAACAAGTAACTCTTTATTAAATCAATTTAAATATTGAAGTCCGCAAATATAGATCTTTTGTTTTTGTTATGTTTTTTTCCAGTAATGGACAAAGTAAAACCAGTAATGGGCACACAGTGATGGATACTTGCTAATGATTACAAAATGATAAGTACTACGAAACAAAAGTTATAAAATAAAAAATTGTAAAATTTGAAACAATGTTAGGCGGTTATTACACTATCAAATAAATATGTCAAAGATCTTTGACAAAGATTTGATCATATTTCTTTGAGAAAATGCGAGATTTTGTTTTATTACACTACATAAAATATTTGATAATATTTTCTCAATATTATCTAGGGATATTTTCTTCTTTTTTGGTGCCTTTTGAATATCAGTGCGTGGATGTTCGTCAATTGATGCGATCGAGGTTTGAATTTACAACCGTGTATTGTGGTTTTTATAATCAATAAGAAGATTATCATATAATACCTACTGGATTTTGTTGATATTCATATATTAATAATTATGTAACTGTAACTGTCAGTGATAACTTGGTAGTCGCCATTTTGTTTTTGACATCAAAAAGCTTTAATCAAATATAAGAAACTGTCATTAACTATGATCATAGAAATATTATGAAGGTAAATATTATAAAAGTTAACTTATTACACTGTCATATTTCTTTGATCAAAGAAATTTTATCATATTTCTTTGATAGTGTAATAGCCGCCTAAAGCAGATGCTATAATATAATAATTAATAAATAGATTACAATAATAATTGGTTTAAATGTCCACCATTTTGACTCCCATTGTCATCAAATAGATTCTGATTCAGTAATGACAGTTATCAAATATTAACAAATATTTCTCATTTAGGACATTTAATTAAACAAGTTTATTTATATACTATTATATTATATTATAAACTAAAATTCACAATAGCTCCTAGATAATATCAAATAACATTACCTAACACAAAACATTGATCCATCTAAAATACAAATGCAAGTCAGTGTTATAAATTACAACACAGTAAGGACGGGACAACAAATTGAGGCAAGACCGATCAAGTCACCCTGATTTACATAGCCACCCTCTACAAAACACACACACACACGCGTGTGCGACACGATACCACGGCGCTATCTGATTATAATATGTAATTACTGAGACCTGATTACATGTAAATTGTTTTTTTCTAAATCCCATTGTGTCCGCTTCTTTGCGCTTTTGTTCTGTAAACAAGGCAATTACCTCACACGGCGACGTCGGCGTTGAAAATGTCAGAAGTGTGTAGTGTAGGTAACATGGATATTTAATTACATATCTACATACATACAGGGCCGGATTAACAACGTAGCAGGAGTAGCAAATGCTACGGGCCCCGCGTCTCTGGGGGCCCCGCGACTTTGCGGAAAAATATCTTTTATTGGACTTACCACTTACCGTCCAATGGTTGATACGGGGTGTCCAAATCTACAGTAATTAATAATTTAAATTTAGGGTTTCCGATATCGATTCGATTTAATCGAAAAATCGATTTTTGAATCTCCGATCTTTGATTTTTTTAATCGATTTTTCTAAATTTGCTCAAATCAAATCAAGAAAATTTTGTTTGTAAAAGTGGTGTTTTATATTATACACACCTCAAAAAAATTAAGGGGTAATTAAAAAAAAAGCAAAACAAAAAATTCAAATTTTCAAACAGTTATATTTCCGCGAAAATTCATTTGATTTGCGTGTTACAAAGCACATTTAAAAGTTTGCGCTTTCTAATTTTTGAATAAAAATTTCAACACATTTTATCATCCCTTTCCGTTCTTTACCAAGGGTTAAAAGAGTTCAAAAAAAAATCCCTTAATTTTTTTTTAACTTATCAATTTTTTTAAGGATTGTATATTCTAAATGAAGTCTGCCAGCGGCGTAGTTAGGGGGTGAGTAGGGGGCGGGGCAGTTAGGTTATTTACTCCCCGAGTTTCACACCCCCCTCCTAGCGACGCCACTACCAAGGGCCTCTTTATAATATTTGCTACGGGCCCCGCGCTTACTTAATCCGGCCCTGAATACATACACGAGGGAAATGCATTCAAGGTATTTCTCGGTGAGCAATAAGGTTAACTGTATAAAAGAAGAAGGGAAATATTGAGCGATTCGTGAAATTTCTCGGAAAATTAAAACGAAAATCAAGAGTAAGCCGAAATTTTGTAAATAACTAAAAATCTCCATTCAAAATCCTGAACACATTTCAGGATTTTAAATGGAACTTCTTAAAATATTTTTTAGTTATTTACAAAAATTGAGCTTAGGTACTCTTAAAAGGTATTTTTATATAAACTAGTAAAGCCTATGATCGAAATTCGACTAATATTTTAACTACCTTAATGGCAACATACACATATGATTTTTTTTGTGCACATCTATGGCACAGTATCTAACCTAAACTTAACCTAACATGACCTGCTTTTACATGAAAAATTTCCAAATAAAAATACTGCAATTGAACGCGAATTGAAACCTCTTAAAATTGAACTACAGGGTAATCCTTGCAGGGCGATTTATTTTGGGTCATAAACTACATTATTTCGTAACGAGAGCGATGGAAAAAATCTAGTTTTGTATACACCCTATTGGACACTTGTTTATTAAATGTACTAAATTAGAAAAAAAAAATTGATATTTGATTACTGCCATTACTGAATCAGAATATATAGACAATTAATTATTATATAGACAATTAGCTTAATTTGATGACAATCGGCCAATGGGTGTCAAAATGATGGACATTTAAACTAATTATTAGTATATTTTACTTATTAATTATTATCTTATCATGCAACTGTTTTACATTGTTTCAAATTTAACGATTCTTTCTTTTATATCTTTTGTGTCGTAGTACTTATTATTTTGTAATCATTAGTAAGTGTCCATCACTGCGTGCTCAATACTGGTTTTACTTTAACCGTTACTGGAGAAAAAAACATAAATAAAATAAAAGGTTATAATTAAAACAAAAACTATATTTGCAGACTTTGGTAATTAAATTGATTAAATAAAGAGTTACTTGTTTTATTAGTAACATGAGTTCATGAGAATTCAATCACAAAAACAGTAAATCTTGCTCTTATAGCGGCCATAACCGGTGCCAGTACCTTACATATAAATCACGAATAATAAATTATAACCAACAAAAATTGAATTGTGAAGTGCAAACAGATTGAATGTATTTGTTATAAGTAATCAATTTGAAGTGTTTATTAATATAAATGAAACATTAACAACGGCACAGATATTTAAATTTGTAAACACCAACACATACACACATACACTTACGAGTTTTTGTTTAAAGCAGCTAATTACTGTAGAGTAAAATTAACTGTGCTATTTAGAAAAGTGTTGGTGCTTTTTGTAATATTGTTATATGTGTTGCTATTGATAGCATGAAGCTTTTTTGATGATTGTGAGTGTTACTGACAAATTACAACACTGTGTGGTATATACAGGGTCGTAGATAAATTAGGTGAAATGGGGGGAGGTATTTTGATAATAATCTTTAGACTTGAAACAATCTTTTTACACGTTCAGAACTTGGATGGGGCGAGTCCCGAGCGCAAAAAAAACTTTCTTATACTGTCATCATGGCAAAAATGAAAAAATTAAGAAATACAATTTTTAATTTAAAATTCAGGTCAGAATATAAAAGCGAGGACCTTTTTTTTCTTGGTCGCGTCAAGATTAGATAAGGGAAAATACAAACTGAAATTTTTTTTTTTTTGGTCACGCTAAATGGAATACAAGTTTCTTATTATTACAAAATTATTATTATTATTATTTTTTATACATAGATGCACCCCCCTGGAAGAAATTCTGCCGGCGCCCATGACTGTCATATGTATGATTTTTTCAAATTCCTGGTTTTGATGGAAATATCCATTTCCACCTCCTCTGAATCCATTCTGACTATTTTCGTCATGATGCCTATCTGCACACGTTTTAATACGACAAATCATAGGATGGTGAAATTGTATATTTAAAATTTTTGTTTCGAAAAAAAAATGGTGAAATTAGAAAAAAATGTTTTAGATAAAAATTGTAGAGAATATTATTATCTATAATTTATATTCTATTCATTTTTTTCAATCCTTTATCAGTTCGCCAGAAATCCTTAATATGTATAAAGCTCAACGTCTCTCTGTCTGTCCGTTAGTACGCTTATCACTCGAGAACCACTTATCCGATTTACGTGGTTTCTTTTTTAATTCATAGGTACATTCTCTGTCCAGGTTATAAGCTATATTTTGTTACGTTAAGTAACATAACAACTAAGCAGTGACGACAATAGTAAATCAAGTCAGAAAAAAAATTATTGTCGGCGCGCTATTTTGCAATACGCTGCCTAAACCGTTCAATATTGAACAAAATAATGTGTTAAAGAACTGTGTAGAATCAAAAGATCTACAATAAAGTCAGCGACACCATATGTTTAACTTTAATATTTAAACCACAATGACTGCTTTTATATTACAAAGAAAATTTAAAATATTTGGGTCTTATTTACGTGGACTTATGACCTGCAAAACATTAATCCTTATCAATATAAATTATTTGATCGTCATAAGTACTTAATGTAGATATAATTTGCCCTTTACAGCACCCAATTTGATCGTATGGTTTAGAAAATATCGAAATATACATATATACGGGAACATATTATTCGCGCGATGGCTACCCGTGCCACGGCGTGCGGAAAGAAGGGGGTGTGCCAGGTAGACGCAGGGCATAGGGAATGATCACAGGCCGTTATTCTTTTTTTTATTCAATAATTAACTTTTAAATTTAAATAGAACAAAAATTATTTTTACTTTTTGTTCTGATTCGTTTTTGTTAGGTAGATAATTTAAGTGTTGTTTGGTTTTTATTACAATAATAACTAATTGTGTTTGTACTTAAGTCAACTATATATTTTTTAAATCCTAAACAATAATTCCGTAGTCCACGCGAGCGAAGCCGCGCGTACCCAGCTAGTATTTTATAAAATTAGAAACACGTAGGTACATTGTTCACTCTCAATATTAGGTATGTATAAAAAAGTCCCATGGTACCCAAGACAGCTTTATTAAGTACGTTTAAAAACGAAAGTTTTGATTCCTAGCCTATCATGGGACAATTATTTTTATTATTTTTTTAAGAGCGCAAAATTTTCATCTCGAATTGGAAATTTCAGAAAAAACATTTCAAATATAATTTTTTTTAAATATGTAATAGGTATATTTATTTAAACTGTTCTCAGGGCCGTAACTAGAAGCTCGGGGGTCCCGGGGCAAGAGGTGGGTGAGGGACCCCCAGAATATGCAAAATTATTATTATAATTTTGAATTGAATGACCTATTTTTTTTTTTGTTATCATAGTTAACAAACTGTAATTAGTCTACTCCTTAGTAGTAAAAAAAGGTCATTCAATTCAAAATTAATAATAAATAATAATGGAAGACCTTTTTTTTGCTCCTAACTTACACAATTTTTCCTATTTACTTACTCCTCCAATTTTTGTTCTATTTACATAATACTTTTACTTTATTGACTTTCCAGTAGGTTAAGCTTTTCTACAATGTGAAAGTCTATTAATAAAAATAACCCTATATTGCATGTGACCTTGTATTAAATTATATACCATACGCATACAGTTATTTAACGTTAACTTTGGGGTGGTACAAGCTTGCTCCAGCAGTGGCGTAGCAAAAAAAAGTTGCCATAGGTGGCATGGGACTGTATTATACTTAATACTCATACAAAATAGAAAAAAATATAATATATATAGTTTCCTATTAAAAGATCGTTTTCAAAAATATTAGGTTTTCTTACGAGATGAAAATTAATCTTAAATGCAAAATTTCACTCTTCTACGATTTGTCATATTTAAGTTGAAGCGTCTATAGACAGATAAACACACAGACATCATGGTGAAAATAGTCTGAATGGATTCAGAGAAAGTCAAAACGGATAATATGTATAATAATATATGACATAATACATATTACTAAGCAATCAGATACATAATTAGATTTGAATGTGGAAGTAGGATATATTGGACACTGTAATGCACAATGCACTAATGTGCCAACTCACAAAAAGCTCATTTGGAGTTATCGAAGTTTTTGATGCACACAAAGAAAAATACATTTGTAATTTTGTTACATTTATTTTTATTAACAAAAAGTTATTTGCCATTCGATTGGTTAATTAGATACATCTTCCAAAAAATAAATCTGAATAACATTGTTTTTCTTTTATAGTCCTTCTCTCTTCAACTTAATTGCAAATTTTTTAGTTAAATTATAATTTAATTAAATAAAAAATGTAATAGCCAAGAGCTATTTTTTATAATACTTTATTTGGAATGAAACTGCATTCAACACTCTTAATGATTTTTTGTACATTAGTGCAATGTTTAACAAAGTCAGGTACGGGGGTACGCAAAGGTGTCTCAAGGGGTACACAGCGTACTTCTTAATATTTTTTTATTAAATAATTTTGTATTTTGAACAACAAATTCTACATAATTGATTTTATTTACTCTTTTTTAAATTTCGTTAAGCGTATTTGATTTTGTTGTACGAAAAACAGCTTAAAATTACGATTTGTCATGCATTTTTTTTAAATCCCTCACCCCTCCAATCTACCCGTAAGGGTACATTTAACTCTTTAAAAGAGATACATTGGGATTTTAATTTTGGTAAACACTGCAATAGTGCATAACAATGTCCAATTTAAAATGTTTAAAAGTAAAAAATATTGATACTACTGCCTGAAATATTAACATTATCAAAATACATTTTCTATAAAAATTCATTTTCTCATTATTTACTACATTTAGTTATCTTCATTTTTTATGTGAAGTAATACTTCAGAGATATCAGATATGACGTCATCAGCACCCTATATTTTTTTATTACACCATTAGTAGGTACTTTTATTTTATCGCACAGATCGGTTGTAAAAATTGTATTTTTTTAAATTCCCCTTTTAGCCCACCACTGCTACATTCTACAGAAAGTAGAAGTTAAAATTGAATTTGGTATAGTTTATAGGAGAAAGAACAGATGTAGATCTATAAAAATAGACGTAAAAATATAACCAATGTCATACGAATAAATAATTCTGTAAGTACCTAGTACCAAATACAGCTTTGGGAATATATGGCTAGACTTATTATTTTGATACAATTATAAAGGTCTTCACAAAATTATTTTTAGTGTTGATGGGCGCATGGGGAAAGGGTAGGGGTCAGAACACCTCCTGAATTTATCAATATACATTATTAAATTCAATAACTATAGATAAAAAAAATGAAAATTATTTTTAATTACAAAAAAATTTAACTCTTCTGATTTTTTTTCGAGGACCTAACATTTAATATCGACTCAAGAATCCTATACTGCCGTATATATACTAAACTAACATAAAGTACTGGCGCCAGTCTTGGATAATACCCCAGTGTTGGGCACTTTTTTAATTAAATGTATTAAATTAAAAATATTTGTTGGTAACTGATAATATACATATACATACTGCCATTACTGAATCACAATCTATAGACACTTAATTGCACAATAGCTTAATTTGATGACAATCGACAATGCGTGTCAAAATGGTGGACATTTAAACTAATTATTATTTTTATTTATTTATTAATTATTATAATATTATCATAGCATCTACTCTACATTGTTGTAAATTTTACAATTCTTTATTTTATAACTTTTGTTTCGTAGTACTTATCATTTTGTAATCATTAGCAAGTGTCCATCACTGTGTGTCCATTACTGGTTTTATTTTGTCCATTACTAAAAAAAAACATAAACAATATAAAAGGCTATAATTAAGAAAAAAAGAACTATATTTGTGGACTTTGGTGATTAAATTGATTTGATTAATAAAGAGGCACTTGTTTATTAGTAACATGAGAATTACAAAAAATAAGCCCATCAATCCCAAAAAACAATAGGTATACCTAGCTTTTAAAGCGACCAAGACTGGTGCCCAGATAACTGCAAGACCTTTGTTTTTTGCATTACATTTCTTACATTTTTTGCTTATACAAATGCTATAACTATTTTTCCACGCATTTTTTACTTTTATACAGTTTTTCAATTTTCTGCACTACACAAATTAGCTTTTACAACTGCACTTTTCATTTTTACAACTGCAGAAACAAGCTACAACTACAAACTAAAATAACCCCTGCTGGTGCCAGTATCTTGTATTATTTTTAAAATCTAAAGAAGTAAAATAAAACATAAAATTATTATATATGAGA
Source organism: Sialis fuliginosa (assembly GCA_961205875.1). Lineage (NCBI taxonomy): Eukaryota > Metazoa > Arthropoda > Insecta > Megaloptera > Sialidae > Sialis > Sialis fuliginosa. The sequence continues at coordinate 13,122,824 of OY540809.1, read as the reverse complement.
GACTTTTTCTTCTTTTCATTCAAGCGAAAATAATGACGTACTACAGTCATAATATTTTATATACGATGCAACAAAAATGTAAATGAATATCATTACATTTTACACCCGGTTATTATAGCCATTAATTAAAATAAAAATAACGCGAACACAATTTTATCTTCGAATGTAACTGTATGTGTGAACATACATAAAAGATAAAGTTATTATTATCCATATTACTTATATTTTCAACAAGCATAAAGCAGAGATATGACATCACTTTTTAAAATCATTCAAATTTATTTGTATCATTTCTGATTACATTGTTATTTTTAACTTTCGTAAAGAAAGGAAGTTATTGTGATCACCCTCCACATTTTTTAGGTATTTGAATATTTTTATAATCAGGGTGTCCACTGGTTTTTGGAAATAAAATTCCCTGACTTTTCCCTGGCTTTCTCTGACCACAGATACAAAATTCCCTGACTTGGGGGGGGGCACGGGGGCAAGAATGTACAGAAATAAAATTTGAAGACCTTTTTTTTGGTCATAACTTGAAAATTTTACACTTGTTACTTTTTTTTTACTCGTCAACTTAAATTTATAAATTTTTTTCCCTGACTTTTCAAAAAAATTTAATAAATTCCCTGACTTTTCAAAATTTTTAATAAATTCCCTGATTTTCCCTGACCACTTTAGGCTTCTCTGACTTTTCAGAAAGTGAACACCCTGATAATACAATATTTCTGTTCGAAGATTTATCACAAACAGCTCAACGTTTTTTTTTTAGTTTTTCTCTCGGTGAAAAATTATTGTAGAAAAACATTTTTTCGACAAAAATTCTTCCCGAAGAATGTGTGGGGTCCTCAAATTCGAATTTACCTGAGGTCCCATGAAGCTATAACGCACCACTGGTAACATTACCTTAATTGTTTTACAACTCAACTTCCAAAACAAATTATACAGAAACGACTATAAAGTATGTATTAAAATTTCATAAATACGTATATGATTGAAAATAATGTTCTGAATTTTAAAGTGTATATATTCGTACCTATATTCAGTTTGTCGGGAAACAGGAAGCGGAAGTTATAAGCAAATAAATATTAAAATACCTTCAGGCATTTCAAAATGAAATAAATATAATATAACAAAGAAAGAGAAAATGGAAGATAGTTAAATGTTATTTCAATCAGACAGATACAAAAAACAAATTCTATACATTTGTGTAGTTATTTTTCAAAAAGCACAACAATCAAATACACAATTTATTGTATAGTTATTCTAGTATTTAATAGTAATTATCACTTAAAAACTTAAAATACAACAAAATAATACTAACAATAAGTAGCAGTATACAACTTTGGCGGATAAGGCAACAACGCATTTGGCGCCCTATACAAAAATTAGCAAAACTAACAAAGAGATAATAAACAAAGTATGATCCAAATTTAGTCCATGCCCTAGGTTCCTAGATATTTGCTCATTATCTACAACAGTGTTTCTCAAACTTATAACGTGCGTAGACCCCGTTTTTATTTTTAAAGGCGAGGTATACCAATTTTGATAAAATTATTGAAGAGGATTCCTTGAAAACCTTTCGCGTACAATACTTAAAGTCTGTAGTAAGTAATGCCATCACTACGATCACGCATGTTAAAAACTTTACAAACAATTTTCACTTAATTAAAGTACAACAATGAACTACTTTGGTACTATTGTGGGTTGCATAAAGCTGTTATTAAAAATAAAATATTATTAAATCGACCTTTTCTAAACAATAGTTAAAAATTTTAAATTATTATTATTATTTTAAATTATTTAAAAACATGATAACTTACTATGATTAATTTTTAGTTTATGCAACCCAAAATACAGTTGATATTCAAAATACAATATTTTAAAAACAACAATTAAAATTCAAAATACGACAATCAAAAAATTTGAATACAACAATTAAAACAAAATACGACAGTCAAAAAATTTAAATACAACAATTAAAATTCAAAATATAATACCTTTTAAACGCACGTTGCAACCACCTCGCGCACACAACACAACAAACTAAACAATCCGCGTACGTGCACGTGTGTTCGTGTGTGTGTGAATGTGTGTATGTACGTGTGTGTTAAGGCCAAGACTACGGCAACAATCTGCAACACGTTCAAAAGCGTGACTGCGAGAGCGCCCCGACGCCATAGCGAGCGCCGCATTACGATCAGCGCCGACTACCGGCCACGACGCGAACTATTCTCGTATGAATTTATTATTGGACGAGTGCGGTGCGCTTTCAGAGCTGAGCTTACCGGGGGCGCAACGGACCCTAACTACGTCTCTGCCTGCGTTACAGACAGACAGTCGAAATTTCTAAAAACTATCAAAAAATTATATTGTAAAGTTAGAGCATATACATATTTATATATTTATTATATATGATATAAATATAATCTGTAATAAACGTGTTAAACATTTTTTTCACTTATTTACACAGGGCCGTAACTACCACCGGGGCAGTACCCCAAGTATAGGGGGTTCTTACAGCTGCACAAAAATTGGGGTAGATAAGATTGAAGAACAAAAAAAAGGTCTTCAATTTATATATTACGTATATTTATTTTTATATTTTGTATATAGTGAGGGCCCCTCGATCACTTGCTGCCCCGGGGCCTCAGAATCTCTAGTTACGGCCTTGACCACACGCAAAGATACCTCTCTGACAATTGTTTTTTTTCGACTGTGAAATTTACACAAAATATCCACAAATTGTACACCTAATATAAACCTTCCTCGTGAAACAGTCTATCTATTAGTGAAAATCAGAATAAAATCCGTTCAGTAGTTACTGAGAAAATCGTGCAAAGACAGACGCGGCCAGGGACTTTGTTTTATACTATGTATAGATTATTATTAGTATCAGTAACGTAACCAGGAGGGGGGAGGGAGAAGCTAGTATAGGGGATATGCAAAATTATCAAACAAAATATATAAGGATAAACATTTATGTTTTTGATTGAACCCCAAGTCGTTTGAAAATTTTAAGAAATGTACAGCAAAAAAGGTCTTTTGGAAATAACTCGTACAATTTTATAAAATTTTGCCCCCTCTAAATAAAAAAAAACAGGGTACTCCACTAATTATTATTGATTATATTATGTTCTTAATCAGAATGGAAGATAACTCTGCCAAATTTCATTAAGATCGGTTCAGCTGTAACAAACAGATAGACAGAGTTACTTTCGCATTTATAATATTAGTGTGGATATATCATGTATTAATTTAATACATAATTCACGTTTCATTTTAAAATATTTTCAACTAGCAATGAATTACCATAGAATGTTAACTTTTACTAACCAATAAGTTTACAATAACTTTCTCAACGACATAATTAACTGTTTAAACTTTAAACACTTACCAAATTTCATATGTGTATAATATACCTTCTAACCTTCAGCGCGTAATATATTTAATTGCTAAAGAAACAATCCATACAAATTCTGAATTTCAGAAACTTAAACAGAATTATTATGTCGTAAGAAATAGTAAACATATTCTTAACACGTTCTCTGCTTTGTATAAACATATTTGTATAAAATATCTTCTGTTTGGTGACAATAGCGTAACCAGATTTTTTGGAAGGGGGGATTTTTACAAAAAAATTTTATAGGGGGGAGGTAACCGTGTAATTTTTTAAAATACAACACGTTACTGTTCTGTTACTTTAGGTGCAGGATATAGGGAGGGGGGGATTTTCTCCCACTTCGGGGACGAATAAATTACTTGTTAAACTTCACTTGCTTCAGAAAAATCATGATTACTCCAGCCCTGTTCCCATCTCACTTATCAACAGTGAAAAAAACTTTATTTTTTCGATAGGTGTATGCATCAGTATAATAATTTATGTCACAGCTTTCCCCTCTGTCCTCACTACGAGCCGCTGTTCCCAGAAATAAAAATATAGTCTGGCAAAAATTTGATTTTTCGGCAATTATGTTCTGACTTATATTAGAGATTCTATGACATGGAACTTGCCAAAGTACAGTTGTATATTTATAAAATACATGCTTGTAGAAAGCGTGTTTATATAAATTTAAAAACACGTAAATTGTAATACAATAGAATAGACAGAGTAATAGTGACCTATTTTATGTTTAAAATATAGGTCGTATAAACAGGAATTTAACATTATTCTTGACCTCAAATTTATTATTTTATGAGATATAAGAAGTTAATATTTAATATTTATTATTAAACTGAATTACATAAATAAATACAGTAAGAGTCGATCCAGACAGTGGCGTCACTAGGGGGGTGCGGACCGCACCGGGTGACACCATCACAAGGGGTGACACCCAAATGCAAAACATCACTATCTACGATTCTGTCACTCCATGAAATTATTCTTATGCATTGTTTCACCTCAGCCGGCCCAGCGCACTATGGAAAATTTATTAACAACAACATATCATAAATGTTTTTTACTAAAGTCCCTACATACATTATATTTTAATTTTATTTATTAGTTTAATGGTCAATCTTTATTCTTTACTATAATGCAGGAATTTCACATCATTTTATGTAAAAAGACTATTTTTGAAGCCTTACTGTTCATTATTTTTGTGGATTTTCAATTCAAACCTGTTCTCGCTTCATCACTTTAAAAGTTAATTTTCTATAAAACTTTGTACATAGGAATATATTTGGCACTGGCGGACACGGGTGAGGTCTATGGGGGTGTCGTGAGGGGGGTGACACCATGAGTTACCGCACTGGGTGACACCAATCCTAGTGACCGAGACCTGCGCGACACCTATAGTGAGAATGATTTCATTATTTTTGATTTGAGCGAGACCGGACCGAAACCAGACCGGGACCGGCACGATAGTCTGGATCGACTCTAAACCTCTATATAACGAACCATAATCGAAAAAGAAAATTAATATTGCATCGATATAATAATTTTTCTGTGAAATTATGGCCATCATAGGGACACGTATAAAAATACTACATGTGGTCCAAAATTTCATCAAAATCGATAAGATATACCTCACAACGTTAATAGACACAATATATGTACATGCAAATTTTCGAATATTTCCAAAACCTCTGGTCCGATTCACATTAGAGCTGGGCGCGTGAGTAATTTTTGCTCCTGACCCGATTTAATCTAATTGTTGTAAATTAAATTTTGAAACGATGAAAATTAATGTTTTTTACGTGCAATATATTGTGTATATTTTATATTCGTATTATTTTCTTCTAAATTGCATTCCAGTACAGTAACAGCAAACAAAACAATAAGAAAATAAAGCTACAATGCATTTTTAAATCTTTTTTGGTGTTCTGATACAGTTGGCAATACTGATCATGTGAAAGTGTTTCGAAAAATAACATTTATTTTTTATACTATATTTTTAATGTCAAAATTCGTTTTAAAACATTATTATTTTTATTCATTATTCGTTCAGATATTAAAAAAAAGTTCAAATAAGCTTATAAAAAAATTATCTTTAATGTAACTCATGCACGGTTGTTTTAATTTGACTCACGATCACGCGGGTCACGGCCGTGACCCGACTTGACCCGAAAAATTCACGGCCCGCGCCCAGCTCTAATTCACATATAATAGATCTGAAGTCCTCATCCAGACAAACATTTTGCAAAAAAATAATTCAAATCGGTGCATTTTTACATACGTTATCGCAAACGAAAGAAAATTCTACATCCAGATAGGCATATGTAGTTTTAAAGGTAGTACAATTAGAATCTGCCCTTTTCTGGGGTAAGATTTTTCGACGGTATAAAATTCCACAAATGTCAAAGTTTCATAAAATAACAATGTAGGCTTTGGCCATTAATTTTGTTATTACAAATCTCAACTCTACATGACAAACACTTTACCAGTGATTACATTTTTAGATAGCAAGGTGTTAAATTTTTGTATACAAATTAATGGTAACATTCATAATGGCAGAGAACGTCGTTGTTTCCCTCCCACAATTAGTAGATTTGGCCTTAACCAGTCCTGACGTAACTATACTTCATTTATCTAACATTATAAACGTTATAATATTTAGTCTATATTTTAATTGCACCACATTTTCCTAGGTCGGTAGTGTAAATTTCCACATCCTCCACTCCCTTTTGCACGTGATCATCCAACAAACGACCCTTTCAGACATAAATGTCGAATTCCAAGGCAAAGACAGCGAAAGAGTCAAAGCACTACTTTCAGCTGGATTCAGCGAACCAACAGTCCTTCTTACCGAATACGTTGTACAATCAACAACCCAGAGTAAGACAAACATTTCAGTTGATGGTTCCACTGAACTATCGGTGATTGATCCAAGAAAAGATTCGAAAGAAGAACCTACGTACCCACCACCGGAACTTCAATCGGTTTCCGGTAAGAGTATACCGAGTTCTAAGAAAAAAGCGAAGCTTACGAAGAAAATAAAGAATCAATCTTCCCAGTCCCTTGGTCAAAAAGTTGTCGTAATGCAATCTAATGAGATTATAACGACTTTGAAGCAGGATGTTTCATTAATGAAGCAGCAGTTGAATCAAATTTTCGATACGGCTGATAATGATGAATTAATTGAAGCTATAAGGTAAGTTATATTTATTATAGCTTATGCACTACTTTATGGAGTTATTTATTTATATCGGGTGCTTCATTTTAATTTCCCCAGGCCAATATCTTGAAAACTAAACAAAATGGTAAAAAATTATAGAACCCTGTTTTTAAATATTTTACCAACTTTTTCTTCAAGTTGAAAAAGTTTTTCATCATTGAAAAACGAAAAAAAAATTCTTATTTATTACAAATTTTTAACAAACTTTGTCTAAATCCTAATACTTTTTGCCTCTTGCGATTTTCTTTTTAAAGTTTTAATTTTTGAGTAAAAAATTATTTAAAAACCGGAAATATTTGTTAATTTTGCTAAGTTGCTTATTTTTTTTCGTATATTACGATTCTACAATAGAAAATATAGGTTACCATTTGAAAAAAAAATGTTACCCCATAAATTATAAAAACCCATAACAATAATAAATGCCCCCCTCGAAATGCTATAACTTTGATCCAAAACATTTTTCACCACCATCTTGCTTGGTTTCCGAAATATTGACCTGGGGAAATTAAAATGGATATATCGGTTGATACTCTACTATATAAGATGTACATATTATGACAGATGGTTTCCTTAAACGAGGAAATTAATACAATAAGTTTTTAAATCATTTTTAAAAATATCAGCTAGTTAATCAATGAAGGATATGCAACAAAAAATACATTCCAAACAACTATAATGCATATATTATGTTATTTTTAAATAAATACATAAAAGCAAAATTAATTATTTATTTTCATGCTTAAAAGATGAAGCCAAATTTTGTAAAAAAAAAAACTAAAAAAAGATTATAAGAAGGATTTTCTTAGTTATCTACAAAATTTGGGCTTACTCTTGATTTTTGTTTTATTTTTCCAAGAAATTTTAAAAATTAAAAACGCGAATGTCATCAAAATTTTGTTATTACTTTTAAATCCCATCGAATCAATAAAAATAGAAATAAGATCAAAATAACGCTGTTGTTTTAGGAACGATGAAAAAGCACCGGTTGCACAAATGTGGCAGACGCTGAACTTGGGCAAAAGAATGGACGCGACTGAAGAGGGTATCAACAAGTTGTCAGGCATGATCGAGACACTGACCCGCGAAATAGATTCGGTTTGGAAGTCAGACGAAGATAAAGATAAAGAACATAGGGAAGAGGTATTTAAAGGTTAACTGTTTTCTTTTCTGATATAAAAAATGCATATGCTTTATTTTGTTCGCAGATAAAAGCGCCTGTAAAACCGATAAAAGTTGATCGACCTCAGGTAAAAAAGTTTTTGTACTAATCAAATTAGCAGGAACAAAATCTCCCAGTAGTTGATATGGCCCCTTTTTAACAGACTTCAAAAAAGGAGAAGGTTCTCAATTCGGCTGTATATATTTTTTATGTATTTTTGGGCATAACTCCGACACAAATATGCACCGACAATTTTTGTTCGTTTGAAAGAGTATACTCCCGAGGTGGTTCCATATAAATTTTATAAGAATCTGGCCATAGACTTTAAAGATACGCCACTCAAACGGGAAAAATAAAAAAAATTAAGAAAAAAATAAAACCGACTTAAAAAAAACCCAGTCAATAAAATATTTTAAGAAAAAAACTTTATATATTTTTCAGTGGTTTTTGGGTTTTTTCGAAGTCGGTATTATTTTTTTCTTAAAAAGCTATTTTTTAATTTTAAAAAATATTTTATATTTATACATTAGGTAAGTCCAAAGGGCAGTCGAGTGAGTCTAACTAGCGTAACAAACAGAATGGTGCTTTTGGAGAAAAAACTGCAGGAGATAGAGCAAAATATAAGTGAGTAACGGTTTTTTTGTTCGCGTCGACGCAGGAAATCATAACTTACTGTTTTCTTTTTTGTTCTGCAGACAATACGAGCAGTGACGCTATACCGTCGAAACTTCCTCCGGCGATAAAAGATGAGCTGCAGAATATGCATAAAGAGATAGAAAACCTGCATAGCATGTTGCAGAAACATAAAAAACAAAACGGTAAAAAAAATTGGAATTTTTAACTGTATGTTTGTTTAGATTTAACACAAAAACTACAGAACCGATTTTGATGGGACTTTCACGGTTCGAAAGTCCAAGAAGCTAGAAATAGTTTAGTTTGTATGGTGATTGAATTAGGACAGACCAGTATTAAGAAAAAAAAATACAATTGATATTTTTATTATAAAAATGAAAATTCTTTTGCATCTCACCATTATTGTATTAATTTTACACAGAAACTGCGACGACGTTAGAAAGCTCCGACGCGACAAAGGTGAGCGATAACACGCCGGATATCAACGACCAGCTGACCGGACTGGACACGTCGTTCCACAACGAGATCAACGGGATAAAGAACACAATGCACCAGCTTCAGCAGGACTTGAGCAACATCCACGAAAGGATCAATTCGCTCGCAACTGGCGACGAGGAAATCGAGTCAAGTAAGTATATCTATAATTTAAAAAAAAAATATTTTATAATGATCTTACGTATCTCTTATTTCCAAAAAAATGCTTATTTCTGCAGAAAATAAAGGTTTAAACAAAAAAATGTACCCTTTTAAAACTAATTTTGAATTTGACGCCAAAACGCTTGCAAGTGCCATGGCGCATTTTTGACGTCAGGCCTATGTAAACACTCCTTGTCAACTATAATAAATCCTTGTTTCATCGCTAATGTTTCTCGGTTTTACTTTTGGTAATACAAAACTAAGCAAATTGATAATTTAAAACCACAAAATAATTTATAAACAGTGCAGATATTAATGAAACAAAAATGAAGTTTACGTAGCTGTGACGTCATCCACTCTGACTGGTGTTTTATCAAACATGGCGGAATACTGTATTTTGCGTTTTTATTTTAACAAAAATCATATTAATCTCGCTTTTAATATAAAAATAAATACATTTTTAGAATCTTTTTAACTTATTTCATTATTTAAAATTATAATTTCAGTGATACTTTGTTACTGGCATCATGCTTATTATAAGAAATATCCAATGATTTTTTTTTTATAATTTTATAGATATACATTTAATTAATAGATATACATTTTAGTATAAAAATTGTTATAGCGGTGGCAAAATGGAGGGAGAGGAACAGATAGCAATGTCCTCTTCCCGCCCTTTATACAAGGAGACCACCACCTATTTGCTTTAAAAAAATAGGGTTGTAGTAGTGGCATAGACAAATCTGCAAACCAAGCCGTTTGACAGAAAACTCATAAACAAACGAGAAAAAAAAATGAAATTCCTCTGTAAATTCGCTTTAACATATGTACATAGTACATATCCAGTTGACATCAAACATAACACTAGCGGTGGCTCGGTCGTTAGCGCTACGTGAATGGCCGAATTCGATCCTCAATGCGATCGTTTTTTTTTGTTTTTTTATAGGTACTAAGCTTAAGTGAATTTACAGAGGAATTTAATTTTTTTTCTCTCGTTTGTTTATGATTTTTCCGTCAAACGGCTTGGTGTGTAGGTTTGTCTATGCCAATACTACAACCCTAATTTTTTTTAAGCAAATTGGTGCGACATGAGTCTGATGGTCTCCTTGTTAGTAAACGATCATTAAATAAAATAATAGTTTAAAAACTTAAAACACGTTTGGGGTTATTATTAACTATTATGGTATCTCTATGACCACCTCCATCATCATACAAGCTCGATGGTATAAATTGGTATACTTACCATATTATTGTATTGTCACCAGAATTGCATAAGTTTGCAAAGTTTCAAATCAATACGATAATTAGAAGTGGGTGAAAAGTTAACTGTAAGATTCGCTTACAATTGTTACAGGTCAAACTAATAAAACCGTGTTAAAATACGTTATAGTCTGAACTTAAATTATTATCATTTATTCATTTTATTTCAGACCTGAATGAAATGTACTCTAAAATAAATGAGATGCAGTACAACGTGACCACAATAAACGCCACGGCTACGAAACTTATTGAAGACAAAGATGAGAGAGAAGTCCATTTGAATGTAACCACATCTTCATTTATTTATCTTTATTATATTACTAGCTGGGCCCGCACGGCTTCGCTCGCGTGGACTACGGAATTATTGTTTAGGATTTAAAAAATATATAGGTAGTTGAATTAAGTACAAACACGATTAGTTATTATTGTAATAAAAACCAAACAACACTTAAATTACCTACCTACTAAGCGAATCAGAACAAAAAGTAAAAATAATTTTTGTTCTATTTAAAAAAAAGTTAATTATTGAAAACAAAATAAACAATTGACAATCAAAAGAATACCGGCCTGTTCCCTTCCCTCTGCCCTGCGCTTCTAGTTGGTACGTTCTATCGCCATACACGGGTCACCATCGCGAACGAATAATATTTTCCCGTATAACATATATTTCGATATTTTCTAAACTATACGACCAAATTGGATGCTGTAAAGGGCAAATTATATCTACATTAAGTACTTATGACGATGAAATCATTTATTTCGATAAGGATTAATGTTTTGCATGTCATAAGTCCACGTAAACAGAACCCAAATATTTTATGTTTTCTTTGTAACATAAAATCAGTCATTGTGGCTTAAATATAAAAGTTAGACATATGGTGTCGCGGACTTAATTGTAGAACTTTTGATTCTACACAATTCTTTAATAAATTATTTTGTTCTATATTGAACGGTTTAGGCAGCATATTACAAAACAGCGCGCCGACGGCAAAATTTTTTCCGACTTGATTTACTAATATCGTCACTGCTTAGTTCTTATGTTATCTAACATAAAAAATATAGCCTATAACCTGGCCAGAGAACGTACCTATGAATTAAAAAAAAACACGTAAATCGGATAAGTGGTTCTCGAGTGATAAGGTAACTAACGGACAGACAGACAGACAGACAGACAGACGTTGAGCTTTATATATATTAAGGATATCTGAAACACGTTTATGGTTAAGTTCGATAAAACCATTAAAAAACACCCCCACAAATAGTATAATATTGCATTTTCCAAAGAACCTGTAATTTACAGACAGTGGTGCACCGGAAAAAAATCGGAAAGGGGGATTTTAACTTTACTTTTATTTTAATTTTACTGTGAAAATTAATTATCCGCAACAGGCAATAATAGAGCAAATCGAACTGCTGAAGACGATTAAAGCCGACAAGGAGGACCTGGAGGATGCGTTGGCGAACAAGGCCGACCAGCTGCAGATGAACAGGAAGGTGTCGCACGACCAGTTCGACGCGGTGTACGATGACCTGAGCCGCGGCGTCGAGGACGCGCTCACAAAACTCACGCGCCAGGAAGAACTGTGGCACGCGACCCTCGACGAGATACAGAAGACTGTCGGCAACAAGCTAGATAAGGTCGGTAGAAAAAGATACTAGAAACTATACCGGGTGTTCCAGACCACCCGTCTACTATGTTTTACGCCTAAATCAGTGGCGTCACTAGGGTTGGTGTCACCCAGTGCGGTAACTTATGGTGTCACCCCCCTCACGACACCCCCATAGATAGAATTTTCTTTTCTCCCTTATTTTATTGTTCAATTAATTAATCGTTAACTGAATCGTACAATTAAAAACGTAAAATTGTCCTAAAATCTCCATAAGATGAGCTTTTCAGAAATGTATAATACATTATACATATTCCTACAAAGTTTTATAGAAAATTAACTTTTCAAGTGATGAAGCGAACAGGTTTGAATTGAAAATCCACAAAAATAATGAACAGTAAGGCTTCAAAAATAGTCTTTTTACATAAAATTATGTGAAATTCCTGCATTATAGTAAAGAATAAAGATTGACCATTAAACTAATAAATAAAATTAAAATATAATGTATGTAGGGACTTTAGTAAAAAACATTTATGATATGTTGTTGTTAATAAATTTTCCATAGTGCGTTGGGCCGGCTGAGATGAAACAATGCATAAGAATAATTTCATGGAGTGACAGAATCGTAGATAGTGATGTTTTGCATTTGGGTGTCACCCCTTGTGATGGTGTCACCCGGTGCGGTCCGCACCCCCCTAGTGACGCCACTGCCGCCTAAACTAACATATTGAAGATAGAGTTTTATGATAAAAAATTTACTATATATATCGACGCTAAAGAATTTCAGGAAAATATTTTCAACCCCCTTAAAACTCTCCCTCGGGGGATAGTTTGAGGGGTACATGCCCGTTTCTCATCAAAATCAAATGGAACGGTATATCCAAAAGTAGATAATTCATTCAAATGGGGATAATTCAAAATTTTTAAATAGAATGATATATCAATTAGTACTTTATCTTAAAAAATATATTTAAATTAACAACTTTGTTAAGAAATTTTTTAATTAAATTATAATTTAAAATTTAAAATTTTCTTAATAAAAATTGTTAATTTAAATATATTTTTTAAGATAAATTACTAATTGATATATCATTCCATTAAAAATTTTTGAATTATCTCCATTTGAAGTTTTGAATTTTTGATATGTCGCGTATGACACTTTAAATTATTCAAATCTCAAATAATCATACATTATTAAAAAGTTCGTTGTTTCTACTTTCAAATAAAAATTTAAAAATAAAATTTCATTAACATTTATACCGTTCCATTTGATTTTGATGAGAAACGGGCATGTACTCCTCAAACTACCCCCCGAGGGAGAGTTTTAGAGGGTTGAAAATATTTTCCTGAAATTCTTTAGCATCGATTTATATAGTAATTTTTTTATCATAAAACTCTATCTTCAATAGTTTAGGCGTAAAACATAGTAGACGGGTGGTCTGGAACACCCGGTATAAGTAATAATAAAAATCCACATTCGCGCACAGTTGAATTGAAACTTATTTCGTTTCCATTAACCATAAATAAACGTATTAAATGAATAATGCAAACGTTTTATTTTGACGCATAAATCGTATACAAAGCATGTAGTTTGACACCGACTTACACAGATTTGTACGCATTCATTCATTTTTCTCGTATGTACATCTAATCATCGCTCTCTCACGCATAACTGATGTAAACTGACTTCTACGCATGCGCTATCCATTCATATTTCTCTTATACATATACACAACATGTCGAGGTAATTCCAATTCACTAGCTCACTAAAGAAGTTTCACTTCAAAAATCGATCAAAATAAATTTAAAATGTCCTTCAGATGGGGCGAGAGTCCAAATTTGCCGCTTAAATACTAGTTTTTGCTCTTGACATATAAATAAAACAGTATCTATAGAATATTTGATTACTTTCAAAATATCAACATATAATACGACAATTTTCCATTTAAATTTACGAATTTGTTTACTATGCAATAGCTTGAATTTACGCCACTTCGAGACTTTATCAACAGCAAACTTAAGATACTGCAGAACAAACTCAAGGACTTGTCGAACTTGAAGAAAGAAACCGAAGCGGCCGGCACGAAGAGTAAAATATTGAGGTACTCGTAAATCTGACATACACTTTCTATCGATATTTTATACAGTTTAGTAAAAACAGACTTCAATCGGAAACTGATTCAGATGAAGCAATTATCTCAACGAAGAGTCAGAGTAGATTCGAGTTGTGTTACAACTTACAACCGCCATTTTGGCGGATGGGTCACATTATATGATTTTTCAAGATTTTCTCTAAAACCGTTAATTTTATTAGTACAATGCAAATGACTTTTTTGTAGAGCATAAAATTTTCTTTAAAAGAACTTTGTGACAGTGATTCACTCGACAGACAGACAAACAGATACGGAACGAAAAGTGTAGACTTGAAACGGAAAGATCATGTTTTTGAAATTTTGAAATCGGAGAACATTTTTTTCACATTTTAAAACGATCACAAAGCTTCACGTATCTTCGATATTTCGAGGAAGCAATATTTTTGCTACTTTATCGAATTTGCTTCATCAAAAAAACAGTTTTTTTAAATACATAATTAAATTTCGAACGGCATACAATTAACCTCGATATAATTTTTTTTCGCAGGAATATCAACTGCATATCATGCGATAAGGACGTGGTTATGCGCAAGGAGCTTGACCATCCACCGGTACCATCGGCGGCACCCCTGCCCCCGAACAGGTCCATGAGACCCTACTTGACCTACGAGCTAGATGCTGTTAGAAAACAACAGAAAAAGTACGTAATTTTAAAATTATTTTAAGTACTTTTTTAAGAGTTATATTTTGTGTTTTCTGTTTCAGATTGCCTCAAGGAAGGAACATGAATCAATTTGAGACTCTTGTAAAGGAGGAAACACGCGCTAGATCCAAATCGAGAGAGAGGCCAGAAACAGCTCCACAGCACCAACAGTAAGTGATATCATTTAATTAAAGGGGAACATTGCACTGTGATGAGTGGAAAAATTTCTGATTTTTGCGATTTTTTTTAAATTAATTAAATTAATTATTTTATGATTGAAGGAAGGATAAGTTATTAAAGATTCTTTGAATTACGTTTACACAATTTTTTTATTGAACATTATTAACAAATTATCAAGTTATAAAATATATGGTGATCCATAAAAAATCACTCATATACAAAAAAAACTGTAATTTTCTTTCTGTAGCTATCGTTAATTGTAGCCGTTTTTTAAATTGATTGTTGGCCCTTGATTTTTTGATATTTTTTTTAATCAAGGGACTTTAAAAAATACTAATATTTAAAAAATTCAATAACGATTAAATTTATCGTTAGATTTAATCACTGCGATTACAAAAATTTTCGATAAAATAAAATAAAAATTGGACTATAAGCATTTGAATTTTCGCTTGGTCAAGTTTGAATGAAATCAATTTGAGAAAAACACGGTTGAAAGTTTAAATAATAATAATATTTTTTACTTTTACTGTATCTTCGCCAATTTTTAATAATTTTATTTGAAATTTTTTGGAGATATTTTTGAATGCACTTTAAGAAAATATTAAAACAAAAAAAATCGTTTTTTTTTATCCATCACAGTGGTATCGCCCCTTAAGGGGAGGTTCTCATCTAGCGACCCAAAAATTACGTGATTTTCGCGATTTTTTTTCTTATGGAAGGAAGTAAATAAAGTAGTCAAGTTTTTTATTACTTATTAAGTATGTTATTAACTACTTTTACAAATTTTTATGAACAAAAATACCGAATAGTTTATTAGTTATATGCATTCAAAGATAGTCATCGAAAAAAAAGACACCTCCACGGGCGGCAAGGTAACGCATCCAATTTTTGTCTGAAATCAAAAAATCAAAGTTTTTTTATAAAATAGAAGACATTTGCTGGATCCTGCACTAAAATCACTAAGAAAAGTTAAAAATCAACAAAATGGCGGACTTGCAAAAAAAAAAAAAAAATTTTTTGGCTCTAAAAAGTGCTGTAACAATAAAAATAATGATTGTAAAATTATGATTTTAGTTCAAGATCCAGAAAATTTAATTATCTTTAAAATAAAAAAAAATCCATATCGATATCTATAGTAGTTTTTAAGATATTTTGCCGCCCGTCTCAGAAAACATGTTTTAGTACAACATGTATATATGTGTGTGTTTGTGTGTATATATTGACTATAACTTTAAAAAAAAATTGAATTCGGCAAAACGGGTTTCACGAGCGTATTCTACGAGACATTTGCCAACTTTTTAAGCAAAAAAAAATCGATTTTTTGGTCGTGCTTGATGAGAACCTCCCCTTAATAGGGTTGTATGCCGGTACGAGAAATACCTCTCGTCGCATGCGTGCATCTTTAAATACGATATTTATTACAGGGGTGATCATTTATGCAATCGTTACTGCGGCGGAAGTCACACGACGACAACTCCACAGCAGAGGGTGACCCGATTGGGGCACTTCCTCATGCAGTGGGGTCCAGAAGCTGTGCCCCTGTTGGACGGGTTCGCTCAAGGAACGGACGGACAGGTAACGGTGAAATAATTGTTTATTATCGATGTGTGATTTTTTTTTTTTTTGCTAATAGTATTACAAGACGGCAGAACCAAGTCCCAGAAATAATAAGCCTGTAGATGTACAACAGTGATAAGAATAGATGGAAACGTTTGTGTTTTGTAAAATCAAGAAATTGGGGTTGAACTCTAATAGGCTGAAAATTTGGAAAAAGGTAATTTGTTTTATGCTAATGAAAAGTTACCATTGCCATAACTTGATTCTATGGGCAGTTTTTGAACTAACTACACAAAATATTTTTTTTAAATACAGTGATCCCTCCATTTACGTGGTTAATTGGTTCCATGAAAACAGCGCGTAAAAAACCGCATTAATAGAGCAATAGAGGTATTGCTCTGTTACATTGTTTTTAAGTCTTTCTAACTTTTGAGAGAAAAAATACAAAGGACAAAACACACTTATTTTGATTTCTAAAATAATTCTGCAAGTTATATTAGATCAAAATAAATGTTTTTTGTTCTTTGTACCTACTTTTTCTCTCAAAACGATGGTTTCCGGTTAAAAAAATCCTAACCTAACATAATCTCACACTTTTCTTACATATTCTAAATTCTTTATAATTTAAAGAACGACCCAGACAAAGGGGATCTCCTTGCAGTAATAATACCCCCCCTCCCCACACTCATCTATAAAATTTAAAACTGAATACAAGAAAGTCAGGCCTAAGTTATATTGGTCTTAATATTACAATATGTGCATCCTCTCCCCCCCCCCCGCCCCCTAAAAAAATCTGGTTACAGCACTGCATCTGGTCATTTTCTAAACTAGTTTTAAAAACGAAATCGATTGTAGGTACTAACATAAAAATGTTCTATTTAATTTTAATTAAACTGGTACGTATAGTTCAATTTAAATTTAAATTTGCATTGAATGCAAATTTTTTTAACACGCTGTCATTAATGTATTCAATTTATTTGCAATTGCATATTTAATTTATAAAATCTCTTATTTCAGGTAGCTTATTTTGTGATGTTCAAAATAATATTCAGTATGTGTTTTATAATGTCAATAATTAAAATAATGTAATTGTATATGAAAGAAATAATAATAAATTTTATTTTTATTAAATTGTATGAGTATTATTTCAAGTGCATGAAATGAATAATTTAGAATTATAACTATTTTGTCTCTTAGTGATTAATTTGATGTAGAACAATCAAAGATCGTTAAGTTTTTTTTATAAGATTAAAAATGATGTCATTAACACAGAATCACTATCAGTAACTAAAATTATCTACATAGTTTTTATAAAAAAATGTACTGGTATGTAATTATTTATGCAGGTCCATAAGTGCCGACTCCGGGGTGGGGTGTGGGATGAGGAGTAAATATGATTCCACGGAGGCTTTACCTCCCTGTGAATATGCACTCTATATTATCTAATAATTTAAGTTTAAAAAAATCAACAAACTGTGTTTTTTTTAATTTTCGTAAAAGATTGTGCAATACGAAAATAACTGTAATTTTATTAAAAAATATTATAATAAAATTTTTCAAAAATGAAATTCAAGCTTGCAATTTGTACTTTAAGCTTTCCTTAAAAATTTTATTTTAATATACAGTGCGTTCACGATGAAAGGAACAAATTCGTTTAAAATTCAGGTAATTATTTTGTGCAAAAACGCTCGGACCCGTCGATTAGTATTTTTAATTGCGGATTTTTTGACATAAGAAAATTGTATACAGGGTGTCTCAGGAAAAACATATGCAGTCATCATTGATTTTTTTAAATGGAATACCCTATATATTATACCATTTTTGAATTGTGCGATAAATTCTGAACACTTTTTGTACAGCATATCATATCTCTAAAATCAGTGGTTTTCGGAATAATGACGTTTGAAAATTGACATTTTGAAATACACACAAGTCAAATAAAATGTTTAAATTGAAAAAATAAACTTTGAACATTTTTTTAAAAATCAACAAAAACATCCTGGTATTGCAAAAAAAAGAAGAAAAAAAAGTTCAATGTTTTTTCTTTTTTCCATACCAGCATGTTTTTGTTGGCTTTTAAAAAAATGTTCAAGGTGTATTTTTTCAATTTAAACATTTTATTTGACTTGTGTGTATTTCAAAATATCAATTTTCAAACGTCATTATTCCGAAAACCACTGATTTTAGAGATATGATATGCTGTACAAAAAGTGTTCAGAATTTATCGCACAATTCAAAAATGGTATAATATATAGGGTATTCCATTTAAAAAAATCAATGATGACTGCATATGTTTTTCCTGAGACACCCTGTATACAATTTTCTTATGTCAAAAAATCCGCAACTAATAATACTAATCGACGGGTCCGAGCGTTTTTGCACAAAATAATTACCTGAATTTTAAACGAATTTGTTCCTTTCATCGTGAACGCACTGTATATGTATTTTAAAACAGGCTAAGACCCATTTCACGCATAGCCGGCTGCCGGGTAACCGGTGCCGTTTAACCCGTCTCGGTTCCCGAGCTTCGCTTTCACACATATCCGGCTCGCCGCCCATCTATGTACTTTAGTGTCCGGTATTATAAACGAGCTAGCAAAATTTGCTAGCTTGCAAGCACTTCTAAATGAAGTTTCAAACGTATCTGACAGTTCTCTTTAAGTTTCATGAAATATTTGACAATTTTCGAGCACGCGTGGTATGTAAACACCAATGGTATTAAAACAGTGATGACATTATGAAAACTATTTTGTACAGTTAAAGTCGCCAACTGTGTTACAATTAGTTGAAGTATCACTGCTCTAAATTCCATAGCTAATCCATAAATACTATCACAGAATTATTACCCCATTTGAAAGTGTTTGCTAGCTAGCACATTTGATAGCTCCTTTATAATACCGGGCATTACACTTTTTTATATTTTACGAAAGTAAAAAAAATTGCAAGTAGAAATACAATTTTCCAACTACACAAAATAAATTTTACAACTGCAGTTTTCTTTTTTGGAACTGCAGAAACAAGTTACAACTACACACTAAAATAACCCCTGTAGTTGATCAACGTCGATCGCAACAGACATCATTATAATTGAGAAGAACAATAAAAACAACGACAAATTGAGATTGGAAATAAATAATAACAATTAGCTACCAGGTGACTAAAGACGACACGTGTGAAAACACTCATTGAATCTTCCCTCTCACTACAAAGCCGGGTACCGGCTAGACGGTTCCGGCGACTGAGCTCTGTAGTGGGAGACCCGGCGACATTCCGGCTGCCGGCTAGTCGGCTCCGGCGCGTGTGAAAACGCTCATATACCCAGATAGACATCTATGATGATCACGAGTTTATAAAAAATATCGGTATGGAGAACCATACATGACTTCCATGTTCTTTCTATCTTTTTAAATAATTTTTAAATATAATTTTTTTGCAAAAATATTTTATTAATATAATCTACTACTATGAATATAAATTTCGTAATACATAAAAAACATATATACTTACGACGGTTACAGCTGTTATTGCCATTTGTATATAAATATATAATGTCAAAAACATAATATACATTCGTAGAAAAACTAATTTGACAATTTGAATTTAGTTGCATTTGTTTCCAAGGCAACATGAATTAATGACATATTAGTATTTACAATTCAAATTTTAAGTGTGTTTTTCACCCCTTTAATGGCTGTTTAGGCATGTACAAGTAATAAATGTCCCTTAGATTCAATTGAACTGCAAATGTACCAAATCTTATCAAAATTAGTGAGATAATACTCGCAATATTCACTTTTTAGACGAAAAAAGTTACAAAATTTCGATTATTTCCAAAACCCCTAATCCGATTAACACCAAAATCAATAGGTCTGGAGTACTCACTGAGACAAACATTTTCCCCAAAAATATTTCAGATCGGTGCATTTTTACAGTAGTTATCGTGAACGAAAGAAAATTCTACATCCGCACAGACACACAGACACACAGACACACGCACAGCCGCCATGCGGAAATTAACTTTTCTTTATGTTTTGAAGTTAGTACAATCAGAATTTGTCATTTTCTCGGACATTTTTCGATGGTATTACAATACTTCCATTTCCTTCGGAACATGGAAGTAAAAATCAAAATTTATAGCATCATGAGTTTTTTTTTTTTTTTAATTTAAGTTATTGGCCATCGGGCGTATCCTCTCAGCGAGACTTGAATTTTATTGTATATATTTTTTTTCTATACATGAGTTAAATTTGTTTGAGTAAAAAGATTTACTTCATGTCTATGTAAATTTTACAATAAGTACACCATTTGTTAAAATGTTCATCATTTACAAATTTATCATTTGTTTGGGCAAAAACTCATAATATGCAGTAAAGTTTACATTCAGATGCGCACTCGTAAGGTGTACAAGTCGTGATGAGCGTGAGTTAAATATGATGTAGATGTGTCTAGCTGGGTAGTTTTCACACCAATGGCCGGTTAAATGGTTCCGGTTACCCGACAGCCGTGTATGTGTGAAACGGGTCTATTATAGAATACGCCGAAAAATTTCAAATATTTTATGCTCTGAGTGTAAAAATAATTACAGATATATTTGAAACATTCCATTTGAAAGTTAAGGCTGTCACATTCAAAATGATATTTTTTATTTTTTTTTACGATTTTTTTTCACGGAGTTACTAAAGTTTTCAGCTAAAATTGGCCTTTTTGAATATTGCACATCCCTCCTCGGTACTGTCCTTGTTTCAACACTGATTATAAAAATGTCACCCCTCTAGGTAAATGAAAAGTCAATGCATATGTCCATTTTTATAAATTACCTTGAGACGACAAAAAATTAAAATTAAACGAGCTACTAAAAAACATATGCCTCCTCGTGTTAAATTCCAAAAGGGAGATAAATCTTTCAATGACCCTTTTTATAGAAAATTTAATTCTCTAAAAATATTAAAAATTCTCTTAATAATCTAACAATATTTTAAACAATCTTTACATAACATGCACCGCGTTATTGAGACATTTGGAAAAAATCGGAATACCTTTCTTTTATCGCGAAAAAAATTGACACCCCTATCTTATAAAAAAAACATCACCGAAATTGAAAAATATTTACTTTATGAGTACGTAAGTTAAGTATATTGTAACAATTTTTTAATCATATTTATATACGAAAAATTAAATAATAACAAATTTTAATATTGCATGGAAAAATAATGAAGTATCTTCGACATTTTTTTATATAAAAATATTTATTAATAGCCCCTTAATAATATTTTCTCATTCTACCTCTGACTACAGTCCTGTAGTATAAATTATAATTATTTGCGTTATCAAGAAAGTACTTAAAAAATCAGGAATAGAGTAATTTCAAATGATTTATTAATTATAATGTCAACTCTATTGATCCTTATACTTCATATTACAAAGCAATTTTAATACATTATTTAATAAACCCCCCAGCGAAGACTGAATTTAACCTTTGATATGAGATAAACTTTGACTTAAGATAACATTTTTGCAGATTATTTTATGAACCAGACGTTTAAATTTAAATAAAATTTACATACGTACGTTTTCTCCAACACGCCCATTTATTTATTTTTTATAAAGTGCGTAAATTGTTATACATACGTAGATAATAAAAAAAATAACCTTCAAAATTTATCATCACTTGAGAAATAAATATAGATGACGAAACGTCGGGTAGGATTAACTTACCCGGAAGTTAAATTTATATTTGTAGTTTTGTAGATTATATTATCAGATTTACTGAAGACAAAATTATAATACATTCCTCGAAAAATTTTTAAAAAAGTAAAATTTTTACAAATTTTCGAATAGTTATATCTTCGTGAAAAATGATTGGATTTACATGATCCAGAGCTCATTCGTAAGCTTGTACTTTCTAGTTTTTGAATCAAGAGTTTAATAATTTTTATCATCCTCTATCGCTCTGTGCCAAGTGTTAAAAGAATTTGAAAAATTATCCTTTAATGTTTTTATAACCTTTGAACGCGAATATATATGTAGTGAAATTTTTTTTATGAGAAATTCAATGAAAGCGTTCGAAAGCTTGTTCTTTTCTCTAGAAGATGCAGTTTTTTTTTTCATCCCCGTATGATTTTTTGACCGCATTATTCACTGTGAAATGTGTCAAAGTAAAATTAACACTTTTGATTTTAAACTCTTGTATATCGTGTATATAATGATCGCAAAATAATCTGCTTGATATCATTAAAAAGCTGAAAGTATCCTCTTTAAAATATTTACATATGATTTTGTAAAAAATATTATTCTTCCCATGTTTTTCGTTTTTAAAACGTGGTATTTTCTCATTTTAATAATACCTATTGCACAATTAGAATATATTATTGTTTATAATAAAAAATACATTAAAAAATTAATAATGTGTTATTTTTATTGGAATCTTTTCATTAATTTATCAGCAATGTTTTTTTCAGTACATAATAATATTTTCCGGTGGTATTTTCCCAAGCAATGAACTTGACACCCCTGGGTCATGTTACAAAACAACAACACGTGACATTCTTATGTCAACTTAATTATGCCTTGATGCAAACTGATTGTCATTAGTGATAATATTAATTACGTATGAAAAAAATAAAATAATAAATAACGTATTTGGAATGTAATTGCAAAATTTCAGGTGTATTTGAACAATGACATATATTTATAACATTTTGTAACCTCAAACTATATATATTTATACAAATCAATATGATTTACAAACCACAATGCAAAATAATGTTACTAATACAAATATTGAAATAGAATTGATCAAAGAACCATCTGAATCTTTCTTTGAATTTCCAGATCTTACCAATGTAAGTAACATCTTGTAACCAATATAAGATAAATATAGAATATATTTTAAAATTCTTGTTCATAAGCAAACAATTTCTACAATATCTTTAACCTTTCAACTTCTTATATTGTTATCACATATTTTCTTAATAATATACATGTATATTCATTAAAATAGTTAGTTCTTGTTTGTCACTGTATCGAGTCAGATATATTTTGAATCATCAGTTAACATTGTTTTCGCGTTTATAACAATTAAAATTTTCTGTGACGTTTGTGTCAATAAATCATACGATAATTGTTTTTAACATTGCAGGGGGTCGCACTAGAAAGCAAATAACATTTCCCTGACCCTATTACTTTATCTGAAAAATACATATTGTTTATTTTTTTGTTCGGTGTTTTCTATCTTTTATCGATATGATGTTTTTATCAGTACAAATGCATTCTCTCGTCAACATTATTCAAAAAATGATCGTGTCGTTAACATTCCGTGTAAACCCCATCTATTATTCTGACTATTCCGATACAAAATACGTTACAAACTAGGACTCTAATAAATTTTTTATATTATAAAATTACTTATCGAATTACGATATATATAAATATTTTTTAAATAATCCTATTGGATGATATTTGATAATATACAAGATAAGACTGATTATATTATACTATTATTATAACAATAAATATACACTTTGAAAAAAATGGATATTGTTACTAATGTAAGTTATATATTTTAAAAGACGTTACTAATTATCAAGTATTTTAATCGTTGCGGTTTTTTTTCAGTATCCTGTTTTGAAATCATTTATCGCTGGGTCGTTTTCTGGAACGTTCTCGACAGTTCTATTTCAACCACTTGATTTAGTGAAGACACGTTTACAAAACCCTGCAGCAGTTGCAATGTGAGTTTAATATTAAATATTTTATAGCATATTTTTCTAATATTAGATTGACATTTAATAAAAGATTATCATAATTAATTATTAATCATCAAATTAAAATGATATGTACTATAGAAAGCAATCTTTTTTAAAAATTGATTATTCTACTATCTGTAAATTAGATATTTAAATTATTTATAACATGACTTGAAAGTTTTTAAAAACTAAAATTTGTTAAATTTTATTATTTAAAATGTGACTAAACTAAAAAAATTAAATTATGTACTTATTGAACAATTTTATTTTATATTTAAAGAACGTAAACATTTTGTTTCAGTGGCAGACATGTCAACACTGGAATGGTCACGATCTTTACTAATATTCTACAAAGAGAACCATTTTGGGGATTATGGAGAGGAATGGTTCCTGTAAGTATTTTTAAACATTTATTAATACAATATTAAAATAATAATATTGAATACAAATTTTTTTAAATGTGGCTCGTATTCAAGTTAAAATACACAAATTGAGTGGATTTAATTATTATGGCAATTGGCAACTGAATAAAAATTGAACAAATTTATTTGTCCTACATCAGAATATTCTAGTTAAAAAACTATGTTAATAGCTTTTTAATTATCAAATTGACAAAAAGTGGATTTAATTATTTTGGCAACCGAATAAGAATTTGAAAGATAAAAATTTGATTTGTCCTACATCAGAATATTCTAGTTAAAAAAGTATGTTAATAACTTTAAACTTAGCAAGTTTCAAGGGTAAAAATTAAAAATAATATTTATGACCGATAATAATTTTTATGTGTTATTTTATCTGATTTAAATATACAGTGATGTAGGTCTACATATAACATTTCTGTTTTACTTACAGTCAATTGCCCGTTGTGTACCAGGAGTTGGATTATACTTTTCATCGCTAGATTGGTTGAAAAAACACTACACAGATGGAAATCCCAACCCATTAGAAGCAGTTGTGCTAGGGATGTTTGCCAGATCTATGAGCGGGGCCCTGTTGATACCTTTTACAGTCTTAAAGACAAGGTATGATGTTTATATTTAAAATAAATTAGAACTTTGAAAGCTAATAATTATTTATTTTTAGATATGAATCAGGCGTTTATCGATATAACAGCATGACCGATGCATTTCGCACAATCTATCGCACTGAAGGGGCCAAAGGACTTGTGTGTGGGTTGGCCCCGACCCTGCTCAGAGATGCCCCCTTCTCTGGAATATATCTAATGTTTTACACACAAACAAAGAAACTTGTACCTGAAGGCAAGTTGAGAGTTTTTTTTTTTTTAATATAATATTAACAGTTAATTCTTTTTTCAGATTTATTAAATAGCTATTATGCAGCACCGATTAATTTTACTTGCGGAGTTTCATCTGGAATTCTTGCTTCGGTCGTGACGCAACCAGCGGATGTTTTGAAAACGAAAATGCAATTGTATCCTGATAAGTTTAAAAATCTGTATTGCGTCATTGTTTATATTCACGATAAGTATGGCATGCGAGGTTACTTTAAAGGAATAGTTCCCAGAATGTTACGTAGGACTCTTATGGCTGCAATGGCATGGACCGTTTATGAACAGATTACAAACAATATCGGGTTGAAATAAAATTTTGTAAAATCAAAAAATTAAATATGTCAATATTTATAATCAAAATTAGATAATTTTTAAAACAATTTATATATTTTTTAACTTGTTTGGAGATAATATTTTTGAAAATATTAAAATTATGAAACTCGCCTTTATATTTATATAATACATATTTACTGATATTTTTGAAACTATCTATTTTACACAAATATTGTAAAATACTTTTATATATAGAATATTTTATAACTAATAGGAATCGTAAGAACATTACTTTTCTTTTAAAGTGTATAATTATTTGTATAGAACTCTTAAACTTATACGAAGTAGTTCCTCTATTTTTAATTAAAACTTAATTGTCGTTATTCATATTAATTTATAACAGGACATTTAGTACTCGAATTATGAAGTTATATCATAAGGAATGTTGCTGCAAGTTCTTATTTGAGAATTGGATAATTTTAAAATCAGTATATTAGATTTAAGAGATTCTATTGAACTGTTATTTCATATATTAAACAAATTTTTATTGTTAAGTGTTACTAGAATTATTGACAGTAATTTATAGTTACGTATATTATAGTGTATGTAAAAACTGAAATAGTTAAAGCATTTGAAAAATTATATAATAGATAAAAGTAAGTTAAATAATGTATATATATTATACACGGTACATTTAATAACTTGATGAATATAATTATGGTTTCGTCCAATATTTATATTCAATATTTGACTTTTATCTAATTTCTATTCTTAATATTTATTGTTTTATCATGGTTGTGTTTTATTTATTTCTAATGATACATACTTTATAGAATTGTTATATTTATTTTGTGATATTTGATGGATATAGAATATTTTCCAGTATTGTAAATATTGTTAAATCATTAATTTGTATTTAATATATAACTATTTGCTTTAAAAATATATTCATCTATTGTTGTAGGTATTGTAATGTATATTTTGCAAATCAAAAAATAAAGTATTTGAAAACAGATAATAGTTTTTATTTAAAATATTCAATCATTAAGTAAATATTAATTACTTTACTTGTATATTATGTTCTGTGTTACTTTGTTAATACACAAAATCAAATAAACTTTGAAAATTAACGAAATAACTGAAGTAACGAAAATTAATTTGTTTTGAAAACGAAAACGTCATTATCGACGTTTGCCAACATTAAACTGTTTCACTTGTGTTAATTTTATAGTTTGAAATACTTTTAAAGTTTAAGTATAAAGATATATCGCAGAAGTGAGAATAATTATCCTTAAAAAAAATAACAGGACCTTTAATATCATTAGTATATTTACTAATATTTATAAAAAAATAAATAATCAAAAATTTATATATTATGTTAGGTTAACAAATTGACAAAGCATATTTTCTTGTATAAATTTTACAGTACTATTTTAATTCTTTGTGTTTAAATCAAGTTGAAATGAATTAAATATTTGTGTCAGAATGAAAAGGGAAAAAGCAATGTCGAATAAAAAATTAATTGTAAGGGCCATGTATATAATAATAATTAATAAATTAATTTTACAAAATGTATATACTCTGAAAAATACTTAACATTCATTACATTTATTTAAAAATTATATTAAAATAAAATATTAATTAACAAATATTCCCAATATTTTTTATTTTAGTTACTGCGAATCCAATCAGCTGATGGGACAAAACGTCTTGAGGTCAATCCATCTGATACGACCTGTCAATTATTCGAATACGTGCATGATGCCTTCGATTTGAACACATTCGGCTTTGCACTGTATCGTGAACGGAATCAAAAAAATGAAATACACAGTAGTAAATCAAGTACAATCAATTCGATCAATTTACACCACGGAGATATGCTTTACTTGGTTCCTGTAAATGGATCTGTTCTCTTTTCACAGCCATCGACCAGTATTGTTAAGGTAACAATCATAAATTAATTAATCCATAAGTTATTTTCAATTATTGTTATGTTACGATTCAAATAAAGTAATTGTTTACAAAAATAACAGCTTTTTTACATTCCAAATTTTTTTTATAATACTATGAAATCTGTAGCAGTACTAGAAAATAAAAAATATAGATTCTCTAAAGATAATTTATGATACTAATCATGATAAGAATAAAATAATTAATAACCTAAAAAAAATTTTAGACAAATAATAATACACCTCACGGAGAACCGGTGCCTGAACCTACAGCCTCTACATCGACAAGTAGCCAACCACGTGTAACTAACAATGTTCAAGAAGATGAAGTCGATATGCAGCTCTGGAAAATGGACGGAAAAGTTGAACGCGAACGTGATGAAAAACTGTAAACATTTTACTTAAAAAGTCCAAAAAGATGATCAATATTTACTGTTTTTTTTTTCTGTTATAGATGCAGACACAATGCAAATGGCTGTTGTATTCACTGCTCTCCGCTAGAACCTTATGACGAAGCATACTTGAAGCAAAAGGACGTTAAGCACCTGTCGTTCCACTCATATCTACGCAAAATTTCATCAGGAGCTGCCGGTGGAAAGTTCCTAGCTGGAGCCTTGGCTGATGTTCAATGCAGGATTAAATTTGGGTGCACGGACCACCCACCGTGGCCACGTGCTATCTGTTCTAAATGTCAGCCGTCTGCTATTACGCTCAACAGACAGGTTATTGATTTTGTCATTTTAATTATGTAAATACATAGTTTTAATTAATTAATTTTTACAGGCTTACAGACATGTAGACAACGTTATGTTTGAAAATGCAGTTATTGTTGAAAAGTTTTTGAATTACTGGCGTACAACAGGGCATCAACGTATTGGATTTTTGTATGGCAATTATGAAACACATACTGATGTACCTTTAGGTAAAATAATATCTAAATCTTACTTACAAGAAATTAAAGCTTGAAATCCCTAATTTCATAAATTTTTTTTGAAGAAATTGAGTAGAAAATATTTTTTTTGCAGGAATCCGTGCCCGCGTGGTTGCGATCTATGAACCACCGCAAGACAGCACTCGCGACACGATAACTCTGCTCCCAGATGAGCGTGAGGAAGTTGTAGAGCAGATGGCAACCGGACTCGGCCTGCGCAGGGTCGGCTGGATCTTCACGGACCTGATAGCAGACAACACGCAGCTTGGGACTGTCCGTTGCACACGTGGTGCTGGCACGCACTTCCTCTCGGCGCACGAATGCATCATGGCTGCACACTTCCAGAACAAGTATCCTAACCCATGCAGGCATGCTTCCAATGGATATTTCGGATCTAAATTCGTCACGATCTGTGTTACGGGTGAGTTGAATAAATATGTGTATATAAAATCTATTGTATATTCATTTGTTATGAATTTCTGTTAGGTGATACCAAAAATCAAGTTCACATGGAGGGTTACAGCGTATCGACTCAGTGCATGGCGCTTGTCCGAGATGATTGTCTGCTACCAACCAAAGATGCCGCAGAGCTGGGTTATGTGCGGGAGTCATCGGAGAAGCAGTACGTTCCGGACGTGTATTACAAGGTCAGTTTGTTTAATTAATTATTGTAACTTGTGTGGGCAGGTGGTTTATAAACAATATACTGATAACAATGGATTGTTTATTTATTTGAAATTATTATTTTAATGAAAGCTGTAAGAAATAATGAATAATTTTTAATCACTGAAAATTATCCCATCCACATGGAATTAAATTTTTCAAACACACTTTTTCTCTCCCCTTATGGGTTAAATTTCAGAAAAATCCCCTATCCCGCCATTTCAAGTATTGGGCTGGGTGTTGATGTGCAGTCACTCATCATCACATGACTTCTCCCATACATTATATGTATTTCTGGAAAGTCAGGGAATTTATTAAAAATTCTGGTCAGATTTTTCCAAATTTTTTTTTATCAGGGATTTATATAACTAAAGAGAGAATCTACTACATAGTATCATAATATTGTACGCATTTAGTGTCTCTTTTTTCGTAATTTCAAATCTTTCGATTAGAAAAAAGTAAATACAAGAAAAATTTATTTAATTTATTTATTTAAAGTTGAATGATTTGAAAAATTTTGGTCAAAAAAAATTTTTTTTTTAAACCTGTGATATTCTTTGTTCAATGCTCCCATTTCTATTTTTTCAATTGTTTGTTTTGGCTTCTGAATTGACATATAGAAAAGTAGTTTGATTAAAAAATATCAAAATTTATTAGAAAATTTAATCTTTATTAATAATAATAAATGGACAGCAACTCACATAATAGTTTAAATGCTTGTGCTTGTAAAATAATATTATTTAACCAGCGATATTCACAATCATACTTTTTACTATTAGTAAACGTGATTAATCATTTGCTTTTTATCATAATAATTTTTCTATCTTTTAAATTAAGTACTTTACCTTATTATTATTTGAATTGTTATACTTACCGTCTTCATTAAGATAAGATAGAACTTCATTTGTTTTAAATATACACTTGATATAGTTAGATAATGCCACAATTACTGTATTGTAAAGTTATATTTTTGTACACTTGTACAATATAAATAAAATAGAATATATTATTCTATCTAACATATTTTAAGTTATCCAATTTAGCTGAATTGTAATAAGATTCTATTCTAATAATAAATAAGTAAATTAAATATAAATTAATCAAAGTCGACATACTTTTTAAAATGTAAATTTTTGGGAACAAAAAAAGTACATTAAAGCGTAATACGAACAAGCACCTATAAAAGCGTAAAAAAAGGGGTAGGATCTGGGATTATGAAATAAAAAGCATATATATTACATAGCGTACAGCGCGTTTATTGAAATCTAAATCGAGAAGCTGTCAGTAGGTACTCAGTATCACATAGCATTGCGGGGGACTCAAGGCACAAACACAGTACTCAAGCAACAGTGTCGTTGCTGCTACGGGAGCACGAGCGGCACAGAATTACCGCACATCATCCTCGTTGGCGACTCATTCTCTATCTGTCTCGCTCTCCATCCGTCTATCACTAACACTCTCTCTCTCTTTCCCCATTTTGTCGTTATATATTGTTGTCGTTTTTTATTTTGTGTTACGTTGGCTGTCTTCGCTAGCCTATCCGACAATACAATCGCTCGTTACATTTAAGATATACTACGTTACGTTTACAATCGACTATAAAGTTTGATGCGACGTGTAATTCTAGACGATTCGAAATAATTTTAATATTAGCGTATTTATTTATTGTGTATACAGTGCCTTAAATCATTTTTGTACTTTTTTTATTCAAAGGGCCAAATAATTTTTCTTTGTTTAAAACTTTTCGCAAAATTCAATAACCGAGGAATGTTGGAAATAACTCGCTGGCGCCTTAAACTGAATTGAGTTGATATTTTTGGGATTAATTATAATAAAATCCATAAATAAAAATACCAAGTTAATTCATTATAATAATATAGATATTTTTTAATAGAATTTCAAGCACTGTATATCAGCTTCGTTCACAATATAATAAATTGTGTTTTTGTGTTAAACATAAACACTTGTTAATATACAAATATCAAACTTTATAATCGATTTTCTACACTACAGTACGTTTATATAACATCGAATTTAGCAAGTAAACATTTAACAAAAGTTAGGTACAATCTGAAATGGTCGTTTATATTAATAGTTCATACAATATATTTGTTTTTACATGGAGAACGCTACATTCGGATTTTTATATATTATTATTTATTAAATATATATATATATCGTTTACTGATATGACATTACATATTACACAAGATTAACATACGTTTATTAAATCTTTGGAATGTCCTACAAAAATAACTAACATCGTGTATTTTGTATTTGTCTTGTATAATATGAAAGATTTATAACATAAATGTTCGAAAGTTAGTTTAACAGTTTCGTTTTTACATATATATTTGAAAGTATATAATTTTTGTATAGTAGGTATTTAATAACATTTCAAATTACTGTATTTAAAACTAAGGCCAATCAGTAAACATTTATTTTAAACATAATAGTAAGGCAAAATAGAAAAGAAGAAATAACATCGTTTTTAGAATAAATAGCAAACAAATAAAAATGACTCGAGTGGACTATTTAAAATCTGAATACCAACACTCAAATAGGAGTTTTACATACACAATATATCATGAGCTTACAGGTACATAATAGTTGATTACATCAAATATCCATTCGATAAATGGATGGCAATTTTACATATATATATATTGTTTACGAATCGTTCTGGTTAATCTATGCATTTAAAGGTTTCTTCGGTAGTTTTAAAATTATTATTCATAATATCGTAAGCGATAGTACTACTTGAATGTTGTTTCACCAAAAATGCATAGGTTAAAGCAGGTAACACCACCTACAATTAGTTATTTTGATTATTGGAAAAATATAGATTTGGTTACTTAATAACTCTCAAATTCTTGTACTTAGACTATTTTGTATTTTCCAAACTGAGTTTCTGTTTTAACTGAAGTTAAATGACTGCCCGATATATTAATTTATTTTATATCGGTAATTGTGAAACATTTATGTCATCTTGAAATCTATCTTTTAAATTCAGTTAATGTCATTTTTACCAATTTTCTAAAGCATCAACATCTCTGAATAAATTCACGAAATTTACGCTATGACAAATGTACCACTACTGAAAAAACAACATCAATATTATTTTCAAAATATGTGGTTCTTTATTATTTAAAATATTTTCTAAGCATCATTTTTATGCGATATATTCATGTACAGGTCGCTATTTTTTTTTTATAAATATTCCTTCTATCGACTCTTTAACTAAAACTGTGTTTTATATTCACGATTTTATTTAAAATAATATTTCCGTTGACTCGTCTCTTACAGTCTTTTTGTATAAATGAATGTTCAGAATTTGACACTGTATTACAAAATATATACTTTCTTACTATTGGCACATATTCGTCATTAGTATAAAAATAAACGCACCAGATGTAGGTAATCTCTTTCTCCGCAACATTCTAGTTAAAGAGTCAACGTTTGGAGGGAGTATAATATAATGCGTACATATTTTTAATTAAAATGTAGACTTTAGATATTAATAAATATGTATATTTTTAAAACAATTTTCTTTAACAACCTAGTAGCTACTTTGGTAAAACATTAAATAAAATATAATTCAATAGAAAGTACAATTATTATTTTTAAATATTTTAAACTGGAGCTGTGAAAGTAGATTGAAGTCCAAACTTAGGCCTAGCCAGTCAACAATATATTAGGATTTGTCTAATAAATAAACAATAGTAAATAAAAACATGCCACATTTCCTATAAATATACATGATTAAAATTAATTAAATAAAAAATAATTTATAATAAAAGAATATGCTTAAGGCAATGAAAGTTAACTACAACGCTTTATTTTAATTTCAACTCCAGTAACATTAATACGAAAATATTGATTTCTTTTTTAAATATAGATATATACCTGCATAAGTTTAAAAAATACGTCGTTATACAGGCCTACAATATTTTGTATTACAATCTGTTCGTATTCTTATGAATCAATATATTTTGCACAGTTTGTTATTAGTAAGGCTATGTTTCAAATTAGCTCACGCAACTGACAATAAAAACAACACACCCCGTTTAACTTTTACTTTGGATTCTATAAACTGAGCTAGACTTTGAGTTTTCGTTAAACTTTGGTAACAGCATATACAATTATAAACATTTATATATTATCAACTGTGCAAAGTTCATAATTGTAATTTAAACAAGGACAGTAGGTTTCGTAAATACCATTTCACATATACAGTATCGATGCACTGTTTGCATACAATACGTGCTTGCGTTCATAAATATATATATTTATATCAGGGATGCAAACTGCTACACATTTTGGATCGGTTACGACAGTTTCGCGCCTATCCATTGTATCATTATGTCGTACGTAATAATGATTTGGCCAACGCAGACATCTTTGAGATCTTTTTAAAAGTTTCGCACTTTTTAAAGTGCTCTGAAGATATCGGCTACTGATTCACGTTTAAAGAAAATACCCATTCTTTTAGCATCCCTGATTAATGTGTGTATATGTTATATTACAATATAATGAAAATAATTCGTTTTTACGTTGACTGAGAATTTTTTCTACTTCGATATAAAACTATATTGTACAAGCGAAACAATTTCGAAAATAGTATTCTTTCTTTTTAACACTATTCCGTGATATATATTCCAGTATCTATTATTTAACACGCGGTAGTTTATAAAATATATTCGAGTGATTATCTACATATTACGTCCCAAATTTTCATTAATAACGGAACAGAATATCTGAATACGACGACCGAAGACGGAACAAAACGCACCGATAACAACACAAACGTATGGCTGAGCGTCAATATAAAATACGTATCCGAACAAACAGACAATAACAAAGAAATAACAAAAATAATAAAACTTAATAGACGCGGCGGCAACACGATTACAGCTTGCCACACTTGGTTATCAGCACGGTCTTAGTGGGCTTACCAGCCGTGTCTCCGAAAGTGCTGATCTTCTCAACCATGTCGAGCCCCTCGACGACATGGCCAAAGATAGCCGTGAAACCACGCATCTCCTGCAAAATGATGCGGAACTGCGAACCGACCATGCCCAAGTTGTCGTGGCGCTTCTGTGTGCGACGCATGCCCACAGCCCCACGCACTGCCAGTAGCTTAGTGTCATCTGGCATGAAGAATCCATCTTCATAGATGGACCTGCCCCCTCGACCATTATTCAGCTCAAAGTCACCTGTGATGACGCTCTCACGCTCCCAACACTGAAATATCGAACAACCCTTGTAGCCAACGCCTATCTCGCCCGTTGCCAACACACCAAAGTTCTTAGCCATCTTGGGGGCGACATCCGGCCGCACCTCTATGACCAGCCGGCCCTGCGGTGTGCCGTTGACATCTATGTTGAAGTAGTACAGTGGATACATGTTGGAAGGGTTGCGAATGATTGCAGCCTGCGGGGAATGCACAAGCCCCGACACGGGCACCAATGCACTCTCCCCAGCCGGGAATGCTCCCTTGGGAGATGTGAGCACTAGATGTGACCCGTGAGGTGGAGTTACAAGATGCGGCTGCATCACTGGCGATGCGTGGAACTCCACATTGCCATTCTGGATGTGTTGTTTGGACAACACGTGTCGCGAGTACAACTGAGACATACAATAGTTGGCCAGGAACAGTATCGGATTCTGTTGCGAGTGCGGTGATATACGAGAGTTCACTGGCAGTGGGATTTCTCCAGAGTGAATGTTTGCGAGTGCTTGCTTCAGTAGTTGAAAATCGAATACGACAGAGGAGTTACGAATGAGGTCGTCGAGCTGGCACTGCAGGAACATCTCTTGGTAGCGCATCTGGAGTCGCTGCTTCTCGATGCTGAGCGACGAATACAAGTTATGTACATCGGCCGGATTGTCGACGACGGAGAGGTTGGACCGCGCTTTCCCAAGCATTTCGCGAGCCTCGATGACCTCAAAGTGCGACAGGCCATTGGTCAAGTCAGTCTCTATGTGTGTTTTGAGAGTGACACACGCCTCGAGTATCTTGAGCAGAAAGTCACGTTGCTGTGCTCCGAGACGCTGTATTTCGGTCAGCATTTTGTTCATCGAAACGAGTTCTATTTGTACTTCAGCGACGAGCTGATCTTTGGCTTCGTTTTGCGATTTGATCTGGTGGTTGACGTGATCGCTGGTTGTGGCACAGGCTCGGCATACGGCAATGCAACATGAGTGACACCACAGAGCGAGAGGCATCGCATGCGTGTGGCAGTTCTCTGAAATCACTTTGTTGCACTTATCTGTTGCCTTTGCACCCAGTTTCAATGTAGAGAAGTTCTTGGCGAGTTGCAGCACTGCATTAAACGTCGGCAGTGCTTCCGGCCCTAAATCACCGAGTTCGGTTCGTTTCCAACAGTGGACACAATAAAGCTCACCGCCTGCTTTATTTAGAGCCGTGCGGGTGCACTGTAAACAAAAATAATGCTTACACGATAGCATTTTCGGAGCTAACTCGTTATCGTTGAATTTTTGTTTACAGAAACCGCATATTGTCAATTCTTCCAAATCAGGAATTGATGATTCCATTTTTCTGCAAGAGCATGAGATGTTAAAAAAAAAATACAAAATTATTTCTAACAAGTCATTTCAAATGTATAATTTAGTTATATAAATTTTAAAGATTTCAAGGTCATTGATATTTAAAGTATAATCAATTCCCCTTTTCAGGAATTATTGATTTTTTAAATTTATGTTTACATCGATTCCCGCCAAAAACAATGTATTATGCTCCCGGCTAACGGAGATATAAATGGGGATGTTTAGGACTAATAATTTGACAACTAAAGTCAATTACTGATTAAAATGCGCTTCGAATCATATCAAAATAGACTTGTTAGATTTGCAATTGCGTCAATTGGGGCCCCCTACCGTCACTGTTTTTTTTATCCTTGCACAGAGTTCAATCTACCGATAAATGTAGGATGTTGATTGCGTTGTTGTGATGAAAAAATACATCGGGAATGATAACACGCTATTTGTACTTGGACGACTTGACACGAATTGTCGCACCGTTTTATACAGTTTTTATTTTACATAACGAAAAATTAACGATACACGTAGCGTTTAACATATTAAATTAACTAAAATTATAAAAGAACAAAATTATTTGCCACATCATGTTGCGTCCTCCACTTTCGCCGCAATCGTACAAACTTCATAGCTGTGTTGAATTATGACGAATATTTCACGAAGGTTTATCGACAACTGCGCCATCTGTTACATATTTCAACAGTTAGAATTAAGTTAGTTGAGCTACAAACCGAGTGATTGTTTTAATCATTTTTATTCTTTTACAGGAAAAAGATTCGTACGGGAATGAGGTATCACGTTTAGCAAGACCATTACCTGTTGAATACCTATTAGTTGATGTTCCGGCTTCAACTCCGCTCACACCACAATATACATTTAATCCGAATCCAAATAAACAACCATTCCCTGTTGAAAATCGAATGGTAGATGGCCACATACAGGATTTCAATGCATTAACTAGTTATTTAGCTCAGTTTAATCCGGATCAATTTTTACAGGTAAATTCATCATACAATAATAAAATTTTCTATATATTTTTTCACATATTTAATTCTAGGCAATATCGGACTTTCATTTACTCCTGTATATTGCAACAATGGAAATGCTTCCATTACGAGAATGTATGGGACCATTGTTGACAGCTGTGAAAGACGGAAATGCAGACGAAGCTAGAGAATGGTCATCTTCTGATCATTGGGCAACGGTAGAACAACTGATTGCAGCTTCCGGTTCTAGGTAATGTGTTTGACATAAGAATTCAACAACAATAACAGTAATAAAAATATGTATTTTATTACAGAATGCCTAGTACAAGTGCAGGAGGATTATCTTCAGACGCAGCCGCCGGCAGTCACAGCGGAATACCCGGCGCTAACCTATGGACGTGCCCTCACTGCACATTTCTTAACCCACCCGATCTCACTAGCTGCGATATGTGTTTCCTACCACGATAATGTTTTTGTGAAAAGTGTAACTTAAAAACATTTCATTAACATACTTTTTATAAGGTAATTAATTATAAAAATAACAATTACATTATTATATTTTAATGAATACTTATAATATTATTTAAAGTTCTGTTAATCTGGGTAGATTCGTATTTAACAATAAAAGTATTGATTAGAGTTTGGTTTTCAATTTTTGTTTTCATTATTTATTGCACTTGGATTGTTTCAGTATTTTCCTAGATAGATGCTTCGAGGATTGAAAAATTGATGAATAAATATTGGATATTTTCAGGGCTTTTAAAAAATTCTCGAAAAAAAAATTTTTGTTTGAAAACCTTTTTTTCTTTATTTCAATAAAAAAAATTATAATATATTTTAATCACAAATTTTTGTCCTAAATTAAGAAGAATCAGAAATATTTATAGGTCTTAACCTCTATTTTTTTTTAAACATAAGTACAATTTGTAACAAATAATTCAATAGTTTCAGATCCTTAATTATTTATATAATATTTATTATACTCGTTTTATTACATTATAAATAAATTATAAAAAATGCAGTCAATTTAATTAAAAATATTTGTCTAAAAATGTTTTTTCTTATATACTAATTTATTTGAAAAAGGTTTCCAATATTTTCATAATAAATTCACAGTTTAATATTCCTTGATACATTGTTTTTTTGTTTGTTTTTTATATATACATAAAATACAATAAAATAAATATATTTTAAATTTATGTATTATGTACAGATTACAACATCTTAAGTTATTTTTAAAAGCTTAAAATAAGTTTTAATTAATTAAGAGAAGATAACTAAATATTGAAAAAATAATAAAATATTTTTTGTCATAATGTAAGTCAAAATATAGAAGAAAAAAAACAGTCTAAGCACGATATCAACATTACAAAGATACAACTTTTCTACTTCCACATGAATTTTTACAAACCCACAAAAGAAAAAATTATTTCGAACATTGAAAAAAAAAATTGATAATATTGCTTGGTATCTACTTTTTAAATTCAACCTTCTTTAATTATTAGTGTAGTGTTAGATATGTATGTAGCGTTATGGTGCAATTCAAAATGGTAAGTTTTATTTGATTATATTAATTATTTAAAATATCTGCTATTTAACTAAAATTTTCTAGAAGATAACAAAACTATATTCTATTTGTTATCAATTTAACTAAATATTATAACATAAAAAAAGAAAATGTCATAAGCAAAAATAATTTTTAATACTGAAGTATTGAAATCAAAAAAATGTTTTCAAAGTACATGATTTATTTTTATAATCTCTTAATATAATAATTAATACCCAGAGTTAAAAAATTATGTGCAATAATATTATTTGCGTTAAAAAAATTATACTGTATATATATATATACAACCATATATACACAAAAATATATATATACCTAACGTTATATAAAGAAATAATTGTATTGTGAATCCCGCATATGAGTCAAATATTGGATTATCTGTAACTCATCAACCTTTAGTATTCGGTTGTCTTCCCAATAGAACTAAAAAAATTCAAATACGACAAATGGATCTGAGTAGATTCAATTTTTCATCCAATTTGATCTAATTTAAAAGACAGATCTGACTGGCCATTTTTGGGATCAGAACAGATTTTGATAATTCTATAAATAAAGATGAACTAATTATTTTAAATAATTTTCCAGCCTATACATTTTCTGTGCGACTAATTTGTTCTAAACCGAATAATAAAGATTAATAATCAATCGATAATACAATTTACAAATTATATACTTGAATGAACTATATAATAATTATATAACTAAAAATTTTACACATTTTTTTCAGTTTTTTACAAAAATAAAATTAAAAAATAGAACTATAAAATATATTTATATCATTAAAAATAAAAGCACTCACTATAATTATCTATGAATTCGAAGTATCATTCTGATCTATGGGTAACGGGAGGGAATTCAGTGTCATCATCAAAACGAAAACCGTCTTGCGGTGGTAATTCAACGGCAGCTGCCATCTCGTGGAACTTATCTGAATCTATAGTAATTTTAAAAAATATTTTAAATCGTCTATTCATGCAAACAAAGAATTACATAATTTTTTCTATTTACAATACTATTTTACCCATGAAATGTGATCATTCTTGGTTTCTGAGTATTAATCATGTCTTGTTGATTTCATAAAACAACCAAAATTTAAAAAATGACAAACTCAGAATCGAAAAAAAATTTATTTAAAATTAAAAAATACTTTTGAAATTATTTTAAAAAATTGGCGTTTGCTTTTATTATCTAAAATAATCTTTTTAAAATATTTACACAATTAATCTAGGCCGTTATGTCATTTACTTATCAATCTGGTAAACAAAAAATTGCAATAACAAATAGATAAAATTAAATATTAATCAGTGAAAACAAAAAATTAAATTCTCAATATATTTTAAAAACTTACAAACTAATAAATACTGTAATATCAAGAAATAATTGATATTTCTTGATAGCACAAATCAAATACCGTAACTTGCCACGACATTTAAATAAAATAATAATAAAAGTTAGTAAAATAAAAATTCTACTATTAAATATAAGCACAACTAATTTCTAAATAAAATATAATTACCATTATTTATAGTTGACATAAACAAAATAGTGTCTTCTGCTTTGGCGCACCCAAGGGGGAAAAACGGTGCATATGAATTTAAATAAAAAAATTAATCCCCCCCCACCCTCAAAAAAAAATCTGAGTACGCCACTGGTCTTCTGTATGATTTAACTAATACTATTATAAATAACCTACACCTTCTATTATACTGTAATGAATTACTTGTTTAAATAATAATAATAATAATGTAACTAAAAAGTTTTTATTAAACTTTTTTTCACGAGTGTTCCAAAAATCTGGAAACAGTCAAATATCTCAAATTGAGTTTCTGGTAAAAATGTTTCAGGGTTTAAAAATAAAGTATTCAAAGATCATATTTTTTAACTTTGAAAGAGTTGACTGTTGCTATTCAATTTATTTATGCAAAAAAAATCTTTAAACATTTTTCAATAATTTTCCAAATTGTTTAAAAAAAAAATGCTGACAAGATATTTGACCTTTTCCAGAGTTTTGAAACACCTATACGTATAATACGTAATGTGTTATTTTGAGTTTGCAGGCTTGTAAAGGGTAAACAAAAATAACGTCAAGTAAATAAAATTTTCTGATATAATTATTATTATTTATTTAAATAATGAAACTATTAGTATTGCACGATAGATGAATGTTAGACATACACGGTGAATGAGGTATATTTATACTGACCAGTACCTGACATGGAGCCTGCGGGGTGCCCTTTGACGATGCCTGCGTAGCTAGCGCCGCCTTGTTACAATAAAAACACTTTACGTCCACAAATATGCCTTACATTTTATTTTTGAGCTACAACTTTGTTAATTAAAGAAAATAAAAAAATGAAACTGTATTAAATTTGTCAAAGACAAGTAAATAAACTTAATAATATTTTTAATTGAAAAAGGTAGTTTTGTAGCTCAAAAAATCAAGATTAAATCAAAATCAAACAAAAAGAACAGCTGTTAGTTCAAGGAAAAAACAAAACAAAAACTGTACGACAATCTAAAACCGTTAGAAGGGCATAAAAATCCCAACTAACCACAATTTAGATATGTCAGAATTAATATTGGCAAGTTAAAATAAAACAGAAAAAAAGGAATGGATTTGCAAAAGTGTATGGGAAAATAACTAAACAAACCTCATCGATGACATTGCATATAAAAAATTTATTTGTCATAATTTACATACTGATTGTTTTATAAAATTAGCTAACTATAAATAAGGAACAATAATATTCTGTAGCGGTTAAAAGATTTCTATTCATATTCATACATTTATAATATAATCTATTCATAATCCAACACTTTGCAAACCCAAACATTGCATATTATTAAATAACATAACTTCTATTTTTTATATATATTTATATATATATTTACCGTTCCGATTTAACAGCTATCACGTTCTTTTTTATTACTAACTTAATTCTTATTTATTAACAGGTATGTCTTTGACTATTGTAATTGTTTTGTTAATTTATATAAGTACTATTTACAATTAAAACCATTATGTATTCACTTTTACATATTTTGCTGTTTTTCTGCTATTAAAAGAAACAATACTTCCAATAATCGTTTATAAATTATATGACTAGTCGATAGTTTGATATGTATTTAACAATAATAATCGTCTTGTTGTACAAGTAATATGAAAATAAAAACAATCGTAATGGCATAAAAAAACTTATGAATTGTTTACATAACCTATTTCATGTACTATCTGTCCTCAACAAAGGCAAATTTGAAATTAACTCTTAACTAGGGGGTTAATTAATGCTGAGATCTATTTACTTTGTAAAAATATACATTACAATAAAATATAAAAGCAAAATTATATTGAATAAACAAACACTGTCGAAAAGGATTTTTTAACAAATTAATCCTTTAAAATAAAATGAAAAAAGATTAAAACACACACACGTTAAGTTTGGATTGCACTTTAAATTATTACAACATAATCACAAAATTATTTTTATTATGACCGTATAATAAAATCCTAGCGATAAAATATAACAGTAATTACTTCTGACAAGTAAAACAAAATTAAATTACGATAGATAATAAAACTAAACTACACTCACAAATAAACATAAATTATCTATTCTATGAAATAAAAACCACATCTTTACATATTCAAATTTAGATAATCTATATATAACCAACAAAACAATTACAAATAGTACAATTCAGTTTGCGTTTGCTGCAGTGGTTTGTTCGTTACCTGTCTCAGCCGGTACAGTGGGGGCGACCGTACTCGAGGCTCCCTCTGCCGGGGCAGGGCTGGGTCCAGCAGCCGGCCCGCCGGTCAAACGGTGTGTACGGAACAAGGTTAAGTCTCCGCCTTCGTGCGTGTCCAGATTATATACATACAGATTGCCGTCAGACGAAGCAACTAGAAGTCGCAGAACTCTTTGTATTCTACAAAATAATAACAGTACATAGTAAACAAATTATTCATGCTAATTGAGGGAATTTATGATGCAATTATAATATGGGCATCCAGAAAAAAAGTTACATATATAACTTTATATATGTCGAATTTTATTAAATCTATTGCGCAGAATTTTGCAAAATAGGGTTCAATAATGAAAAAATCATGACACTAGTGGTTATTTGCATTTATTTCAATAAATATCACTTCTACGATAAAATATTTTTAGATTAAAAGAGTCAAGAAGACAATTTCACATAAAACTCAGCCACTGTAATTTTTATAAAACAACAATTTTCAATAATGTTTAAACTGCTACTAATAACATTTTCTGTATAAATTAGTTCTTAACTTTACTAAAGATTTTAAACCCAACAATTACATTACAATTATTGTAAAATTTGTGTACGGGACATTAGTAATAACTATTGATGTGATCTACAAAAATACCTGAAAATCATTTACAAGTTACTTTTAATTTATAAAAAGAAAAAACATCACTTACGTGTTTATCGCCGTAACATTCTTCACCCCGCTCACAGGTAAATGTGCAACAGCAAACGCCCTCCCTTGATTAAACACGTCCGTCACTTGCGTCGGAAGATAATTCGCACTCGCCGTGACTGCTTTTGACAGGTACCCCATCCAACTACTGTCCTCAACTGTTTGTTTTGGTACCTCCTTGGGCTCTTCTAGTTTAAACACGTGCACTGTTTCCGTGTTGCTGCTACAGCACAAGAACTGTGCGTCCATGCTGAATGTTAAGCTCGAGATACTGACACAACGTTTTACCCCACGTCGGAACTCATACAGTTTTGTACCATCTGCTACTGAAAATACACGGATCACTGTGCCCTTCTCGGAGGCTGTTGCGATCTTGGTCCCGCTCTGACTGAAGTTTAATGCAGCTAGAGGGCTGTCATGCGCAGGGATCATTGTTTTCGCATTCTGAAATATTTATATATTATTTTGTATATATGAAGAAGAAAATTAGGTTAAATACTAACCAAATTAACAGCATCGAATATTTGAACTTCTCCGATCGTCGAGGATCCTGGATATGCAAGAAACGAGTTATCTGAATGGGCAGCTAAGCTACATAGTCCTAGAGGATTCGGTGGAGTATCACGTATTGTATGAAGAACTTTCATATCACGAATGTTATGAATGTAAAGAGATTCTTCTAGACACACTACTAATCTCTGAAATAAATAATGATAACGATAAATAAAGGATCGAGATTTTTTATACATATTCGTTACTCACAGAGCGGTTCAGCTTGACAGACAGAATGGTATTGCTATAACTGTAGTTGCATATTTCTGTGCCTCGTTGAAAATGGCACACCTTGAGCTTGCGGGGTGCGGATAGTGACACAATCGCGACCAGCGAGCTGCTGAAGAGTCTCTCGACCAGACATATCTCCTCTCCTGCATGCTCGTAAGCTTTGTCAAGCCCGCCGCCTCCATCTATTGTGTGTAATGAGAAAATTCGGTATCCGTTTCTTGTGCCAACCGCTAGTGATCTGTAATAAAGAGAAAAAGGAAGTTTATCTAATGTATAATGGTTATATTTAAAAACAAAAATCTAAATTAAAGATAGAGATGTGTCGGGGAAGCTGGGTTAAGAAGGGGGGGGGGGGGGGGGGGTATTCTGATTTGACACAAAAACTACTGAACTGATATTGATAGTAAGTTATGATGTTCCTTCTTATTTTCTTATCTTTAAGATGATATTTCTATAATAAATTGAAATTTT
This sequence comes from Sialis fuliginosa, assembly GCA_961205875.1. Classification (NCBI taxonomy): domain Eukaryota; kingdom Metazoa; phylum Arthropoda; class Insecta; order Megaloptera; family Sialidae; genus Sialis; species Sialis fuliginosa. Next base: position 13,078,715 of record OY540809.1, on the reverse strand, counting down.
AACAATGAAAGTCGACTGAAATTTTTTGAATTTTAGATTTCGTAAAAAGTATGACGTGGAAAGTTGAAATTTTCAAACCGCAGGTCTGTCGGAATTGATTTTAGTTGACGGATTTGCGTGTTAAAATATTTAAAATTCGGGAAAAAAATGTTTACCAAAAATCGAAATTTTTGAGATTTTTTCGATTTTTCACGAAAAATTTTTTTTTTAAATTAAGTATTATACATGTTACTTTATAGATTTTAGCTCACTGATTTCAAATCCGTCAACTAAAATCAGTTTTGACCATTAAAATTATAGCCATTGTTCTCCAAAATTTTGAAAAAATTACAACATATCTTGAGAACGGTTTAAAATACACACTTGTGGTTTGAAAATTTCAACTTTTCTCGTTATTTTCTATACAAAAAACACACTTTTAACGAAATCGAAGAAAACACAAAAGATTGTATTGATAAGAAAATAAAAAGGAACACCCTAAAATAAAAATTATGATATTTCGCCCTCTAAACTTAGTAATTTTTATCTGAAAAGTTTGTCTAGCAGATTAATTTTTGAAAAAAATCCTAATGATTTTTTTGAACACCCGGTACATCGCCGGTGGAAAGCTTAACAAAATTTTATAGTAGGACGAGTAGGAAGAAAAACCGATATTTTGTTTTCAATTTTTGCCAGCAATTTTTTTTATTTTTCTTCTTATATCTACAGAGGCGTATCTAGGACATACATTTTTCTAAAAAAATGTTTTTCTGATTGTAGAGGTCTTAAAAAAATTAATCAATATTGAGGTCACTTTACAGCCAAAAAAATTAATAAACACAATAGGCCATTGATTAGGTATAGGTTTTTGAAAGGAACAATTGCGTTAAAGGGTTTTTTATTGTTTTGTATGTTTGTTTGACATCTCCAGATTATAAAAACACAAAGTGCTACCAAAAAAAAACCAGTAAACTTTGAATGGCTATATTACAGCCAATTTTCATCGAAAAAACTTATTCGATCAGCCATTTTGACGGATGTGACCTCTACTTTTTTTCTCCAAAGCATCTTCTATAGACATATCTTTACTCAGAAAAAAGTTATGAGCAATTTAGTAAAAATTTGTGATTTTTTTATATTTTTTTGATTTGTTTTTTAAACATTTCTTGTATAAAAATTAAAAAAAAAATTTTTAATCTTCCATTTTGATCGGAAATTCTATTTTCTTTAAAAAATTATTTTTGTAAGATTGTCCAATTTTGCTTAGTTTTCGAATTATACTTAAAACATTGAAATGTGACTAGTTTTATCCACCTCCTCCTCAAAAACGCAAGGGTGAATTTGGTAGCACTTTGTGATTTTATCATCTGTAGCTGTGTCAAAAAAATTTGTAAAACAATAAAAACCCTTTAACGCAATTATTCCTTTCTACCTCTTATTTGCCGGTATAATCAATAGCAAATTTATAAATGCAAAATCAATTGTAACAATAAAACATAATTACAATAGATATTTAAATAATTAAAATAGAATTCATAATTCTTTTCAGTATTCAACGTACATATACGAACATATTATTATTTGAGTTTTGCCAGTGTTCAAATAAAAACTTTTATAGGTAATAATACCTATCTTAATTTATAAACATTTATATGTACTGAAATAACCACGTTTAGAGTGAAATAAAAAATACCATCAGACAAGGAAAAACATAGGTAAGTATATAAAGACAATTATAGTTGATATTATAATTTACTATAATCAATGTCACTATAAATACAAAAGAGGTAATTAAACATTTCAGAAGCCGAACTGATTAAATCTGATTCAAAAAATAATTAATCAATAATCAATAGATATTAATGTACAGGCTGTACAAAAAAAAGTTACAAATTTTTATTTCGAAAATTAAGTTGCTTATAGAAAAACTTTTCAGAAAAAAAGTTACTTAGTTTAGAGGAGACAAGACAACGTCTTCAAATTAATTAATTAACAATCAAGTGTATATAGGTACTATAAACTATTAAATAAAATCTATTAAATACGACACACTAGACTAGAGAATATGCATTACATAATTAATGTCAAGGTGACATTACAAAGCTGATTCCCGATATTCATGTACTTTATTTACTGTACAAGTGAACGCCCTTGGTTACTACAATATAGCAATGCAATCCTTTGCCATTTTATTTAGAAATAAGTTATATGTGCAAAATGTATATATATATAAATTCAAATTTATATAATAGTTATTTTCCATATCATAGATTAACCCCCCTACACTATGCACAGTGGGTCCAAAAAATATTCGACCAAAATTATTATACAGAGTGATTTACAACAAGTGTAAAAAAAATTACAGTAGATCGAGGATGTAATTCTAAGCAAAAAAAATTATGTGAACCTGTGTCCAGAAATTCATCGTGAGGGAGCTACTGCCTTCCAAAAATTTTACCAAAAATTTGTGTTTATTTAATATCTAGAGAACCCATTGTGATACAGTTATAAGATTTGATACAGGGTTTAGTATTAATAAGTGTTATCGATTTCCAGTATCAAACAATCATAATTTAGACCAGGGGTGTATGGGGCCCGTAGGTCCGCCGATTTTTATCGAGTATTTTTTTGTTCTTTAATTTTTTCCTGAGTTGGGTACCTGTAGAAGATTATATGACACAAAATACACAAAAATGTACTTGATCAAAGTGTCCACTGGTTTTTGGAAATTAAATTCCCTGACTTTCCCTGATCACAGATTCAAAATTCCCTGACTCGGGGGGGCTCCGGGGCAAGAATGTGCAGAAATAATATTCGACCTTTTTTTTTGGTCATAACTTGAAAATTTTACACTTGTTACTTACTTTCAATTCAATTACCTTTTTCTTTTTTTCCCTGACTTTCTAAAAAAAAATTAATAAATTCCCTGACTTTTCAGAATTTTAAATAAATTCCCTAACTTTCTCTGACTTTTCCCTGACTTTCCAGAAAGTGGACACCCTGTTTATTCATTTATCATAAGATCAACAATTTTCGAGAAATATCGAAAAAATAAAGTACTGCAGAATTTTACTTAATACGGATGCTTCAAATATCACAAAATAATTAATTATTATTTATAATTATTATAAACATAGTCATTTATAGTTTCGTTTTTTAGTAAAGTTCATGTAACAGTAATACAACTAGCCTTAAGTCTATGATGACAAGTATTAGGAAGTATATTTACATTAACTTTTAATCTTATTTTTAATTATAGAACAATAATATAAACTTATTTTGTGACATTTAAAGCATTAATTAAAAATTAAAGTTAAGTAAAATTCTGCAGTACTTTATTTTTTCGATATTTATCGAAAACGGTTGATCTTATGATAAATGAATAAAGTACATTTTTGTGTATTTTGTGTCATATAATATTCTACAGGTACCCAACTCAGGAAAAAATTAAAGAACAAAAAATACTCGATAAAAATCGGCGGACCTACGGGCCCCATACACCCCTGGTCTAAATTATGATTGTTTGATACTGGAAATCGATAACACTTATTAATACTAAACCCTGTATCAAATCTTATAACTGTATCACAATGGGTTCTCTAGATATTAAATAAACACAAATTTTTGGTAAAATTTTTGGAAGGCAGTAGCTCCCTCACGATGAATTTCTGGACACAGGTTCACATAAAGTTTTTTGCTTAGAATTACATCCTCGATCTACTGTTAATTTTTTTACACTAGTTGTAAATCATCCTGTATATTCTATTTTTCAGATATTTAAATTCCATATCCGAATCGTCAGCTCTGTTATTTGATACCCCCTTCGCTGGAATTGAATATAAAAATGGTATCCCCCCCCCCCTTAAAATATAATTCATGTATAGTATTGGTGTATCACCATTTACTGTAATAATATGCCAAATTCAAATATCAGTTTTCTAGGTAAAACAGTTCAGTGGTTACAAGACCGTGACAGATAGACAGTGGTGATTCCATAGTTCCCTTTTTCCGGTTTTGGTACGAAACACTAAAAAAAAAACTAAATAAACGAAAAATATATCGGTGCGATTTCCTTATATTATCCAATATATTCTAATTTTACTGGTGTAAAAGTTTTAATTTCGCCTTCAGAAAACCTACCTGACTCACCTGGCTGTTTTAAATAACATTTAAATGATGGTTTAAAGATAAAAAATATACAAATTAATTTTACTTTCTTTTGATGATCTAATGTACATTGAAAACAACAAAGTTGTTCCACGAGTTTTAATTAAATATATTAAATATTAGCCTCGTTGTAAATTAAATAAATTCTGATTGATATTAATTATTTTATATTTGCTGACCATCTTGACCTCTAGGTGCAGTAACATTTGACCCTTTCAGATACCAAAGTGACTTCCTAAACGTATAAACATTAAAAACGTTTAAGGATCGTTTCTTTCTCTTATGGGTTGTATTTCGAAAAATCCCTTCTTGGTGAGTATTTACGTCATGGAAGGAAGACACTCATAAAATTTTATATTTCTAGATCCAAATCTACTCTTTTATACATATATTATAGATTACAAGCAAAATTGTAACTGTTTTATTAAAATAACCAATATCCATACAAAAGTCGTAATATTTGGCTAAAAAAAATTGAATAAACTTTCTTTAAATACAGAAAACTCATAAAAAAATTAAATTGGCATATATGACCCCCTTTATATGCTGAGTGCACACGTTTCAAACATGCTCAATGTCATTTGCTATAAAGTTTTATTAATGTTTATGTATATAACGCTTCTGTCATTTTTAATGACTATAATATATTTTATACAGTTAGTACGATATTCCCCCTTGAAAAAAAACGCACCCCTTGGTAAATACCATAAACATAAAGTATAAAGATCTGGTAGGGCTAAGGGATGATAGGTCATAACATAGTCCTGTCATTTAACATATTTAATTGTTTTTGCAGTGAATGTAACAATATAGATATATATAGTTGAATAAAAGAACCTCTACTAAAGACCTTGTAGATCAAATAAAATGTATTACATAAAAATCATCCTAGATTCTAAACATGATTTCTTTTCAATGCCTCTTCGTTTTATTGTGAATATTCGCAATAGCTATTTGTTTATTATAATTTCTATCAATTTCCCAACTGATTGCGAGGCATAAATAACGTTATCGAATATGTATTTGTTTCGTATTGCAATTCGAGTGAAATATTAGCAATGTTTACAAAACAAGGTACCATTTCTTTGTACTGTTTTCCCTCGGAAATTCATTGACCTTGCAGTTCTTTATAAACTCTGCTACTATCTGAATGTTTTTATATGTTTTTAGGCTGTTTTTATACACCTTCGCATTGATTACATATCCTCAATTAGGAAAAATAAGAATTGAAATCAAGGTCATGACATGAATAGCAATCAGTTACCATGTTTATTTTGAAATGTATGACAATATTCACAATAGTTGACCCGATTGTAGCAAAACAGATAGTTTCATTAAAAAAAGATATAAACCATTATGTTTAGATGTTTACATTTCGTTTTGATAACAGTCCCTAATTGTACTCGATTAAACTGGCTAATTACAAAGACTGTGCGACAGTTAAAATTCAATTATTAATCTCTTTGTTCTAATGGTACTGCGCAATTCAAAACAATCTGTCAAAGCAAAACTTGAAAATGGTATATGATTTAAAATAAAGTAATGTATACTAACGTGCAATCTTGATTAAAATTAACGAAACAGACTCCTGAGCTATTTCCATCAATAGAAGATTGAGCTGCAACACTCATGAGTACAAATTAATTTACACAGTTATTTTTTAAAAAGGTCCTTAAACATTTATTTTTAATGTTTTATTTAAAGCACTGATATCCACTACAAAAAAAATATGTTTGTACGTTTTATCAAACGAAATCTCGATAACAAAAGAAAATTGTAATTAAGAACAATTATTTACATCAAAAAAATTTAACTATCCACTACATTCACCACCATCTTACTATTGACCGAACAGCTGATGTAACTAAATAAGCGCATGCGCAGATGGAGTAGCTTTGACAAATGTCAAATGTTTATTGTAATAAATATTATTTATGCAAAATAACCACAATACAATAATTTGTTTATTGTATTGGGTTACTTTTGATGTCTCCGTTAAGTAAATAAGTCATTTTTGTTTAGTAAACAATATTATCGATCAAAAAAATAACACTTTAATTGATATTAGTATAGTAAGTCCTTTTATTAGATAATTTAATAGTTATTTTTGTTATTCTATTGTTCGAGGTATTCCAAAGTCCGATTCCTCGGAAAAATTCAGATAGTAACTATTTTTTACAACTTTTGTTTATATTTCGAAGAAACGATTAACTTTTTTTTAAACTAAATCAGTTATAAAATAAATTTATGTGTTCTAACCTAGATAAAATTTTCAATTAATAATTATTTAAAATTGTGTCGTGTTTGTACAGTACAAAAGACCGTCTTAATTTAACCATTGAAATATTTAACCGTTAATCTTGCCAAAATTATTTATATCTCACAAATCTCGATAACCACAGTATGAACTAATATTTATTGAAGTTAACATTTATAAATTTTTTAAAATAGGTATATTTTATTTAATATTTCAGGCATGCAACAAAATGGAAAGCATCATAATTTACAGTCATATTCAAATATCAATCATTCATGGCATCAATTGAAAAGGTATGTTCAAGTCAGATCTATTTTTCTTAATTTGCATAATTGGATAAGGGTTAAAAAGCTTTTATGTATATAGCACAATTATAATTCATGAATTATGTATTTAATACCACATGTACAGTATTACTATTTTTAATTGCATTTATACAACAGTTCATAGACTTTTGAAGTGGAATTTGCCAACATGTCAAAAACATAAATAGAATTTATGTTTTTGACATAAGACGCTGCTTTAACACGAGCTGAATTTCTGCTTAATTATTTGGATCAAAGAGGACAGCAGCGCTGATGACAAAATAATGCTGAAAAATATACAAAGTGCCATTTGCTGTAAGGCGAATGAACAAAAGTAAATTTATTTGTTATTTTTATTTATTTTTCATAGAATTCTTTATTTAAAATGACTTTAGTGATGTATCTAGAACAATGGATGCTTCCTAATATAAATCATAAATCTCGTTTATTCACGGCCCCTATCAAATTCTGCACTGACATAGTTGATTTTAAGTATTTACATCAATATTAAGAAAAATCTTAATACATTTTCCAGTATACAATGGAAGAACAAACGAGCTTGCGGTAGAGAAGCATACTGTCCAACACAGATAGAGCATGTGGCGAATGTGCTCACACATGGGATATGGGTACTGCCAAGCATATGGGGCTGGATCATGCTAATGCGACGTGCTGTCACTCTAACGCAGTTCATAGCAGCCCTGATATACGGAGCTGCCCTCGTATCTTTATTCCTTGTCTCAACTTGTTTCCACTCTGTGTTTTATTGCAACAAAAATAAGTACGTTACTGTTGATTGAAATAAGAAATATATATTTTACATATAAATTTTTTGTTGTAGACATTTAAAAGATCTGCTCCATCGTTGTGATAGAGCAATGATCTATGTGTTCATTGCCGGCAGTTACTTCCCGTGGCTGACAGTGGTATCTATCCCCACACGGGCTATCTGGACTTCGACAATGCAGTGGCTCGTATGGTGCTTGGCCGGTATAGGCATTACGTACCAACAGATATTCCACGAGAGATATAAGAGCTTCGAAACGTGTCTGTATTTAATCATGGGGATCAGTCCGGCACTTCCGATGTTTTATGAAATTGTAAGTATTTCGGTTTATTTTTATTTATAGAAATATTTTGATCCTTTAACTATTTTCAGAGTGATTTAAAAGGCATAGATGAACTAAAAATCGGTGGAATAATCTACGTACTAGGAGTTATTTTCTTCAAAGCGGACGGATCGATTCCGTGCGCTCACGCCATTTGGCACCTATTTGTTGTAATCGCAGCAGGCGTGCACTACTTTGCAGTCTTGAACAATCTCTTCCCTGACCCTGAAGCTCACTCAACTGTTCCCAACATCCTCACAGTAAACAGTGACAATTTATTTTAAAAATGTCCGAATTTATTATTTAATTGCCATAATTTTCTATGAATAGACGTTGCCCTATTTCTAAAGATATGACAGTTGCCAATAAAACTAAAAAAGTTAAGTAAATATTAATTAGGTCACTTGATTTGTATTAAATTGATTACTAATTCAATTATATTGACCAAAGATATTTAAATAAAACTAAACACATTGTCCATTTTCAATACAACGATCAAAATGTATTTGTATAGGGTATTAAAAAATTCATTATACGATTTAATGAATTGGATAAAATAATCTATAGACTGATTATAAATAATACAAGTCGAGTGACTTATTTAGTAAAAAACATAGTTACACTTATTTCATTTCTATCTACAAAAATTAATATATCATCATAATTCGATAAAAAAAAAATTTTCTTAGTTATTTTACAATTTATTTGTCACAAATTATTCTTTTTATCTCAGGATGATGATATATTAATTAAATAGTTGCCAATTTTCAATTAATATTATTTTAAAAATGAAATGCAAGAAAGCATTATTAGCCAAAAATAATAGAATTAATATTTTATAGATCATTATACAAATTTAATTGTACCAAAGTTAAAAAAATAATCTGATGATATAATACATGTGTTTATCAGGTCACAATTTTAACCATCATGTTCTAGACCAGTGGTTTCCAAACTTTATGTTACTACGCTTCCTTTTAAAAAAATTTAATCTTGGCTAAAATCTAATCCAATAAAGACGTTTTAAAAGGTATAAAATTTATTAATACAAAAAATTAAAAAAACGTAATTGAAAGATGAATGTGCTTATTTATTATCACAAACTTCATTAAATCTAGGTGTCATTGAGGAAAGTGCTACTTGTATCTCTTTTTCTACTACTAAACGGTCTCGAAATTTGGATTTCACTGCAACTAATGCAGAAAATCCTGCTTTGCATAAATATGATGTTACGAATGGCAGCAGTACTTGCATTGCTTTGCTTGAAGTATTATATTCTTCTCTTCGATTCAACCAATATTGAACTAGGGTTTCACTCTGAAATTTTTGTTTGAAGTATCGCATGATAATCCTATCAATTTTTCCTTTTCAATAGTTGTCAATCTAAACCTGCACAGTAACGTACCTTTTAGGAACAGGTAACTATACCTAAATGTTATGTTATGAAAATTACACTTCTGTTAAACTTTTCGCGCCTTTATTTGCTCTAGTCCGCGCCTCTCAGTTTGGAAATCGCTGTTCTAGGTCATAAAAACCCACTGATCTTTAATGTCATATATATAGTTATTAATCCTACTCAGACTTTTTTTTATAGAAAATATGCAAAAAATAAAAGTCATGCTAATATATTCAGGTTTTGATGTTTTAAAAAATGATCTTGCATTAGAACAAATGAAAAGATTTACTTCAGTTGAATAGTTGTTATTGTTGATATTTTTATTACCTTTGACGTTGACTAGTGCCAAATATAAAAAAAATGTGTCAGTTTTTCTCAATCAGTATTCCAAAAAAAAAACATTCCTTTTTTCTTGTTCTTGTATAAATGTATCTTTAATTGCAACGAATTGTTCGACAAGTAAAAATATATTCACAAATATTGGGAATATATTAAAGAAGAATTTCCAATTTATTTATTAATTGGGTTTCGGCAATGTAAAAGTACTAAATCTGACCCCCTGACCAAAAAAAGTCACCCATACCTGTCTTAAAATAATATTTAAAAATATAATTATACATATCATAATTATTATGTATTTGTAAATAAATATTCCACTTTTTACTACTACCCCTTTAAAAAGTTTGAGAAACACTGATTTATATAGCGTTATATATATATGTATATAATTTTAATATAATAGTAGTGACGTTATATATATAAATAAAATAAATATAAATAAAAACAAACTTGTTTGTCTAAACGTCAAAATTTATTCAAGAAAAGGTAAGGAATCATCGTCAGGCTATTAATAAAGATTTAAATTTGAGAACGATGTGGTTATCTCAATAATATTCATTGCACATAAAACTACTATTGAACAACAAATAACTAAATTATTTTTTTTTACTAATTGCTGTTATACATAAATTATATAAAATACACATTTAACTATTAAATATAATTATATTAATAAAAATCTTTATATATAATTTTTAAAATACATACATATATTTGAAATATAATTTTCATTTAATGTTAAACATAATATATTGTACCCAGTATAGACATAGAGCATATGAACCACGCCATTCTGTATTAAGATAATGGTGTAACATTACAGTGAGAGAGTTGCGGTGGCATTTAGGATATATCTATTAAGTGTAAAATTTATAAGAAAAAATGTATTTGTCACAATATAGAGAACGCTTCTATACCTAGTACTTCTAAAATATAAAACTATTAATCTATAATATAAAGCATATGTTTCAGATTGCATTTTTATAAATAAATATATCAATGTGTATTGTCCATAACTATTTTATACTTGTTAAATATTTTCTTAAAAACAATGTCGACATTTGTACTCTATAGAATGTTTACTAAACTGGTATGCACTTGTAGAAGACTGATTGTTCTTGTACCTGACCGTAAACTTGTTTTTCTCAACATATTTTCAGGTATGAATGTTGTTTAAATTGACTCCATATTTTTACGAATTGGATTTGATTGAGTCGATGTTTTCTTTAGTTTGAATATTATTGAGATAACCACATTGTTCTCAAATATAAATCTTTATTAATAGCCTGACGATGATTCTGTGAATCGAAAGCTTGCGAATACTTTTTCTTGAATAAATTTTGACGTTAAGACAAACAAGTTTGTTTTTATATATATAATTTTATATATTTTATATCAAGATTATTCTTTAAAACAAATCTCTACCTGATTATTTAAATAAAAAAGAGCCCTTTTTTTCTTTTTTTAAGTTATATAAAATATACATTCATGTGCTCTCTAAAAAATTATACAAATATTATGAAAAGGAATCTTGCCTTAATTAAATTAAAAAAGAAAGTTCTAACTTTGAATTTAAATAATATTATTTATTTATTTAATTTTAATTTGAAATAAGCAAACAGATGGCTAATAAACGAATTTATTCATAAATATTTAAATTAGTAGACAAATTTATTTTTACTTTCAAATATACCATCGAATATTATATTTTACTATTCTCTCTAAATTTCGAATTTATCTTATATTTTTTTTATTTTAAACGTAGCCAAAAATAGACAAATTATGTTGAGTTAATCGAATTTAAACAAAATATATACGTATAGAAAAAATACTATTATCAAATAAAATTACGACGATATTAATTATGAATTTTTTTTATGATTACTACCTCTAAAAAAATGCAAAGAACTAATTAAAATTCTCGCATGAACTATGTGTTATAAATGTACTAGTAATTTTTACAAAAAATCAACAATGAATTTACATAACATTTTATTTAAAAAAACTATTTACAAATTTTTATTGGAAAGACTGTTTTTAATCACAAATATATATTTTAAAATGTTAGATAATTAAGTTCTTAAAATATGTACTAAATTCAATTGTGTATTAATGTAATAATTTTTTTTTAATTTGACATTTTTTAAGTCTCATTACTTCATAAATATTCGTATAATCAAAAACTATAATATTTTTGATGTAAAAAAATATGTAGTCATTAAATATAAATTTATTTTTATTTAGGCATATGTAATTATATAAATATATATTTTTATAAATAAATTTCTCTCATATTTGAAAAAATTTTGAGTAATTCTGATAAATAAATATGGTTGTAATTTGTTAAAAAAATTTATTTTCGAATTATTTTATGTAAAGTAAGTACACTATTGCTCTTTAAAAAAAAAACACGATACGAAATTAGAAAACTGTGAAAATTGTTTAATTCAAAATAATTAAATAATTTCTACTAAAATTCGTTAGATTTATGTATAAATATTAGTTAAATTGTAGAAAATACAATACAAAATATATATTTAAAAATAAAAATATATACATAAATGTTGTTATACTTCATCACTTTGATAAATTACGGTGTACGTTTTAAAATCAATGTGCAATTAATTTATAATATTATAACGTAGATGTGTCAATTACATTTATAGGCGAAATATATGAAATAAGTACACATGAGTAGTTCAAATAATTATAAATAGATGATTTTAAATTTAGGTATATATATATCTATACATTATATATATTCATGGACATCAGAAATAAAGTTATACTAATCGGTTGGCCACACACTCATAAAAGTTTAATTAATTAATGATTAAAGTATATAGCGTGCAATAATATTTTAAACGGTTGATTTTATGTAATACGTTTTTTCCAGATCAACAATTTTGAGTATTTAAAAAAAAAACATTGTCCCCGTTTTGAGCTAAAATAATCCTTCCCAGTTTGTCCCGGAAGATGAAACCCATAGAGAGTGAATTTCTACATAAAATAATATCAAAATATGAACAAATTAATTACTTTCAAACAACTTTGCAGAAACAGTATTTTCCATTGAACAAATATTAAAATGGTACCCATGGATGTATTCTTGTATTTGTATAATATTACCTCTCTCTTATGAAAATTTAGTCGGGTAAATTGATATGAAATGTTTTTTTAGATAGAAAAAAGGTTCTTTCATATCTATAATGTTTACACGACTGAAAAAGGTGATTCAAGAAACTAAAATATAAATTTTATAAAGTGGTGTAGCTAGAATTTTTGGCCGGGAAAAGAATATTGAATAAATTCATTTAAATTTAAGAAATATTATGTAATAGCTATGCTACTGATTTTATTTTAATTTATTGAAGCACCTGTTTTTGTTTTTGTTTTTAATTATACACTGCCATTTGTAATGTATTTATTTATTTTTGTACATAATGGCATATAAATAAATAAATAAATATATTATTTTTTATAAATTAGAACAATTTAGTTTAATTGTTAATTTAAATCAATTATTTGTAATGAATATTAAGTATTTATTTGCCATTATGAATTGAAAAAAAAAAATGATTGGAATTAGATAGCGACATACATAAATGTTACAATTCAAAATTATATTTGTATTTTTATTATTTTTTAATACACTTTCTCTTGATTTTGTGTATATATTTGGCATTTGACTAAATGGATTAAAACTTATTTTCCGATTCTGACTTTTTTAAAGTTGTAAATAATTTTTATTTTGGTTTTAATCTTCGTTACATGCCAAAATACATCAACGATTGGTTGTGTTGAAAAGTATTTAATAAGTAATGATTGTACTTATGTATTCTACTTGAAAAGAAAAAATATATATATTAAATATTCCTTATTCTGATTATTATTTTTTATATATTTCTTATTTAGCGCTAATAATTCAAAATGCATAGATGAAAATGAAATGCATTTAGTCTATGCTCAAACGTCAGATGACAAAAGTCAGTCAATTTTGTTTTTGATAAATGTCAGAAATGTCATACAAGAACGACATTTAATTAACAATACACATAAATAAGTAATTATCAAATAAAATATATTCCAAACATTTCAAACAACACATTTTTATTCACAAGAATAATAAAAATGTATTAAGTATTTCATAACTCATTAGAAAATATGGATATTATTATCAGTGAACTTGGGATACCAAAACGTCACTTAAAAAGTACAAACAGAGCAAAAAAAGTCATTGCCATTGTTCATCAATCATGGCTAAAGTAATATACATCATTTATGTTTACGATCATCTATTAATAAACGTTATTTTTAAGGTCATTGATAAATCATCATCGCCTTATTGATTTCAAAGAAAACGAATGTTTTCAGTCATGGCCTTATAACGATCAAGAATTTGATAAGTCATGGTGTAGGATATTTATTTGTGTAAGTATTAATATCGTCACATAAAAATCTATTGACACTAATATATTTGTATTATAATGTATCACTTTTAGGTTTACAACAAGTGCAATGCCAAAGCAATTCCATTACCCAGAGTACATTCCAATATACAAAAAACAGATACCAATCTTATTTTCAATCAGTTGTTGCACTATGTTATGCAAACTAATCATAAAAACCTATGGAAAGAAGCCTACAAGAAATATTCTTCAAACCATAATGAAACCCCGTACAGGGATAATCACATTGCACCTGTAGACTACAACACTGTGTTACGTGAGGTCATATTCAGGGCTTACGGGTGTAATATTATCAAGGTTGGATTCGGTTATGAGAACAATATTTTGAATTCTAGCCCATATGAGACTCATAGAAATTTATTGCAGGTATGTTTTTATTTAAAAATTGTTGGTACAAAATAGTTGACTAACTTTTTGTTACAGGCCCTATGTGCGATTGAAACCAACAATGCATTCTTTACGATACATTCTCCATATATTCCTTTTACCCTACAAGACTGCATTACATTTAGTCCTGCTGTACTTGAATCTCTTTACTCCAAACCGCTGTTTCTGATATTCCAGCTATTGCACGCACTACGAGCCATGCATGATAAGGGACTGATTATTGGTGATATAACTTTAAGCGATATTTACTTGAATGAAAACCTGTGGCTCAACATAATACCTCAATTAGAGTCAAATATGATTGTTTGCGATGAAAATGAAAATCTCCATTCAGGGACAAGATTGAAAAGGGAGAACTTTGTTAGGTTACGTTCTGAATGTGGTAAAAACATACATGTCTACGAGAATTCACGATGTGTTCATTGTGGGATCAAATGTTACGATAAAGTCCAAATTGATGAAAGTGAAGATCTTGAGAAATTGTGTCAGTTATGGATTTACGGACAGATAAGTAACTTCACTTATTTAACTGCACTGAATAACTTAGCCGGGAGGAAAATTGGAGACCCAAACTGTCACCATGTCTTTCCCTGGGTCACTGATTTTCATTCACGCTGTGGAAATAACTGGAGAGATTTGACTAAGTCTAAGTATCGCTTGAATAAAGGTGACCGGCAGTTAGATTTGACTTATGATACAAAAACTTTATCTCAAACTGCTCATCATGTTTCTGATGTCCTTTCATCGATAACGTATTACGTGTACATGGCAAGGAGGACTTCTAAGTCGATTTTGTGTAAAAACGTGCGCACTGTTTGGGTCCCTGCCGAGTACCCAAGTTCGATACAGAGGTTACAGGAATGGACACCAGATGAATGCATTCCAGAGTTTTTTTCATCTCCGTTAGTTTTTAAATCGATACATGAAGATTTACCTGACTTGGAAATTCCACCATGGAGTTCTAGTCCAGAAGATTTTGTTGAAAAACATAGGGAAGCCCTAGAAAGCAGTTATGTATCAGAGAAGTTACATCATTGGATAGATCTCACGTTTGGGTACAAGTAAGTGTTTAATTATTCTTCTCATTGTACGTCTACATATGTACGTCAATGTTGAGCCATATTGGATATCAATAATTTCATTTTATAGACTTTCCGGACAACCAGCAGTCAAAGCAAAGAATGTATGTTTGCAATTAGTAGATAACCACCAAACACTCTCTCATTCAGGCGTTGTTCAAGTGTTCCACTACCCTCACCCTTCTCGGCAATCTATAATACCTCATCCATGGGCAGGATCATTACCGCCAAAAATAAACTTCATCAAAGCTAAACGCAAAAGTATGTCATTAAATAACAATACAGACATGATAAAATTATTATTTTTTATTTTTCTAGAACATCATGAAATAAGTACAACAGTATCAACCGAATCTCAACAGCGATTAAGTGAAGATGAAGACATTTCTTCTGGATTCGATGAAGACACACTTTCTTCAAGTTCTCAGCCGAAACCTTCCCTCGGATTATCACGGCTAATATCACGATCTCGCACTTCCTTAAATGAAGATTGCAAAAATGAAACATCAAACATAAGCCCAACCTCTGCAATGAAACTACAAAAGAATCCTACATTTATATCACATGTGCAGCCCAGCAGTACTCAGATAGAAAGCTCTCAGAAATCTACCTTTCAGTCGTATGTGCCAATTAATAACTCCGCTAAAACTAACCATTCATTGAATAGCAATGGACCTCATCAGTTATCAGTACAGAAATCTACGTTAAACTCAGGTACTATTTATTTACCTAAAGAATACAATCCATCTTTCGATATAGCTACATTAGAATCGTACAATCATTTCTATGCAAAGACCTTTCATCATTGCATGAAAAAAGAAGAAAATACCGATTCGGATTGTAAAGATATACCATTTATAAACAACTTCAGCAGTAGTGACGAGGATCACAATTTGAATAATGAATTTACTAATCAGCTTTTCATCGAATCGTATGAACAAAAATTGAAACTGTCTGAAAAGTCTCAAAAAAATACTTTTGTAATAAAAGACAAAGATGTGAATCATTCTTTCAAGCAAGCTGTTGCATTGCGGCGGTTACGTGAACTTCAAGTACTTGGCTGTCTCATAGTAGAAATATTTATGGCCAGACATTTACGTGCGCTCGGTTTAACCGTGCAGCTAGATTTTAATACCCGACTTAAATCATGTTTGACCGTATACAAATCATGCAATGATTCTGTACCTTCTTGCGTTAAATATATGATAGAGTTACTTCTACAATGCAATACTTCTACTTCAGATAATGTAGAATACATCAAATATCCAACGGTGACTGATAAAGGTCTACCACCTCCATCTGCACATCAGTTATTGCAACCTCTATTATCATCTTTGATCTCTCCTTTCCCATATTCATTTTGGAATATTTATTCGTTCTTATCTGATTTACAAAACTTCACTTTGTTGTCTCAAGAACTGGATATCAGAACATTTTTCGAATGCTGTGGAAATAATTGTTCTAAATATGAGAATTTAGAATATAATAAGATATCGATAGCTAGAAATATCAATGAATGTAAAGTGAAGATATGTGCAAATCAATTAGAAAAATTATCTGATGAATTAAATTCACCTGAAATTGTTGAGTTGATTTTGCCATTCATAAAGAACTTGATAGAAGATCCTGCTTCATCAGTTTTGGCAGCGTGGCATTTGTTTGATCCAATTTCAAAAGTTTTGGGTCCGATAAAAACTACCGATGCATTATTAAAACCGATTTTGAAGCTTTATGAAGATAACGGAGATATAGACTTGGAGAACCAAAATAAAATTATTAAAATATACCATCACAGTTTTCTTTTATGTCTGATTGTTAGATTCGGTTTAAGTACATTCCTAGATAACTTTATAACTCCACTTGTAGAAGCCGTTGGTGGTTACAAAGATATTGAAAGTCTTGATTTTTATTTACACAGTCATAATACTGGTTTGAATACACTGAAGAAAACATCAAACTTGAAATACGTTCAAGAAAATGAACAGAAACAAGCAGATCCATTATCGCCTTTCGATGAAGATTCTGTAACTGATTCTGATAAAAACACTTCCCCAGAAAAAGATAATGCCGATTGTCAAATTGATAGTTCAGAGAAACAAAATGAACCAGAAATATTCATGTTTGATAATGAAGATAAAATGTACAGTAGTTCAAATCAAAACTACGAAACATTGAATACTCGATTTTTAATCGATGACTTAGAAGAAGCAGATTCAATAAAAACAGTGATAGAAAATAATTCAGTAGAAAATACACTCCTATCACCCACAATTCCTATTCCTTCAACTTTAAATAGATGCGAACTAAACACGATAAAATGTGATGTCGGCAGTAAAAAAAGTACTGAAGAAGTTATCTGTCAAAGCGAAGGCAGTGAATCTGTTTTCTTAGCTTCAGATACATATTTCTCTTCTGATAATAAAACAAATAAAACTGAATCTTCATCTGCTCAAAATACATCAAAAAATACAAAACAAGGAAATAATGCCAAAATTTCAGATATTAGTTCTGACAGTATTATTTGGTTATCTCATCGTTTAGGACCAGTTTTAACAGCCAGATATTTATCAAGAAATCTACTCAGGATGCTCACTTTGTGTTATTTAGGTCAAGAAAATTTAGTCAAAATATCTAAAGATAAATTTATTGATGACAATTCATTAGATTCTTTGTCAATAGTTAGCAGTCAAATGTCTGGAGATCTTCATGCAATTAAAGTGTTAGAATGTTTGACATCCATTGCAGGTATTTTTACATATAATATAAGCAGTACTTATATTTACTATAAATACATTTTTGTAAAATTTCAGCTCTCTACGGAGAACAATTCATTCTCTTACAATATCTACCACACATAAGTGAATTAGTAACATTGTGTAAAAGAAAAATCACTCCGAACCTTGAAGGCGGTCTTATAAGTTGTGTTGCTCTTTTAAAACATATTATACCTTATCTTGCTGACGTTACTCTAATGGATAATTTACAGGTATGAAAATTTATCAATCATAAATATCTAAATTAAATATCATGGTTTATTACTCCGTACTATCTTATTTAAATATATCTACATACATTAACAATAACTAAAAATGTATATATTAACTTAATCGTTACCGAGGTTTTTTTTTGTTACCGATATTGCTGATTTTTTTGTCATCAATTCATACCTATCTATGTATACTAAAACTCCAGAAGGTTGGTAATTGCATTGTTGATGTATTCAGTCCATTTGAATTAAAATAATCTTATATCAAACGCAAAATCTTAACAAAAGCGCTGTGTTGCATATATGCAACGCTGGGCACGTTTGGGTTAAATTAGAAAATAAACTCATACTGTTAGTGAGAGTTAAGTATCAGATCTAAGTATATTTAATCTGAAGTCTCTGATCACTTATTGGTGTTATCAGTGTTCAAAATAATTCTTATTTTCAGGATGTGATAATAAAATTAATATTAATACCGTGCATTCGATTAGCGGGAACAACTAAGCATACTTTTCCAAATGGTTCGACAGCACGTAACGCATTAGTGATGAAGTTTGTTGATACGCTATATTTATTATCAAAACGTGTAGGGGCGGATATTACCCGCTCTTACATTATCGTGCCAACGTTACAACGATTTTTTTTAATATTTGATAAACTTCTCTGCCAGAATGATGAAAATTATAAAATGGTAATTATTTATTCGAGTAGGGATAATTATTTTAAAAATAATGTTTGTATGCTTCGTACATCAACAGGAATATGCCAATGATATGACGGCCAGTCCAGTGTTATCAGTAGAAGAGTCCAATTATTTAGAAATTCGTCGTGATGGTAGCACTGCTGAATGGATAATGAAGAACGGACGTCCATCAAGAGTAGGTCCTATCGATTTGTCTGGCGATAGTTGGTCCCCGCCGACAAACCTGAACGATAAAAATTTAAAAGATCTCAATGGAAATAAAGTAATATTAATTTTGCTTTATCCGTTACATTCACTAATATTTTTTATTTCTTTACAGGCCTTAGAAGAACTGCAAGATGTTTTTACTTCTGAACTTGCATACAAAGTATATTCATCATTTTCTAGTTATTTAGGCGAAAGTTACATGGAATCAGTATTAAAAAATCATAATAACATACAAGACCTTTGTTGTAATTATGAGCAAAAAATAAGACTGAAAAATACAGAGAACCAACAGCTTATTTTTCAACAATCGGAATATAGTCAAATAAACGAAATAGAACCAGTAATCGGAAGCAGCGGTAGCTTTAGCAGTAACGTTTCAATTATAGGAAATAGAATAGAGTTGACAACGAATGATGCAAAGAGTACAGATATCTTTGGATTAGTTAATAGTAAAATGGAGAACACAAGTAGGCATTTAAAAGGGAACTGGTTAGCATATTGGGAACATGAAATCGGCAGGGCAGATAAAGACACTAAGTTTAATTTTAAACAGATAAAGTTGCAGTCGTATAACGGGCATATAAATAGTATTAAAGTAATTTATGCCCTTGATAATGAGAACAGTTTTCTAACAGGAAGTAGAGATAAAACTGTGAAGCTGTGGTCGCTTAGAAGCCAGGTAAGAAAATATAAAAATCCTAAATGAAAACATAAATTGAAATTTTATTTTATTAGGGTGATGGAACATCTGTATCGTCTCCGCAATGGACATACATTGGACATAAGAAGTCTATCTTAGCAATCTCTTTCATTGAGTCTATGCGACTTGTTGCCTCATGTGATAGCACCGTCCACATCTGGGATCCGTTCATGGGAAACGTAATAAGTCAGTTGGAGGGATTAAGGAACACGCCTGTCAATGTACTTAAAGTTATGCCTGCGCCAAGTTCGACGATATTAGCTGCGACTACGGAAGGGAATATTAAATTGATTGATGCGAGGATATGTACTTTTACAAATGAGTTAAAGGTGACATTAAAATTTTGAATTTGGGTTTATCTTTTGTCAACATGATTAATTTTCAGACATCTGTAAGTCCTGGAGGTCTAATTCGCCGGATATCCATTTCCCCTTGCGGGCGATGGGTAGCTGCAGGCCACTCAACAGGCACCATGAGTGTACTTGACTTGAGGTATGGCGGGAAACTACTGTCCATGTGGAAAGCTCACGAGAACGAAGTGCTACAACTAGCAGTGCTTGATTCTGACACCCTAATAACGTCGAGTATAGATGGGGTTGTTTCTGCTTGGAATCCAAACAATGGGAAGCTATTATTCAATTTAAAGTAAGTGATTCTTTAGTAAGTTGAACATCCATCTCAAATATTTTTTTTTTTAGAAAAACTTCCGAGCCTGCCCATTGCTTAAGCAGTTACAATAAAGGGTTGATTATTGGCACGACTGCAAACAGGATAGGTGTCTACTCAATGATAGACACAGAAGAGTCAGTTTCGAGTACTCGGTTACGTTCAGAAACGTTCAAGGGCAACCTTACTGCAATGACTGTTCTACCTTTGAATAAGTTATTATTATTAGGATCTGACAACGGTGGAATTAGTTTATTATGTTAAGATATCACTTACCAAAGATTTTATATTGTTGACTAGGTTTAATATTTCATTTGTTTACTGTCTATGCATTTTTAACATGTTTTCTTTTTCTATAGTTTGTTCATAAAAAGAACTGACAAACGTTACTATTAGAAGCAAATAATGATCTTTATCGATACTGATAACATTAAATAACAACGGTTTATTTTGCAGGTTACAAGAAAAAATAACTTTTACTTTAACTTTTTTATTCTACAAAAGATTGAATTTGCTTTTAATAGATACAACTATTTTATGAACTTTTTTGCTCATCGTTCATATAATTTAAACTGGTCTAATATGTTTTCTAAGCTCCTCTACATACGAATATTAATAAATACAAAATATCTGTCTAATGTCATGTTCTAGAAAAAATAAGTTAAAAATGTTTTTATTGATTTAACATTCCATCAAGTTAAGTGAATTCAAATAAGACAATAAAAATTAATTATTTTTAATAGGTTTTTTTATTGCACTGAGGATGTAAAAATAACTTGGTCCTGTCCTGTACAGAACATACCACTTTGGTCTTTATGAATATATTAATTGTAAGTAGAGGAGATTGTTATATTGATAACCGCAGATTTTTTTTCTAGTTTAAAACTTTATTTGCAATAACGAGAAATAGTACTGATTTTTACTAATATCTATTTACATTATTTAAATATAAAGTATTTTATTAATAATATCTGGTTACCACATTTAATTAAATAATTATAGTTGTTACACAGTGTCATTTGTCATAAAAATTAGAAATTGAAATTAAAAATAATTTTTTAATTAATTTGTTTATACTCAAAATTCAAAATATTCTAATCAATTTTTCTAATGACCCCTATTTTGTATATAAATTTGTAAAATTATTTGAAATTTTTGTATGAAGTATTATAATTTATTATATTTGAAAGGAAATGTTATATTTGTTTAAAAATTTGTATCAATATACTGATCTTTGTTTATGATATTATAACGTATATTTTTTTCCATTTAATTGATGACCAAAGTTATTATGATGTGGCACTATGTATCTATAAAAATATACCTATAGTTTATTATATTTTAATTTATTTTACAAACAATATATTAAAATTTTTAATAAAATAGCAAACATTATAAAAATGTTATGTAAATATTTAAAAATTTAATAAATGAGTTATACACACTGTAGTTGTATTAATTTAATATCTTTTTCATATATTTTTAAGTAAGCTTCTATTTTTGTGGGGATGAAGGGGGGGGGAGTATAAAAAAATGTATAATTTGATATAATGTAATTTTCTAGCTTTTATAAACAGATAAAATTTATAGATATGATCAGTTATGTATATTTAATTAAACAAATGATAGGCATTTATATTAGTCACTTTTAGTATGCAAATCTATTTTTAAATAATATATCAATGTATCTGTTATCGTACATGACTCATTTTCAGTAGTTGATTCATTAAAGTAAATAATTAATTTTAAATTTAGAAAAAAGATTGTGTTTTTCTTGGTTAGAAAAGGTAAGTCATAAAAATAATTAAATAAAACAATATTTTATCTCAATGTACCTCCCCAAATTTTTTTCACTTATTATTAAAAAAAATAGAAAGAAGGACCTGTGTACTTCTATTTTAATATAAAACAATTTTCTTTATAATTTTCAGATTTCAACTCATTTATAAGGAAAATGAATCAAGTACCTGTGGAACTTTATATTTACGATATAACAGGCAAATGGGATTCTCTACTCGCTAAAACTCCAAATTTCCTCGTCGGTAATAAAATGGTTTAAAATATTATGTCACACCTCGAGCCACATCTCTTTGACTTATATCTCTGAATTTACTGGAATATGGCTTTTTTTCATGAATACATATTATTTTAGGAGATATTGATAAAATTCGGCACACTGGTCTTGCTGTGTATGGGCGAGAATACTTTTATAGTGACAAGGGAATAGAAAGCTGTGAACCCGTAAGTTTTTATAACAATAATTTATACACATTAATTTTCTTGTTCTTAATTATAATTAGGGACATTCTGAAGACCCTGAAAAACTAATAGAATCAAAAGTTCTTGGTAAAACATCTGTACCAGAGTCTATTTTCAAGGATTACTTACGTGAATTAGAAAGAACTAAATTTCAGTAAGTTTTATGAATTTGTTAATACAGTGGGGTCTCAACTTCTGATAAGATATTTGCCTTGCAATATTTCCAACATAAAATTTTATATCTGAGACCCTATTCCCTAACGGATTCGGGTACACGCGTATACTGTGTGTATACGCGCAGTATACACACAGTATATGGCGTGTAAACGCTGTATGCGCATAAAGTCTGTGTAACAACCGTTTAAACACCCGGTATACGGCGTGTGCTTGGGAAAATTATATACGCGCGTTACACTGTGTATAGCGCGGTATACACGCGATTCATACGCAGTAAACTCTGAGTAAACACTTGTGTTATACAGTGTTTACGCGTGTAAACACTGAGTAAAAACTCGGTAAAAACACAATGTACTGGGTATACCAAGAAGTTATTCTTCGTGTAAATTCGGTGTATATGCGAAGTTTATACGCTATAAAAAACACAAACCGCAAGTTACCTCTCGCTAGGGAATCATGTTTGTGGTTTTTATAAAGGCTATAAATGTTACTTGTTTTTTTAAACGAAAAGTAGGGCTGTAAGTATAAATACTGTTAACATACACGGTTTATTCGACGTAATCACTGTGTAAATTCTATTAGTTACACGTCTACTACACGTATGAAAACGCGATACATTCGAATAATCACTGTGTAAACTGCGTGTAAATTCTATAAGTTACACGTATGAAAACGCGATACATTCGGAATAATCACAGTGTAAACGGCGTGTATACATCGCATAAACGCCGTATAAAAAATTCCCAAGTACACGTCATATACACGGTGACTACACCCCATAAAAGCGCAATAATCAGCGTGTATACTGCGTGTATACCGCGTGTAAACCGTGTATGATCAAAACCGTTAGGGTTATCAATATTTAATATCTGTATACGCAACAATATTAAGCATCTATAATAAATATTTTTTTTAGAGGAAGCAAATACCACTTTTTAAGATATAACTGTATTACGTTATCAAATGAGCTATCGCAATATTTATGTGATACACAATTACCAGATTATTTATTGGAAATGTCTACAAATTTTACCACGAGTCCAATTGGTAAAGTGGTAAATTTTTTTTGGAATTAGGCAGAATGAAAATTCTGTTTGAGAATTTATCTGAAGAAAAAATCAAATGTATGGATAAATAAATAAAACTTATGTATTTTTAGAAAGTAAAATTCAAATAATGTATTGTATGATTTATTTTTTCATACCTTAATTAATACACACATCAGAAAATACTGTATGGTGAACATTTTAAAACATTTGAATAATCCATCAATAGATGTAGGGGAAGGGGAGAATTAACTAAAATTAATATTGTAGCATTTAGGGTCAATCCAGTCAAATATTCAGTATAGTAATACTCTATCAGAGCATGATTGGACCGATACTTATAGTGTGAATGATTTCATTGTTTATTGTATATTTATATTTGATTAGAGCAAAACCGGACCAAGACCGGCACAATAATCTGGATAGATCCTTAATGGGCACATAAAAATTTTCTAGAACCTTCCACGCTCTTTAACTCGAAAAGATATATATATGAGCATTTCCAGTAGTTTTTTAAAAAACAGGGCGCACGTATGTCACCGATTTTGCTCCCAATTTTTTTTCTCAAAGTACATATCAAAAAAACATGTTTCCCAAAATCTTTTCCTCCCGCCCCCTTTTTTGGCCGAATTACGATTTTTTAAACTTTTGAAATCGAGCGAAATTAGACTTTTTTCGATAGTACCTTATTTTTCAAAATGTCCCTTATTATGCATGTTATAGGGCTCATTTTCTTCGTTTTTTGTTGATCTTTCATTTGAAATCGGTTTCAGAGCCGAATATTCAATTTTGGCCGAATGCGGTACCAAAACATTAAGTTTGATTTTTTGTAAAAATAGTCGATTTTGAAATTGCCGCCAAATATTTTGGTTTCAACCAAAATACTTCCGGTATAGGTCATTTTATTCTATTTTTTATGTAGTTTCCAAATATTTATACATTTTTTAATTTGGTCAAAAACTTTTTAAGTTACACGTGTTTTTAGATGTCTTATTTTCCAAAAAACGCTATATTCACACCATTAAAACTTTTTTCTCTATACTCCGAATTGCATCAAATTTTGACAAAAGTTTCCCTCTTTTATCCTTAAAACAACCCTCAAAAAACATTTTTTCATATTGAGCTCCTAAGTGAGATATAATTTTTATAAAACACCTAATTACTCGTGTATTAAAGTTAAGAATTTACAGGAATTTTCAGTGTTTCTGAAATATCGGGGCTCCTGATAATCGAATAAAAAATATATCACTTAATTCGTTATGAAATTCCCTACAAACCTACATAAGTTTAATTTTTTTTGGATTAATTAAAAAACCTATAAAAAAATAAAAACCGAGCGAGCGCAAGCAGCCAGTCTTAAAAATCAGTACATATTAAACAACGAAGTTATGAGACACTATTCATTACATTTAAAGTTGTTATTAAATAAATACGAAATCGATGTACAAAGTTTTTATTTATTTGTAGGTTTTGTAATTAGTCTAAAAAAATTTAACTTATGTAGATTTGTAGGGAATTTCATAACGAATTAACAAGGGGAGATCATATCTAGGGAAGTTGGGATTTTAGTCAGCTTTGGAGAGGTGAATCTAGACCAAAAATAAGGAGACACGTGTTCGAGAACTCATCTGGGCAGCCCTTATTAGTAAAGATATTAAATTTTGAAAATTGGTATATTTCCTTAAGCTCTTATGTACTGTAATAAGCATCTACGTTAACAATCCTTCAATGGCTGTGCGTGTAGAGCGCCGGCTTATGATCCAAAGAACACAGGTTCGAATCCCGTACCCTGTACAAAATAATTTTTATTTTTATTTTCAATTGTTTCTTACTTTTTATTTTTTTTACATATAGATTACCACTACCTGCTATTTATACATTATGTTTTTTATGTAAACATATCGATAATACATATATGTTTTTTGGGTTGAAATACACATGTAAAGTTTTAAATAGTTTATTTATGATGTTATTTTTATTGAAACTACGTAGTTTAAATAAAAATTATATACGTATATAATTTACCAATTAAAAATATATTTCAATTAATCAAATTTATTTGATACCTAAAAAAATTATTTTTTACTTTTATTTAATTTTTTTCATTCAAATAAATTATCGGTCTTCTATACTATTGAAAATATTATTATTTCTATTTTTTTTCCTTTTTGGCCTTATAATTAAATTATTTACAGCTAGTTATTTGTTTATATTTATATTTCTTTAATTAAATAAAACAAGTAAGATTTTACGATATTATTATTTTTATTTTATAACCTGTGTTCTTTGGATCATAAACCGGCGCTCTACACGCACAGCCATTGAAGGATTGTTAACGTAGATGCTTATTACAGTACATAAGAGCTTAAGGAAATATACCAATTTTCAAAATTTAATATCTTTACTAATAAGGGCTGCCCAGATGAGTTCTCGAACACGTGTCTCCTTATTTTTGGTCTAGATTCACCTCTCCAAAGCTGACTAAAATCCCAACTTCCCTAGATATGATCTCCCCTTGTAAGTGATATATTTTTTATTCGATTATCAGGAGCCCCGATATTTCAGAAACACTGAAAATTCCTGTAAATTCTTAACTTTAATACACGAGTAATTAGGTGTTTTATAAAAATTATATCTCACTTAGGAGCTCAATATGAAAAAATGTTTTTTGAGGGTTGTTTTAAGGATAAAAGAGGGAAACTTTTGTCAAAATTTGATGCAATTCGGAGTATAGAGAAAAAAGTTTTAATGGTGTGAATATAGCGTTTTTTGGAAAATAAGACATCTAAAAACACGTGTAACTTAAAAAGTTTTTGACCAAATTAAAAAATGTATAAATATTTGGAAACTACATAAAAAATAGAATAAAATGACCTATACCGGAAGTATTTTGGTTGAAACCAAAATATTTGGCGGCAATTTCAAAATCGACTATTTTTACAAAAAATCAAACTTAATGTTTTGGTACCGCATTCGGCCAAAATTGAATATTCGGCTCTGAAACCGATTTCAAATGAAAGATCAACAAAAAACGAAGAAAATGAGCCCCTATATCATGTATAATAAGGGACATTTTGAAAAATAAGGTACTATCGAAAAAAGTCTAATTTCACTCGATTTCAAAAGTTTAAAAAATCGTAATTCGGCCAAAAAAGGGGGCGGGGAGAAAAGATTTTGGGAAACGTGTTTTTTTGATATGTACTTTGAGAAAAAAAAATAGGAGCAAAATCGGTGACATACGTGCGCCCTGTTTTTTAAAAAACTACTGGAAATGCTCATATATATATCCATATGGAATTTTCATTTCCCCCATCGAACAAACTTTTTGGATCAACACTGCTTTGCAATCCTTATCAATTTTGGATAAGTGGCAAGCCTAGTTCTATTACATTGTGTTTTCTTATGGTAATCTTATGGTACATCTGATGAGATATAAGCTGATCACTATGTTCGGTTCTGAAGTCACACATATCACATTTATAGAGTTTTACACTAGAACGATTAATCAGATGTTCATTAAAACTACTATGTTCAGATTGAACAAGTTTACGTTCTACAAGATTATTACTGGTTGAATTTCTATTGTTACTCCTATCATATACATTGTGTTTTTCACCTGAATTTGTCGAAAAATATTTTCTCCTTGATGCTGTATTTACATTGTGTACATTTAAAAGGACGTTCTTTAGTATGAGAACACTGATTTGTTTCATAATTTCTGGTTGTATTTCTGTAGCCAAATGTATCACATACATGGTATTGTACACTTGGATGTGACATCATGTGCATGTTCAAACAAAACTTCTCCTTGGCGCTGAATTCACACTGGGTACATTTAAAAGGACGTTCGGTGTGTTGATTTCCTACATGTGTAGTTCTATTGTCACACATATGACATGTATGGGGTTTTACACTTAAATGTCTTGTCAGATGTTCTTTTAATTGGCTTTTATAATGAGCACTGGCCACATTTGAGAGTATGAAATAGTATAGGTTTTTCAACAGTACCCTTGCGTGTAGTTTTATTGGGTATTACACCTAAATGTGTCATCAGATGTTCATTCATTTGACTTTTAAAAGGGGTACCATAGTCACACTCATTGCATTCGAAAGGATGTTTGGTATAAGTACGTTCAAGTCTTGCGTCAGTATGTGTCATCAAATGAAAATTTAAAAGGTTTTTATAATCGGTTTTAAATTCACAGTGGTCACATTTAAAGGGTTTTTTTTGTATGGCTGTTTAAGATTAATTTCTCTTTGTTAGATTTATTACATTCATGAGTTAGTAAATGTTCTTGCATATGTACTTCTTGTTGAAATAATTTGTGGCAATACTTACAGACAAAATACGTTTGGTTATAATATTCTTGTTTTATTAATTTGATTTTGCATTCAAAGTTCTTAATTTTCTTTTCTCTGGTATCGCTGCTAGAATAATTTTCTGATACAATGTCCTTTTCTAAATATTCTTGCTTAATTTCATTATTTTCATATATATTTGCTTCAACACATGTAATATTTGAAATAAAAAAAATAGAGTTTGGGTTTTTGTTGATATTATCATTATCCGTTTCTCCTTTTGGTAACTCAACTTTCACATCGTCAAGCCAAATATAATCAACAACATCGGTTGTATTTGTATATTTCTTATCGTTGGATTTTTTATTATATTTATGAGTTAGGGAATGTTTCTGCATATGTTCTCATTGTTGGAATAATTTAGAGCAATATTTACAAACAAAATACGTTCTGTTATAATATTCATTTCTAATTAATTCGACTTTGCATTGAAAACTATTATTTAATTTCACTTTTAAATTTGTATTAATATTTTTATCTTTGATGTCTTTGTTAGAATAAATTTCTGATGTAAAGTCTTTTTCTTCATATTCTTGCTTAATATTATCATTTTCATATATACTTTCTTGAATATATGTATTTTTTTAAACCAAACTGTTATTAGAACAATTTGGTTCTTCATAGATTTTTTCATTGCTAAAATCTTCTTTCGGTAACTCAACTTTCACATCATCAAGCCAATTATAATCTTCAACATACATATTTGTTAACTCCTCTGGCTCTTCTTTAAGATACACAACAAATGTTTTTATAGAATTAACACCATTATAGAATTAACACCATCCAAAGGCTGCAGTGTTAGAGGTTTTAAACCCTCCTCATCAATCACTATCTAATCTAATCTAATCTAAGGATCTTGTTCTTAAATATTGTCATTTATAAGTTGACCATTATATGTGATCACAACCTTTGTTTCTGATCTCTCTTCTTTTATTTGAATGAAAGTTTCTCAACAGCTGTACCACAAAAGCTCTGGAAAGTTAACCCCCCTCACATTTGATGAATTGGCTTAATTTTTGTGTTACATGATTGTTAGTGAATTTGTTAAAGCAAAATTAGTTATTTTATTTTAAAAACTGATAGTTGTTAATGTAAATAAATACCGGAACTATTTTAAATAAATAATTAAATATCAAGGATTTATTTTAAAATAATTTCGATTACTTTACTTATATTAAAAATATAAAATAAGAACAACAAAATACATCAATTCAAACAAGAATAAAAAGTAATAATGCTTTTAGATATAAGACATATAGTTTGTGTTTAGGGTGACCAGATTTTAGTTTTGATAAACCCTGAGATGTAAATGAAGACCCCTTTTAGGTTTCCGTAGAAAACTAGGAAACCTTATAGTTTCGCCATGTCCGTCCGTCCTCAAAAATTTTAAGCCGATTAAGATAAAATTTGGTATACGGACGAAGACTGATAAGCTTATAGTTTTGCCATGTCCGTCCGTCCGTCCGTCCTGACTGATAACCCAAAAACAGAAATGATAATATTTTTGAAAAAATAATTTTTTTGGACCCCCTTTCCATAGACTGAAAAGTATTTTCAAAAAAAAATTTTTACTTAATCCATTAAGTGGGGTGTCTTTAGATAGGTCTCCTAAAATGCAATAAAAAATGCAATATGACATTTTGATTCTAACCCTTCAGTCACGATATATTTGCGTTCAAAGTCGTGATAAAAGCGTCCCCCCACCCTAATTTCTAAACTATCAATTTAAAAAATCTGAAAAAATTCATGAATGTAGCGTTTAGTTAGTACTTCCACTGAAAATTATAACGAACACTGTCAAAATTATTTTGGACCCCCTCATTTTTCAGTCTATGGGAGGGGGTCCCATAGACTGAAAAATGAACTCACAATTTTTTTTTCACTTACCCCATTGAGTGGGGCATCTTTAGATAGGTCTCCTAAAATTCAACAAAAAATGTTATATGACCTTTTGATTTTAACCCTTCAGTCACGATATATTTGCATTTAAATGTCGTTATCAGAGCGTCCGTTGAAATAACTCTTGTTTATAAATCGTAATGAATACTATCATGTGCCCAACACGCACTTGGCCGTTTTATTTATTTTATCTTATCTGTTTTATTTTTATTTTTATTTTCATAAAATTTGTTACCATAATCTGCACTGTTATGTCCCCTGCTTTATTTTTGACGACTTTTTTTTTTTTTAGTCCTCATTTTTTGCAAAACCCGGAGAAATTACACCCAAACCCTGAGCCCAGAGATCCAGTGTGCAAACCCTGAGACTACGGGTCAAAATCAGAGACCTGGTCTCCTTCCTCCCTCCACCCAATAACTTAAAACATCTTTTTCATCTAAAATGACTTCCCTCTTGGAATTTTCTTTTTCTTTATGAAGTAATCCTCTGAATTTAACACAGCTTTTCAGTCCTTGGTTTATTTTAGATAGGTGGCAAATCTACATTTATTACATTGTGTATCTTCTTATGATAATCCAAATGGCACATTTGATGAGATACGAGTTGTTCACTGTGTTCGGTTCTGAAGTCACACATATCACATTTATATAGTTTTAGACTCGAAGGATTAATTGGACGTTCATTCAAACTACTGGTGTGAGAACGTTGATGTGCCACAAATTCACTATTAGTTTCAGTTGTGTAGCCACACACATCACATAGATACGGTTTTAAACATGAATGTGTCACCATGTGCATAGCAAAACTACATTTATTCTCAGCGCTGGATCCACACAGGTTACAAATAAAAGGGCGTACGTCAGTATGAAGACTTTTATGTGCTACAAGTCTACTAATGGTGTTAGTTCTATAGTCACAAGTATCACACGCATAGGGTTTTAAACCTGTATGTGTCACCATGTGCATATCAAAACTAGATTTATTCTTAGCACTGAATTCACATAGGCTGCATTGAAAAGGACGTTTGTCAGTATGAATAAGTTTATGTTGCCCAAGTATACTACTGTTTGTAGTTATATAGTTACACATATTACATGCATGAGGTTTTATATTCGAATGTTTCAACATATGTTTATTTAATTGTAATTTGTAACTAGCACTATATTCACACTGATTGCATTTAAATCGATTATTATGAGTGTTAGTAAGTATATGTTTTACATAATTAAATTCGGATGTAGCTTTATAGTTGCACTTATCACACACATAAGTTTTTCCGTGTGAATGTATGTTGATGTGCCTGGTCAAACTGCATTTCTGTTTGGTACTGTATTCGCACTGATTACATTTAAAGGGACGTTCATCAGAATGAATACGTTGATGCACTACAAAATTACTACTGTTTTTAGTTCTATAGTCGCATTTATCGCATGCATATGGTTTCACGCTTGCATGTGTCTTCAGATGAAAATTTAAAAGATTTTTATAATTGGTTCTAAATTCACATTGGTCGCATTTAAAGGAATTTGTTTTTGCATGACTATCTGAGATTAATTTCTCTTCATTAGATTTATTACATTCATGAGTTAGTAAATGTTCTTGCATATGTATTTCTTGTTGGAATAATTTATGGCAATATTTACAGACAAAATATATTTCATTATAATATTCTTGTATCATTAATTTGATTTTGCTTTGAAAATTCTGAATATTTTTTTGTTTGGTATCACTGCTAGAATAATTTTCTGATACAAACTGACATTTGCGAGTATGAATACGTTGATGTGCTACAAGATTACTAATGCTTGTAGTTCCATAGTTGCATGTATTACATGCATACAGTTTCATGCCTGAATGTATCATCATGTGTTTGTCCAAATCGCATTTCACCTTGGCACTGTATTCACAATGGTTGCATTTG
The DNA here is from genome assembly GCA_961205875.1 of Sialis fuliginosa. NCBI lineage: Eukaryota > Metazoa > Arthropoda > Insecta > Megaloptera > Sialidae > Sialis > Sialis fuliginosa. Next base: position 13,046,305 of record OY540809.1, on the reverse strand, counting down.
AAGGGTTTTTCTTTTACACTGTTATATTTATTAAAATAATCACCAGAGTTTAAATCATTATTCGTTTCTCCTTTCGGTAACTCAACTTTTACATCATCAAGCCAAATATAATCACTAGTATTGGTTGTATTTGTTAAATTACTTTCATGGGTTAGTAAATGTTCCTGCATGTGTTCTTGTTGTTGAAATAATTTGTGGCAATATTTACAAACAAAATATGTTGTGTTATAATATTCATTTCTTATTAATTTGACTTCGCACTGAAACCTATTATTTAATTTTACTTCTAAATTTCTATTAATACTTTTATCTTTGATTCTGTTAGAATAAATTCCTGATGTAAAGTCTTTTTCTTCATATTCTTGCTTAATATTAACGTTTTCATATATACTTTCTTGAATAAACGTATTATTTGAAACGAAACTGTTATTGGAACAATTTGGTTCTTCATAAATTTTTTCATTGCTAAAATCTTCTCCTCTTGGTAACTCAACTTTCACATCATCAAGCCAATTATAATCTTCTACATACATACTTGTTAATTCTTCCGGCTCTTTTTTAAAATATACAGTAAAAAATGTTGTAGAATTAACAGTGTTATCATAAGGGTCATGTTCTTCTTTAATACTGTCATTTATAAGTTGATCATCATTTTTGATTACAACCTTTGCTTCTGCTCTCTCTTCTTTTATTTGAACGTTATATCCAGACATTTTTATTATTAATTAATTATCTCTATATTTGATTTTTAAAACTCAACACTTACTTCGCTTACTTCTTTAAACAAATTTCGAGGTTATATATGTTGTTTAAATCATGCCCGGTATTATAAAGAAATTGCATGGGTGCAAATTCGCGCCTGCGCACATTAGCTGTCAAATAACGCTGTCTACTGGGTATTAAATGTAAATTACAATTTCTCAAAAATGTAGCCAATGAAATCGTAGATATTATGACTTTCACGCATGCGTGTTATGAAGTAGAAATCAGCAGTCTTAAAACCTGTTGTGATTTTGTGATATACAGAAAAATAGACTTCTAGTCAATATCACTAAAAGGAAACTATTCAATTTGACATTTCTTTATTATGATAAACAACTACATCAAAATACTATAATAAGTACCTACTTATTTTGATGAAAAGTTTATTTAAGTATATAAAAAAAATTAAAATGAGAGAAAAAGGATACAGTGTGATGATGATAAGCAGGTTTTATTAGAGCTGGTGTTAAAATACATAGATATTATCGAAAATAAGACAACCGAAATAGCTAGTGAGTTCAATAATATTACAAAGACAGGCCAACTACGTAATGGTATTCAATTAAAAAATCTTCACGAAAGTATTAAAAAAAAAGCCAAGAAAGGTTGTGCGGATGAGAAGGTAATTCATTATTATAAAATAAGTTTTACAAACAAATTACTAATTGAATTAATTTTATAGGTGGAATTATACAAGACAGGAGATATATATAAAAAAAAAATAGATTTTGTAAGACAAAATTTTTTTTACATACAATTGGAAATAAAACTAGGGAGCTATGAAATCCTGTTGGTAGCTGTGCACCTTTCGGTTTGTTTTTTGGTAATTTTTTATCATTTATATATAATTAAAATAACAATTAATTTAATTTTTCTTTATTTCAGATGCCTTATTAGAGAAAAGCAGTGACAACGAAATAATATTTGTAAGACCAGTCATAACTTTGCAATAATAAAAACATTTTAATCAATATTATACATTTATTTTCAGATTGATATACAAAACAGAACACCGCAATATACTTATGTTTTATCTCAAGTAATCTCATCTCCTATCAGCCGTAATCATAATCGTTCCTTATCGCAAGGTCGGAGAAAAACTCGATCAAGTCTATCACAGGCTCCCTTGTTTCATTGACAGATCTCAAGGTTTCCTTCTAGAAGTAATGAATATTTTAGGACTTTTTACTGACTTACTAGTGGCAGCCCCGTTTTATAGCGCTTACAACTATTTTCACGTATGAAAATTTTGTATCAATGTGGTTTATAAGTTATTGTGTCCTGCTATTAAACTTTTTTGATAATTATTATTAACTAATTCAGTAAAAGTGGGAAAAAATTAACTACTGTTTATTTAACTTGAATGCAAAATGGTAAAATTTTGTGTATGAAGGGCGTTTGGAAAAGGTTTTTATGAACATAATATTCAAAATATCATCGAAGAGATTAGTTTGTAACCATTTCCGGAGGCATCGAAGGTGTTGGTGATATTCAGACTTTGATAAAATCAAACGGCGATCCATTACTTAATGAAGAGCTGCAGAAAATGGACTGCCATACTATGTCCGAAGAATAAATGCATGGAGTTATATTAAAAAAATTACAAGCAAGTGAATGCTGTGAAGCGTGGTTGTAACAAATTATTTTTATTTGACAGTTATCGGCAAATTTTGCATAATAAATGCAGTAGACAAACAAGGGAATCTTATTATATATTATTTTTATGTTATTAATAATGTTTAGTTTATAAATAAAGTGTTTTTTTTAAATTCATTGTCCATTATCTTTTTTTTCCTTTATTCACTTTGTCTAAAAGGATAATGACAGCACAAAGCTACAGATTGAAATGTGTAACTACTTTTATGTTATGTTGTTTATAAACACATTGTCAGCATTACAGTTAAAATTGTATTCAAAGCTGCCTCAAGGAAGCTTCCGACCAGCCTTGAGATAAGGAAGCCTTCGTAGTCAGGGAAGTTTTATGAAACGTAAATTGAGAACAAGGAGGAACTATGAATACGGTTGAATATCTTCTCCACTGCTCTCGATTCCTTTATATACATAATGCTGCTTTTTGATCAGCTTCTGCTGTATCCAAACCACCTTATGACGCTTGTAAATTCGCTTCTTACCACTTTTCGAACATCTATCATTTCCCAGCCACCTTCTGATGCTCATTTTTTAATCTTTTTTTCATTATACATTAGTATTGGATCATTTCTTTCTCTGAACACCCAAGATTCTCTTTGTATTTGAATGTTATTTTCAAAGTTATCTGAAAATAATACTGAATATTCAGGTGATATAAAATGTCCAGATGATACAGATGAAATTGATGACATTTTGAAACGTTTCTGTAATATACAAAAAGTTGAGATAAATACTATTATATTATATCATATATTAATCTTATTAATATATGATTATATATTATATTATATGACAATTAAAAGTAAACAATGTTTTTCATCTTCAAGCGTTTTGTAAAAAATGCCAAATGCAGGCAATTGCTTTAAAGAGCTATGTATTATATAAAAGTATATTTACTACTTACCAGCAGTTTAATTTTCAATTTTTACCACAACACGTTATGTTTTTGTCCATAAATATCGTATACTTAGGTTATGTGTCAATTTAAATTCAATATAAACACATCACAGACTTAAAATACACATTTGTGTACACCCATATAATGTACATGCATCGATTACATTATTATGTGTCTATTTATTACCACTGCTTTAAAATATCGAGCAAATTCATAACAATTTAATACCCAATTGATAGCGTTATTTGACAGCTAATGTGCGCAGACGCGAATTTGCACCCATGCAATTTCTTTATAATACCGGGCATAAGTGTTCCTCAACACAGTGGCGTACCATAGGTTTCTTCCGCCCGGGGCAAATGGCATAGACATAGAGAATGGACCAGGCATCTGACTCGAACACAGAACCGTGTCAAAAGAAAGAGATAGAAACAGGTTTGGAATAACTGTGTAACTCTATGTCTATGTTCCAAACTACACTGCATCTCTCTCTCCTTTTTTGAACAGATGTTACACCATTGAGTTAATACAGAATGCACTGTCCATTCTCTATGTCTATGGCAAATGCAGGCAAATGGCAAATTTACCGCTCCCTGTCCCTTGCAATACTAACTAAATATGAAAATTGAAAATCTCTCTTCGAATTTGCCGCTATAAATCCACAATTTTGCGCCTTTCTAGTGATTTTGATGACCTTTTTTTTTGGTTGCTACCTCAAATTTGTCGCCCTTAACAAACTGCCGCCCGGAGCAAAATCCCCCTCCCTCCCAAGGTACGCTACTGCTTTATGAACTGTACCGTAAATGAATAAAACTCTGGAAAGATAGCCCCCTCCCAACCATATTTTAAAATAATTTTGTGATTTTTTTGCCGTTTGATAGAAATTATTAGATTATTTCTAATTTAATTTAATGTCAGGGTAAGTATATACATAAAAAAAAAACATATTTCATAAATATTTTGTATTTCTACATAATATCTTATTTTGTATTACATAATATAAAAGTCGTAACATATATATTTAATTTATAAACTACAAAAAAAAATTATAACTTCATAATGCTTTTACAGAATTTATTTCAGAAGGTAAGACACAAAAGTACCTATGCATATTTATATATATTTTTTTGTTGCATTTAAAAAAGTGTTCACCGGGTACTATGACAAGAACGTTTATGTTTAGACAACGATTGTTCGAAAGTGGCAGTATATTCACACTGGTCGCATTTAAAAGGCCGTTCGCCAGTATGAATACGTTTATGTGCTGTAAGTCTTGTACTGCATGCAGTTTTATATTTACACACACCACATTTAAACGGTTTCACATCTGAATGATTCATCAAATGTATAATTAAAAACCTTTTCTGACGAGCGGTATAGTCACACAGCTTGCATTTATAAGGATGGTCGCCAGTATGAGTACGTTGATGCTCTCTAAGTCTAACACGGTTTATCGCTCTATAATCACATGTATCACATGCATACGGTTTCACGCCTGAATGATTCATCAGATGGGCATTTAAATATTTTTTCTGCTGGGCACTATAGTCACACTGATTACACTTGTAAGGACGTTTACCAGTATGAACTAGTTTGTGTCTTGCGAGAGTGTCGCTGCGTGTAGTTTTATAATCACATATATCACACGCAAGGGGTTTTATACCCGAATGTGACATCAGATGAAATTTCAAAACGTTTTTATAACCGGTTCTAAATTTACAGTGGTCGCATTTCAAGGGTTTTTCTTTTGCAAGTTTATATTTGTTTACCTTCTTTTCGATGGATTTATTATATTTGTGAGTTAGTAAATGTTCCTGCATAAGTACTCTTTGTTGGAATAATTTGTGGCAATATTTACAAACAAAATATGTTCTGCTATCATATTTTTGTCTTATTAATTTGACTTTGCACTGTTTGGTATCACCGTTAGAACAATTTTCTGATGCAAACTGTTTATTCGGATTTGGTATATTTTCTTGATTAATTCTAATATTACCGTTTTCATTTATATTTTCTTCAGTACATGTATTTATCTCTTTGTCCATATTTTCATTATTATAATCATCATCTTCTTTGGGTAACTCAACTTTCACATCGTTAAGCCAAATATAATCTTCAGGTTTAAAAATTTTATCACGACAATCTTGTACTTTTTTAATATTGTCATTCATAAGTAGGTTATTATTTGGAAATATAACCTTTACTTTTACTCTCTCTTCATTTGGTTTTTCTATTATTTGAACGTTAGCCTCAGACATTTTTTATTACATATAATTTTCACTATTATTATATATTAATAATATTAATTTTAAAAACTCACTGTAAATTTTTACTTATTTCTTTTTAAAAAACTCGATATCCTCGATACACTTTCTTATAAGAGGTTATCCCACAGAACGGTTATCTGTAAATTATTAAATCTGAAAAGTATTGCGTCGATTACGTCTAACCCAGTCTAACCTATTGCTCATAACATTTTACGCTGGTGGTGTGCACTGAATTACCGGGCTTTGAAGGAACATGCACAAAGCACAAGGTATATAATATATCTAATATATATAAATACCTTTCACAAAGCATGTATAAGTATATAGACCAAAAATTAAAACCAGTGGGCACCGTGGGCACCACAAAATATGTATACTCCGATAAATCAGTGGCGTATCATTCGCGTTTAAAAATTTTCAACTAACATAGAGAAAATATGTATTTGATAAAAATTACAGCAATATTTGCAAACTTGATATATTTTTGGTGAATACGTTTAATTAATCACTTGCAATCGGATAAGTTCGCATTTTCTAGTGTTGAGGTTATACATTTTTTGTAAAGTAAAATAGTTTTTTAAATTATCTTTATGTTTATCTTACCTTATTATATCGCTTGTTAATTTAGACCTACACTATGAAATGAAATTGTAAATCTAGATCAGTTATCAAACATTACAGAAAAATAAATTTGAACACAAATAATTATACAAATACTTATTATTCTGTGACAAATACATAATATTTTTTTAAATTCCAACAATTGAAATAACAGCAAGCCTTTTTACCAGTGGTGCCATCTGCATTTATTTTTTTCTTATAATATATAATATATTTTTTTCTTATTATCGCTTACATTATTTGAATTTTAGAGCTGCGACTAAAATAACTACAATAAATAAAAAGTCTACAAGAATTTCAACAGTTTTCTTCTAATCTTGGCTAAAATCCAAATCGAACGACGAAAAATATAATAATAATTCTGTGGCACCTGTGCGCTTGTGGCTTAATCGTATTTATTACACCGATAGATGTCTCTATTCTATTTTTCATGAGAATCTCGTCATATTTGACATGTATTTGACATATCAGTGATAAGTATTCCAATGATTCCAATTATTCGTTTTGAATCTTCATTTTATAGTTATTATTAACTCGATTATATGTTTAAATCAATACATACATAACGTTAATTAAGCTGAAAGTTGAAAAATGTTTAATAATTATATAAAAATTTAATGAAACTGTACACAAAATGCAAAGGCTTCACAAGCATACTGTCAACAGATCTTTAAAACTTATTATAAACAATACTAAATTATCTACTAATACATGTGTTTTACATAAAGGAATTATTACTTCAACAACACCACTATGTTCATTCACAGACCTAAATAAGAAATATTTCAATAATGATGTCTTCAAAAGAGGATATAAAAATTTTGGTCATAAACCTGATCCTGTCGCTAAATTCACAAAATGTTGGTATGGTTTCTTAATTTTGATGTTCCTCGGAATAACTTTAGATCTTGATTAGTAAGTATTAGAAGTTATTTATAACATCACAAACATTAAAAAAAATACATATTAAGAGACGTAACAAAGTAGCGATGTATGCATATAAAAATTAAATATAAATATTTATAATATAATTTTGATTTGTATTTTACAATAATAATTGGTTTTCCAGAAGATCGATTGTTCTTATCTGCAGTGGCAAAGTTGCTGGTTATACTAGTTTTAAAATAGAACTCATCGCCACAATGAATAATTTTTTATTTGATTTTTGATTAATTTCATTTTTATATTTGTAATCCAATCTTACTTTTACCTTTTATTATTTTATACTAAGAAATGGTAAATGTAAATACTATAAATGAATTTGTATCTAAACTACGTGTTATATATTTTTTTTAGTTTAAAGCAGGCAATGTTTTCTAAAACTCCTACGGTGATACCTAAAGTTGATGCAGCCGATATTGTCAATGATTCTGAATCAGATTCAGATACTGTATCACAAAATGAATCGCAAATCAATGAAGGAGATGATAACAAACGAAAGAAACATAGAAAAGAAAAAATTGGTTTCAGAGATCGCAAAGTAAGTTCTGTTCTACATGTATTAAGTATTAACATAAATTCAAAAGTTAATATGTGACATAAAAAAGTAAAACTACATAAATATGTCGGTGTTTCAGAGCTACCAAATATAGGAAAATTGTGTATTTTCAAAAATATTCAAATATAAGCGTTTTGAGGTTTCACTTAATATTTTTACTGTAATTTAATAAATGTTAATAACATGTCATAAGATATAAAATATATTTTGTTTAATATTAGATTATTGAGTATGAAAATCGTATGAGATCTTTCTCAACACCAGACAAAATATTTCGATACTTTGCAACGGTGAAAGTAATTCACGGAGATAACACAGAGGTTTACATGACTCCAGGAGATTTTCTTAGAGCTATTACACCAGGAATGAAACAGCCTGATGGTTAGAAAAACATCTAAATATTATTGCTCTGGTGCGGGGACTAACATGAACTTGCTAAATCTAACCATACCAATACTAACAAAAACACTTTCTATATGATATCATATATTAAATATACTACTAGTATGTTTAATATATGATGATATGTTCATATTTGGCCATTTTTACTTATATAAAAGTGGATTTTTTTCTTTATATCAAAAATATTTTTAGGTCTATTTTATAAATACGTGTAACTGCAATTTTCCTAACTATTTTCAGGTGTATTTGATTATTGCACAGTATATTGGCACTGCGGAGATTCCCTAGTGGCAAGTCACAGAACTAACTTATGACAGATAAAAATACGAATATACACACAACTTATCGTTTTGTTCATAATTTTGTTCATGTTTTTACATAAACAAACAAATTGTGCGGTAAATTACGATAATTGAAGTGTTAAGATGGATATGAATAATGATATAAAAAAGGAAACACTTACACATCAACATTCCACTTTTAAAATACTGTTCACCCTCGTGAAGAGGTCTTATAGTTTTTGTCACAACTTCGTAGATATCTAATAATAAAATCATAGTAGAATTTTTTAATAGAAAAAAAGTTACAATGAACTCGCTCTGTTTATCACACAGCTAACAATAGTGAAAGTATCTGTCATACGTTAGTTCTGCAAACAAACACTAGGGAAATTGTCTCGTTACCAATATATTCTATGTTAATAGAATGTAAATAATCTTCGTTTCTCACACCTTACTAACAACAATGCATGCTTTTTTTCTCCAATCAGATTATTGAATATGAAAATCGTATGCGTCATTATTCCACACCTGATAAAGTGTTCCGATATTTTGCAACTCTTCAAGTACAAGGGAATACTCCTGATCAACATGAAATATTTATGACTCCTGACGATTTTCTCCGATCAATGACACCAGGTCTTAAACAACCCGAGGGTTGGTAAAACTGTTTTCACTTGGTGTTACTTTGTTGTATGTTAACGCTTTTGAAATTTTTTATTTTTATTTTTTAATTTGGAAATCACATTTTATTTTGTTTAGATTAAAATTTGCATAGAAATATTTTTTGTATTAATGTTGTTATGTTTTTAAAATTTTTAATTATGCGTGCATACTTAATTTCATTTAATTAATCAAAATATTTAAAAAATCAATATGACGTTACAGGATTGGTTCATGAGGCACAATGCAGTTTGTGATTTTACAATTTTCTCCATATGGATTATTTTATGTAACTACCTTATTATTTAGAAGTATTATTATATTTCAGTTTATCGAAACTATAGTTGGAGTAAACGAAAATGAGTGCCTTAAACAACAAAAGTAAACTAATTGACTGGTTAAAACTAAAAATAGTTATGTGGTCATTTAGTTCTACTAATAAAATTTACTAATTACTGCTTTATTTGATTATTTTATATTCTGCATGCAGCTTTTTGATCTATTAATTAATATTTGAACGTATTTATTTATTAATTAAATGTTTGCAATAATATGTATCTTTTAATTGCTTTTTGCATGTATTTTTGTCAACAGATGGTTAATTCAGTAATGGATTAAATAAATTGGAGACACTAGGTGCTAACTGATTTTATCCCTATTGCTGTTAAGTCTCGGAAGCAAAAATTACAATACACGATCTGAAAAAAAATTATTTTCAATTTAAAAAAATGTTGAAAGAATATCGACAAGAATCTCTTATAGTTTGGGGGCCCTATTGAATAATCCATCACTGTATTGATTAATAACATCGATGGCAAATCAAGAATTCCATATATAATCAAAAGAAAATAGATTTTTTCTTAATTCTTTATTTCAGATTACTGAAATGACAATTATATTAATTTTTATTACAACAAATATTGAATCTTTATTATATTGTTTTTGGTAAATAATTTGGCTAAATATATAACCAATTGATTGCATTTACAATTATATATGTAATATTATATTTTATATAATGAGAAGAAATTCTATTTCATTTGTGATATTTTTCACATTCCTGTTAAAACAATCATTTTGTACCAACGATTTGCCATCACTTCTATTTAAAATTAAAATATTTTTCAATATATAAATAGTATAAATAAGAATATTGTTTTATCTAATTCAGGAATCTGCAACCTTTCATGAAATAATCATTGAAAAAACTCAATATATTATTTTTACTTCATATTATGTCAGTAAAATAATAATATATCAACCTAACGTAGAACCAAGACAAAATATTATAATGAAAATATTTATTTACAAGGGAACCTTTTCAAGTGGTGATATCATATTTAGTTCAAATTTTGTATATAGTTAGAGGAAGTCAAGGGTAGTACGGAAAAAATTGTTTTAGCTCCGGTAAAACAGTTTAAGAGGTTGAAATACCTCTATGAAAATGTGCAAAATAATCATATATTTCAAATAACTCTGAAATTAAAAAATTTTTAACACAAAATTATTATGATTTTTTTTATTCTTTCGAATGACAATAGTTGAAATTCTAAAAAGTGAAACCGTTCACCCCCACCTCCCATCCACCCCATTATTTATTTAAGATTTGTTTTCTATTAACTAAATTTAATTGTATTATACAATAGTAATTCAAATATATAGGTAATACATATTTCACCAAAATTTGTTTACCCTTTCATCATCACAGTATCATATTTCAAAAAATATGTATTTACTTTTTTTATTATGTTAGCGATAAGAAAAGTATTGATTATAGTTAAAAAGTGACCAATTTAGAAAGATATTTACATTTCAAGACTTCTAGAAACTAGTAAAAAGATTTTTTAGCGCATGTAAGTCTTGACTGTTATCAATCGAAAGAGTATAAGAAATGATGAAAATTTTGAACTATAAATTTTTTTAAATCTTCATTAGTTTCAGAGTTATTTTAAGAATACGATTATTTTGCACATTTTCAAAGGTATTTCACTGCTTTAAACCATTTTACCACAGCTTAAATAATTTTTTTCTTACAACCCCTGACCCCCTCTAACTATATATAAAATTTGAACTTCATACAATTTTAGCACTTGAAAAGGTTCTCTTGTTTGTACAAATTCTGTCAAATTAATATTGTTTGTAGTGTTTTTATTATTAAGAATTAGGTTGCCAATTGTTGATTTAAGTAAAGCAAAAACATGTAAATATTTTTCAGTATACATTATTGCTATATTATCTGCTACAATAAAAATTAAAATCTGTTTTAGGTCTTGGATTAGATCAATACAAGAAATACGATCCCAAGGTAAATATATAATCAATTAAATATTATCTACTCAATGTGCAATGTACTATACACATTATTCTATACCACTTCTTTATGTAAATCGATAATTGAATTTTTATAAACACTAAATGTGCTTTTTATATATCTTATGCTAATTGTATTATTGCTGTATTCTTTCTCTGTTCTCATTTACAGAATCATGATGAGGTAACACAAATGGTTTTTCTTCTTTCCACACTTTTTGTTTTTTATTTCATCACTTGCACGCTTGAAAATTGTCGATTGTATTCATTTTATACAAGATATTTTTAGTTACCGTGTTTTTTTTAATGTGTTTTGTAAAATATCAAAATCATTTTTTATTTTTCTCAAAACACCTTATTTATTATAATTATAATTTATAATTTCTGTTAACAGTGGGTATTTATTTAAAATACTTGAATATTTTGAATAGTGATGCCCCTTTTCAGTCTACGTACTTCGGCCCACATCTCTCACCGCAACAGCTCAAAATAAAGTAACCACTAGACTTGCTGTTTATTTTAATCTTCTATTATTTCCTAAGGCTCTATATTACGTATATCAACAGTTTAAGATAACATAATAAAAAATATAAATTTCGATTTAAAAAGTTTCGAGGCTTCTAAAGGTCAAATAAATATAAAACATTTTTTAAATCCTGAAACATTTGTATCAGAAACTCTACCCCTTTGAGATATTTGACTTTTTTCAGACTTTTGGGACACTGTACTATATATAGATTTAGTAATATTTTCGGATAATTTTTAATTGTTATGATTTTGATATTTATTAGATAAAATATCTTGTATTTTATTTTTTTTAAACTTAGCTTTTGTATAGATTTATCTAGTTATACTTGTATTTTTATCATCAAAATGTTTTAATTATTTTTAATCGCTTATAAAAATAAAACAAAGTTATATAACTTAATTAATATCATTATTTACTGTAAGCCATGTGTCTTAAAATTCAAATTTATTTAATAGTCTCAATATATCAATACTTTTTATTTTAATTAATTAATTTATATCATTTACTAATATAAGCGTACTTTTTGACGAATACAATGATAATATGACATTATATATTCTTTTTTTGAATGCCATTTTCATTTCATGTATCACGATTAGATTTTTTTAAGGATTAGCTGAAATGATAAATGCATGAACTGCCGAAATATTTAACTCTTTCAAAAAATATAAAACTACGTATATTTTGCAGTTTATTGTAATAAATATGTACATGTGTTATTACTATGTACATCTATGAGTAATATTCATGCAAGTACAATCTGTATTAGTGTGAAGTGTGAAATTTTTTTTAAGTAACAAAAGTTTGAAAGTTTTTAATTTTTTGTACTAATTGAATACCTACAAACTTTTTATTCAGACATCAAATGAAAGAGTTAAATAATAATGAATATTGGCTGGCTATAATAGAGGATTTTTTTTTATCTTTTAGTAGATTATAATTAATTTATTGTAATCAGTTTACTTAAAAGATTTTATCTTTTTTCTAACAGAACGTTATGAAACTGGAATTACTTTTAGATGAAGATTCAATCTTTTATAAATTAGGAAGTTCTGGATTAATTACATTTTCTGATTATATTTTCTTACTAACTGTTTTGTCAAGTAAGTGAATCTGGTTTTAAATAATAACTCGATGGTTGAAAATTCGTTTGAAATTTATTGTAGCATCTCGGCGTCATTTTGAAATAGCATTTAGAATGTTTGACTTGAACGGAGATGGGGATGTAGATAGTGAAGAATTTGAGAAAGTAGCGACATTGATTCGACAACAAACCAGTATTGGCTCAAGACATAGAGATCATGCAAATACAGGAAATACTTTCAAAGTATGTGATTTCATTAACGTTTGGCTTAAGAACAAATTTTAGTTATTTGTTTGTATTATTTTAAGGGTGTGAATTCAGCATTAACAACTTATTTCTTTGGGTTGAAACGTGACCAAAAATTAACAATAGAAAAATTTCTGGAATTCCAACATGCTTTACAACGTGAAATTCTAAATTTAGAATTTGAAAGAAAACATCCCGATGAAGATGGAAAAATTACAGAAGCTGAATTTACAGAGCTACTTTTAGCGTACGCTGGTTATCCAGAGAAAAAGAAAGCTAGAATGTTGAAACGAGTTAAAAAGAAGTATGTATTAACTTAATGTTTTTTGCTTGATATCTTGAGTAGGTATGAACTTCTCATCAACATATTCGTTTTTCTTATTGTCTGACGTATCGAGCGAGATTTTCATAAGCCTATTGTTGTCAAAACCCCCACGGAAACACATAAATATAATATAATTTTAGGAGAACGTTATACTTTCTAAACATAAAAATTCCTCATAAAGTATACAATTTACCTCCCTAAATGTATAATTCTTTGAGGTTATGTTTAATTTTGCAACAATGATTGTAACTGTCAGATAAGTTTGATTTTAATTTAATTAATTTCATAATAATATGTATTTCAGGTTTCGAGATCACGGCACAGGGATATCAAAAGATGATTATCTCATGTTTTTCCATTTCTTGAATAATATCAATGATGTGGATACTGCTTTGACTTTTTATCATATTGCAGGAGCTTCGATAGACCAGGCAACTTTAAAACATGTAGCAAAAACTGTCGCACATATAGATCTTTCAGACCATGTAATAAATGTAGTCTTTACTATTTTCGATGAGAACAGTAAGTTTGAAATACAAATACTAGATTTTAGAGTTGTTTAAGTATATATTTATTTGTAGTGGACGGACAACTAAGTAATAGGGAATTTGTAGCTGTTATGAAGAATCGTCTTCTACGAGGATTAGAAAAACCAAAAGATACTGGTTTTGTTAAACTAATACAATCTATTATGAAATGTGCAAAAGAAACTAAGCCTGTTTTACTCGATCTTTAAATTTTTACATTTTGATATTAACTAAAAAAAATTCTATTTCTTTTATAAAAATGTTCTTTTTTTATAATAATTATACGGAATAACTTATATAGACTCTCTGTCTCTAAAGTTTTTATTTTATTTTCTATTTGACTAAACTTGATGAATTATTTAATTAAATATCTCATAAGGACCGGCGATTTATGATAATCAAAATTTATGTCATTGACTATTATATATAAATTTAAAACGGCTTGTTAATTAAATTAATAAATATTATAGCAAATATCTTCTAAAAATTTTAATAAGACAAAATAACAAAATGTAAATTTTAATCAATAATATAATATAATATCTTCTATTGTATTATAATTAATAATGTTTATGAAAAAATTTAAAAAAATTATATAATATTTTACAAATTTATAAATACTTCAATGTAAAAATGTAGTTATTTTTAAATATTTGCTACAGTGATGTTATTTCAATTCTAATTGTATATTAGCGGGTACTTATATATAATCATTTTGGTAAAGAAAGTCAACTTATACTTTAAATTCTTCAGGGACAAATAAAGAAGATACATATGATTTAAAATTTGTATTTTTATATATAAATCCATATTGCTTGGAAATTGCAGTAGTCTCAGAAATGTTGGGCCTAGTCTATATTGGTGTTAATGATATTCACCCCACCCCCAACCCTCTGAAAAATATTTCTAGCTACGGTAAAACTAAATATATTACATCGATTTTTAAGAAATTATATTCTAATTATAATCTGAAAAAGTATGTATGACGGAAGAAATAGAATAATTATTGTTTAATTAGATTTATTTAAATTAATATTTTTAGTTTTGCAATTAAAGATTATTATTTATTATTAGAATTGATTCTAGGTTTTCTAATGCTTATAGATAATAAATTTGAAATCATTAAAATACTGCCCCTGAAAATGTTTGATCACTTTGTACACTTATTTATGAATACATATTCTTTTTTATAGTTAATTAGTAGAAATTTATTTAATGTATTTAATTATTACTTGTTCAATAGTTGTTTAAATAATGTATAAATTGTTATAAATAAATTGTTCATTAATTTAACTAAATATGTTAATTTAATTTTCACCATGTTCCCAATTTGAGCCTTATCAGGCAAAAATAGGTTTCATAGAATGGAAACCTTTATTTCTTATGTATATACGTAACAGTCGTGTTAAAAAAATAATTCACTTTTCCAAAAATCAATTTTATCGAAAAATTAACAATTTTTTAATCTTTCGCAACAATAAAATGAGCAAGGAATCATGCGACCCATGGGACGGATGGGACCTATCTTTATTCTGTGATCGGACCTATGAAATCAATTGTTATTGTTGCTTATTTTATATATGAACCAATTAATACAGCTGAATGAAATGGAAGAAAACTCGTTTGTATTTTTCTTATAATCCACCAGATGCTGCTTTTTGTCAACAAACTGTCAACAGAAACAGCTGTCAAAAGAGATAGAATTTCGCTCTCAATATGCGATGATGATAAAATTAGATCAAAGTTCATTGTTTTGCACTGAGAAGGAAGTTGATTCATAACAACAAATACACAAGGGTAGTCATGCGGTTGTGAGGTTTTTTTATATTAGTGACGAAGAAATTGAAAAATGATGAACGATATGTGTGTGATAGATTGGACATCTGAGGATGCAAAGGTTTGGTTAAAAAAAGAAGGCAATTTTCGACAAGAAGTATTAAATACATTATGTGATACACATGGAGTCGATGGTAGATGTTTACTGGCCTTAACTGAAAATGATTTTACATTGGAACCATTAAGTGCATTAACTTTAAGGGATAGAAAAGTGTTATATATTTGTGCTAAGACACTTCAACGCGATAATCAATCAAGCTTAATACAGTTAGGTATAGCTGAACTTCCTACAATTTATACCCCAGTTTACAGAAATGGGCATGAATATTCAGAATACTGTGATTCTGAAAGAATATCACCTCCTATGAGTGAGGTAAGAGTTTATCGTTATATTTTATTATATGTGTATTCGTAATGTTGAGTAAATAAATTTTGTTTTTTTCAATTATAGAAAACAATATTGTATGCATTCAAACCATTTGAAAAAGTAAAATAATTTAACATTTTTAAAATTATTTGTGTAGTATTTTTGTGTATGATAAATGTTATTAAATTCCATATTCGACTAATTATGTATTACAATATAATTACAAGTATTGTTTTTAAAATATTGATTTGTACTTTAATACTAAAACATTTCTATTCATTAGAATACAATGTACAAAAAATTTACAATTGGGTTCAAAGGTAAGCATTTGAAACATTTGTTAATTGTTTTCATTTAATACATAAGTTTATCAAACATAATACAATAGCATTTATAGAAACTAAACTATTTTATTTTACTGTAATTATTTATTAAGTAGAAAATTTACTTTCTTTTTATATAATTATTGTAATGCATCAGAGAATTCTGAATACTTTCCTCAATATGAAATAATTTTCGTTCATTTTTTGTTATTTTACCTACTCTCATTAATTTTTTATTAACTAGAAAATCTAAATATTTTTTACAAAGTATATTTATAATTAATTTATATAATATTAGTACTTCTACCTTAAAATAAATGATAATTTAACGATATTTTAACAAAATGAATACACTTCAAATTTTCAAATTGCTCTACTGTATAAAGTTTAAGCAATGATTTCAGTCGTACTTATACTTGTTATTTCAGGATGGTCGTGCAGTGCGGTTGCAACCAGAATTAGGAAAAGCGCTAGTTTCTGTTGCGTATATGTTTGTGGTGACGTGGATCACAGCATTTGTGATGGTGATTGTACATGACCGAGTTCCTGACATGAAGAGATATCCACCTTTACCTGATATCTTTTTAGATAATGTACCACATATCCCTTGGGCATTTGAAATGTGTGAACTAACTGGTACCGTACTTTTTACCGTCTGGTTTATCGTTTTGATTTTTCATAAACACAGGTAAGTCTTTGGATTAAAAATATGTATATTTAACAAGGTATGCAGTCTATAGATTTTTTCTTAATTAAATACCTGATATACACTGACAGTGTATTGTTTTTATTTAATTTTAACCTAACCTAACCTAAATTATTTTATTGGGTATAAGATTATGTAACAACAGCAGTAATTTATAATAAAAATATTTTTTACTTAGTATTAGTATAATTACAGGTTTATTCTTATAAGAAGATTTTTTGCACTTTCTGGTACAGTGTTTCTATTGCGATGTGTTACTATGCTCATTACGTCACTCAGTGTACCTGGCTCACATTTGGAATGTCAACCGCGTACTGACCATTATCACACAAGTGATAATAACTCATCAATTATTAACCCAGAATTCTTGTATAAGGTTAGGTTTTATTAAAGATAAATGTCAATCTTTATTAAGAAAAGTATTTTGTTTTTAGGTTACAAGAGCGTATGAAATTTGGAGGGGGGCAGGTATGAGTATTCAAGGAGTTCGTACATGTGGCGATTACATGTTTTCTGGGCACACTGTTGCTTTAACGATGTTGAATTTCTTTATTACGGAATGTAAGTACATGGAATAAATAGAAATATTTTCATTATTTTGATTAAATTCGGTTTTTTATTATAGATACTCCACGTCATTATTATTTTCTTCATACATTGACTTGGTTAATGAATATGTTCGGTATCTTCTTCATTCTTGCTGCGCACGAACATTACAGTATAGATGTGTTTGTGGCATTTTATATAACGTCACGTTTGTTTCTTTACTACCACACTCTCAGTAATAATCAGTCTTTGATGCAGAGAGATTCTGTTAGAACACGAATTTGGTATGTTTGTCTAAAAATGTGTTAGTTTTTTATGTTTTATTCGATGTCTGTTTTTAGGTTTCCATTATTTTCATATTTTGAAAGTAGCGTTGATGGTATAATACCAAATGAATACGACCCTCCTCAAATGGTTATTAAAAATTTACTGTTCTGGTTTATAATGAACATAAAATTAATATTGAAACTAAGGTAAGTTTATTTTAATTGTAAATAATTAGTCCAGGAACGTTAGGGTTTTTGTATACACTAAATAAATTAATCTATTAGTTCTATGACTAAAATAGTTATATTATCAAATATAAAGATTAAGAAATTACTTACAAAAAAGATTATACCCTTTTTCATACAAGTAATTGTTTCCAGATTCAGTAATTTTTGGACAAACCGAACGGATGCTGAGGAGAAAAAGTCGTCACATGAATTTCTAACTGGTAGTAATAAATCTGTAGGTATAAGCAATCACTCATTTACAAAACAACATTCCCACGTACGTAACAGAAGTAACGGGGGTGAAATATCACTGCACGATTTAAAACGTAGTATCTTTGAGAAGGACTACCCCCCAAATAAAGATATAGATATGACGTCTAGTCTTAAAGAAGAAATTAACAGGACTGAAAGTGAATCCAATTTGTATGAGTCGAGAAAAATGAAATAACATTTATTCTGTACGATATTGTAAATATGTCAGGCAGTTGTTAAACTTTAGAAATTATTTTAATATTTATTCAGTTGGTTATTATTAAATTGTTAATATTTTTTTTTGTTTTCTTTATAAATATATTGACAATATAATTTTACAAATCGTTATTTATGTAATAGTTTAATATTTAAAAAAAAAGATTTTATATAAGTCGTATATATCTACTTATAAACATGTTTATACTACTCGTACAAGTATAATTTTTAAGCTGCAATATAAACAAGTTTACGTGTAGTATCATTAAATATACGACTGCCTTAATGTAAATATAAATTAATTAAAATATTTAATACATTTGCAAGTTCAGGTTTCTCAATTTAATTAATAAAATTGAATTTTCTTTACGGCGTATATACATTCAAGTACAAATTTTGCAATACATATAGTATTAGTGTATACAAAACTGTTAGTAATAGTTTTATTAAAAGCGTATCAAATATTGATAGACTAAAGAAAGTTAATACACAAATCTATTAAGCCAGTTAAAGTGAATTTAAAGTATATGATTGAGGCGAACAGATTCCTCTGAGGAATTTTATTGTTTTATTCATTTAATACTATGATAAAAACCAGAGATTTTCCATAATATTTTTTTAATTATAACAAAAAATAGAGCACAAAATAACGGAATAATTCTATGATTTACAATTTCTTAAAAAACAAAAAATTAAAATTTTAAAAAATTGCGAATTAAACTTTAATAAATAATTATATCACAATGTCCTTTAGACACGTGTTAGAACATAAAAAACAAACATTTTAAGCCTTTTCCAAATTCTTTCTGTACAGAAATGATAAAGTTGTTAATGAAGCTATACATTTTTTTTTCTAAAAACAAACTTGTTTGTTTAAACGTCAAAATTTATTAAAGAAGAGGAAACCGCAAGCTTTCGATTCACAGAATCATCGTCAGGCTATTAATAAAATTAATAAATTTAAATCTTTATTAATAGCCTGACGATGATTCTGTGAATCGAAAGCTTGCGGTTTCCTCTTCTTTAATAAATTTTGACGTTTAAACAAACAAGTTTGTTTTTATTTATATTTAACGTCACTACTATTATATTATCATTTTTTTTTCTTGTACACCGTACAACGTAATACATTCGAACAGATTTTAAATTAAAGAGAAAGCGTTGCTCTTTTCAATTAATAACATTATTTGTAAATAAGACCGTCATTGCGTCATTTGTTATAAGAAGCAATAAAATAATAAAATTCATCTCAAAAGCGTAGTTAGATTGTAGTGGCGTAACCAGGATTTTTTTTAGGCGGGGCTATTGACATAACATATTTTTACATATATATATTATACGTTATAACAATCTGCCCTCTCGTTAGTTGCCCCCCACCCCCAAAGGTTATGCTACTGTTTGATTGGACAATTATATTATATGAACAAATATGAGTGATGTAGAAAATATTCAAAAGGAATGCATAGATCAGATTCATATTTTTTTACTTTAATTGTTATAGAAATAATATACTTCCTTTAATTAGTAAAAAAAAATAGAACTAATAATTAATTCTAATACAATATTCTCCATTGTTCTTACAAAATTTCCTAAAAAAATGCACAAGTATGTAAATTGTATTACTTACAGTAGACAGTTACAGTTAATAGAAACTATAGATGCTAGTTTCTTGTTAAAATACATTATTTTAATAATAATAATATTACTGTTCTTGATCTATCAGATATCAACTTACAAGATCCCTTTTCATGATGACGCTAGACACCCAAAGTAGATTTTTGAATTTTACATTAAGTAAAAACAGTTGAGCTTTTACGCATCTAATATAATGAATCCCGGAGAGATGAATATAAATTAAAATTGTTAAGACCTTGTAAAGGCTCAAACGAAGCAGGTATTAGTATTTTTTCAAATCTAGCATCGAGCGCCGTCATGAAAAGGTATCTGAATATATTAAATTTAAAATTCCGTATTTTATATATGATATAATGGTAAAGTTCTTAAATACTTAGTAAAATCATATCAAAGACATTGATGTCTCAGTGTATTCTTATTACTAACACATTCAGCCTCACATAGCAAAAGTTTGCCTCAATTTAGATTTGTATCAATATGTTAATAAAGTATTTTTAATTCAGTGATGTAATACATGGCGTTAACGACAGATATTTCACTATTTGTAAACAAATGAATGTTAGACAGGCACGTATTAAGTAAAAGAGATGTATTATGTTGCCAAATTAAATATTAGAAAACGTTCTCTACTGTTTTGTATTAAAAAAAAAAATTATTTTTTTATTCTTTGCATCCATGAAATATTTTGTAATATTCAAGTAGTTTTGGTAAAAATGATCAAAATGAAAATTAAAAAAAAATAAATTAAAGCTTGAAATCTCTTCTTTAAATTTATTTTCATCATCATTTTTAAATTACAGGTCAATTTTTTTTTACACTAAAAATCTTTACATTTTTTAGCGCACTCTTTATTGGCCTGTAACTTTTTGAGATGATTATAAAAATAAATTTTTGTGAAGGAACCTTAAAGTAGAGACTTCAAGCTTTAATTTCCTTTTTGAAAAATTTCATTGCGATTGTTTTTACCAATGTTACAGCTATTTGAATACTGCAGAATTTTTTGGAAAAAAAATAATTTTTTGGCAAATGTATAATTAATATTAAAATAAAATCATAAACAACAAAAATCCAGAAAAATTTAAACGTCTGGCAGTTTTAAATACGCAGTACAATAATACATGGTTATAACATTTTTGTTTGTATTAAATACGTTCCGTACTACCTGTAAATATTTTATATTTGTTTTTAAACATGTCTATTTTTAATAACATAAATAAAAAAAGCTCATTTATATTTATACAACAATTATATAATTAAGTGAATATACTAAAAAGACCAAAGTAAACTGAAATTAAAATTCAGAACCATTAAAAATGTACTGTTCTTATGCATTTACTGTATATATAATTGAAATATTTATTTTTTGAAAGAAGCTAAATTAAAAATGCCAAATCACAAATTGCTTTTTAGCAACTTTATGTAGAAAAAAGACAATATGTAAATATTATTAAAAGCTGTGATTTTTATATATATATAAATAAATTATATTTATCTTCGTTAGAATTTAATTTAGAAAATATGTTTATTACATAATTATGTTCAATAAACAGTGAATTAAGGTTGCCAATTAACTATTGTCCGAGACTCTATTCTAAGAATTTAAAGCTTGGCGTGTGCGTATAGGTTATAGGTGTATTATTGTATTTTATAAATAAAACTATTAATTACAAATTTACATGTAATTATACTTCATTTTAAGTGTGGTCTTGCAAATTGAATTAAAAATATTTAATCATTTTTTAATAAAAATTAGATTTTTATTTCAAATACCTATAACAGTATATAAGATATTTTTTGACATGCATTTTACATTTACTTATGTCAAATATGCTTACCAGTATTTAATTAAACTTCATTTCAAATCGGTCCATAAACTGCTATTTTTTGTTATTTTTGACCCTCTCCATTTTCCATCCTTAATATTAGATTACAATATGATGATCCCCCCCCTCTAATGTATTATATTTCCTGACCCGCTATTGAAATGTCTATGCAGTTAATGGAAATTAATTCATTAATATAAAAAATAATACAGTATGAAATTGAAGTGAAAAAAGTATTAGTAAAAATAATTATTTTTGTAATAAAAAAAAAACTGCTTGAAAAGTGTATCGCTAGGAAGAAATGTTGAGAAAAAGTTTCATTTTTTATATTAATTATTGATTCAATAAGCTAGTCTATATCTTTGCTCAAGGCCGTAACTAGGCAGGTACAACAATTGACTTAGTACTTATATATTTTTTTAAAAAGACATAGACTTTCGTGGTTGTTCAATTTCTTAAACTTTTATATTTTTGGGTTTTATCTCGCGTCGCACTTTTGTTACATTTGACGTTATAACAAAACCCAAAAATAAAAAGTTTAAACAATTAAAAAGTCATATTTACAGTGCCTGAAAAATAATAATCGCAGTCTTGTGAAAAAATTAACAAGACAAAAACTTATTAATGAATGAATTTATTTATTTAATTCAAATTTTGTATGGGGATCAATTCAGTATTGGCAATCTTAAAGGTGAATCGAAAATTCTATTATATTATATAGAAATGAAATTGTATTTAATTATTTATAATAAAGTATGCCTCATTTAAATGTTTTATTTGTTTATTTAAGTTTTCATTTGCACCTATTGTTCTTTTAGCTATTGTTATCACAACAGAAGTTCGGCAAAAAAACTATATATCTTCATTGAAAATGTAATTGAGATCACAGGTATGAGTCGCTTATTTATAAATATATATATAGTATAAAATAATTATTAACTTTATTTATAATAATATATTGTATTATAATAACTTAATATATATTTATTCATAGATCAAATACAAAACCCAACTAACGTTTTTCTAATTGCTTAAATTTAGCTTCCAGTCTTTTTGAATAAGCATCAAGTTTATATGCAGCTTGTTCCAGTTTTGTAACACTATCTTCTATTTGATCAATTTGTTCAAGATATGGTTGTAACATTTCATCTAAAAAAAATAAATTTTATCAATAGTGAGCATAATATACATTACAGTATACTGAGATAAAAGAATCAATCTAAAACCAACATTTTTCATTTAGCTGCGTCATTGTTTTCGCTACACTACTAGCAATTTGTTTCATATCGTTATATTTTGTAATTGTTGCTCTGTTCATATTTTCTAGAAGTTTATAATCATCATGTGTTGCAGTTAATTCTCCGTATAAATAGTCTGCAGTTTTTTGAAACATGGTTGTGGCTAGCCGACTTAAATTGGGATCGTGTGGATCAAGAGCTTCGAAACTTGATGTTGAAGTTGATAATGTTGGACCTAAAATGTAAAATCTAGTAACTTAAAAAACATTTTTATAAACAAAAACAACCTTTTTTTGGTGAATCTGTTATTCCTTCAATTTCACCTTCTTCTGTCATTTTTAAATCTGTCAAAATTATATGTTAATGTATTTACAGTGATATTTTTGCAAATCTTAAAGTATATCAATTATTAAACGCGTTTTTGTATTATTTAAAAAAAATTAAATAAGTTAATTTTACAATTTTACGAAAAACTGACTTGTGTCAAATCGAAATTTAAAACAACAATTGTGCATCCCTGACATTTGAATTTGAAGTTATTGAAGTATGCAACGGGTAATCCGCAATCAGTTGCTGTGAAGTGCTCCAGGTTATTAGATCTTTGAACACAGGTGAGCGAAATTAATGAAATTATTTATGTTTTTTAATACGTGTCGTGTACTAAATAATTTCAAATTATGTCTTTTATATCCTTTTAAAAAATAACCTAACATATTGATTATGTAATTCATTTTCAAACCTCAAAAACTCACTTTCATGCTTATGCAATTGACTTTATAAAGTAGATATATATGTATATAAAATATATGTGTCATAGGTGTATATATTTATAAATCGATTGCATCGCAAACAATATAGATTAATTATAACGTGAATATGTAATTGGTATATCACCAATTTAATATTAATTTGATAGCTGACATATTCATTTATTCCTAATTTCATTTTGTATATTGCGTGGTTTACATTCTTGTTTTTTAAAGACGTATTTTGTTCACTTGTATACAAACAATTATTTTTAGATGTTTTTATATATAGTTAATGTAAATATGTTTCAGTAAATGTTGATTAGTTACAATATTTCTAGATTATAAGATCTGTTTTTATGTTCTGTCATGTATTTATAATTATTCGCCGGTATTTGAAGTATTATTGTAAACAAACTATAATATCTAATTTAAAAAAAAAATTAATTGTTCTCAGAACAAATTTGACTTACATTCAAGGCCTTCATTGTGCAATTTAGGTGAATTTCTCTAATATAGCCTTGCACCCAATTATTTGGCTACTATTTTTGTGAAAGGGCCAATTGTATTGTATAAGAAAATACACTCCATTTTATAGATTAAGTATTTATAAAAAAAATTGCCTAATGTACTTTTTTGTAAACTACTATGAACCAACCAATACAGAAAAATTAAGTTTTGTTTTAATAAAATTTAATGCTGCTAACGTGCACCTCATTTGGGTGCTGTATTAATTATTAATTTTAAACAGGGAGGTGAATATGACTATTGAAAAATTATTTTATATGTAAAACTTTTTTCAGTATTTAATTTATAAATAAATGTTATAATTAAAATCAGTTTATATATGTATATTTCATTCATTGAAAGGGAAATTAATACATTGGCATTAAAAAAATACCAGTTGTTAAGTCATGTGAAAATTTGTTATTTAGACTTGATTCTTTGCCAAATCATGTGATTTAAAATCAGTACCTTAGTTCATTTTTACTCATAAGCTTTTATTTGATTGTAACTTTAATATTGTATTTTATAATTCTGTAAAAAGATTTAAACTAAAGTTTTAAAAGCTAAAGTAATTTATTTTTGCAGTAACCAATTTACCACCGAATAAGGAACATATAAAAGAAAAAATGCATCGACAAGTGCTAGTGCGTGGTACCAGTTTATGCCCCCATTTATTGGGAGGCACACGTTTTGCTTCATGGATTACATCCAGTTCAAAAAACCAAATAAAAGTGGCATCTCAGGTATTACATTAATTAAATATTTGTTAATTAAAAATCTGATGTTAAAACTATTTTATTTACAGGTCATCAGTATAAGAAGATATAATGCCCCTCCGCCTGTCGCTACAGATCCTTTCCTTAATGGCAGCTCGAGTGCGTATGTTGAAGACATGTACAATGCTTGGCTTGCGGATCCTAAAAGCGTCCATGCTGTAAGTAATTTATTTATATTTATTATTTTTGTTATTTATCTATTTTTCTCTTCAGTCTTGGGATTCATTCTTCCGTAACAGTTCGTACCAACAGCCACCAAGTTTAGCGCCTCCACAAAGGAATACAGTACCAATCAGCACTCTGGTACCTCAACTGTGCGGTGCTGCTGGTGCCGGTGCCATGACGGGCGCCGGAGGTAATGTGAACGAAAAGCTAATTGATGACCATCTTGCTGTGCAAGCTATTATCAGAAGCTACCAGGTAAGTCGGCATTTAGCATGAATAGATTATTAATTATGATGATTTTATCTATATTAAATGTTGGTGATTATTTATTTGAATTATGTATGTATATGTCTGTTTTATTTTTAAAATATAAGACTTGTTATTACTTCATTAAATAGTACGCTAGATAATTTTATAATAGTTTTATCATATCCTTGTCTATAAATGTTCACTGATTAATAAAACATCATTTGGAATAATGTTTTTATATAGCTATAAACCATAAAGTCTGAAAATATAACTACGAGGGCAAGTCAATAATTATTTATTTGTTAATATAATAAATAATACAGATATGTATATTTGTGCAGTAATAATATTTTTAGACTTTTTCAATATATATATTTATATATTGTTTTATTGATAATTAAACAATATAACTCACCAACTAACATCATTTATTTATATAATAAAAAATATGATTTGTTCATGGATAGTGGTCAATTTAGATTTATTAGTCGGTTTAACCTTTTAAAACTAGTGATGGAATAATATTTCAAAATGATATTCTGCAATATTATTTAATAAAAAAATAAACTGCTGTATATAGGATTTTATTGATTTGAATTATTGATTAAAATCACTTTGATTGATTTAATTCAGCTCTTTATAGAAGTAGACCAGACGCTAAGTATTTTAAGTGTAGAAAAAATTTTAACAGGGTATTTAATTATCATGGTTCTTTATTATCATTAATGCATGGTATTATAAAGAAATTTGTTGGGCTGGAAATGCAAATTAACTCCCAGCTAACGCTATCTACTAGGTATTAAATATAAATGACAACCACTCACAGATGTAGCGAATGAAATCAAACATATATAATAACTTTGACGCATGCATATTAAGTAGAAATCAGTGACATAAAATAAGTGCTGCCAAGTGTATCTCATAAAATGTATAGCATTTACATTATTATACATTTATTACCACTGTTTTAAAATATCGAGCAATTTCATAACAATTTGACATCTATCAGATAGCATTAGCTGGGAGCTAATTTTCCTTTGCAAATTCTTTATAATACCGGGCATAAGAGAGCCTAAAATTTCCCCCCTCCAACGAAATCGGGACAAAAATCATTTTTGCTGATTTCTCTGCGTTATTTCAATTTTACAGAAAAAAATAATTACAGATTACATTAAAGTTAATATAATTCTCTACAGAAAAGGTTCTGTACATATTTTTCATCACATTCATATTTCACTGAAAAATGAGACTTTTTTACATTATCTTTGATAATCAATGATAATATATTTTGTAGTGTTATTAAAATATCATTATTATTATAGTATATTGTTGGGATATCGTAATGTTATGTTTTTCATTGCTGGTTAGAAAATCATTAATTGAGTTATTCAGAAAACAAATTGATTACTAAACAAAGTAATTAATTAATAAGGTACATCTGAATGTCTTGATTGAAGTTATAATCAATGAAATTATTTGATATGTTGAAATTAATTAAATAATAAAATATATCATATAATATGATCGCAATAATTTACTTAAAATAAAAAACTTTTTTTTTAAATTTGTTTTTTGATTATTGCATTTTTTCAGTTTTTACAATGATGTGAAAAATAAAGTTAAATTTTTTAGCCAGACAATTCAGTAAAAAATATTTATAAAAAAAAAACTTATGATAAGTTTTATTTTTCACATCGTGTCTTAACCCGAAATTGATAAAATGTTCTTATCATTAACAAAGTAACATCGTATTCAATTATTCTCAAATTTTTTTACTTAGAGAATCGCTTATCTACAGAAATATTATTTACGATAAAAAATGACTCAAAAAAAAAATTTTACTTAAAGTCATATTATATGAATTTATATTTAATAATTTTGTGATGTCTATTGAAATATTGTCAGTATTTATATAATTGTTTAGCTTAATATAATTTGTGTTTATAAAATTCATTATTTATATCTCATTTGCTACTGTCATTATTATTTGCATCCTAATAATAATATATTAATTCAAAAATAGAAAACAATTCTGATTTTTGCATGACCGATATACGGAGGCAGAACTTCGTTATTTGGGCCAGAAGACGTATTTATTAAAGTGCCTTGAATTCGAAGTTCCGCTTCTAGTGTATTTGAATTGTTTTTGATATAAAGTAAATGTAATAAATATATTTGTTTTTCAATAGATATGAAATTATAATTTATTGGAAATTGCAATGTTGGTATTGTTATATTCTTAAATAATTATTTTAAAACTATTGTTTTATTAGATCAAAATTAACTTGACTTATTTCGTAACAAGAGCAAATGTTTTTTTCTTGTTTTGATAAAATATTAATTTAAAATTCAAGTATAATGCATCATTCTACGTCTAACATAGAAACATTATATTTTTTGAAGATACTCTAATCTTTTGTTTTGTTTATTCTAAATTATCTTCAAAAACATGTAAAAAATAACTCTAGAATACTAATATTTGCTTTTTTTTATTGAAGTAAAAATGCAAATATTCAGATGTTCTATTATAAAACTTAATCATTCATTTTGTATAACTCTATACATATTAAAAATTAATTTAAACTATTTTACTATTAAAACATAGAATTTATATTATTACGAAAGAGTTGAGTTTTAAAATTTATAAATTTTGACGTAGTTGTAAAAATTTATCCATACAATGTTATAGAAAAAGTAACTAATATTTGTTAGCTAACAACCACTTTGAAACTGTATAAAACTATTGCCAGTTTAGCGTGGATCCAAATTAAACCAAATTAAATAGAAAAATGCAAACAAATTTTTTACAATTTCCTTTTTTCTTGTGAAGCATATTAAAAAATTTCTCATTGTTTTAATTTTTATCTTTTTATTACAATTTATACACTTTTGATATTTTTTTTATCATTCATTTTGTTATTTAACAATGAGCACTTAAAAATCCTTTTTTTATTATATAATTCACACAAATTTGGTTGAGTAACATAATATAAACATTGCAATTCCAATTTCCAATGTAAAACAATAAAAATAAATATTATTTGATATGAAATGATTAACTAAATGGTACAAAGGCCCGTGGTCACCTAGTGGCCTCGACTGACCCCTTGGAAATATCATACGCTGATCATTATGGGACGTTTGTGGACCGGCAAGGCACACCTCATGAACGTGTTGTAAGAAACTACTTTAAAGGGATAGGTAAATACACCGTCAACATCATTACGAATTACCGAAAATGATATACACTTTAAATAAGTCGTGCAATATAAAATTCATTTATTGTATTTTTAAAGGCTATTTTGTGTTTTTCAGATTATGATAATTTGTTCGTAGTTAAATATTTCTCATATTTAGCACTGTTAGTTTAAATTGAATATCATTTCTGGTCGTTTTATAATTCGCTTGTAGGATTGAGACATGTTCCTGAAACGAAAGCTGCCTTCATCGATGATAATAAATTATAAGTTATTTTCATATTTTCTTTCTGGTTTAGCTTTATACATATATGTGTGCTTTTTTGGGCTTTTTGGTCTACATTGTGTTTTTTATAACTATCTAATAAAATGTAATGCTAGTATTGGTGTGGATATTAAATGATAATAAACGTATTAACCCTAGTTTCGTAAAGTATTATTTAATTTTTTATTATAAACTTGAACACAGTTTTAGTTTGAGTCCCTGTTATAAACACAAAGTTATATTAAACAAAACATTGTTTGTAAATTTACAATTAATTATAGTTTCATATAATAATTTATGATTCTAGGGTTAAATGTTACTATATTAATATAAGATATTATATAAAAATTTTGATGTTTTTGAACGCTTGAGCATAGCGTAGTCACTAGCATATTTTAATATTAATATATTAACCTTGTTTATTAATATTTTTGATCAATGTGAACTTTTAATATGTATAAGGTTTACGAGTCAGGTAACTTTATATTTGATAGGTATTTTAAATAAGTACTGTATGTTGAACAACTAACAAAGATTCTACGTGGTGTTACTAAAACATAAATCTTCGAATGACAGGGATATAATAATATTTCTATAATAACAAGCCATTTAAAACAATTATAAATAATTTAATAGATATGTATATAGATTTAAATTTTAAATTAAATAGTTTGAAATTTGTTTTTGCAAGAATATTTTGAATAGTTAATTCGATTAATCTAACTTATTGAATCCTAATTAGTGATGTAAAGGGAAAAGTTTTATAACTTTCAATTTCACTGAAAGTTTTCACTCAGTTTTGTTTATACGTTGGTTTGGTTAATATCATTTACACAACAATACACAAATTTGAAAAAGTAACAATATATTTTTTAATTTGTTTTAAAAATTACTTTTATTGTCATTGAGAATACATAAGTATAGAAAATTTCAAGACATTCGGACATCGGAAAGTGGGTGAAAAATTGGTTACAAGATTTGATCAAAGCAGACAAACAAGTCAAGTTAATAAAATTATTTAAAAAAATTAAAGGTTAACCTGGAGAACATGGGTGGACTGACGTTACAACTGTTAAAAACACGTATATAGTTATTCAGAATAGAGTTGATGTTCTAACAATATACACGTTAATTGTCCATGGTTAGGGCAGTCTATTGGTGTAATTCTGTCAAATGTTACTAAAGGTATAGTACATTCTACTCTATTCTAACACATCAACACGCGATTTTTGATAGTTGTGACGTCGGTTCACCCATGTTCTTCGTATTTACCAAATTAAATAAATTGTCTTAGCATTAAAATCTGAACTTTTCATGAAATTTTACATCACTAATCCTAATGTTTGATAATTAAAATGCTTTAACTGCTATCATATACATATATACTGATCAAGTACTTATTTATCGGTGATGAAGAAATGAATATTTATACCATTATTGATAAATTGTTGGTTAGATTTAACGTATATTATATTATCGTGTGTGTAACACTCGTATACGGTATTGGTATGTTGGTGTATATAGATTCGGGGGCACCATATTGCCAAACTGGACCCACTGGACATCAGCAGTGCTGACCTGGATGACCGACATCCACCAGAGTTGCTCTACTCGCATCACAGCAACTTCGGTAAGCTTTAGCTCCCTCTGTAGTATGACCATTTCACCGATACCTTTTTCCAATGATGAGAAGCATCTTTGATACAGGATGTTTATGATTTCTGATTAGTATTGGAAATTATAAGCTTATAATCGAGACGCTTTTTTCATATGAGCCATAGTTTTTTGTTTCCTATTAGTAACTTTGTTTATTTTTTTTTGTCACTTTAGTACAAACATATTTGCAAAGAATGATGGGATTATTAAATGATGAAATCGTATCGTATGTTTTGCTTATTGTTGTGTATTTCCTAGTTTCATTTTTACATTTGCGGATGATGGACGATGGAACGTTATCGGTTCTCTAGTGATAAAATAATTAAATTACATTTTTCACGATTCATCAAACAAATTAACAATTTTACAATATCATTTAACAATTACTTGTTTATTGTTTTTATTTTGTCATTTAATAATTTCATTTTGACGCGTTTGGCTGTTAATAATTAATTAATTAACTATTAATTCAAACTATAGAATTATTTTATTCAACTGCATAATTTCTTAGATACATAAATAAAGTAATTATTATATATCAACATTTATAAATAGTAGGTACACTATAAAAAAAGTTAATTACAGATATGTTTGTACTGGTCTAATGTCATAAAATGCTTTTTGCAAAAATTTCTGGTCTATATGAATTCTATTTCTCTTGTATTTCTACTATATTGACAATTTATAACAATATGAATTGAACGAATTGATATTACAAATTATTATAGTTCATCCATCAATTGATAAGTAATTTATATATTTTAATTGCTAAAAGAACATTCGTTTTCTTGTTGGTAATTAGGTACATAAAATGTCACTGTATGACTTTCAGAACTATTTGTTTTAAGATTAATTAAATGAAATATGAAGATAATCTATTAATACCGTACAAAATGGCGTCTGAAAACTTTTTGCCGCGCTGTAATTCGTTAACGGTTAGTTCTACGAAAATAAATCCGGAAAACAATTCGCAGATAAGTTAGTGCTGAACAAAAAAGGTCATTACGATTTTTATCGAATCATCAACGGTTCGCGAGATATTTACGTTTGAAATTTTCGCAAAGATGGCGGCTAACATAACCCCACTTTCTCATCAACTCATGATAACTAATAGCATCCTGAAAAGGTTTAGAAGGATTAATTTTTAAACAGTCATTATAATTACATTAATATATTTACAAATTATAAGTTTCTATTACAATATATCTAAACAATAATAAATATTTAATGATTATAGTTTATACTAATCATAACGGTGATGAATCTTGAAGCAAGGCTCTAAACATAAACCTGGTTGGTCTTCGCAAGAAGGACAAAATATACGTACATACTTTCGTGTTCCGTTTTTATAACAAACACGGCATCTTTTCCGTTTAGTGCGCTGACTTTGAGAAGGTAAATGCACTTTCTTGTCTTTTGGATCGAAAATACGCGGGTTTAGTTCGTATGGTCTATTTCTGTAGAGCAAAGTTTTAATCACAGATTCTCTGAAATCCGTTAACTCTATTTTGCTCGAGCAATACTTCTTAAACAAGCAGTAGCTGTTGTTCATCATGACTTGGAAGAAATGGATTCCCAGTTTTAGATACCATCTCAGTGATTTTCGTTTGCACGGGTAATATGATAGCAATTGGTCGCTGCGATCGACACCTCCCATGAACTTATTGTATTCTGCTACTATTCTAGGTTTCATACCGACCTTACCGCTTCTAGATTTGACGCTTATTAGTTCCGCGGTATGTTCGGTGGATATTAACAGAACTTCTCTTTTGTCTTGCCATTTGACCACACATATACCATCTTTGTTATATTTTGCTAACACTTCTCCTTTGTTAACTTTAGCTTTGAGAACTTCTACGGGATTATGTCTTCTATTAGCTCGTAGTGTTCCGGTAGTGTGGGTTTTTTTATTCAGTAAACATCTGGATAACTCGACGCTGTTGTAGAAGTTATCCATGTAAATAGCATGTCCGGCATTGACGTAATTAATTAGTAGTTCATTTACTACTTTATCGACAAAACACCGGCCTTCCATTTGGTGATTTTGACACCCTGTGTGTATTATGCAATTGAGCACTAAGCCGTTTGGTTCGGATAATACATATATTTTGATTCCATATTTGTGTCTTTTATTTTTTATGTATTGTTTAAAAAGTAGACGGCCTCTCCAAAGAACCATAGATTCATCTAAACTTAAGTTCTTATTAGGATAATAGATTGTACTCATGTTCTTCAAAAATACATTTATCAGTGGGCGTATTTTGTACAACGGATCTTTTGGTTTCGGTTGACCATCTTCGGGATTTCGTCCGAAATGTAGAGCACGTAGAATTATTAAAAAACGATCACGCGGCATATGTTTAGAAAAAACAGGGAAGTTATAAATATTAGACTTTTTCCAATAATATGAGAGTTTATTCACTTGCACGTTTCCCATTAAAAACAGAAGCCCTAAAAATGTTTCAAATTCTCCTCTGTTGATATCTTTCCATCCACGTATTCTCGCTTTTAAATTTGTTGCTTTGGCAATCAGACTTTTGGCATAGATATTGGTTTCCCCGATTATTAAGTCGTAAAATTCATCCGTTGCCAATAGATTGAAGTAATCAAAAGGTTCTTTAGTCGGTGGAGTAACTTTAAGTCCAGGATTTCCAGTAAAGGGTATAGAATTTAATTTTGGTCTTTGGTCATGCCAAATGAGCGCATCTGGAGGAGGTGGTCCTGTGACAGGTGGAGGAACAATTCCAGGAAAAGCGACTGGATACATATTCGAAGCGTAATTTTGCCACACCAGGTTGTTTGCGTTTATTGCACTGTCGGCAGAGAGAGGAATTGAATCAGTATGAGGAGAATCTCTGCAATTCTGCCAAACTTGCGGATCTACAGCAGTAGCAACGTTGGGAGAGGGGGGGATAATTCCAGGAAATGGAGTAGCGTTAGCGATTGATCTATAATTTTGCCAAGCTTGAATGTCTGCTGGTGACATATTTCCGGTATTTGGTATGTTTTCTTGTCTGAACGGTGTATCTTTACCAGTAATATGAGGAGGCATCATAAAAAGTGGTATGGGAGTAGGAGGAGCAGATCTGTTATCTCGTGCATTTGGTGCACTGCTTGCAGAATGCTGTGAACCATTCCCAGGTGTATCTGATCTATAACATTGACCGAGTGGTGTGTTTTTGCCCGAAGCACTGCCAGAAACTTGAGGAGACATAACAAAATAAGGAAATGGGGTAGCAGGTGATCGGTGGTCCGATTTCATAGCTTCGGGAGAATTAGCATCTGGTCTAAAACATTGTCCAGCTGGTGTATTCTTCCCTGAAGTTGAAGGCTGGGGGGGCATCATGAAAAATGGTACAGGGGTAACAGCTGATCTGGGATCTTGACCTGAAATATTACTCGATGGACGTGGAGACATCACAAAAAACGGCATGGGAGTACCGGGTGATCTGAAATCTTGGTTAAACGGTGTTCCTGGGGCAGACATGGTACTAGCGGGACGGGGAGACATCATAATGAAGGGAGAATCAACGTTTGGTCGATAGCTCTGCCAGACTAGGTTATCAGCAGACGGGATAACACTGGAAGGACGATGAACAACGAAAGGACTGTTTGCTTCTACCGTGCTAAAATTAAAGTCTGTATCGTCATAGTCGCTCTCTTCACTTGAAGAATCTTCTACGTATTCTTCATTAGAATCCATTACAATGTCGCATAAGCCCTCGTCTGTTGCCAACCACCGCTCATCTTCGTCTTTATCTGCTTCGTTAGCTTCTTCCGCAGCACCGGAAGTAGATGCCGTTGGCTCGTCAGACATTTCTACCAAACATATAAAAATTAAATTCATACATATCTACAATTTAAAATTATTTTGTTAAATGTGGTTTATTGTACTAGGATTAGTTTTATCTGTTAATTAAAAAAAAAAAACACACATTTTTTTTCATTATTTTATTCAAATTAAAAATTATTTTACTATTTTTTTTAATACTAAATGGAAATATGTGCTAATAGTGAATACTTGTTCTATTTAATAAAAATACAAATTTATATAATTTTATTTATTTTAAAATATTTAAAATACTATGATACAATTAAAAAAATACATTTTTAGCAGTATACCTATTTGTTTTGTTTGATCTTTTTTTCAAAATAGAATTATCACTAAACCACATTCATTATGACGTAACATCCGTTTGTATTTTTGTCGTGGAAATACAAATATTCGAATTAACTAAATTATCGGACTATATTAATAAGGAAAAGTGTCATGTCAAGAAATGACATTTTTCTCGGCGCCATTTTCATCGGCCAAATTATATAAAACTGTCAACAGCATTTAAGAGGCGGCACATCGACATTTGATTACGAATTACGTAATATACAAAAAAAGTAACTGCTATTCTATGTTGTTAATAATTATCTAATGAAGATTTCTTCGTTTCGTATTTAAGATCAACCCTCATTTCATAATCAAAGTTATTGCCCTTGTTATCACTTTAAAATATTCTAATTCTTATCTGTAAAATAATTTTACATTAATGTTTTCGCAGTCGACGATTCTATTATTGCAATTTCTTCGCGAGCTAATAGTTCTTTTATTACCGAATTTTTACTAATAAATAATATGAATTATTAAAATATAAAAAATTTAAAAATTTTAGGCAGTATTAAATATGTAACTCAAAAGCAACAAAATGTTGTACCAATAATTTGGTGAATATTACTGAATTTTTAACAATAGAAATTGCGTGCAAAATTTAAATTACATAATATAAAGGTTGTAGTTGTAAGTTTGTATGGTACATCTGATATGCCGCTTCATATAAATTGCATTTGTACTATAGTCGGTGAAAATAAGGAATATTTTTATGTTATCTGATTAAAATTTTTAAATTTTGAAAGCTTTTTTTAACAATTCGGTAACAATGTTATTTATTATGATACTTATACGCTAAATAAAAATATGTAACGGTACACATAACCTTTTTCATTCTGTTAGCGGTTTGCTTTGTTAGAAAATCAATAAATTCAGTATTAAAGACACCCATGAAGTACATATGTATTTGAATTAGGAATTTGAAAAAGGCGGGAATGCGTTTTATTTTTTGAAGATTTAAATAAATAAATAATTATAATTACCAAAACATAAATTGAAAAACTGTCTATTATTCTTATCGCGATATTTTGTATCGGTCGGTACGGGACACTAATAGTGTCGGGCCCGACTCGCAAATTACTATTTTTTTAAATTTTGGTTGTAATTGTTGGGTTATTTAATATTGACTCTTGATAACCCATATTTGTTGACAAAAATCTGAAAGTCATATTGTTTGTAATTTGAAATGAATGCGTCTACCAACAATGAATTAACAGATAAAATACATTATGCGTATGAAGAAGAGACCAACCATTGCACTTACTTATATATTATAACTACCTTGCACACGATAGCATGTATATTTAACACTGTTTATTGTTTTACTACTAGGCAAGAATTATTTCCAGTTCGTAGAGTAACCGTTAACTTATGAATAATTTTATTTTCTATGTGCTATTATTTTAACAATCCAGAATCAAATCCAAAAAGGACCTACAGCGATGAGTTGCAGCATAAAGTGTGTTCGTTAATGCGTAAGACAAAAATAATTATATTTAAATTTAATATGGAAATGTGTACATAGCTTTGTCATTTTGTTATTATAGAACCAAAGTTATTAAGAAAGAAAAAAACATTGGAAAAAATATATCCCTTCGGCTTAAATTAAATATTTAATTTAATTTTAAGGGAATTGAAACTTTGAGAAATATTTACTATAAGAGAATTTAAAGCCAGTCAGTGTAAAGATAGATATTTAATAATTTGGGTTTTAAAACTACCGATACATAGTTTTAATAACAGTGACAAAGTTTATAATTGGTTAAAAATTGGTATATTTTATATCCGTTTCAACTTGGTTGCTATACCTACCTTTTGTAAATATACCTAAATTATATACATAGAAGCACGCATTTATATAGTTGCTATGTACTTTTAATATGTGTTGGTTCTTATTCTTTTTCTTTTTTATACTAGCTTAAGCTATCTTACTGTCTATTATTTTAACTGCTTTTGCCTGTTTCTTTGATAGTTTGTATGATAATGTCATTAATTTTTTAAGTTTTGAATTCGAACATGTTTCAATCTATGTTTTATTAAGGTAAAGTTGTTTTTGTTTATTTTTTTATTTATTAAATTAATATAATTTTTTGCATGATAAAAACCGTAAATCCTGAAAATTATTTATTACTTTTTTTAATTATATTTTCAAAATTTTTATTAGCGAATGAAATGCAAAGAATTTAAATTGGTGTTTTATAAATTAGTAATGGCAGATTATATTTTTTAGTTAATGATAAAATTTATATTAAGTAATGATCATAATAATTGCACTAAGAATAAGCTAAATGCTCTTTAAAAAAAAAAACTAAAGTTAGATAAAATCATATATTAATTTACCAGTTGATTAATATATGATAAAATTAAAGGCTTTCAAATAATTATGTGAAAAGGAAATTAATATTATAAAGAAATATATAAATTAGTATTTGTATTATACAGTAAGTGCAATTTTAAGATCTTACTCGGAATGCTTAGACGGTTTATTAAATGGGATAATTAATAGAATATTAATAACAGTAATAAGATCCAAAAACTTAATTATATATTTTAATGCATACAACAGAAGAAGCCGATATGGACCGTGTTTTTAAACTCCCGTCTACCACATTTATCGGGGGCAAGGAAAAGGCGTTACCTCTGCGTGAAATTTTAACCCGGCTCGAGAAAGCATATTGCCAAAGTATCGGATGTGAATATATGTTCATCAACTCACTGGAGCAGTGCAACTGGATTAGACAACGGCTTGAAACACCCGGCGTTATGGAAGTCAGTTCAGAAACAAAGAGATTGATTTTAGCTCGTTTAACAAGAGCTACAGGGTACGGTGTTCCCAGTTTTATCAAGTACTTTTTTGGAATCTTATTAATTATTTAATTGTTTTTATTAGATTTGAAGGATTTCTGGCAAAAAAATGGTCAAGTGAGAAGCGTTTCGGGTTAGAAGGATGCGAGATCTTAATTCCGGCTATGAAAACAATCATTGATAAGAGCACAGAACTTGGTGTTGAAAGTATTGTTATGGGTATGCCCCATCGTGGGCGTCTTAATGTTTTAGCTAACGTATGCCGTAAACCATTAAACCAAATATTTACTCAATTTGCTGGATTAGCAGCAGCAGATGATGTAAGATATAATATATTTAAACTATCGGGTTTTCCATTAATGGAATTTTATTTACTAGGGTTCCGGTGATGTCAAGTATCATTTAGGAACATATATTGAACGTTTGAATCGTGTTACAAATAAAAATATTCGTTTAGCCGTAGTTGCAAACCCATCTCATTTAGAAGCAGCTGATCCTGTAGTGCAAGGAAAAACTCGCGCTGAACAATTTTACCGAGGTGACAGTGAAGGAAGGAAGGTATGAAATGTGTAAAACGATAAAAAAATTCCATTTTGATGACCGGTTCTATTTTAGGTGATGTCTGTGTTGTTGCACGGTGATGCTGCTTTCTGCGGGCAAGGTGTTGTCTTTGAAACAATGCACTTGTCAGATTTACCAGATTACACAACACACGGAACCGTTCACATTGTTGTTAACAACCAAATTGGATTCACGACAGATCCTCGTCGTTCTAGATCCTCACCTTATTGCACTGGTATGTAAATTATGTACTTTCCGCATTTACGAATTAAGTTTATTTGCAAAAGTATTAATATTATTTTTTCTGCACAGATGTTGCTCGTGTCGTGAATGCTCCCATTTTCCACGTAAATGGTGATGACCCCGAAGCTGTAATACATGTTTGTAACATTGCCGCTGAATGGAGAGCAACCTTCCACAAAGATGTTGTTGTTGATTTAGTGTCGTACAGACGTAATGGTCACAATGAAATTGATGAACCAATGTTTACTCAACCGCTTATGTACAGGCGTATCAAGAACACCCCCCCGAGTAAGTATAATTGATGCAAAACCTTTTAAAAACTGTTAATAATTCTTAATATATATATATATATATAGTCTTGGAAAAATTTGCGAAGAAGTTAATATCGGAAGGAGTTGTTACCGAAGATGAAGTAAAAGATGTAAAAGACAAGTATGATAAAATCTGCGAAGATGCTTTTAAGAATGCGCAGCAAGAAACACATATTAAATACAAAGTATAATTATTTTAAATTAGTAGCTTTAAGAAAGTATCTTATGAGTATAAATATTTTAGGATTGGCTTGACTCTCCGTGGTCTGGTTTCTTTGAAGGTAAAGATCCACTGAAAGTTTCACCAACGGGTATCAAAGAAGATACTTTGGTTCATATTGGAAAGAGATTCTCCAGTCCTCCACCTAACGCTGCTGAATTCGTCATTCACAAAGGTAATTTATATTAACTTTATATTTAAGACAGATTATAGTATTGTGGAAAGTAAATACTGTTGAACTAAGCCTTAAAATACCTTGAATAGAATTTGTTTCTACAAATTGTAAAACTGTATTATTTATTATTTATTAGTATGTTAGGTTATGTTTAATTGTTAATAGGTCGAATTTAAAACTACTTGTTACACTAGATTTAGATAATAATAATAATAAATGAACATTATTTGTATTCAGGTATTGAACGTATCTTGAAAGCCCGTATGGAAATGGTAGAGGCAAGAACTGTTGATTGGGCTATGGCAGAAGCTATGGCTTTTGGCTCATTACTTAAAGAAGGTATTCATGTCAGACTTTCAGGTCAAGATGTTGAAAGAGGAACTTTCAGGTATTTAATATTAATTTGTTCTTGTGCTATTTAACATTTATAAAATAAAATAATTTATATTCTAGCCATCGTCATCATGTTCTGCATCATCAAACTGTGGATAAGGCAACTTACCGGCCTCTCTGCAACTTGTACCCCGACCAGGCACCTTATTTAGTATGCAACAGTTCATTGAGTGAATTTGGTGTACTCGGTTTCGAACTTGGCTACAGTATGACGAACCCCAATGCACTGGTGTGTTGGGAAGCGCAGTTTGGAGATTTCAATAACACGGCTCAACCTATAATTGATCAGTTTATCAGCAGTGGACAAGCTAAATGGGTGAGACAGAGCGGTCTAGTCATGCTACAGCCCCATGGTCTAGAAGGGATGGTAAGTCATTTGTGTAATTATATAGGATGTTCCATTTTAATTGCCCCATATATATTATATTTTTTAGGGACCAGAACATTCTTCAGCACGATTAGAACGGTTCTTGCAAATGTCATCCGATGACGCAGACTATTTCCCACCCGAATGTGAACAGTTTGCTGTGAGACAACTTCACGACATCAATTGGATTGTGGCCAACATCACAACACCTGCGAATTATTTCCACATTTTACGGCGACAGATTGCATTGCCATTCAGAAAACCTTTGATCATCATGAGTCCGAAATCTCTGCTACGTCATCCTGAAGCTAAGAGCTCTTTCGATGATATGACCGAGTGTTCTGAATTTTTGAGGTTTGTTTTGTATAACACAAATCAGGGAAATGAATTTGAAAAAAGAAAAAACAATATTAAATGGTTACTTACTTGAAATATAATGGTTTTTTTCAGATTCAGATCCTCAAAAAATACAAATTTTTAAGTTATATGTGTATATTTTTAGAGTTATTCCCGAGAACGGACCAGCGGCTTGCAATCCTGAAAAAGTGAAGAAACTTATATTCTGTTCTGGAAAAGTGTTCTATGATCTCAGAAAAGCACGTGATGAACGTAAATTATCTGAAGACATTGCAATTGCCAGAGTGGAACAGGTTAGTGATTAGCACTGAAAAGTATAACAATAGAGGTGTTACGCTGTAACTTTACTATTTCTGCGAGTTTCAACATGATTTTTGGTGGATATATTCTTGAAAGCATAAAATTTACTTTCCTAAACGTATATTATTTGATGTTATGTTTAACTTTGCAACAATGATTGTAACTGTCAGATAATATTATTTGTGGTTATGTTTAATTCTACAACAATGGTTGTAATCGTTGTAATTGTCAGATATTGAATGGAAATATCACAACTTTATAGTTTTTAAAGAGGTTGTCAGATCCCAAGTGTATATATTTAGGGAGTTTTATTGTACTTTAAAAAAATTCAATAAAAACAAAATTGATTTTTTGATCTATCACAGCGAACAGTGATAGAAAAAAATGTTATGTATTCATGTTTTTAATTTATTCATTTTCAGATTTGTCCATTCCCGTATGATTTAATCAAACATGAATGTTCCAAATATGAAAATGCTTCCATAGTTTGGGCGCAAGAAGAGCATAAAAATTCTGGACCTTGGTCGTACATTTTGCCTCGCTTTAAAACTGCATTGAGTGGTTTCCGTGATATATGGTAAGTAGAATATTTACATTATTAGTTGTGATTAAACAGAAATATTATACAAAAACCATTCCTTTTTATTTTTTTTTATCTAGTTTTTGTGACTAATATTTTCCAAAACTGACAAATTAAACTTGGAGTTTTACTTCGAAATTAAATATGGTTGTACCCAGATATGTTATAACATTAAATCAATTTACGGTTAAAATTTGTAGAGCTTGATTAAATATACGTAACATATTTTGCAGTGATAATAGACCGGATAGATCAGCTAAATCAGAGAGCGGTTGGTTTAGTAGTTTATTCGGTAGCCCTCAGGAGGCTTCGACCGAATCAACTGAACCAATAATTACAACAAAACCCAGAGTTGTTAGGTACGTGGAATTGTATTGTGGATGTGACAGTTATTTGTATTTATACACGCTTATATAGAAACTATATCTAGCATATCTGGGTTTTTGTTCTTTTTTTTCATTGTAAACTTTTAGATCACCTGACTTCTTTCGCAGCACTTTATTTTTATTTTATCAATGCTAATCAACGAATATCTATGAAATTTGTTACGAGGAACATCCGGAACTCGCACTGGACTTATCATTCATAAATATCATGGTTTACTCAAATTACTTTATTTAAATATATTTGAATTAATAGTAACTATAATATATTTAGAAAGTAAAATTATACTGTTAGTGAGAGTTAAGTTACTTCTGACTGAATGTAGAATTCGATTTAGTGTCCATGATATAATATGTTTTAGATCTAATTGAATTTAGCCAACTTTCATGAAATATCCAGATGTAACAGTTAGATATAGATATGATTAGATCTGATTGGATATAAAATTGGATTTACAGAAAGTTTGATTTGATCAGATCTAATTAAATTTAAAAAAAATATTTTCTAGGAAACCACACAGTATAGAAACAAATAGAAATAAAAAATACATTTTCATTCTGTATTATACATGTTCATGATGAAAGGAACAAATTCGTTAAAAATTCAGGTAATTATTTTGTGCAAAAACGCTCGGACACGTCGATTAGTATTTTTAGTTGCGGATTTTTTGACATAAGAAAATTGTATATAGGGTGTCTCAAGAAGAAAATATACAGTCATCATTGTTATTTTTAAATGGAACACCCTATATATTATGCCATTTTTGAATTGTACGGTGTATTCTGAATACTTTTTGTATAACATATATCTCTAAAATCAGCGGTTTTCGGAATAATGACGTTTGAAAATTGACATTTTGAAATACACGCAAGTCAAATAAAATGTTTAAATTGAACAAATACACCTTGATTTTTTTTTTTTTAAAGTCAACAAAAACAACCTGGTATTGCAAAAAAAAAGAAAAAAAAACAGAAAAAAAAAGTTCAATGTTTTTTTTTGCCATACCAGGATGTTTTTGTTAGCTTTTAAAAAATGTTCAAGGTGTATTTGTTCAATTTAAACATTTTATTTGACTTGTGTGTATTTCAAAATGTCAATTTTCAAACGTCATTATTCCGAAAACCACTGATTTTAGAGATATGATATGCTTTACAAAGTGTTCAGAATTTATCGCACAATTCAAAAATGGTATAATATATAGGATGTTCCATTTAAAAAAATCAATGATGACTGTATATGTTCTTCTTCAGACACCCTGTATACAATTTTTTTATGTCAAAAAATCCGCAATTAAAAATACTAATCGACGTGTCCGAGCATTTTGCACAAAATAATTACCTGAATTTTAAACGAATTTGTTCCTTTCATCATGAACGCACTTGTATAATATTTCTTTGTCAAAATTTGTATTATTACCATGGCATGTGAATATTATTTAATAATACGTAGCTTTTAATTAATATTAGTGTGAAATTTGAAGTATTAGCTCTATACTTTTTTCTTATTAAATAATTATCGACTATTGAGGATTTGAAACAATTTTTATTTATTTTTAATTTGAGTATTTATGGTTTGTTTGCTTTGCATGTTTATATTTTTTCTTCTTCACTAATCATATTTAGTACATAATAAATGAAATAATATGTTGTATTTTATGATAGAACAATACATAATACTTTTGTTATAGTTATGTTGGTAGACCCACATCTCCAAGCCCTGCTACAGGAAGCAAAGCTCAACATTTGAAAGAGTTAGCTGCATATTTAGATGATGCTATGGCTGTATAAACTGTTATGGTTATGGAACTTACTTAACTACTTTTACCTTTATATACGATTGGCTTGTAATATATATACAGATATATTTTTAT
Organism: Sialis fuliginosa; assembly: GCA_961205875.1. NCBI lineage: Eukaryota > Metazoa > Arthropoda > Insecta > Megaloptera > Sialidae > Sialis > Sialis fuliginosa. Next base: position 13,002,523 of record OY540809.1, on the reverse strand, counting down.
AAAATTGTCTATCTTATATATTTGACTTTAATTTTGTTTTTATTTTAAAAAGTATTAAACGTTTTTAAAATTTACAAGAATAGAGAGAATAATATATTATTTAATATTATCCGCTAGTATTGTTAAGAAATTCATAGGAAATTCTTTTTTGTGTTTTTCTGTATTAGTTTTAGATCTTTCTTAAATTATTTATTAAAATATTTTTCTCAACTATTTCAAATATTTATTTTACAAGTTATTAATGTAAGTATGTAAATATTATATTTGTTTTAAAGTTTTTCGTATCTGTACAATAGCAATTTTACAAAATTGAAACAAAATATTACATTGCAAATTATGTAACTATTAAATTATTTATAATTGTTGGTTTTGACTTATTGTTACTATTATCTTGCAGTAGTAACATTTTATGCAATTTAATATTTAAATAATTTGTATTTAATAATGCAGATATTTTAATTATTAAAAAAAAATACATTTTTATAATTACGTTGTTTTTCTTTTATTACCCTTCCTGTCTTCCAAATAAATTATCTACACTTGTTACTTTAATTGTTGGTACATTTCTTTTAGTAATAAATCTAAAAACAAAATAATTTTTATAAAAAAAGTTATAAATAGGTGAGAATAGTTCATTACAATGTTGTCACAAATTCAATTTCATCTATCAACTTTTGGCAAAATTCATCTTCTTCATAAACTGTATTAAATTTTAATGATCTTACTTTACAGCGAATGATTTCTCTTCCTAACATTTTAATGACGAGTCGATCTAAATTTGGAGAAGGATAACAATTTACTTTATATTGCAATTCCTCCAATTTTTCTATGAAAACAAAATTTTAAATTTATTCTAAAGCAGTATAATGAGTATAATACTATTTTAACATTTAGTAAGAATATAAGGGCTTGAAAAATTTTTGGCCAGTCAGCTAATTTTGTTTAGTTTATTTAATGAAAATTATAAACATACTGTTTAAACCATAAAGCCTTTGTTTTTTATGTCGTATAATACCATTTGCTTCATAAGGACCATAAAAAATAACAATTTCAACCGGCATAATTGTAAAAAGAAATTAAATTAAAATATGGATGCAATTCGTTATCAATATTTCAAATGTTTTTTGTTCGCTGGTTTAACATCTGTCAAATGATTGGATTAGTCAAAAGTGTCAAATTGTATAGACGACTTTTATCAATAAAAATTATACATAAATATTAAAATGAAAATTAATAAATATAATTAAATTATTGAAAAGTACTTCGTTCATTTATATTTATAAACAATAATAAAATGTCTCGTCAAGGGGTTAAAATCGACCCTAAAAAAGTGGTACGTGTTTATGTGATTTTAGATTATTATAAATAGTGATATATAAACTATTGAGTGATATGTTCTTTTAGAATTCTGAATTGATGTCATTAACATACGGAGCATTAGTTGCCCAATTAGTTAAAGATCTAGAAACACCTGAAGAAGTTAATCGTCAGTTGGATCGTATGGGCTATAATATAGGTATTAGATTAATCGAAGATTTTCTTGCTAAAAGTGGCGCAGGAAGGTGTCTAGATTTAAGAGATACTGCAGATAAAATTCAGGTAGGTTTATAAAAGCATAGGTATATTTTATTTCGATTCAATTAATCAATTTTATCATACGCTCGTCAAGAAAAAGGAAGTTATTTTAAAAATAATTTTGAATTATAAAAGTAGTCTTCTCATAACCCCATCTGCTGATCTTCTAATATACATTTGTCATTTTTGTTTCGTTACATTTTGTCATGAAATTGCGGCATAACTATGTAAACCACAGACTTGCGCCACTTTTGTAACCATGTGATCCTCTAAGAAAGATGGTTTTTTGATGTGGCAAAAATGTTATTGAATTTATTCTTATAATTCTGGTTGTACAATTGTCAGCAGTTTTAAAGTTACTAAAGAATTAATGAACGATGAAGAAAAGTTGTATTTTTATTATAAAGTCATTCCTTCAAGTACTTTCAAATTTTGTTAAGTTTAGTTAGACTAAGTTTAATGAAAGAAAACAATACAGAAAATAATTTTAGAAAAATCCAAGTTTATTCTTAACTCCAACCTTCTCATATTGAAGATTCACGAAGCAAGCATTATAATTGTATGTTACTGTTATAGTTGGGATTCCGTATGTATTTGGGAATAGCTGTAGGCATTGGAAGTTGGAATCCGGCCGGTGATGAATTTTCATTAACTCTCGATTCAAATCCGTTAACCGAACAAGTTGAATTACCTGATGATTTGAGAACAGTATTAAAATACTGTACAATGCTATGTGGAGTAATTCGTGGTGCCCTAGAAATGGTACAACTAGAAGTACAATGCTGGTTAGCTCAAGATCAGTTAAAAGGCGATGGAACAACTGAAATTAAAGTAAAGTTTATAAGGAAACTTGAGGACGCCGTTCCGGCCGGTGAAGATTAATAAAATATATTTTAGACTAGATAATTTTATTTAAAAATAATACACATCAATAGTTTGTAAAAATAAATAAAGTTGATTATCAGTTAAGTTTAATTAAAAATATTGAAATATCTTTTTGTTAATTTTTGTATTGTTATTAATTATTATATAAATAAAAAGTAATAATTTTGCTTTTTACTATTTAATTAAAAATTTTCTTCAAGACTTGTTTTAAATTTAACAATATTTTCAATGTATTTTCCAACAGTGAATAGTAGTTTTTCACTTAAATTCCTACCCGTTAGCTGTAAACTAATTGGTAAATTATCGACAGAAAGTTTAATCGGTAATGACAATGCTGGAACACCTAAAATACAACCAAATTATTATCTCAAAAAGTATATAGGGTTTGAAAATTTACCTGCCATATTTGTAGGTTGTGTACAGAAATCTTGCATTGCACACTGGTCTCTATTTGTTTTTGATATAAAATCTTCGTACAAAGGTGCTGTACTCAACGTAGTCGGTGTTAATAATACATCAACTTCTTCAAATACATTATCAAAATCATTGGCGATTAATCTTCGAACTTTTAAAGCTTTATTAAAATACTTTTCATAATTTCTAAAAAGAAAAATTGTATTTAAAAATATAGTTACTGAATTTAATTGAACAGAATGCACACTTTTTTAACAGGAAGTAATTCCCTGTAAGTATTCTGTTTCTAACTACTTCATTAAAACCTAAACTTCTTGATGCTGCAAATAATTTTTCAGTAAAATCTTCACAGTTTTCAGGCCGTAAACCAAATTCTATTCCATCGTATCTAGCCATATTACTGCTAACTTCACATTGGTTCAGAATTGAATAACATACAATAGAATATTTTGTATGTGGCATTGAAACCTATAAAAAAAATTACTAACCATATAGCTCTGATATTAACCCAAATTTTTTAATTTAATATAAACATACTTCTTTAATAATTGCTCCACCTTCTTCTAATAAACTCGCTGTATGTTTCCAAGCTTCTAATACTTCAGCACTAAGATTTTCACAATAATATTCTCTAGGTATTCCGACTTTTAATCTTTTTACAAGAGGCATTTTAGGAAGCATAATATTATTAAACTTTCGTTTAAGTGTAGTTGAATCTTTATCATCTGGACCTGCTATAGCATTGAGGATAATGACACAATCATCTATATTTCTTGTTAAAATCCCTGGTACATCCATTGAGTTTACTAGAGGAATAAGACCATGACGTGAAACTAAACCATAAGTGGGTTTGAAGCCTACAAGGCCACAATAACTTGCAGGGTTTCTTGTAGACCCACCAGTATCTGAACCAATTGCTCTAAAAAATTTAAAAACTTATTGTCGACTAAATAAATATACTCATAGAATTTATTTTTCCTGGGTAGTTACATAATTTTTACCCAAAACAAGTTGAAGTTGCAACAGCTACAGCCGAACCTCCTGAACTGCCTCCTGCTATAAAAAAATTTTGAACGCCTTTCTTATATTTCCAAGGATTTTTAGTAGGACCATATATTGAATCCACTGTACCTGAGCTACAAATAAATAATTTTAATAAATCAAGTTTCATGAAACCTTTTATAATTGGAAGTACCCCATTGCGAATTGATCTAAATTTGTTTTTCCCATTAAAATAGCTCCAACGCTTGCTAATTTTTCATATACCGTTGCATTGTAAGAAGGAGTGAAATTTTCAAGCATATGTGAAGCACATGTTGTCTTTATTTCTGCTGTACAAAAATTATCTTTTATTGCAATTGGAACTCCATCTAATAGACCTAATTGTTTATTTGAGTCAATACGATTTTTTGATTTTTTCGCTTGTTCAAATGCTATGTTTGGTGTAAGTCGAATATAAGCATTTAAATCTTTGGTTCTTTCAACTTGTTTAAATGCTGCTTCAGTAAGTTCTGTTGGACATGCAGCTTTTTCTTTATAAATGTTATTTAACTATAATAAAATATATTTAATAATTAATTAATGTTAATTAATTTTAATATACAGATAATACCGTTTTGATGTTGGATTTTATTAGTTTATTCATTTTGTTCAATTAAATTGTTATTTTATATAGTAAAAGCATAAAAAGTAATTTTATTCTGGTAATTTAAATAAATATTTATAGGTTATATTTTGTAGCAAAAAACACTCTAGTATTTATATTATATAATTTGTGGATCGTGTAATGTAATATTCGAGCACTAGATGGCAATATAATACATTTTATTTTTTCGATTGTTACTCTTGATTGTTACTTTTTTATATTAATTTTTTAATTATATATTTCCATTAACCACTTATTTTTCTCTACTCTCAAACAGTTAGATGCCATTAGAAATAAGAGGTAATTATATATTAGATACAATGTTTTTTTTTAAATATGTGAAATTAAAAAATCTATTAAAATACATATACAGGTGATTCAGCGCTGTCGTGCCAAACTTGAACAATAAATTAAGAGAAATATTTTATGCAAAAAACGTTATATGAACATGTATCCGAAAATTTTTCGTAAGGGGGCTACAGCCCTCCAAAGATTTTATTCAAAATTAGTTTTTTTAATATCTGGAGACATTGTACTAAAGTTATGAAATTTGATACAGGGTTTAGTATTAATAAGTGTTATCGATTTCCAGTATTGAGCAATTATATTTAGATCAGGGCTGTATGGGGCCAATGGGCCCATCGATTTTTATCTAGTATTTTTTTGTTCTTTAATTTTTCCTAAATTAGACATTTGAAAAAGATTGTATGGCACAAAATACACAAAAATATACTTTGCTCATTTATTATAGGATAAAACGTTTACGAGAAATATGGGTACAAAAAAAAAGGATGCAGAATTTTACTTAATACGGATGCTTCAAATTACAAAAAATATTTTTATATTCTTGTTCTATGATAAAAAATAAAACAAAAAAATTATAAAAATATACCTCCAAAAATTCATCCTTACCAACAAATAGCCATTTTAAGTATCGCTTTCTAGTTTTGTTAGTAAATTACTTGTACATTAATAGAACTGGCTATAGGTCTAAGAGGACACGTATTAGGTGATATATTTACATGAACTTTTTTCTTACCTTTAATAAAAGAACAGGAATATACATTTATTTTGTTTAATTTGAAGTATCCGTATTAGGTAAAATTCTGCATGCTTTCTTTTGCATCGATATTGCTCGTAAACGGTTTATCCTACGATAAATGATCAAAGTATATTTTTGTGTATTTTGTCTCATACAGTCTTATTCAAATTTTTAACTCAGGAAAAAATTGAAGAACAAAAAATACTGGATAAAAATCGACGGGCCTCCTGGGCCCATACAACCCTGGTAAAAATTACTATTGGTTTGTACTGGATATAGATAACACTTATTAAAACTAACCCTGTATCAAATTTCATAACTATGGCACAATAGGTTCTCAAGATATTAAATAAAAACTAATTTTGAGTAAAATCTTTGGAGGGCTGTAGCCCCCTCATGACAAATTTCCGGACACATGTTTACATAATGCTTTTTGCTTAAAATATTTTTCTCGATCTATCGTTCGAGTTTGGCACGACAGTGCTGAATCACCCTGTATAGGTAGTATTGTTGAAAACAATAGGCGTCTTAGGGCGTGCGTGATCCCCTTATATTTTTACAGTTTTTGCCATTTTGGTCCTTAACTTTTTTACCTATGTTAAATAATATTAATAATACACCAAATAATTTTTTATTGTAGAAGATTTTGTTGTATAGCATTTTATATTATATTTATATTTTAATAAATATTTTTTTTAAACAATTTATATTATGGTTCAAAAATTGTTTTATAAAAATACTATAATTTATTTAAATGTCAATAATTATCAGCAGCAAATAAATAAATCGTAACAATACCTTTACACAAATGTTTATTAATAAATGGTAACCCGCCTAGATAAATAATATTATTACACATAAGTATTTAACAATCTGTGTATAAACGTAAGGTATTTTTATTACTTGTAATTTAATGATAATTTATATGAAATCAAAATGTAAATGAAACAAATTATCCGCAGTTACTGAAATCGAAAGCAATTATAAAGATTACATTAAAGGTTGTACAAAACTGATAAATTATTTTTATTAAACATTTTTATGTTGTACTTTTCACAATAGGCAGCAGATTAAAAACTTTGAGGATCATCTTCAATCGATTCTCAAAAATTCCTTGTTGAAGTAATACCATATTTGTTGCATAAAATATTATTAAAAAATTAAGTGTTTTCGATTTCGTTAAAAGTATGTTTATTTTATAGAAAATGACGTGAAAAATTGAAATGTCCAAACCGCAGGTCTGTATCTCAAACCCGCGTTCTCGTGATAAAGCCGTAACTTTTGAACGGTCGATCGCAGGTGTTATTTAAAAAAAAATTTTCAACTGTAAATACCTTTTTTTTGCTCTTATACACTTACACTTTTTATATTTTTCTTTCTACTTGCAATTTTCAACTACACAATTTAGCTTTTACAGCCAGGGCTGTAACTGCAGGCTCGGGGGCCCTGGGGCAAGATGAGACCGAGGACCCCCCAAAATATAAAAAAATGAAGATCTTTTTTTTTGTTTCTGTGTGATCGGAATTGATTTTAGCTAACGGATTTGAAATCAGCGTTTCAAAATATATATAAATTAGTTCAAAACTCGAATTTTTAAGTATTATAGGTATAAGTCATTATATCAAAAGTTACGGTCATTTTTCTCCAAAATAAAAAAAATTAAAACTTTGAAAGGCAATATCTTGAAAACGGTTTGAGATACAGATCCGCGGTTAAAAAATTTCAACTTTTCACGTCTTTTTCTATAAAATAAACATACTTTTAACAACAACAAAAAAAATGTGGGTAATTTTTCATCGAAATCACATTTATTTAACAGATCGCTTTAATTCAATTTTTATGCTCACGAACCATGAAAATCACGCCCCTGTGGATAAAATTAAATCGGCCCTATGATTATGCCTAGCAAAAAAAATATAGTGCACTTTTTACAAGTTTAAAAAAAACTTTAATATTATAAATGTGAATGTTAACTTTCCACGGCTAAACCGCTGAACCGATTTTGATGAAATTTGACAGAGAGATAGCTTGTACCCTGAGGAAGAACTCAGGCTACTTTGTATCCCGAAAAAATTGTGTGTGACATTTGTATATGCGATAGGTTATAATTTTTTGGCGTAGACATCTAGCGTGCAGAACTAAACACCTGTTTTATCGACTTATATACCTACCCTGTATTCCACGCGGACAAAGTCGCGGGTAACAGCTAGTAGTCTATAATTTGCAATATTAAAAAATGTATTTTATATTATTTTTATCGGTTCACCGGGCACTTGTCGGATTGCCCGCCGATTAACAGTTTTGATGGTTACGTAGATAGATAGATAGATAAAGGGGGGGGGGTGGAGCGAAGCTCCTGCACTTAGGCCGCTATGACCCATTGTGCCCCCTTGAGGTTACTAAGACTTCACTCTTTGAACAGGTCCGTCGCTTCCGCGAAGGATAGAATCCTGTTCATCGGTATGTCTTGAATGTCTCTCGGCTCAAGAAAACGGGAGCCAAGGTGTTTGTTCCTTGTTTCAGCAAGTGCTGTGCAAATGCAAAGAACGTGTTCAGAAGTTTCCTCCTGTGTTCGGAATTTTCTTACTGTGGGTTAGGCGCTATGCCTATAGTGTGGAAATGGCTGTTCGTTCGCCCGTGACCTGTTAGGATGCCCGTAACGATTTTGAGCTGTCTTCTGTTTAGGTTCAGAAGATATTTGATTGACTTAGACGAGAGACTCTTAAAGGATCTTGCTTGTCTAGGTCTATCTCTATAGAGGTCCAAGATTGCTGAAACCGCTCGGTTACATTGTTCCAGATCTCGTGCCTCACGTTTTTTGGGGATATTCCAAAAGCTGGTTCTGGACCTGTGAAAGATTCATTCGTTCCAGCTACCGCTAGAGCGTCAGCTTCTTCATTTCCCTTGATTCCACTATGGCTTGGTACCCATAGGATCTTCACATAATTCTCAGTTGAGAGTTTTGTGGTTACGTAAATAAATCATTTATTTTTGATAACCCATGTAATCCATATGTCAATTTAAAAATCATATTAATACCAATTTAATTTTAAAATAAAAATCGAAAGTAAGCTGTGAAGACTTTCCAACCCTGCGCGTGCATCGATATTCACACAGAGAGACCTAATACAGATCAAGTTGCCTAGGGCTACCTTATGTGTACACACACACACACGCGCGCGCAGTATCTGTACGAAACATCGGATTTCACTGGCATTTGACATTTCGTGTGTACGTATGCGGTCGTATCAAGGAACAACCTTCAGCGAGATCGCCTTTGAATGCCACTGGACGCGACTACATACGTATGCGTGTGTGTGTGTGTTTATTACCTCACATTACTACAGTTACATAATACGAGTTTCCGAAATTCAGTAATGTAAACATACAGACCGACTGGTTGAATTAGTTTTTAATGTCACAGTCGTAAATTGTATTTTTTTAATCGATCACATAACAAAAATCATTGTATATCTAATCTTCAAACTGAACTGTTCTTGGCTTGCATTAAAATTACTAAGTTTCTCTGGTCGATCTCAGTCTCGAAACGAGAACGAGACCGAGACAAGATTGGATTTGATTAGGACGATACAAGATTGAGACAAGAGGATATTAACTTTATTTATAAGTATCATCTCGGTAAAAATTTACTACTTGATAGGTATTAATATTTAACTCAATCGTTCCCGAGTTTTTTTTTTTTTTTTTGTTACCGATATTGCTGATTTTTCTGTCATCAATTCATACCGTAGAATATATTCTATCATCTAAGATTCATACCTATCTATGTATACTAAAACTCTAGAACGTTGGTAATTGCATTGTTGATGTATTCAGTCCAATACTCGAAAATAAGTATGATTTCAAACCCATTCGAATTAAAATAATCTTACATCAAACGCAAAATCTTAACAAAAGCCTTCTGTTACATACATACATACATATATGTAACGCTGGGCACGATTAGGTTAAATAAATAACACAGCTATACAAAAAAAAGTGCGGAGTCAAAAAAGCGACCAATATAACATTGTAGTATATTGGTCGAGCATAGTCGAAATCCAATTTTTTAAAATTTTCTGCTTACTAGTTTTTTTTAAATTTGAGTTTGAATTTTGAGGTTAGGTTGATCTTTCCAAGTTGGCTAAACCCAAAATTCAAGCTCAAATAAAAAATTTCAAAAATTTGGATTTCGACTATACTCGACCAACGCCTACAATGCTATAATATAGGTCGTTTTTTTGGTTCGGCACTTTTTTTTGTATAGCTGTGTAATTAATGTAAAATAGGTAGGTAAGATTCGTTATATTTTACAAAATTTCTTTGTTTATTAATCTATACATAGTATCATATAGTATGTATAAAGCAAAGTATCTCGCCGCGTCTATCTGTCTGTCTGTACGATTTTCTCAATAATTACTTAACGGATTTTATTCCAGTTTTCACTAATGGTTAGAGTGTTTCACGAGTAATGTTTAGGTGTATAATTTGTGGATGTTTTGTTTAAATTTCATCATTTTATTCATTTTCAAGTCGGAAAAAAAACAATCGTCGGAGAAGTATTTTCACGTGCGCTGCGTAAATAGTTAGCGATAAGTGAAAACAATTTAATTACAAATTAAATTTATGTCCCCAGATAACACCATGGGAAGTGGAAAATATAGTTTTGATTAAAAATCACTCGAGACCGAGTTTTTTTGGCCACTTAATGTTCAATTTCATCAATCTATGTTACCAATATGTTTGTGTTGACTGCTTGGTACACATTTATTGTTAAATAGCAAATTCTGATTGGTCCATTTGTAGATTTACTTAGCTCTTAATTGTTAAAAATAACAGACTTTGGTAAAACTGGGGGGTAAATGTATCTCAAGAAACTTACCTATATACGCATTGTATTTAATACCTATATGTATATCACGTTTTATAAACAAATATAATACTTTTTCTGATATTATCATTTACGAAATTGATATCAAACATTTATTTGATACATTCTTAACCAAATATGGATCATGTAAATCTAAAAATATATAAACTAATAATCTAATTTAATTCTGCCTGTCCTTAAAAACAGACTTGTTATGACGCACCTATTTTCATATTAACATTAATATTTTATTACCTGAATATAAATGTATAAATATAATAAATTATTAATAATACCTAATCAAATACTGTACACAAAAAAATACTTTAATTTTGTTTTTAAATAAATTAATGCCCGGTATTATAAAGGACCTAACAAAATTTGTTAGCTAGCAATTACATTCATATGGGGTATTAATACTGTACTAGTATCTATGGATTAGTTATGGAATTTAGAGCAGTGACACTTCAATTAATTGTAACACAGTTGGCATCTTTGACCGTACAAAATAATTTTCATAACATCACCACTGTTTTAATACCGTTTGTATTTACCTTCAACGCGTGCGCGAAACTTGTCAAAGTCATCAACAAACTCCAAAAGAACTGTCATATATGTTTGATACCTCAGTTGAAAGTGTTTGTTAGCTAACAAATTTGTTAGGTCCTTTATGATACCGGACATAATTAGAAAAAAAATTCGAGATATTTATTGCAACAATTAAAAAAAGGTATTATTGAAATATTATGTATGAAAAAGATCTGAATAACATAAGTTGATCCATTCTTGTTTTCAACTGATCGGGAAATCGTTATACTTTAATTTTGTTTTCAAATAAATTAATTAGAAAAAAATTCGAGATATTTATTGCAACAATTAAAAAAAGGTATTATTGAAATATTATGGATGAAAAAGATCTGAATAACATAAGTTGATCCATTCTTGTTTTCAACTGATCGGGAAATCGTTACACGGCGCGTTCGTAAAGGTCTCTGTTACGTAAATGCTCCGTTTCAAATTAACAGTTAATTTAAGATATCCGATCCGGTGTTAAATACCACTTGCTGTAAGAAAGACAACCAAACGGGTACGGAGCGCACCTGAAACCGGACCAAGGTCAAATGCAATTCGACTGACGAGCCCATCGATGTGTTTGTCTGATAAGTATATTATTATCAGGCGCGTATCAAAGAGGAGGGGAGGGGGTAGTTACATAACATTATATTTTCTTCATCTTGCGATGATAAAAAAAATAAGTTTTGATTTTATAGGTATATTTTTAACCGACTTCAAAAAAGGAGGATGTTCGAGCATAACAACAACAAATATGAACCGATTTGAACGATTTTTTTTGTGTTTGAAAGAGTATACCTACTCCCGATGTGGTTCCATGTAAATTTTATTAGAATCTAAGCATGGACTTAAAAAATTCGACTGTATATATTTTTTATGTATGTTCGGGCATAAAATCGACAAATATGTATATGTATACTTACCGATTTGGACGATTATTTTGTTTGCTTGAATGAGTATATTCTCGAGGTGATCCCATATAAATTTTATTAGAATCTGAGCATGGGCTTCAAAGATACGCCTTTCAAAAAAGAAAAATAAAAAAACTTTTTTAGAGAAAATTTATTTTTAATATTTTTAGCTTTTTTTGAAGTCGTTTTTTTTTTCTTAAAAATTTTTTTTGCTTGTACCTATATTTTTTTGTTTTTATCTATTTTTTTAAAGTCCATAAATTACGACAGCTTAGAACTAGAGATACACCAGTAAGAGTTATGACAACGTCGCCATTTTTAGCCAAACCGACGATGTCGCGATTTATTCAAAAATTCATTTATGTTCCTAAGCATAAAATTTTTTTAGACCTAACAATTTTTAGATCTATTCAAGTCAATGTTAAATAAAAAAATAATCATAATATTTATTGATTTGGTTCTCGTATTAATTAAACGACTTTTTTAATTATAGAAGTTAATTATTGGATAGCCAAAAAAATATTTGACATTTTTTGTTCAAATATTTAAATAATAAGTAAATGGACCTGCTTGCACCTGTATAATATGTGTACAAGAGTGTATCTAGATAAAATCTAATGAATCTATCGACCCTGAAGGATACATTTTTCGATGTTGGAACTTTTTTATGCTAGCTCCATCAATACACTATATGAAACATGTATATACTGTTTTTACAATTCTGCTATTGTATTCGAAGGTAACAAAAACGCTATCAGTTTTTTTACTGATTAGAATATTAATGAAGCAACATTTGTAAATATCACACGGTTACCTATTTTTTAAGTTCCTGTAGTGAACATTTAACAATTCTAACATGACTTAAATTGCTAATAAAGAGGTGTCGATTTTTAACGAATGTTTTGAATATTTAATTGGCATGTAGGGGAGGGTGGGGCACGTTCGGACTATTAACTTTCAGCAAAAGTAGGGTTGTTGTTAAAAATTAAAGGGCAACTTTTTTAATACACATTGATAGACTCATACATTAAGTATACAGTAATGAACAAAAAATTCGATAAATTTTACATTCTTTTCGAAAATTTGTTATTTTTCAAAAAGTAGCATTTGTCCGAATCTGCCCCATAGCGGGGCACTACTGGACAACATCTGGGGCACATTTGGACAAAACCAAATAAAACACAGAAACTCTACAAAACAACTCTTTTAATTCTGTTCTCATTATTATTCATTTACACAAATTATTATTAAACATTTAAATTATTAAAGTGCACAGTAAAATTGAGAAACCCGCACTTCCTAGCAGTACCTTAAATAGCACTTGGCTTTGGAAGCTTGGAGACGATATCCTCACGATTGACAAGGGAAATATCGTCAATAACAGGAAAAACAAATCCTTGGACTCCTGTTTTACGCATAAATTTTACCTCATAGGTGGGTATTATCTCCTTACAGTTCATTTCCTGAACTACCCCAATGAAGTGTTTAAAAAATTTTTTAGTAGCAAACCTCACAAGAACGTAATCACCTATGACTATGTCCTCGTCATCCAATAAACCTTGAAAATGCAGGTTTGGACACCATAATAGGGCAGGTTCGGACAGTCCGAATGTGCCCCAGTCTACTTGTCCGAATGTACCCCACATGTACATTTTTCATTTAACTAGATAAAACTAATTCCTTGAGCGATAGGTTAGGTTGAACTAACATGAAATTATAGGTTATTTAATGGCATTTAATGAGCTGCAATTGCTAAATAGCTAAGTGAAAAAATAAAAACGTGAAGACTTATGATACTTACCTCAAATATTATTACAATATCTCAAAAAACAGGTTTTTGTTTATAAAAATTTTGTTTGTTGCACTGAAAGACCGGATATTTGTCACACAATAACATTTTGTTCTGCCAACCTACTGTAAACCTCTGTTGCCAACTTGCACGTCATTTAGGCGGGAATTTCAATTTGTCCGAATGTGCCCCATGTCCGAACGTGCCCCACCCTCCCCTACTACATATATACATTATATACGTAATATACAATATATATATAGTTATATAATAGCGGTCTTCTTTAAAAAAGACTATAACTAACAAAATTATAATTTTCTAGATTTTTTTTAAATAAATAAAAACATACATTGTTTACTTGATAATAGCTATCAAAAAAAAAAAAAAAAAACAATTTATGTCCGGTATTATAAACGAGCTAGCAAAATTTGCTAGTTTACAAGCACTTCAAAATGAGGTTTCAAACGTATCTGACAGTTCTCTTTAAGTTTCATGAAAGGTTTGACAATTTTCGTGTACGCGTAGTATGTATACACCAACGGTATTAAAATAGTGGTGATATTATGAAAATTATTTTGTACGGTCAAAATCGCCAACTATGTTACAATTAGTTAAAGTATCACTGCCCTAAATTGCATAGCAAATCCATAGATACTAGTACAGAATTAATAACCCATTTGAGAGTGTTTGCAAGCTAGCCAATTTTGCGAGCTCCTTTATAATACATTAGATAGGTAATGAATTTAAATTTGAGAGTTGAATTCAGACATTTTCTTCGGTGGAAATCTCTCCCCACATGTATCCTCTAGAATTAAACACTGTCCATGCGAGAAAAAAAGAGAAAAAATAATACTAGATCACATATGATGCACAAGACAGGCAAAGGGTTAATGGGAAATAAATCATTGTTGAAATGCACATTTCGTTGAAATTTTCAATATTTTAAAAAACAATAAGTCAACTTTTAAAAATCTTTATTTTCATAGACATATAGCATGGACTAATTCGAAAATCGAATCTTTACAAAAAATAGTATTGTATATATGTTTTTCTTAATTTAAACATGAGCGTAAAAATAGAGTATTTGTTGGGTTATATCTCCATTTCATTTTTATGAACAAAACATTATGTTAATATCAGTGGCGAGGCGTGAAGTTTTTAATTGTAAATAATTTTTTGTCAATCCTCCCCCTCCTATTAACAAAAAAAAAATAGTTATGAAACACATTAAATTCAAGCTTTTACTTTTTAAAATAAATTCTTATACATTTATATATAGTAAATAAATGATTCTACGTCTTATTTTCTTGTATTTTAGTCGATATTTGTATGACGAGTTGAAGTTCACTGTAGGAAATTTCACTAAATTTTTTTGAATATTTGCTTTCGTTAAAAGTATGTTTATTGTATAGAAAATGACTTGAAAAGTTGAAATTTTCAAACCGCAGGTCTTTATTTCAAACCGTTATCGAGATATAGTATGTAGCCTCTCAAAGTTTTAGTTTTTTTCAAATTTTTGGAGAAAAAAGGCCATAACTTTTGAACGGGTGGTCGGAATTGATTTTAGTTGACGGATTTGAAATCAGCGTGACAAAATCTATATAATGGCATGTATAATACTTTAAAATCCGACAAACAAATTTTGGTCAAAAATAGAATTTTTTTGATTTTTTGCGAAATTTTTTTCTCAAGTTTTAAGGTATTGTACATATCATTATATAGATTTTGACACGCTGATTTCAAATCCGTCAACTAAAATCAATTCCGACCATCCGTTTAAAAGTAAGAATCATTTTGAAAAAACTGAAACTTTGAGAGGCTATATCTCAAGAACGGTTTGAGATACAGACCTGCAGTTTGAAAATTTCAACTTTTCACGTCATTTTCTATACAATAAACATACTTTTAACGAAATAAAATCAATTCAAAAAATTTTAGTGAAATTTCCTGCAGTGAACTTCAACTCGTCATACAAATATCGACTGAAATACAAGAAAATAAGACGTAGAGGTATTATAGTTTTATAATTGAGAGTGAAAATTAATATTAAATGCTATTTTTGATTTTTGGTTTAAATGTTTGAGTTGCGCATAAAGATGAATATTCTAATAATTTTTTAAAATTATTTATTAACTGAAAACACAGATTTGTACTAATTTACCCATAAAGAAGGGGAAACACTGCTTCCCCTGCTTCCATGGACGCTTCGTCACTGGTTAATCTATATGTCTGTATATGTACACAGATAAAAAAATAACTTGGACCAAAAAATCCTTGTTTTTTATATAACAAACATAATATTTTCTTAATATAAGAATGTTCTCTTAATCCAACTAGATTATTGTTTCTCTTTAAAGCAATATTGTCGGACTAAAACAATAATATAGTTGGATCAAGATAATACAATAGCAACTCGCAATAACGGCGTAATTGAGACCGGACCCTCGCCGTTAAATGAAAAACGCCGGTAAGTGAATTAAGGCTTTTTATGTGTCTAGTGAGTGCCTGCAAGCAAAACTACGTATTATGTACTAATATATTAAATGTATAATAACACTGTCACTATAAAACAATGATAGGAAGGAAAATTTTCACAATATTTACCTTTAAATATATATTTAGTACGGTACAGTACATGATTTGAAACTGAAAAAGAAATAGAAATACAAAATTTAAAAGCATTAAGCGAATAATCGTTATTACGAGTGCAACTGTATTCTTAGATATATTAAGAAAATATTGTTTTCGTTGTATATAAAACAAGGATTTATTGGCCCAAGTAAACGTTTCTACCAGTGCAAATTACACATTTTACTTTGAATTTTTTTTTTAATCTTACACTTTTATTTTTCTATGTATTTATTTAAAAAAATAATAAATTATTTCATAATATATAAGGTCAAACTCAAAACACTAATCTAAACGAAAAGAAATTCATCAGTTTCATTTTTCATCTATTTTTATTTTCGAACGAATAAAATTAACACTGACGGACATGGACTGCTCTAAATAAAAAAAAAATGGAAATTGATTTATGTACTTACTTCTCACACACACGTATGTATGTGTAGTGATATTTGACTAAAATATGCGTACATAAAACATTATTGTAACATTTGGCCGTTTTTATTTGGGGCGGTGACTTTGGCAAATGTCACTTGTCCCTACATAATAACCGGATTAAACATATGTACGTACGTATGTTCGTATGTATATATATGTGTGTGTGTGTGTGTGTGATACGTAACTACTGATAAGTAAAAAAAACAGTGTTTATAATGTTTTATAGATTTGGTATACTCTTCATCTGTATATTTTCAGAATAATTCATTTAAAATCACTCAATTTACATTTTATAATTCTTCAATATTCTCTCTTACCTGGATCTTGACTTCTGGGTGTAAGTCGCGACCAAATTTATGCGGATTGTTCCCAAAAGACAAGATTTATATCAACCTTGAGCTGCATAAAGCAAAATTAATCACAATTAGTTAATCAGTTGTTTTAAAACCATTATTACATTAATTCTAAAAAAACAGTCACGGTTATGATATATTTTATAAGATAAAAAATTATCATATTTAGTGAATTTTTCATTTACAAATTGAGATTAAGTTTAGAATTAACATTAATCATGGTTTGAAAACAACTGATTAACTAATTGTGGTTAATTTTGCTTTATGCAACCCGAGGCAAGATTTTAAATATTTCATTAACTGATAATTGGACAATGTTTTGCACTAATGTACCAACTAACCCACACAAAGCTTCTTTTTTCGTGATATCGACGATTTTGACGCGCGCAATGTGATTTTGTTACATTTTTTTTTACCGGAAAAAAGTTATTTGTCGTTTGGTTTGTTAATAAGATACATCTTCTAAAAAAATCTAAAAAAACATTATTGTTTTTATAATAATCATTCTCTCTTCAACCAAACCGAAACAGTTTCTTGCAGAAAGTGTTTTTATTTTATTTTGAACTAGCTAATACCGGAATTTGTATTTTTTTATCTAATCAATTTTTGGGATACAAAGTAGCATATGCTCTTCCTCAGGATGAAAGCTATCTCCCTACCAAATTTCGTCAAGATCGGTTCAGCGGTTTAACCGTGATAAGGTAACAGAGTTATTTTCGCATTTATAATATTAGTATGGATGAGACTGCATTCATAAATCAAAAAACTTTACTTATATTAGTTAATACATTAGTGTATAACATATTTAAATTTCATTATGAATTATAAAAGTATGAAATTATCAAAAAACTGACATGATTTGAATTGACATTGTTGACAATCGAATTTTCACATCTTCGATTTGGATTTTCAGTAACTGAAATTTTTTGTCCAAAATTTTCTCCCCCCCCCCCCCCCTCTAAAGTAACTCTGCTTTATTAATAGAATATTAATATCAATAATAACATCTTAATATTCTTGAGGAACGATTTTACTATTCAGATGTTAATTGAGACTAATTATAATGTACATACCTACATGTACGTTCTTGCAGAAGATATATTATTCAAGGATATTGTCGTTCAGGAAATTCTAAACATTCTTTAGCAATGTTTCATTTATCTAAAAATAATATTTTATCCAAATAAATTAAAAAAATATATATAACCAAGTAGGTACTTACTTAAAAATAACATTATTACATTTATTTTGGACTAATTGTCTGAAATTAATTGATTTTCCCCCTGTCGGTTGAAGTGAAACTTCTTTTATTTTCATTAACTATGCGAATTAAATAAATAAACCTAAATTTATAATCAAACGTATTATGATGCATAAATCGTATACAAAACACTTAAACCGACTTGTATACATTCATCCATCTTTCTCTTACACATCTAATCATTGCTCTTTCACCCGCATATCCACACTCCTTAGCGTTTCATCTTGAAAATCTGTCATATTTTAAAACGTGTCGAGGTTACTCCAAATCACTAGCTCGCTAAAGAAGTTTCACTTTATTTATTTATAATTACTCGTCTTCTAAAGATTAATATTTCCCCCACCCCCTTTATTCTCATTGGACGAAACCTGTATTAGGTAAAGTAAAAAATAAAACAATTGTATAAAAACGTAACAAAATATATTTATTGGTAACAACAGAATTACAATATTCAGTGACACAATTCCCTGTCACCTAATCTCAGACGTTTCTACAGCGGATCTTGCAGGAGATGTTGCCGTGTTATTACCGACAGAGCATTTCTTGTAGTGCGTCCTCATGTTTGAGCTCTGGCTGAATGCGAGCCCGCATTGGGGACAAGGGTACGGTTTGGCCCCACTGTGGTAGTTCATGTGTGTCTTCAGGTGATGTTTCTTCGTGAAGCTCTTGTCGCAGATGTTGCACTTGTAAGGTTTCACGCCTGGAATGTATATTTAAAGATCGAATGTTATATGGCATTGAGCGATTTGTAAATAACATAAGGTATTATAAAATTAAATTGAAATTTAAAAAAATGTGTTTTCTTTTTCGTTAAAAATAAGTTTATTTTATAGAAAATGACGTGAAAAGTTGAAATTTTCAAACTGCAAGTATGTACCTCAAACTGTTCTCGAGATATAGGTTCTCAAAGTTTGTTTTTTTTTAGAAAAAGGGTCATAACTTTTGAAAGGGTGATTGGAATTGATTTCAGTTAATGGATTTGCAATAAGCATGTCAAAATCTATATAATTACAATATGTATAATACTTTAAAATTTGGTCAAAAATCAACTCATTTTTTACCAAAAAACAATTAAAAGTTCCGTTATGTTATCTAATATATCATGTAAAATAATTATGCAATTTAAATTAGTCTTAATAAAAATTTCGAGCATGAAAGTATATCGAGAAATAATATTTAAAAAATAGCTTGGCACGCTTGTGATGAATTTATATTTTCTAATGAGAAGTTATTTGTTCTGGAGCAATCCCACAACTCCCAGTATGAGAGAGTTTGGTCTGCTAGAATTGATGAGACTCTGGAAGACAAATACACGTTCCAAGATCCTAGAATGCTGCGTCGGTCATGGTTTGGGGCCCAAGAAGCAAATTACCCTTAATTTTTATTGAAAAAGGCGTAAAAATCAAAGTAAAATACTATTTGGAGGAAGTATTGAAGAAAAATATCATGCCAAATGTCAAAATTTTTTTTGAAGATGATTATTATTGATTTCAACAAGATGGAGCTCCTTCCCACACAACAAACATTATTTAAGCATTGTGTAAGAATAATTTGGTTGATTTTTTGTTAATGAATGAATGGCCGCCAAGCTCTCCCGATTGCAATCCTACGATTATTTTGTATGGCAATATATATATGTTGTCTAAGGTCCTAGATATAAATTTTCAAAGCAGCAATTTATGAATGTTATTCTCAAAATTTGGGACAAAATGCCAATGGAAACAGTGCGTGCAATGACTTTGAAAGAAGATTGAAGGTAGTTATCAAAGTTAAAGGAGGAGTTATTCCCAAACACTTATTATAAATGTTCAATACATATGTCTACTTTAAGAATTGAATAAAAACTTAACTGAAACTTTATTATAAATGTAATATTTTAGCGTTTTCATTTGTATCAGAATATAAGTGTCACAGTGTAGGTCTATGAGTACGTTTACACAGCGCTTTTATTCCGGTTTAACTATAACCGATGTAATAAAATCGGGTCTAAAAGTCCGTATAAACGGCATTTTACACCCGACATAACTAATCGGGTTTAGTTATGCTATTCCTCTTGGTCTACGGGAATAGCATAAGTAAACCGGAATAAAGCAGGAATAAAAATGCGTGTAAACTGCATGGACATAGTTATACCTATTTAGCCAACCTGAAAAAATAGAAGTATCTACGGAGTATAGGGATTTCATCGTAATACACTTCGCATTAACATTTGAAAAAGCGTCGTCAGTTAAAATATGGGTTAAAACACCTGAGACGAAGAGATGGAAAACAAAAGAAACGTGATTCGTGGGACATAAAAGAGACGAAATATTTTTTAAATTTCTTGTTGGTACACCATCAAACTTTTAAAAATCGGAATTATAATTCCAGCTGACGTCACTTATTCTCGTATGTGTAAACCGTTTTATTAAACCGGAATAACGGCGCTGTGTAAACGTCGTACTCTATGACTACCAGTGGCGTAGCGAAGGGGGAGCAAGGGGGTCTATCATGCCCCGGGCGTCACTCGCAGAGGGGCGCCAAATTGTCCCCAATACGACGATATTCTATATATTACACTAAACTTAAAAATTAAGGGATCACTAATTTTTTTCAATATTTTTAGGTATTTTTGAATGGCTGTATCTCCGCGAAAAATTGTCAAAGCTTAAACGTTCTAGTTTTCGAATCATTTTTTGAAAATTTTACTATCCTTATTATTTTATTTTTATTTATTATCGTTAATATTATGCCATAATTTCTCCCATGTTTTATAAAAAATATGCAATTTTTTAGGTCACTTTTAAGTAGTTTTTTTAGAATAAAATTTTTTTTATCAAATGAACAACTAAAAGGCGTTAAAGAAAAAACTTTCAGCTTTCCAAATCTGTCCTTGAATATTTTTTACAATTTTTTGTTCCCTAGTTATAGGTGCTCCAAGTGAAATGTGTGATTTTTGTTTTGATTGCAAATAACTTGGTCAAAAATGGTCGTAGAACAATAGAAAAAAAGCCAAATTAAAGAAAAAAGTCTGATCTACAAACATCCTTTATTTGATTTGACCAAAAAAATTTGTCAAGTCCTGTAGAGCCTCTCAAAATTGATATACATTTTTGAAATTTTTTTTTCGGCGTTTCATCTTCAAAAAAAGATATTATCCTTAAGGATAATAAAATTTTCAACAAATGATTCGAAAACTAGAACGTTCAAGCTTTAAAAGTGTTTATTTTAAACTGTTCTCTGATCATTTTTCTCGGAGATACAGCCATTCAAAAATACCTAAAAATATTGAAAAAAATTAGTGATCCCTTAATTTTGGAGTTTAGTGTATATTACTTTATGTTTTTCGGGGGCGCCAAAAATGTACCGTACCCCGGGCGCAAATTATGCTCGCTACGCCACTGTTGACTACAACTTTAAACAAACGATTCAAACACGTACCGGTATGTAACCTGGCGTGTAGACTCATGTTAGACCTATCGGCGAAGCTCTTGCCGCAGACTGCGCACACGTACGGCCTCTCTCCCGTGTGCACTCGCATGTGCTGCTTGAGCAGCATGCGCCGCGAGAACCCCTTGTCGCAGAGCGCGCACCGGTGCGGCTTGACGCCCGTGTGGATGCGCGCGTGCATGTTGTACGCGACGCGCTGGTTGAACCGCTTCGGGCACTGCGCGCACTCGTACTCCTTGCGGTTGCGGTGGATCTTCAGGTGCGAGCTCAGGTAACCGCGGTCGTTGAACACCTTGCCGCATTCGGGACACTCGGCGGCGAACTCTTTCGTGCCCTCGTGAACGGATCTGTATTTATTTAAATCGGTATTCATTTTCAATTGCATTATTAACTTCCCAACAGGAAGTTATTGTAATCAGTCCGAAAATCAAAATAAAAAAAATGTTTCAAGGTCACTATAGTATATTTATGTGAATGTGTGTATGTATGTACATGCGTGTCAAATTTTATGTGCACGAAATCTTGCAAATAAAAAATGATATTGACTTCGTTGGGGTGCCAATGCAATGACGTGAATATGATTTGAAAGAAGGTTTTTTTTTCGAAATTCAAAAAAAGTTTGTGTGGGTAAAAATATGTTCTTGGTCGAATATACTGCACGAATAAATATTCTATAATACAAATGAAACATGTATTTCAGTATTTTTTATACGTGCCTAAACAACCATTGAAGGGGTGAAAACCACTCTCAAAAACTGAATTTTAAATACTAATAAATACTTTTACTCAGTACCGGCTTAAGGGGGGGGGGGGCGAACCAGGGTGCCAGGCCAGGTGTACAGGCTGTAATTTTTGAGTCAAATTTTTTTTTATCCTTAAATTTTTTGTCGATCAGTTAAACCCGATTAAGCAAAATATATAGCTAAATATAAACAATGTTAATTTGTAAAAAAAAATCGATTATTTGATAGCTGCTAACTAACAAATACTTATTCGGCAACCCAGAAAACCTTTAATAAGGTAATTATCTGAGATATGAATTATTCAACTTATTTGTTGATTTATCAATTTTAATTTGTTCATAATAGGGGAAGGAGGTCTCGATGGTCTTAGGGCATTTGATAGTCTTAAAGTTAATGATATAAGCTATATTTTAAAAAAAGTTTGAGTCTGTAGGATCGTGTCAAGCTGAGATATGAATTATTCAATTTATTTGTTTATTTATCAATTTTAATTGAAATTTTCGGTGATTTTTTTACATTTTTTAGGGGGAGAGAGGGCGAAAAAATAAATCTCGCCCAGGGCGCCAGATTTGCTAAGGCCGGCACTGCGTTTACTAATTCATGTTGTATTGGAAACAAATGCAAAATTAATTCAAATTGTCAGATTAGTTATTCAAAAAATGTGTATTATATTTTTGGCATTAGAGATAATTACAGAAAACTAATATTCATAATACAAAGGTGAGTTTTATTTCCAACAAATTCCATTAAACATTTTTATATACATACATATTAAAAAAAATTATTCACATAAACTATATGGAAACAATAAATAATCAGTATTCAAATATTTATAGTCATACCATGTTGGAAAGTTGATTGTGTGGACCTCAAGAGTCGAACCTATGGCTTGTTTTATACATGCATTCATGTAAATGAAAATGTACCTACTTATTATATTTATAATTAATTATAAATAACATCTGATCTTTTACATTTATGTATGTATGTCGAATAATTGAAAATAAGTAGTTTAAAATACTATATACCTGTTTAAATTATAGACATAAAAAGACTTTAATAATATTCTTTAAATCGAACTATACTTCTTAAAGATTAGATCACCTTTTTCAATTATTTTATTTTATTTTTAATTTCACCCATAACTAGTATTAATATAAAGTTCAACTTTTATATGTATAGACTATAGAATATCATTTTTTTTCTATAATAAGTAATTAATATAGTCATGTAATTTACATTTTTGTTCAGATAAAATACATACACGAAATTACAAAAAAATCTTTCTAAACTCCTTTATTTTGCTCGTACTACTTTTTTAAATTTTAATAAATAACGCCCATTGAAAAATTGTATTAATGTATGGTGTATTTGGATTTTATATAAGTTTTATCGTATCTCGTTGACATTTAAATAAGCCGAGCAGTGATTCTCAAAAGTTTTTATTTAAATATCTATCTTAAATATATTTCAGTACGAATGTAAAAAGATTTATGTCCGATATTATATAGGAGCTAACATACACTTTCAGATGGGGTATCAAACCTATTTGACAAGTTTCTTGCATGCGCGGTAAGTAAACAGTAACAAGTAACACCAATGGTATTAAAACAGTGGTGATATTATGAAAATTATATCGTATAATTTGAGTCACCAACTGTGTTATAATTTATAATAAGTTGAAGTATCACTGATCTAAATTCTAAAACAAATCTATAGATAATATCACAGAATTAATACCCCGTTAAAAGTGCTTGTTAGTTACAGTGGCGTAGCAAGTATAATTGGCGCCCGGGGCACGATATCTTTTTGGCGCCCCCAAAAATAATTTTAAAAAAATAATAATAATTTTATAATAAATTTGAATTGAAATTGGTGTGACTAAAAAAAAAAAAAGAAAAGGTTTTCAGTTTTTAATTTCTCTAATCTTATTTATTAAATATACATTCTACATTTTCACGACTAAAAAAAAAAAAAGGTCTTCAGTTGCATATTCTGAAATTGTGTTTATAGTCCAAGAGCCCGTGAGTGCCAGACCTTCGGATTTTTATAAAAGCTGAAAGTTCTTCTATGTGTGTCCCTAGTACAGGTAAGAATGATCCCCACTCATGAAGCTGAGGCAGCGGTGGCTTTGGCAGGGAACAGGTAACAAAGGTGTGTAAAATTCCATCTCAAATTCATCATGAAATAAAACTGAATTTTTTTATATTTGATTCATAATAATATCAAAACTCGCGTTGCTCATTGCCAGACAGTTAGTATGGTTACAACCCTCTGCCGGACACCCCTAAACTATTATAATTTATAATTATACTTACGTTATATTATAAAACCTAAATTTTATATATAATTTTTTGGGAGCCTATTAAACTATGTTTACATAGTAGCCGGACAGTTTCGAAGGTTCTATCATCTTGCCAGACGCATTCAAAGTGAGCAGTAATCGGGAGAGCAAGGAGCGTATACAGTAACTAGTGCGAGTGAAACAGAGCGCTTGGTCTATTGCGGCCCTTCACTGTGCATCCACTGTTATTAATTTCAAATTGTGCAGTTTATTTTTTTCTTAATCCAGAAATTTCATTAAATAAATTTTTACAGTTTGAATAACAAATATTTAAAATAATACTCAGTTAAATTTTTCTAATACAATGTCAATCATGTCGAAAATCTAATAATTTAATTGATATTATTTTTCATTTTTAAGAAGTTTATTATTTTCAATGCTATTAAAATTATAAAGCCAATGAATCAAAGTAAATCAAATTTTATTGTTTATTAAACCAAAGGACACATTTTTTTTTAGATAAGAAATTTACAGAGAAATTCATTTATTTTAATTAAATCTAAATATTTTCATCATTTTCATCGTTATCGTCAATATATCCATATTTTATAAACTGCACAGAAAAATAATACGTTTATTATGAGCATAACCGTTCACCAAATGATTACAATAAACAGCAGCTGATGCGCAGTGAAGGGCCGCAATAGACCAAGCGCTCTGTTTCACTCGCACTAGTTACTGTATACGCTCCTTGCTCTCCCGATTACTGCTCACTTTGAATGCGTCTGGCAAGATGATAGAACCTTCGAAACTGTCCGGCTACTATGTAAACATAGTTTAATAGGCTCCCAAAAAATTATATATAAAATTTAGGTTTTATAATATAACGTAAGTATAATTATAAATTATAATAGTTTAGGGGTGTCCGGCAGAGGGTTGTAACCATACTAACTGTCTGGCAATGAGTAACGCGAGTTTTGATATTATTATGAATCAAATATAAAAAAATTCAGTTTTATTTCATGATGAATTTGAGATGGAATTTTACACACCTTTGTTACCTGTTACCTGCCAAAGCCACCGCTGCCTCAGCTTCATGAGTGGGGATCATTCTTACCTGTACTAGGGACACACATAGAAGAACTTTCAGCTTTTATAAAAATCCGAAGGTCTGGCACTCACGGGCTCTTGCTCTATTATGCTATGCGGTTCAAAAGGTTCACAGCCATTTGGCGCCCTTCTGTAAGTAGTGCCCCCCCCCCTCGCTACGCCACTGGTTAGTTAACAAAGTTAGCTATTTTATAATAGCGTGCATTAAAGTATGTAGGTCATTGTAGGTATCTATTTAGTAATGGGGAAGATCTAAAAAATTAGATTTAAATTCTTTCCTTTCTGCTTCGGTTAGTTGAAATGTTTTTTATTTATTTAATATTTCATAATGTTGATTAGATTACTTTACAAATTTCTGAAGCACTATATATCTACATATTTTGATTATACGATATATTATCTTTTCAAAGTGATTTTTTGTCGCATATAATGTAACTTATTATACCTGTACCAAATGACCTTGCTTTTATTTTTAAATAGCAGTTATTGTATTTGTAAATATAATTTAAAAATAAATATGTGTTCAATCATATTATACTTATGATATATAATTTATTGACAGATTTGCATCTATATAATTGCAATATTTCTATTGTTGTTTAGTGAAAATGCACTCGTAATTAACCTAAATTATACTGTACGTAATTGTTAAAATGCTTCCGGGAATTTGACGCTGAATAAATTATATTACAAATGATAATGAAGAAAAGAAAAAAAAATTAAAAAAAGAAGTTCGCTTAAATATGCTCTATGTAAATTAATGTCCGGTATTATAAAGAAGCTAACAAAATTTGTTTGCTGAAGTACTTTCAAATGGGGTATAAAACCTATTTGACAAGTTTCTCGCACACGCAGTAAGTAAACACCAATGGTATTAAAACAGTGGTGATATTATGAAAATTATCTCGTACGGTTTGAGTCACCAACTGTGTTATAATAAGTTGAAGTATCACCGATATAAATTCTAAAACAAATACATAGATAATATCACAAAATTAATACCCTGTTGAAAGTGTTTATAAGATAACAAATTTTGTTAGCTCCTTTGTAACAACTTTTTTATTAACATAGCAATTACAATTAATACTTGAACACGACATTAAAATTGCTTGAAGAAAAAAAGGCATACTGATGTATTTTTTTTAATTTCGGAATTTTTTTATTCTACAAAATAAATTTTTAAATGGAGGCCAGAATATTTATTCTGCTATAGCCCCCAAATTTCACAACGCGTTATTGCAATCAATTCTGGCGCATACATAAATTGTTTTACCATTTTATTACATTAAATAAAGAAGAAATTGTTAAAGGCTAAACTATATTATAAGAAGTCCATTATACCAATAATTTCACAACTGTATAAGTAGTTTCCAATCATGCGTGCTACACAACTATTATAAATATTCATTAGAGTAATGTAACTATGATTGCACAGACTACAGTGTTGAATCCAGGGGGGTGCCGGGGAATTTCCCCCCCGAGCGACCGACCAAAATACATTTAAAAAAAACAATTATCCAACGAAATACAAATGTAATAGAACTGTCTAATTTCTTCATTTGCTTGTTAATACCCCTCCCTTTCGCACATAGTTAAATATCAAAAATATTTGTTAATATAAATTTAAGAATTTTATAATAAATATAATTTATTATTGTAAATTAGATAAGATACTAGCTGTAGAATTTGTAATTTCTATCTAATCAATTTTTAGGGATACAAAGCTACCTCCCTGCAAAATTTCATCAAAATCGGTTCAGCGGGTTAGCCGTGAAAAGGTAACAAACATACATTCGCATTAAGACATTTTTGTATAACGTTGCTGAATATTTTGAAAAACAAGTACATATACCCAGTAGTGGAATAAGTAGGGGGAGGGTTCACCCCGGATGTCAAGGTACAGAGGGGTGCCAAGATAGATAGGATTGTTTTACAAAGAAAAAAAATATTTGAAAAAAAAAATTTCTTAAATATTTGTGAAAAATGATTTTCAAATCAATGTTTTAGGGGGAGGGATGTGTGTGTGTGTGTGTGTGTGTGTGTAACAATCCGCCCCAGGTTCCAACCTTCCTTAGTTCGCCACTGCATATACTGAACATATTTAGCAAGAAAGAAAAAAATTGTATTTATAGATATAGTTTTAAATAACGATTACAAGAAATAAGAAGTTTCATCTCTGAAAAAGGTACGGTTAATTAATTCAGAGAAGAGCAGCATGCACGATGTTTGTAGAGAATTGTGAGAGGCTGTGCTGTTAATGTAACAAGTATAGTATTTAGCGATGTATGCATGTGCAGTGATTTGCACAAAATCAATCGAGTATTGTAACGCATGACATAATTCTAATCACATGTTATAACATTCTCATTTCATCGATATGATGAAAGTGTGCACTCATCCTCGTGCTATAGTGCCGGTTTCACAGATTCTACTTAATATATTCTCCATTTATACATAGTAGCTGTTTGATACTTGTATGGTATCGCGGAGTTTATTTTAGATCTTTTTATTCTACACAGTTATTTACTATACATTATATTGTTCAATATTTAACGATTTAAGAGCGCGCTGGCGGCAAACTTTTTTCCGACTTGATTTACTATTATCGTCACTGCTTATTCCTTATGTTACCTGATGTATTTATAATATGATACATATCTATGAATTAAAAAAAAACATGCACGTGAATCGGATAAGTTATTTTCGAGTGATAAGCGCACTAACAGACAGAGAGACTTTGCGTTTTATAATATGTAAGGATAACATTTCTATAAGAAAATTCTATTGTCTTTAAAATTGTCCCTGGTATTTTTTGTTCTATTTTACATTGTTTTTAAATAAATTAATACACAGGCGGCCCTCGACATTCACACAATTTGCTGTTACACACATTTATTAACCCATATTCTCCAGAATTAGAAAATGTTACCCAATGAATTGTCTAAGGTTGATCCCAGAAAAACGAAAAATTCATAAAATTTTATCAAAATGGTGAGGTACCCCTCGATATGTTCTCTAGTATGTCCATTATTTCAACTAAATATCTAAAAATACACTATTTTCACACATTTCCTGGAACCAATTACGTTCGAAAGTCGGGGGGCTCCGTACAGTACAGTACACCAGCAGCATTGCTAAGAGGCGATGGGGGAAGGCAGTACACCCCGGGTGACACCCGTGTAATTTGTTAAAAAATAAAGCCTATAATAGTTACCTTATTTTTTTGTTTATTTTAAGCTTCC
Organism: Sialis fuliginosa; assembly: GCA_961205875.1. Classification (NCBI taxonomy): domain Eukaryota; kingdom Metazoa; phylum Arthropoda; class Insecta; order Megaloptera; family Sialidae; genus Sialis; species Sialis fuliginosa. The sequence continues at coordinate 12,973,334 of OY540809.1, read as the reverse complement.
AGGGAGTAAAATGTGCAAAAAATTTTTTTTTGGTCATTGAAAGTCTATAAAGGTGTGATAACCATCTAATTTATTTAAAAAAAAAAGATATTTTTCAGTCGTTAAAAAATCACAGGGGTGACCCGTCTAGTATGTAAAAAATAAAACCTACTGACTTATTTGGCGGGTGAGGGGTGATACTCTCGATTTCCGCCCCAGGTGCCCCCCCCCCCCCCCCTACTGACGACACTAACCTGTGATATTTGTAGTTTCTGAGCTGGCTGAACGTTTTACCGCACTCGTCACAGAAGTACGGTTTCTCGCCGACGTGACGCTGAGCGTGCTCCCTGAGCAACTCGCGAGTAGAGAACTTCTCCCTGCATGAGCCACACTCTAACTCTGTCTCCTGCTTCACAGTGACCGACGTTTCGCCGTATGATGGCGTTACGCTCCCAGACGCTGGAATCGAAACTAATTCTTCCCCGGGGTTGGTAGTTTGCGAGTTTGATAAAAGATGGTGATCGACCTTAAGAAATAACCTTATGAATAAAACATTCAAGTACGTGTTGGACATGCACATGATAGAGTTCCGTAGCCATTCTCACTAACATTCTCTACGATAATACGTATCAAGAGCTATTTCATGTTGACGAAATTTTTTTGTTTTCTAAATTTTTAATAAACTATTTTTGCTACAATGTTTGTTATAATTCTGGAAATTATAATTCTAGAAATTAGATGGAGAGATACTATAACGATTTTTAAAGTAAATATATCGTGACTGAAGGGATAAAATCGAATGGTCCCAATAATTTTTTTATTGAATTTTAAAAGACCTATCTATAGAAATCCCACTCAATGGGATAAGTGAAAAAAAATATTTTGAGTACACTTTTTAGTTTATAGGAGAGGGGTTAAAAAAAATTGTTTTTTTCAAAAATGTTATCATTTCTGTTTTTAGGTCATCAATCTAAGTCCGTATACTAAATTTCATCTTAATAGGTATGTAAATGGGAGAATGGGAGGGCTGTGATATACAGACAGACAGACAGACTTACGAACAAACCGAAACCTAAAAAGAACACATCAAATGTCTTACCGTGTGAGATGGGCCAATCAATTCACAGTTGGTTAAAACTGCATTGTCATTTTGCATTTGTGTTTCAATTGTTTCCAAACTTGTTACTTTCTCTGCAATTTTGTTTTCTTGTGTTTTTTCGTTTTCAATATTATTGCTTATTAATTGAACATCTTCTCGTGAATTTTGTAATCTCTTGGTAACTACCAAATTGTTTTTCTTTATTGTTAAGTCTTCAGGATATTCTACATGACTATTACTATTAGGAACAGCTACATTTGTTGTAGTTTTCAATAACTTTTGAATATTACTTTTAAATTTACATTTTATTGGATATTTACTACTAAAATTATCAGAAAATTTCTGAAAATCTCTCATTGTGTCTAAAGATTCTACACTTTTTAAGTTTATAGGTTTTTCTTCATAAATTTCAGTCGAAATTGTATTTTTTATTGGATAGTTTCTCTCCTTGCATTGAACTAAATTTGGTATTGATTGAAAATAATTATTTTTATATTCATTTAAAAAGTTCAGGGTATAATTAGAGGTATATGAGTTCATAGTCAAATAATATTGACTGTCTAAATTATTTCTCATATTTGTGAAGTTATTATTATTATTATTATCAGATCTAATGTAATTTAAACTATTTTTATGTTGAGATACATGCATTTTTTCAATCTGTAAAAAAACAAACACTGATTTACAATGATTTAATGTTATTTTCATTAATTTAAATTAGTTTTTATTTTATTTAATATCTTGAGAACATAATGTAGTACAGTTATGAAATGTCGGTGTTATCGATTTTTTGTATCAATCAATAATTATTTAGACCAAGGGTGATGATCAGTGGGCAGTATTTTTTTCTGAGTTGGGCACTTTATAAAATTACATGACACAAAATACAAAAAAAAATGCTCATTTGTCATAGTATCAAACGTTCTCGAATAAATATCGACGCAAAAGAATTTTACTTAATACGGATGCTTCAAATTAGATGAAATAAGTTTATATAATGAGAAAAAATTACTTCAACCTTCTTAAAAAATAACAAGGTTAATAAAAAATGTTTTTATTATTCAAATAATTTGTCAACTTCAAATTTTCATTGGATAAATATTTCATATTGCAAAAAAAAACATTTTTGTTTCGTTTAAAATTCTTAAACCATACTTAATTAAAGATCGTTTATAAAGTTAAGAGAGTAAAATGATAAATAAAAACAGTGGCGCAACCGGTGAGGGGCCATATAAGATATATGTAAAACAATATTTTTTTAAATTACCCCCTCTCCCACCCCCGTAAAAAATTATTACGCCACTGTATAAAATACTTTTCTACTTACATTTGGTGACGATCTCTTCCTCATTTTCGCTCTTTCATACAAAGAATATGAATTTGAAGATGTATTTGTCTCGGTCCAAGATTTTATTTGTTTTCTTGAAGATTCCACACTCGAACAATTATTGGTCAATTTGATCGGCATTAAATTAGGTACAGATCTATTTTTGGTGTGCAAAGTACCTTGAATATTTAAATTCAAATCTCTACATGTTTTTTTATCAAAAAAACATGCCTGATTTACATTTTGTGTAGTTTTTCTGTGGCATGTTTCGTTAATATTTTTTTTAGCAGATAAATCTAATGGAATACTTTTATTAATTGAATCAATTTCTAATTTTTTATTATTGTTTTTTATTGAATCTGTATTTATTAATGTATCTGTATTTTCTGTTAAATCCTTGTCACAAAGGCTACTCGATTTATTATAGTCGTAAAAACTATTTAATTTTATTTCTAATAAATTACACATAGCTATGAAGTCTTTTATAATTAAAGTAGGTAGTATCGCATAGCCATTGTAAATATATTGAACAATATGTTTAATTAATTCGAAATTAACGTCGCAGAATATTATTGTTGTTGCAAGCTCATTGGATTCTTGCATTTGGAGTAAATTCTACAAGAAAAATAAAGAATTATAAATGAATTGAAGTGTTGTCATTAGTGACGTAACTAGGGTAGGACAGGGGGTCATTCATAGTTGTGCTAAGTAAGTGAAAACGAAAAAAATGTCACTTGATTTTTTTTCTTAACTCTACCCCCCTCCCCCCCCCCTAAATCTAGTCACGCCACTGGTCGGCATTGAATTTTCATTTCTTACTCTTAAAACTGGACTAGCTATTGCCAACATTATTCTGTGAGCGAAAATTCTTTGCCCTTTTCCGCAACTCAGGATTACGTCTGTTTCTATGTCTGATGCTATAATGCTGATACCGACGTTTCGTACGGCTTCTTCCATTGCATTCATGTATGTGTGTGTGTATGATCTGGAAAAATGATTTTTTGTTTAAAAATTTACAAAATTACAAAATAAATAATATATTTTTTTTAATCAATAACAGTTATGTAGGGTTTTATAAAGAATTTGCTCTAGAGCAAAAGCTAAGCTAACGCTACCTGCAAAGTGTCAAATCGTTATGAATTTGTTCGAAATTTTAGATAATAATCTAATTCCACCACTGATTTTGAATCATAATTCATATAAATCATACGATTGATTAACACTGTCAGTGGGCTGTCATTTATATTTAATACCTTGCAGATAGAGTTAGCTTAACTTTTGCTCCAAATCAAATTCTTTATAATACTCGAGATTAACCTATGTGAATTGAAAGGTCTGCAGGTCTACATTTAACAAAAATTGTTGTTCAGTAGTAAATATACAGAATTTACTCCGGAGTAGGAGGGAAGAGGGAAATCTTCTCTGGCACCCCCTAGATTCAACACTATATACTACTGATCACAAAATTATTTTCAATATTTTAAAGATTATTTTCAACTAGCTGTCACCCGTCACTTCGTCCGCGTTGAATTTTGGTTAGGTAATACATATTTCTGTTATGATAGTCAACAAAACAGCTTTTTAGTTTCGCATTTGCACGCTAGATGTCACTACCTATCGCACGTACAGAAGTACACACATCAATTTTTTTATCTAATACATTTTTCGGGATAGAAAGTAGCATATGTCCATCCTCAGGAAGGATATATGCTATCTCCCTGCCAAAATTCGTCAAGATCGGTTCAGCGGCTTAACCGTGAAAAGGTAACAAACAGACAGACAGACAGACACTTTCACATTTAAAATATTAGTATGGGTACTGTCAAATACTTGATTGTTGTATCATGTTTAAACAATCTAACTAAAAATTAATTCAATTAAGTATATAGGGTTGTCAGAAACTCAGGATGTAAAAAGAGAACTATTCCATTTAAAAGAGAGAGGACTTTTATTTGTATTAATTATTTTAATAAGTAACTTTTGTTATAGTTGTGTTTTACATATGTTTAAACTAAAAATAGTTAAATATTTATTCACTGTTGTCGGGAAGGGCGGACTAAGGAAAAATAGGGCCCACTGTAGACCCCGTTAAGAAACCAAAATCCAAAATAATTTTTTAGCAAATTTTAATTGTCTACATTAATATCTGAAGACCTTTTTTTCGCTTCCACTTTTGAAAATCCATGATTACAGAAATTACGAGCCCTAGGCAGTTGCCTAAGCCAAAGTCCGCCTCTGGTCACCAAAATAGCCCTTAAAATCTAACCCAGATATATTTGGAATATTTTTTTTGAATTCTTTGATACCTACATGCAAGATGATGAAAACTAATATACTTATATGAGATAATCGGGACACTTTCTCCAAAAAGAAAATAAAAAATAACAACTAAATGTCGTTTTTAGGTACTTTTTAGTTTTTGAGTTTGTGATTTTTATCTTAAAATATTGCACCTCTCAAATTGAAATTGTGGACACCTTTTTATGGGGTTTATGTACCTATTTACAAATACTAATATAAAATCCAGGATTAAGTCAAAATATGGTACATTAAAAAAGAGAACAAAAGAGGACATTTCAATATAAAAAAAGAAAAAGAAAGATCAATGCTCAAAAAGAGAACATGTTCTCTTTAAAAGAGATATTCTGGCAACCCTAAGTACTAAGTATATATCAAACATTAAACTGCAGTACACGTGTTTTTAGATATCAGCGTGTTTGATAGAGTAATTACACCTCATCAAATTGACCGAGTAAGAAGTTAATTATACAATTAAGATCTGATGTTAGAGAACACAAGATATCGGTAATTGTAGAAACGAATGAGATATTTTATCTGTACATACTGATCAAATGCACTGTGCACGTGCGCGTGTGTGTGTGTATGTGTATGTGCAGATGTAGACCAAGGTGACTTGATCGGTCTCATCGCCGGTAGATACCTCGGACCGACAGATCTTCTGCCACATTCACTCTCACTGGGTATATCATTAATTATAAAACTGTATCGAAAGGTATAAATCTTAAATAACAATAAAAAAATATATATATATTTATATAATAAATTAATTGGTGGATTTAATATGAGTATATATGTAAGTCACGTTTAGTTGGTATTGTTGAGAAGCAGTGGCGTAACCAACGGGGGGTCGACTGGTTACATCTTAAATTATATTGTACTATGGGATATTTACTTGTAAATCCCTCTCTCTTAAAAAAATGTGGGTACGCCACTGTTCGAAAGATGATAAAGATAGTGAATACTGTAATTTGAAAATAGTAACTTATATGTATATAGTAAAATAATTAGAAAGTACAGGATTGTAATAAAGTAAATAATTTTTTATTTACAAAGAATTAATTACTTAATGTAGTTATTTCTCTGTAAGGTGTTAAATTTTCAATATTGTTTTGTGTTTGATAATCCAAATTAGAGCTGGGCGCGTGAGTAATTTTTGCTCACGATCACGCACGCTCACGAGAGTATTTTTTTAGTCACGCTCACTCACTCACGGTTACAAAAAAAAAGTATTCACAATCACGCACGCTTACGAATCTTATTTTTTTACTCACGCACGGCGAGTACGCTCGTGACATGATTTAATCTAATTGTTGTAAATTAAATTTTGAAATGATGAAAATTATGTCCGGTATCATAAAGGACCTAACAAATTTGTTAGCTAACAAACACTTTCAACTGAGGTATCAAACATATATGACAGTTCTTTTGGAGTTTGTTGATGACTTTGACAAGTTTCGCGCACGCGTTGAAGGTAGATACAAACGGTATTAAAACAGTGGTGATGTTATGAAAATTATTTTGTACGGTCAAAGATGCCAACTGTGTTACAATTAATTGAAGTGTCACTGCTCTAAATTCCATAACTAATCCATAGATACTAGTACAGTATTAATACCCCATATGAATGTAATTGCTAGCTAACAAATTTTGTTAGGTCCTTTATAATACCGGGCATTATTGTTTTTTACGTGCATTATATTATGTGTATATTTATATTCATATTATTTCTTCTATACTGCATTTCTAGTACAAGTATTAGCAAACAAAACAATACGAAAATAAAGCTATAATGCATTTTTAAATCTTTTTTGGTGTTCCCATAGAGTTGGCAATACTGATCATGTGTGCTTCTAAAAATTACATTTCTTTTTTATACTGTATTTTTAAATTTTCTTTTTTTTCCACTTACCCCATTGATTAGATAGATCTCCTAAAATGCATCAAAAAATGTTACTTAACCTTTTGATTTTAACCCTTCAGTCACGATATATTTATTTTTAAATTTCGTTATCAGAGCGTCCCCCCCCCCTCTAATTTCTAAACTATCAATTAAAAAAATCTGAAAAAATTCAAGAATATAGCTTTTATTTAGTACTTTCAATGAAAATTATAAAGAACATTGTAGCAAAAATTTTTGAAATACGTAACTCTTTTTTATAATTCGTAGTGAGAATGACTACGGAACCCTATCATGTGCGTGCCCAACACGTACTTTGCTGTTTTATTTTTATTGTTGATTATAATTTTTTGGGGGTATATTTCCTAAAATCTTCTTACCGAGTGTATACGTCATACAAAAAGTCACCCCAAAAATTTCAAGTTTCTAGGTCAAAGTAAATATTACTATTATTGTTTATATAAGAACGCTATCAACAAGCGATATTTAATACATTTTAAATAAATAACAAATCAATAAATGTCATTATTACTTTTTCAGCGACCTTTTGTGGACCAATTCTACAGATTGACGTGTTTTTTATGTATTATACAATGACATTTAAATCTTTATGTACTAATTGATAATAACTTGTCAAACGGTTGTAAGTGTTGCGCCCAAAAAAACTACTAGTCGTTAATAAATGGGAGGGGGTTCACATCATACGCCTCGCCTTTTTGTATTGTACTTATTGTAACTTACATGTATTATATTTTATATATGCAATATGTATAGGCACACTTTAAGGGATATACAAAACTATTTGTTATTAAAAAAATAGAAAAATATTCATACGAAACCGAGACGAGACGATCTTACCTAATTCTCGTCTAATCTTGTGTCTATAACCCTATTCAAAAGTAGCTCCCACGTTTATTGGTTTTTAAGACCACTGTTGTACATGAATCTTGGCTTTTGGGTATAAGTCGTGTCGGTTCGATCGAAGAAATTTTAAAACTGTTGTACATATTACAAATTTAATTATAATCGGTAGTTTATAAATGAGCTAAGGTATTTCTCGGTAAGCAAAACCCTAAAACACTGAAAGTATAATATTTAAATTTAACACTTTTTGAAGTCGTTTTTTATTTTTTTCTTTATTAAAAAGTTTTTTATGGACTTGACACCGACTTCAAAAACAGTTAAATTTAATTATTAAGATTACTTTTCAGTGTTTTTTTGAAGTCCGTTTTATTTTTTCTTATTTTTTTTATATTTTTCCCTTTTGAGTGGGGTATCTTTGAAGTTCGGTAGTATACTCCTCCAAACAAAATATTTGTCAGTTAAGCCTGAACTTACATAATAAATATACAGTGCGTTCACGATGAAAGGAACAAATTCGTTTAAAATTCAGGTAATTATTTTGTGGAAAAACGCTCGGACCCGTCGATTAGTATTTTTAGTTGCGGATTTTTTGACATAAGAAAATTGTATACAGGGTGTCTCAGAAAAAACATATACAGTCATCATTGGTTTTTTTAAATGGAACACCCTATATATTATACCATTTTTGAATTGTGCGATAAATTCACACTTTTTGTACGCATATCATATCTCTAAAATCAGTGGTTTTCGGAATAATGACGTTTGAAAATTGGCATTTTGAAATACACACAAGTCAAATAAAATGTTTAAATTGAAAAAATAAACTATGAACATTTTTTTAAAAGCCAACAAAAACATCTTGGTATTGCGAAAAAAAGAAAAAAACAAAAAAAAGGAAAAAAAAAGTTCAATGTTTTTTCTTTAATTTTTTTTCTTTTTTTCTTCTTTTTTTCTTTTTTTGCAATACCAGGATGTTTTTGTTGGCTTTTAAAAAAATGTTCAAAGTTTATTTTTTCAATTTAAACATTTTATTTGACTTGTGTGTATTTCAAAATGCCAATTTTCAAACGTCATTATTCCGAAAACCACTGATTTTAGAGATATGATATGCTGTACAAAAAGTGTTCAGAATTTATCGCACAATTCAAAAATGGTATAATATATAGGGTGTTCCGTTTAAAAAAATCAATGATGACTGTATATGTTTTTTCTGAGACACCCTGTATACAATTTTCTTATGTCAAAAAATCCGCAACTAAAAATACTAATCGACGGGTCCGAGCGTTTTTCCACAAAATAATTACCTGAATTTTAAACGAATTTGTTCCTTTCATCGTGAACGCACTGTATTAAATGAGTACAGAACCTTCTCCTTTTTTGAAGTCGGTTAAAAAGATTATAAAAAGCTCCATTCAAATTGATGTCGCTCGCAATTCTAAAATTTTAGTTATTACTAAAATTTTGACTTACTCTTGATTTTTTTATTTTCCGAGAAATACGTTAACATATTTGAATATTTGAAATGTTTTGCACCCCTACATGTATTGCGGTAAATCATAGGCGTAACTACTTGTAAAAATATGTGATTTACATACAAAGAAGTTACCAAATTCTGTGACCTTTTCAACGAAGGTGCGTGTTAACACAACCAGACCACGCGTTGCATTCAAATTATTGGTGTATGTAGTATCGCGCTCCAGTTCGATATAGATCATTTGACATTTCAAATTTGTTAATGTTTGTAATATTAATATGAATCTTTAACACTATCTATAGCAGAGCCGGTTTGACAACCAAATTACTGCCTAGGGCGCCAACTTACCATGCCTTTAGATTTATTTAATAGCATTTTTCTTATTAAGTATATATATATTATTTTTCATTTTTACGTTTTGTTTCACGAAATTATGAGTAGCAAAGTAAGTAAGTAACAGGTACACAAACAGGATGAGTAAAAAATATGGAATATTGCTTATATTTTCTAAAATATTAATTATTTAAAAAAAATGTTTTAGTAAAAGTTTTTAGAGAAATTATTTCGTATGTAATGTAAATCGTTTAATTTTAATAAATAGTTAATTTTTCTCAAAATTTTTCGTTTGCAATCTCATTAAAATTTTACGGGGTTGTATGCAAAAAAATAAGATCTATTCATAGAACCAATAAAAGAGATATGCTGCCATTTAAAAAATAGTTTTGGATACCATATCAACGTAACTGATAGCACCAAATATTTTTGAAGATTATCATTATAACCTAATAGGAAATAATTTATCTAAAAACTTTTACAAAAAGATTTTTTTTAATAATGAATATTTTAGAAAATATAAACAATATTAGATATTTTTTTCCCAACCTGTATACCTTCGTTATTATATACATAAATAGTTTAAAGATTGGAATTTTCACGTAGAAATACGTTTTTCCAATGGTACTAGGGGTTTCTCGGGAACACGAATGCAACGAAATACATATACATATTTTGAAAACTAAAAATCCTGGAGCAATAAATAAATCGTCAATATATGCTTTTATATGAAAATCTGTCAGTTGAAAAATTTAAAACGGAACCGAGATTCAGTTACAAAAACCGAGACTTGTCTAACTCTCGTCTTGCCTCGTCTCGTGTACATTGGCCCTGATCGTTAAAGCGACAGGAAACACAATTCAAAATAAATAATAATATAACCTTGGCACGCCCATGTAGGTACCTATACATAAAAGCACAAATAATGGGAAGAATTGTAGATAAAGCTATTTAACAGAATCAAGGACGTTCAAGGACTGTTATAGATATTCTAAAAACGAAATAAGATTATTAGGGATATGAAATATATGTTACGGATATGGATAGAGGTTTTTTTTCGTTGCGGATACGGTTATGAATATTGCTAGCATTTGTTTTTGCCTGCAATTTGTTTCTCAATAATTATTAGGAAACTACCCGAAATAATTATTTGACGGTGGTATATATTTTTTTGTTCTTTAAAATTGATTTTATCCCAGAAAAATGCATCTATAGGTAAAGTTACCTAAGTCCCGTATTGACTCTATTTTGCTATAATAGGGTAAATTATGTGTAACAAAGTGTTCAATCTGTATTTTACAGTTTTAACTTGTTCATTTAATTTAAAAAATAACGTATTATTTGTAAAAAAGTTTCTCCTTTTTCTTTTATACGAAATCTACAAAATAATAGAACTTGTAATTAACAATTAAAAAAAAAAATTATTTACCTTTTTAAATGATTCTATCCAAATATCATTTAATGTTTGAAGCACAAAATTTTTTTTTATCCATCCACATTAAGTTTTTGGCACAATTTTCGACAGTTCACTAAATTTAATTTCATTATCACTATTATTTGACAATTTACGTTTACTATTGATTAGTTAACAACCCTGAAAAATTATTTAGTTAATAGATTTGCATATCATAAATATTTATGTCTAGTTTGACATTTGTAAAATAAAAACTATAAAAAAAACTGTATCACTATAATTCGAATCAACAATACATACCGTGCATACACTGTTTTAATTCAAATACCGCTCTTTTTAAGGATTGTTAATTATCAATATTACAACAATCACTTTTTTCGATTGTTGAAGTTGTCAACAATGAGCCGATTTGAATTTTGTTTAATTAGTCGCATCTGAACATCGCGACGATTCGCACGCACACGGACTGTCAATCGACTAATGTGTAACAATACTGGATGTGCTTATTTTATATCACATATCACACACACATGGTCGCGTAAGTCTTCTCTGTGCTTCATGCGGTGTATGTGAACGAGTTTTTTTTTACAAACACGCCTCTTTGTTTTGTAATCTATATTAGTAAATATCACATTAAATATATATGGTATTCTGTACTTTAGATCAATACATTAAATATCAAATATAAATTATTTCGAAGACAGCTTTTTTAAATTTCATTTTATATATATTTTATATATATGATCATCTTATAGCATTGTTTTTGAAACAAAGACTTTTAACGTCACAAATTATTAGTAAAATAAATAGTATAACGGTGTTTGATTAGCTATTAATATTATAAATAATAAAACGGTACATTTTTACTCGATCAATTAAATTATATTTAATCATGAATACGTCAAATTGAGAAATTTAAAGGTTTTTTTATTTTTATGACCGTTGTGCGGTTTTGTGATTTTATAGTACAAAATGAAATTATTCGTAAAAACGATTGTTTTGTTGCAAACAATTATAAGTGCATATTAATTAAACAATTATTTAATTGTTTATTGTAACTGCTAATAGAAATCAAATTGAGCTGGGGTTTTTTATTTTATTTGATTAATTAAAATACATACAATTGATTGATTTAAATTTATTAACTTTATAACATAATGTCACATAAAAAACATTTGATGATTTCTTCACAATACTACAAATTACTCAACAATTTCTAAAACTGTTTGTAATGTAACTTAAATTTAATATTTTATTTTATATTTATAATTCCTGTATTTTTGTAGTTAAACTGGAAATAAGTTTATTATGTAAATAATAACACATTCTCTATATTTAAAAAATATATAAAATCACACAATTTGTGATTTCCTTGAATTTTTTTAATTTCATTTTATTACAAATCATATAATTTCTACTTTTTATATATACACTAAAGTATGTATAGTGTATAAGCATAGGTTCTGTAGGATTTCTTTAATATTCAATAGAAATTATTAATTAATTAATCTGCATAAAAAAATTGTTTACTAAAAATTATATTTTAAATTTTAAAACTGCAACAATAAAGTCACGTGAATTTCTTCGCGCATGCGCTACTGTTCCTTTTTATACATTTGACATCCATGTGACGTATTTCATAACCTAAAACGAGTGCCCAATATTTTAATGGATAAAAAACTGCGAATAATATAAAAGCATTTTTAATCAAAATGTTATGTAGAAATCGTCTTATTTCATTAACTGGAAGTTAGCATTGAATAATGTATTTAGTAATGTGTATAATATAAATAATAATAATATTTTTTTAGAAATCTATAACAATTTTGTACGTTCATTTACAAATAATAAACAAATACTACCGCAATGTACCAGCAACTATAAATTAAGTATATATAATAGTAAAAATGATTGGATTTGGGAAAGAAAACCTTTAGCTAGTATTCCAACTCTACCGCTATACACACCTAAACCAATTGAGTTGCCAGGTTCACTGTTATGGGTTCCTCCAGAATTACCTAGTTCTAATGATTTTACCATCGAAGCACCTTCAGCAGTGATAAATATAGAAGAGAAACAAGCTGCACGACTTATAGTTATTAGAAAACGTAAAATGAAAAAACATAAATTGAAAAAATTAAGAAAGAGGATGAAATTTGAATGGGCAAAGGTAATCTATAACTTTTTTATATTCGTGCAAACTATTCAACTGAGGTTTAATATTTCATTAACTATTTTTAGGTTCGTCAAAGAAGAGAAATGCGCAAAGAAAAAAAATTCCAAGGGCAATTAATAGCGCAAATTAAAACAGCGGAAAAGTTTTCTGCTGAACAATACGTTTTAGAAAAAATTCGTAAGGCTACAGAAACTCCTTTACCTCGACTATGGAAGGGAAGACGATTACCTGAATTTATTATACGACAAAAGTTAGGTTTAGATCAAAAACCAAAATAGATTTTAGATTTATTATTTAGTATAATGTCTTCATTTTTCTTGTTTCTACTCTCACTAAAATAATATAAATACACATTTTGAAACTTTCTTTTTGTATTCATGTTCTCCTGATGATTAAAAATATTTTAATTAGATATTGACATTCGAAAGTGACATATGTAGAGTGCAAAAACGTTATTTTTTGAGTTCTTTGTCAGTAAATTTGGTAATTATGTTACTTATTTAGTTTTTAACTTTCTGCCGTCGGTATGGACAAATTATAGCTACGGGATTTTCACATTGAAAGGTACTTGTTTAATATATGATTTTATTTATCTTCATAACAATAATAATTACATTGTCTTGGTGTTTGCTGGTATTAACACTACAGAAATAATATTACAATCATAGTTTATGTTCACAATAAATACATCTTAAATATAAAAATCGTTCGTTCTAATTATTAGATTTCTAAATTACAAAAAAAAACTGTTTTAAAACAAAGTTGCTCTGAATCTTTTTATTGAAACTATTGTGGATGTTACAGCAAAACGTTTCATAATGTTCAAAACTTTTTGACAACTTTATTTTAAAATTTTCAAAATTATTTCAAGTAGTAGATTTGGCCATAATATATGTACTATTTGTAATTCAGTATCTTTATTCTAATGAAGTTTACATACTTTAAAAAATGCGTGCAGTAACTTTTGGTAATTTTTTTTTAAAGTAAATGTTAAATCCTTTAATTTATTCAATTTGAAAAAAATTCTGAGTAAACGTAAATAATTTCAACTTAAATTAAATTAAAGGGTAAACATTTATAACATATCGAATTATGAAATAAATCATTCACAGGAGTAGATCGGTGACTTTATATACGTAAGAAAGAATTATGGCAGCCTAGGTTTCAAGATTAATTATATTAATCATTTGTCTACATTTGAGTAATCCACTCCTGGTCATATAGTTCGAATTTATATTGCCAAGCGATATGAACATGGTTGGCTTAAGGTAATGTTAATGCCCCTGAATGATTTAAAAATGGTTTTATTATATCTACGTTATTTTTTTTATTTTGAAATTACAGATGAAATAACAACTGAAACCGACCATGTGTATATGAGAATGATTATTTTACATTTAATGTGCATTAATGACAATTTTTTTAAAACATCCCTGTTTATAAATTCTTTAAACAAAGTTAAATCTTAAAAATTATTTTTTTCTGAGATGCAATTTTAATAGAGATTGTGCTCAAGAATTTTTCTATTGATATCTAAAATCTTAATAAATGATTATACAGTATTACTAAAATACTATATTTACTTTTATATTTATCTCAACAATCGGAAAAATAATGAAATTTGAATTTCTGGCACAGCTACCAACCATACTAGTTCACACCTGTGGTTCACACTACCAACCTGTCAATTGTTATTACATTATTGCATTATTTTGTGATACTTACAAACGAATAATAACAGAATAATGCGAGTAAGAATGTAACAGCAGTAGTAATAAATAATAATTGAACGTAATATATAGAAAAATCAACGGTTGATACGGAAATTTAAGGAAACTTCAAAATTTCATTCTTCTAATTGTTGTCATATGTAAGTACATTTTTATGAAACAAATTTAAACGGTATTCTAAATTTATATAAAAATTTATTGTTCAAAACAAATTGGTATATTTAACATTTGAATATCACACTGTTTTTTACGGAAAATACCTTTTTATTTATCTATAATAAAACCCTCAATATCTTTTTTATACAAGAGTTACGATTTAAAAAAAATTGTTTCGTTTTTGCTTGATATCGTGAATATCACAAAATTTATAACTTTCTCATTTACATATTCGTTTTCCTTATTATCTGGCATATCATTCCTAAAAAAAAACTTTAAAATTGGTCCGTTAGATCCCGAAATACAAGCAAACGAAAATATTGGGTCCGCTAACATGTGTTGTATTCAAGAGTTAATATTCCTTCTAAAGTTCTATTCAATGTGCTACACTGAAAAAGTGATTTTAAAATACCATGCGTAAAAGTATATTCAATCAAAACGTTATCTTGGGCATGGTAAAATATTGGCCATATATAATAATATTAGTGTGCATCTTAAAAAGAATGCAATGTCATTTAGCCATTGAGATTCATATTTTACATTAAAGGCATTAATGCGAAATACATTTATTTTTGTTCTGTCTTTTTACAACCATTTTATTTACGTAATTTTTCAAAATGTATTCAATTTAAAAAATCTTCTATGTAACAATAAACACATCTAAATCTTTTAGATTTCTCAAATTAAATTATTATGTTACATAATTTCTTGCCATCTCTAATACGTTAAAAACTAATCACATTTTTATATTTTTCAGTCATTTTCATTTGAATTTCTTGAGTAAATTTCTTGGTAGCTATCACAATCTCTAGTAAATATTATTTTTATTTGGACCAATGCAATTTAGTCTTGCTTATAACCATTCTGTAATGAACTGTAGTCACTAGATTTTTCACCCTTTTCAGGTACGTTAGCAGGTTCTTTTCGTTTGATTTGCCAGTAGACAACTAACCGTCCTGATAACATAAATAAAAATACTAATGCCGGCGCAGTTCTTTCCAATTTATCATTAACCATGTAATGTGAATACACTGCCATCACCATCAATAAAAGGAGACCGACATTGGCTCCGTTTTTCACAGTATCTGAAAATTAAAATAGTAAAAAATTATACCTACTATATATATAGTCCTCCTCAGATTAAATAATTTTACTTTTGTCAGAAAAGCTCGTTAAAAAATGTTCATTAACATTGTTGAAATAAAAGAAATACTTTTCTTTAATTTATAATAACAATGGAGAAATACCATAGATACAATAATTTAAATTATGTATTTACATTTTATTACAATAAGTTACTTTCCCGCCATTTTTAACTGTCAAATTATGTTTAATTTGATTATAAAATTAATTACAAATATATTATTTATTAAAATAATATTTAGTTACTACTTACGATTTGGTATAACAGCCATAGCAAAACCGAAAACGATTTCGGAAATTCCAACAATACGGCGATACCATTTTGAAGGCACCTTAAAATCTAACAATTCAGACAAGGGGAATACTTTGGCATATTTAACATATTCTTTTCTCTGAAATAAAAAAAATCATTAATATTTATAAAAATGTATTAATTAATTTATTTATTTTTAATTCTATATTAAAAAATATATATTCCGAACTGAACTATTTTTTTAAATATTCTCAGCACGCCCACAATGTACAGGCAACCCGCCAATATCCAAAATTAAAATAGCTAAAGAAACAAACGTACTGGTTGTATAACATTTATTTTATTACCTTCATAAAAAATATCGCAACTAAAACATGAAAATCTAAATTGTAATTAATTAATTTCAGGTTGTAAGTAATGTGGTGATAAATTAAAAATATAAACGTTATTTTTATGAAATTTATAACCATATTTAGGTAATGAAATTTTTTGAAACTTACCAAATCTTTATGAAGATCCTTCGAAACAATACTTGTTAATTTCATAGTACCGACAAATATAAAAAATAACCCTAATAATATAGAAAGTGATTTCAGGACAATAGCCATTTTTGATGAGATAAAATTATAAAATCGGTGTAGCACTTAAAAATAACTTTTCTATTATACGTGTATATGTGTGTAAATTCAATACAAATATTTTTATTTTATTTTTCACTTTAAATATTTGGCGCACTGACTGTTAGTATTTTTTATTTTGATTATAAACCGGAAATATTTAAGTCGTCCATTTTTCCTATGCTCGATGCTCGACGTCGTTTTTAGACATAATCAATAAGGCGTTTACTACGTTCACATACTACTTGCGAAGCGAACATTGTTTAAAAATAATTTTAATTAACATTTTCATTTTAATGGTTCTCAATTCAAGTAAGAAAATACTGGGCATATTATATTTTCAAAATAATAACAATTTTACACAATTGTTTATGTAAATTCTTAATTTAAAAACATTGTTCAAAATTCAAAATAAAACGTTATGAATTTTTATTTCGAAAATTTAGATGCTTAAAGGAAAACTTTATACATGAAATTAAAACCATGAGTTCAATATAAAAATATTTTATTGAATATAGGTTCATTATACAAATATACATATTTTAGGTTTTCTAAAATATCACAATAGAATCTCAAAACTTAAATATAACAATATAAGAAACTATACATGTACACATATAATTTAACATTAATAACCAGTTTCACCAAAGTACATTGTTGTTTCTAACAGCCTTGTAAATTTTCAAATAACCCAATCAGAGCCCAGCTTACTTGAAAATTTACAAGGCTGTTATAACTAATATATTTTGGCAAATCTGGGTATGAGTTAATTTTGTTGCCAATATGACTAATATTCAAGTCTACTGTTATGATTTCTTAATTTAGTATTTTATAAATTTTAAAAACATTAATGTATTTATTTTAATTAAATGCAGTATCTGTTATTATAACATCGATCGTTTAATAAGTAGTTATCAGTTTAACATCTGGACAAAATATTTAAAACGAAATTTTAAAAATACTTTATATCAAAATTTATAAATATTAAATGCATTTTAATAAATTTAAAAGTATTTATAAGTACATTTCTATAAGATACTATGATGCTGAAAAGTCAGAATATAAATAATAATAAGTAATAACTAATGAAAAATGTAGATATATGTATTAAATAAGTTCGTACAAAGGTGAGTATAAATAAGCTTTAATAATATTTATGATTATGCAATAAGTTTCATCTTGAATATGATCTACAGAGATCTATTTCTAAATTAAGATCAAAGTAAATCTGATTTACTTTTTCTCAGGTGGCAATTCAAAATTTACTATACATAATCTCTGGACAAATCGGTAGTTACCTGTATTCTTCATTTTGTAATAGAAATTTTACATAGTACTTACATATCAAAATATTTTTCTACGTTTTACTATCCTTATTTTATTTTCATTAATTATTTCTTTACAATAATTGGAAAATTGTGTTATAACTGGTTTAATTATAGTTTCAGAATTTGTTATACAATTTTGTTTCTGTTCTGGTATATTGTCAGTTTCAGAATTTGTTATACAATTTTGTTTCTGTTCTGGTATATTGTCTATTTCAATTACTTCAGATTTTGATTCTTTATTAAAATTGTTTATGTTTTCACTATTTATTAATTCAGAATTATTATGGTTAACTAATAAGTCTTCTTTTTTATTTATTAATTCTTTATTATCACACAGTTCACTCATATCAAAATTTATATTTTTATGTACTTTTGTATTATCAATATCATTAATTTTAGTTTCATTACTTTTATTTATGTTGTAATTTAACTCAAGTTCTTTATCACAATTTTTACTTTTTATTTCTTCACACACAGAATTCTTTCGTTGATAATAATCCTTTAAACTAACTTTTGTTGTATTCTTTGGTAGATTTTGATTCCTTTCGATACTATTTTTTAACTTCTTTAAAGTTTGCCCAACTTCTTTTTCTTTAGTTATAACTGTTATAACAGATATAATATTTTTTTCTTTTTTATTTAAATTATCATTCTTGACATCAATTAATTTTGAAACAGTATTTTCTTCTTTTGCATTTACATTAATTTGTTCAGCATTACTTTTAGATTTCATCATATTTTCCTTTTTACTATAATATTTAATATCCTCAATTTTTAATGTATTTTTCCTGTCAATATCTTCACTGGATTGCATTACGTTGCTTTCTATTTTATTTAACTTCATGCGTTTTGTATCTCCTTTCCTTTTATATTTATTGGAATCTCTTGGAGATTTTGAACGACTTCTACTATGTTTATATTTATTGTAATCATTTAATTTGGATTTATCATATTGTTTGTCAGATGAACGAGACCTATTTCTTATATATTTACTATTATCTGTTATATACTTCTTATTTGATTTTATTTGTGGTGATTTTGATCTACTTTTACTGTAATCGTTTTTGAGTTCTTTTAATCGATAGGAACTATGAGGTGAGTTGGATCTATACGAATATTGTTTATTTCTTGAAAAACGATCTCGAGATTGCTCATATCTGTTATAATCATCATTTCTATCTGCTTCAATCGTATCATATTTATGTTTAGTTGATCTATTATGCGATTCACTTCTTTCACATTTCATGTTATCTCGACTGTCAATGTTATTTTCCGATTCTTCATATCTAGCTGTACTTAATGTTTCTTTTGGAATCTTTAACTCTTGATCATTTCTTTCTGTTTCAATTGTATTATATTTACGTTTACTTAATCTATTATACAAATCATTTCTTTCATATTTCATGATATCTCGATTGTCAATGTTATTTTCCGATTCTTCATATCTAGCTGTACTTAATGTTTCTTTTGGAATTTTTAACTCTTGATCATTTCTTTCTGTTTCAATTGTATTATATTTACGTTTACTTAATCTATTATACAAATCATTTCTTTCATATTTCATGATATCTCGATTGTCAATGTTATTTTCTGATTCTTCATATCTAGCTGTACTTAATGTTTCTATTGGAATCTTTAATTCTTGGTCAATATTGACGAAGTCATTTTTGTAATTATCACCATCGTATTTAAAGTTTTTATTATTGAATTCAGCCTCATGATTATTTTGAATATAACCATTATTACGTCTAAATACAATATTGTCATTTTTTCGCTTTAATCTATCAATATATTCGTCTTTTCTTTCAATTTCTGCTTTTGCTGTTTTAAAAAGTTTTGATATATTAAATTTGAGACTAGTTGTTAATTTCTTCAGCTTCTCTATTTCTTGTTTTTGCAGTGTCACACTATTTTCTAACTCTGTGTTCTTTTCTTTTAAGAGTTTATTTTCAAGTTTTATCTAAAAAAAAATTTGTGAATTGAGGTTATATAATAAATAAAATATAAAAATATTACATTCTGAAGTTCAATTTCTTTGTCAAAATCTTCCAAGTCATCATAAATATCATTAGACATATTTAAACATGAATTGTTAATGTTTTAATTATTATAAATGATAATATAAATATCATAAATATAATTATTATACCGCCAAAATTTGTGTCAACTACTATCAACTGCTAACTTAATGAAAGTGTTGCTACCATTTAGTACTACCAATTGTATACTGACGCAAACTTATTAATAAACAATTATATTTATCGTAATTTAATTAATGTAACTTAAATTTATTTGAATTATCATAACAATTTTATCATTTCTACAGATATTTTTGAAATTTGACTCAAATGTAAACACATACTATGTTGGCATTACTGATTCACTTAAGCCGTGTGCTGTGAAGCCCAACAAGTTTTTCTCGTATAATAAACTTGTACTTTCAGTTCCAAGTTACGCGTCACAAGTCTATAATGGCGTCAGTGTTTAAAAGTTATTATCGTGCGATTTGTGTATGTTATAAACTGAAATATGTGTGCGAATATGAAAAATAGTGGAAATAATTGTAATATTCAAGTATAGTTTTGTGTTTGAAAAGTTACAAAAGTTTATTCAGTGCCTTTTAATAGATATAATAAAAGTGTCACAGAATTTGACTTATGACGTTTAATTTAACAGGTAGGTAAACAAATTTACCTGTTAAAATACACAAATATATTGAAAACTATTATTTAATCAATATATAGTATCTAAAACAAGTTTTATGTAGTTTAAAGGTACGTAAAAATAGTTTCAATAAAGTTTTTTAAAAGTATTATAGACAATTAGGTACCTCTATATACATTTATATTATACCTACATGCATTTAAACTTTTTTTAAATATACATGCCGTATTTAATAGGTCGTTTTGAGGAATTTAAATAATTTTATTTGTATAGGTATTTATTGCGAAGTAAAAAGATAATAACATATTTAAAAAAATATTTTTCATATTTAATCATTTTTCTCGGAATATTGAGTCACTTCTTTAATATTTGCTCAATTTTCTAATTATTTTGAAGTCTTTTTTTGTTAATATTACATTTATATGTTTGTAATGCAATTTACAAATATTTATAAATAGATTTTTTATTGAATTTAGATTTAATATATGTACTGTATAAATAAATACAACATAGGTATATTTGTACAGTTTACTTACTACCTAATTATAATTAATCTACCTATTACAATAAATTGAAGTTTAAGGTCATTTAAGATACTTCTACATTATTATAAACAGTTTTTTAAAGATTGTTTGGGTTTACTAATATATTAATGTGATCAATGCTTTAAAAAAACAACTGTTAGATATAAGTATATTTATCAAATTAGAACATTTGGCATTGAAATTTGCATTCTATCAGATATGTGTCAAAATCAGATTTATATCAATGAATTTTTCTCTGAACACAGGGCTGGTCTTAGGAAATTTTAAGATATTTTTCTGGGATATTATAATTTTATTTATATTTTTCTGAACCGATTAAGATTGTAGGCAATTATATTTTCTATGAATAATATAACCTTAAACCTTTGATTACTCACAGATAAGCGGAAATAAAATATTATTGGTTTAATTTACTAAAGCTACGCCTGCTATTACCAATAATGTATGGAATTGTGAGTAATAAATAGGTATGCGTATTTCACATTTTATAATGTACCCCCCCCCCCCCCCCCCTAATAAATTAAGTTTTTACAAGATAAGTATTGAGTAAATTGTTTCTAGTCTATAATCTACTCGTGAAAAAAAGTTCATTGATGTAATTATTTGTCTACAAGTTTCCCCCTCTAGAATTTTTTTACGGACGCCCTTGTGTCTCATATTATCTTATGAATTATTACTCCCTCTGTTCCGAAATACTGTTCCGATTTCACGTTTTTTTTTTGTGTTCCAAAATACTATTCCGATTTGATGTATTTACTGTTTTTGACTAGAAAAAAATCAAATATCTTTAATAAAATGACATTTTTAGAAAATAATAATTATATTACATAAAAAATGTGTTTAATTAACAACTTAATTTATTTTCAATAATTCTTTACGTTGAACGCAAATCGGAACAGTATTTCGGAACAGAGGGAGTATTTTTTAATCTTCTGTTTTTCTAATATTTATAATTTAAAAATGTCGTAAACCGTTGGTGGCCCCTTTTTCTGGTTTTGTTACCACTGGATGCATGCTCTGGGTTCATCAAAATTCTCCTTATACAGTTGTGTTGCTATTAGTATTCTGAAAGGGTTCATTTATCTAGACAAAAGACAACAGATTCATACGGTGCTGGTTTTTTTTAAAACGTTCTCATTTGTTTCTTACGAAATGTTGTTTTTGTAGATTGTAGACCCTATAGTTGAAGGAATAGAGACAAAAAAAGTGATGAATAGTGATGCATTCGGGAAGTTGAATTTTTTTGGATTTCCAAGATTAGTTGAAAATCAAAAATTTGGAAAAATCGGCCATGTGCGTCTTGAGAAAATTGCATAATTGTGCATTTTTGATACATTTCGAGTGTATCGCTACACTGTTTTTGAAATATCTCCAGTCTATTTGTCGTAGGAAAATAAAAAAAATAATAAAATACTTAGTGTGTAAGTTGTCGTTAAGGCAGGTAAAATAAAGTTAACATACACACATGATTTCCCCTCTCGCTGTTTGTTTATTTCCCTCGGTATCGTTCTACAGTGTAGCAATACTCCTAGCACCACCAAGCGTCAAAAATAAATAGTTTTGCGTTTCTATCAAACGTAGAGAATGCGCTTAGAGATTTCAATTGCAGTGAAATTTTTGTTGTAAAAGTTTTTACGTTTAATAATAGAAAATTAAGTAAGTTTCCAGTTTTTAATCTATTCATTTTGAATTATAGGTTAAGTTAGGTTAGGTTAGGTACTGTGCTATAGATGTGCACAAAAAAATGTGTGTATGTTGCCGTTAAGGTAGGTAAAATATTTGTCGAATTTCGACCATAGGAACAAATTAATATGATATTTAGACAAAAAATAAAAATTATATATAATTTATAAAAATGAAAAAATTACGCTAGTGTGCAGAGGTATATTATATCTGTTGGTATGTCAACAATTTACAGATGCAATTTATATTATGTTGTCTAATGTGTATTTATTTGTAACAGAATACCATAAAATTATTTGCAACAGAAAGATGTACAGAGCTGTGGTACAAATTAACTGATGATATCAGTTGTTGTCCGATATTATTCTATCTACGTTAATTTTATTTCACGCCCATACTGCAATCACTAATATACTTGAATATGAATTAGTTAGTCAGTATGGTTCGTTGAAATATTACGTACCGTAAAAAAATGTAACGTGGCTCAAAATGAGCGTGAGCGATATTAAAATTTTTGATCGAAATCAGGGGTGTCAAAATAAAATAATCGTGGGTGTCAGTTCTGACATGAAAATAGGAATAATATAATCATACGTTCGTGCCTGTTGCGGCTGCGTACTGTACTTGAGATGGGTGTATTTGTTCACTGTAGGTGCATAAAAGTTACCCTGTACAAAATTCACTGCACTCTGTCTGTCTGTCTGTTACATTTTCAAGGCTAAATCACTGAACCGATCTTGGTAAAGTCGGATAAGTGAATATTTTTCTGTCCGGCAAATATTAATAAATATCGGATCGTTATGATACCGATGATTTCCACGCGTCGCACTGGAAAATCGGAAAATACACCTATTTTGTCCGAGTAATTATTGGGTTTTAGACATTTTCATTAAACAATCCTGAAAAAATTAGTTGATTATCAATAAATTTTCAGAAGTAGTTATTTTGACAGGTTTAAGGTGGTAGTCACCCTAAACTTCCCAAAAAGTTTGTCGGACAAATTTTTTCTCGCACGTTTGTCAAAATTATCTTACTCCTACAGTTTGAAAAAAATTATATCTATATTTTTTCATAAAACACCAAATACACGTGTTTCGCAAAAATAGAGAGGGAAACAGTGGCGTAGATAGCATTTTGCGATGGAGGGGGGGATAAATAAAAAAAGAAATTAATAATAATTTAATTGAATGACCTTTTTTTATCATATAGTTATATAAACTGTAGTCAGTGTACCCTTTATTACTAAAAAAAGGTCGTCCAATTAAATTGAAAACCTTCTTTTTTTTTTAATTAATCACTTTTACTATGTTATTCATACTAGAAAAGTTAAAAAAATTGTCTCTCATTTAAAAAAATGTCTTTGAGTTTTCTCATGATGTAGACTCATGGGGGGGTGATTGATCACCTTGACCCCTCCCCCACCCTATCTACGCCACTGGAGGGAAATGTACGATTACGAAAAGTTTTGCTGAGGAAAAAGGTTAGGTTAGGCATAATTAAGCGACACAAGAAGTTATAGAGGGATATTATTCGATTTCGTCATTTAATGGCGGGCCCCTAGACTATACTTTGTATCCCGAAAAAAACACTAATTCCACGCAAATGAAGTCATGGATAACAGCTATAGTATACAAGTCTTGAGGCTTCCGCGGTGATCTTGATATGGATCTTGGCTTCTGGCTTCTACACCCAGAAGCCAAGATCCACAGCTATAGTATGTTATAAAAGTTCATTTGTCATTAAGCTGCAACTTAACCATTAATATGTTTCAGCTAAATATGTATATCCGTAGGAAGTATAAAGTTGCAAATAAGCTACAGAATAATTATTCATATTATTAATGTGTGTTGTGGAAGTTTTAAAATGATGAATTAAATAAAAAATTAAAAATAGCATATTATGATAATTAATTTAAGGGAGGCCTGTTTTAAGGAAAATTAACAATTTTGTAATAAAAATATACAACAATAAAAAAATATTGAATAATTAGGTCGTGTAGTTAATATTTTTTAATATTTATCAATTAAAAAGATTTCACTTAAAAAAGTACGGCCTAAGCTATACGGAGAAATTGCTAGTAAGTAAAAAATTCTATAGTGGGTGTGGTTGGTATCTTCTGCAAAATCATACAAGAGCCGTTGAGTTTATGTATGTAGGTATTTCGTGTATACATGTATATACATATGTGTATATAAACACAAATGTACGTCTAATATAATGTAAATTAAATAGTACATGTTTACACGTGTTTCCGGTACGAGTGAGGATTGTTTAAATACAACCAGGTTCCGTAATGTAAAGGTATGATATTGATAAGTAAGAAGCAGAACCTACCAGGGTCGACCAAAATCGCGGAGATACATACTTCGTATTATGTTGTACATATAATAAATATAAAGTATAAAATAAATAAATTTAACAGTTTTTTAAGTCGGTTTTATTTTTTTCTTAAAGTTTTTTTATTAGCTTGGCAACGGCTTTAAAAACTATTAAATTTAATTATTTTATACTTTTTTTTAAAGTGTTTTATTTTTTTCGTAAAAAGTTTTTAATTTTTTCATTTTGAGTGACGTATCTTTGAAGTCCATGGTCAGATTCTGATAAAATTTATATGGGACCACTTCGGGAGTATATACTCTTTCAAACAAACAAAAATCGTCCAAATTGAGAGCCTCCTCCTTTTTTTAAAGTCGGTTAAAAAGAAATGTATCATTAACATGTATTTTCCTAACGTCAAAAACGTTGATATCTCAAAGTTAGCTCTGTGTGGGGTGGTAAATTAGTGCAAAACAGTATCCAAATGTAGTTTTTCCGAGTACTTGCACTTTATTATGTGCGCTCACATATTTGTTATAGCATTCGTATGTGTTACAAATGAGGAGCAGCAGAAATAATTTTTTTTTTCAATTCGGCATTTAAAACGTGTCCCGGAACAAAATCTAACAAATCTACTATAAAACGACAGAAAAAAATTGTGTGCGGTTATTACGTTAAAATTTCTTTTTTCTTTTCAAATGTGCCTTATTAATTAAAAAGTTTGATTATTATTGTTTTCTTTGACTTTACAACTTTTTGCCATTACAGGTTATGATGTCTCTGTGGTTCTTAGATTAGACAAGACTATGGATACATAACAACCAATGCTAGTCCGTATATGAAAGTGTTACCAAAATTTGTCGGCGGTCATCTTTTTTTAATTGTCAAAATCGCATATTATCCCAGAGGCGTCAGTTGAAAATTTATAATATGCAAATATACTTTAAATTACAATTGAATTTAGTATGTATGAGAGATGATAGTTCCAAATAGACGTTTCTCTGTTAATCAATTATCACTGAAATACTTTTAAAGACAATATAAAACATTTATTATTAATTTAATTGTATAATTCAAAACAATTAATATTTATTTTAAAATCTGAATGATACGCCAATGACTCGTGGAGCGATATGGTAACAACGATAGGTAATGTGTTATTTATCCTTTATCTTTCCTTGTCTAAGCTGTGGTTCAAATATAGATAAATCCAAAATCGGAACAAAACCGAACATCTATTTTTTTAAAGTTATCCATCTTCCAACTTGTGCAAAGATAGTTCAAAATTTGGATATTAAAAAATCTCCACTGTACCAACCTATAAGTCCTATAACCATACTCAAAAGTTTACAAAAGTACATGAAAATAGGGTAGTTACATTTTGACCTCCTGTAAAATTTGTAAAAATGTATTTATCCAGTTTTGTTCTGCTGCTCCTCACATTTTCTATGTTGGTAATTTAACAGTTGGTATTAATAATATGCAATGTCCACGTGCCTTGTATGCGTACGTACACGTGCGTTCCTTCACGATTTTACAATGTACAATCATAACTTTGGGATTCGAGACACGTGGTTGTAGAACATCGGCGCGACATTAAACGTGTCCCCGTTGGATAGGTGTTGTTAACAGGAGAAATGTATAGTTACTAGTAACCAAAGCTGAATATAGTGAGTTTGGTGCCCTGGGCGGAATCTCCTCCCCGAAATGACTTTAATATCAATTCAATTATTAAAAATATATAATCAAAAACAATTCATAAACAATATACATAAATTTAAAGAGAATGTTGACTACATTGTTTTTCTTATAAAAGCATTTTAATTTGTACTTGGAAATTTAAAGGCAATAAGATGTCTGATTCAATTCATTCCTACTTTTAGTTAGCAAGAAATATTTACGATGCGATTTTTCTTGCAAGTTCAGGGATTCCCCGTGACAATTCAAGGAATTTAAATATGTAAACGTTTTGTTATTATTAAAATTTTCTTTTAACAAGATTTCGCACCAGTTCACAAACGGCGCCAAGTTGTATTTTCAGATAGATAGATAAATCAAATTGAAAAACAAACTTATTTTATTTTAAATTTTATATCAATTTCTTTCAGATTTTCAAACTAATTTTCGTGAACTTTTTTAATGTGATCTTCGGCCTATTTTAATTGATTGATTTGGTTTTACACGGTTTTAGAAAATTTTGGAACGTATCCCTAATTTTACAATGTAAACAATATCTTTTAGTGCGACTTTTTATATGCGGATTTCTGTGGAACGTATCTAGCGCGTGGAAAGAGTCACTGCTGTATATAATAATATATAAATTTGACCAAAGGTTACTACAACACTTCTAATTGTCCCCATGTTAAATTTATTATGTCTTAATCAACTTGGAATACACTATAAACCACTATAAGCTATCGAAAAAAAGTGCAGTATAAAAAAAATTGCATATAAAGACCTTTTTTTGCTTTTCACACTAACATTATTGTATTTATGATGACAATTTTTTTTATTAAACAAAAAAAAATTCTTGGGGAATTCAATAACGTGCAACTTATCTTCCATCTCCATGTATGTACTCCTTCTGCGAATTTCGACTGATTATTATTACTATCGTTCCAGTTTGTATTTCTGCTGAACATCTCAGATTTTTATTTACATTACAAATTAGATTAATCTGTGTAGGTATTTTTAGACACGATACGAGTGTTGTGTTTTTTTCTAGAGAGCTGACTGCTGTGTAACTTGATTACCCTACAGAGCGCGGGCGTTTGTTTACTGTAATTCAATTATGGTGTACACGTAAAGGGTTTTGCACTCTTTATGCACTTGGGGAATGTTTTTTTTTGCAACCTAACACCTTTGACATATATGATTGTTATTGATTTTGTATATATAAATTGTCGTGACGTATCCATTTGATTTTTGATGTATTTTTGACGTATGTGGTCTACCGTTGATTTTATAACTATAGCAAGAGCTGGATATGAACTAAGAGGTAAAAAGTTTAGTCTGAATTAATTGTTATGCTCAGGGGTTATTTTAGTGTGTACTTGTAGCTTGTTTCTGCAGTTCCAAAAATGAAATCTGCAGTTGTAAAAGCTAATTGGTGTAGTTGAAAAATGTGCATGTAGAAAGAAAAATATAAAAAAGTGTTAAACAAAAAAATGGTCACTATAATTTGTAAGAGAGAAATATACAAAGTGTAGAGCAAAAAAAGGTATTTTTGCAGTTGAAAAATTTACTTAAAATAACCCCTGGTTATGCTCATAGGTGGAGGGAGGGGTGATCACCCATCTCGGTGTGATTTCACTGGGAATTTTTGTTTATTTATTAAGTTATGATTTTGTGTTTTTGATTTCGTTAAAAGTATGTTTGTTATAAAAAAATTACGCGAAAAGTTGAAATTTTCAAACAGTTTTCGAAATATGGGTTCTCAAATTTATTTTATTTTTATTTTGGATAAAAATGGCTGTGACTTTTGAACGAATTTTAAAGTATTATACATGTCATTATATATATTTTGATACGCTAATTTTAAATCCATGAACTAAAATCAATTGTAACCATCATTTTTCTCGAAAATTTAAAAAAATAATAATTTTGAGAAGCCATATCTCGAGAACTGTCTGAGATATAGATCTGCGGTTTGAAAATTTCAACTTTTCACATCCTTTTCTAATAAACATACCTTAAAGAAATCGAAAATACGAAATTGTTCGGTAATATCTATTTCACGCAATAGACATGAAATTGTCAATGAAATATCAACTTAGAGATAAGAAAATAATAATGATCCAAAATTGTGTTTTGATTTCGATAAAAGAATATTTATTATATAGAAAATTAAAGTTGTAATTTTTTCAAAATTTTTAAGAAAACTGACCGTAATCTTTAAAAAAATTATTTAATTAGTTTTACATAAGACAGTGGGCCTATGGCCTACGTGCTTGCGGAAGCCAGAGCGACCACCTCTGTTAAAATAGATAATTAATTAAATTTACTTTTACATAATAAAGGCTGCATGAATGTTTATGAAATATCTCACATATCTGTCAATTAAATAAATACACTTATATGAACACGATTAGTGAATGTTTATATACAATTATCAAAACTATGTCATTTACACATCTATTCACTAAAAGTAAAACATTATATTTATGAAACACTGTGTATTATTTAAAAACATTGCTGCCTTTTCAATAAAACAATGAACTCAATGTCATATTGCCTTTGTTGATTTATACATGCCTGATTTCTTTATTTTTATTATTTATAATAAATGCCCCCCCAAGCAAACTTTGCTAGCTAGCAAGCACTTTCAAATAAGAAATCAAACTTATATGACAGTTCTTTTGGAGTTTGTTGTAGACTTTGACAAGTGTCGCGCACGCGTTGTAGGTAAATACCAACGGTATTAAAACAGTGGTGATATTATGAAAATTATTTTGTACGGTGAAAGATGCGAACTGTGTTACAATTAGTTGAAGTGCCACTGCTCTAAATTCTATTGCTAATCCATAGATACTAGTACATAATTAATACCCCATTTTAAAGTGCTTGCTAGCTAGCAAATTTTGCTAGCTCATTTATAAATTTATAATACCGGACATAAGACTTCATATAAGAAAGAATCGATGAAGCACAAATGAATCGAATTTTGTGTGTCATCTCAAGACAAAAACCTACTACTTATATGACCCCCCCCCTCCCTTTGAATCATTATAACAACCACGCCACTGCATGTTGATATATAAATTATTGCAATGTAGCTTTATACAAGACATATAGTAGGTAGTTGTATATGTGAAATATTAACAAATTACATCGCAGAAATATGTAAAGAATCTACGCGATGATTCATAGCAATCACAAACAAAGACATTGGTGAAGGTGGTACCTCCGAACAAGCGAGGAAAGAGGTAATATTACTGTCACGCCGGAAATAGGAGTTAACTATCCATGACATTTGTAACAGAAAAACGCATTGTGAATGTATAAATATAAGAAAATACATCGCAAAATTGTTTCTTTTATATACACGAGAAATTAAACAATGCAGTTATTAGAGAATGTAAAAACAGAAGTCAAAATTGTACCTACATTTCTATTGTAATCATATAAGTAAGATACTGGTACCAGTCTTGGCCGCTTTAAGAGTAAGGTATACTGTTTTTTGGAATTATGGACTTCTTTTTTGTAATTCTCATAAACTCATGTTACCAATAAAACAAGTATTTTTTTTTTCTCCAGTAATGGATAAAGTAAAAATAGTAATGGGCACCCAGTGATCAGTGATTTACACATGCTAATGATTACAAAATAATAAGTACTACAAAGTTATAAAATTAAGAATCGTAAAATTTGAATAAATAAATAGATCACACTAATAATTAGTTTTAACATCCACCATTTTGACACCCGTTCGCAGATTGTCATCAAATTAATCTGTTTTACAGTTAAGTGTCTATAGATTATGATTCAGTAATGGCAGTAATCAAATATCTACAAATATTTATAATTTAGTACATTTAATTAAACAAATTGCCAACACTGGGGTATGATCTAAGACTGGTTCAATTCATTGTTTTTTGACTATATTCGTAGCTATTATAATAAATGCACTTTTTGTTGATTTAATTAATCGCTTTCGATTCAGAAAGGCTAAAGTAAAAGGAACGTGTATTTGTCGATCATCTTGTAGACACTATATACATATATATATATATTAAATTAAATGCATGTGCGTACGTGTGTAATACAGAATTCAGACTTACATTCCAATCCCATGCCCTCATACAAATGCCGAGCCTTTGTTTTGCTGAATAAACCCTTTTATAATATAATATATAGAAGTCTTGTATTACAAATTCTAAAAGAAGGTTTAATTATTTAATTTAATAAAAATCTTAAATACTAAATCAAGAAGAGAAAATAGGAAGATGAGCCTTAAAAAGCCAATTTTTATGATACAAAAATGAAACTTTTTATACTCTTGCTGTCATTTGTATAAAGAAATCAAAAATAAAATAATAATGTTTCTATTTGTAACGCTTTTGATTCCCTCCTCCCCTATGTAAGGAATCGTAAGATTTTACGGACCCCCCCCCCACCTTCCGTCATTAATAAACGCTTCTTAAAAACTGTCTTGACCTGAAACAGAAAGATCAATTTAAAATTTTGAAATCGGAGAACAATTTTTTTGTCTCATTCTAAAACGATCACAAAGCTTCTTATATCTTTTGCTTTGAGGAAGCAAATTTTTAGAAACATTAATAAATAAATAATAAATAAATAAATTGTTATTTAAAAAGTATTCAGATTATCCATGTACTGTTAACCTGAACAGCTGATAATTTAAAATTTCCTATATTGATTCAAAATTAATTATATATACCTTCTGCTACCTAATGACCAACTATATTATAAAACTATAATTTAATGAAATTTAGCTATTCTGTGTTCACATAACAGTAAATATATAAGTATGCAATACGATACGAAGAGCAAGGTCTGGTTTAAATGTTTTGACTACCTAAAGAGATTCTGCAGTAAGTGCATTGACTCCGAAACAGACCTGTCTATTATATGAATCTTAAGTCGACGGTACCAAAGCATTTTATAATTGTATTTAATCTTTCTGCACTTTATAAATATCTAATTGGTATATAAATGAACGCTCAAATAAATGCATGTTTTATGTAGTCATACTGGATACAAATGCATTTTTTTTTATTAATTACGTCGTCGTAAATTATTTAATATTTTTGTTTCGAATAATTTTTGATATTAGAAGAAAATACATTAAGTAAAAGTTGTAAGGAAAATTATAATCTAAAATTAATTTTCTCTTATTTGTAAGGAAAAATATATTTAAAACGGATTATAGTTTATCCCAAGTGGTAACAAACAGAAGAAGATTTGAATCATCTATTATTTGAATGCAAAAACTATGATAAAGAACAATGCCAACTTTGTATAATGGCAAAAAATTACTCCCGCTGTACAACATAGCTCTCTATTGAGCACAGTAGATTTATACATATACAAAATGATTTATGAATTCAAAAATACAATTGTAACAGCCAGTGGGGAGAATTTTGTAATACAGTCGTTGCGAATAGCGTTAGTACACCCCCGTGGCAACTAGAGAATCAGAGGCATATGGGGCTTTATGGGAGCAATTCGACAATGACTGTATAGGCTAAGATAGAAATAAGAACCTATTGTATGTCCCTAGGACCGTACCCGTGAATGCAATGGGCTGCATGACTGTTTCCTGCCCTGATTGTTCCAGAGCACTTCCCGATCCCCCCGGTAATCTATGCCTGGTCGTGGCACAGTGACGTTAATAACTGGCAAATTTCTTTGTTTATTACATGAGAATAAATAGGAAAAATATTTGAAACGAGACTATGGAGTTGTTATAAAAACCTATAGACGAAACGAGATTCATGTGTAGTCTTAAGGCCTCTATACACCACCCAATCTGCTGGGCCGATTTGTCGGGAGGTAGAGTGGGGGTACTGCAGATTGTGTAGTGTATAGACAAATCAGGCCGATTATTCCGCGAAAAGTCGGCCCGATTTGCCTATACATGATCCAATCTACAGTACCCCAACTCTGCAGATTATGTGGTGTATAGAGACCTTTAGAAAAATTCCATGACACCCTTGACGAATGTTTTTATTTTTTTAAATACTTAGTACAATTGTGTGGAAAGGAGGGGGAGGATATTTGAACATATTTCACACAATTATCATTGGTGTTATATGTTTTATTTCATTCTAATAATAAATAAAGATCGTGAGAATTGTTCTAATTACCATATATATACAGTATACAGTATTTAATTATTCATGATTTTGTTCTTCGGTACTAATTTCATATAGAGTGTCTTCTTCAATGTAACTACTTCATTATTTAAAATTCATTGTTTCCAAACACCCGCTTCCAGGTCATAGGTTAACTTATTGCATGTAATAGCTGTATAGATGTATATTAATTATATATAAAGTTAATTGTTATTAATAATTATTATAATAGTAACAGATAAGACATGCGGGCCGATTGTATCTCGTGTACTATTTAAGCGTTTGCAAAATAATTTTCATGTCGATAGTTAACGTACCATTATAATAGACTACAGTTTTTTTTTTTTGGATTTTCGATTCTTGAATTTTGAATTTTTTCATCCATTTTTTTTTTTGAATTTTCATTACTCCTCTAGAGTAAACTCACTCACACGGCGGCAACTGTTTAGGGCTCCGAGGTAAATGTTGGGCCTGGGGACTCATTAAGTAAAAACAATCTTATAATTTATAATTTAAAAAAAAATTCTGCTTTCTATAAAATGATAACGAAAATCTTGTATCGAGTAAGGTACTGGCACCAGTCTTGGACAATACCCCAGTGTTGGACACTTGTTTAATTGAATGTATTAAATGATAAATATTCGTTGATATTTAATTATTGCCATTATTCAATCATAATCTATAGACCCTTATCAGTATAATTTGATAATGATTTAAACTAATTATTAGTGTAATTATATTATTTTATACATATTATCATATCATCTGTACATTGTTTAAATTTTACGATTCTTTATTTTATAACTTTTATTGTGTAGTAGTACTTATCAATTTGTAATCATTATTAGTAAGTGTCCATTACGGGGTGCCCATTACTGGAGAAAAAACAAACAAAATAAAAGGCTATAATTAAAAAAAAAAACTATATTTGCGGACTTTGGTAATTAAATTGATTTAATAAAGAAGTACTTGTTTTATTAGTAACATGTGTTCATGAGTAGGTATTACAGAAGAGAAACCCATAAATCCCAAAAAACAGTATACCCTGCTTTTTAAGCGTCCAATACTGGTTCCAGTACCTTTTATTGGAATGTATGTTGCAATAGATTACGAAACGTTAGCTAAGGACGGTTAACCACTCAACAGGAAATAAAAACTCTTTGCTCGAGTTACGCTTGGACTAGACTGGGAACTGGTTAATTAAGTTATAAGAGAAATATAGTAAAATGTAAATATGCCTCTAGTGCAAATCTGTAGTAATAAAACTAGTGTACCTTATCATTATCAAGGTATATAAAATCTGAAAGTTTATAAAACATTTGAACCAAGTATTTGCCTTTGGTGTAAAAATAGAATGACATATATATCTTTAAAATTTGTTAGTACATATACAACCTATCGAAATTAAACCACAAAGATCACTAAAAAGAGATATAGTCATTAATGCGGTTTTCAGATAAAAAACATTCCAATTTATAGAAAATAAAATGTAGTTCCAAGGTTTTTAAAATACCTAACTACGTATTAGTCATACATACATTATTTTTTAAATGCATCAGCAATACTAATGTGTACCTAAATACATTATATGAAAGTTTAAATAGATAAATATTTTTTGCCCATTTTTAACAAGTGTTTTCTCTCTTTATAGTTAGAGCCATTTCACACGAACAGTTTTTATTTAAAAAAAATTGGTTCTAAAATAAATTAATAAGTTATCAATGCTTGAAATAGAAAATATGTTAAGTGGTCCAGAATTTCATTCTGACTGGAGAAATGTATTTAAATAAATAACTATACAAGCTGATGGCTTTAATAAACAAAATTAAGGACTAAAAAAACATTTCAGCTGATTTATATCGGTAGATATTTTTTTTTTAAATTCATAGACTGAGAAAAAGGATTAGTAATAGTATTAAGTCGACGTGATTTCGAAAATATTTGTTAATTATTTACAAATTTAATAAATGTTATCAATTAGATATTAGGTAACAACTATAACAACACAACGATATGAGATTTATTAACATTAACTAAATATCGTGTTCGCCATTAGAAACTATACAGGGTAGTTCAATAGTGCGTCCGGCTTTCCTAGCGCACTTCCCGTAGGAGATAGAAAAAAAAGTTTGGTACATAATATTATTGGTTTGAAAAGATCAACGTCGTAAAATTATTTTCAACAATACAGGCTGTCCCATTTTTTCGGTATAATAAAAACAAAGATTTTTTTAAATGGAATACCCTATAACGTTTTATGTCTTTCGATGTCGTTTCTTAACCTCTACATTAACGTCTGTTTGTTTTTTAATTTAGTGACAGTGTTGCCAAATTAGAATTTTTTTTCCGAAAAATAATCCATATTCAGGCTCAACTATAAAAAATCGTAACGACCTCGTTTTTTTTTTAAGTGATGAATTTTTTTAGCAATAATGTTAGTCCAGGTAAAGAGTAACATTTTGATAATAATCAATTTTAATTTAGTTCTACTGGGTGTTAATAAAAAAATGCCAAAGTTTGCAATCTTCAAAATGATAAAACTAATTTTTTTCAAATGTGACTACCCTTTTTTTATTTCACTATTCGATGGGTTTTTTTCTCCTTTTCAATTTATATAGAGGATATCTTATGTCTAAACCCCATACTTTCTGAGATATTCAATAATTTTCACAAAAGTAACCATTTCACCACGTTTTTATGCACCGAAGTAGGCCAAACAAATGCAAAATAAATATTGTTAACTATAAAATAACCAAGTCTCGTTATCATAAATAATCTCTTTTCTTAGTGTAATTATGCATTACGTGGAATTTGTATTTTCTTATCTAATCAATTTTCGGGGTACGAAGTAGCCTATGTCCTTCCTCAGGATAAAAGCTATTTCCCTGCCAAATTTCATCAAGATCGGTTTAGCGGTTTAGCCGTAAAAAGGCAACGAAGACAGACAGGCAGAGTTACTTTTGCATTTATAATATTAGTATGGATTAATAGATAGTATAGAGAATGAAAAAATGAAGAAAAAAATTATTAATACACGTCAATTTAAAAATTCTGGTCACAATTATCTTAAGAATTTATGAAAATATACTCTTTACATTTAAATGGGTAACTGAAACCCCATTAATTGTTTTTGCCTGCTATTTTCTTAGAAATAGTAAATTTCTTAAATACTTATCAAGATAAAAGTAGAATAAATTATTAATTTTAAAAAATACAACCTTTTGTCCAATACGGAACCACTGTGCGTTTTTAGTTAAAAATATGAATTAAAATATAGAAATCTATTGATTTTCTTGCAAATAAAACTTAACAAATTATTTAGAAAAGAGAAATTCGATTGTATGAAACAACTCTTAACAGGTGTACCGACAAAAAGTGGCGCAGAATCTTGTAGATTGCATAGCGTGTCTCTACATTTATATACTAATCGTTTCTTTTTTTAATCGTAGAAAAGTGTTACAGATCATTATAACCGTGAGATGATGACAATATATGTACATTTGATTCACACGAATCAAAAGGTAGTTGATGTATGAATTTATTCGTTTGGAAAAGTGAAAACTTCCAACATTTGTAAAATTAATTTTATCGTGAAATAGTATTTGTATATAATGTACCTAAATGAGTAACCTCAGTGGCGTACACTGGAAATTATGGGAATAAATTTTTGTTATCTGTTTTTATATCAAACTAACTGTTACCCTCGACTTCTTTCGCGTGGAATTTGTATTTTTTTATCTAATCAATTTTTCGGGATACAAAATAGCCTATGTCCTTCCTCAGGATGTAAGCTATCTCCCTGCCAAAAATCAAGATCGATTCAGTTGTTTAGCCGTGAAAAAGTAACAAACAGACAGACAGACAAAGTTATTTCACATTTTTAATATTAGTAAGTATATGAATTGTTAATAATCACAAAAAACTTTAATATTGTATTGAGGGTGTCTATTAATTACCAAAGAGTTGGAGGGGCCGGAAGGGGGTCGGTAAAAACTTACGAATCCTTACATGGAGAGGGGGGGGGGTTACACTTTTTTCTAATTAGTTATTTTAAAATACGTTAATTGAAAGCAAGTTTAAAGTATTAAGTCAATTATTTTATTAGCTATTACATTGAATCCTTATAGTGGGGGGAAGGGTAGAATAAATACGTTAAGCATAAATTATAATATTAATAAAGTTTTGAGGCTTCCGTGGTGATCTGGATATGGATCTTGGCTTCTGTGTGTAAGCCGCGTCAATTTGGTCGTGTTATCGGTCAACGTTTCGTCACACAGAGTCCTGAAT
Source organism: Sialis fuliginosa (assembly GCA_961205875.1). Lineage (NCBI taxonomy): Eukaryota > Metazoa > Arthropoda > Insecta > Megaloptera > Sialidae > Sialis > Sialis fuliginosa. The sequence continues at coordinate 12,935,931 of OY540809.1, read as the reverse complement.
ATGTCCACTGCAATGTGTGACAAAACGTTGGCCGATAACACGACAAAATTGACGTGACTTACTCCCAGAATTCAACTTTTATTATTATCAAAAATTGAATATTTTTTTGTATTCGTAGATTAATTTACATATTATTAGTTATTATTATAATTCATGTTCAATGTAAATGGACAATCCTCCAAGGCCTAAGATAATACTCGTATAAGTAAATAAAAAGAAATTTAATTATAGAATTTCCGGAATGCAGGAAATAAATTGATTAGTTACGTCACAAAAATCAAATATTATTATTAAACGCTTTGGAATTTTCTTACTACGATGCTATTTTTAAACAACGATGATGGAATGTCTATATGAAATGAGGTACCTTGTATATAAAAAACGTAAATTACGTGTATCGAAATAAGTTTTTCTCTGGGAATGTAACTTTGTTATTATCTATATTGAACAATTTATTTTTAGATAAATTATATATATTTATGTAATATATATGTGTCATACGCATACATATGTTATCAGATTGTTTGCTGAAATTTTTTAGATAAAAATAAAAATTGTTTAGGATAGTCCAGTCAATGAAACATACGAAAAGACCAAAATTGAAAATTTTAATTATTAATCGTCACCCTATGACTCAAAATATTTGCAAAGTCTGAATATTAATAATATAAATTATATGCTTTTTATGAGGTACACTTATCGCCACTGCTTTTAGACCGCTGATTTCTATTTAAAGTCAGGGGTTATTTTAGTATGTAGTTGTAACTTATTTTTGCAATTCTAAAAATTAAAAGTGCAGTTGTAAAAGCTAATTTGTGTAGTTGAAAAATTGCAAGTAGAAAAAAATATATATAAAAAAATGTAAGTGTAGAACAAAAAAAAGAAATATACAAAGTGTAGAGCAAAAAGGCAAAAAAGGTATTTGCAGTTGAAAAATTTTCTTAAAATAACCCCTGCTTAACGTATAAACCATACAGAAAATGAAAACTGTCAGTGGGCTGTCTTCATATTTAATACCTCACAGATAGCGTTAGCTTAGCTTTTGTTCGAGTAGTACTAATTTATAAATTTTAAAACAAAATCTCCCGCCGCGTCTGTCTGCCTATCTGTCTGTGCACGATTTTCTCAGTAACTACGGAACGAATTTTATTTTGGGTTTCACTAATAGGTAGAGTGTTTAGTTGTATAATTTGTGGATATTTTATGTAAATTTCATGAAGTCGGAAAAAAACATCGTGTGCTGCGTAAATAGTTAGCAATAACTGAAAACAATGTTTAATGGGTTCATTCAGATTAAATTTATATCCCCGGATAACACCAGGTCCGGCGCTGGTTTTGAATAAGTTTAAAGACATATATATCTGAACTCACTCAACTAACTCACTTTTTATTTATGTATTTAGAATTTGGTAATTATTTTTCGTGTAATTTCCACCACGCCACTGATTTTCGATGTCGCGACAACACAGTACCTACTCCTCCCCATATGTGTATATTTTCACGGTTACTGGTTCTTAGATAAAATGGTGGTCGGGTGAATAGGGGGAGGGAAAGAGGGGGGGGGGGGGGCAAGGTTAACAACAACAGAAATCCTCTCCATTGTTTACTGGGTTAAGAATGTTGTTGTATATTCAATTTGTATTCCATATTGCAATTGTAACGGCTCTGAGGTGTGTATGTGTGTGTTTGTATGGGTGTGTATGTGCTTGCGAAAGTGCCGCGTGTATTCGTGGCTCTTTAAGACCGGTTTGTAATGATATTAACTTCATACTTGATACAAAATGCAATTTTTGATTGACGAACACGTGTTCAATGAAAAATGCAAATTTTAAAACGTTGGTTTGCGAATAAATTATATACGTTTCATGGCAACTACGATCTACAATATTTGGTGACTTTGATTCAATTAAATCATTGGGTTATTTTAGTGTGCAGTTGTTACATGTTTGAGCAGCTCTAAAATTGAAATTTGCGATGAAAAAAATGTAAAAAATATAGTGCAAAAAACAAACAATTGAATTACTTTTTTTTGCTTTTCACTTATAATAAGTAGAGATTGGAAAAATAGTTTTTCAGAAAACTGGTTTGATTGAACCCAATTTGATATCAACTATTTGCAACTATTTTTAAACTATTTGCCTTTTTTTTATCCAACGTTAAAAATTTTCTAGTTTTATATATTTTTACAAATACATTTTGTCTATTATACAGATATTTTTATAGATATTTATATTGTGTTTTTACATATTTATTTGTTTTTCCTTTTTTTTTAGCTTCTAAAATCTATCTAGAATCGCATAACATGTTTTCCTCGAAAATTTCAGATTTGACACTTTTTACTAATACGTTAATGTCACTAATTATTGATTAAATCGAAAAAAAATTTATTATTGTAAAAAAATTTGTAACTATTTTGATTAAAAAAAACTATTTGCCAACTATTTTACAGAAAAAAAATCAACTATATAGTAACTATTTCATTAAAAATATCAACTATTTTTCCAATCTCTAATAATAAGTAATAGAGTAATCCGGTCAAAAATGAAAACCCCTTAAATTAATTTTTTTCATATTCCAAAAGTTTATTCCGACCCCAAAATATCAAATTTAAAAAAATGTACTTTTTAAACAGTCCCAATTGTGCGCCATGTTGCGTGACTTCATAATCCAGTATTGAAATGTCAATCAATGCTTAAATATACGAGTGTCAACCATAAACATGGAAAACGCACACAAAATCATAAGTTATAAATATACTTTCGTACCTTGTTGTAATAATTCAACTAACAAAACTCCTGGAAAAAGATTTATAACTGTGCCAGAAGAAAACTAAGGAAAAAATTAAAAGTAAGGTTATTCTATATAGTTGCAATATGTACAATAATAATATACTCGATAAATTACAGCAACAATCCCAAATTTGAGGATTTCGGCTCATTTTTAGTATTCTTCTATATACATAACTCACGCGTTGAAACTTTGTATACAAACAACATTGACAGCTGGACAGAACATGGATTATGACGTCACAACGATTATTAATATTAAATAATTTAAAATTGAGTAATAACAAAACAATTTATACAATGCTATTATTATTTTTTTAGCCTAATCTTTACAATTAAATAATAAAAAAAGGTATGTCAACAATTTCCGGATTACCAACTCTATTAGACAAAAAAAAGTTCATAAGTTACAAATTAACGACCTTTTTAGTATTTTTTATATGCATTAAATAACATTTTAATTACATCTGAGGAAAAAATAATAATAATTTATGAAACTGACCATCATGTTTGACAAAATTAGCAAGTCACGTATATTTTGAGTAAAAACGCCCGTATGATACGTCTCTTAATATATTTTCAAACGAGCCTATAATGTCTGGTAACAGTAATTTATTACTGTCACACATAAAGTGGCCTGTGAAGGATCTCGCCGCGTTAGTTGACACTTCACCTCTAGATGGCGGGGGCGGAGGGTTCACTCACCGGCTTCATCATTGCCCTTAATGTATCTCTGATTAACGCCCTGGAAGAGAGACGCACAACAAAAATATATACAGATCATTTCAGACTTTATTTTAGATTATTTTATTTATTAAAAAGTTTTGGAGAAACATAGCCGTAACTTTTGAACGGGTGATCGTAATTGATTTTAAATGACAGATTTGAAATCAGCGTGTCAAAATCTATATAATGGCATGTGTATTACTTTAAAATTCACATGTCATTATATAGATTTTGACGTTACGGCCATTTTTCTCCAAAATTCTGAAAAAAATAAAATTTTGAAAGATCATATCTCGAGAACGGTTTGATGCACCTGATGTGGACTTCTTGTGAAGTCGAAACTCGTGACATTGTTTTCTTGTGGTGAAGGTTATATAATTAGTTCAAATGACTAATGTCCGTTATTATAAAGAATTTACTTGAGTGCAAAAGCAAATTAGCTTCTAGATGACGCTATCTGCTAGGTATTTAATATAAATGACAACACAGATGTAGCGAATGAAATCGTCGATATGATAACCTTATACGCGATTAGTACAATCAGCGACTTAAAATAAATACTGCCAAATGTACCTCATAAAATGGTAAGCATTTACATTATTATACATTTATTACCACTGCTTTAAAATATCGAGCAATTTCATAACAATTTGACAGCTAGCAGATAGCGTTAGCTGGAAGCAAATATGCATTTGCACTCAAGCAAATTCTTTATAATACCGGTCATAAGAAACCATGGTAAAGTTAATAAGTATTAGTATGAAGAAATTACTAAAATTTTCTAGCTTTCAGGCATGCGGTATCAAAGTTATATGACATATTCATGATTATACCCTAAAGATCCATATGTTTGGGACGTCTGTATCTAAATGTATAAAGTGCAGCGATATCTCTATTGACTTTAAGTGGTGTATGTTTATTTTTTGTACTCATTCCTCGCATTTTTATCTTTTAAAACACGTATCAACTTAAAAACCATCTTGATAACTAAAAAACGATTTTACAATCCAAATATGTGTAGGTATAATATACTCGAGCGTTCGTATTTTCCAGGCGGTGAATTACATTCACTAACTAAAGATGAATGGTCTGAATTCAGGCCCGTACCAGGTACGATAATAAAGTTTGATCAATACGTAACTATCGCGGCCATAGCAACCTGCGATTGTCTGTTATGATTTATTGATATTATATATCACTTCCTTCATACCCCCCCCGTTGAGAACGACAGAATTATTAAATTGGTCAAATTGGTTCAAACTTTATTCAATTCATTCGAAATCAATTTTATTCAGGGTTGTATAAAAATAAAATTAAATAAACTGCTCTGGCCGGCACAAGACTTCTTTATACATCATGATACAGAAGAAATTACATAAGTCAACACTTTTTTGATATAAACTACATTACATTCATTGTTGTTTTTGTTAATGTTTGAGATATATTTTAATTCTATTCTGTGATTTTATTTCAAACGTTTTTATTATAAATCGATATAATAGTTTTTCTGTTTAAAAAATGTTGTTTTGTCAAAGGCTTCTTTTTTATTTTATATTTCAACAGTAGAACACGTTTTAGATATTATTATTTCTATACATATATTTAAGATTATTCATATTATTAAAATTATTTTTAAATAAAAACTAAAAAAATTGTTTTTGTCAATTCATAAAAGACACAAAAAAAGAATAAGTTAAAAATTTTAGAAAATAACGTTCTCTACAACTTTTATTATAAACATTTTTTTCTGTTATGAATCATTGAAATAAAATTAAAAAAAAAAAATATTATTTTTGTAAGCATTAGCAAGTGTCCATCAATGCGTGCTCATTAGCTCATTACTGATTTTACTTTACCCATTACTGGAGAAAAACAAAATAAAAGGCTATAATTTAAAAAAACAAACTACACTGTTAAAAATTTTTGTAAATTTACTACATTTTTACTAAGCAGTTGCTTTGTAAAATTACAAACTCTCGTATTGTATTGGAATTTTCAAACGCATTCGTAGTAATATTGCAATTTGTAATAACAAGAGTACTAAGCAGGTTGCAATTTTACAAATTTTTTGTATTCGTCAGAAACTTGTTGTAATTTTACCATTCAAAGTTGTAGAATTAAATCTAAAGTTTTGTAAAATTTCCATACATATTCGGAATTTAATTTTACCACAATTATCTGTAAAATTACTAACCAAAATTTGCAATTACAATCTCAAGAAGTGATTGGAAATTTACAAATCATTATTTATTTTTTCAAATTCTGTTTGCATTTTTACAAAAATTCATTCAAGTCATGAGCGCTATGTATTTTTACAAGTCTTGTTTGTAATTTTAAGTCTAAAACTTTGTAAAATTTCTACACATATTCGGAATTTAATTTTACCACATTTATCTGTAAAATTACTAACCAAAATTTGCAATTACAATCTCAAGAAGTGATTGGAAATTTACAAATTATTATTTATTTTTTCAAATTCTGTTTGCATTTTTACAAAAATTCATTCAAGTCATGAGCGCTATGTATTTTTACAATTCTTATTTGTAATTTCAAGTCTAAAACTTTGTAAAATTTCTACACATATTCGGATTTTGATTTTACCAAGATTAATAGTAAAATTACTAACCGAAACTTGCAGTTACAATTACAGGAAATTTACAAATCATTACTTTTTTTTTGAAAATTCTGTTTGCATTTTTACAAAATTTCTTTCAAGTCATGAGCGCTATGTATTTTTACAATTCTTGTTTGTAATTTCAAGTCTAAAATTTTGTAAAATTTCTATACCTATTTGTAGTCTAATCTTACTACAGTTATCAAAAAAATGACTAACTGAAATACGTAATCCAAATTGCAAAAAGTGATTGAAAAATTGTAAAACTTTAATTACTTTAGATTTGTTTATATTTTTACTAGTGTCTCTTACAATCATATAGTTTTATGTAATCTTCTAATTCTGCTGTGTAGTTTCAAGTATAAAACTTGGTATATTTATTTTGCATTTTTATAAAATTGTGACTTATGCAGATTTAAAATTTAATTTGAATGCAGTTCTAAGTAAAATTAGTAGCAAACATTTATACTTGAATTGCAAGTATGAAGTATAGATTATAAAAAAATATTTTTTTTTTATTAAAATGTTTTAATATACATGTTGTTTCTGAATATGAAATATGTTAGTTTTATAAAAAAAACCTCATAGAATCGATCAAGTGTATAAAAAAAATTGTGAAAGAACCGAATTATTCACTGTGGTAAAAAATAGTGATAAAATTTAATTGTAAGTGTAATAGGGTATGTTCAAATCTGCATATCAACATTTTTTATATTTGAAAGTAAGTAAATCTTTGCTAATTATTATTTATGAATTATATATAAACTGGTCAAAATGCCTAAAACAACCTTTATAAATGCTCCATATGCCGGTGTAAAACAACCTTTAATTTTATTCGAATTTGCAAGTCCCGACCAGCATAGAAAAAATCATTGTTGCGTTTCTTTTGACATGCCGACACAAGTATAGAACAGTGATTCTCAAAGTGTGGGTCGCGACTCCTAGGAAGGTCGCAGAAAAATTGATGACATAAACCGAGTTTAGTAAGCAAACAATTCTTTTTTACTTGGTGTGAAAACAGTGTCCACTATTCGCTGAATTAACAATGACAGTTCTCTTGCCATTTGCAACCAACTTATTTATAGGCGAGCGGATTATCGAGTCTAGCTCGCTTAGAAATGACAATAACCGACCAATCGACGTTCTAGTGGCTAAAAATGATTTTATTAAATTCTTTATATTTTTCTGAGAAAAAACATCTATATACATGATATTTTTTTATGCGGTCCTTCAATAGGTACACACATTTTTTTGTTTAATAAATCTAAATCTGCATTAAAAAATCTGAAAAAATTATGTAAGCTTCATTGGATTAAAATGAACATTTTTTGTCTCATAAACTTTTTTTTAAAATCAATTGTTTTGAAGATAAAAAATATTTATACTTTAAAAATAGCGAAAAATTCGTATATTTGTGATTTTTTTTCTCGGAAACTAATTGTTCAATCAAAATAAATCAAAAACAAAAAGAATCAGTCAACTTTGAACTATAACTATATTTTTTTTCATTTTGATCATTACTGTAATTAAATGTAAAAACTTCATTAGAGCCGAACTCACTCTTTGCGCCGTAAATCGATACCATGGCTGGCTACAACATTCATTTAATAATAATTGAAATATTTAAATACTGGGATGAATGCATCAATAAAAACACTTTAGAATATTTTTATTGCACATTTATTTGTCACGATTATTTTCTTTATTATAATATTATACTTATCAGAACATCTACAAAAAATATTTCTGTTCTTGTTGCGGAAAATTTCCTTGTACAGCTAAAACATGCTCTTGTTTGGATTTAGATTTAAAATGTTGTTCAGTTTGTAGATGTTTTGATAAGTGTAACAATAAAGAAAATAATTGTAACAAATAAATGTGCAATAAAAATATTCTAAAGTGTTTTTATTGAAACTTTCATCCCAGTATTTAAATATTTCAATTATTAAACGAAAATTGTAGCCAGCCATGGTATCGATTTACGGCGCAAGTAGTGAGTTCGGCTCTAATGAAGTTTTTACATTTAATTACAGTAATAATCAAAATGAAAAAAAATCTAATTATAGTTTAAAGTTGGCTGATTCTTTTTGTTTATGTTTTATTCTGATTGAACAATTAGTTACCGAGAAAAAAATTCACAAATATACGAATTTTTCGCTATTTTTAAAGTTAAAATATTTTTTATCTTCAAAACTATAGCTTTAAAAAAAAAGTTTATGAGACAAAAAATGTTCATTTTAATCCAATGAAGCTTACATAATTTTTTCAGATTTTTTAATGCAGATTTAGATTTATTAAACAAAAAAATGTGTGTACCTATTGAAGGACCGCATAAAAAAATATCATGTATATAGATGTTTTTTCTCAGAAAAATATAAAGAATTTAATAAAATCATTTTTAGCCACTAGAACGTCGATTGGTTGGTTAGTGTACTCGAAATAGCTGTAATCCGCTCGCCCTATTATACGAAATGGTATTTTCAGTACTGACCAACATCAAAACAAAGCCGCGCTCACTCATCACATTAAATTTAATTTAAAATATTTTAAGTAAACTCAATTAGTTAGTTAAGTTAATGTCGAAAAATATACAAATAATATTTTGTTCAAAGATGTACTCGAGATAAGTTATTAACTTGTTATTAATTATTATTGATATTAAATTTCGCTATTAATCACAATTATGAGTGATTCAATTCAAAAAGTTTGAGAAATACTGGTATAGAACATAGTTTCATGTGAACGCGCTGGCGGAAGGGGTAAATTTTGTTACATTTTATTTTCTCACGATGCTAAGCTACTGCGTATGAGCAATAATACGATTTTTGAACAGTCGTTATTAAAAATTTGTTGTGTAAAGATTGATGCTGCTACAAGTGATTTTTTATAATTCTGTTGTTTAATCCAATAATTGTTTTTAACGTTTATTGAATATATATCTGTTATAATTCAGGTAACTTTTTCACCTACTTACATCTTTAAGCTGTAGCCATTTGTCTAAACAAATGATTTTTATTTTTGGAGTTAAAATTTTAAGGCAAAAGAAATATTTTCTTGTTTCAAATAATTTTTTTCCAAAACTAAGATTTTAATATTTGAAATGTGTAATCAAATTTTGATAAGTGTTTTAAAATTTCACGACAAATAAGTATAACTTCTAACGCGTGTACATAAGTACACATACCCACTTTTTGTTTTGTTTTTTATAGACATGGATCATAAATATCGTCTTATATTATATTATATTATATATACATGGCTTCATTTTGAAGAAGATTCTGATAAGGTATATTGCAAATATATGCCAGGCCTGCTTGATGATCCAAATGTATGCGAAGAACTGCAAGAAATGGTGAAAAATTTAGAACCACCCAAATCTACATAGCCAACATTTCTAGTGGATATTCGCGGAAGTGCTCGTAAGTAATGATATGTTATTTTAAAATAAATTCTTTACCACAATATTAATTTTTTTACATTTTATTAATTTTTTATGAGCAAAAAAAATATTTTGACATATTATTAATCAATTTTTTAGATACTTATAAAGAAGCTGAAAATAAAATCGTTGAGTTAGAAACAAAACCATATGTATACTCGACAGCAAATGAAGAATCTGCAAAAAAAAAGCAGATACTGATAAGAAGGCTCTGAAGCGCAAATTTGTTGCAAAGAATAAAGAGCTCATTAACAAACAATTTAGTCAAGCAGCATTGAAATGGACAGACGATCTTGGTATAAAAATTCGTAAGTAGTTTTAATTTTTTTTGGTAAAATTTTTTGTTATAAATATGCAACAAATATATTTTTTTTAATGTTAGATTCATCTAATCCTAAAAGTCAACACACAAAAAGAAAAAAATTGAATTCTAAATCGATTTCAATCCCAAGTTGTCACCCATCTGATGACACTGACATTAAGTCAACTTCAACGGAATTTTCCAGTGATGAAGACAACACTAACGGATTAGATCCAAACAATATATTAAATCCAAAAAGGATTGTAAAAAAAAAAGCTGAAGAAAAACTCGAGACCAGTGCAAATCAACCAATGACAATAGGTAAAAACATACATCGTTTTTTTTTTCTTTAATGTGTATTGGAAACGTGATTTTTTTTGTTACAGAAGATCTGCATCAATTCATATCGAGCTGTTTTGTAAGCATCGGCAAACGTTTGTCAAATTTAGGAAGTCAATTAACCAATTATTCAACCAGATTACAAAGCCTTGAAAATGTCATTGAAAAACTTCATAATTCAACAAGCATTTTGAGTGACGAAATCAGTAACTCTGAGAGTGAATTTGACATGATTCTTCCACTACAAAATGAAGAAAGTTTTATTAAATTTAATGATAAAATTAAAAATGATGTTGATTTAAAAAAAAAATTGGTAAGTAATCACAAATAAAATTATTATTTTTTTATATAAGCCCTATTTTATATAATTCGTTTATAAGACATGAATAATAATTTTCTTTTTTTAGATTTACAAATTGTTATGCTAAATAAACAAGACAGTAGATATAACCAAGAATATTGGAAAGATACTCCGTGCCTACATTACTCGTGATTTGGCAACTAATTATGTGGCAATCAAAACGTCAGAATAATCTTCAAAAAAAATTTAAAATTTGTGTTAGCATTAAATTATGTTATTATTTTCATAATATAAATTATTGATAACACTGTTATAATTAATGACATATGTTTAATTGTTAATTAAATAATTAATAAATTAATATTTAATAAATATTTTATATTTAACACTAAAATACGCTGTTGTAGCATTCATTGATTTAACAATTTTTTTCAGTAAAATTACAGTCTGATATTGAAATAAAGCTATGCAAGTTATATCCCGATGCATAGTAATATTGCAACGAGCGGTTTGTATTTTTTTCAAATTGACTTGATGTAAGTTGGGTAGTAAAAATTCAATACTGCAACAAATAGTTTGTAATTTTTCGAAACTAAATTGGTATTAGTTGGGTTGAAAAATTACGATATATGGTTGTAAAATTACTAAATGTATTTAATCTAATTTGTTTAGTAAAATTCCGACTATTGTATTGTAATATTACTAAACAATTTTTTAATAAAGGTTAGTAATATTGCAACAAATAGTTTGTAATTTTTCTAAACTAAATTGGTATAAATTGTCTAGTATAATTACAATAAATTTTTGTAAAATTACTAAAATTATTAGAAACATTTGGCTTAGTAAAATTACGAATAATGTACAGTAATATTACTAAACATAAGTCTAGTAAATGATTAGTAATTTTGCGACAGATGATTTGTAATAGTTTAAAATTGAGTTGTGATAAATTGTATAGTAAATTTACAAAACTGTGTTCCATAATTCCGAAAATTGTGGTGCGTAAAAACTTCCTACACATTTTTGTAAAATTACTAAAATTATTAGAAACATTTGGCTTAGTAAAATTACGAATAATGTACAGTAATATTACTAAACATAAGTCTAGTAAATGATTAGTAATTTTGCGACAGATGATTTGTAATAGTTTAAAATTGAGTTGTGATAAATTGTATAGTAAATTTACAAAACTGTGTTCCATAATTCCGAAAATTGTGGTGCGTAAAAACTTCCTACACATTTTTGTAAAATTACTAAATAAATTTTTGACAGTGTATATTTGCGGACTTTGGTAATTAAATTGATTAAATAAAGAGTTACTTGTTTTATTAGTAACATGATTTCATGAGAATTACAAAAACAGTAAACCTTGCTCTTATAGCGGCCATAACTGGTGCCATTACCTTATATACAGATGAAACAGGCACACTGTTTCAGCGACACCACGTATCTTATCTAACCTTCTTTTATCAGTGTGTGTTTAAATCGAGTGATCTGATAAATTGAGTAGAGGAAATGACGTATCACTGTCGCAATGAATGATTGCCCATTGTAATGTTCGCATTTCGGAAATGGTTTTTGCGTAGGTAGCTATATAGTGGCACTCGACCGAGTATAGTTTGTCAATATAAACATTACGTGTTATAATTTTTAGGAGGCTGGTTAAGACAGTGGCGTAACTAGTGCAGGGGGGCAGGAGGGTCTCTTCCCCCTTACAGTGGTGGGCTAGCTGGTTACTGATTATTATTTTCTAAATTTATTTTTCTTCTACAATACATACGTCAGTAAAAAAATAAGAAATATTTTAAATAAAACAGTTTTTGAAATTGGTTTCATTTTTTTATTTCTTAAAAAGTTTTTTATTAGCTTGACATCGATAGCACACCTATTATTTACCCAAGATTGCGCCAAGTCTGAGCCAGCTTTGGTACGACAAGCCTTGGCCGAGTCTTGAACGAAGTTATCATTTGTATCTTGGCCCAGTGTTGGCTAGCATTGGCGCAAGCCTGGGCCAACCGTGGCCCCTTTGTAATTTCCTACATGGTTAAACTGATTTAAAAGAATTGCATAGTGACAGTGCTCTGTGTTTTCTCAACCAATTTACGAATAATTGTTAATTGTTAACAAATGACATTTTTGTAATAAATAACGGATGCATCTGAAGGCATTAATCACCCGTTGCAAGTAGAACAGTAGGTAGTGAAAATGACAAGTTGGCGATGAGTGCAATGCACGGTCGCAGATGGACATGCTTCGGCAAGAAGGTGCGGCGACACAGCCAACTAGAAACAATAGACCTGTATATTATTTCGCATCCGATTGTTCTTTAGTATTGCTTGAAAATCGCCAAATACAGAGATGTAACGATAGTTTTTTTTATCGTAATTCTATGTAATTTAAAATGCCAGATATCCATTGCAATGTTGGTACCTATATACATAGTAATTTGTATGTACTTGTACCTTTCAAAATACTAGTATGTTTTGTAGCAATTTTAACCCTTTGGACGCGACCATGTCGTGGAACACTTATTCCTCAAAATGTTTTTATTTTATTTACATTTTCTTTTCATGATGTCAATTTAACATGAAATTGCATATAAGAAGGTTGATATTGAGGATTAATGTTTTAGTGAAACATAAAATTTTTAGTATAATTTTTATTTTACATAGATAAATATAAAATTAACATACACAAATGAATAAACAAAGGACGGGGTGAAAGATTGTACTGAATATTTCACTGATATTTACATTTTTTCTAAAATGAAAATTGATTTCCGCGTGCAACGGTTTTTTTTTGAGTCGATTTTCGCGTCGAAAAAAAAATATAATCGACTTTAGTCAACGTTCGCGTCCAAAGGGTTAATTTAAATTAAGAATGCATATAGATAATTTTGTGTTACTATGTTCATTGTTATTGATACCAATTAAAATTTATTTAAAAATTTACAATTAAATAAATATTTCGAATTAGAGAGCTGTTACCCGCGACTTCGTTCGCGTGGAATTTAGGTTATTGAAAAAAACACCATGAAGTTAGGTTAGGTAAATAATACAGATATAAAATACAGATTTCTATTATGATATAGTCGATAAAGCAGGTACACATTTGTGTACACCTCATATTATAATTCGTGTTGTTTTCTATGGATATGAATTCACAATATTTCCTTAAAAATCAGGTGCTAGTAGTACAACAAATAAAATCTGATGAGTGTTTAGACGTTTTAGTTGCTGCGAATTATTTCTATAAATAGAGGCATGTGATATGCTAATATATTTTATCCAACTGAAGCATGTGATTTCGAATTTTGTTTAAATAATATGAAATAACTTAAATATACACATAACTTGATTTTTAAATGAAATTTATCTAAAAAAATGATATCAAAAAAGCAGTCTCACACAAAGTAGACTTCATATCTGCCAAATTTACTCGCTCGAATTCACACTATTATTTTTTTTCTTAAATAAAAAAAAGTTTTTGTAGTAATATTTAGTTAAATATATTGTATGTGTACCTACTTAATTTCATTTTAAAAAACTTCTGCATGTTTTTGTTTTCTTTTGGGCGTTAATGGGTTAAACTAACTCAACCTATCGCACGTACAAAAGTACACACACCCATTTTTTATCTAATCAATTTTCGGGAAACAAAGTAGCCTGTCCTTCTTCAGGATGCAAGCTATCTCTCTGCCAAATTTCATCAAGATCGGTTCAGCGGTTTAGCTGAGAAAAGGTAACAAGCAGAGAGATAGACACACTTTCACATTTACAATGATTTCTGTACAGAGGCGTAGTAAGTGAGGGGTCAGCTGGTTACGCCACTGATTCTTCATAGTCAAAGGATGTTCTTTTCCTTCTTATAGTTTTCTATTCACGCTTCTTATACAACTTTATTTCTTTCTACACTAATTCGATGAATAGACTAACCAGGGTATAGCCTGAGCGGATATCATTTCATTCATAAAAGTCCGTGACAGTTTTTTATTTTCATTTCGACGGTGCTTTGTTTTCACATCTCAGTGGCAGCTCGTGATTATAACTTTAAATGATGTATTGAACCGTTCTGTTTAAATAAATGTATTTTAAATAATAAATTACATACATGGCAATTATTATTTTTTTAGTAAGTTATGATATTTCTTCTTATTTCTTATCTTAAAGTTGATATTTCTATAAAATGTTGTAATTTGACTAGACATTTTTGTTCAATTTCGTTTAAAGTATGTTTATTACAAAAAAATAACGTAAAAAGTTGATATTTTCAAACCTCGGGTCTGTATCTCAAAGTGTCTCAAACCATTCTCGAGATATGTTTTTTTCAAATTTTTGGAAAAATAGTTGTAAACTTTGAACGGGTGATCGAAATTAAAAATGATGCGTTTTCAAAAACGTATCTCCGACATAAGATGGGGAATTACCTTGGTACATTTTAACAAAATTTATCAGAAATAATAGATAATAATTATTTAATATTTTTTAACAAAAATATTTTCATAGATTAATTATTAAACAAACATGCCTTAAAATCAACACGCGAAATAAAAGAAAGCGATTAGAGCAAAAATTAATATTCATTTGTAATGCAAGTTAGACATTTTCGTTCTGTTTAAAATAAAATGTCTATAAGTACTTCATGAATTATTTTAAATATGTACGTTTTTAAAAATTATGTTATTTTAATTTTTTTATCATTTTTAATCATGAATCTCGAGATAACGGGTATATAAACAAACAAACAGAAATTACCAGAAGTTTAATTTTAAGACGTAGGTATCAGATATTATCAATGATTACATCCTAATGTTTTATTTTAAAATCAATATAATTTTGTTTTTGAACTATTATTGTTTGGGGTTTACTTTAAGTCCCCTTTGCCTCACCGATTAAAGAGGTTGTAAGGTTGGTTTTCTCATCCTCTGTACCGTAACGACACCAAAACACACCTGTGTATAAATACGGACAGGAAGTCGGGGAAGTAACCGTTTATGTAGTTTTTAAAGCTATACGCAAGGGTACATATTTACGTAAAAAATCACATCCCTATTATGTAACGTTACTTATTACAATAATATATAAACATATTCATATTCTATTCACGCCCTTAATTTAAAAATACACAGGTGTTATTAAATTTATAATTGCAAAAATTAAACAATAAATGTCACACACAAAAATCTTATAAGTAGGTACTTCGTATTTTAATAAACTAAAGAATAACAATGGAATCTATAATATTTTTTTAATTGTTTAAATTTCTTCATGAAAATGTTATTTTGTTCTTTTCTTTTTAAATAAAATATGAGCTTTGTATTTTTATTTAATATTATAAATGTATATGAAAAAAAGACGTGAATTATATACATTTATTTTCTGTCTTCATAAATGTTATGTATACAAATTAATTAATGTAATCAATTAAATATTTGAATTTGAAAATATCAAATTCGTTACGTATCTTTTATGTTCTTATGTTTGTAAATATATGCACCTTCTAAAATGGTAGCACTTGTAGCGCTTGAAAATATGTTATGACGTTTGACAGAAGTTGAACGATAATTTAAGGTTAAGTTAAACTGTTAACAATATTTTACAACATATTCCGTCCAATAATTGCCTTAAAGTTAAATAAATTTAATAGATCATAAATTATATAAATTTTTTAATATGAAATTATTAGGTCAGTGTAATATATTTTCATATATTTAGTTAGTGTTATTTTACAATAGAAATAACGTTTTGTGTTTATTATTTGCAGAAGGTGAGAACGCTGATACCACAATGCACGGAGGGAGTGGTACAGGCGATAAAAGAGCTCTCGAAAGAGAAGCTCTCCGTAATGTTATTTCTCAGTGGAATGCTAATCGTCTAGATTTATTTGAGCTCTCCGAGCCAAACGAGGTAATAAATTATTTTAAGTTAAAAAATCTATCTCAGCTATTTTAACTAATGATTTGTTTTTAAAGGATTTGGAATTCCACGGAGTCATGAGATTTTATTTCCAAGATGGCGCTACGGGCCGTGCTGCAACCAAATGTGTTCGTGTTGCTTCAGATGCAACTGCTGAAGATGTGGTCGCCACTTTAGTAGAAAAATTCCGTCCAGATATGAGAATGCTTACACCTGCTGGAAGTGCAGGTAAATATTTGAAAAAAAATCATTTTCTTGATAATACATCGAGTAACAAAAACAATGTATTTTATTTTAAAGCCTTTTAAAATCTATGTTATTATTTATTATTAAGGATTAAAACATACTTTTATTTTAAAGCAGGTCAGTATGCTCTGTATGAAATTCACGGCCAAGGAGGTTCTGGAGGTGGCGCAGCTAGGAGACTTTCTCCAGAAGAAAAACCCCTTCTTGTTCAACTTAATTGGCATGTAGATGACAGAGATGGGAGGTTTCTATTAAGAAATGTAGATGAAGAAAATCATGTACCTGCCCTTGGATTATCTGAAAGTAATTCGAGTTTCCGTCGAAAATTATCGAAACGAGAAAAGAAACAACTTAAAAAACAAGAAAAACTATCAAGATTAAAGAGCGATGGAGGTGATGACAAAACTAATAATGTTGCAGAAAAATTATATACAGGTACTGAACATTTCTTAATTTGCAACTGATTTTGTAGATCGACCATATACCAGATAATCAAAAATATCTTAAAATCACAGTATTTAATTAAAACTCATTTTGTCTTTATAGAACTTCCTGAAACTTCTTTCACACGATCAATATCAAATCCTGAAGCTGTTATGAGACGTAGAAGACAACAAAAACTTGAGAAAAAATTACAGCAATTCCGGTCTAAAGATGGTGGACCTGATACAGGTATAATTATTACAATTGTTTAAATATTTGTACTGTTCATTCATATATTTGTTTATTTTGTAGGAGGTACTTTAAAAATATACGGAGAAGCCTTGTGCCCAGATGTGCCTTATAAAACTCTACTTCTGAGTGTACGAGACTGCGCAGCTCGCGTTGTTAGAGAAATGCTTAATAAATATGGTTTCGAAGGGACAGAAGATCCATCACATTGGTGCCTTGTGCAATCAACACACCCTCCTTCAGGTAACTATCAAAATATTTAATAATTAAAAGAGCATCGATCAGATTTCTTTCCAAGGCACTTTTTGCTTTGGAAATCAAAAACGCTACAAACTTATACATCAACCTATTCTTTATTATTTATTTATATATATTTTGCTTTAGGTTCAAACATAGAAGTACAAGAATATGTTCTGGATGATGATGAATGCCCGTTATCGATATTAATGAATCATCCAAGTACTAGCGGTAAGTGTTTTTTTATCTTGACACTTGTTGAAAATCTTTGTATAAGCGATTTGTGATTATGTGTGTATTCCAATATTGGTTTCTAGCCATTATATGTTAATCTCTCTTATCATTTGTAATGAAACTTCTAAAAAGAGTTGTAATTTCTGCGCTCAGTGTTGTTGATTTAAAATATATTTTATTACCAATAATGACACATTGTAGAACAACAAAAGGTTTTTTGTACTCTCAATAAAGAAAAATATACTAAAAAACAAATCTAATTTAACTTATTAATTTATAATAGGGCAATCTTATCAATATACATATATAAGTAGATACATTACACTATTTATTTTCAGTATTACGTACGTATAAGTAGGTCTCATGTATATTTTTACTAGTCTGTGTGGAATATATTTTATGTTAGGTAATGCAGATTTCTGTTATGATAGTCGACAAGACAGGTTTTTAGTTTCGCATTTGCACAATAGATGTCACTAAACTAACCTAACCTAACCTATCGCGCATACAAAAGTACATACACCCATTTTTTATCTAATAAATTTTTCAGGATACAAAGTAGCCTATGTCCTTCCTCATAATCTGCCTAATTTCATCAAAATCGGTTCAGCGGTTTCGCATTTATAGTATTAGTATGGAATTAGAATTCTGATTTTTTTTTAAATTGTAACACAATTTTTTCCATTTAAAAATTACCCTAATTCACAGAATAATGATACTCCCCTAATTCGGATCTGAAGAGAATATATTATTATTTATGACGACTATCAGAAAATTATCTTTCCAACAATGATGTCATTTGTTACACTGAATGCATTCTGCACTGCAACATCTCATGACCAGTTGAGCTGAACTGAACGCATCCCAAACCACACACACACATATACACACGTATTCACATATACAAACAAGAGCACACTTTTCGTGTCTGTCAAAAGCGAAAATAAACCACACGCATTTCTGTAATGATGTATCGGCATTTGTACTGTAGTTGTTTGTTAATTCAACAAAGAGGTAACAACACACCCACCCGCGGTATTGTAAATTGATAATATGCTGTAATTGAATTCGGAAACGTCACAGATATACTGGAATCGATTGGGAACAACGATAAATAAGTTAGATTCTTTGTAAAGTTCGTCCGTGTGTGTGTGTATGTATAATTTTAAAGATAGCACGAGCGTTTTTTGCTTTGTTTTAAATCTTTTTTAAAAATGTTTACGATTAATGTACATGTCGATAATGGGTAATACAGATGTGCTTTTCGATCGATCGAGTAATTTTGTAATTTTTATTTTAAATACAACAAGAGTGATTTTATATTAATAATAAATAAGTACCTATACTTAAAAAATGAATTATAAACAACATATCTATAAAATATATTGACCAATTAATAATTACTAATTGATATTATATATTTAAACCTTTAAAATATTTTTTATAAAATATTTATACACTATTACTAATTAATTTGTCTATTATTTTTACCTATCGTTATGTAAGAGTGCCAACAATCAATTTAATAAAATAAATGAAATAAAAATTATTTTTATAAATGATTCCTTGAAGACGCAAAACATGGATTGGGGAATAAGACGTAAGTATTTTATTATTAGAAAATATACGCTCCTCTTGCATGATAGATTCAGTTTTAAATAATTATTTTAATTTTACAATTTTTCTATTTAAAAAAAAGTTTCGTGCAATTGTAATTGACAGTAAAGTACTTCAAGATTTTTGCACAAAGGAGGATATTTTTAAACTTTGCAAGTCAATAACACCGGATGTAAAAGTCAAGTTTTATTTTTTTCAAAATAAAGTAGGTACCTAGGTTACATAGTCTCAATTTAGAAACGAGATAGGAAACCGAGAAAATATTTTTATTTAAAAGTATCGATTTGGAGTTTCAATTTTCACGAAACGAGATCGAATTAAATTATTTGTTGATTTTTTGAAGAAAAAAAACATATAAATATTTTTTTAATCTAATCAACTCTTTTGAAAGTAATAGGTAGCGTGTTATTCAAACATCATTATATTGTAATTAATATTTAAATATCCACAATAATTTACATGAAATATCGAATTCTGTCAGAAGTGAAAATTCAAATGAAGTAATAATAAATACAAATATTTTTATTTAGAAAATCGATTGTGATACGCGTAATATTACCATATATTATATGAAATAATTGTTTTAGTAAATAGTTCGTTGTAAATTGAAATTGGAACGAATAAAATACTTGATAAGATAATTGATCGATCCAAAAGCCAAAGTTACTAACTCCAAAAAATTGACAGTCTAATAGATAATCGATGCTTTTATAAACACTTAAAAATAAATATTGTATCAGACCATCAATCAATTATATACTTGAGACAAGCTAGAAAAACATTAGTTTTAATTTAATAAACTTCTGCATAGCCACAAAGACTTTTTATATGTTATTTAACAGAAACCAATATCTTGAAACTGGTTAGTAGTACTCAGTAGCGGACTAAAGGGGGGTGGGGGGTCCACCCAGGGTACAAAAATTAAGTAGGATTTAAAAGTGACATGGGGACTAAAAAAAGGTTATTTTTAGGGAGCGCTAAAATTGAAATGATAACGAAAAAAGGTCATTAATTCCTCCTCAACTACCGACCTTCCTTAATCTGATACTGGTATAGTACAAAAAACATCTGCCAAGTAAATGCACAGTGCTTCCTCGTGCTAAATTCACCAAAAGTAGTTAATTATTCAATAGTTTAAATAAAAACCGATAGTGTTTATATAAATTTCCTGGTATTGGTTAACCATTTAATTTTTATACAATTTTACTAAAAAATATTAATTCGAAATTTTTCTTAAAACGCACCTGAATATTTTTCATATATGTATTTTTAATTTTTTGACAATTTTAATCTAAATCTTAATTTATGCAAATGTCAAAATTACGTTTAAAACGCCAAAATGACATTTAAAACGTCAAAATGACATTTCATATATCCAAGCAAATATCAATTTAGAAAAACAAAACACGAATTTTTAAAATAAATTGAGATAAATCTTTGTAAGGGAATATTTTCCAGCAAACGTAGTAGACCCATATTATAGGAAATTTAATGCTCTACAAAAAATATTCTATAAAATTTTCACGTAACATGTGTCGTTCTTGAGATATCTTGAAAAAATAAATATTTTGGGATGTCACCCCTCCCCCTTACACAGGATTTTGATGATTTTGAAATGGGACCGTCCTCAAGCCAGACCCAACCATCCCACCAAGTTTCAATAATATCGGTTCAGTGGTTCATGAGTTATGCGTGTGACAAGAATTCAGGGGAAATACGGACGAACGGACAGACAGACACGGAACGAAAAGTGTTTGTCTTGATGTGAAACAGAAAGATAAATTTAAAATTTTGAGATCGAAGAACATTTTTTTTGTCTCATTCTAAAACGATCACAAAGCTTCTCGTATCTTCGATATTGCGAGGAAGCAAAATAGAACATGAATTTTAGATATTAAAAACATTTTTTTTTATTACCAGCAGTTTCAAAAATACTTTCAATGAGAGATTATATTTAATTAAACAAAATACTCGTGATTATTTGATGTACATAGATGTTATTAATATGTTGGTAAATATAATGTGTTTCTAATGTATATCTATAATTAGTAATTAATTATAGTAATGTAGTAAAGTAAAGACCATTCAAGTCAATACGGCATTTAAATATTGATATTTCAAATGGAATAGTCCAGTAATTAATATGGGAAAGAAGATAATACAGAATATGTACTTTGTATATATTTATAAATTATGTCAGAGATGCATTAAGTTTAGTTTTGTACTTACATTATTGCTATTGCTTAAACGCTGGATTCTGTTTATGTTATGCCCGGTATTATAAAGGACCTAACAAAATTTGTTAGCTAGCAATTACATTCATATGGGGTATTAATACTGTACTAGTATCTATGGATTAGTTATGGAATTTAGAGCAGTGACACTTCAATTAATTGTAACACAGTTGGCATCTTTGACCGTACAAAATAATTTTCATAACATCACCACTGTTTTAATGCCGTTTGTATTTACCTTCAACGCGTGCGCGAAACTTGTCAAAGTCATCAACAAACTCCAGAAGAACTGTCATATATGTTTGATACCTCAGTTGAAAGTGTTTGTTAGCTAACAAATTTGTTAGGTCCTTTATGATACCGGACATTATTTGATCAATACCTACACGAAATTTAAAATTAGAAGGACTATTACTGTGTTTTCAATTGAACGTATTATGTGTCGGTGTACATTTAACACTCTTCTACCCCTTTGTTTGTGAAACAATAGTATCATAATATATGCTTGGTAGGTACTCGTTCATCTACAAAAATTATAATACCATGTTACAGGCTCGTATTACGAAAGATTCGTAAAACTATTTGAAAATCGAGATTTTTCTAAGCTCTAAAAAATTATCTATTATTTATAAGAACTTTAATTTCTATAATTATTATATTAATCCATGTTTTTAGTTAATAATAAAAAAAATTGTGAGTCCCGGGCATTCGCGCTGTGTTGTGTAAACATCTGCATTTGTGATGATAATATGGTAGTGTTGCCCGCACTTTATAAAAAAAAAACGTCTATTCGCTATGGTCAGTGATCACTGCCACCTATCGGATAAAACTTGAACCCTTCTGAAGTTCCCAAACAGCGATTTAAGTTTAAATTAAGATTTCTATTATTAATATTATTTACCATTCATGTTAATGAAGGTTAAGTTTAAATTTTTCACCCATATTTCTTTTACCGCTGCATTTTTTTGTAACAAATAAAAACTTAATGTTTTATTGGATGAATTATTGTCACAATTTGGTAAAGCAAACGTTTTATTTTTCCTTTTGATTGCATTTTAATAATTTTAATTACTTATTTACATAATTTTTACATTATATTTAAAATTTTCAAATCGCTGTTTAGGAACTTCAGAAGAGTCAAGTTTTATCCGATAGGTGGCAGAGTGGTCACTGACCATAGTGAATAGGTACTTAAATATTACTGTTAGATATAAGGTCTCGCGGACTTTTATATAAACTCAAAATAAATACAAATGGCTAAACGGCTAACTGCTGTACCAATCTTGATGAAATTTGGCAGGGAGATTGCTTACATCCTGAAAAAGGACACAGGCTACTTTGTATTACGAAAAATTGATTGGATAAAAATATACAAATTCCACGCGAACGAAGTCGTGGGTAACAGCGTACGGGTTAATTGGTATATACATTTATACATAATAGGGTGGGTTTTTTTTCGGTCTCATTGGCCTATGTTTTAGCTTTGGATCAAAAGTTAACTGTCCCAAAATTTCAGTCTCATAGATCAAACCTGTGAACGGCGCAAACCGAATCTTTTCCCCATTTGATTAACATGGAAAAAATTACTTTTTTACTTTCGCATGAATAGCTTGTTGAAAAACATTTTTTTTTAATTTCTCAGAGCAATATTTTGTAGAGATTTAATAATAAAATCCAGTCATTTTTAAGATACGTTTGTTGAAAAATTATTATAAAAATTGGATTTTACTTTTTATGATAATCAACGAACATATCGTTAAAAATACTGGGTCTATGAATTGAGCACTTGGGATCTTTTTTGTAGGAAATTTAGTTCTCTTCTGTAAGAAATTAAAATAAAAAAAATTTTCAACGAGCTATTCACGCATAAGTAAAAAGTAATTTTTCCCATGTTAATCAAATGGGAAAAAGACTCGATTTGCGCCGTTCACAGGTTTGATCTACGAGATTAAAATTTTGGGACAATTAACTTTTGATCCAAAGCTAAAACATAGACTAATGGGACCGAAAAAATAAAAATAAACACTCTAAATAGATACATTAATTTGTTGAGAGCAAAACAAAACTTTCGCATTAGTGAGATAATTTGAGGGGAGAAGAATTTTTTCTTTTTATCCCCCCCCCCACTGGAAAGATACCTGCTGACGCTCTTGCATTGAGGTCATTTTCCAAATTCCTGTACAAAAAACCGCGTGTACCTACACCAGAATCAAATACAGTACCACATTAATAGAAAATTCGATATCTTACAATAGATTCCATTTGTATTGTGGTGTGTCAACCTCCATCAAACAATTGTTGATATATATATATATATTTGATATCTAGAGTTACGTGTCAACTCATCTTGAGGACAGGGGGAATTGATTTTCTGAAAACTCGCCCACGCGGTCCTCATGATATCCTTCTTCTGCCCCCTCCCCCGCCCCTGTCCATTCTGTGTCGATGCAGGCATCGTTGAAAGGTCCATTGATATTTGAAATATTTCAATCAGTAGTAAGAGCTCTTATATAATGACATAAGTGGTTGTTAATTACGTACAATGAGAGAAAAATAAAACAAATACAAATACATTTTTTATATTTTCAAAAGGGGACAATATTTTTTATTCGTGATGGATACATACTGTCGAAATGTCATGCCAAAGAAAGTATGAAAAGTCAGAAATATTAATATTAACCCCGTACTTAGGGGACAACCATATAGTACGTGACGCATTTTTAACCCCTTCTTCTTTCTTTGTCACGTTGCATCACATATTTTTCAACACCGTACCTAATAATACATAACAAAAACTAGACCCCTCCCTCCCAAATGAATGATAATTTTTATGAATGAAGAAAATTGTCATAAACAACGTACTTAGCCAACTTAATGGCCCATAAGAAAAACTAAAATTAGGGCTTGTAACTCGGAAACTAAAAGTGATATAAAAATTCTAAATACACCAATCAATTCTACACAAAAAATGCTTTGAGAAACCGCAAACAAAAAGTACCTATATAATTTGACAAAAAAGTTATAGCCATTTAAAGAATTTTCAGATTTTTAGGTATACCGCCTAAACCACATACAATTATTAATATTTTTTGATGTAATAATAATCACACTTTCCTTATAAATAATTCATCTCATTTAATCGAATCTGTATCTCTAAGGGCGTTTTTCCACACACCGGCAAAACCGGTACCGGTGACGGCGTCGGTTGCAATGTAATCAAATCAGAGCTTTTCCACGTAGACCGGCCCGGCTAATTTGTCGGTGACGGTACCGGCATCGTCAAATGCTGTCGGCGTGTGGCATGTTAAAATGTACATCTCAATTAGTAGAATTTGACCATTTTTTTTTCTGACCCCCCCCCCCCCTCCTTCTAACTCTGTAACTACCGGCTCAAAAAATCAAAAACATTTGGTAACGAGGTTTTGGTAGGACTACCAACGACAAAGTCAACAATATAATTTTAAATTTTGGAATAATACGGAGGGGTGTAAGAGAATTTGAAATTTTTATTTTCATATCTAGGCATGTGGTATATCAAAATGTACATCTCTATTCGTAGAACATGACCATATTTTTTATTTTTTTTCTAACTCAAAAATGGCGCCTGTAGGGGGCTAAAAGCAGTGTTTTATTTTGTCCCCCCCCCTCTAACTCTGTAACTACTGGCTCAAAAAATCAGAAAAAAAAATTGGTAATGAGGCTTTGGTGGTACTACCAAGTACCAACGACAAATACTAAAGTCAACAATATAATTTTAAATTATAGGGAGGGGCGTCATAGAATTTTTTATTTGGATATGGCATGTGGTATGTCAAAATATAGATCTCAATTAGTAGAACTTTACACTTTTTTATAAAATTTTAACTTAAAAATGCACGTGTAAGTGGTTCCAAACATTTCACGTAGTACGTACTTCGGAACCCTTATGGCATACACTCGTGTATGTCTTGCCCGAATTATTTATATTTGTGATTTATATACTATACTTCTTTCTGAGGTATAATAACCCAAGAAGGTAACGCTTATTGAACACTGCAGACATGTTTGTATCACCACAACTAGAACTCAACTGCACCGGCACTGAGAATGCCGGTGTGTGGAAAAAGAGCCATGGCCGGTGCCGTCGCCGTCAACGGCACCAGTTTTGCCGGTGTGTGGAAAAACGGCCTTACCGTTTAGAAAATCCCCATGCATTTCACGCTTATCTTGGACATCCTGTATATCAAACGTCGCGTCACGTCATATTTGTTCGGGGCCCCTTACCCCTCCTTGTCACATATCACACTAGGTAACCCCCCCCCCTTTGCTTACGTATTTTACGGACGGCCCATTATGATGTTCTTCATAATTTTCATTAATAATTTAACAATACTTATTTTCGTACTGTCGAAAGTAACTTTAAAATACTCTAAATCAGCGATTCCCAACATGTGGTCCGTGAAAAATACGCTTTCGAAAATTTTATAAAATATGATACTGATTTTAGGAAGCTTTATAAGCCCCTAGAAAGTTATACACCCCCCTTGGTTTTCTCTATATCAAAATCTACCAATTTCTCGGGAAAAAACACAATCCAGCATTTTTTTTTCTAGCGCCACCCCTGTACGGAATTATCTGAAATGTGAAAATAATAATTTTAAATCCTTTTACATGTTTAGGGTTAAAAACAAAAGTAAATTTTCCAATTTAATTTGAGTAATTTTTGCGTGGATATCATCAGTGGCGTCACTAGGGGGGTGCGGGGGGTGCGGACCGCACCGGGTGACACCATCACAAGGGGTGACACCCAAATGCAAAACATCACTATGTACGATTCTGTCACTCCATGAAATTATTCTTATGCATTGTTTCACCTCAGCCGGCCCAGCGCACTATGGAAAATTTATTAACAACAACATATCATAAATGTTTTTTACTAAAGTCCCTACATACATTATATTTTAATTTTATTTTTTAGTTTAATGGTCAATCTTTATTCTTTACTATAATGCAGGAATTTCACATAATTTTATGTAAAAAGATTATTTTTGAAGCCTTACTGTTCATTATTTTTGTGGATTTTCAATTCAAACCTGTTCGCTTCATCACTTTAAAAGTTAATTTTCTATAAAACTTTGTAGGAATATGTATAATGTATTATACATTTCTGAAAAGCTCATCTTATGGAGATTTTAGGACAATTTTACGTTTTTAATTGTACGATTCAGTTAACGATTAATTAATTGAACAATAAAATAAGGGAGAAAAGAAAATTCTATCTATGGGGGTGACACCATAAGTTACCGCACTGGGTGACACCAACCCTAGTGACGCCACTGGATATCATTGATCCTAATCCGCCCCTTGCGTAACTTTAAATCTCTTGACATTAAGTCACTCCCAAAGCTTATTAAAGTGATGTTTATTTTTAATGAAAATTATGTAAATTTGTTCGTCGGGCGCTCATAATTAGGTATAGAAATATTCCCTGTTGTATCGTGTTAAATCTTTTGGAAGTAGCAAAAATGTAAATAATATTGTGAAAGTTTTGGCAAATATATCAACAAACACTTTGTTTTTTATATATTTTATAAAATCTAATAGTAATTCTACTGTTAGTATGGAATCAATACTTTAGCCCTATTAGGGTAAAATTTCAAAAAATCTTACAATTAGATGTACACATCCCTTGATTTACGCGGTAGATAGATTCCAGGAAATACCGCGTAAATCGAATTACTTCAAAAAACAACTCAGAACACACTGCATGCGTAAAACGGGCAAGAGGATTTATTATTAAATTATTATTATTACATTTATTATTATTATTACAGTATTAGTATTACGAAACTAGTCGTATTTGACGAAGAATTACCCATAATAAAAAAATTGAAAAAAAAAACTAAAAACACTGAAAAGTACCTAATAATTCAATTTTTGAAGCCGGTTTTATTTTTTTGTTTCTTAAAAAGTTTTTTATTTAGTCCGGACGTTAAGAACTTTTCATCTGAACTTTTTGATAGAAGCATGAAAATTGGTATAGTTGTACATTAAACCTTCCTCTGCAAAACTAGAAATGGCGACATTTAATTATACATAACGAAAAAAAATTGGACGAGAACCGTTACTTTTCTGAGACACTCTTTCCAATGCGTATTTTATATTTCATCTGGCTTTTTCTCGTGTTTCAGCCAACATGATGATTTTTTTTTTATTATATGAAATTTTTTACTCACTAAAACTGGTTAAATGTTTTGATTTGTACTCGCACCTCGTAGATTTAATCGAGACCTATAACTTGGGACCAAAACCAACGTAATAGCTGATCTGAGTGTCGAGCTGTACAGATTGTAAATTTACACTAGCGCGCAGAATGATCGTTGCGCGTTTAGCCCTCCTCCGCCCGTACCGCATTTCGTCGGGGGTTGCTTGGTGTTTAATGGGTACAAACCAACACGCCGATTAGATTAATACCAAAATTATCCTAGTCGGACTTTTAGTTTCTGAGTTATTCAATAGTTTTGTATCACCATGAAAACGTTACATCAAGTTTCTGAAATACCTCCCAGAAAAAATAGACTTACATATTTTGTTGTAAAATCAAAGCCGTAACTACCACCGGAACAGCTGGGGCAGTGCACCGTGTACCGGGGCCACCGAGCGTAGGGGGCTCCGCAGAAGCGTAAAAATTGGGGTGAGCGTGTAAAAATTTAAGTTGATAACGAAAAAATAGGTTTTCAATTTATATACTTACAAGGGGAAGCAACAGCACGGTTAATGAGAATTTCAATGAGCTTGTGGTATGTCAAACTAGAGCAAAAATAAAAAGACACGTGTCCAACAATTTGATCTCATAGGCCTTAATTACAAAGATAATTAACTTTGAAAATTTGTGTATTCAATATAACCGTGTATTATGTTCGCTCGAAATATAAGTGTGTTGGCCCTACGGTCAACGCGCTGGCGTCTCGCCTGGTTTTAAGATTTTGATTTTAATTTTTATTTACAATTATTTTTTATTTTTTTATACACATACCTCTCCCACTTGCATAAAAATCGATAAATTAGACATAAATAAAACATATATTATTATTGACAATAGATGTTTGTGGTTTCTTTCAAGTTTGTTTTTTATTAAAACTTTTCAATTTATTAATTAAAAACTAATGAGTTGTGGCAATAATAAATTAAATTTACTTTAAAACAAATTAATAATTATGTACTGGCGTATATATCAATATTTTCATTGTCAATAATAATATATGTTTTATTTATGTCTAATTTATCGATTTTTACGCAAGTGGGAGAGGTAATATGTACAAAAAAATAAAAAATAATTGTAAATAAAAATTAAAATCAAAATCTTAAAACCAGGCGAGACGCCAGCGCGTTGACCGTAGGGCCAACACACTTATATTTCGAGCGAACATAATACACGGTTATATTGAATACACAAATTTTCAAAGTTAATTATCTTTGTAATTAAGGCCTATGAGATCAAATTGTTGGACACGTGTCTTTTTATTTTTGCTCTAGTTTGACATACCACAAGCTCATTGAAATTCTCATTAACCGTGCTGTTGCTTCCCCTTGTTAGTATATACTTGGGGGGCCCACGGTCACTTGTTGTCCCGGGGCCCCCGAGTTTCTAGTTACAGCCCTGTGTGAAATGGCTATACTATTTCGCAATGTCGGGAGTTATTTACATTATGATCAAATAATCACAATTTCATTAAAATTGCATTAGACAAGAACGTTATATTTCCCATGACACACCCAATAAAAATCGCCATCTATTGTGTACCATTTAGTAAATAATAAATCAGTATAGGTACACTATTGACCAGTTACATATTAAATTGAAAGGTCAAACGGTCGAATTTATATATTAATGAAATTTTATGTAATGAAGAGATTTGTCTTAAATAACTGGATTAATTCAAACTAGGTTAATAAACTTTGCATGAGATTTACGTAAAATAAATGTCCGTCTTTTCATTGAATTTAATTACTTACAGGGACGTATGTATGTAAATGTAAAGGGCGCATTTTCAACAAAATAATTGTATGTGACTGTGTCGGGATGCACAGTCGAGGGATGGACGTGAATACGTATATGTGAGGTTAAATAAAACTCATACTAGTATTGTATAATATAAATAATAACAGCTTAATTGTGTAGACGTTAGAAATGTATTAATGAAAAAGTAATAGCATAATAATAATAATTATTATTGTATAATATAGTTATTTTTTTCTGATTTGTACGAACATAAAAACAATCAATTAATATTTACAGGCTCAATCGTGGAAATTCGAAATTTACTTTTTTTGTTTTTATTCAATTTAAAAAAACTTAAATCAATTTATTTTTTTTTTCAATTCAATTAATATTTACAAGCAAAATCGTGGAAATGCAAAATTTAATTTTTTCTGTTGTTTTTTATAGTATGCTGTTTTTCCCTCACTAAAATTGGTTTAATGTTTTGATTTGTACTTGTATCACGTATAAGATCTAATCAAGATTTATAATTTGAGACCAAAACCCGCATGGTATCTGCTCAGTGTCAAGATACACTGATTATAAATTTTCGTTAGCGCGCAAACTGATCTCAGCGCGTCTACATCAAGTTTCTAAAATGTCCACCCAGTATCTGGAGTAAAACAATAGAAGTCAAAAACGAAAAACAGATTTTTTAAGTGTCACATTGTGGACCAAACCTAGTAAAAGTGGCAACGTCCTTTAAAATTTAACATTGTACATTATGTACATCCTTAATATATATAAAGCTCAACGTCTCTCTGTCTGTCTGTCCGTTAGTGCGCTTATCACTCGAGAACCATTTATCCGATTTACGTGGTTTCTTTTTTTGATTTATAGGTAGATTCTCTGGCCAGGTTATAGGCTATATTTTGTTATGTTAGGTAATATAACAACTAAGCAGTGACGATAATAGTAAATCAAGTCGGAAAAAATTTTGCCGTCGGCGCGCTATTTTGCAATACGCTGCCTAAACCGTTCAATATTGAACAAAATAATGTATTAAAGAATTGTGTAGAATCAAAAGTTCTACAACAAAGTCAGCGACACCATGTCTAACTTTTATATTTAAGCCACAATAACTGTTTTTATGTTACAAAGAAAATTTAAAATATTTGGGTTTTGTTTACATGGACTTATGATCTGCAAAACATTAATCCTTATCGAAATAAATGATTTCATCGTCATAAGTACTTAATGTAGATATAATTTGCCTTTTACAGAATCCAATTTGGTCTTTTGGTTCAGGAAATAACGTGTATACATACAAGAACATAATTATTATTCGCGGCAATTCGCGCGAACTATGATGAAGTGTCGCGGGGAGAGGGAAGATTCTTCGCTTATATTCGCTTATAAATAATTTTTATTCTGATTTTTTTTTTTTAGGTACGTTAGGTTTTGATTAGTTATTATTACGATAATAATTAATCGTGTTTATACTTAATTCAACTATATTTTTCAAAAATCCTAAACAATAATTCCGTATTCCAAGCGGGGAAAGCCGCGCGGGCCCAGCTAGTTTTATATAATTACGTTATTATAATATTTATATAACCTATCAGTCCTTTACTTCAAACTTTTGATCAGAATGCAGTTGGGTCGTTTATTTATTTAATAATTCAGGTTGTTACTGCCCTGATTATACATTAGAACACACGCAAGGTAATATTTTATGTTGGGTTTTGTGTTAGTACTCGCTAATATTGATTTATTAATTCTCGATTATATTTTCTACAAACACATAGAATTTCTGTGTCAGTCTATACGTGATAACATCTCTCCATTATTTATAATTAACCAACAACAGTGTAGTTTATCGTCAGGGGTGTAACCATTATAAACAATACCTTGACTTCTAAGTACTTTACGTATCCAATTGAAATACATTTTCATGCTAATAGGTTAGGTTAGAGTTGGGTTATACATACATATAGTTCACGTTTATGTGTAAATATATTTTTAAAACATTAATGTCCGGTATCATAAAGGACCTAACAAATTTGTTAGCTAGCAAGCACTTTCAACTGAGATATCAAACTTATATGACAGTTCTTTTGGAGTTTGTTGATGACTTTGGCAAGTTTCGCGCACGCGTTGTAGGTAAATACAAACGGTATTAAAACAGTGGTGATGTTATGAAAATTATTTTGTACGGTCAAAGATGCCAACTGTGTCACAATTAGTTGAAGTGTCACTGCTCTAAATTCCATAACTAATCCATAGATACTAGTACAGAATTAATACCCCATTTGAATGTAATTGCTAGCTAGCAAATTTTGTTAGGTCTTTTATAATACCGGACATAAGAACAAATTAATATGTATTATATTACTAAAAAGAACTGTTTTTTTATTATTTTTTTAAAACAATTTAAGAACATGTAGAGTAAAGTCGGTTTATATGGAACACCAATCTTGTTTTAGATAATAAAACTCTGGTTTATTATTTAAAATCAGTCCTTATCATTTCATTGGACAGAGAATTTAATCTTTTAACGAAAATAAAATAAAAAATCTAAAACAACATAAAATCAACCTCTTTAAAAAAGTGCGTGGATTATGGACAAAAGTGGTCCATAATACACAATTATTTACATTAGGTGGTTAGAACATTTGTTTAAAAAAAATGTATTTAGTTGTTTTTATTTTAAACTTATTTGTTGCCACTGTAAAAAATAGCAGTGGCGTGGCATGGGGTATGCGGACAGAACCTCCGTAATAGACACCCAATTTAGTGGGCATCATCATGAAAATTTTATACTAAAAAATGGTTTTTATGAAAGTGGGTAGTTATGAAGTACTCGGTATTTAATATACTTTTCACACTATTTGCTTCACCACGATTCTAATTAATCATTACACTTCATTTTCCATAATACCCGTAATCACATATATTAAAAAATAAGTTAGGGCCGAGGCAATTATTACGTAGATTAAAAGCACTATCCGTATGGTCAAACCCTTTACCTGCATTTTTAAACAGCAATAAAAATAATTTAAACAATTTAATACAATTAAAATTTAAGCTAACTTACTTTAACATAAATAATAAAAAATGGAAAATTTCATTGAATTGCTCTCAATGACATATTAGTACTCCAAACATTGGCATGTCAATGGAGGTAGTTAGTAAGATGTGTAAGTTTAAATACATATGTATTAAGGGGGGGTAAGGTTTTAAAGGCGAAAAAAAGGCATATTTTCATGATTTTTTTTTGGAGATATGAATAATGTTGGTTTATTTATTTCATATACACGTTATAGTATGACATCTAAAGTATCTTTGGAAAAATTTTCAAGTAAAAATATCAAAAAATAAGTCCACGACAGCGAATCTCTGGAGGCGTTTCGAAAAAAAGTTGTTATGCGGTGAACACCATAACTCGTTACCGGATTATCTAAAACAAAAAAATCGAAATGTGCTTAAAAGGTGATATGTTTCCCTAGGTAGTCAGAGAAGGTTTTTTTTTTTTCGATTTTCTTATTTTTGGCAGCATTTGAAAGTGAAAAACGTGATTTTCGCTAAAAATTTCGGTGAATTTGTTATTATAAAATGGTAAAAAAAAACTCTCTCTGATTACCTGTTGATTTATGTGTAGAAATAGTGTTTAAAATTTCATAAGGATCGGTCAAGTAGATTTTGAGTTATAATGTTCACGAACTTCAAAAATGACGTTTGCGAGAAAATCGATTTAAAGTTTTTTATACTCGAACATCCAAAATTAAGCATCAATAAAAGGGTATAATTTTTTATACTTACACAGAATCATCAATGCCAGCTCCGTACAGTGAAACACTGTCATTCAGGATGTCCAATGCATCTTTTTTCTCTTGCCTACGTTGGATTCTACCCTCTTTACTTGTACGTGCAGCTTGTTCGTATAAAAATCGAGCATGAGGGTCGGTCGCTTGAAACGCTGTATCTTCGTTAGTTTTATTCCGATTTACTTGAAATTTTGACACAATACTCTCGCCATGTTGTACATTCAGAAAAATTTTAAAAAAAATGCAAAAAAAATTTTTTTTAAACCTTAACCCCCCCCTTTAATTTTGTATTTATAAAATTTAAAATAGAGCAGCAAAAAGAGGTGTCCATATTACCCTCTTGTTCCGCATATACCGACTGTATCTATCATAAAATTAAATGATTTTCAAAATGTACTACCATTGTTTACAAACATAATGTAATGCTTGAATTAAATTAATCAATTTTCCGATTCATTACATCTGTTAGAATTTTATTTGTAATATATCTTATTTACCGGAAGTTACATAAATAATATTTTATCATAATAATTAAATAATGATAATAATAATTATGGGGGGGGGGGGTAACAGGGCTCTAGTCTAGCCAGCGAGACCCCCCAGCTAGTGCCTCATAACGGCTCTGCCCTGTAAACTTATTCTTCGTGTATTGATATGTCTCAATCGGTACGGAACACAATCGCACGAGGTCTGACTCGCATTTGGCCGTTTTTTTTTATTATGCGATGATATCCACCATTTTATTTATTAGTTTTTACGTATAATTGTTAATACTTAATGTTTATTTTGCGACTGATAAAAAATTAAATTGTCAATAATTTTGATTTTCTCTTCAGTTTATTTATGAAACACAATAAAAACTAGAATCTATAAATAAATGAATGGCTAATAAATATTTATAAAAACGTAACTTTTCACGAAAAAGAATAATGTAAAAAATCGTAAAATTTGTTGATCCATGAAATGTTTTTTTATGTTGGCAGTAAAATGCGTTGTTAAAGAAAGGATAGTATTTTATTTGAAATGAAATTGACAGTTATTATAAGTATAATAAAATCTAATAAAAATACTTTTTATTTTAAAGTGTGAACATATACGTAAATAACATAAAATGCACCCCTTTAACTTTCAGTAATTGAATTTCGGGAAAATTAGGTGCTTACGTCATTAAAGGAAAACTACGTATTTCTAGATCAAGGGGTTTGGGCTGGACGTTGATAAGTCAGTCAGTGAGTAAGTTATATTTTCTGATTATTGTACCTACTTTTATGTACTATTCGTGTAAGATAGCTGTACGTTTTCCAATCATTCTGATTGGTTTGATATCGATTGTTCCTTGTTTAAAAAATACATACGATGAGGTAAAATTGATTACCTTAAAATTATAGGTCGAATCTAAGTTGCCTATAACTCTATGATCAATATAATATAGAGCAAGGTACATATAGCCATCTGCGTATTTATTTATGTGTTAAATAAATAAAACCATGTATTGTTTGACAATATACAACTCTGGTATTACTAGAAATCATACAAACTACACTTACATAAAATATGTACTAAAAATATACACCTTAGCACAATAAAACAATGTCACTCGACACGTGTTTCGACTTCACAAGAAGTCCTCATCAGGAGCCTAACAGTTCCAGTGTAGGGTCGAGTTTGGTGTAGTTGAATAGCTTTTTCAAAAATATTGAAGACGTATTTTTTTGTTTTTGGATGCTGTATATATCATTCGAAATATTCGACCGTCCCGGAACTTTTTTGACACACTGTATATGTAGTTAGTTATGATTTATGTTGATATTTCTATGAAAAGTTGAAATTTGAACCCATGAAAATTAACAAAATTTTTATGTGTTTTCTATGGCGTAAAAAGTTGAATTTTTCAAAACACAGGTCTGTCTCAAACCGTTCTCGAGATATGGTTATCGAACTTCCAAAGCTTGTATTCCCTGTGCTGTACTGTACTGTTTCCACCAACAAAGTTGTGTGTATATTGTATATATGTATAATACATGGCGCACGCACATTTTTGGTTATACATAATGTATTATACCTTTTTCCGCAACCCCAAAAACCAATTATTGTAATAACATTCATCGATAAATATTGAATTTACGGGACTTTCTTATACGTACGGTACTACGTGTTTCGAATTTTATTAGAAAAAATCTTTTGAAGAAGACATAAGTTATAGATAACAATTTTTATCCAAAACATTTTTTCTAAACCGCACCGTTTCAAAAATAATTCAAAAAATTGACAAGAGTAAACATCCGTTTCCGGTTGCGAGAGATCATTTTCAAAAATAGGCGAAAATTAATCCTATATATATAAAACTGTATTTTTTTAGTTACAACGTTACATACTGACAGAGAGACATACATCACATACATGTGGTTGTATAAAAAATTTAAAATCTTCGTAAGTTCTTTAAAAAAGCTAAAACAATATAAGGTACTGGCACTAGTCTTGGCAGGATGGATTATTTTTTGTAATTCTCATGAACTCATGTGTTACTAATAAAACAAGTACCTCTTTATTAAATCAATTTAATTACCAAAGTCTGCAAATATAGTTTTTTTTTATTTTTTTATTACAACCTTTTATTTTGTTTATGTTTTTTTCTCCAGTAAAGAACAAAGTAAACGCAGTAATGGGCACCTAGTGATGGGCACTTGCTAATGACTATAAAATGAGAAGTACTACGACACAAAAATTATAAATTAAAGAATCGTTAAATTTGAAAAAATATATTAATAATTAGTTTAAATGACCACCATTTTGACACCCATTGGCCGATTGTGATCAAATTAAGTGTCTAGATTATGATTCAGTAATGGAAGTAATCAAATATTTAATTAAACAAGTGTCCAACACTGGGGTATTATCCAAGACTGGTGCCAGTACCTATTATTTTCATAAGAAGTGACAGCGCAACAGAAAGAGCGATAGTATGAGTAAATGTTAAACACATAGAACCGCGGCGGTCGGCACGCTCTCTATACCAGTGTTTACCTTTTTCTACCCCGTGCGGGTCGAGTTTTTCACGCTCGCACGTCCAGGGAGTGAGTTAAGAGAGTAGGCTGTGCCGCGTGACTGTTGTCTAAGTACAGCTGGCGTTTCTAGAGTGCCGTGGTTTTCGCGCGCGTGTATTCCATTGTTGTATAGAAATCCCATTGTTACGTAATGTTTTGTTTATAACACATTGTGATAATATAATTATCGTGAACTGTGCGTTATACACGTGTATAATAATAATAATAATAATGTGGATAAGTAATAACATTTACAAAAATAGTAAATTAAAATCAATATTTCTGTTTATGTAATGCATTTT
Organism: Sialis fuliginosa; assembly: GCA_961205875.1. Classification (NCBI taxonomy): domain Eukaryota; kingdom Metazoa; phylum Arthropoda; class Insecta; order Megaloptera; family Sialidae; genus Sialis; species Sialis fuliginosa. The sequence continues at coordinate 12,899,137 of OY540809.1, read as the reverse complement.
CAAAATGTCTTAAATAACAGTAGTTTGGGCAGATATTTATTTGTTTCGAATCTTATACAGTTAAATACTGTAAAGAAATTAATAAACTATTATAAAAATTAATATATAATATGAATAAACAATAATTCGGTACATTTTAAACAAAATCATTCTGTTTTAATTTGTATACATAGGCTGCAGAATTTAACTACGGTATATATGGATTTAATTTTTATTTTCAAACTCGTGTTAATATTATGTAAAACTGCAAAATACATTTTTTTCTTGTAAATTTGAAAGATCTAAAACCATTTATCGTAATATTAATTAAAAACATCTGCCAAGTAAATGCACAGTGCTTCCCCGTGCTAAATTCACCAAAGGTAGTTAATTATTGACCAATTATATAAAAACCGAGAGTGTTTGCCTAGCATTGGTTAACCATTTAGTTTAAATAATTCATGAGTTATGCGTATGACAAGGATTCAGAGGACAGACAGCCAGACACGGAACGAAAAGTGTTTATCTTGACCTGAAACGGAAAGATCAATTTAAAAGTTTGAAATCGGAGAACAATTTTTTATCTCATTTTAAAACGATCACAAAGCTTCTCGTATCTTCGATATAATATTGCAAGGAAGCAAAAAGAGTTATCCATAAGTACAGCAGTTAAATTCTACAGCGTGTTTATATGAGTATAAATTACTATGAATAATATATGCACGTATAAAATATATGTGGTTCTATAAATGTTTGAAATTTACAAACTACACTACAGAGGTTCCCAAAGTGTGCGCCCTGGGGATCCGCGGCGTCTTTACAGGCTAATACATCCCATTAATTGAATGTTAATGAAAAAGTAATAAATTAATGAATTTGTTCGATAATGCATTTTTTTTACTTGTTCATTACAAGTTAGTCATGTTTTGACATAGGAAGGGCAAATGAGCGCCGCGAGTTGAAAAATTTTGGTAACCTCTGTACTACAGAAAAAATCGTACGTATGTAGGTATGCATAAACTATATAATAATAGAAGGAAGCGAATAAAAAATTTGTACGCCGCTCGTCTAGAGTTCAGTATATATTCCCTTTCTTTATGTTGGCGATACTGAAGCAATTAAGATATATGCAAATGTATAATATACATAATACATTATGAATTAATAAATGTATTATTTTATGATCATTTATCAAATGAAAATAGAACGTGTTCTATTTTTCCCATCAGCCTTTAAAAATAATAATTTTAATAAAAAAATATATGTAGGTATATCTAATAATATATTTCTATATAAAAAAATCTTACGAATTTATTTTTATAAAAAATATTTTAAAACTATTTTAAAGTATACTGACTTATTGTTAGTTTTCTTATAAAGCTTGTTTTTTTTAAATCTGTCAAAATTTATAATAATAAAGTACAAAAGTTTAAATAAATAATTTAAAAATATTATTTAAATTTTTCTCATAATATCTGCGATCTTTTTATGCAATCAATCAAAACTGTCATTTTTTAAACACATTAATAATTTAATCTTCATTACTTTTTCCGCCTTTTGTAAGATATAGGTATAAATGTATAATGCTAAAAAAATACTACTATTTTTTATATTTCCAACCAAAAAAAATTATCCTTTTTAAATGAAGCATTAAAATAACTGGAATAATATTCGCAGGACATTTCTATATAATTTAAATTAGTTTTGAAATTGTTATTGCATACAATAGGCAAATATAATACAGAACATTTAATTATAGAATGTTAATGTATCGAAGTTTAGAAGCAAATGCGTACATATGTACATAGTTATATATATATATTCTATATAACTATTCACCTTTTGTCGTATACTACAAATATTTGTCAGAATTGACATATAGAGGGGAACAAATAACACTAATTTGATTCAGGTATACTTTACACCAGTGGCGTCCGTAAAATAGTAAAAATTCTTGATTTATTTATGTATATTATAAATATCTATATTCTGTGCATATTCTTAATAAGGTACTGGCACCAGTTATGGCCGCTATAAGAGTAAGAAGGTTTACTGTTTTTGTGATTGACGGGTTTCTTTTTTGTAATTCTCATGAACTCATGTTACTAATAAAAACAAGTAACTCTATTTAATCAATTTAATTACCAAAATCCGCATTTATAGTTTGTTTTTTTAAATTATAGCCTTTTATTTTGTTTATGTTTTTTCTCCAGTAATGGATAAAGTAAAACCAGTATTCAGCACGCAGTGATGAACACTTGTTAACGGTTACAAAATCATAAATACCACACAAAAGATATAAAATAAGAATCGTCAAATTTGAAACAATGTGAAGCAGTTGCTACTTGTTATGATAATATTATAATTAATAAATAAATTATACTAATAGTTAGTTTAAATGTCCATCATTTTGACACTTATTGGCCGATTGTCATCAAATCACGCTGTAAGATAGTTAAATGTATATAGATTAATATTCAGAAATGGTCGTAATCAAATATCAACAAATATTATAATTTAGTACATTTAATTTAAAAATAACCATTACTGTGGTCATGTCCAAGACTGGTACCAGTACCTTATCGACCCAAAAAGCAAAAAGTATTACGTTGTCTCATTCGTTTTTCAATTCAAGAGGGGATCTTGATTTTTCTTATTTTTGCTAACAAGGGTACCGGACTACCGGGTTCGATTTTCAATGTAATATTAATAAATCAAAAAAATATTTTAGTTAACGATATTCTTATTTTATCTTACATTGGTGTTAGGGGGGAGGGGGGCAAAATCAACGAAAATATACTTACATAATATTTTAATGGCCCCATAGTAAGAATCATGCTTTGAGAATTATTCATAGTCCACAGTACTCCACAATAAAGATGTGGGGCCCACAAAAAATATTTTACCCTTGACTTTTTTTAAATAATTCCATTGCCATATTAACCCTACACTGCACAGTGATGCATATTTGCATTACACATGTTTTCCGCCTATAAGTTAAAATTTACAAAAAAAAAATAGAATGTAGAGAAAGAAACCTAATGCAGTTCCACTTCCTCCACAAGACGTACGACTGGATAATGTTAGTCATTTTCCAATTTGGAATGCTACAAGACTGCGATGTAAAAACCTCACATGCAAAGCACAAACATATATTCTTTATGAAAAATGTTAAATTGCTTTATGTTTATGAAATATAAATATATTCATAATTTAATAGATTTACTAAAATGTATACCAATACATATATGAATCATAACATATTTTTCAAAAATATATATATACAAACTTAAAGTAAATTTTTTAAATTATTTTTCCCGTATTCCTAACATACACTTACATAGATTTACATCATTTCTAATAAAAAATAAAAAAAATGTGCAGTGTAGGGCTAAACGCCACTGCATTATTGATTTCTAAATAAACAAATTGTCTATGTAATTATATATGTATACATATGTATGAATGTTTTATTGACAGACAACGAAAAAGAAAACTTAAAAATAAATAAAATATATTTACAGTTTTTATTTATAACCCGATATGGTATTGGATATTAAATATAACTTATAAAAGCGCGGATCGACTTATCTACCCATGTAGGAAATGCCAGCCTTGACAACTTCTGAAGCCCATAGTATACATATAAAAGGTGACCAGGTCTCAAGTTTTAACCCGGAGTCTCAGGGTTTCGGTGCAATTTCTCCGGGTTTTGCAAAAAATGATGTCGAGTAAAAAAAAGTTCGTCAAAAATAAAGCAGGGGGCGCAAACGTGCAGATTAGGGTAGTAAATTTTTAATAAATTTTATGAAAATAAAAATAAAAAGGATAAAATAAAATAAAAAAGGGGCCTTCATATACATACAGTCGCCTGCATTAATGGTCTTGCAGTTGGTATTCATTTTCGTTTATCACAAACTTAGTAGGCTCCTCCCATTTGATTATTATAATATTTAAATCATTTCTCCCTGTATCAAACAAAGACAGATATTTCGAAATTCATTTGCTAGATAAAGAACGTTTTATAGTACTCATATATATTTGTGCAATTAAATTATTATGTAATCTATTGAAAATTGTATACGTACATTTTGTGGCAATAAATATTTGATAATCCTAATTTTAGTATTTAAATATATTAAACTTGATAGAAAAAGATAACCGATGATGTTTGTCTTTAAATTTGGAATCTGTTGTAAGCGATTCTAGCCTTTAGGGTGCCAGACGAGTTCTGCAGGCGACTGTACATACCTACATACTTAAATCTGGTTACCCTAATAGTACAATCAAAGGTAAAAAAATTGAAAATGTTACATAAAACAGTAATATTGAATATGTAAAATTTAATCATTCATAAATTATTCAATTGTAGTTAATATTTTTAATTAAAGTGAAAAGTATATTAAATGTTGACTTGTTATACATTAGTGTAATTCACGCTTACTTTGTGGAAAGTGATATTAACTCAATGTATCGAACAATCAAAGTTGATGTATGTCTTAATTACGTTGTCGGATTTCTGCGTATTCTAGTCCGTACCTTAGTAGTGGGACACGAATGCGTGTTAAAATTGTGATATACGTAATGATACACCCCCGCAACAGCGATGTTGGGTTTCAAGTCTTTCAGGCATCTCAGGAATGCCAAATACGAAGTGCTGTTAGGTAGTGAGTATCATCGATTTAATCAAATATCCCATGGCTCTAGAATGTCCTTATTTCTTACAAAACTTAATCAAATACAGTAGAGCCTCTTTTTACGCGGTGCGATTTTCATGCAAATTCAGGGATTCCCCGTTTCGGCGAGTGGGATATTTAAGGGGGCAGATCCAGTTGGGACTTCCAAAAAAAGTTCTTTTTTAGGATTTTTTTTGGCTTAAAATAATTAATAACAAATGTTTTTCCACATGAAAGATATATTATATTTACAGAAAATATTATAATTTTTTTTGGCAAAATATTAAAAAATAAGTGGGATACAACAAATTTGGGAGGGGTCCAAAAAAAAGGGATCATTAACTATTGACATAATGCTCCGGATAGACGAAGGGATTTGAAAAATTTTGAATTTTCACAAAATGGCGGATGTTGAAAAGTTCTTTATTCGACTAAAATTTCACTTGCATTTTCGGCTATAAAAAAAATAATCGTCCAAAAAAATCCTTCGTCCATCCGGAGGACAATTATGTATAGAATAAGTGAGAAAAATTTCAAACCGATCGGCAAAGCCGTTCTCAAATTACAGTTATCACCAACTTCGAAAACATGGTTTCGAGAAAAACGCGTTTAAAGTTTTGAGTACAATTTGAATGCAGTAAAAAAATTATTTTGGAACTTACACTGAATCATCTATGGACAGGATATTTGTCTGAAATTTTCAGAGAATACTTTTAAAATATTCTACTTTGAGAAAATGCAAAAAAATGGATTTTATCAAAATTCTAATTGGGTCTGCCCCCTTAATGAACGCTGACAATTTAAGGAATTTAAATATGTATACGTTTTATTATTATTAAAACCTTCGTTTAACTCAGGCTCGTGCAACCTTTCAAGCGGAAGGGCCACTTGCAAGTTTTGGTAAATTTTTGCGGGCCGCACTACTTTATATCAAGGTGTTCTCTAGGTATGGTAGATTTAGAAATATTTTGAATAATTAAACACAAATAATTTTTATTATAGGTGTAAAAAAATGGTTACAACATTTACTACAAAATAGTATCTAATCAAGGTATATAAAGACATGGTAGTCTCACTTGGTCTTTGACCAATCAGCGGCCGCTTGGGTCTTGACGTCACCAGGCGGACATATTCAAATGTTATAAATGTATAATTGCAAAAATATTAATTTATTTTTTATTGTTTTCGTATTTTTTTATTCTTTAACAACATATACAATCACAGAAGTACAAATTCGACATTACAAAATCATAAAAAGCTGTCAACATGACACCGTCTGGTTTACGTTTTACACACTTAAGAATATAGTAAAAGTAACGCTTCTCGAATACACCAAATTGTCTGTGATTTTGCAATGTTGAATTTGTACTTCAGTGATTGTATTTGTTGTTAAAATATCAAATAATACGAAAACAATAATAAATAAAGGAATATTTTTGCAATTATACATGACCTAATATTCAATTCTGCGTCGAGGGCCACAGGTTGCACGGGTTTGGTTTAACTAGATAGTTAGAAATATTGTTACTTTTCAATAAAATTAAATAAATAAAAATAAAAAACAAAATTATTTAATTTTAAAATTTACATCAATTTATTTCAGATTTTCGTGTTTTTTTTAAATATTCATATTTTCGTAAATTTTCAGAAACTTTTTACGCGATTTTCGACCTATTTTAATTGATGAATTTGGTTTTTTACGCGATTTTAAAAAATCATAAAACGTATCCCTATTTTTACAATATAATGTTTCGTGATTTGCTGTGGAACGTATCTACCGCGTAAAAAGAGACTCCTATCTCGTCTCTAATCATCTCCAGTAATATAAAGCAAAAACTAAGGTATTAAATACAGTCCACTTAAAGTTCTAATGAATGGTATAGTTTATGGGAATGGCCTTGACGCATGCGCGTTAAGTAGAAATCAGCGAATTAAAAAGCAGTGGTGACAAGTGTACCTCATAAAATGTATATCATTTACATTATTATACCCAAGCAAATTCATAATGATTTGACACATCGCATATAGCGTTAGTTTAGCTTTTGGGGCGGTGAATATTTTAAATAGTTATTTTACTTCATGAGAGGAAGAAAACATTACGAATCCTTACAAAGAGAGGGGTGGAGAGATTTTGAAAATCATCCTTACGTAATTAATGACCCCTCCCTTTCCCCAAATTAATGTTATTCTCTTAGTTTGGTCGTTCTTTATTATAAGTAACCTCTTTTATTTTTATCGATTTGGTAGATTCATTTTACGCATTTTTGTGGTACATTTATACGAACTCTGTACCTTAATTTACGCGGATTTCGATAGCAATATTTGATGTGGCAACTGGGCAAATGCCCCTGCGTAATTTATATACCAATTCATTTAAATATTAATTAAATACTTCTAAAAAAAACTTGTCGCGAAATTATTTTTAAAATTAGATTGTATGACATTTATAGACAGATAAAAATCTTCTTGGCGTTAGAAAGAACAATATACGATAATGAAAGTGAGAATAGGAAAAAAACTTAGTGAAATTAAAAAAGAAGATGTACGCATATAATTTTTTTTTGACAAAACTGCAAAGAAAGTTTTGACATTAATTTCATAACTGAAAATACTTTTTGTAAATAGATTACGGTATTTAAAGTTAATAACTTATAAACAAAATTTTCGAGTATAATATAAGAATGAAAAATAATTAAATTTGAAATTTGTATTAAAATTTTATTAGTAGGTACTCAACGGTATATTTTTAGACCAAAAATTAATATCTATATCGTTAAAACTGAAGTATTTTATTTATTTATTATGTCAATATCAACAACAAAACTTGTAATAAACTTTTTTTAAAATTTATTTTGATCATACCATGTATTAATTAATCATACATAGCTAGCAATAAACTACCAGTACCTTATATGTATTATTATTAGTTTTTTACAAGTGTATATTTCATATTTATTAAATCTATATATAGTAATCAATTACATAAATCTATTGTGTACGTAGGTACAACATGCAATCAGAAGTTATATTTTCCATTATAATGATTATTTCATAGCAGAATACACATCTTTTAATTTTTGTAAGTTTTTTATATTTAATACTAGCTGTTACCAGCGACTTTTTCCGTGTAGAATACAAGTTAGCATGGGCGCCGGGAGGGGAGTGCAAGGAGGTGCACTTGCACCCCCCTGGCAAATGAAAATGTAAATTGGAAAACATATAATAAGTTATAAATGTGAAAATATAAAACTGAAGACCTTTTTTTTTTTTTTTTTTACTCATATTAACTTCCATCAATTTTTTTTTCGTATATATTTGCACCCCCCTAAAAGAAATTCTGCCGGCGCCCATGCAAGTTAGATAATACAAATTTCTGTTATGATGATATTCCATAATACAGGCTTTTAGTTTCACATTTGCACGATAGATGTCACTAAACTAACCTAAGTACAAATGTCACACACCCATGTTTTTATCTAATATATTTTTCGAGATCCAAAGTAGCCTATGTTCTTCCTCAGGATGCAAACTATCTCTCTGTCAATTTTCATCAAGATCGGTTCAGCGGTTTAGCCGTGAACAGACAGAGATACTTTCGCATTTATAATATAAGTATGGATTTGTAAACAAATAAATTGTTTGCATGTAAATTTAAAATCAAATTTCTAATTTGACAAATAATACCAACAGAAAATTAAAAAAGATTGTCAATTTTGGATATTGCCATAATATCACCAAAATCAAAAAAATTAATTGTGAAAAATTGGTTTCAGGTTCTATTATGTTCCATGTGAGGCGACGACCAGCTGATGGCGCGCCTCGCAAACGCAAGAAGAAACCCGGAGGCGGGGTAACCGGCGGTCCAGGTAGTGCAGGCTGTGGCCCCGGAGCTCAGGTCGGCGGCTCCGGGGGAGGCGGGGCAGGCGGGCCTCATCACGCGCACCATCACCACGGCGGAGGACCTGGCAGCGCTGAACACAGGAGGGACCTAGAACTCAGGCCAATGTTGGTCGAGTTGGGTGCAGACCACACCACTGAAAGTGCCAGAACAGTTAGAATAACTAATGATATTATGGAGGTATCTATCTTTATATATTACGCTGGTCCTTAGATGGGGTTGGAACAAATTTTGACTGAGTCATGCCCCAAATCAGCTCCAAATAATTTTTAAAAAATGTGGAAAAAGTTTCAGTCCTGTATCTTAAAAATTGGCCATTACCAGAGGGGGGTGATTTTCCCATTTAAAATACACTGATTTTTTTTTTTTTTTCAAAGACCTAAATTCTTTCTAAAAATCTAGAATACTCATGAAAAACAAAATTCTCTTAATGGAATGACCCAATGACTCATCCAGCTGTCAACGTGAAATCATAAGTTTAATTTATCCATTTAGATATGGAATATGAATACCAGGAATGCATTCATGAGTATTCTAGATTTTTAGAAAGAGTTTAAGACGCTCCAGTATGCAGGTCTTTGAAAAATCAAAAGAACAAATATTTTATATGTGAAAAATCACCCCCCTATGGTAATGGCCAATTTTTAAAATACAAGACTGAAACTTTTTCCACATTTAAAAAAAAATTATTTGGAGCTGATTTGGGGGGTGGCCCAGTCAAAATTCGTCCCAACCCTTTCTAAGGACTACCCTAATATATATAACACACTTAAATTATTCCTGCCTTCCAACTTCCATCTTTCCAAAAAAGTATTCATTTCTAAATATCTTTGAAATAATGAAATACTATGGCGTTCTTTTAAAAATTATGAACTGTTATTCAAAATTTAAAAAAATTAAATTATATTTCTAACTGTTGCTTATGTAAAAATACTAATGACTGAAATGATGCATGTGTTTGGTAGGCAAATTGGGTGTATTGTGCGAGTGGCAGAAACGAAATATTGCAGCCCGCTATCCCTAGCGGGTCCTGTTGCTAGTTGTATAATAAAAAAACAAAGTTCCTTATAAATAATATCATTTTTTTAAGGTTGGTTCTGCAAATGGTATTGCATTACAACTGTACGGGCCGCACATACAGCCTCATCATTGCTGCATTAATTATAACCAAGATAGTGGAACGACGACTTTAACTCCAAGCCATATAGATGCTCATACGTATGTTAACGGGCAACGGATCCAACAAACTACAGCGTTGCAGGTCAGTTAGATTATTTCTATATTGTTTTCTTTAGTTGAGAAGCTAATATTTTTTCAATTGAATTGTAGCATGGCAGTATAGTTAAATTTGGAAGAGTTAACAGCTACCGGTTTTTGGATCCAAATCAAGAAAACAGAAGCAGGCCGCAGCATTTACCAACATTAGAAAACACATCAGTTTATGACAGGTTAGTTTTGTTTTATAATTTAAATACATTTTTTCATAAATGTAGTTTTGCTATGTGATTGTTATTAGTGTTATTGCTATTTTATACATTTTTTTATAAACATTTTCAAATTTATTTTGTAATTTTTGATGTCATCTTTCAGTTGATAGCGAAATTAACTTTTTTGCATTTTTATTATAATCTTATTAAAATATTTATTTGAAGGGGGAACCCAACTGTACAGCCCAAAAATGTCCTTTAGGGCTTTTTGAGGAGAAAAGAAAACATAAAATGTAAAATTTATACATCAGTTCCCCCTTAATTTATATCATTAATAAAAAATCATCTGCCGAGTAAATGCACAGTGCTTTCTCATGCAAAATTCACCAAAGGTAGTTAATTATTGAACAATTTAGATAAAAACCGATAAAGGGTTCAGATAAATTGCCTGGCATTAGTTAACCATTTAATTTTTATACAATTTTACTAAAAAATATTAGTTTGAAATTTTTCTTAAGACGCACCTGATTATTTTTTTGTATATTTTTAATTTTTTGACAATTTCAATTTAAATCTAAAATGCAAATGTCAAAATGACATTCAAAACGTCAAAATGACATTTAATAGACACAGAAACAAACAGACATGGAACGAAAAGTATTTGTCTTGACCTGAAACGGAAAGATCAATTTTAAATTTTAAAATCAGAGAACAATTTTTTTGTCTCATTTTAAAATGATCACAAATCTTCTCGTATCTTTGATATTGCAAGGAAGAAATTCATATAAATTTATTATTTCTTCATTTTTTATTTTAAAACGTGAGCTACTAAAAGAATCATGCACTCACCTGTTCTTATTTTATTTTGCATTTTGTTTTGTTCACATGCTTGATGTTCCCGCTAACATTTATGTCGATGCACAATCTCACGCACCTGCTTTGAATGTGAAGATCACCGACACGCTTAAACCAGGATTCGAGCGTACACATAACGGACGTGACAAGCCCGACCAGTAGTGATTGGGCGATGATATCGACTAATTACAATAGCACGCCTAACGACCAAGAGAGTCAGCACCTAATGAGCTCTCCGCAGTCCCCGACAGGGTTCGGCGGGGGCTACGGAGCAAGCATGCAACATTTACCACAACAAAAAGATAACTATGAAACTACGTTCGATTTGGACGGAAATGTTGAGACCGTTTCTACAGCTAGTGCTAAAAATGAAGACGCTAAGTCAATTACAAGTGAAAATAGGTATTTTTTAATTTTTTTTTATTAACGATTTGTATGAGTTTTAACTTTTAAGAATAATATTAATCGTTAATATATACCTAAAAGTATTATTTCTAACAGTAGGTACATACGTGGACAAGACCCGATACTGCCAGCTGTTTTGGAGTTTCCTGAAGAACAACAAGAACAATGTTTAGCTAGAGTCATTACGTTAATTGAACCAACGTCACAACCATCTTTTAAACTAGCGCCTGCATATACTTTATATCTATGTGCAAGGTAAGAATATAATCTTAAATTCTAAACAAGAAAATGTATTTTATTAATGGATTCTTTCAGATATCGCGCTTCAACACACTATCGGCCAGAGTTACAACCCACTGAAAGAGCTCATAAGTTAACTTTACTTTTACAACATATCGCTACGCTGATTCAAAATATTATACAGGTAGAAAATCATTAATTAAAATATTCATAGAAAATAAAAGGCGATTTTCAAAACTCTATAATTATTGTAAAAATTGATGTATATAAATAAATAAAAAAATATATATATTTTAAAGCTTGAAATCTCTACTTTTCACAGATTAAAATTTTATTTATTTTTCGTGGAGTTATGGAGTTATAAAACAAACAAAAAATGCTCAAAACCAAAATAACAAATTTGCTTAAATGTTAAATAATTTTGTGAAAAAAATTACAAATTAAATTTAGAACAAACATTTGTAATTGAAATTCTATGCTTTCGAATAACATAAAGAGATTTTACCTAAAAAATCTGTATTGTTTTTTTTTATTTTGTAACTCCATAACTGCAAAAAATTGAAATTTCAATTTATGAAAAGTATTGAAGAGTAGAGATTTCAAGCTTTAAAATGTTTATTTATTTATTTATGTACACTAATTTTAACTGTAATTGCGAAGCTCTGAAAATTGTCCTTTTTTTAAAAAAAGTATTCAAAATCATATAAATAATATTTAATTTTTAGGAACGCTACAATGACAGTACATCCCAAGCATTCTGGCTCGCTAACAGTTCAGAGCTATTACACTTCTTAAAATCCGATCGTCACATTTGCGCATTTTCGCTCGATGCCCAAGAAACACTCGCCGAATGCGTTCAGCTATCATTCAGCTACCTGACAGGCTGCGTCACAACCGACTTAAACCCTGCAGTGAATGCCCTACTCTCAGACACAAACGACACAAGCAGCGTCGGCCCTGCAATTACAAATCTACGTTCAACAATGACACTACTCAGACATTGCCGTGTGAATGCAGCTTTAACGATACAGCTGTTCTCGCAGCTGTTCCACTACATATCAGCAAGGAGTTTAAACATCATACTGAACACGCAGAGTCTGTGTTGTCGGAAATGGGGCCTGAGACTAGTCAACAGACTTGTCCATATTTCAAGATGGGCGGAAAGCCAGGGTCTCGAATTGGCTGCTGAATGTCATCTAGCAAAAATACAACAGTGCGCCCATTTATTGCAAGTAAGTATTATTTGATTCAAATCAACCCTTGAACACTCAAAGGGTTAATAACTTTATTATTATACTTGTGAAGAATTACAAAGTGTTATGTATTCTTAAGGCACCGAAACAGACAGCAGATGACATAGCAAGTTTACCTTCGACTTGCTTCAAATTAAACAGCGTGCAATTGGGAGCATTATTAAGACAGTATCAATGTGAAGAAGGTGAAGCACCGTTGGTTGCAGCATTGGTAGCTCAAGCCGTTTGCGCAGCTCAGTCTTTAGCAGATGAGCTAGCACTTGCCGATGGAAGAGAAGTAAGTCAATCAAATAAGAAGTTAATTTTTCATTGCATTAAATATTGTACGGTTTCAGGTTCGATTATTGGAACAGCCAACTTTACCGTTAGCTCTGTTATTACCAGAAGACGGTTATAGTTGTGATGTTGTTCGTGGAGTTCCCCCAGGTCTTGCTGAATTTCTACGACCGCTGCAACCTCCTTGCAGATTGGCTAGTCAGCCAACGAGTGCAGGCAGTTGGACTGTGTACATGCATCAATACCATTCTGTGAGTTGATTTTCTTTCGTTTTATTATAAACTAGCTGTTACCCGCAACTTTGTTTGCATGAAATTTAGATTAGGTAGAGCTGTCAGACATAAAACTCATGAAGAAGAAGGTTAGGTAATATAATATATATATTATAATTTTTTACTTCAGATGCGATCTCCGAGTGCAATGAGTAACAGATCTGGCGGACAACAGCCAGAAGTGCGTGTGATAAAGTTACACAAGTCAAAAAGCGGTATGGGATTGTCGATAGTGGCGGCGAAAGGTGCCGGTCAAGAGCGTCTGGGCATATACATCAAATCTGTAGTACCAGGAGGAGCTGCTGATACTGATGGCAGATTACAAGCTGGCGATCAATTACTTCGAGTTGATGGACAAAGTTTGATTGGTATGTTCTAATATTTATATTAAAATTATATTAACATTTCTAATAAATTATATTGTATTTTAGGTATCACGCAAGAACGAGCTGCAGAATATTTAGTGAGGACGGGTTCTGTAGTTACTCTTGAAGTTGCAAAACAAGGTGCAATATATCATGGCTTAGCTACGTTACTTCAGCAACCTTCACCGCCTATGTCTAGAAGTAAGAGAAATATTATTTTAATTATTACATAAATACTTATACTTATTTAATGAAAAAATGAAGACACATTTTAAAGCTTTCAAATGGCATGTTTCAAATCAAATTCAGTTGTAAAAAAAATACATCCTTTATTGGTTTGTAACTTTTTGAGATAATGAAAATACAAAATTTTGAAGAAATCTTAAAGTAAAAATTTTGATCTTTAATTCATTTTTTGGAAAATTTCATTGCAGTTATTTTTACCAAAGTAACAGTTATTGGAATATTGCACAATTTTTTATGAAATTAAATTTTTTTATTAATTTTAAGTTTTATTTTTTGTTTCAGTCAATTTTATGATAATCATAATACATTGTTTGTAATAATTTTAGCTTAATGTTAAATCGATTATATATATTTTTCTACAGCCAGCTCAATGGAAAATTCACCAAAAATGAGACGCCAATCTTACGATAGTGTATTTGAATGTTCAAATTATTCCCCACGACCAAATAAAAAATTAAATTTATTCTCATCGTACGACAGTTTATTTAAAACACAACAGAGCTTAAAAGGGCGGCCAACTTTTGAATTTAACGTAGAAGAATACATAGATGACGAACCGGACTTTAGTACTGGAGCATATTATAGCAGTGCAGATCAATTAAATATTAATAGTAACTGTACAGAAAGTGATAAAGCAAAAGATAATATAGAATTAAGAATGCCTGTTAAATCTAAATCTTTTTCTGACGATATAAAAATACTCGATTTCTCTGAAAGTGAACCAAAAATTGTTGATTTTGTACCCAAACGAAATGATTCAATTCCTGAGATAGATATTTCAGACGAAACGTCAAAACCAAGTAACCTTATAATACCTTCCGTTAATATTTCTCCATTGAAAAAAAAATTTGAAGATCAAACTATTTCCACTCAAAGTTTAGTTTCTTTATTTAATCATAGTTCAACTTCAAGTTCTCCCCCTCCTGTTCTCGATTTAAATTTGAATTTAAACATAGAAAATGAAATCGAATGTAACCAAAGTCCTGATAATTCAAAATGCTGGCGTTCTCCTGATCAAGTACGTTACGAACAACAACATTTATTTGTCAGTGACAAAAACAGTACCCCCAATGAAAATGAGATTGTTTCCGACACACACACAAATGTTCAAAGTTTAATTAAACATTTTAATACTATATTTTCAATGAAACCAATTAAACGTTCTAATAAATTGTATGGTAGTGTTCCTGTATTACCAATGGGAATGCCTAACAGTAACAGCCAACTTGACGTTTCTAAAACATATAGTATCAGTACAGAAGTGCTGACTAATACAGATGATAAGTTGAACGATTCTGAGAAAAGTGAGATTTGGAAACAACTGGAGATGTGGTCAAAATTTGGGACAAAGTCGAATGAAACTGCGAACAACGAAAACATTTGTGAGTCAAATAATGATAAAAATGATATTGTTAAACAGTTGGAGGTTTGGTCAACATACGGCACTAAAGATGTTGAAGACATTGATTCAAAAGGGACCAATATTGAACAAGAAAACTTTACGTTACTTAAAACTAATGCAATCAATTCAGAAAGTTCATTTTTACTAAACGATAACACCAAAACTTGTAATAATTATTCTAGAAGTCAACAGATATACGATGGTGATAATTTATTTTTTGAGCAAGCTTTTACAAAATCGTTTAATTACAGTACGGATTCGATACTTTCGAGTGCTAGCAATAAACAAATTCAAGATATTAAACAACATATTCAAAGGTCAAACGATAGTTTGAAATCGAATTGTAGAAGCTCACAAAATATTTATTCTTTTAACATTAATGAACAAAATAGAATCCTATCTAATAAATCAATATTTATTGATAAAAATAAAATTTATAAAACTTTATCTGATATAAGTTACAACCGTCCATTAGCAGACAACCAATTTAATAATAAGTTTAGTATATTTCCTTTAAATAATAATAATAATAAAAATGTCAACTCAACTACTGAAAAAATTACCAAATATCGAACTTCACTTGGTGATATATACAACGATGCTGAATATAAACGAAAAACTGAAAGTAATTTTAATAGAATCTATATTTGTAAAGATAAATGTATGTTTAAGCCAAATCCACAAAAAAGGATATTCAATAATGATAATGAAGATGTTAGGAATGACCCTTTTATTAACAAACCTCTTATTAAGTACGGAAGCCTAGAAAGATTTACTGATAGTAAAAATGAGAATGAAAAAATAAGAGTGTATTCTGTTCAAGACGTAAGAGTCAAATTTCCAGAATCTTATATTGTAAGACGCCCGTTACATAAAGAAAATATTTTAAACAAAAATATCAAAACTAATAAATATGAGAGAAATGCATACTGTCGAAGATATGTCAGTATTCCGGACGTTTCTGTAAAAAAATACAATAAGAAATACATTAAAAAATGCTGCGAGAAAGCTCAAAGTAACTGCCCAGAAACGAAAATCGCAAACTTAAACGAAAGGTTAACAAAAAGTCATTCTGATCTCTGTTTAAATTCTAGAAGTTTATTTTCTTCTGGAGATACTTCTAGAAATGATTCTACTCAGAAATATTACTACACACCGTGGAACATTGCTAACCAAAAGGATTCATTTCACATATGACTTAGTATGTGAATTTGAAATGAAATATTTTTATCATAATATTTCAAAACCCACAGTCTAGCTGTACTTAAAAATAAGATTTAAAAAAAGGTAGAGTAATTTTCTATAATGAGGAACTGATATAAAGGAACAATCTTTTTTATTTACTTGTAGGGAATACGCAACCAAAATTTTTATTCCAGAAAGCATTTTTATTTTTTACTTTAAAAACCCTGTAAATTCATTACATAACCTAAAAATAAATTTAAATTATGTTTTCTGCTGCAGAATTCATAATAAAGAAAATAGATATATTTTTTTGCAATGCGACTAATAGAATCAGAGATATTTTTTCAAAAAAGTAAAAAAAAAAGTCTTTCAAATTTTAGTTCTTTATTCAAGAAAATTTTTGGTATCACCAAACTGTTAAAAAAAATTTATAACAAAACATGTCTGCTTTACCAAATTGTAGGTTTTGAAATACGATGATATTGAATTAAATATTATATGTTTTTAATTGTACTTTATATTTACTTTAGCTTATATTGAATATTTTATAAAACCACATTTTATTCTGTTTAAGGCTTTTTATAATTAGATCATATTTTTTATAAATTTAATTATTTTCAAATAGAAAAAGATTAAATTTATAAATATTTACTTTTACTTTTCAGTTTAAATTATTTTATGCAAAAAATTCATAAGATTGTTTTATTACTTATTATTTCAAGAAAAGTTATTTTTTTTGTAAATACACCAGTGCACTATATTTTATGTGTTATGTTTTACTTTGATACAATTTTATGGTTTTGCATGAATGTTAATTGTATTGATAAATTTTCATTTACTATTTCTACAAAACAGTAAAAACAATGAAAATTTATTATAAGTAAATATGTCAATGAAAATTGAATAATGACTTATATTTAATGTATTTGTCCAGCCGGTCCCAGGCGCATGTCAGAGAGGGATATTCCATCTCGATTCAAGGATTCCAATTCAGTAGGGCCGGAACGAAGTACAATCGCAGCTTCTAAATCAGTTCCTGCACTTCACCAAGTCGGGGCTAACGATGTACCCCAGGCATCACAGCGTAACCCCCCTAATCAAACTTTGGGTAAATAATTTACATAATTTTCAAATTGTTAACATGAATACTACATCACTCATATTTTATTATGTAGGTGGACCCTCTTCAAGCATATCTCAATCTCATCATGATGTTTTTAACCCTGGCTACAGTAGAACATCATCGTCGAATAGTATAAACACAGCTACCGGTGCACCTAACGCAAGTTCAGGACCAATCAGTCCGAGTATTGGCAGTGCAAACTCTGCAATTATATCTGCGCAAGGAGCTGTTCCTCCTAAAAGTAAATCTGTCCATAATTTAACATCAAGCTCTCAGGATCAAGGCTTCTATCAAAATTTAAGTGTGTACAGAAATAAAGCCCCAGAACCTTTACAACTGAGTGACAGGTAAGTTATCTAGTTCCAAAATAAGTTTATCGAGATTTAATTTGCGAATTTTTAGTCCGAACATGGCTAGCGGACAACAACCACCACAACAGGTAGCTATGGGACAAAGGCCTGCGTCGGCATATTACTCAAATAGTCCACTGGCAAATCAGAACCGGCCAAACCCAAGCGCTTTGCCTCCACACCATCATCAAAGCATTCCAAATCTTAAATCAAGTCAATCACATTCTGCATTACTTATACAACAATCTGGATATCCAGGTAATATAAATAATCATTGATACATCATTCATATCTGACTAATTTTATTAATTTCAGGCCAGAATCAGTCTTTCATTCCTGATCAGTCACACCATCATCATAATCTAAAAGCAAGTCAGTCGCAGTCTGTATTAATGGCTGGTGGACAATACCAACCTAATATGGGAATGGACGCGACTGGACAACAGTTTAGACAACACGCAAGCATGTCAGCATTAGCAAGAGGTCAAGCAAAGATTGCTGAAATGAGTGAAGAAGTGAGACGCAGGCAGTCAAGAGGTATACTCAGTCCTCAACTTGGTGGACAGCATTTACAAAATGGCAACTCTTACGGCAGCCCACAACAGCAATATACGCCAACGAATGAATCACAATATAGTTCACAAATGTCACCCAACTACAATTCTTCACAGATGCAGCAAAATATGCAGTATCAAAACCAAATGGTCAACAGTCAACAGATACCCAACAGTGCAACTTATTCTCCTCATACGACAGAATACGGTCGTCCGAACTTGGTTCTCAAACAACCACCAAATTACAATCCGCAAAATCTGACGTTGAATCTGGCCCATGTGAATGCCCCGCTATCGCCTAGAGAGAAATATACACACCCTACACTGACTCAGCAAAACAGTGACCCATATAAAAACAGACAGGAATACCAACAAGGGTTCCAACAGCTAAGTTATCCTCAACAGGGTTATCGGCAGCAACAAAACTACCAAGGAGGATACGGACAACAAGGGTATAACAGTCCAAATCAAATGTATCCAGGACAAAACCAATCACAGCAAGGATATTATAACAAAGCACCGTTAAGCCCTCCTATCGCACCGAAACCAGCCAATGCAGTAAGTATTCAATAATAATTGCAACATTTAGGTTATTAAGTAAACTTATATGTATTTATAAGAATTGGGCATTTTAGTTCATAACAGAGAGCGCTCCCTATAGCTTTGTTTACAAGAGCTTAGTGCTAATCATTAGTACTAACCACTTGCACCCGAAGTATTACTAGTAAGCGTTAGGAACAAATGCCAGAATAAAATAATGACTAGTAGAACTGGTTAGTACTAATGATTAGCACTAAGCTTGTGTAAACAAGTGGTCTTTAATGAAGTAGTTTGTTCTTCTAGTTCTTTTAGTTCACAGAATATTTTTCCGATGGCAGTTTATTGATTTAGATATAATTTTCTATTGGATTTATAATGTATAATTAAATTGTTTAATTGTAATTTTGTATTACTATTTTTTTATCAAACTAAGGTAACGGCACCGGTCTTGGCAAGCACCCCAGTAATGGCAAATGTTTAATTAAATGTCCTGAATTTGAAATATGTGATGATATTTGATTATAATCATTTCTGAATATTAATCTATGTATATTTAACTGTCTTACAGCGTGATTTGATGACAATCGGCCAATAGGTGTCAAAATGGTGGACATTTAAACATCGCGGATCAGTCGAAATTTACGTAGTGTGTATTTTCTTATGTAAATGATTAGTGGAGCGAGTTTGATTATTAGTGATTTTTATACTGCTTAAATTTTTTTTTTAAAGTGAAATTAATATGTTTCATTCTTGAACATATCTTAAAGATAAGGTCACCACTAAATTTAATTTTATTGTTCTAGGAGGGGTTTTGTGTTCAATAACCATTACTGGGTATTCATTTTTCACTAATACCCAGTAGTGGCAGCGATGTTTTCAAATGTAGTTTTCATTACTAGGTGTAAAAAATGTTAAGCAGGCGGGTTGAAATTATTAATATATAGTGAATTATAATTCTAAAGATAAATTTGCAATTAACATATTCAAATTAGGTCAGGTAAGTATTAAGGAAAATTTACGATTGATATTATTTTATGCAAAAATATATAAAAACAAAGTCAAATTTAAGGTAACTGTTATGTTTGTTTGAATTGTTTAATGTACAAAAAAATATTGAATAATTAAAGCAGATCCGTATTAAGGAAGTAATTTAAATAATATTTTCTAAAAAATTCTATAGTTATAAGGTAAAAAAATAGTTGTTATATTGACAGTATTTGAATAAATTATAATATTGAAAATTTAGAGCAGGCCCGTATTAACCAAAATTTATAATATTTTATATTTAAAATATACAAAAATTTAAAGAAAAGCTTAGACAGTTATGTTGATATAATTTAAATAAAATATAGAACTGTGCAGTTTAGGCAGGCCTGTATTAACGAAAATTTACAAATCATTTTTATCGTAAAAAATACAAAAAAAGAAAAATTAATGATAGTTATGTTGGACGTACCCGCTTCGCTCGTGTTGTATATTTTTTTATACTTATTAACAGTAGAAATAATATTATTTTAAGATAGATATTGAAATATCATTTTTTTTATATTTTTTGCTTTTTATTCATTATAAGATACTGGCATAACATATGTGATGTGAATTCATCATCAGAAGAAAGTGTGGTTAACATAAAGACGACTGTTAATTAACTTGCTTACTATAAATTTATAATTTATACATTTTTATAATTAATTGTTAGTTAAATACTTGCTTATTATTTGTGATTTATAATTTGTTAATTAAAAAAATAAATTTAATTGTGTAACTATCACACATGTGTTTTACTAAAGCATCTGCACAAATTATTATAGATAATATTAATTGTATATTTTTCTTAATACGCCCCTGACTCAAAAATCACAATATAACAACTGCGGATGGTAAACATGTTCATGTTTATATAATTTTTATGAAAAAATATTCATTATAAATTTTTCTTAATACGTGCCTGACTAAAATATTAATATATACATTTTTGGTTTAACTACATCAATGCTATAACGGTTTCATTTTTATACAATTTTTATTAGAAAATATTAATTATAAATTCTTTTTAATACGTGCCTGGCTTAAATATACAATATGCATTATTGGTTTAGTTACATCAAAGTCATAACTACCATTACTTAATATTTTTCATTTTTATAGAATTTTTATCAGAAAATTTTCTAATTATAAATTGTTCTTAATACGTAGCTGACTAAAATATTCATATATACATTTTCAGTTTAACTACATCAATGTCATAACTGTCATTGCTTAATTGTTTCATTTTTATATAGTTTTTATTGGAAAATATTAATTATGAATTCTTCTTAATACGTACCTGACTAAAATATTCATATATACATTTTCGTATTAACTACATTAATTCCATAACTTATTACTAAATGGTTTCGTTTTATACAGTTTTTATTGGAAAAATTAATTTTAAATTCTATTTAATACGTGCCTGGCTTAAATTTTCAATATACATTATAAGTTTAATTACATAGATATAACAACTTCCATTAGTTAACATTTTCATTTTTAAACAAATTTTATGAAAAAATACTAATTGTAAATGCTTCTTAATACGTGCCTGGCTTAAATATTCAATAACATTATCGGTTTAATTACATCGATATCAAAAGTTCCATTGCTTAGTATTTAATTACTTATGATTTATTATTAAATATTAACTATAAATTTTACTTAATACGACCCTGCTCTAATTAAAAATGTAATCTATTTACTTATTTATTTATTGTATGACAATTCATCATATTTACCTTTAGTTTAAAAAACAAATTTTTATAACAAAGTACTAGAAATATCATTTTGCCATCACTGGGTTGCCATAACTGGTTTTACCTCTGCCACTACTGGAGAAAAAACATGATCAAAATAAAAGGCTATAATTTAAAGAAAAAAACTATATTTGCGGATTTTGGTAATGAAATTGATTAAATAAAGAGTTAATTGTTTTATTAGTAACATGATTTCATGAAAATTACAAAAAACAAGCTCATTAATCCAAAAAAACTGAAAACTTGCTCTTATAGTGGCCACCACTGGTGCCTTTACCTTATAGAAATGCAAACTGCTGCAATTTTTAATTCGTTATTAATTTTTAAGATTGATATTTTTAAATGTATATTATACCTATATATTTAGATTTTTTTGAAAATCGAACCCTCGGTATATAGGTTTCTCTCGACAGCAAAGTTTTTTCTGGCACCAAGATTATTCTCGGCAGTAAGGTATTTCTCGGCAAACGAGGTTTTTCTCGGATGCAAGGTTTTTTTAGATTGGTGTATTTGAAGTGTATTGGGAACTATTGAACTAAACGAGTACTCGTGTGGGAGTGCTTTTTTGAACCAGTTCATTTGTGAACTACACAAGTCTTATATTTATAGCCATTATCTCCAACAAACACCAAACGTCCTATGGGGATTGAAGATGATGAAAACCCTCCACCTCCGATACCACCAACTGCAACGCACCCACTTTATACTGCGAGTTCATCTGAACCGCCACGAGGTGCATTTTATCCAACACAAAGGTCAGCCGAAACAAAGAATACACCTGTAACAAATCCATGGGAACGGGAAGAAAGAGAGAAAGAACAAGAAGCTAGAAGAGAAGCGGCACGTAAGTGGCGTGACAGGCAGATAGCAGAACTTGGTACTTTACCTAACCGTTCACCTCAGCAAGATGAGCAACTAAGAGCATTGAAACTTGAGCGAGACTTCCAGAGGAGGGCACAAGAGGCAGCTGCAGCTACGACTATGGATGATGAAGTTAGTATTACTGACTAAATTGTTTTGGTTTATTATTATTATTAAATTGTTTTATTTTTAGGAGAGTATAATATCATCGGGGCCTTATTCCCCACAACCAGTCAGTTCTACAATGGTATCAAGCATAACGCCTGTGTCGATGGTATCAACTAAACCTCAGCAACAACTAAATAATACAAACAATGAACAAATCGCACCTCCGACTCCAGTTCCATCGAGGTATTTTATTAAATAATCATTAGAGCCCCCTTTTTGTGTATAGTAGATAATATTTATTTATTTAATTTCAGTGTAATGACAAATATGAGTTCTACATTACCAACATCAATATTAAAAACGTCATCTGGACCAAACAGTCCATCAAAGCGAGACAGCGCTATAATTAATAACAACATTACAACAAATGCGCACGTTGTAAATAACCTTTCAAATACTTTGGCAAATATGGCTTTAACAAATACACCTGACAAGTAAGTGTTTACATTGAATCAATTTGCACTCAAAACAATCTAAACATGTATTATTTGTTTTTACAGTATTACAGCACCTCCTCCGCCCGAGAGAGGATCTAGCTACGTAGTTATGTCAATGAGAACTTCATCTAATAGTGTTAGTAAATCTGACACACTCTCAACCAAGCGTGTCTCGTTTAATGAGAATAATGTCAGCCCTAGTGCATTATCACCAGATACACCAACTTCGAATCCAGAACTTGAAAGTGTCAGAGAAGATCCAAACGTAAATAATTTACCCTATTTTGTTTCCCAATTTAAAATTGATTAATCTCAATTTGAGAAATTAATATATATATTTTTTTTTTATAAACAGAAATTTTTCTCTCAAGCTGAAAGTATGTTAGCATCACCAACTACACCAACAGAATCTCTTATTGCTGGAGCGACTCCTGGAGTAATTGGAGCACAAGAATTCTATAGGTAAGAAAAAATGTATTGTTGCAAAATTAAACATAACCTCAAATAATATCATCTGACAGTTAAAACGACTGTTGCAAAATTACACATACATAACTTCCAATAATGTACATTTAGGGAGTATATTTTAAAGGAGGTTGTACTGTAATATGTTCTATTTTACAGTCCAATATATTTGTATGCTTTAATTTTATTTTTTAATATAAAGTTTTATGAGGATTCATTTGTCGCTTGTAAAACTGGTGCACGATGTTATGTACGAAAATACAAGAATTCATAAATTTAAAATATAACAATCTTGAAATTAGGTCTTTAACAAAATAACTATGATTCTTAATACAGAGATCCACGAACTCGACGACTAGCCGAACAACAAGCGAAACAAGCGAGCGAACGACCAATGCCAGAGAAACTATCATTCAAAGAAAAAATGAAAATGTTTGCAATGGAAACGGGCGAGCAGGGTACACCTAAAGATAGGAGTAAAATATCAAAAGCACAACGGGAAATCGACAACCTGGGAAGTCCGGCCACACCGACTGGTTCTCAGGGAGTCGTGCATTAATATTAACGATAAAAAAGAGATTTTTATTTTTTGAAAGTGAATAAAACATGACTATACTTAATTATTATTTATTCTATTGTTTTATGTCCACTTGCTTTTATATTTTATACTAAACAATTATTTTTTGTTTACAAATAAAATCTTTTTATTTTTAATTTAAACGTCCTCAAATATACATACTTATTATTACTATTATAAAAGTTATAATTGATAATTAAGTATAGCAAGTATCTTAAAATATATTTAATTTAAAAAAAAATTGTACAGATATTTGTTCATAAATAACATTTTAATATAAACTAACAAATAAAATTAATTATAGCTATATTTGGGTATTATTTTGTTGATCTTAAAATTTTATTATTTTAAATATGACCTATTAAATATAAAATGTGTTACATGTTTAAAAACATTTATATTTTGATCTCTTATATTTGTAATTGTAAAAACCGTTTGTTATAAAAAGTAACAAAATACATTTTATATTGATAGATTATATTTTAAATATTTTTGTAAAATAATTATATTATTTTTTCTTGAAATGTTGAATTGATAAACATATTATATAAACGATTCAATATTTCAATGAACAGAACATTTAATAAAAGTGAGCAATATACATCCCTGCAAATTAAATTCTATTATTTTGTAAGTTTCTATTTTTTAGTTAGTTTTTAAATCTATTCCATCCAACGTATTTAGTCCTCATATATTATAAATATTTATTATAGTTGAGATTTGGGAACAAATGAAATAGTCATTAAAACATTCTTAAAGGGTCCATTTTATAAATGTAGAAACAAAATAAATTGCATTTTTAAATCTACGTGTCTTTAGAAATAAATATTAATCATTTTCACAAAGTAATATTAAATAATTGTGTATGTTTTAATTAAATAAAATATTTTTTAAGATTCAATGCAAAGAATTAAATGGCAATAATTAATACTTTAAATTAGGAATGATGAAACATAAAAGCTATATTGTCTCTTATATAATAATGGGGGCCCGATCTTTTTTCTCACTTGTACTTCTGTTTGAAATCAAGTACTCGTCATCATTCCTACTTTAAACATTGTTTTTCAGTGTCAAAAGAACAAATTAAACATGTTTGACAAATTATTGAAAACTCGTAAGAAATTAGGCAGCTAACTTTCAAGTATTAATTTGAAACAAATTTTCTATAAAATGCACACGACTATGTTTTAGGCGATTATTTTTAATATAATTCAGTAAAAATTATCGTTAAATATATTTTTTGTACACATTTTTGAAATAGAGTATTTGAAGCACTTAGATAAATTAGTTTGAAAATTTGATAACTTTCAAATGCTATATGTGATTATTTTATAGAATAGATACAAATGCGTAGGCATGCAAATGTATAATGTTATTGTCTAATTAAATAAGTTTTAAAACACCGTTGATGTATGAGAAAGTATTGGGAATGTAAAAGAAAATATATTTTCAATAAATATATATATTATATATATACATATATAAATCAATATGATATCGTTGTTCAAATATATACGGTTTTTTAATTTTATTTAAATTATCCCTTATTTCATATTTACAATCTTTTCAGGCTTCCGAGGAAAAATGAACGGATCTAATATCTGTTTGTATCTGATGTCACACCTGGATTCAAATGATTCAATTTGTGCTTACACCTGCTAAATAATTAGTAAGGTTAGGAATGCGTGCTGACATTTTCGAATTAATTTAAATATTTTTATATATTTATTATGTCATTGGAAGCAATTAAGAATTATTGTAGAGTGTGTTTTGGGCAAGAAAAGAATGTTATAAATATTTTTTCAAGTTGCAGGTTTCATTCAACAATGACTATTGCAAATATTTTGATGGAATGCGCTCCTGTTAAGGTAATATTTATAATTCTATTCTGTTATGTTTAATTAAAAATTATGTGATTTATATTTTATATTTAAAGGTGATATCTTCTGATAATTATCCTTCTTCAATATGCTGTGAATGTATCAAAACATTAGAAATCGTGTACAGTTTTAGAAAAAAGTGTTTAGAAACAGATTATAAACTGAAAGAAATATTAAACAATCCCCCGATAAATGTAATCTTTTCAGAAGAAAAAGCTGAATATCCTGATTTATTCAATTTTAAATTATGTTCGAAAGATCAAACAGAATTAAAATCTAATAATACATCTATTGGATCAGTTAGTACTGATTGCGATTCTGATACAAAAGATATACAAAGTAAAATTGAAAAATGTGATATATGCGATAAAATATTAGCAACAAAGAAATCACTCAAACGCCATAAACTAATTCATACAAGCCCTACATTGTTTAAATGTGATTTCTGTGATCAAACCTATAGTCAAAAACATAACTTGAAAATACATACAAGTAAATATCACAGTAATGAGCCGTTCAAAACAAAAATTAGAAAAAAAGAAAAGAAATTTAAATGTGACTGTGGCAAATCGTTCAGAGCAAATTGTGAACTATTAACACATTTAAGGGTCCATAAAGGAGAGAAAAAATACATGTGTGACACTTGCGGAAAAACTTTTGTATTACTTAATAATTTAACGCAACATTTACCAGTTCATGGTGAACGGAAACATGGATGTGAGGTATGTCTTAATTCTCTATTTGTAAATTGTGAAATATATAAATGATTTAATGGTTTTAGATATGTGGTAAAAAATTCCACTCTCAGAAAGATTTAAGAAAACATTCAGAATGTGTACATGAAGGAAAACGGGCGCACAAATGCAATGTATGTGGTAAAATGTTTGCATCACGTAACTACGTGGAAATACATATCAAATCTGTCCATATTGGTGAATTACCGTTTGGTTGTGATTTGTGCAGTCGAAAGTTTGCAAGAAAATTCACACTAACAGAACACAGAAGGGTACACACGGGTGAAAAACCTCACAAATGTAAATATTGTGAGAAAAGTTTCACGCAACACACATCGTTGATTAGACATACAAAGACGCATACAGTCAGTTGAACAATTAACTCTGAATTTATTCTGTTACTACAAACGCGAACGCAAATAATTAGTGTTAAATACATATTTAAAACCATTTGTATTATTTTTTTTAACTGAAATATATAGTGAATTATAAAAGTAATATCTTAAATTTATTGCTAATTTTATTAAGTCACACGTTCAATATTAATCCTAGCTTTCTGTTTATTTCAATGAAAGAACGAAAACTGGTACGTTTGTATGTTTTGATACGTTACATCATCTTATAAATCCAGAACCACTGAATAAACTAAAAAAGTACAATATTATATTCTAAATTTTATCATTTTTAATATTCAAAGATACTTTGATATTTTTAAATTAAACAAAAACTTCATCAAAAAATCTAAATTGTAGTTTTTTTATTATAATATTTTTTACACATCTAAAATTTCAAGTTAATTTTTATAATGAATTCTTCACCAGAAGACAGAGTTTCGATAATTCCGTGGTCTCAAAATTCAAATTCCAACATTATAGAATTATCAAAATCAGTAACAGAACGTTTAATTAAAGGTAATTGCTGTCACTGACATTTCATTGTCAGTTATCAATATTCATTATTTCGGACTTCTATATTTTCTAATTAAAATTTTAGAATCAAATTTACCAGATTCAGAAGCAGCTCGTAATTTATATTTCGATAATCAATGGATACAATTCAGAAATAAACTTATCGAAGATCATGATCGTAAACGTAATTTAAATAATGAATCATTCAACGATCTTATAGAAACGGTTAACTCGCATCTTTTTATTTCAAGTGGGTACCAGCCTTACAACCAAATGGTGAGTTTTATATATATGTATAATATACAGCGATCTATTCTTAATTATTCTACAATTAATAAAATAATCAATAAATGATTTTAGCTTTTGAACTGCTACAAAAAAAATAATGATAATAAATTAAAATGCGGCGACGAAGTCCAGCGATTTGAAAAATGGGTTAACATGGTACATAAAGTTTTTGTAAACAAGACCAATAGCAGATAAATATAACAAACAAATTGTAAAACGCACATGACTAATTTAAATGAATCAAGAAATAATATGTAGTATAAATAGATTTTATTCAATATTAAAAACACTTGAAATTACAAAATAATACACATGCTTATTTATAGTAGCTGACAAATTCATCAAAAATAAATTATGATAAAGTAATTACAAACCCCTAATAGTAAATTAAGTACCAACAACGAAAAAAAATTATACAATCGAATAACGTCACCAGAATTAATTTTTGAAGAACTTACAATTAAAGTAAATCTATATAATATTTACACACACAAAATAGAAACTTCTATTAGAAGAACGGTGGGTGACATTTTTTCTCCATAAATGACAATATTGTAATTTCAGTGAAAATCAACAAAATATCCCACTCCTTTATAGAAGTTTATATTCATCTATTGATTTAACGGTTGCAACGAATGAGCTTTCTATTATTATCTATTGATTAACAACTTGTACCAAAAAGATGGAAATATATAATTATTTATTTTCACTATCCATACTAATAACAACTTTACCCCTTAAATGACCTGTTCTCACTTTTTCATATGCTTTTGGTACATCGTCAAAAGGAAACACCTCGTCTATTACTGGAAGAATCTATAATAGAAAAAAATAATAACAAATTGATTGTCTAAACATCAAAATTTATTAAATAAAAAGTACACGCAAGCTTTCAAATTTATAGATTCATCTTCAAGCTTTTAGAAAAGAAAAGAAAATTGAGACAGATGTCGTAATCTCAATATATTCCCGTAGCTACATGAATATATTGAGATTACGACATCTGTCTCAATTTTCTTTTCTAAAGCCTGAAGAAGAATCTGTGAATTCGAAAGCTTGAATGTACTTCTTATTTAATATATTTAACGTCACTACTATTATATTATTAAAGAAAAAAATATATAGAACTGCATACAAAAATTAATAAAATATTTTACCTTATTTATTTCAACTAATCTTCCAATATGTGCAATTGCATCAGATGAAGGGGTAAAAAATGCCCATCTTACTGTACTCCCTTTACTTAAGATGTTTACGTTATTCATTAAAAATTCGGCAGAACTTTTTGCCAAACCTCCGACAACCCCGTACTGATCACTATTTTTCAACAGAGGTGTTGTTAACGTTAAGTATGTTTTAAATTTCCAGTTATTTTGGGTTGGATATTGAGGTCCCTGTCCAGCACAATCTAAGATTATTTCATACCTAGAACATACATTTATTATTGTATATTATTAGGATAGATAGAATTTAAATACTAACGGTCCGTTTTCTAGCACACTGGAATTATAATTAGATGATTTATAATCTATAATTCCATCGA
This sequence comes from Sialis fuliginosa, assembly GCA_961205875.1. Lineage (NCBI taxonomy): Eukaryota > Metazoa > Arthropoda > Insecta > Megaloptera > Sialidae > Sialis > Sialis fuliginosa. The sequence goes on along the minus strand of OY540809.1, from coordinate 12,869,441 downwards.
TTCCAAATGATTCAACTAATGGCACAGCTTCTTCACTACAAGTAGCTATTACCTGCAATTTAAAACGTTTAAGACATGAAATTCTAGATTGAAAATTAAAAAAAAATGTATTCTAACCACTGCACCAGCTGCTTTCAAAATTTGTGTAGCCATACTTCCTACACCTCCAGAAGCTCCCAAAACTAAAACTCGTTTATCTCTAATTGGAAAAAAATTCAGCCCTCCGAATAACCACAGAGCCGACCATGCTGTTACACCAGCGTACATCATTGATGTTGCTTCTATATCACTTAGTTTTGAAGGTTTCTTATGAACCTAAATATTTTAAGTTTCTTAATATAGTATTTTGACATTTGTGGCGTTGAAGCCAAGTTTTTTTTAAATTTACTAAAACTTACTACATTACTTGGCACGACTAGCATTTCAGCATGACTTCCTTGCAAATGTACTGGGACTACGCCCCAAACCTTTTGTCCGATTCTATTCCTTCGATTTTGTACGTCAGGACCGCAGTCAATAATAGTTCCAGAAAAATCACGTCCCATTCTTAAAGGAAATACAGCAGCGTCTGTGGTTTGTCTCAAGACACCAATTAATGATGAACCATACCCTCCTTCGAATAAAAAGCATTTGTAATAATCGGGTTAGTAAATATTATTAATATTCATAATACCTGTCATTGCAATATCTATTGGATTTAAGGAAGACGCGTTTACTTTAATCAATACATCATCTGGATTTCGAATTACAGGTATTCTAGATTCTGTTAATTGTAATGCATCACCATAACCATGTATTGCCCATGATTTCATTTTAAGTTTATCTTTGTATGACACCATTGTTGAATAACATTTCGTGTATTTACAAAATACTTTAAATTTAGAAAACGAACGCATTTTTACGAATAATTTATTAAAACGCTATAACGAAATTAATTATGTATTTAAAACAACATTCTGTAAAGTCAACAAACACGTTTATTAGAACCGATCTTACAATAGCGAGTTACTAGATATTTTGACAGCTCGGATTTTTACTTTGTAAATCAGACTTTTTAAATGTCAAAATGGAAATGTCAATTTGTTTTCTTTAATAAAAATGGGTTTTTAAAAATTATTAATAAAAATGGAACTTTTTCGTACTGACCAGTACTACATTTTCAATAATGGAGAACATAGTTTATGGTGGGATCGAAATACAGGAGAATTTTTACCAAAAACAGGTAAATTCGTAATATATATTTACGCCCACACAAAGCACTTATAAATTTATAAAAACAATATTTCGTCTGTATTTTTAAGATCATCGCTTTGAACACATTTAAAATAAATCGTAGTATTTACCACACAATTAAAACAAAATAATTCACTGCTTTCTTCAGATTGACATTTAACACTGAGCGGTCAAATACTTGAATTAATTTTAATAAATTGATAATTTTATCAACACTAATTTGAATAATCAATATTCTAAACTATTTATATACATTGTAGGGTGGGACTTAGCTTCAGCCGTAGATCCTGAATGTTTAGGAGTATGCCATGGTATTATAGGCAAAATAGAACACAGCGTAGTAGATGCAAGACTTGTAATTATCAAAGAATGTTCTCCTGTCGGTCATCTACATGGAAATCATGTAGTATATAAAATCAAATCAATAGCGTTTTTACAAATCGGTAATGAAAATACAGATTTGAATCTTCAAATATGTCACAAACATAAAACCAAAGAAGGGGGAATTCGAAAGGCAGTTAACAGTGGATTATTTGATATACAGAAAAATGTAGCTCTCAGTAAAACATGGGGTACAATAAAATCTGCAGGCAACACAATTAAAAGTACAACACAACAAGCTGCTGCTTTGGCTGCTAGCCAAGTGAAGAGACGAGATAGTAAAGATAAAGGGAAGTTTGAGAAAAGAATACTTGATGAACTATTGAAGATCTTTACTGATACAGATTCATTTTACTTTTGCCGTACCGGTGATATTACAAATTCTTTACAAAGACAGTGTGAACTTGAAAGAAAAAATAAACTAGATTCAAATTGTTTATGGAAAACAGTAGACGATAGATTCTTTTGGAACAAATATATGCTAAAGGATTTGATATCTTTAAACGTATGACATTTTATTTTATTTAATATTTTTATTACTATTGCTTTTATATTTTTTAGTCTTCATTAGCTGATCCATGGATTTTACCAGTGATACAAGGATTTGTACAAATTGAACACTGTAAAGTTGATGTATCTTTTAACACAGATGAAACTAAATACGAAACATTCACTTTAAGTCTGATATCACGGAGGAGCAGACATAGAGCTGGAACACGGTGATTACAAAATTTAAAATATTTATTTTATTTACACAGGATATGCACTAATTTATGTATGTATTTCCTAGTTACAAGAGAAGAGGTGTCGATGATGATGGGAACTGTGCAAATTATGTTGAAACTGAACAAATCGTTTCTTACCATAGTCACCAGGTATCGTTTGTTCAAGTGCGTGGCTCTGTTCCTATTTATTGGTCCCAACCCGGTTATAAATATCGACCTCCGCCTCGCCTCGATAAAGGTATTCTAAATATTTACACTTTCAGTTGTATGATTTTTTTAATAAAACAAATCTATTTTAAAGGTGAGGAAGAAACACAGTTAGCTTTTGAAAGCCATTTTGATAACGAATTAAAAAAGTACGGGCCAGTTTGTATTATTAATTTAGTCGACCAAGCCGGAAAGGAAAAAGTTATTTGGGATGCGTATGGTCAGCATATATTCAAATATAATAGTCCTGATATAACTTACGCTACATTTGATTTTCATGAATATTGGTAAGTACTATACGAATTATTATATACATGATGTAAATATTTTATAATAATGTTCTAGCCGTGGAATGCATTTTGAAAATGTAACTATACTTATAAATGCCCTCGGAGATGTAATAAGAGATATGAATTACTGTTGGAAAGATAAACAAGGGCAGATATGTATGCAGAAAGGTGTTTTTCGAGTAAACTGTATCGATTGCCTTGATAGAACAAATGTGGTACAGGTATGTGATAAATTACATTTATTCATAAAACGTAAAGTATTTATTATTTTTATTATTCATAGACTGCTCTTGCAAAAGCTGTAATGGAAATTCAATTTACTAAATTAGGACTGATTGCTCCCGAGGGCATGATGCCTCAGCCTATACGCAATGTCTTTCAACTTCTGTGGGCCAATAACGGTGATATTATTAGTAAACAATATGCCGGCACAAATGCACTGAAGGTTTTTATAATTTACTTTAAAATAAATATAAAATTCAGCCATTCATTACAGATGTCATAATATTTTTAGGGAGATTATACGAGAACTGGTGAACGGAAATTTACTGGAATTATGAAAGATGGAATGAACTCTGCAAATAGGTAAAAATATTTCATTTATAATTTAGCGCAGTCAGTTCAAAGCTTTATTATATATTTATATGAATACTAGCAGTCCCTCGTGACTTCCCCCCATGCATTTACTAGAATACTTGTCGTGCTCAGAAGAAATAATGTAGCTTGCCTGTATTTTTGTTTTTTAATTCGGTTCTTTTATTATTTCTTATGGTCATAAATAAAGATTAACATTGTTAATATATCATAAAGTTTTGAATGACTATATTATAGTTAAATTTTATTTTCCATAATTAGCACAACATTTTTTTGATGAGTTAATTAATTGCAATCCCTGTCAAAGCCTGATATTATACCCGACCCTATCTCTTAGATACTACCGTGTTCATTTTGCGGACCTTTATCGACAATGCTGCTTAGATCTAATGCAGGGAAATAAAATAAACGAAGCTGAATTAAACGATTGTTGGCAAGAATTACGTACTATTAGTAATATCGCAAACGAAATGATTCCGTTTAATCCTCCAAGCTATGTGCCTGAATCGGCTCTCAATGTCGAAGTACAGATGGTCAATGCCATTTATCATATGGCCAGGTCAGTCGTGAAATTGAAAAAATCTTCGCCTTTATGACGTGTTATATCTCTCTTCTCCAAGATTTATTTATATGATATTGCTATTAACTATGTATTTCTATTATTACCTCACCTCTAGAACTTAATAAATTATAACGTGTTTCCATGTATGCTGTTCTTTTTATATTATTAATTTACTTATATGTCTTCGTTGGTCCAAAACTTGATATAACCACTTTTTCTCTATCGTCATAATATTAAATACATTACTTTTTTTGTTTATACCTGTGGTGTGTAACCTTTATTTTTTAAAGGACTCTAAAAATAGTTGTTTTTGCATAAGTTTTCATTACTTTGTTTACACTACTAGAAACAAGGTAAAAAGCAAGGTGAGCAAAATTGACATATACATGGCCTCAGCTTTGAACAGAATCGAATCGAAAATGGATTGCATGTAAGCCACGGGTTGTGCATCACAGGTTTAACCATTAATGTTCAGATCATTTTAAATTAAACAAAAATTTAAACTCTCCATATGATTTTTATTGCTTTACTTAAAGTTTTTTATATAAATAAATAACTAATAACTACTTACAAAGTTTTGAACTGACAATGTGTGTTATTTTTTACACATTATGTTTTATAAATATTATGTTTAGAAGATAAAATATAAAAGATGAATTAGGGTCAATCCAGACTATCCGTCTTGGTTCGGTCTCGCTCCAATCAAATATAAATATACAATATACAATTAAATCATTCACACTATAGGTATCGTGCCGGTCTCGGTTCAATCACGCTTCAATACAGCATAGCGTAAAGAATATTTTACTGGAGTGTGATCGAACCTGGCATGAATTGGACCGAGACTGGCTCATTAATGTAAATATCATAAGATTTGATTGGAGAAAGACTGGACGAGACCGACACGATAGTCTAGATTGACCCTTAATCAATAAAATTTTATAGATTAATTCAATTTATTTATATATGTATGTACGTTATTTAAATAACATTTTAAAATATTTTTTTATTATGAAGTTAAGAAGTGCTTTATAACTTTTTTACAATACAGAACTGAAAAATTTGCATGTTGTTTTGCATGTTCTGCTGGGTACAAAAATTTATTATTTCAGATATTATCTCAGTCGATTTAAAGATGCTTATCGACAAGGAACAATTGACATAATGCTAGGTAATATAAAAATTTTAGTTGTTATTTTATTATATTATTGACATGTACTTTTTACAGGAAATAGCGTTTCAGAAGATATTTTTAGTGATAACCGAGCTGCCGTTGAAGAAGATAGTGCGGCAACGGCTGAACATGTGAAGTTGTTAATTGAAGACTGTAAGAAAATGCTTATAAGTAATTCTGATGAAATTCTTGGATCATGGGGACTAATAGACGCTGATCCAAAGTACGTACTACTACCAACATTTTACCAATATGAAATATATTATTTAAAAATTATATTTTTACAGTACTGGGGATCCGATGGAATCAGATATGGATACTATACTTATTTTAACAAGAGATTCTTATTACATTGCTGATTACGATGACCAAATCGATAAAGTAACAAAATACCAACGTGTATTGTTACAAAACTTAACACTCATTGAGTTTGGTTTATCAGATACAAATTCTTCGGTCTTGTTATTTAAAAATACAGCAAGAATGATGCAACATCATTGTTTACGATTAAACTACAAAGTTGATAATGTTGAAGGATATTATCATATGTTCCGTTCGACTAATTTAAGATTTTTCAATAATATGGCAGTCGTCATTAAGAACGAAGAAGAAATAATAGGTGAATTAAAATAAAACATTAATTTTCAATATGTACTTACTTATTTTCATGTTTTAGAATCTCTGAAGTCAATTTGTGAAGCATTTCTTGTCGCATTGGATATTTGTAGTTTACCTTCTATTCCTTACTACCAAGGACAAAAATTAGACAGGCGTAAATCTAAATTGCTACAAAGTGGACGTGGAACTAATATTTATTTAGATATCACTTTTCCGCAACTCACTCGTAATGTCTCAGAGACTCAACTGCTGGCATTGAAAACAGCAGGTTTGTCATTTTTATAATAAAATTTATTTTTTAACTATAGTTTATGCTATAATTTTTTATAGGTACCAAAGCACTATCGAATGTAAGTGAACAATTTTCAAAACTGAATCGATTCGGTCAAAGTTTTAATGTAAAGAAAAACAATAAAATAGTTTCCAAAAGCGCACAATCCCAATTTACTATTGGTAAACCAAAAAATGACACAAGTAGCGAATCAGATGATGAGAATGAAGTTTCAATATTTCAACCGCAAGATCCAAACGTCGATTACTATGACCCAACAATAAATAAATACATCGTTAAAACTCCAAACATTCCTTCTGAAGTGATGAGAATTGTCGATACCTCAGACATAAAGCCACCTGATTCATTTCTACCTAGCGTTGGAATAGTTATGACATCCCAACCAAACGAAAGCACAGAACGTCAACCGACTCTAGAAATTAAAGAAAACATGAACTCAGCAGATCAAACGTCACTCGTAGATAATGTTTGTTTGAGCAGCATTATAAGTAATGTTTCATTCAACCAAGAAATGTCAAACGCAAACTTACAGGTAATGGAAGTAGGCGTGTCACGTTGTTCTACTCCTGAAATAACAATCAGCATGCAAGATACAATCGAAGCAAAAAGAACACACCCACCAAATACGTTGATGCTAGATCGAAAACTCAGCCACTCATCAGGAGAAGTGGATGACGCACAAGAAACGGATCATTCTATGAAATTAATGGTGAAAGATTTTGAAAAACGATCAAACTCTGAACAAGATTTTACATCGAATATTAGTCAATCTCAAAGTGAATCGGCGCTTAAACAAATCAAGTCTGGGATTTCAAATATAACCAGTCCTGTAGCAAATGTCACAAAAGACTTAGTCCTATCACCATTTTCAAAGCTCGCAAAAGGAATGCAGAATCTAAGCGCTAATTTGGATCCGAGGAAAATGAAAGGTACTGGAATTCCAGGAGGAACTTTTGTTAAACAAATAACAGAGAAAGAATACGAAGAACACAGAAAATTGCAAGAAAAATGGAGAAAGTGTAATAGTAGACTTGTCGCGCTTTAAATGTATTTATTTTTTATTAATATTTATTTATCTCAATATGACCAAACTGAATTACTATAGGTAATACATTTCTTAAGAATCAAATGCGACTTCTTAACTGATTTTTTCTCCGGAACATTTGACTGTAAAATATAATACCCGGGGAAAAATGATCAGATCTAATTGGATCCAATCAGATCAAAAAAGATCAAAACTATTCTAAATACCTAATAGAAATATTTCAATGCTAAACAACGAATATCTACGAAATTTTAAACTTCAAACAGTTCAAGAATTTATAAGGTTTAAAAAAAACAAATATTTATGTTTTGATTTTGTTAAATCAAATTATTTTTATATTTTATATCCTTATTTGAATTATTATAAGGTTTAAATAAAAATAATTATGATTTTATTGTTCCTAAAAGGTTAATACAGTAGAGCATCGATTATCCAAAGCAATTGAGAACTGGGAATATTAACAGTATAACAGATTTGCTTGCCTTAAAACTAGGTGCTGACATTTCATTCTTAGAAACTAGGGATTTTGTTGGCATTATCTTCCAGTATAAATGAGTTTTGTCTGCAATTGCAGACTGGAATGCTTTCGGCTAACTGATATTTCGGTTGATCGCTGTTTGAATAATCGATACTCTACTGCAGCGGTTTTTAAACTTATGTGGTCTAGGGACCTTCTTTTGAACAATTATTTTTCGGGGACGCCCTCTTGACAGAAAAACAAAGAAGATCAATAGAGACTAATTAATAACTGATAAATAGAAACATAAAAGTACTTTAATTTATGCCAAATATGTTTCACGGACCTCCGGTAAAGGTTCAGCGACCCCAGAGGTCCATGGACCCTAGTTTAAAAACCACTGCTCAACTGTATATAATTTTTAACCTATAGTCTGTTTCATTTAAGATTGCAGTGGTGGGCGGGGATTAGACGGTACGATTCACACAGGCACTACTCTATGAATAATTTTTTTTAATAACTATATGAAAACTTAATGAAAGTAAGAAATAAAACTCACCTTTGTATTATCAATATTAGTTTTCTAATATCCTAATGTTGATAATATAATACATATTTTTAAAATAACTAATCTGACAAATTGAATTGATTGTTTTGCCCAATCAGGTGCATGTATTATGCTCCGTTTGTTAGCTACCACTGCAATCTTAAATTAAACAGACTATAAGTATCTTTTGAAATTATTTTAAAAATTAATATTTTATATTTGTTTGTTTCTATTAAAATTAAAGTTCAGTAGGGTCGTATATAAAGAAAATATTACTTGAATTATTCACAAGCTCAATTTTAAATAGTTCGAGTATTGATTGTAGTGTGATAAAGTTTAGCATAATTTTATGATTAGAAAATTGCCTTCATGTTCATATTTTTAATGCAGTGAAATATAAACACACTTACACATCGTTGTAGTTAATTATTGTATTCACAAAGTGAAAAATCATGCTTTCTAAATTATTAATATATTTATTTATTTAATGTACTAAATTTTAGATATTGTGCTTTTTAATTCAAATTATGTCTTGTTAATCGTTACAATTATTATTATAAAAACCAAAAATATTCCCAAAAGCACATGATCTCATTTTAATATTTGACATATGTATTATTTATTAACATTATTATTATTAATAGTCTAGTACAAATAAAATAGATGTATCTACAGAAAAAATCCAATTGTCGTAGATGACAAAATTAAAGTGAAAACTTTTATAGTTTTTTATGGTGTCTAAAAAGGTTAAAGATATGTTATTTTTTGCAATTCAGCTTGATTGGAATTTTTCTGTGGTAAAACCTTAAAATTACTGGACTATAAAACTATTAATTTATAGTGAAAAATATAATGCCGGTTTTCCACTAAACGGACAGTTGAGTTTATGTTGTGTTTGTGTTTTCTAGAACCAGATAAACAAAAACAAAACTGAAACAAACTCAAAACTCTTGTTTCCATCAAGCGGGCTACATTTTGTTCGAGTTTTGTTTTTGTATTCGGTCCTTTTCCACTAGTTGTCGCGAGGAAGTCAAAACACAGTTTTTCTTCAATAATATTCCAACCAGTCGCACCAATTGCACAGCCCTTCCGCCGGTCCTGATATATGTTCTGTTATATATACTAAATTTATTAAATTTATTTGCTATACCTAAATTTATCCAGCGTTTCAAAACAAATTTCTTATCTTATTTCTTATTCTAAAATTCGTTATTTTCTTACCTATTAATTTGGTACAACATTCGTATTCAGACTAGCAAGGCGAAAATAGAAAACACAACACGACCGTTTCCACTAAACAGACTTGAGTTTCAAAACACGTCGAAACCTTTTGATGTTACCGCTTCCGAGCGGGACTCGAAAAACAAAACTCCAACTGTCGCAAAACACGCCAGTTTTCAAAAAGTTTGCGAAAAGTTACAGTTTTGTTTTTTTCGACACGAGTTCGTGTTTTGTTTTTGTTTGTCCGTTTAGTGGAAATCCGGCATAACAATATTAAATAAATTGAACCAAAAAAATAATATAGATTTCAGCTATTTATTTATTTATTGTACAATTAGAATAATAATTATATAATCATTTTATTTATGTAAAATTTAGAATAAATTACTCTTAATGAGTATTGAATTAATTATATTTATAAAAGATATGTTAGTTAACAGTATTATAGTCGTAAATATGAGTACAGTATAACTGCGGTAACACATTTAAATTTGTATTCTTTTTTATTAATAAAATTAAAGAAATTTAAAAACAGTTAAATCATTTTTAATATATGTTACTTTTCACATGAACGGACTTAGATTATTTATTAATATCTCATTTTTATGAACTATAATACTATAAAACAGTATTGTAGTGAATTTATGGAAAAGATCATCAAAAGACAATATTTTCTGTTGAAATTTCATAACGTAAACACTTTGCAGACAAAGTAATTGTTTATTTTATTATAGTCTTCCATATTAAACAGCGATGTCTAACTCTAAGCTATTGTAAGATCACTTATTTTAATAAAATTTAAATATATTCATGTCCGATCGAAGATTTGGTTTCAGCTTAAGTTTTTTTTTCTAGATTTGACATCGTTGACAAAAATGATAATTTTTTTCAACAGAAACAAAAAATTGAAATTATTTATATAACTTTCACAACTGTCATTTGAAGATCTTGATGATGTTTAGAAGCTTTAATTAATTAAAGTATTTATAGGTTAGAAAAGTCAGTTTAGTTTCTTATTTTCTTCAAAAATTACTTTATTAAAAACTTTCAAAATTATTATAACAGTGACATTACACCATATATGCAATACATATTATTGATATTATATAAATATATTAAAATATAACCTATCAAATATTATCTAATCCTAACCTAGAAGTGGATATACAAATGAACACGAATGCATGGGGCAATAAAATAAAAATATATGAAACACTCGGTACTCCAAAGAAAATTCTGCCTTAAATTATTAATTATGTCCATGAAACGGTAATATAACTTTTTATTATATCCAAATAAAATAAGTAATTAGGGCCACGAAGAATGTTTGAAATTTATAATGTAAAATGCACATTTTTAACTGATTAAGTAAATTCAGCTATAATCAAGGCACAATTGGCTTGCCTCATGTGTGTTTGTGATCACGTATATACCAGCGACGTAGATATGTCGCAGATACACTATGAGTTTGTTTGCAAGCAGCGCATAATTCGTACGAAACATTCAAAGGAACTTGCAAAGTTTTAATATATTTTATATTAAACTATAATTGGTCCAGTACAGATTTAAGACTTATCATTATATTTTTACAAGTCAAAAAGAAAAAAAATCAACAATCAAAATATTCAAATGATTTGGAATTTTACAATCAAACAATAATTTTATTTGTACGGAGGAATTATAAAAAATTGTTTAAAAGGGTAGCAAGCAAACCCTATTTACGAATAGTAAAGAATATGTGACTTTAATCTGCACTGGATATTACTTTCATTCTATAATAAAGTTTATGTCTATATTGCAAATTTATGAATATAATATAAGCATGCACTAATAATTGCTTATAGTTATAATAAGCAAAGCATCTGTCAATTATTCTCATATAGATTAAATGTAAAAAAAATGTAATCTATAGTATATTTGCATAGTTTCAATGCAAAGGCTTTTTACGTATAATACCAGTATAAATTAATTTAATTGTAAATTAGTGAAAATATACAATAAATATTAAATAATTCTTGTTTTTTATTATTATGTTAATTCATTAATTCTATTACAAGTAGTAACAAATACTGCAAATTACCAGTGAAGATTGCACAAATGTATTTTAAAAAAGTACATTAAAAAACTACTTCAGGATTCCAGGCATACTTTTCTTTTATACTCATGTTATTTAAAATATTTGTATCAGATTCATTTAAGATAAAATCCAATTTGATATTTTGTTCAATATGTGCTTTACTTGATGCTTTTACTGCAACTGGTATATTTTGTTGGACGGACCATTTTAATAAAATCTGTGAAGACGAGTATCCTAACCGTTTTGCTATTTTATTAACAGCTGAATCGTCAAGAAGCTGACGACTACTAGAGCTTCCCAATGGTGAATATGCCTGTAAAACTATATTATTTTTCTTACAGAAATTCCACAATTCATCTTGGTGGTAATGTGGATGCCATTCAACCTAGAATTTTAATATTATTTTTAAATATAACGGATATTTGTTAAAATAATCAATAATTACCTGATTTACACTAGGTTTAACATCACATTCATTATCCAATATTTCTTTTAAATGTCTTTCTAGGTAATTTGAGACACCGATTGATTTGAGAATGCCTTTTTTATGTAAAGAAACGAGTGCTTGCCATGTAATCAAACGAAGTTTTGCATTTTCATTGTTTCTACTATGAAGTCCTTCTACACCAGGCCAATGAATCAAATAAAGATCCAAGTAATTAGTTTTTAATTGATCCAGAGATCTTTGTACAGCTCTTATAACATTTTCATAATTTCCATGATCTCTCGGAGCTGAAATATAAATTTGTTATATAATTGCCAATCAGTAATCGATGCAAGCACCCAGAGATAGATTCCCAAGTTTAGTTTAAAAATAAAAACTTACATAATTTCGTTGTTAAAAATATATCTTGGCGAGTTAAATTATACTTTGGTAATAATTCATTTAATGCAGTTCCAATCGCTAATTCGTTACCGTACACTGCTGCGGTGTCTATAAAAATGATACAAAAATATAATATTACTTGTATCTACATTTACGATACATATATTTTTACAGATTTATTCTTACCAAAAGATCGGTATCCTACAGCTAGAGCATCATTTAATACTCTGTATATATCATTACTGCGAATACGGAATGTTCCAACTAAAATATTTTTATTTTTATTTTAAACATTTTTTGTACATAAATATAGAACTTACATGTTATTAATGGAAGGTAATTTCCTGATGATAGTTTAACTGAATTATGAAGAGCCATTTTTATAATCTTTTAAGATCAACATGTAACAGTGAAATCTGACAAACACAGCTGACAATAAAATGCATTTCAAGGTCACTTATTATTTACAGAGATTATGAATCATAATTATCCATATTGTTATAATCGGTCATATACTATATAGGACTGCACGAGACTTGCGGATTTGCAAAAATTGATTTAAAATAAATCTGTACAGGTATAGTGATTCCTATGAATTTTAATTTAAATTGAATTATTTTTTGCATTACGAGTTTTTGAATTATGTAGTTCGAATCCTGTTTGAAAATTGTTTGAAACCTAAGACAACGTCGGTAATGCAGATATCGTTTTCTTAATAAATATTTAGTTAACGTTTTCTTCACTATAAAACTACAACAATGATTTTTTTGAATATAGTATCATATATTAAACATACATACATAGCAAAGTTAGTATATGTATGTACTTTACTAACCTTGCATACATACAGGCCCGGATTTAGAAATTTGCCGCCCCTAGGCAGTTGCGAAAATTGCCGCCCCCACTCCCCTCGAAACTAACAGTTTAAGTCATAGATGTCAAAATATAAAACTCAGGATCTTTTTTTTTGGTTGCGTTAGTTCCAAATTTTATAAATTTTTATAGTTACATTAGGAAACATAAAAACTGAAGACCTTTTTTTTGTCATGCTTGAGTTACATGTATATAGAAATTATTGCTTATGGGTAGAATTTTTACGTCTCGATTTTCGGATGGCAAACTCATCGATAATGGAATCAAAATCAAATTCAATTCCCACAAATATAACAAATTTTCAAAGTTTCCATCAAAATTTGCCGCCCTTCAATTCTTACCGCCCTAGGCAGCTGCCTACTCTGCCTGCATGGTAAATCCGGGCCTGCATACATAGTATGTTTAATATATGATAGTATGGATAGTATGATATGTAATAGTATGTATCTAGTATAATAATATGTGTGCAGTATTAATTAATTTTTTGTTAGAACAAATGACCCCTTAAAACAAGCAATGAGAATTATATAATTACAAAAAATTGCCCCTGTTTGGAATTTGTTGTTTCACTTACCTGTTTGGATTTACTTTTCTTGCTTATATATAATTAGATATATTTTAAAATTCAAATAAATTTTAGGTTCGAAATTTTTAAAAAATATAAGTTTTTTTAAAGGCTTTGGTTTCGGTCAAGTTAAAAATATGTACCTAAATTGCAAAAGATGTCATATTTTTTTCGATTTTTATTTAAAAACAGTTATTTTTTATTTTTAACATCGTATTTTCTAAATTTTACTTTTATATACTTACCAAAATGATTTAAACATGAATTAAAATGTATAAATATTATTATAATAATATTGTTACAGGTATATAAAAAAATCAAGTAAAATTAATTACATGTTTTCATGGAGTATACAAATGATACAAAGGCTATATTGTAGAATTGTAGAGTATATAAACACATAAAATATTACAACAGGGTTTTATTAAAAAAAATTATAAAATTTTTTTTAGATTATTTCAAAGATTTAAAAAAATGCCTTCTTTGTTGAAAAATAATTGTTCAAAAAGGGTCCCTAGACCATATAAGTTTAAGAACCGCTGCCTTATACCTATTTGATATTTTGTGGATTTGTATCATTTGTATCTATGTCATTTACGATAACTAACGAACTTGTAACGAACTATAACGAACGTCACCAAGCGTTGCTAAACGTCACTAATTTTATTGTCATTATTGTCAAAAATATTTATTAATCGGGCGAAATATTTGTAGTACAATGGATTGGTATATATTATTATTTTTTCTCACGTATTTTATTGAATTTGGAATGTCAGACATATTTACGGATGTAATGCGTTCCCGTGATCAATGTAAAGAAGTTTGCGATGAAACACAATTATCATTACCTTCGGTACATATTTTAAATCTTTCTTTACAATAATAAGTAATATAGTCTTATTTCAAAAATTATTAATAACATGTTTTAGAAACAAATATGCCAAAGAGGATGTCGTTTATTTAATCTAGAGAGATTCAAAGGTAATTCTTTTATCAACAAAACGAAAGAAGATTGCCATTTGTGTAAGTAAAATTTAAAAAAACTTACCTTCCTGTTGTTTTTTTTTTGTAATAAGCTCTAACAATTGGTTTCAGCATGTTCCGATGCATACATTCGAAAAAAAGAAAGTGCAACATGTAATTTGGGTTGTGATCTAATGGCTAAAAAGAAACTTGTGAGTTAATTAAAACAATTCTCTTGTCTGTTATTTGTGGAGCATGATTGTTGTGTTTTTGTAGTCTGAAACTTCTTCAGATAATTGGATGGTAATTATCGAACAGGAAGGACGAGGCAACTTTATGGTAGTGCAACCGGATTTAGAACTTGATAGCGAGATACTTCTAACTGATCCTGGATTGAGAAATCAAATTGAATGGAGCTACGAGTACAAAATACCTGAAACTCATATTCGAACAATGCCTATTAATGACAATGTAAGTTTTTTTCTGAATTATTAATATTTTATTTTACCTCTTGTAAAAAACCAATTAGAAAATGCACAAACCATTAATAATGAAAACAAATAAATTAACGATAATATTTTCTAGTTTGGAAGTTTTGGAATACCATCAGAAAATGATGACCAGATGAAAGATTCTTCACAGCATACAACTGATTGGTTAGAATGCGCTGCTCGAAACTCTGGTTTACCTCGCTGGTTACTTGTTGCTGCTATCATTATTGCGATATTATTTGCGTTGTGGCTTTGCTTATCTCCAGAGAAACGTACAGAACTTGAGCTATCTCAACCTTTCCTTGTAAATGATATCGAATTTACTCCACCTCCAAAATATAGTTTGACAAGTGATAAAGTTTAACTCCATTGTATTTCATGTATTTTTTAAATTTATTACCAAAGACTTGATTTCATTAAATTGTCTTGTGAGTTATTTCTGTTTTTTGTACATTTAAATCTATAGTCTTTTTCTAGTTTTATTTAAAATTCAAAGTATAAAATTAAAAACTGTAAATAAACCAGTATGTGAAATTTATTTTAAGCTTGATTTTGATATGTTCAATTTTGATGTTGCCGTTATACACT
Source organism: Sialis fuliginosa (assembly GCA_961205875.1). Taxonomy (NCBI): domain Eukaryota; kingdom Metazoa; phylum Arthropoda; class Insecta; order Megaloptera; family Sialidae; genus Sialis; species Sialis fuliginosa. The sequence goes on along the minus strand of OY540809.1, from coordinate 12,853,712 downwards.
ACACTTATTTAATTAATGATTACAAGTATACATTTATACATATTAATAAAATGTATTATACACGTTCTCTAGTATTAGATTCTCGTACAAGTTAAATGTAATTTAAAATTATTGTAGTCAATAACTTTCCCTAATTGGTATTATTTTAATTTATCTTGTATACAATTTTCAGCCATTGATTTAAACGATCAAATTTATTTTATCAATGCAGGTGGATGAGAAACAAAATTTAATTTTTTCTAACATCAAATGTGTCTCAGACTGTCAATACCATGATGGGAAGGTTAAAAATGATTTTACTTTACCTAGTAAGACTGTTAAATTTGTTTTACTTTAAATGATCTCATTTGTAATTATTTAACTGTGATGTAAAACCATGCAAGTATTATTTGTGTATGTAATTTACAATGTTATGTGTTATTTATTTAAAATTAAACACTCGTATTTGAGAAAATGTTTTATTTTTATCATATCCTTATCTTCGTAGTATATAAACTTAAATAAATATAAAATAAATAACATGGAATAATTTGTCTATATACAAAATAAAAAATATTCTTATCGATTTCTAAAACCACCCTAATTTAGGATCATCTCTACGAATTTGTAATTTTAAAACGTGCTTATAAATCTTCAAAGCTGGCCCTAATTTTAAATTTAAATTTGTAAGTACATCTGCTCTTTTCATTAGCAACAAAGACTGGCCATCTATTTCCTGTAAAAAAAAGACAAATTGATAATTTTACTCATCAGGGTTCAAAATATTAAAATCTAATACAAAATTAAAATACCTGTTCTTTGAAGACGAGTGCATCTTCAGGGAAATATTGACTGAAATATTGGAACACATCTTCGTATGTCCAATTGGTTGCATCTGGAATGTTTGGATCGTAATTGTCTTCAGTTATATCATAACTTTTATTACTGTCATTGTTGTACTCATTTCCTGATTCGGATATATGAAATTTATATTCGGCTGAAGAATTTGAATTATCATTGTCGTGATTTGCTTGAGGACTTAATACTGGAGGTGGTGTCGGAGATCTGGAAACCTCATGAGAATTCTCTACGTTATCAACAGGAGTTTCATTTTCGGCATCTAAAAAATAGAAATAATGTCAGATAAGTTAATTAATTGATTTCTAACGTTCTTCACTCAAAAAGTGAGAAAGTTTCAATCAAAAAGGTGCCTATTGGATTGTCATTTGTCAACAATTTCACCACCATGAATATAATAAACGGAACATTGAAGAACAAAGAATTTCACTTTAGAATTTTTATATATCAATCAATTTATACTTATTTAGTGTAAAATAATAAAATAAACAATAAATATACACATATTAAAATTTCTTTCTCATCATTTTTCTCCACCCTCTCAAACAGATGAATTTTTGGTTAAATTGAAGAATATGTGGGCATCACGTCACTAATTTAAAAAATCACGTGTTGATGTGTTAAAATAGAGTATAATGTGCTGTATCTATTGTAACATGTAGAAATTGTTATTTGACAGAATTATTTAAAAACAGTTCATTGCGGTGAAGATTGAATCTCCGTTTTTATACTATGGAGTCGGATCGAAGTTTGAGCAATTTTGAGTGGAGTTGGACCCGGAGTCAGTAGTGAGGTACCAACTTCGACTCCGTTAATTAAATAATGGTTTTTACACACTTATTATTATTTTTTTTGAAAGAGAATATATTTTGTAGTATAGTAACTGAGTAGGAGTCGAAGTCGGAGTTGGAGTCAGACGAAAAATATAGAGGAGTCAGAGTCGTAGGTTTTTGTACCGACTCCACAGCCCTGATATTAACCTCCTTTCGCCCCAATAGATTACCGTAACCTAGAATAGTTAACGTGTATATTATTAGAGCATCAACTCTATTCTGAATAACTATATGCGTGATTTTTGACAGTTATGACGTCATTACAGAAATAAAAAAATAAATTGAAGTAAAACCAAACCGAAATGTTTTTCTTGATTTTAAATGAAAATAATAGATACTTACATATTTTATCATCGAATTTTTCAACTTTAGGTTTAATTTCTGTTGGAGCTAAATCATCTGACGACTGACAATTGTCGCATATCCATTTGGAATGTATTTTAAGTTTTTCATTATTTTTTTGTTCATGGCATTTGCTGTGATAAGCATCAGAACAAATATAACATACAGTTAACAACCCCTATAAAAGAAATTGCCACATTAATCACGATACTAAAAAAATTTAAGAAAAATAATACTTACAGCATCTGATGTTTCAAAGCAAATGACACAAGTTTTACAATGAGGGCATTGCCAAGTATTGTCAGGTCGTAATCTTAACATTCCATCTTCAGAATTCAAACAAGTTTGATGTGCTTTAAAAATAATATATAAAAATTTATTTAGGTGACTCTAAAAAGTTTATTTAACACGTTGACTGCCAATTACAAAATAACTCGTAGTTTGCATTATTGCCTAGGACGCCAACTACGAGTTATCTCGTTGTTTGTTTACTTGCCATATTTGTGCAGCTACGATGAAATTCGTAGTATATGAATGTAAATATGAATAGATAACCTCAGGGAGGAGAACAGAAAATCAAGGTAGGTTTACATGAACAGAAAATATAATCATACAAAGTTTATTCAAAATCAACAAGCAAAAGAATATTTTTATTGTTTGTGATAGTTTTAAAAATTTCTATATAGTTTTTGATAATTATTATGTAGTAATTTTTAATAATATAATATGATTAAATTAAATCGACTATTTACACTGAAAAGTACTATAGCAGTCAACGTGTTAATAATAGGGTACTGGTTTGTTATACACCTGCCTCTAGGGAAATAAAGTGCAGTATACACCGCACACGAGCCCGTGGGTAGTTTTTTTTTATAATTAATTAAAATATTAGCCTAAATTTCATTATTTTTGACGAGTAAATAAAAGTCTATTTTTTTCGTCCTTGCATTTATTTTTGCAGCCCCGCAAACCCTAGAACAGGCTCTAACTCGTTCTATACCTTTGGTGGAAAGCAGATAAGTACCAAAAATAACTTTAATTGTTTTAAATTATTTTTAAATATTATACCTTTGTTACTGCAATCTCTGCAGGATATTAACTTTTCATTGTAGCCCTTTTTGGCTTGGTGACAAACAGAGCACACGCCACCTGTCGGAGTGTCTGATCTGTTATTAATGTTATTTGACATAATTGGTCGTGGAGAAGTTTTTTTCGCTTGTTTTTCAATCGTTGATTTATTCAGTGATCCAAGTGGACGTCCTCTTTTGCGTTTTGGTAAATTATTGTCTGAAGGATCGAATACTTTTTTCGCCAACTATAAATCAAATTATTTTTAATAATTTTTTAATTAAAAATTTATCAGTGTAATACCTTTTTTCTACCTCCAACTCTGTACCCTACGAGTGAAGAATTATTTGATTTATCATCTTTATCATTTTCATATTCTCTTTCTCCCGTTTTTGATTCAATTTTTTTCCGCATCTTGAGCGCATTATTAACAAGTTGCGGCGGAGGCGATGTTACTGAAGAATCTATATCCATAAAACTTGGACTTGGAAGTTCATCATCTGATTTATCAGTGTCCATCGGCATCGCACCGAGCGAATATCGTCCGTTTTCAAGTTTAATAAGTCCGCCGTTGTACACCTCTTTTTGAATCAACACCATCAAATGTTTTTTACTATATTTAACATTACTCTTTGATAATATTGTTTTGATCAATTCAGCATCTGGTACACCGAGTTCTAAATAATCTGGTTCTTGAAATATTAACTCGCTCATAGCCGAAGTCAAAATATTCATAAAAGAACCGTTGTTTTTATCGGACTCTGGAGAAGTTTCAATTATATCTCCAGGTTTATGTTTATGATTCCATTTTGCAGCGTTGCGGTAACTTATATCACCTTTGTACTCTACTTTAAATACAATTTCATTCTCTACACATTTCTGTAAAGCCGCTTTCGTATCTTTACAGTCAACAGAAAATCTTCGCATCATATAATTGCAAATGCGAGGTGAATCGGGCCGAGCTTTTCGCTGCCGCAACTGATCTATCGCTTCCAAAATACGATCACGGTGTTTTATTTCGACTTCGTTCATTTTTAATTTAGTTTAACAATCTAATAAACACCAAAATAAGTTTATTTTGATATTACAATAAGAAAATAGCTAATATAAAATTGTTGATTATATGCGTGCGAAGGTGCGTGAAACTAAAGGCTATTGTCAAAACTTTCTAAGGGTTGGGTGTGCACAATATTTACGCGTCTATTAAAATATATAATAATAGATACATTAAGATATTTACGTTACTAAAAATACAATATAATTGAGTACAATATGCATGCAACAAAATATAATCAATATTAAAAGAAAACATTAAATAATTATTTAATGTCAATATAATAATGCCGAGCGAATAAATAATATTTTACCTGTTTTTGTAATTTCTCTCCTACACGGCTGCTGTTTCTTAAAACTATTGATGTCAATGAACAATAAATATACTTATTAAAATAATTTATATTAAATAATAGAAATGATAATCACTAAAACTGTATATTTAATTATTTTTAAAGAGTGCGATAACGCACAAACCATTCACTTAACTAGCTCTAGATCTAGGCACATGTGAAAAATAATCCGCGCAGATGTCAACGCACTGACGTTATTCAAAAAGCGGTAAGTATGAATCAATACTAATAATGTTACAAAACAAATATTTTCAATGAAAAAACTATAAACAGACAAACATATATAATTGTTTGTATAAATACAATAATGAATAACAACAACTGAATGTATTCGTAAGAATTTTTTTTATTAATGTAGGTTACAATAACATTTTATGTTATTATACTTATTGTTACACTTATTACTTTATTTATATATAAATTAAATATGTACATATATTACAATAATTATATGACTATAAAACTAATTAAAAACTAATATGTTTTCATATATAGTAAATTAAAGTTTTATTAGTAACGGATACAAGAAAAGTATCATTTACATATAAACGTAGTCAAATACGCATCAAAATTAGTACATTTATATTATAAAAAAAAAAACTGACTTAAACGATCTATCTTGCAACACGGTCAGTGATTATTGCGAATAAGAGTTATATATATATATATATATATAGATTCATCTTTTATATATCGCTCATTTGCTGCAACAACGTCATAACTCAAAAATTGTTATTTTTTAGTTGTTTATACAGGAAAAACCATTCATACATATACTTTATACAGCAAGAACGACGTATCTGAGCTTTTTAAACTAATTATGAGAGAGTATAAATATAATTGAAAATTATCATATAAAGTTATACCAATTCAAAACTTTAAACATGTCTCCTGAAAAATCACAGTTTTTGAGTTATGTCGTTGTTGCAGCAAATGAGCGATATTTATATTTTATATCGTAATTTTTTTTATTTTTGTGTTAATTTTCTCCGACACTTAATACAAGCAAATAGCTACAATTAATAAGCTCAATCAAGAGTAACGTTATCAATATGACTAACAAAGTACTAAAATATCAGAGAATATTATACGATCAGTTTTACAAGTGCGCAGCATTGATATTTTAAAATGTGGCTTCATAGTTCTTCCATATATTTTTTACTATGTGCAATGTTATGATTACTTTATAAAAGAAATATATTTTTCTCACAGTCTTTGCTTCATTGCATTTATAATTTTTCAATTGCAAACAAACAGAATAACGTGTACTATACTACTTTCAGGAGTTTAGTGCTTCTTCTTATTTGAAATGAAACAATATTCAATCAATAATACTTTTATTTCAATTTCTAATCATAAATTTCTACATTATTTACAATTAAAATCAATAGTAATTACAATTTGTAAGCTACATTTATATTAGCAATCACAGAAAACAAATTGTACAATCTAAAATATAAATCTCTACACATACATTAACAATGAATTGTATAAACAGAACCAAAACAAGGATATCTTAATTATAATAACCCATAAAAACGTGCAAGGTACAATTAATAAAGATAAACACCGGTTAATTAGATATAATTGTAATTCTAATAAATGCTTGTTTATTTACTTATTTCTAACAATAATATGTTTTATGTTTAATCCTTGTTTCGATACTGAATTTAGCATACGATTATTTTTTCAGACTTGATAACAATGACTTTTTCACTGTTAGTTGTCTTTTATTAAGTTCTTTTTATCTAAATGCAGTGCTGATATTAAATCGGTATAGCAATTGTTAAAATATTTATATGTACTGACTCTACTGACTGTACAGATCTTTTTCAACTAGAACCACTGAAATTGAACTCTTTTGAGTCCTTCATTTGCAATTATGATATGAAAATTGGGTTCTGTATGATAAAGGCTTTAGAATGTACAGGTGATATATAAATCACTCAAATTGTCTTCTTTCTACATCATTATTGAAAGTTTCCATGATTTTTCAGATATATAAAATATCAGCACTATACTATCTACATGCTTTACTTTACAATATCCGAATATAAGTTTAAGAGATTATAATTGATTTAAATTTAATTAAAACAATGAAGAAATAATAAAATTTTACTCTAATAATATTATGATTAATAAAAAAAATACATGGCATTTTCATGAACAAGGAAAGATATAAGACTCATAACACGCTACCTAATATCGTTACCAGCGTGCTTTGCAAAAATGTGCTCCGTAAAGTCATCGTCAACGAAATAATAATAAATATTTTATATTGTCATTAATAAAAATTATTTCTATATAAATTATTATTATTATATCTGAAAAAAAGGTCCACCATCAAGTTGTGGTAACAGTTTCGTATAATGAACTGGGTTGCTTGTTATGTATCCATGAACTTTCCTGAACGCTGTGTACACGTTATAATAAAGTTTTGCCTGATTTTGTTATGAAATGGTTTAAATTAAAACATTAATTAATAACGATAATAAAAATCAATAAATAGATAATATCTTAATAATAAATAACATTTAAAAAATAAATATTTTTGTTTTCGTAAACGTTTTATAATAGAGTAATTTCTTTAATGAAATAAGGTGAATTTTAATTGATATTTAATTTATATTTTAGACATTGACATTCTTTATTGCTCATTTTTGACAAAAAAAATGCTTTTCAAAAATACTACTATATATATGTATATAGTTATAATATATGGTTAATACTGTTAAATAAAAGTAAACATATTATACATTTCAAGATAATATATTTAATTTTATAATTATATAATTGTACTGCATTAGAGTACACATATTTTAACATTGCATTTTATAAGTTTAACTATTTGGAATGTTTGCAACAAATACATCTAATTAAGTAAAATTTATTTAATCACTGTACATAATTGAGTAATGTTTTTATATATTTAAATAAAATTTTAAGTATTGTGACTCTTCGTTTAAAAATAATATTACTTCATTGTGACTTTTACTGAATACCTCTTCACAATACGTTTATTTATATTTTTAATTGACTATACAAGTGATATTATCAATAAAATTCCGGATTTCAATAGATCATGGTAGGACTGTAACTTAACTCTCACTAACAGTTGCAATTTCAGTTTCTTACTACATATACAAAATTTTATTACTGATTTATTTCAAAGTTTAGATCTACGCAGATTTATTTATTTTTTTCTGGGTACAAGAAAATATTTATATTTATGTACAATTTTGGGAAAGTGGAAAGTTTAGTAAATATAATTTTATTAAAAAGAAAATTTAAAATCATTTCACTTGTATTATAGTATTTTGTTTTGTAATTAATGTTTGAATAGATTTATTTAATAAATGAAATAATATTCATTTCACAAAAATACTTTAGTTATAACATCATCTAAGGCAGAGGTTCTCAAAGTGTGAGTCGCAAGAAAAATTAAAAAATATTACACACCAAGAAACGCATTGAAAAAAAGTGTTTCATTGAAAATTTATTTATTTTACTAACATATTTTAATTCCTCACAATTCGAATATATCGCAAAAGTTTCCATTTCTTAAAGTGGGTTCCGGTCCATATAAGTTTGAGAACCCCTGATCTAAGGAATTATTTACTTTCATTATCTAATCATAGCTTTAACTCCAAATCGGCTCTTGGTTGCTACTTCGACCAAAATAATGCAACTTATACTCCTATGATTATTTATAAAGATAATAAAAAAAATATATAAGTAAATTTAAAAACTTCAAAAATATTAAATGTCAAAATAAAGGCAAGGGATTTTTTTTGCTTCAGTTATATCTGCGCTTATTTGTAAGAATATTATGGTTCCATAAACGATGTTATAACGTAGTTTAAGTATATTCTGTAAAATATAGGAATACAATAAATAACAATAAGTTATAGGTCATTTAAAACATTTGTAGATACCAATACTTTTCATTTACATTTAAAAAGTGTATATTGAAAAGAGATATATTTGTGATATCTACTTTAGAATTATTTCCCTACAGTGATTTTACAATAAGAAATCTTTATCACCGACAATACATATCTTATTCTACTGAAAACTTCGACCTGGGTTGTGCTAATTTATTAATTACTTGTGAGATTGAATAATAGATAATTATTTATCGACTGATTTTCATAAATAAAACCACTGTGGCTTTCTCGGTTTGATATTTAACAATAGCTGAGTGGAATGAATCCTTAAACACACTTATTAACAGTGGTGCACAACCTTAATTCAAAACCAATGCAAACCGGTGAAGTATTTACCGTTTAACTCGTGTTTAGTCGCCTCCTCGATGGACGGCCGTTCTACGTTGTTTACTTTAAACCGTAGTTGTGACATCGGTTGATTGTAATTTTGCTACTTCGGCAGGTGGCCCTCGCAAAAGGGATAGTTTATTTATGTGGCTCCTGAAACAGAAATGTTGTGCACCACTTCTTTTCATGTCCGCATAAATAATTATTAAAACATCAAGGTCATCTAACTGTCATAAAATATGTATATATCATTTATATAAATATATATCGCGAGCAATTCAACAAGAATATGTATATATATTTTTTGCTAAATATTCGATGCTATCCTCGATCTACAAATAAGTATATTAAATTGACTAAACAATATTTTACTGCATTAATAGGCCTCCTTCTTCCTCGAGTTTCGTCAAGAATTTAACAACGCGGAATTTGTCTTCAGTTTGGCGTGCCATGTCGATCAGAGCCAATAGTTTTTTGATACCAATAAATATCCTGCAAAAAATATCTTTTTTATTTCTTTTGTATCTGAATAATTGATACTGCACTGCTATATGTTTTTTTACTGACTTATGACCATGAACTTGGCGTGCTATCTGCTGTATTTCATGTTTACTAAAGACGTCCGATTCTTCTAAAACAGCAAGTAAATGTTCAGGCTGAGAAAGATTCGGAACGTGCAATACAGATGTAAATGCAGACAACATCTCCATATCTTCCAGAACTTGTCTAAAATATACAATTTAAAAAAATTATAGTACACATTGAAATAAATGCTTTTAAAAATCGTGGAACTCGATAAATCAAACCTGCGACTGCTTGTGCATAGCACTAAAAGTTTTCTTCCACGTGGCGGTTCTTTCTTCAATAAAACAAGTAGTGCTTGAAGGGTTAAGTTTGAATAGCGAGGTCCAATCGAACCATAATCTAATAAACGTTCAATATTATCCACTAATATACAGCTCAAAGTTGATCGATATGCATCATCAAATATCTATAAAAAAAAATCAATAAAAACATTTTTTAAATAATTCACTTAAAATAACTTTTAAACAACTTACCTTTCTAATTTGTAAACACTTGGCAGATTCTGTATATCCAATCATCTCTTCTGGAGAACATACTTTCACAAACGGGAAGTCTGACCGCTTTGCTAACTCTGCTGCAAGAGCTGTTTTTCCAGCATTAGGAGGACCTTCAATTAATACTGATACAAGACCTAAAAAACAAATATACATGATTAGTTTTGAAGTCACAATTTGTAGTTTTAATTTTTACCTGAAGTATCGGTTGCACGGGCTTGTTGAATGAATAACATTCCATCTTCCAAAATACCAGACACGGGTGTACCCCAATTTATTATACCACGTGATAAGAAATGTTCTAATGCTTCTGCAGATGAACCAAACGCCTATGGAATATAAAGTATTATTCAGTTAGGTGAACTACATTTGTTTGTAAATAAATTAAACAAGAAATAAAAAAGATAATTAAAACAATATTACATACAGGTTTAATATCATGTTCAAGAGCATGCAGAAAATCTTCTCTATTAACGAGTAATTTCTCCATTGCTTCTGGATCTACTTCAACTTTTGATGCTGCTTTGATCAAACGATTCATAGCTGTTGATTGAGCAGCTCTAACTAAACCTTCAATTTCAGCACCTGAGAAATTTTTAGTCAAAGTTGCCAGTTCCTGTAAACAATCACAATTTTTTTAAATATGTATATTGTTGACATAATTTCATTGTTGTTTAATTTTATCAAAAAATGAGGTTAAATAAAAAAAATTACCAGTTTTACTTATTTTAAAGAACAAAATTAGGTGCTTATCTATTATATCCCTGGCATTTGTAGATGTGCAAGTCTCATGTATTATAAGCATATATGTAATACTCCTATATTGCTAGCGCCCGTAAGTGGAAGTATCATGCCGCACATGACTGTTTCTGTCTCAGTCAAAAAATCCAACTCGTTGTGCGCAAGCGCTGTAACTCTAGTGGGAAAAGCGACAGTAATAGATATATATATATAATGACACGTTCAAATCTTAAGGTACTAAGTCCTTACTGCTGAAGTGAGATAAACAGATCGTCATCGCCGTTGTATTTTTGTCTGTCTCCCTATCCAGCTAGCAATATAGGAGTATTAAACATATGATTATAAGATATAATCAGCGCCAATGTGAATAAAGTGTGTGTACTATTAATTAAAATATTTATTATTGCACATTAACCTAACAAAACTAACCAAACCGATTTTGCCCCAATAGATTGCGCTAATTAAGGACAGTCCGATTAAATCTTCGTATTATGCATAATTTAATTACTATGTTTAAGTTTTCGAAAATAATGACCGAATATACAATAATTGGCGCTGATCAAATCATACACTTCATGTCACTTATCATCTGCAAATTAATAATAAATAAATTACCTTATTATCAACATCTGGATTAATTTTCTTAAACTGTCGCATACGTGCAGTGTGGATATTCAAAATCTGGAATCTACCCTTTTCACTTGGAAGACCAATTTCCATTTGCACTTCAAGACGCCCAGGTCGTAATAGAGCTTCATCAATCATATCTCTACGATTCGTCATACCTGAATTAAATAATAGAGTTAAAAAGGTAATACAACTTTTAAAAAGTTTTATATCACATACCGATAACCAAAATATTGTTTAGCTGTTCTACACCATCAATTTTAGCTAACAATTGATTGACGACAGTATCGTGAACGCCTGTATTGCCAGCTACGGAACCCCTGGATTTACATATAGCATCAATTTCATCAAATATTATAATATGTAAACCGCTGTTTGGGCCGCACTAAAAAGTTTTATTAAATTTATGTTTTTAACAAGCAATCTTTACCAAATATATTGTGAAGGCTTCATAGTACATACTCTTTTTTCTTCTTCTTCTGCATCAGCAAATAATCTCCGCACATTGGCTTCACTTTCACCTACATATTTATCCAAAATTTGCGGACCGTTAACAATTTTAGGTTCCCTTGCATTTAACATCATGCCGATTTGCCGTGCCATTAAAGTCTTTCCTGTTCCAGGAGGCCCATAAAGCAAAATACCTTTCACGTGTTTACAACCTGAAAAAATATTTATAATTGACGTAGCCAATACATGCAAAGATATAGTACAATCTATTTACCTAGCTGTTCAACAACTTCTGGTGGAAAAACTCTCGAAGCAAAAGCTCTTCTGAATATTGCATTAAATTCATCATCCAAACCTCCAATACCCATCTTTTGAAAATCCCATTCTGGATTGATAATAGATTGCCGTTGTTGTTTTCTATAAAATGTATTTGTATTATCATTAAAAGCTTGTTTAAAAACCAGAAAAAAAGTAAAAATACTAACCCTTTTGCTTTACCCACAAGATTGAGAGATGAACTTTCCGCTTTTTCAAAAATGACAATTGTGTCACCAAGACACCGTCCCAATCTTGTTGGACGAGGTTTAGCATCTTGTCCTGCTTTTATAGCACTTAAATCAGCAGCTGAAATAAATTTCATTTCATCATTATAACTATCTAAATTAAATATTATATATATTATTTATTAATTAATTTACCTTCTAAGTTTTTTACAACAAGACCAAGTAACTTTTTTTCTTGGAAACTAAATACTAGTTGTTGTCCAACTGTAAATGCTTGCCCAGAAAATTGAAGTAAAAAGTCTCTAGCCATTAAATCTGAATCATACGGCTCAGTTGTTGTTCTGGTAAAAATATTAAAACAAACATATTATTTTGAAAGTATGTAATAATAACCATAATTGATGTTAGTAAAAAATATAAAATAACATCAAGTCATTCTGACAACTGATATGATTTTGCAACTAATAGGTGAACAGTATTTTATATTAATATAATAAACCAGGAGGTGATGACCAATTTTAGACATCATAGCAACCCACAATTTTTTTTTAAATTTATTAACTGGGATGTAGAGAATTAACCTAGATGGGTCTTAAGATTTAAGGGTGCTGCCTTTATTGCAGTCATTCACAATTTAGGCAGAAAATTAAATTTTGAGTTCGACTGGGGGTTGATCCGACTTTCAGTTTACTAGATATAATAATTTTATAAATTCATTTCAATATAAATATGTGTACTGTTTTCATGTGATTTAGCTTTTTTTAAACTAAAATTTTTATTTTAGATGCCATTTTGAAAGGTACAAAATATTTTTTTATTGAAATAATAACAAAAAATTAAATTTTCTTTTCAAAATGTGAAACTTGAGGTTGATCATTAGGTACAGTATGTTTACAAAATCCTTATAAACAAAAACTCTGGGCCCTTGGATGAGGGTGTTCCAGGACATATTTTGCTAATGATTTTTCGGAAAATATACATCTCGGCATTTTTCTACCACTGTCAAAGTTTGGCACCTCCTATATTTTTCCAAATTTGACACCAGTTAAAAGTTCTATGTTGCTTGACTTAGTATATGTACACATACGGGATTGACTGACGGCATCTTCTAGCAAAATGCAGCACTTCATGCAACCGGTATATATTTTTCTTGCATAAGGGGGTATTGTTATACAAGATGGTGGGCATATTTGTGTTTTTATTTTATAGCAAGACAAAGATCTTACAAAAATATGAGACAGCAAGAGGTATGCATATCTGACATGCTCAAACTGCATACCATCTTGTAGGACAATGTCCCCTTATGCAAGAAAAATATATACCGGTTGCGTAAAGTGCTGCGTTTTGCTAGAATATGCTGTCAGTCAATTCCATTTTTTCTTTTCTTAAAATGATAGTAAAAAAGGTTGTAGAAAATTTAATTTTCTGCCTAAATTGCGAATGAGAGTTGATCGGACATTGTGTTCATTAGATACAGTGTGTTTTCAAAATCCTTGTCTAACGGACTACCCTTTCTAAAAGTAACATCCTTAGATCTCAGGATCCATCTAGCTGAGTTCTCTATATCCTAGTTAACAAATTAAAAAAAAAATTGCGGGCTGCTATGATGACTAAATTTTGGTTATTGCCTCCCGGTCTATAATACATAATTCTATTTACATTTTTTTCTGCATAAAATCGGCTTCCAATGTAATAGTACACAAACATTCTGTACTGCTTGTAGGATCAAAATGATATGGTCGTACTTCGATATCTTGGTTGATAGATAATGTTGCCCATTTTCGCTGTGGTAAGCTAAAGCCAACTTGTCCTCTTGGGACTTCAGGATGAAAACGTACAGAGAAAATGAAGTGTTGTTTGGGTCCTGTCGTCACCTCAACGAATCTAAAAGAAATAAAGAACAATAGATATATAAATTGAGAAGGTATTCAAAGAAAAACTTACTTGACATCGTCAGGAAAATCATCTTTATTTAAAATCGCACAGTTTGTTAATGACAATTCGTCCGTTGGACATCTTGTAGCTTTCATAAGCTGTAATAAATTAACATACTTTTAGAACATCCTCTACATAATCCCACCCCTATTAATATTATTGATATTTAATATTTTACGATTAAAAGAAAATAAAAAACTTCTTCTACAAAAATGCTCATAAAGAGAATAAGTTTGTTTAATTTACCATTTTAATTAGAATTTATTTCTTTAACTTTTATTTTAAGAAATTCGCTGCAATGCAGCTTTACTTCGTATCACAAAGTGACGGATCAATAATATTATAGGGTTTTTGTACGTCGGATTCAGTGAATAGTAAAGAGTTAGTGCTTTTTATTCATTGTTGGCAAACAATTTTATAGATTTTAGTCGTAGAAGAAGAGGAAAAATATCTTTTTGACATTTCTAATGTATAAATCACAGAATTAAATATGTATGTACATATTATTTTATTTATGATAATTGTATAGATAATTTCTGGGCTCTTGTTTGATGTTTTTTTTATCATAGAGAAACGAATTTCAGTTATTTAGTGATGGAAAGATTTTTTGTCTTGGTACCCTTTTCATAAACAGCAACAAAGCCAGTCGTAGCAGTCGTATTTTGAAAATAGAATTTCCGTTTCCACCATAGACTGATGTAATAGCTGGAAGCAAAAGAGAAAATAGACATAGAGGAAGTGAGCTATAGCTCTTTATGTAAATAGTAAATGGGCGTCAATCATAAATAATAAGAGAAAGAAAAATTATGTGGTCCACTTAAATCTTTTCTTTCTCTTTCTACCGAGGTTAAGTTTTCGGCTGCCTCACTGTCTCTATGTTATACAATCTCTTTGCTGGAAGCTCATTTCATTTTAAGCTTTGTGCGCATGCGCCGCTAGTGTCAAAATCTTTCACGTGCTTTTCACATTATGTTTTCGTAATTTTCTATAAATAAAATAAATACCTAGCAAGAATTTAAAAAAATTCTTACTTTACCTGTTTTACCAATTAGAATTGCTTAGATAGAAAAGAATGAATATAATTTATAATTCAAATTATCAATTAAAATAAATAATTACGACAAAGAAAAAATTAAATTAAATTTCCCGCAATATTTCTAGTTCTTTCCACAGAATAATAAATATACAGAAGCGACACTCAACGTTATTTTACTGGAAACATAGTTTGACATTACGAGGTGGGACGGATCTGATTGGTTGGGTATACATTTTCTTTGCACCAATCACGTAGCAGTATACAAATATTTGAAATCCACATATGTTTTCTGTTTATTGGAATTAAACCTAACCTATACAACCCATGATGTTTTAATATGTCAAACAATATTTTTGATTGTACAAAATATAAATGTACAAATTATGTCAGACACAATAAAACATCACGGATTGTTAAAAGATAAATAGAATATTCTTACGTAAAGGTGAATGAAATAAAAATATAATACATAGTTTTAATTTGTTTATTACAATGAATTACATGATTCACATTTTTGTACAGTAAATTCACTAGATTTATTTATTTATTGAATTAAAAGAATAAAACATAACTTGTTGCTTGCTTTTAATATAGGTAAATATTTGATTTAATAATAAAATTTAATAAAATCACGTAAAACTTATTATCACATACCGATATCCTAAATGTTTCTTTATCTTCAAGGAGATCAGGAAATATGGTGTATGTAGTATCTGTAAACTGAGGAAGAAATATTATTAAATTTTAAGTTAATTATTAGCATACAAATATTTGTACTTGTTTTTAATAAAAAAAGTTAATCAAAAGTTGTATCTCACGCATATAAATTAAAATAAACATGCAAATTTGTCATATGTAATAGAAAAACTAATAATAATTAAATACTTACATTAATACTAAAAAATAATGTCAACGTTCTGCAAACGATATTCTTCTACAAATTCTGTACGCCATTTTAGAAGAACTTAGCGTCTTCATCACCAAACTTTTTTTACATAGTTGTATAATTTTTATCAACGTTGCACTATTGTGCAAAACACTTCCCTTTACCTCTTATACGTCCGAGATCCCTATACCCGGTATCCCCTTACCGCCCATGCGTCTGAGATCCCCACACCCGGTAATGTCAAACTGAGTTTCCAGTTTTAGCACCAGAGTGACACCCCCGTGGTTCTTTCTCTGTCTCACTGACATCCATACATTTTTTGATTTTCTTATTCATATATTTATTTCATGAAATTAATAATTGTATGCATCTAGATAGGTAATTACATTTTTAAATTATTGAAATGCACGAAAGGTGTGAAAGAAAATATTCATTATTTATAATTAAAATTTTTTTTTCTTTTTATTTCGAACGTAAGTATTGTGGTGTAATTATGTTATCAATATTGAACAATCTCTTTAAATTATAAATTAATATATTTTTTATGCATATTTTTTTTACAGAAAATGTCAGAAGTCAGTCTTGATATATTAAATGATGATTGTTTACTATACATATTGAATTATTTAGCTTTAAGAGAAAGATTACGAGTTGAATCAGTTAGCAAACGATGGCAAAGATTGTGTCATATATTATGGAGAACTACACGCAAACTTTGTGTAGGGCAATTTTCACCAATTGATGATAATTCTTTTCGTTTACCTGTTCTAATTGCACTGCCACCTCTTCTAAAATTATGTGGTCAAAATTTGCGTTCTTTAATCGTAAGACCCAAACAAAATAGTAGAGATAAGAATGTACTTGACTTAATTATTAATTACTGTGACTCTCTTACCTCTTTAAATTTAGCAGGTATGTGTGAAATACAACTTTGGAACTTATATGAAGTTAAAAAATTATATAATATAGATTATAATCAATTAATGGTATGGGCTTTTCATTTCATTTGATTTTTAAGATTATGACAGAAAAAATAATAATAAAATGTTTAACTGACTATAAGTGAATGTGTGTTATTTTTTAAATTAATTTTAGGATGATATATAATTACATATTTAAAATTTTTTTTTTCTTTTCTGCAGATATCAATGTAACAGATTTGGAAGTTCGTATGTTTTGTACAAAATTTAATTCTTTAACAGAATTACGTTTAACTGATATACCACTTAATGATGACCAACTAAAGAATATATATATTTTCAATCCAAGTTTACAAACACTAGAATTAAATGATTTATATATGGTCTATAATACAAATTTTGATCAACTTAATGAAAGAATAGAAACGATAATTCTTAAGCATTCGCAGGACATAAATGACAAAGAATTAGTTAGGAATTTACAGAAATTAAAACATTTGAAAAAATTACACATGACTGCATGTTGCGATGATAGAATTATAATAAAAGATCTTGTTGAATCGATTCCTCAAATAGAAGATTTGAAACTTAAACGTTTCTATTATACGACAGATTTACATTTGTTAAGCAATTTAAAATATCTCCAATCACTACAATTACAGTATGACTTTTTGGTTAATGATGAAACATTAGCAGTGTTCGTAAGGAAATGTCCTTTGTTACAAGTTATAAACATTTCTGGATGTAATGTATTTGGTTATGAACGTTTAACATGTAACGGTATCAAACAATTAAGATATTTACCGCAGTTGAAAACTATATATATGAATCAACTTTCTCAGGTATAGTCAGTCTGTCTGAATTTAATCTCTTAGATTATTAGGAGAATCATTTTTTTAATTTATGTTTTTAAAGGTGAATGATGAAGTAGTGGAAAATTTAGCAAGAAACGGAAAATTAATTCATGTAGAACTTGAAGACTGCACAGTTGGAGATGATGGTGCTATAGCAATTTTAAAATTATGTCCGTATTTACAAAAGCTTGTTTTAAGAAATTGTCAAACTATTACATTGGAAACAGTATACGAAGCGATTAAAGTGACTAAAAAAAGACTAGCTTCATTGAATTTATGTATTGATCTTCGAAGAACTTTTATAAGAGAAGAAGATTTGCCTGAAATTGAAAATTCATGTCTAAAAATAATGGTAATAATGAGATAAATATGTTATATTCATGATGAAAGGAACAAATTCGTTTAAAATTCAGGTAGTTATTTTGTACAAAAACGCTCGGACACGTCGATTAGTATTTTTAATTGCGGATTTTTTGAGATAAGAAAATTGTATACAGGCTGTCTGAAGAAGAACATATAGTCATCATTGATTTTATTTAATGGAACACCCTATATATTATGCCATTTTTAAATTGTACGGTGTATTCTGAATACTTTTTGTATAACATACCATATCTCTAAAATCAGCGGTTTTCGGAATAATGACGTTTGAAAATTGACATTTTGAAATACACACAAGTCAAATAAAATGTTTAAATTGAACAAATACCTGGTATTGCAAAAAAAAGAAAAAATAAAAGGAAAAAAAACAGAAAAAAAAGGTTCAATGTTTTTTTTTACCATGCCAGGATGTTTTTGTTGGCTTTTAAAAAAATGTTCAAGGTTTATTTGTTCAATTTAAACATTTTATTTGATTTGTGTGTATTTCAAAATGTCAATTTTCAAACGTCATTATTCCGAAAACCGCTGATTTTAGAGATATGGTATGTTATACAAAAAGTATTCAGAATACACCGTACAATTCAAAAATGGCATAATATATATAGGATGTTCCATTAAAGAAAAACAATGATGACTGTATATGTTCTTCTTCAGACAGCCTGTATACAATTTTCTTATCTCAAAAAATCCGCAATTAAAAATACTAATCGACGAGCGTTTTTGTACAAAATAACTATCTGAATTTTAAACGAATTTGTTCCTTTCATCATAAACGCACTGTATATTATAATAATAGATTTTATTTAATTTTCAGGTGTAAGTGAGAATATGATAATTTTTTAGAAGAATAACCAGAAAATATTTTTTTTTATTGAGTATTTATAATTATAATAAATCTACAGCATAAAATGAATGATTTTTTGTTTTAATATTAAATAATAGTTACGTTAAGTGAAACAATAACAAGCAGGTGTTAGATATAATTATCTAATTAAGCTATAGGTTTTTTTTGGGTAAGTTAAAATTGCACATTTTAATTTAAAAAACCATTAATATAATTGCTTATAATACAATTTGAACATTAATTAATTCTATATTGTAAAAATATAAATGGAAAGTAATTAAATATATGAAAAATAGTATTTTTATTAAATGTTTCTAAATTAAGCTTTTGGTTAATACAACAGCATGCTACAATTTTTTTTACAAATTTAATTGAAAATATAGTTATTATTTTAATTTTATTGCTACTAATATAATTCTTAATAATTTTTATAAATAAATCTGTAATTAGAATAATATTAATTTAATATAGTGTAAAAATATATTTTGAAGGTTATATCAATTGATATTTAAAAAATCTTGGAACTTGTGAAGTGTAACTTTCTATAAATCTTAAAATATTTAGAAAACAATTTTTTGCATTGTTTGAATTAGTAGGTGTCATTTAATTTTTTTTTTATCATAAAATAATATTGATAACGTAACCTTGAACCAAACAATATTTTTTATCAGTTGTATGATTATGCAATATTAAAATTCGTTCTTTCTTTTAGTTTTTCTTCCTTCCAACCAACACTTCCTAAAATACCTTACTCTTCTAATTATACTTTATAATATAGTAGTTAAACTAAAATAACAATATGGAGAACGGATTTTTAAAACAGACATCAGATTATGCCACCCGTGCTATTCATGTCGGTCAAGAACCAGAACAATGGAGTTCTTATGCCGTCGTTCCACCTATAACATTATCAACCACGTTCAAACAAACCTCGCCAGCGGAACCAAAGGTATTCATTGATATTTTATAAATGATTATATCTAATTTTGATTATTTTTTTAAAGCAATATGATTACGGTCGTTCAGGAAATCCAACACGTGATGTCTTAGAAAAATGTATTGCGTCTTTAGATGAAGGAAAGTACGGGTTCTGCTTTGCTTCTGGATTAGGTGCTACAACTACGATCATGAGTTTATTGAATGCAAACGATCATGTGATATGTGGTGATGATGTTTATGGTGGTACCAATCGATTATTCAGCAAAGTTATTAATAGACAAGGAATTGAAATAACATTAATTGACACCACGGATGAAAAAAATGTTGAAAAGGCTATTAAGAAGAATACAAAGGTAAATTTTACTTTGTGTATTAACCGTGACTAAATAATATCTCTATTTCAGATGGTATTTGTAGAAACACCAACCAATCCGTTGTTTAAAGTGGTAGACATTCAAAAAATTTCGGAAATAACAAAAAAACATAATTTAATCTTGGTAGTGGACAATACATTTTTAACAAGTTATTTCCAACGTCCTCTTAATCTTGGAGCCGATATTGTATTATATTCTCTTACAAAATACATGAACGGACATTCTGATGTTATAATGGGAGCAGTCGTCACAAACAACGAAGTTTTACAAGAACGTATTAGATTCTTGCAAAATGCTATGGGAATAGTGCCTTCACCATTTGATTGTGCTTTGGTTAATCGCAGTTTAAAAACTTTAGCAGTCCGTATGAAGGAACATATGAAGAGTGGATTAGCTGTTGGAAAATTTTTAGAGTCCCATGCTGCAGTAGAGAGAGTTCTGCATCCAGGTATTTAGCTTACAAATTTAATAAACATATATATGAGCATTTCCAGTAGTTTTTTAAAAAACAGGGCGCACGTATGTCACCGATTTTGCTCCCATTTTTTTTCCTCAAAGTATATATCAAAAAAACACGTTTCCCAAAATCTTTTCTCCCCGCCACCTTTTTTGGCTGAATTACGATTTTTTAAACTTTTGAAATCGAGCGAAATTAGACTTTTTTTGATAGTACCTTATTTTTCAAAATGTCCCTTATTATGCATGTTATAAGGCTCATTTTCTTCATTTTTTGTTGATCTTTCATTTGAAATCGGTTTCAGAGCCGAATATTCAATTTTGGCCGAATGCGGTACCAAAACATTAAGTTTGATTTTTTGTAAAAATAGTCGATTTTGAAATTGCCGCCAAATATTTTGGTTTCAACCAAAATACTTCCGGTATAGGTCATTTTATTCTATTTTTTATGTAGTTTCCAAATATTTATACATTTTTAAATCCTTAAAACAACCTTCAAAAAACATTTTTTCATATTGAGCTCCTAAGTGAGATATAATTTATATAAAACACCTAATTACTCGTGTATTAATGATAAGAATTTACAGGAATTTTCAATGTTTCTGAAATATCGGGACTCCTGATAATCGAATAAAAAATATACCACTTAATTCGTTATGAAATTCCCTATAAATCTACATAAGTTTAATTTTTTTAGATTAATTACAAAACCTACAAATAAATAAAAACTTTGTATATCGATTTCTAATTTATTTAATAACAACTTTAAATGTAATAAATACATAGTGTCTCATAACTTCGTTGTTTAATATGTACTGATTTTTAAAACTGGCTCGCTTGCGCTCGCTTGGCTTTTATTTTTTTATAGGTTTACATACACAGTACTACACTCAGTAATAATTCTTAAAAGTCTGAATGAAATTATTAGAAATATTAAAATTATTAACCATTGAACACTATACAATGTGAACTACCCGATTTCATCAAATATGGGTTATTTTCATTTGCTTGTATAAAAAAATTAAAGGAATCTTAAAGACCAAAGTTACAGCTATTTGAAAATTGCACAATTTTTTAACGAGTGCTGAAATATTTAAATTATTTGTCTGCTTATTTCTGTTTATTATTTATTTTTTAGCATTACCATCTCATCCTCAATACGAAATAACTAAAAAACAATGCTATGGTCATAGTGGTATGTTGTCATTCTATCTTAAAGGTGGATTAGAAGAATCAAAATTATTTTTGAATTCACTCAAGATATTTACCTTAGCTGAAAGTTTAGGAGGCTTCGAGAGTTTAGCAGAACTGCCGTAAGTTTATTTTGTCAATAAATATTAAAATTTAATAACAACTGATTATTTTATAAATTTATTTTTAAATCATTTGTATTTTTGTATTAATCTATTAACTATTTTTAGTTCCGTGATGACGCATGCATCAGTGCCTGAAGATCAAAGAGCAAAGTTAGGAATAACAGATAATCTTATCAGAATTTCTGTAGGACTCGAAGATGTCAACGATTTGATACAAGATATAGATAATGCATTAAAAATTGCTGTTGCCAAATAAATTTACAAAATATTATAAACATGTGCCACTATTAATAATTTTAAAAAATATTGTTTTAAAAATTATTAATAAAATCATTTATACTTCTAATTAAATAAAAGTTTTTATTACTATTTCTTTTTTCAATTAAATTCCTAATATGCTGAAAAGTTCATGTATTTATAATCTTTATTATAATCATTTATAAAAATCAGGATTAAAAGGTGATTAAAAGTTAAACATAAGTTGAACTTTATAAAAAAATTCACCAGTAGATGGTTCTAACATATTTATTATTCTTGACTAAAGAATAGAAAAAATAAAAAATAAATAAAAAACGATTTTTTGAGGGTTCACCCTTAAATTATAGTTATCTCAAATTTTTTTTACAGAATTACATCTTTGAAAGTTTCTGAATAACGTCTATTACCTCAATAACATCTGTCTGTGAATGGCCTACAGCCAAAACAGTGCACCTTTTATTTTTAAAGAGAATCACTAAACTTGAATTTTTGAAATTTTACAATTATTTTTGAAACTGCATAAAAACAATAATGTTTTAAATAAAAAATTGGATAGAATATTATAATTTAATACAATAATTTTCAAGGTATTTGCTTTAGTAATCTATTAAAAAAAGTTCTTTTTAAGATGGTGTTTTTTATTGAAGATATATATTATCATATATTAAACATACTAGTGTGTGTTTAATATATGATATTATCTATTCAATTTTTAGTGCTTCAATATACAGATAAGATATTATATTACCTTGAACTATACTTAACAAGAATAAAATTTAAATATATTTTCTATAATTTGCATTCAAGTACATCAATTGCAGTTATTTTACAAACACATTTAACAAATAGGAACATAAATAAAATAATTATTAAATATGGAACACGGATTTTTGAAACAAATACGTGGATTTTCTACAAAAGCAGTTCACGCTGCTCAAGAACCAGAACAATGGAATTCAAAAGCAATCGTAGCACCAATTACTTTATCGACTACTTTTAAACAAAATACTCCAGGAGAAGGAAAGGTAGGTTAACCATTAATTGACTAATTTGATCATATGTATATGAGATATATTGAAATTAATACAATATGATATTTAACATAGGCAAAGTTAAAAATTAAAAAAATATATTTCTTAGATATATTTTCTTGATATTTAGTTTCAATATGGTCGAAATGGTAATCCTTCACGTGATGTATTAGAAAGACACATCGCTTCATTAGATAATGGAAAGTACGGATTCTGTTTTGCATCTGGAAATGGAGCTGCGTCTATAGTTGCAGGCTTAGTTAATGCTAACGAACACGTTATATGTGGTGATAGTTTATACGGTGGAACAAATCAGATGTTTTACGAAGTACTCAAAAGACAAAGCTCTGAAATAACATTTGTTGATATTTGCAATGAAAAAAAAATTGAGGATGCTATCAGAGAAAATACTAAGGTATTAAATTAACAATAGAATATTTAGGTTATGTAAGTATAAATGGAGTTATATTACAATTAAAAATATTACTTTTTAGCTTATGTTTATTGAAACGCCAACAAATCCAGTTTTCAAAGTTGGAGATATTGAAAAAATATCAAAAATAACGAAAAATCATAATATTATTTTAGCAGTTGATAATACATTTTTAACGAGTTATTTTCAACGGCCTCTTGATCTTGGTGCAGATATCGTTATGTATTCTATGTCGAAATACATGAATGGACATGCAGATGTATTGATGGGCGCTTTGGTAATAAATGACGAAACGTTAAGAACAAGAATTAATTATTTACAAAAAATAATGGGAGTTGTACCATCACCTTTTGATTGCGGATTAGTAACAAGAAGTTTAAAAACTTTGCCAATTCGTATGGAAAAACATATGAAAAATGGATTGAAAGTTGCAAAATTTTTAGAAACGCATCCAGCTGTTGAAAAAGTTTTGCATCCTGGTATAAATTAAATTTATATTGAATATTTCACTTAGAAGATAAATATTTTTTATTTTTATAATTCTCTAGGTTTGCCATCACATCCTCAACATGAATTAAGTAAAAAACAATGTTATGGTCATAGTGGTATACTTGCATTTTATATAAAAGGCGGCCTGAAGGAATCAAAAACATTTTTACAATCTGTTAAAGTTTTTACATTAGCTGGAAGTTTAGGTGCCTGCGAAAGCTTATTATCTCTACCGTGAGTTTTTTTATAAATATATGTATTTTAATATATATAAATGTAAATATTTTTCTGATTTTAGATGTGTCATGTCTCATGCATCACTGTCCAATGAACAACGATCAAATTTAGGAATAACAGAAAATCTTATTCGAGTTTCAGTTGGGTTAGAAGATGCCGATGATCTAATTGAAGATTTAGATGCCGCTTTGAGAATCGCTGTTTCAAATTAATACAAGAACCAAAATAATGGTTTCTATATTAATAGTACAGGTAATGAAGGGAAAAATTGCCCTGTTTTTGGAACAAATTCGGAGTGCAATAATATTTGGTACCTATGTAGTATACATTATAGTAGGTCTTTTCCAGCAGCGAGGTTTTTTCCGACCGCGAGGTTTTTATCGGCAACTAGGTTTTTCTCGGCCGCGAGCTTTTTATCGGCGTCAAGGTTTTTCTCGGCAGTGGAGTTTTTCTCGGCATAATTAATAATAATTTAGGATACACATTGGAAGAAATTTTGAAATTTAGTTGTAATTTAGTTTGAAAATTTTAATGCATGGTATGTCTTGGTATTTTTATTTGTCTTGATGTTATTCAATAAAAACTGAATTAAACTTCGAACAACTGTAAATTTTTTTCCACAGACCCATGGATAATGTATACTACATAGGTACCAAATTTCACCGCACTCCGAATTTGTTCTATTTAAATCCCTTCGTTGCCTGTTCTATAATAATATAATATTAACTATATATTCACTCGCTTATGTACAAATATTGAATAATAAACAAAGTATAATTAATGCAACCTTCTTTATTTTATTATAGATAGAGGTCTGCTGATTTAAATACATGTTTTCGCGTAAACCTAGTCATACATTATCTATTAATTTTAACAATAAAAATATACTATTTATACAATTTTCTTATAAAAAATAGAAATAGGTATCGTTAGTATTACTTTAATTTCATTAATTTTATCTGTGACACTTACTAATTAATTTTTTATATCAATATATTAAATAAATAATCTATATTTAATAATAACTCATGTATTCGTGTATTTTTATCATCTGTGAAAATTACGAAATTAATTTTAATTTAGTAAATTGACATTCTCGAAAAACAAGATACATTGCACTCGTAAATTAAATTAAATTAATTATTATAGGTCAGATGCCACATCATATAATTCTCAAGTTTCCCCCTCAAACGAGGTTAGCATCCGGAAATTATTATTAATAAATTGTGAAGTAAGAATCTGATTAATAACAATAAATTATTAAACAGAAATAAATTATTTCACAATGTAATTTCAGAAATAATGCAATGTTGAGTACGGGTTATATACAAATTACATAACTTATGTAAAATATAACATAGTAAAAGTTAAACAACATTTTAACTATCAATATTTGATTAAAACGTTATAATAACCAATAATGTTACGTGATATCGTTAGAAAATAGTGATATTATAACGTAATAACAAAATTATGTCCAAAGATAAATGTCTGGGGTATTTATGAAAAATCTGTATAATAAATATTATAGGTATCAGACTGTTAATATAAATAACAACAATTTTAAGGTTATTTTACTTATTTACAACATCACGTTACAAATACATTTCTGAAAACGTTTTAAAATTATTTCGTTCCTGATTTAGATAACATTAGGTTTTAAGAATTACAGTACAACCTACCTTAAAGTATACTCGCCCTAAACGTATAAACCGCTCATTAAAGTTTAGAATTTACATTTATCTTTTATTTAAGGTTATATTTAACTTTGCAACAATGTGTAACTGTTAGAAATTACATTGTTAATTTGATGTGGAATGAGTTTTTATCAATCAAGTATGTGGGGGTAGAGGAGAAATATACTTTTAGAGAGGTTGTCAGATCCCAATATATAATTTTGCTTTTATTTTTGATGACAAAGATCAGAAATACCTTGAACAATCGAGTCACATGTCATTTTGTTAACATCGGCACATTTTGCCAAATGTATTTTAGTACTAGATATCATCTAAAAGAAAAAAATTATTAACTTCAATTTGAATAATAATAATTACCAATTATACCTTTTCAAAATAAGTTATAGTTGGATCTTGAAAATAAGCTTTTTCAAAATCGATTCTTCCTGACGAAGAAATATTCATATTTAAAATTTTTGATGCATTTGTCATAAGTTGATTTACGTTTAATCCGTATGACGTTACTTCGATATTAAATTTATAAGGGGTTCCTTTAATGGTGCCATCTTTATTATATATCTTACTGACAATAAGGCATCTGAAATTTTATTTTTTATACTTAATTGGTCAGAAAATTCGATTTCAAGAATTTATGTGAATTAAATTATAATAATAATGAATTTTTTATAACTGTTACTGACCTGTAATCTGAAACCAAGCTACTGGTCCCTGCACAAAACGGTGACAATATTAATCCGACAAAAGGATTATGAGATTTTGTATTTGAAAACCATTCTTGCATATTCATTTGTGTGTCGATATCCTGCTGAGATGGATTTGGACTGAAAGTTGGATGTGAATGAAACCAGCCGATCACATCAAGATTTTCTGACTGTAATGTTTCCGATGCTTCCGTCTGAGACACTATTGAACAAAAAAATTCAAATGTGTCTTATCTAACCTCTTAAGCTATGTTATAAATATATAAAACTCACCTGGACACATATCACAATGCGTTGCGCTATTATCAGCACTTCGACACGCCACATACTTCGTAATATGAAGAGTATTATGTCTGTGGTTATATGATCCCCCGAGAAGCCCCATTACTTCAGAATGTGTGGTATGTGCATGCCAATCCATACTGAGCAATGCCGATATATGCAGTTTAACTTGGTACGGTGGCTACATACAAAATGAATAACATATGAATTAAATCAAATGGCAAATGATAGTAAATATAAAACGTACCAAATAATCATCACTGAAATTTCTGCAGTACATTAATTTTATAGATTGCTTTTTCACAACTCTCGGTTTAGGATTAGTATCTTGATTTACAATAGTAGTTCCTATTATTTCACCATTTTCATTGTGTGTGAGTGTGTAACCTCCTTCACCATCCTAAATATTAGAATTAACAAAGTTCATTTAGTTATTAATTTTATTATCTAAATTTAAGTGTACTCACAACTAAAAATTTTTTTTTGTGTCGTGGCCTAATTTGATCCAGCTTCATTTGTTGAATATCGACATCTTCTTTCTTAATCTTACTTTTATTTTGTGATGTGTTAGGGACTTGATTAAATACCATAAACCAGAGAGGTCTTTGATACTGAGTTTGAGCTGAAAACATTATATAATTTTTATATCTACAGTTTTTATTTTTCCCAAAGTACACTTACGACAACCGAAGTTAATAGCTCCTATTTGTTCCAAATATTGGTGCACTCGACCGATACAATTTACGTCTCCACAATTTTTCAAACCAGAACGAATAGATGTTTTCGTAACGTAAGTTGGTTTTGACATATACCATGAATTTAATATATGATTCCTTATCTAAAAATTAATATTAAATTACTTATTAGTCCAGATTTCACTTGTTTCAGTTTCATTTCGTAAGTTTTACCTTCATATATCTTTCTGGTGTTTTAGAGGGCCGTCCTTCAAAAAATTCAGAGTGTATATATTTCTCTTCATTCGTTATTACACTATGGTCAATTTGTAATTCTTCTGTTGGTATATTATTATTTGAGAATTTTTCAAATAATTCTTCATTCATATTACCAATCGATTCTAATTTAATCAAATTCAAATCTTCATTAACTTGTTTATCAACACTGGTTGTTTTTGACGTTTCTGTTGAAGCAGAAGTTAAACTATTTTGTACTTCCAATTTTATAAGCGTTTCATTATTTGTCATAGCTGATAAAAAGTTTGTATCATCGTTATTTTTTATTTCAGTTTCTTCTTTAATTTCTATTTTCTTTAAATCATTTTCATCATCAATGTCTATATCAACATCAGAATCTGATTCGTGGTCTGGTGTTTTTCTTTTAATTTTAATCTACAATAATTATAAAACATGTTAATGGTCGAATGATGAAGCGATATCAATATACTTACAACTTCTTCTCCACTCGATAATGGAACAGCTAATCCTTTTCCAGTAACCAGCTGGAAATTTGCTGGTTCGATTTTTATTTCTTGTTTAATTTCTCTACTTCTATTTTTAAATCTAGATTTTTTCTTAAACGTTGGATTATAAATAAATCTTTTTTTATTGATCATTCTTTTTTTATGCTCATTTACTTCATCGTTTTGTTTCTTCATATAATTTTTTTTTAATAAAGAACATCCAGATGGAATATTAGAAAAATTAACATTTGAATTATATTTAACTTTCTTCTTATGCAAATTTGCTATTTGAACTTTTTGAACCTTACGGTTATTTGTATTTTTTACGGTAGGTTGTGCTGTACTCACAGCCGCTATTACTTCTTCTATAGATGCAGGTATTTGAGATTCTATAATAACTTCTGATGTATTTAAATCTAATAGATTTGGATCAGTTGATAAATCCATATTTTGGTCTGATGTTTCATTATACAAATTAGTTAACGTAGAATAAGCTTTAATGGACGGAAATGATTTTAAATAAAGTTTTACTTCCGCAGGTGTTTTAGAACCAATGAATTGTGAAATACGAACTGAACTACGACCAAATATTTCCTAAAATATATAAACGTTATTATTGTATTATAATAAAAAAATAAATCATTTAAATTAACCATTGCTTTTTCAAATAATTGTTTTTCATTATCCGTCCACCCAAAAGCATCCTTTTTCTCTTCTACGTATACATCATTGTTATCAAATTCATTTATATTATCGTTTTCAATTTTGTTTGTATCTACTTCAATATTTTCTGTAGAATATAAATCTGGATTTGTTGAATGATACCAATTGGATGGATGATTACTTGCATTTTCAAAAGACCATTGTGGTTGATCGATTCCATACCTATAAAAAAATAAACAACTTTAAATTACGCGCTTGAATATTAATTTTTGGTCACGTGATAAACATTTATGCAAATCGAGAGAAATACCGATAATACTATCTGTCAAAATAAATAGGAAACGAATGATTTTAAATAAATTTTACAAAAATTTTCTATTAAAAGTGTCACTTATGCATAAATATAAAACAAGAATATCATCTCTTACATTTCTCTTTCATTTTTTGAAAGTAAATTGTCTAAATTAAAATCACCAAGAACATCTATCTCGTCTTCTTCTGCCATTTTGTAACATAACCTAAAAAAATTTCAATTGTTTTGATTGTTTCAGCATGCAAGTTGTATTTTTGGAACATTTAAAAATATTATAAAATTCATGTTTTATAAGTGAATAGGTATACAAAATTAATATTTCTTAGAATTTACTAAATATATTAAAAATATTTATGTTTTTAGAAAATGGATAGAAATAAACCTCCTACAGGTGTTAGGGGTCCTAAGGGAAAAATTACACAACATCCGTCAGATTTATTTGCATTAGGATCAAAACCTTCTTCTGCAAGCCGAGATGTAGAAGCTAAAAGAACTGCTTTATCTAAACTTACTACAAGTAGTCATTCATCGCTAGCAAGTAGCAGTAAAGGTATTTACAATTTAAAAATATTTAATTCTTTTATTATATTTAATAATATTTATAGAAAGAAAACGTGAACCGACTTCAACAACTCTCCCTTCGGTTCCTTCTAGTAAGAAAGCCAAAGTTGTAGCAGCAGCTTTAGCTGTTACTCGACCTGGTCCGACTGCTCTTGGTGCGCCCAGTGAAAGATTTACATCTACGACTGTTTCCACATCGGTATCTGAACCTTGGGAAAGTTTAGCTGTAGATTGTGAAGAAACAGAATTTACTGTGCAAATTTTAAATTCAGTAGCTGATGGAGATACTGATACAGCAGTAAGATTGTTTTTTTATTATTTTAAATCAAAAATAAATATACAAATAACATACTTACATATGTTAACACATATTACAAAGTTAATTATTTTCTTTTAGGTTGGTTATGTACTTGGAGGGTTACGTACACTTAAATCACAACGTTATAAACCTGAATTAATTCTTGTAAATTCTTTATCATACATTGTAAAAGCCAACCCCCTTCTCATTCGCAATGACGTTGTGATGCAGGCATTATGTAGCCTTTTACGTAAAGATTCTGGTCATACTTTCAAGAGTAAAGGTAATCCAGTTCTTCCTGTTTTATCAGTAAATATGCTAATGAGAGCATTTCAAGATGTTTATACATGGCCAGATTTATTTGTTAAGGTAATAAATATTATTAAATTTAATAATAATAATTTTTTAAAAGACATTTAAACTTAATATTTTAGTGTTATTTGGAAGATGCTTTAGGTGATAGAATTTGGGTTGATCATGATTTATGTTCATCTTTTGCGGAAAATATAATGACAGCATTTAGTACTCGTATTCCTCCAAAATCATTACTCCAACCAGAACTCTCGGCACTTGGAGGAAGAGGTGAAACATCTTCCCCGTTAACAATCAATGAAGACGACCCTATAGAAGGCAGTAGTGGAAAGAAAAAATATACACTTGAAAAATGCAATATTCCTGTATATTCTAGGTAAATAATTTTTAAAGAGACTTTAATTTGCTTTTGCTATATATTTTGCTAATATTTATAATCTGCAGATTTTCACAATCAGTTGAAAGTATTGAAGAAACAGTTTTAGAAGCTGTTAAAGAACAATTGAGTAGACGGCAGGCACCTGAAACAGTTACGAAAAACTTCTTAAGATTCTTATCAACTTCTTGTGGATTAGTCGAGGTAATTTATTTTTTTATAAAATTTTTAAATACTTATAATTGAAAACATTAAAAAAATTTTATGTAGATTCGTATCATTGCTGTGTCTAGACTGGAGATGTGGTTACAAAATGCCAAATTAATGAGATCAGCGCAAGAGCTTCTAACGTATTTATGTTACAATTGCGCTGCTACGACGCAGCGTGATGTTGAAGTTATATCTCAACTAGTTAAGATAAGACTTAAGACAAAAGCTCTTGTAAATGTCTATTTAAATTGTTTGAGGTATTTATAAATAATTGCTGATAAATAAAACAAAGCTTTTTAATTGAAATTGTATCTTATTTTAGAGAAATGATTATTGTACATCCAGAAAACTTACCGTTGATTTTAAAGCATACAATATACAATGAATTATCTAATTCTCGAAATCCGAATAACATGCCTGTAATTGCAGTTATATTTCAATCGTCACCAGAAGCCGCAGCAAACAGTTTAGCAGAAATATTTATGGTAATTTATTTATAATTATTATTATAATTATTTGACAATATTCTGTTATAAGTATATTTTAATACATTTTATATAATTATAGGAACTTTTATTAAATAAAGATGATTATTTAAGACCTCTACGAGCCTTGCTTCGAGAAATAATCCGTGTTCTTAGATATGATATCGACATGCATTTAATTTGCCATGCTTTAATTCGTGAACGGAAAGAAACCACAGTATTGATACGAGATTTTGAGTTCAGGGAAAGGATATTTGTATCAGTCGCAGATCTGATATGTCTTTGCATGTTTCTGGCAGTGTCACCTCAAGTTAGAGAAGTTGCAAATATGGTTTCAAGAGGCGATAAAAAAGATATCGGTGTATTACAGGTAAAAGGATTGTATTGCTTGTTAGTATACAAAATGTAAAAAATTTTATTTGTAGAAATTTCAACTTCAAATTGCAAAAATTCAAAGAGATGCTGTTTGGTGGCTTCATGATTCAGTTCCACGTATATACAGGCCTACTTCTCAAGATTTTGTAGCCTCTTTACGAAAGGTTATAAAATTGTTAAAACTAACAACTATTGTTATAAATTATGTTTTATAATATATGTTTTATTTTTAGATTTTACTTCTAGAACCAATTGATGTATATTGTAAAATCGATATGTGGCCTGCTGAAAATGATAGGAATATAATGATGAGACTAATATCCGAAGTTCCACTTTTACAAGCTACTTTAATCAGAATTTTAATTATAGGGCTATCGAAGGTGAAAGAAATAATTCATTTATTGAAATAAATGAATACAATTTGATTATTCTAATTAAAAATCTTATTTATAGGATCATCCGTTACAACAAGTTGAAACGCTAGACTTTTGTGATCCGCTTGTAAAGCGAGCTGCAATGCAATCATCTGAAGGTGTGCCCATGTTACAAGTAGATAAATTAGAAATCATCGATTTGATTTTTAATTTATGTACTTACCATCATCCAGAAAATATTAGTTTACCTATTGGGTAAGAATTTATAATTTATTTAACTTTTTAACTTAGCATTCTTGCCAACAATTATTAAACATAACATTCAAATTGTTTTAGATACACGCCACCACAGTTAGCAATATCAAATCAGTATTGGAAAGGATGGATAATATTATTGATACTTGCTGCTCATAACCCGACCACATTTGGAAGTGTAGCCTGGGAAAAGTATCCTACATTAAGAATATTTATGGAGATGTGTATTACAAAGTAAGTTGCTTCATATACATATATATATCAATTTCTATCATTTCCCAAAGTTGTGGCACCTTTCAGCTTTAAATAACAGTAGTACAACTAGCGATGAGTAGATTTATAGTGAATCTTGATTTCTGAGTAATTTTTTCAAGAGAGTTTGTTGTAATACAAATGATGTAATTACAGTTTGATGTAGATAACTTATCCAGGCTCCTGGGGGAAGGAAATTAGATAAGGGGGGTTCGAATTATTTTCTACGGTAATAGTTACTAAATTTTACTCATGCTTTCAGTCATTTCACATATCCACCACCGACGATGGCTATGTGCGACAATTTTGAAGAGTTGAAAATGAAGGAATTGCAAATCGCTGCATTAGAAAAACAACAAATTCTAGAATTTGAATCACATTTGGCTGCTGCAAGCACCAAAGCAACTATCACAGAACATAATAGTTTATTATTACCTCAGGTATGTATTTTAAAAATGTCTGATTTTGGTTAAAATATTTTTAATCTTGTTTTTTTTATAGTTAATAACAATGGTTCCAATGGGGACATCTCGAAGGCCTCCTCCATCTATACTTGAACAGTTAAATGCGTTAAACACATCTCACCGTTTAGGTCATTTATTATGTCGTTCACGTCGTCCTGATTTTCTTCTTGATATTATTCAGCGACAAGGGCCTAGTCAACACATGCCTTGGCTTGCAGACCTTGTACAAAATTCTGAAGGAGCTTTAAGGTATTATACAAAATATTAATTTGTAATTAAATGTTATTAAATATTTGATTTTTGCAGCCATTTACCTGTCCAGTGTCTTTGTGAATTTCTACTTAGCTCTGGTCTAATGACTGGAGAAAGAGGCGATAGAGTAATGAGACATAAACACGATCAACTCGTAAATCATCTTCATAGTTTACTAACTTCTAAAGATACATCGCACGAACCTGCTTGTGAGGTGTTAGAATATTTTTTAAGAAGATTAGTTTCGCCTCATTATTCAAGCCGTGCCCAAGCTATCAAGGGTATCAAGTTAGTTTTGCAATCTACTGATGAAGATTCTATGGACGTTGACCAAAGCGAAACTTCCACCGAAAAGTAAACTTTTATTACTTATTAATTTAAATTATTATTAAATAAAAACATTAAATCATTTCAGTTGTAATGATCCATGGTTGATCCGACAGTTTCCAGCTTTGCCTCATTTTACAGCGTTTCGATCTCAAGTCGTACTGGCGTTACGTCAAGCTTGTCAAGTAGAAAACGATCCTGAACATGTCAGTAGTTATATACGGTTTTTAGCAAGCCATACGGCTGAGGATCATCTGTCAGAAATGTTGGATTTAGTATTGGTATGTTTGATTATATTTCAGAAAAAATTGAGTTATTTTAATTTCATGGTTTTTGTATAGGATATGGCGCAGCTTATCGTTGAACGAAGTACTATTATTGCAGCAATTCTACCAACCTCTGAAGATGATAGTTCGGTAACTGTGTCAACACTCCAGTCTTTGATGTCTATTTTCTGTATTTATTTACAAAAGGTATCTAATTTATTTCTTATTTTATTTATACAACTAGCAGGACTTTTGACACTTAAACTAATGTTTATTGCAGGCTCGTGAACCTCGTAAAGAAGCTTATCAATGGTCTGAATGTCAAGACCAAATATTAGTTCAATGGGCAAGTGGTGAAGAATGTATAATGCATATTCTCGTCTTGCACGCTATGATTATTTTATTGACGTACGGTCCAACCTCAGGTAGTTATTACTTGATTTATACTTTCCAGTTTGTGTAATTTCTAAATATTAATTTATTTTAGCTACAGATTCACAATTGTTTGATACACTGCTTGAAACGTGGTTTCCAATA
This sequence comes from Sialis fuliginosa, assembly GCA_961205875.1. NCBI lineage: Eukaryota > Metazoa > Arthropoda > Insecta > Megaloptera > Sialidae > Sialis > Sialis fuliginosa. The sequence continues at coordinate 12,818,746 of OY540809.1, read as the reverse complement.
AACCAAGAGCAACCAAAAGCCTTCCTGGTAGATACGTCAGAGGAAGCGCTTCTGATTCCCGATTGGTTAAAACTACGTATGATAAGATCGCACGTAGAGAGGCTAGTCGATGCAGCCCTTATCGATTTAGAACCGGCTCAGCTGGTTTTGTTCATTCAGTCTTTTGGAATACCGGTCGCTTCCATGAGCAAGTTGTTGCATGCGCTTGATTCAGCTGTAACATCCGATCAGTGTTCCGTGGACGATGCAGTTTTAGATAAAGCGTACATGGCGCAGTTGGTTGAAGTTCAGCATCGAAGAGGAGCTACGGGTGGAGATATTTATGTGAAAGTATTACAGTTGCACCAGCCAGATTTTCCTGGTATGTATCATTTTTTCTACCTCATTCAACATGTTTTACATACCTTTATAAAAAAAGCTGCCACGGGATTTTCTTATATATAATATTGTGTATATTTATTTATATATAACAAATCTTTCTGGTTAAGTGACATTTTTTTTCTGTTATGAACCGCTTCAAATAATAATTAAGTGTAGTTAATGAATTTTTTACAGATGAATTAGATAATGCACCTTTATTATGGAAACGGTCATTATCTGATACAAAAATTATAAAACACTCACAATCGGTTTTAGAACACACGCAGGTCAACTCTTTACTATCAGGAGTTTTCTTAAGTGATATATACATTGGAGATAAACAGAAAGATTTTAGGTTATTAATAAAGGTGATATAAAAATAGTTTTTATTATTAACTTATAAAAATAAAAATATATTAATTATTTCAGACACTTGCTATGGAAATAAGAACATCAAAATTTGTTGTTTTTAAATCTGTTTTACAGTATTTTATAATACATCGGGAATCAGATAAATTTATTGAATCTTTACTTACACTAAAGCATTATTCTAATTTACTATTAAATGTAATGTTTACAAAAAATACCGAACTCTTAATATCTATGTTCAGCGATACTGCACGATTTATTTATAACTTTATCAGAAATGAAACGTCAATTGCGTTGATCTTAAAAAAATTCATAGATTCTATTGATAGAAAAGATTTAAAATTAATTAAAATAAAAAAAGAAAATGATAAAGGTACGTTAATGTTTAATATTATTTATTAAATTAGTTTAAATAATTCACTTTGAATATTTTTTTAGATATCTTTTTATTTGGTGAAAATAAATTATTACATAGGAATTACATCAATAGTAATAATGTAGAAAAATTAACTAAAATGTTATTGATGACAAAAATATCTGATATATCATATAAAAACAATTTTGAAAACACTGGACTTTTAGTGGATAAATTAGCATCAATAGAACCTGAATTAATTGGAAGTTGCCCAGAATTACAAGTAAGTATAAAAGAAATTGTAATTTTTCGGTGCACCCTTTATTGGCTTGTAATTTTTTAAAATGTGCATGAAAATAAATTTTTGGAAAGAAATCTTGAAGCAGAGATTTCAAACTTTAATTTCCTTCTTGAAAAATTTAATTGCCGTCATATTTGAATATTGCAAATTTTTTTAAGATAATAATTTTTTTTATGTTAATTTTCAGATTGATTTATTGTTTTTAAAAGTCGATGCTAAATCAGGTAATGTATCAAAACTGTTTCGTCCATATTTATTGACTTTATTAATACATAGAGCAGGCTGGGCAACGCTACATCAATGTATTGGACATCTTTTAAATGAAACAAGTTCTAAGTAAGTTATTTAGATCTATGTTTTTTTTATGATTTGTAAAATATGAATGTTATTTTAGGTACGATGCTACAGATGTATTAGATTTTCTGACAGCATTAACTCAGAATCCTAAACTATGGCAAGGAAAAGACAAATTTACTCCAAAACATTATAAACCTGAAGATATATTGGAACTTTCAAACACCGAAGTAATTCATATTTTCAATTATCTATATATATAAAGCTCAAGTTAGTGCGCTTATCACTCGAGAACCACTTATTCGATTTACGTGTTTTTTTTTAATTCATAGATATGTTCTCTGGTCAGGTTATAGGCTATATTTTGTTACGTTAGGTAACATAAGAACTAAACAGTGACGATAATAGTAAATCAAGTTGGAAAAAAGTTTGTTGCCAGTGCACTCTTTTGCAATACGCTACGTAAACTGTTCAATATTGAACAAAATAATGTAATAAAAAATTGTGTAGAATCAAAAGATCTAAAATAAAGTCCGTGACACCATATGTCTAACTTTTATATTTAAGCCACAATGACTGCTTTTATGTTACAAAGAAAATTAAAAATATTTGGGTTCTGTTTACATGGACTTATGACCTGCAAAACATTAATCCTTATCGAAATAAATTATTTTATCGTCATAAGTACTTAAAGTAGATATAATTTGCCCTTTACAGCATTCGATTTGGTCGTATAGTTTAGAAAATATCGAAATATACATACGGGAACATAGTATTCGCTTGAACTAAAGAAGACCCGTGTCGCGGCGTGCGGCAGAAGCGAGCGATGCGTTTGGCCGGCATTCGGTCCTTTAAACGTCAATTGTTTATTTTGTTTTCAATAGTTAACTTTTAAATTTAAACAGAACAAAAATTAATTTTACTTCTTGTTCTGAATCGTTTTTGTTTGGTAATTTAAGTGTTGGTTAGTTATTATTACAATAATAACTAATCGTGTTTGTACTTAATTCAACTATGCGCGGGCACAGATAGTCAATATATAAAAATAATAAAATTCATAATTTTTTAGTTGAAATCACTTGTACGTTACATGTTACAAGAAGCCCTGATGTCGATAAAAAAATCAACGGACGATTTGAAAAAAGCAATTAGTTGTCTTGAGCAAAGATTGCCTTTGCTCTTACAATGTATAGATGAAAACTATATAGCAGTATCTTGCGTGACACGCTATCTTTTGTCTCTAATCAAATCTGACGATGAGAAAAAGACAAAAGTAGATGACAGTATTATAACAATAGACGACGCTGACTCTGAAATAGACGATTTGAAATATACGTATTCACATATGGCAGAGCAGTTTTTGCTTTTACTGTACATGTACGTTCCAAAAGTTATTCATTATGTTGTAGGAAGTTACAGACAAAAAATATTTGAAAAGGCTCACGTTGCAGGTATTTATTTATTGTACTTAATCTAACTTTACTAGGTGACATATGTATTTGACAAATTATATTTACAGGTTGGTCAAGTAGTACAGTTGATAAAATATCACATTGTTTACTTACTGCATTAGCAGCAACACCAACGAGTAAAGACTGGTCTCGTAGATCGCAAGAGTACGAATTAATGGCACGTAAAATGGCCGCTGTACATCCAATACTTGTTTTACGTCAACTACCGATGATTGCTGCTAGTCTTAGAGGCAGAACTCATTTAGAATTTAACGTTTTCCGCTCCAGAAATCATTTAAACCTATTCACGCAGATTTTAGGAATTATAGAATTATTACAACCTCAAGTATTCATGACAGAGTATAAAGAAGGCATTGAAACTTCTTTGCACGAGTATTTTATTTTATTTAGAGTATGTTGTAATTTTTATACTGTTTTTGTAAAATAATCGTTTAATTAATTATTTTTAAACTTTACAGTATCATGGTCATTTGAAGGAACTTTTAAGTCTTCTGACTAGATTCGTTATTATTTTACAAGGATATATTAATTTTGATGCAAAAAGAGCATTGAAGTATCTTCAAAAATATGCACATCTGTTGAAGTAAGTAATTTTTAAAACAGTGGCGTTGCGCGAGCTATATTCATGTGAGTTCAGTGACAGTTTAAGTTTAGATCAGACACATTCGACATAATCAGTACAGCTGAGAATTACCCTTTCGGAAGACACAACAAAATCCGAATGTATTCGATTTATGATAGCAACTCGCATGGCCTCACCTGAATACAGCTCGCCACCGCTGCTGTTTTAAAATAAATATAAACAAGCAATAAACGATGATTATTTTTTCAGCGATTTACAAATAATGCACAGCAATATATTACCGTTAAGAGATTTAATGAGTGGTATTTTATTGCCAAGAAATGAATCGGATATTGTAGATCAAGATGGCGATGATGTATTGGTTGCTGTAGTGCCTCCAGCTGCACCAGAACAGTTACCACAACATTGGGATCAGCTGGTGTCTAGCTTAGCAAAAGTACAGGGTGAAGGTAAGTTATTTATTTATTTAATAAGGCTCGACTAATTTATCATAATATTTTTCCAGAAGTTTTATCAGCTTTACAAGATATTGATCATCTCTCAAATCGAAAACCTGGAATTCTTACCAATATATTAACCGATATCTGTAAACTTGTCGAATCACCAATGACTAATATTCGAAGTTTAGCTCACGCACTGTTAGCGAAATATTTAAAACACAATCCGTCAAGTGAAACAGCTTCTTGTATTATACTAACATCGATTTTGCATTGTCTCGATTCACCTAATTCTGATATTGTTGTTACGACTTTAGACAGATTACCGGAACTTACCGTTTGTATGCAAGGTATGTTATTTTAAATACTTGTTTCTTTTGGTTTCTACTGTTTTGACCAGACATTGTATACATAGATTAAGTGAGCCATAGCATTTTATGTAAGTATTGAGTATCTACATGACGTGGACTGTCGTTTCTGGAGTATCTTTATTCTGTGGTCTACAATCTCGTTCTTTCTCTTTCTACCGAGAGTTTTCATTTTCGGCTGGCTCACTGTCTCTGTCATTTTATCTCTATGATTTTGACAGATGAAAATTTCAATTGTTGTTTAGTTGTGCAGCTAACTTCATGTTTCATGATAAACATGCAATCAAAGGCTATTGTTTTTTTTTTTCAGAAAATGCAATACCTATTCTTCAGAAAGCATTCACTCTTGGAATGGGATCAGATATAAATACGATAGATAACATTAACAAAACAATTGCACTTTTGAATCTTCAAATAGGTTGTTGAAAGTGACTACAATATATATTTTAATATATAAATATATTTATTTATAATGTAAGAAAATCAATTGCACATGAATAATGTAAAATAAACATTTTTTAAACAATATATCAATATTTCTTATTCTATTTTCAACCAAATCCACAAACATTAAAATTAAATAAAAATTATCGTGTAATGATAATATGGTGGGTAATATTCAAGCTAAATAATATATTATCTAAGAGTATATGAAAGGACTAATTCATATTCTAGCAATACAAATATAAGGAAATAGAAAACGTATATGTTTTGACAAAGTGACCCTGCATTATGCAATCTAACGTCATCATTTACACATTTACATTTATATATATCTTCCTCTAAAGTGTATTATCAATATTATAAAAAACATGTTGAATGTTTGAAACATCAATATGTGTATACAGGATGTTTAAATAGCAGGGTTCAGTGTGGAGATCTTGAAACTTACTTCTGAGACAAAAGTTACTTTTAAAAGGGAAAATTTAATGATATATTTACATCACATAATTTTTTTAATCTCACAATTCCTGCCATGAATGATTTAAAAAATCTCTGTCTAGTATAATTTCCACAATTCTTGTACTGTACCCTGCTATTTAAGATAATATAATAATAAAAATGAATTCTAAATCGTATCCAAATAATAAAATAAACATTTCCAATCACGTTACAGTCTTTTTCGTTTTTATATTAAATTAATTTTAAATGTTTACCTTATATATAATTGTTCATTTTTGAAATCATCAACATTATATATTTTAAAATTACAAGTGATAAAAATTATATTTTAAAAAAATGTCCCTTACTTAAAATAAATGAGAATTACAATATTATTAATAAATTTAATTAAATGAAGTATAGATATCACAAAATTTTTATGAAATATAATAAAATCATTGACTACTATGTATTATAAATTCATTAGTATAATACATACTATATAAGCCTGAATTTTGAATAGTTGCGTTTACAACAAGGCAAAATAGAGCTCGCTGAAAAAGGGGGAAATATTGTACAATAATGCATGAAATAAATGAATCTACTGGCTCTGATTTTTAAATTTAATTTAAAAATATGTACCAATCCAACCAAGTACCAATAATGCAATCTGTTAGTTAATACTCACTGGTTAATTTGCGATGCGATAACTATTATTTATTTTTGAAAAGAACTAGTAGGTAAAGAATCGGATCCTTGAGATTCTATAAAATTACTACTGTAACCAGTATCTTCTGTGTTTTGTGACATAGGAGATAATGCAATAAACAATGAATCGTTTGCGTTTCCGGTAGAACTATAACTACAATCACGGTTTAAAATAGATCTGTCTCTAAAATTATCATCGTTTGAATTATTAGAAAGTATTGAAGACCTATCATGTTGTCTCCAGTTAAATCTACTATACTTATCATTTAAATAGAATCTGCTACTTCTTACATTGCGTTTACTTCCAAATTCTATACTAGAAAAACTACGTCGTAATGTACTCTTTCTGATACTACTCGGTGGTATATTTTCTTTATTTTGTATAAACGCCTCCATATCAATACTATGTTGTTCATTTGAAATCTTTGTTGAAAGATTCCGAACTAAAGATTTTTTACGACCATTAGTTTTAATTGGAGTATTTGAGACAGAATTATTGCTAGTATTTGCAGGAACATATGATTTTATTAAACCATCACATTTAATCTGACTTAAGTTTATGTACTTGGACTCTCTATTGCTTGAAATAGTGAAATTTTCTATATCCCAGTTGGCAGTGGAATTAGTGTAGTCTTCATGTGAAATTGAAGATGTACCTGAAAAATACTCGTATTATAATATACATAGTAAATAAAAAATAAAAATGTATGTCATTCCTGAACGGAATAGTCCAAATTGGGTTGTGGGGGAAAGAAGATATGTATCCCCATTACAAATCCTCCTACATAGCAACTTTAGTGAACGTGGAGCAGCCGAGCAAGAACTTGATTAAGTTGGGTAATAACATCAGTAAAGACTTCATTTTCAAAAGTAAAGTTTATACCTAATTTTCATTCAGAAACATGTATTATTTTTTTTCATTTCAACACCATACAGTTTTTTCAAATGAAAATATAATTTTAAAAACATAATTCATATAATAATTATATTTTTTGGAATTAATCATAATGATGTATTTTTTTTTTCATAAATTTCAACTCAAATTCTATTTATCTATAAGAAAACCCTTTTTTATTGATTTAAAATTTTAAACATGCATGTTTAAAAACTATTTAACATAATTTGACCCAATAAAAGGTTTAAAAAAAACAATGCTAGTAAAAACAAATAAGCATTTTTTTGTAAAACTTATATTTTCCATAAAAACAAAATACATATAAGTGTGTTAACAAATTTATAAGCATTTCACAAAAACTTACCTAAAACAGAATGATGTAAAAAAGATTGTTCTGACATTCTCTCGACATCTGGTACTGTATCGACACTCATATTGCCGCTAAAATCTAAACGAGTCACTGATTTGTTTTTAAATAACCGCCTAGTCAGATCACCAGCATCATTTGTATCCATGTTTTCAACACAAACTGGTGAGTTTTGTACATCGAGTGTCGGTACGTTTTTAGAAATTGGAGAAAGTGGAGATTCTTCTAGAGTAGCTTGTGGACTATTTGCAATTTTTTTGTGTTGATGAGGAGATGGAGTTGATTGATGGATTTGTGCATTTGGAGATATATTTTTTATGGGCGATACCATAGGTGATTTATTATTGTCTGCTTTAATAAAAGAAGAATCATAAGTACGAGGCACAATACCTTTAGCAAGTTCCTGAAATTAAAATTAAAAATAATTAAAATTATTGTTTGTATAAGTATTAGGGTGTTTTTTAAAATTAGCTTTGGATTAAAAGTTAATTGTCTCAAAATTTCAGACTTGTAGATCAAATTGAATTTTTTTGTATATATTGTAGTTTAAGAAGTGATGCTGATTAAAAGCTCTCACAGGCACAACTTCGAAAAATTAGCCGTTTCAGCGATAAAAATTTTTAAAGATGAAAAATTTAAATTAAAGTTTTTATTTTTTTAATGCTTTTTTGGCTATTTAATTAAGTTTTTAATGATGAAAAATGTAATAATTAATTTTTTTTGGCTAAAGTTAGTAAACAACTTGTAGTGATCGCGTATACACAGCTAACTATTATATAAATTATGATGGTTCGCTGCGTTACAAAAAAATAGAAAAAAAATACAGTGTGATTTGAGATTTTTTACAGATACTTTTATTTAATATCTTATATGGATCTTGGCTTCTGGGTGTGTGCAGTGGACATCTTCAAGGCTCTTCTAAAAGTCACTTTTAGAAGAGTCCTGATGTCCACTGAAATGTGTGATGAAATGTTAGTCGATAACACGACCATATTGATGCGGCTTGCACCCAGAAGACAAGATCCATAACCAGATCAACGTGAAAACCTCAAACCTTGTATAATATCTTATAGTTTATACAATAATAATGAACGCAAATATTATTGCGCAAAACAAAATTTTAATGCTCAAAACAGAAAATGTTATTGCTCAAAAAAATTATTTTTAATGTTACACTTTATGTTTAGTATAATGCTCAGAATTCAAAATGTTAATACTCAAATACAATATATTTAATGCTCAAAGTATATATAATATTGCACGCTTAAATACTAGCCATATTTTTTTAAGGTATACCCCTTTGAATTTTTTTGATTTTCGACCAAATTTTTTTTTTCAAATTTTCAAGTATTATAGATTTTGACACGCTGATTTCAAATCTATCAACTCCAAAATTTTGAAAAACAGTTTTTAAATCACTTAAAAAATTAAATAAATACTCACAATACACGGTGAATGAGGGATAGGTGACAGAGCTTTATATTCTTCCTCAGAGTCTGAAGAACTGATAGATTCATGGTGAAATAGTTTACGACACAGAGATGTGTTTTCAATATTGTCTTTGTGAGTCTGTTGATCTTGTGTGTAAGTAAAGTAAGGTTTTAAAATTTCTTCAACTTCTTTAGGAAGATTTACAGGGAGTGACAAAAGAGTTTGCACTGAACCTAAAGAAATACAATTAAATATTAAAATACAATAACATTAAAACTAAAATATTTGAATGATTTTTGTGATACAAAAATGACATATTTATAACTAAAAATAAATAAATATTTCAATAATGATCTTACAGTCGCAAGTAGATGTTAATTCAAGTTTTTCAGTCTTTTTTTCTTGAACACATTCAGTAGTAGGTGTTTTTGAATCAGTTGGTAAAATTACTTTCACAGCCTGGTTCCAGGGGCTAGGAACTATTTGTTTCTCATTAAAAAATCTAAAACACAAAATAAAAAAACTTCTAGTATTATATGTTATGGAATTTATATATTTTAATCTGAAACTTTTAACCCTGACAAATATTATAAGAATAAAAAGAATACAAACTTTTCAATATTAGCGTGTGCTTTAGATTCTATTTCAGGGTCGATCGGTTCGTCAAATTGATTGCTAGGAAATTCTTCAATAGGTGCTGGATTTAATGATGAAATACTTTCAATTGTCCACTGAAATTTTTCATTTGATTTTGAAGGAGTAGTCATTTTAAACATAGAAGGGCTAAAAAATTAAATAAATTCAATTACTGTTTTACCTATGTAAGTGTACATATATATATATTTATTTATTTACCTGAACACAGGTAAATGTAATTTGTCAGCTAATATAGCATCAAATGGATTTTTTACTTTTAGTAGTCGTGACGGTGGGGTAGAATTATTTCCTAAAAATCTAAATGGACTATCGGTTGATGAACGATTGTTGTATATATTGCACTCTTCCTTTAAATTATATAACGGCGTATTTACTGGAGTTCTATGTATATGAGATACCGTTTTTAATACCTTTGGAGATTTTTTTTTGTAAGGAGTTACTTGATTTTCATCTATATCCATTTTCAAAATTACTAATCAGTGTTGAACAGTAGAATAATTATTTTACGCCAAATATATAACACTACATTTATAGAACATTATATTTTCAAAATAACTCCAAGACTTTGCAACGGACCATTTCGGATGTGTAACGGGTGTAACGAACTGTATTATATTCAACCGCCAAAATCTTCATCCCTGTTGTGTAATTCACAATTAGTACTGTTATCTTTGTCAGATACATTTCAATTTAGAAAATACGATAGTTTTGTACATACAATTATCGTTTTTTAAGTGAACTGTATGTCATTTAATTAATAAAATATTTATTAAAAAATATTCAGACAAACTTACCAAAAGAACTATTTGTAAATTAACTGTCGTTAAAATTAATACGATGAGATCTTTATTATACAATAATTATTAACTAGATATGTTTTAAAGTGTACTTTTAAACTTCATTTGGTTTAATTAAAGTTTATTTATTTATAATTTATACGTGATTTATAGTACAAAATAAAGTTTTATTTGGGAAATTTAAATATATCTACGTCAATTGAAGTGATGACATAGATAAAGATGTACATATCTATGTTTTCCGTTCATTCATCATTTGTTAAATTCAACTATCCGGCCAATCAATAAACTATATTTTCCGTTTCTATTGACGTCAGTTTTCACAGTTGAAGATAACGTAATTCAAGTGATTTTAATTTAGTTTGATATTTCTGTTTTTATAACTATCGTCAACTGTGAAGTGATTAAATTATTTTCTTTTATCTTTGATGGGTATAAACGAGTTATTTCGTTCAGTTAACATCAACTAGTCGCTTTCCATATAACCTTTGTAGTGTGACACTTTTTTGAGTTTACAAGAGATGAGTGCTTAAATCAAAATTTCAGCTTTAATTAGAATGCCTGAACAAAGCAATGACTACCGTGTGGTAGTCTTTGGAGCTGGAGGTGTGGGTAAATCATCTCTTGTACTTCGGTTTGTTAAAGGGACGTTTCGTGAAAGTTACATTCCAACTATAGAAGATACTTATCGACAGGTATTTAAAACTATATATTTAGTTTTGATATTTGTTTATTATGATGTGCTTTATTATATTGATTTAAAATATTTTACAATATTCAATCGTATGTAGTTTTTAAATGTATGTGTAGGTTGATATATTATTATTTAAATGTTCGGTGTTTTGTTGTAGATTGGAATCTTTAATAATTTTTTAATTTCTAATACGACATTAAAAAAGAAACATTTAAAGAGACAAGTTATTAACAAGCATTCAGGCTTAATCTAGTATCTGTACAGCTTACCTTTTATTTATTTTATGTTATAGATGTATTTTTTTTTATTTGCAGTTTTATGTAATGTGCGATATATTTATTTTTGGCTGATGTATTTGCAATTATTCATAATGTGAGTATTTTGTGTCAGTTTGCATTTTAGATTGTTATATTAAAACATTTATATTTAATAGGTGATAAGTTGCAACAAAAATATTTGCACATTGCAAATAACCGACACGACCGGTTCCCATCAGTTCCCGGCCATGCAAAGATTGTCGATATCAAAAGGGCATGCATTTATATTAGTGTACAGTGTTTCGAGTAGGCAGTCGTTAGAAGAGTTGCGACCAATATGGGAAACGATTAAAGAACTCAAAGGACAAGAACTCAGCCAAATTCCTGTAATGCTTGTTGGAAATAAGTGTGATGAAAGTGCAGAGTTAAGAGAAGTAAGAAAAGTTTATAGCTTTTAATCATGCAATACTAACATGTTATTGTTATTCATCGCAGGTGACTGCTTCAGAAGGACAAGCTGAAGCAGCTGCTTGGGGCATAAGCTTCATGGAAACGTCAGCTAAAACAAATCATAATGTGAAACAACTATTTCAAGAGCTATTAAATTTAGAAAAGAACCGGACTGTAAGTCTACAAGTTGGTGGAAAATCGCAACGTAAAGCCGGTGCCAAGGACAAATGCGACCTTATGTAAAAACAGGCAGTATCGAATACACTCGCTGATCTATCTATAAGTTGTTCTACAGGATGATCCGTCTCATTGATTAGGTAATTGATTTTTTGTCGAGTATTGTTATGGAATAATGTCAAGTAATTTATTCTATTTTTTTATTATAAACATGATCAATGAACTCTGCGAATCATTCTGTGACTGGAGACAATAATGATGAATAACGATTTGATTCTAGATAGAACAGCTTGTGTTACTATGGTTGGTAATTCATTTGTTTGTGATTGCAATATATACTTACCAGAAATGTGAAACTCACACGTATTTTACCGTCATAATTAGTCTTATATATATAATTACATCTCATCTAAATAATTAATATAAACAAAGTTTTATCCTTCAACAATATCATTCATCATTATAGACCAAATAATAAAACACCTGAACAGGCAGACCATTAATTAACACAAATATGTAATTGTTCAAGGTATTAGATTATAGAAAAATAAAACCGATTTTTTTAAATTTTATCATAGCTTAGGAAAAAAATAATTAAGTTCAAATTATGCTAATTATATGTAAAATATATTATGGAAATTTACGGTAATATCGTGGCAGTTTAACAGATCTGTTAATATTGCGTTTTTTTAAATATTAAATCGAGGAATTGATTACTGTATATTTACTATTGATATGTGAACTACTGCAAAATATTAAAACATTTTTTACTTGTATATTTACACTGAAAGTTATCTAGTATAATAATTTATGTGTAAGAATTTCAAGTTAAGCAACAGTTCAAAAATCAAATAATTTATAATCTTCATTGACTTGTATATTTTTTATATATTTATATTATCATATTTGCATCACAAGGTGATTGGTATATTAGTGTAAGTTTATCTATGAGTTGTTTTCTAATTCTCACTTAATGCATTTCTGCAACTATTTAATCTTGGGCAATACAAGGTTTGATCAAAAAGTTCCTAGGATTTTTATTTATTTACAAATAAGAATATAAATGTGTCAACTTCTTCAGCGACCACTTTAATAGTGTTTCTACCACTCGTAAACGTTTTTTTTCATAGCTGACCCACCATAATATGTGTATTTTGAAACAAATCCAAAATTTCAGGAATTTTTTGATCAAACCTCATAAATATTGAAATATATTTTTTTTAATAATTAAAATTATATGTATTCATTATTGCAACTGGCTTTTAGCGCTTGGAACGAAGTCTAATTATTTGATTTTTGATCTAATATTTTTATTGTTTATTTAATACATTATTGCTTTGTAGTTTTAATATCTTATTGTTCCTTCAAATAATAATTGAATCAGTGTTTATAAATTATGCCTTGATTTTCAAACAGGCAATAATATTTATCTGTAGTTTTTATTGTCAATGTACGACATTGAACAACAACGTTTATTAATCTGCAAGTTATTGTTTTTCCAAAATTGATCGTTTTATGCACACGTATATTAAACTGAGTAAATGCTCAAAAATGTAATATTTTAAATCACTTTTGTAGTATAGATAATTCTGTGTACAGCATCATGAATGCGCCGAAAATTTGATTGTCATTGATTTTTATAATTCTTTTTAAAATCGTTGTTTTATATTTTTTATTATGCACTAAGATCGAATGATTAAAATTTATTTCAACTTTAAACAAAAGAAATTGTATTAATTAATTCTGGAACAAATAAACTAACAATTAGCTTCTCTTTTGAATTAGTTTATTGATATTTGAGGTAACTATTATTGTAATTATCTTCTATACACTTAAGGAAGGAATCTCATTATTTTTAATTACATAATCTAATTTAAGATCTTAAGAATATTCGTACATATTAATGAACCGATTGGCTTGAAATTTGGCCTGCATATCGAGCAAATGTTCAGTTTTCGTTAATAAAATATCTATATTTAGCAATATTTTGAGATTCCGTACTTAAGTTACTTCGATTACGTGGTTGTTCAGCTTTACTTGACTTATAATGTTCCTATAATAATTTTAGTATATATTTCAAAATGTCTGATATTGTTTAGAAATCTTGTTAAATTCTATCAAGGTCTTAGTGTATTCATTTGCCATAAAATAATCTTATGCAAAAAAGAAACGAGCTTTTAGTAGTCATACGAATAACAGCCGTAATTTACATTTGTATACAAACATTTTTGCCATTTATAATCACGATTTTTTAACATTAAAATTAATAATTTTATAAAATACATAGATATTAAATTTAAGTCTTTACTGAAATTGTATTTTATTCACATTCCTCTATTTATAAACTTTAAAATGAAATATACACTTAAAAAAAAAAGTGTTTTAAATATACGTATCCAAAATTATATATATATATATAAAATTAATATATTATACATTCCGTTAACATATATATACAAAGAATATATATTAATATACACATATGTATATATATGAAACTGTTTTGTTAATAACGGCTATTTTTACAATTACGAACAATTTTAGAGTTATCGAATATATTATATACAAATAAACGTAGGGTTTTAGATTAACTCTGCAGTTATTTAAAAATATTTGTAAAAGTAGCTGATATAGATATTGTATAGATCATAAACCTTTTGTATAAGTCATTGATTGTATTTATTAATTTCTGTAATAGGCTAGGCATTAAGTCGAAAAATTTACGAAATTCTGGATTCATAACAAATCATGAAGTTTCCCCCCTCAGCGTTGGTTTTATACATATTTTTCATGAGATTCAAATAGTGACTGTCTGAATTTATTAAAATTTACAATATTAATAGTTAAAATGGTCATTATTCGAATCCAATCTGTAGAGAATTTAGTTAGATTTAATTTTATAATAATGTAACAATTTTTGCCAAAAAATCGTTGGAGGAGAGAAACCTAAAATAAATAATGGAGTCTGAATTTCCTCTACTTCAAAATACTTGGCGTCTGACCTATAATCTATGATTAATTATTTTTAAGTATGCCATCTCTGTATTGTACAATATTTAGATTAGTCTCCCATTTTTATATTGAATAGCTAATGCGAGTGTATTTAATATTTATTAACATTTGGAGTTGGCGTACTTAAATATTGAATTTGATATAGATATACATAAACACTCTAAATTATTATCTTTTATAAATATTTATTTATGTACCTATGTTTAAAAATATGAAATCTGATTTTTGATAGATCAGTAAAATATATGTACTGTTAAAGTTGTTACTGATATATACATATTTATATAAGAATCTATATATAAATACTAAAATATTTGATTATTTGCATGCATTTTGAGAAAGACAAAATATGTAACATTGTTATTAGTAATTTTTAACATACGTCACAAATACTTTTTGCAAATTTTGTATTTCTTAAACTTTTATTTGGTATTCACAAATTTAAATTTTAATAAAATATTATGATTCCTAATTTCAGGGAATATAAAATATTAATAATAATAATATTAATTAAAGATCAATTTTAATTTTCAAAATACAGGTGTGCACAAACTTTTTATAAAATATCAGTTATTAAATATTTATTTTAAAGATGTATATATGTTTTGTGTGTATCTATTTAAAAATTGTTTTAGCAATATTTTGTACCAATTCTCTAATGCGATTTTGTTGTTTATTTAGGATAACAAAAAGATATTGTTATTGCAGTGAAACATGTAATAGATACAATTTTATAAGAAAGTAAATAATAATTTTATTGCAATAACAATGATGTTTAAAATAATATGTTTTGTAAATTGAGTGGTTTTTATTATTTTGCACGATGACCAACTCTCTATTTAGAAATGTTGTCAGACATACTCGTAATACTCATTAAAAGCTTTTTAAATGAAACTGATTTATTTTCATTAATAAAAATTACAATTTGATAAATTAATAATTGTGATCAAATTGACACATCGTGCAACGAATATATATTAGAACATGTAATAGAAGTTGTGGTATATAATATTTTGTTAATGTTGATATAGTAGTGTAAGACTGACCTATACCTTTTTGTCAAGTGTAATTCCATCTGTCAGGTAACCAAAACAAGTGATATAAATGTAGAACTGCGCTTAATGGAAAATTATATTATTCTTTTGAGTTTCTGTCCTTTTATACTCTTTCAATTAATTCTAACAATTGAAACTGTTTAAATTTCGTTGAACATTAAATTTAATTTGGATAAGATATAAAAAAAAACCAACTGGTGCGATTATTTCTAAAATGCAGTTCTGCACTTTTTTGTGTTACTGTCTTGTTGTTGAGTTTCTTGCACTGATTATTGAGAATGTCAGCACAAAACTGTGGGACATCTCTGGTTTGATAGAGCACACATTATGTGTTGTATTTATAACAAAAATGGAAATAATTGATAATAAAATATTTCAAATCACATTATTATATAATGTTTGTATTTTCGTAGATGTACAATAATAAATACAAATTATTACTGTATACAGTTTAGGAAAAATGTATGAATTGAATTAAATATATTGTGAACTAGTGATAAAAAGCTTAAGCTTTCTAGGCATCTTCAGATTATGTTTATTATAAAGAGAAATCTGCCATATCTTACATATTAGAATAAAAAGTAGCATTGCATGTAAGAATTCTGACAAATTGAATGCATATCACATTGTTTGCCAATACTAATTGCTAAAGAGTAACAAATGGCAGTACATTTCTCTTGCGGTTGCTTTAGGAAAGGTTAAACATTGCTATGTATAATAAAGTTTTTATTAAAATATATCATTGACATTAACAAAATCTTTTTATTTATCATTAAACAATTATTTTATATTAGCAATAGACTATAGAGTAGAAAATACATTGTAGAAAATTTTTTGCATACTCCAAAAGTTTATCCTGGCCCAAAAATATCAAATTTAAAAAAAGGTACTTTTCAAACAATTCCAAATGTGCGCCAAGTTACGTGACGTCATAATTCAGTATTGAAATCTCAGTCAATGCTTATACAAGTGTCAACGATAATTATGGAAAATGCATGAAAAATAATAGGTTAGTTGTTTCGTACCTTGTAATAATTCAACTTACAAAACTCCTGGAAAAAGATTTATAACTGTACCAGAAGGAAACTAAGGAAAAAATTAAAAGTAGGGTTATTGTATATAGTTGCAATATGTACAATAATAATATACTTGGGAAATTACGGCTTTCTAAAGGCAACAATCCCTAATTTGAGGATCATTTTTAGTGTTCTTCTATGTAATTTATATAACTCACGCGTTGAAACTTTATATACAAACAACATTGATAGCTAGACAGAACCACAGAATAAAGACAGAACATGAATTGTAACGTCACAAACGCTTCAATAAATCAAGTTGCATTTTAAATGCGAGCTAATTTTTACGACTTAATATTGAATAATATTAAATTGAGCAATAAAAAAACAATTTGTTCAATGCTATTAGTATTTTTTTTAGCTTAATCTTTGCAATTAAGTAATAAAAAGGGTATGTCAAAAAATTTCCGGATTACTCCATTACCTGCGGCTTCGTCTGCGTATATTTAAAAAACGTTGTTTCGTGCATCTTCTCTTCCTTGATTCACTGCTCAACTTTTGAGCGATAATGTGATTGTGCACTGCACTTTACTGGCTTACATATTCCAGTAGTTTTATCAAAATTGGTCCAGTGGTTTGATCAAACAAAATAAGGATATAAGCAACTCACACAGCAAAAGGGTTAAAGTAATTTATTCACATTTTTTATGTGAATTAACAGTCACTTCAGGCATATATTTTGTAACATTTGTAACACTATCTCCACTGCCATCTTGTATCATATCATTTGAACTATCAAATTCATGTTTTTCATTATTAATTTTCTTATCTTCTTGGATAAAATTTCCACTTGATTTTTTATGTGAATTAACAGTATTTTCGAGTATATATTTTGAAATACTATCTCCACTGCCATCTTGTATCATATCATTTGAACTATCAAATTCATGTTTTTCATTATTAATTTTCTTATCTTCTTGGATAAAATTTCCACTTGATTTTTTATGTGAATTAACAGTATTTTCAGGCATATATTTTGAAATACTATCTCCATTGCCATTTCCTATCATATCATTTGAACTATCAAATTCATGTTTTTCGTTATTAATTTTTTTATCTTCTTGGATAGAATTTCCACTTGATTTTTCTAAACTATTTTTTATAGTTTCAATATTTTCATCAGTGATTTTAGGTTTATTTTCATTTACTGGCTTATTTTTTGTAAATTTATCTTCTGTACTATTATTTTTATTTTGCTTTATTTTCTTATTTTCTTTTACTTGAACGTCTTCTATACGAGATTGATAAATAATAGTCGAAGCAGATGTTTGGTTTCCAAATTTAAATCTTATAAAATTATATAAAATGGAAAATTCTATATGGTATCCAAGTAAAATTGCAATAAAAACTATCATTGTAAATAAAAGTAGCGGCATTAATAATATATTCCAAGGAAATGGTATTTCATCTGAAATGGTACCATTATATTAATAATAAATTTCAAAAATCTAAAAAACAGTTAAATTCATAATTACCATAAAGAGTAGATATTACATTAATAAATGCTTTTCCTAAATGTACAAAAGTTGTACTAAAAGTCTGACCAAATATTTCACCAATTACTCTTTGAGGAGTTACAGATTTCCAAGATGTCTTTTGATGTGCACGAAAAT
Source organism: Sialis fuliginosa (assembly GCA_961205875.1). Classification (NCBI taxonomy): domain Eukaryota; kingdom Metazoa; phylum Arthropoda; class Insecta; order Megaloptera; family Sialidae; genus Sialis; species Sialis fuliginosa. The sequence goes on along the minus strand of OY540809.1, from coordinate 12,800,136 downwards.
ATTTTAGACAACTATTTTTATAGCCTGTAAATAAAATAATAGATATTAATTTCAAATCCAAAAATAATATCGATAAAATATACCTGGCGAAAACCCTAGAAGTCTCCAAAAAGAATATTTTTCAGGTTCACAATCATCAGGGAAATCTTGATATTTCATTTGTTCAGTTATTTGATAAATTTCTTCATCCTGTTTATTAAAAATATAATTTGTATACTTTAAATATTATTTTAAATGCATTTCATCAATTCTAAGATGCATGGCATTTGCTTAGTAGGGGTACATGTTTTCAGTAAAAAAATCTAGTCAACATATTTTTTCAGTTTCCAGCTAGAGAAATATCGGTTGTTGCCAAATATGAAAATTTATATTATACATGAAAATATAGCAGTCTAATCTATAATGCATCTTAAAATCAAGAAAATATGTTAGTACTTACTTCGACCAAATTAAAAAATGTCCATACATAAGAAACACAAAATATAAAAAATAATAATATCATTAATATTCCTGTTATTCTGAATGAATGTTTAACTAATAATATGTATACACATAAAATAAATACCATAACACATATTATTACTGTAATGATATCAAAATTAAAAGAACCAAAAAGAAATCTATTAAATATTTCATATTCCATCGTATCAGTTAAGAGTTCTGAAATAGCGTCATCTAACATTGACAGTTTTTCCAAATATTGTATATCTTTTCCTGATCCTAAAAAGATTAAAAAATAGTATAAATAACATGCATTCTTTTAAAATGTCATCACCACAAGTCACTTTTACCAAATTGCTTTAATATGTCATATTGCTCTTGTGTTATTTTGGATTTCAATTGTACTTTAAATGCTCCAGAATCTTCATTAAGTTCTAATAACTTTAACATCATATTTACTGTTCGCCGATAATACATCAAAACGTTGAGAATTTCATTTTTATAAGTTCTATTTGGTTTATCTTCTTCATGTTTGAAAGATGTGATTGGTTCATCATCTGAACTTTTAGGTTTCCTAATAGTTTTTGTTACTCTATCATAATTAGGATCTGAAGGATTTATATAATGTGGTGGAATTTCATCATATTTAAATGAAAATACTGAATTATAATATACACTTAAAAAATAAAGTGTAAAGAATATACAAACTTTCATATTTATTACACTTTTGACTTAAACTTTTGTATTGTATTTGTATGAGATAATAAAAATACTTTAAATTAATATGTATACAGAACAATTTTTTTCAATAATCAGCTTGGCAACTTTTATCACATACTTTTGATTTGATTAGTGGTAATCTGGGTTTGTAATCTCGGTAATCTTTAGTTATGTACCTATTCACAAAATTATAAATATTTTTGTATAATCTCCATACGTCAAAATAAAAATGCATCTATACTCTATTTCAATGCAGTAGTTGCCGGGGTTTTGACGGTACGAATCGTGTTTTTGTTTATAGTGACACTTGTGACACATAACCCACATAACCACATTTTTGTGAACTGACACTGTAATGCAATCGTACCATATGTACAAAATATATAATTATTAAATGTGTCTATGTTCGCTATATTCACATTTTTCAAAGTAATGAAGTTCCCGAAAAGATCATTTTTACTGCTATCAAAATGATAGTACCGTTATAAATTTTATTAATATTCATATTATCAATTCACCATTCATAATATTATTAAATTTTACCTTTTGTACATATGTATTATTATTATATAATTTATTTTCTTAAAGTTGTACATCTTTGTTGTGTGTGTGTTTCATTTTAGCGGGAAAAATTATCTCATTTTCTAGTTTTCCTGCGCAAGAAAATATTTTTAACAATATAAAAAATAATTCTATGTTTAAATAATATAATGCCTTCAACTATAATCAGTCGTAGTTATATAACAGATGATGTTAAGAAAAGGTACTTTTTTCTAATCAACATTTTTAAGCAATAATATAAAATAGTTAATTTTTAAGATTAATCAAATTAGACGAAAGTCTGAACGAAGGAGATATTACAAAGAAAGGGTATTCAAAACAAAAATGGTCTATATTGGAAAATTATTTACCTGATCGAATTTTAAGTGATTATAAAGAATTACAAAATGATTTAGAAGATGGAAATATTATTGAGGTAAAGTCAACCTCAACCTTAAATTAATCTTATGAAATTAACAAAATAATTTATATTTTAGAATTTATTTTATGATAAATTATATGATCTTTTATCAGAAGAAAATATTTCTGAGATATTTTTGAATGCTAAAACAAGTACAAAAAATGTAATTCAATGTTCCAATAGTGAAAGTGATATCAAACCTAGTTCATCTGCAAATTTACAAAATTTTATTTACAATCCTTGTAGCAGTTCAGGTAAATATTTTAATTATTTATTAATGTTTTAGCGTTGCACATTATTCATTTACGCCACAGTCTAAAATATTTTAAGCACATTGTTGTATTACTTATATTAATTTTTTAGAAAGTAATAATGAAAAGAATTCATGTGATAGATCAGATACTAATTCCAAGCCAAAGCATGGTAATAAAATCAATAATTCTGCTATTACAAGTGAAAATAAAATTGAAGACAAAAAAGATTTTGAAAACCATAAGAATGATGACAGTAATGGTGTCAATAATAAAACTAAAGGTGATTCCACAAATACAATTAAATCAATGTTCGAGCGTAAACGAAAAAATAAAAAAACAGAAATTGAAACTGAAATGAACACTGACAAGAAAATTAAAATTGAAACAGAAGAAATTAAAGAAGAAATAGTTGTTGAAGAAGATGAAAAAATCAAAACTAGTTTGAAACGTTGTGAAATTTGCAAGCAACGATTAGATAATCCCGATTTGAAATTTTATCCAGGTAAATAGATTCAATATTTCATTGTACATATATAGAAAAAATGTGCATAAATTTAATATTTTTTTATAGGACATCCACCTAATGCAGTGGAGGAGTTTGTTGCTTTAACTGATCCTAAACTTTCGTTATTTACGGGTGATGAAGAAGATGTACATGATGACGATCAAAGACCACAAAATAAAGTAAAAAATCTGAGTAAACTGTTTAATGCACATTCAAATCAATTATATCTTGTTTCAGGTAACATTTTTTACTGTTTATGATAAAGAAGGGCATCTTTGTTCTTTCGATTCAGGATTGATAGAACGTAATGCTCACATTTACTTTTCTGGATACATGAAAGCAGTTTATGAAGAAAACCCTTCAATTGAAGGAGGAGTACCGACTAAAGATATGGGTCCGATTAATGAATGGTCAGTTGTTATATTAACTTAACGTACTTTGTTTTTGAACTGAATTTATGTAGATTTTTAAATTTTCAGGTGGATTTCTGGATTTGACGGAGGTGAACATGCATTATTAGGATTCTCTACTGCTTTTGCTGATTATTATTTAATGGAACCTAGTGAAGAATATAGGCCGTTTTTATTAGCTATACGTGAAAAAATTCATCTGAGTAAATTAGTGATAGAATTCTTGTTAGATGAAATTTTACAACAACCCACATATGAAGATTTATTAAACAAATTAGAAACGAGTATTCCCGCACCTGGTATGTCGGCTATCAACGAAGAAACGTTATTACGACATGCCCAGTTTATTTGCGATCAGGTAAATATTTTCTCATGAATTATTAGTAATAATAAATAAATTTTAATTTTTATACTAGGTGACGAGTGTAGATGCTTCAAGTAATGATGAAGACCAATGTTTAATCACAGCACCGTGCATGCGGTCTCTTATCAAGTTGGCCGGAGTAACGTTTGGAAAAAGAAAAGCAATACGTCACACAGAACGGAAAACTCAGTCCAAGATAAAAAAACCTGTGTGGAGTAAAGCTACGACGACTACTCTTGTTAGAGAGGTAATTTTATTTTTGTTATATTTAAAAATATTAAAATAATTGTTTCTACATTTGTGTATTAGGTCTTCGAAACGTTTTTTGTCGATCAAATTGATAGTTCACAAAAATCAGCGGCAGCTAAAAGAAAACGTTGTGGTGTGTGTGAAGCTTGCCAAAGACCTGATTGCGGAGACTGTAATGCGTGCCGAGATATGTGCAAATTTGGTGGAACTGGTGAATATTAAAAAAACAATGATTCTGTTTTTCATAATGTAAAATCTATATTTATTTAGGTCGCGCAAAACAAGCTTGTAGATTGCGAAGATGCCCGAATATGGCCATCGCTGAGGCAGATGAAAGTGAAATTGAAGACGAAGATCCAGTTGAGGATATAGCCGATGAATCAAATAAAAAGAAAGTATGTATGTTAGATATATATAAATGTATAGACCATATTAATATATGGTACATTTCAGCGCTGGTACGTTCATGCTAACACATCCGATGCAGCTTCACGTGCTGTTGAATGGACGTCAGAAGTGGCTGCTCGTCACGCTGGACGCACGTATTACAGTACGGCTTCGGTAGGTGGCGTGTCTGTTGAACCAGGAGACTGTGTAATGTTAGCACCTCGGGAAACAGGTCGCCCACTTCTGGTTGCTCGTGTTGCGTACATGTGGCAGGAAGATGTCGGTTGGTATTGATAATAGTAAGATATTAATTATGTTTTTAAATTGAAAAATCACTCGTTTCAGGTTCTAGGAAAATGTTTCATGCACATTATTTTATTCGAGGTTCTGATACTGTTCTTGGAGAAACTGCAGACTCAAGAGAATTATTTCTAGTGAATGATTGTGAAAGTATACCTCTTGGTAAGTCATATCTGTGAATTTATATTTATATTATAATTGTATAAATACATTTATTTATTTAATATAGGAAGTATTGTACGTCAGGCTGTAGTTACACAAAGAAAACCTTCACCAAGTTGGGCTATGAATGGAGGATTAGATACGTTACCAGAATCTTTAGAAGATGACGGCCAACATTTCTTTTTTCAAAAGAAATATGATCCAGATTTAGCTCGTTTTGAAGATCCTTTTATAGAAGAAAAACCTTCAGAACATGGTCCTGAAGGATATAAACCATGTGCATCTTGCCGATACAATTCAGAAATTACTGCTTCTAATAGACCTCAATTGTTTGATGCCTCCGATAATAATACGTGGAGTTCTTTGCTGTGGAGAGGACGATATTATAATGAAGGAGTTGGAGTTTACTTGGATCCTGAAATATTTAAATTCAAAGTAGCAATTCTAGAAAGCAACACAAAAATATCAAATAAAAAAGATTTTGATTCAAAAACATACCCAGAGTTTTATCGTAAAACAGAAACAGTTCGAGGTTCTAATATGGAAACATCAAGTCCATTTTGTATTGGTGTTATAAAAACTATTACTTATAAACAGAAAGACGATGGTAAACCAATTAAACCTGAAGATGTTAAACTACAAGTTTATAAAATGTATCGTCCAGAAAATACACATAAAGGAGTAACGTTGGGTCAACAATTCGATTTCAATGCTCTATATTGGTCTGATGAATGTGAGTATATATTATATAATAATAATAATCAAAATACAATTTTTGTTATTTTTTTTTAGTAAAAGACATAACTTTAGCCCAAGTAGAAGGACAGTGTTTTATAGCATGCAGTGAAGCATTAAACATACCAGTTGATAAATGGTCTGCATTAGGACCAAATCGGTTTTATTTCAATCAAATGTACAATGTGGATAAGCAAGAGTTTTCCGATGTCCCAACTCGTTTGTTGTCAATGGGAATGGAAGGTAAAGGTAAAGGTGTGGGTAAAGGAATAAAGAAGAAATCAAATCTTAGCTCTGAAACAAAATGCAAACCAGAAATGTTTATGCCTGTTTTACGGCCACTTAGAGCACTGGATGTCTTTGCTGGATGTGGAGGACTGAGTGAAGGTTTAAATCAATCTGAAATAGCCAAATCAGAATGGGCGGTAAGACTAACAAAGGAAACAGTTATTATGCATTTAATAAATGTATTTTTTTTAGATTGAAAAAGAAGAACCTGCCGCTCATGCATACAAACTAAACAATCCAAGCGCTACAGTTTTCACTGAAGATTGTAATGAATTATTGCGTTTAGTTATTGATGGTAAAAATACAACTTCTAGAGGTCAAAAGTTGCCGCAAAGAGGAGATGTTGAACTACTTTGTGGTATGTAAAATCATTTCCTCATTTATAATTTTATTTCAAATACGTTATTAGTTATTGCAAAACAATATAATATTTCTTTTAGGTGGTCCTCCCTGTCAAGGATTTTCAGGAATGAACCGTTTTAATGCTGGACAGTATTCACTTTTTAAGAATTCACTAATTGTTTCGTATCTGTCATACTGTGATTATTATCGTCCAAAATTCTTCATATTAGAAAATGTACGTAATTTCGTATCATTTAAACGCGGTTTGGTTTTAAAACTTACACTGCGTTGTCTCATCGCTATGGGGTACCAATGCACATTCGGTGTTTTACAAGCTGGAAACTACGGAGTACCACAGACACGTCGACGGTTAATAATACTTGCAGCTGCTCCCGGACAGAAGTTACCGATGTATCCTGAACCAACGCACGTCTTCTCAAAACAAGCTTGCAAGTTAACAGTCATGGTTGATGAGAAGAAATTTAGTACAAATGTTAAATGGTCTAATTCAGCTCCGTACAGGTATATTTTAATTATACATTTATATGCAGTCATAGAAACTGATTTTTATTTTTTTAAAGAACGGTGACAGTACGTGATGCTATGTGGGATTTACCTACTGTACGAAACGGACACAAACTTGAAGAAATGAGTTATGATTCAGAAGCCCAATCTCATTTTCAACGATTAATGCGTGGGGACCAGTATCAACCTGTATTGAGAGATCATATTTGTAAAGAAATGGCACCGATAGTTGAAGCAAGAATGTCATTTATTCCTACGGCACCCGGTTCTGACTGGAGGGACTTACCAAATATTGTGACTCGTCTTTCAGATGGCAGTTATACAAGGAAACTTGTATATTCTTATTACGATAAACAGAAAAAATTAAGAGGTACATATATGGGTATATTAGAGAAAAAATTTTTTTTAATGTTTATTTAATTTTCAGGTGTATGTGCTTGTTTTGAAGGAAAACCGTGTTGTCCAACAGACAGGCAAGATAATACATTAATTCCATGGTGTTTACCCCATACTGCTGACCGTCACAACCACTGGGCTGGATTGTATGGCAGACTCGAATGGGATGGGTTCTTTTCTACAACAATAACTAATCCAGAACCCATGGGTAAACAAGGAAGAGTGTTACATCCATCGCAGAATCGTGTAGTCAGTGTACGGGAATGCGCTCGTAGCCAAGGTTTTCCTGATACATATCGTTTCTTTGGAAATATTTTAGATAAACATAGACAAGTCGGTAATGCTGTACCCCCACCTATGGCGAGACAGATAGGGTTCGAAATAAGAAAATGTTTAAAAGGTGATGATTTTGAATAGCATGTTCTTATAAAATATTTTAATGATTAATTTAGATTTAATTCAATGTTTCTATATGTTATACTGCAATGTTTTTAATACTTTACATTTGTTTTATTTAGTATAGTGTTTTATATTTATGAATTTAATAAACATATTTTTAAGAAACATTTATTTATTTACTTATGCATTTCCACAGAATAATGATTATAGTCGGGGAGGTGAGCGACAAAATTTTGCAACTACTTTATAAAGACTGATTTTTTTATATTACGTCACATTTGTGGTGTAGAGATACAGCCTGCCGTCAGTCAGCTAGTTTCATTAGCATTTGGTGCGGGGGCGGCTTTATCTTTGTAAAAAATCGATACACGTTGCAACTACTTTATAAAATCTGATAATTTATTTGTAAACAGTATACTAAGTAAGAACCTCTTTTATCATAGTCAGCCTTCAAAATCTTGCATCCGGCCCGTCAGCAGCGTGTTTAACTTAACGAGTTTTGAAGGCTGACTACGATAAAAGGGGTTCTTACTTAGTATACTGTTTACAAATAAATTTTCAGATTTTATAAAGTAGTTGCAAGTGTATTGATTTTTTACAAAGATAAAGCCGCCCCCGCACCAAACGCTAATGAAACTAGCTGACTGACAGCAGGCTGTATCTCTACACCACAAATGTGACGTAATATAAAAAAATCAGTCTATAAAGTAGTTGCAAAATTTTGAAGGCTGACTATGATAAAAGAGGTTCTTACTTAGTATACTGTTTACAAATAAATTATCAGATTTTATAAAGTAGTTGCAACGTGTATCGATTTTTTACAAAGATAAAGCCGCCCCCGCACCAAACGCTAATGAAACTAGCTGACTGACAGCAGGCTGTATCTCTACACCACAAATGTGACGTAATATAAAAAAATCAGTCTATAAAGTAGTTGCAAAATTTTGTCGCTCACCTCTCGGACTATTATAAGTGGACAAATAGACAAACAAATATATATGATTATATGTATTTCATAAACCAAGATGAATTTTTGTTTTAAGGATATTACAAAAGAAACTAATACAATCTGAATATTTTTATATTTTCCTGTAAACAAATATTACACGAAAATAGTACTTACATTAATTACTAAATACAAAACTAAAATCGATGAGGTCTTAATTGATGATCAGAATTAAATAATTTAGGATCTTTGAGATATTCTTCTTTTTTATGATAATAAGGCATTAGACCTGAACATTGTGCTTTAAAAATTTCTGCTTCTACTGCTTTCTGTTTTGTTGAACATAATCCAGTAATATGTTTTCCATATATTCTGCCTGTGTACGGGCTTTGAAATTGTGATAAAAGACGAACATTCTTGTAATCTGGTATAATATTATATTTACATAAAATGCACTGTTCTTTTTCTTTTTGAAAAGGGTTTGGCAATTCTGAATTGGGTAAATCATCAGTTAACTCTTTAGTTGAAAAAAATCTTGGAAGCTGTAGTTTAAGTACTGTAAAAATGTATGCGTTAGATTTTTTAGTCATGTGTGAACTAATTAATAAAAATAAATTAGAGAACCAACCTTGTGTTTTATTTACAAAACGAAACGGGATACTTAGAATTTTTAAAGCCATTTTAAATTCTCTGGTCTTATAAGTGAGTGTGTTTAAATTTTCACAACATCAGCTAGTTAATAATTTATTTCAGTTTTTAATATGTAATTTATAAAAATGATATAAATAACCTAAAATCGCTGTTTTTGTTTGTTTGACATGGGGTAACAATGCTTTCAACGTAACGACAAGAAATCACTCTCAAGTATGACGTGAACAGAGAGGTGAAAGATGAATAACCGTCAGAAATTGAATCGTGTGATTGAAAGAAGCGGACTTATATTTTATTGAAAAGTTGTTTACATATTTTTTAAAGAATTAAAATGCCACCGAAAAAACGCGAAAAAGATGGGGAAACTTCCAAAAACATCAGGGCAGATCACATTCAAGCTGACCATGAATTATTTTTACAAGCATTTGAGAGTAAGTTGTTAAAGGTTATGTAGAGATTGTTCAACCCAAAATAGAATTTGTTTTGATGTTATAAAAAATTAGTAAAAAAAGTTTTTATTTAAATTAAAATGAATAACATATATTTGTAATACCTAATTATATGATCATTAACTTTTTCACTAAAAAATACAAATTTTATAAAAAAACAAATTAATAACTTCCAGGAATAATTATTTTATGTTTTTCAACTCATTATCAAGATATATTTATTTTAAATATTCCCAAAAACAATAGGGCATGGATTATTTAAATTAATCGAGACTAAGATATTTATAAATCAGATTTTTCAAACTATTGATTAAATTTAAATTAGAAGAAAATTAAAACGTTAACAGTTATTGTAAAATACATTTTAAGAACCCTTAAACGCTATCTAAAAATAATTAGTAATTAATAGTAAATGATAAAGTGGTTGCTTCTGAAAACTCAAATTTAATTTTTACCAGGAAGGGTGGGTGGAGCCATAGTAATATGTTCGATGAGGCAGGTGTCAGAGTACTTCCTTTAAAAAGCTTGTTTGAGAATATGTTTACTAAAAATTTTCATAAAAAGCACCAAATATGTGTAATTCATCTTAAGCACAAAAAAATTCTATTATGATTGATAATTCTATTAGAATAAAATGATTTTCAGAGATACGAGTAATAAATACATTAAAGCAAATGGTAATTAAATGATATCTGAACAAAATAGTTACACTTCCATGCTTCAGTCCGCTTCCCTAGAATTTATATTTTTTACGTATGAAATTATATATATACTTAAATATTTTTTATATTTTTCAGAACCAACACAAATATATCGATTTCTTCGTACAAGAAACATGTTATCGGTAAGTGAAATTAATAATAATTTGTTTTAAAATCACAGAGCTCAAACTGTGGCTTAGTTAGTTAAAATTGGTTTAGTCCCATCAATTTAAAAATAATGTAAATAAATAAATATTATTTATATATACAGAAACATTACAATGCAGTCTTAAAATTTAATCATATACATATGTAAAACATGCCTCTACTGTATTAATAACATACATAAATAGTAATTGAAATTTTTTCTATGCAGCCAATATTTTTAAATCGAACTTTAAGTTATATGAAGCACCGAATGTCACGAACGAATGCAAGTCGCCGTACCTTTAAAGTGGATAGTCTTTTGGATCAGGTGTTATCATCACGACCAAATTGCAAGCCTATTCCAATTGGAGGGCAGATGACATTGACATTTAATGGATTTTATTCAAAAAATTCTGATTTAGAATGTTATCAATGTGCTCAAGTAGAAACCATATTACTTAAAATATGCCACAAAAAAAGAAAAGAAAGTGTCTCGCCTCTGATGCAGATAATGTTGGGTGTGAGCGAAGTTGTGATCAATCCGTCCGAAGAGAACGCTGCATCTACTCCGGTTATAACAGTACCAACCGAAACATTTAACTTTACAAACGGGCATATAGTGAAATCATACATGCTGGTGCTAAGAGTACAGTGCTTTCCGAATCAAGCAATGATCAATGAAAATGCTGACTCTCAACCTCCTCAGAAACGGAGAAAATCTTCAACTTGTACCAAAATTTATGGTTCTGAATTGGTAATATATGATAAACACAATAGGTGTTTATTGACAGATGGTGATTATGAATTATCATTACAAGAGGTTTCAATGCCTACACCTAAAATATCCCCTAAGAAATATTCCAACTGGGAAAGTATAGGCGCTGATGTAGATGATAGTTCTGGTCCTTTTGATGTGTTTAAACAAAACCCAACTCTCAAATTGAAACTGAAATGGTCAAGAGGCACTCAAGCAGCATCCCTAACACAAAAACCAAAGGTAGAAGAGAAAGAGAACTCTCAGAAACATCAAATAGTTTATCAATTTTTATACAACAATAACAGTCGGCAGCAAACCGAAGCTTGCGAAGATTTGCATTGTCCATGGTGTAGTCTTGATTGTGGTTTTCTTTATTCGTTACTGAAACATCTGAGATTATGTCACGCAAGATTCACATTTACGTATGTGCCTTTATCACAGACTGGCGGTGCGAGGATCGACGTTGCAATCAATGAACTGTACGACGGATCGTATGCCGGGACACCGCACGCTCTCGCAGGGCCTAGACTGCCTGCGACAGGGCCGACACGCCGAGCACCCGTTACCAGACTTTTGGTGTTAAAACCGCACAAAAGTCAACATAATTTATCAGAGTTTTTGCAACAGAGAGACGAATGCGAGAGAGATGCAAGACGGCCGTATTTAGCTGGACATGCACGTCTCTATCACCACACAGGAACTTGTCTCCCTGTATGGCCGCAGGAATTAGATTGTGATTCTGAAGGTGAAAATGATCCTGACTGGTTACGTACTAAGACTAGAATGATGATAGATGATTTCACAGATGTAAACGAAGGTGAAAAAGAACTTATGAAGCTGTGGAACCTTCACGTTATGAAGTGTGGATTTGTAGGGGATTGTCAGATACCATTAGCTTGTATTGAATTTGTCAGGAATCGTGGCAAAGAAATACTTGTACGAAATCTTTACAGAAATTTCATTTTACACTTAAGTAGTCTGTTTGATTTTGGACTGATTAGTCCCGTCACATTATACAGCGTTGTTAGAATGTTGCAAGGTCTGGAGGGTGCTCCTGAAGGAGCTGAATTGGCGAGGATCAACAGTGCAGTCGAACAACAAGTTGCTGCAACAAGTAACAGATACAATGGACATGGAGTTGGACATAGAAGGAAATTGTCGTTAGCCCAATCAAAAAATGTATGCAATTAGTTAATAGACAAAGAAAATAAGTAGAAGCATTGTGATTGGTTCTTTTTAAATCCAGTATTTTATAAATTATTAATTTATATTTCAGTTCTGTAACTACAGTTATTTTCAGTCAAAATTACTAAAATATCAATAATTTTATCTCAAATATTTTTCATATAAAATTTTATAAAATACTGGTCTTATTATTTATTTAAATATTTCTTTATTAATGGGAATATTTAGTTTATAATATATGCTTTTATTTTTAACTTTTCATTCCTATTTCATTTCTATAGGGGTATTTATTTAATGCATTTTATTTTAGTCATTTATTTTTAAACATGTTGATCAATATAATATATCATTATTTTTTTTGTTTTGATGTATATTATTAATTAATTATAAATATTGATATAGTAATAAAAAAGACAATTCGATTCCTTTTTATATAGATTTGAAATAACTACACAGCCTAAATTTTAATATTTAAATTAAATCTTGCTTTTTATTTTGTTTCTTTCTAATTCTAATATTTATAAAATCTCATAAATTATCCTACTAAGGATGTAAAATTTAGTCAAAAAAAGCGAGTTTAATGAAGTTAGATAGCTATTTTTTCTTCTAATGCCCTATGAACAGGGTATCGAACTTGTATGACAGTTCTATAATATTTATTAATGTTTTAGCAAGTAAAAAAAAATGTTATGGAAACAGTGATGTATATAAAAAAACATCTCGAATGATCAGTGTATTAATAAATCGAAGTATCACCGTTCTAAATTCCAAAATAAATTTATCAGAATATAATTAATACTCCGTTTGCAAATTACCAAATTTTATCTAATTTCTTTATAATACTGGTTCCGAACAGTTGTATGTAAAAAAAATTTATGTGTAGCGTAATAATATGTAAATTAGGAAATGTTATTATTTTTGAAAACATGTTTGAAAATTATTAGAGAATTTTCCACTGTTTTTATATACTGCCATATTAAATTTTATACTATTTCATTTTAAATCGTATTTAATATTATCTAAATTAGGTGTACATTCTTTGTATTACCGTCATTTTAATGTTTTACAATTTAAATAAATGATATTTTAGATTTTATATGTATTGTATTAAATAATATATTATGTAGGAATTAGTTAATAAATGAATGTTTTTATTTAAATTCCCTTTTATTTACCAATACAAATTTTACTTTATGAGCCCATATTTTTAGAAAGTTAAACCGTAACAAAATGAAAATAACATTTTACTATTACGATGCATCCTGAAATAAAATTACAAGAAGTAAAAAATGGAAAGTAGTGATTTAAAATATCAGAAAAAAGTAAAAACTGTTTATTTCAAGATTACGATAAAATTCAGGCATATTTTATACAGAAAATATGAAGAAATAAATATAAAACAATCTCATATAAATTATACATATTCAGTGTATGTATTTATTATAATAAAAAACTATTAAGTAGGTACACTGTAATTATATCAAATATTTATTTAATAAATTATGTAATTAAGTTCTAGTCGATGTATATTTCTAATAACCAAACTTTTCATTTAGTTTTGTTTTTCCGTCGCCTTGCTGATCATCCGGTGGCACCCACATACTGTAGTTTTCATCTTCTTTATAAGTGGAGCTCATTTCTTGTTCCTTTTTTCGTTTTTTATTTTTTTTATCACTAACGTTCTTATTTCCACTAGGTTTTTTAACATCAACGTTAACTGTCTTTTTTAAATTCACTTCATCGTGTTTTTCTTCTTTTAAAATTACTTTATTTGACTCAACACTTTTGTCTTCATTAGATTTATTTTCATTTATTTTATTATCTTCTTTAGACAAAGCAGGATTTGATAATTCCTTTTCAGATTCTATTCTATTGTTTTTACTGGATTCAACCATTTCTTGTTCATCGTCAAATTCTTCAACATTTGTTTCATTTTCTACTGTAACAATTTTTTTCTCAGGTTTTGCTGTAAATAATGGTTTTGATTTTAACCTTTTGCCAAACAAAGGAAATTTATGAACAGTTTTTTGTGTTTTATCTTCCTCTTTTTTCACAGGTGGTAAACTTGTTGGTTTGGCAATATTTATCAACTTCTGAAGGTTTGTGTGTTCTTGTTTCATATTGGCTAAGCGACGCTAAAGTAAAATATTTATTATACATTCAAATCAAAATAAACTAAAATCTAAAAAACCTTACCTTTAAATCATGTATGAGAAATTTATCAGGTTTATTATTTTTTAAATTGCTCATATAAGAATCCAAAGAATCAACATCTTCTAATTCATTGTTTGCACTTGTATTTGCAGCTGCGCTGTATATTGTTATTTTGTTTTCTATGGCATTAATTTCTTCTAATAACGTTTCTTCACGTTTCATCTAAAAATAAAAAAGATGTTAAATTTTTTGGGGAAATATTCTCGGTCCTAAAATGCTTTTTTTAAATGTATACTTACTAAGCTTTCATATGTTTCGACTACTGGTTTCAATTTTCCAAACATTTTCATTTTCCGTTCCCTTTTCTTTTGAATATCACCCGTCCTGTCTAAGAACTCGTCATCATCCGAATCATAGAAATCATTCTCCTCCCAGTTTTTAGCTTTACGTTTTCTAGATTCCTGATTGGCTTGTCTCAATACACCAATTCTGTCGAGAATTCTGCAACCTTCAAGAGCGCATTGTACAACTGCTTCTTTTTTCTTTCCTTTGACAATTGCCTCTGCTATCATAGGCTTTCCTCTTATATCATCTACCGGTAATTCGACTCTAAAAAATATTCAATACTTGATTGAGTTAAAGGATGTATTGTAAAATAAAAATAATCTAACCTGCAGATAAAATGACCTATACTTTTCTCTTCTACATCATATTCAAGTTCACAACCTTGTCTTTCAAAGAATCCTCGTAATGTTTTTTTTGGGTCGTTTATATATAGCTCTTCATTATTTGTAACAGCGTATGGATTTTCAGACAAATCAGTCTCTTCATCGGCATCCTCACCTTAATTCATGAAAAAATACAAATTAATAAAATAAATAAAAGTTTATTGTTCTATTATACTCACCCATTCCCCAATCAATCCCAGGATCACTTTGTTCTACTTTATTTTCAGTTTTTGTGCTTGACGCTGCTTCATTCATCAATTGTTCAGATTCACGAGATTTTATTTCTTCAATACGTTTTCTTTTTAATTCTGTTACACTCATTTCCAATTCTGGTTCACTATCATATGGAGGTCCTTGAAGTATAAAATTTCTAGTACTGTTACCAAGTTTTAACATGTGACCAACCTAAAAAATTCAAATAGTTAATATTGTTGTTTGTAAGTTCACTTGAACTTTCATCTAAACTATAGAGATATAACTTAATATTAGTTACCTGAACTCTGACATACATATTTGGTTTTATTTTGCTTTTATTAAGAAATGTTCCGTGAGTACTTCCCAAGTCGTAAATGTAAAAACCAATAGGTCGATCTATAGTTTCTTTTTCGTTGTATTGGAAAACAGCATGGTATCTAGAAAATCATTTTTCAATTTATTATACATTTCTAAATTATTTAAAATTGGTGTGTTAGATCCTGAGATACAGGTAAATTAATATACTTGGTTATTTTAACCCATAAGTGGTAAAATTGGGTGGTTTACATAGTGTGAGAAAATTTACCTTGAAATAGTTGGATGAGCCATCGAAATATCACAATTTGGTAATCGGCCAAAAATCCAAAACTTCTTCTTCATTAAATTAATATTTTCAATAATGATCCCTGATTTAAGAACTTCAAATTCATAATCACAACTTTTAGAAATAGGTAAACCAGACCAAGGTGGTTCTTGGTAAGGAACCGGAGGTGTATTTGTTTTATTTTCTTCGCTGGTTTGAAAATCATTAAATTCTTTTTGTGTCAAATTCTCTTCATTTTGTTCGGATGTAGTATCTTGAATTGTGTTAGTTGGAGATATAATATTATGTTTGTGTACTTTTGGTAGAAATATAGGTGTTTTAAAACTATTGTCTTCATTTTGACATTTATCTTCTGATTCAGATATTTCGATTTTTACATCGTGATCTACAGAATTTTCACTTGATTCGTTCATGTTAAAGTATATTTGGTATTTTATTTATTTTTTAAATTAAATACGACATTTAATAAACGTTTGACATATCTATAACCTATAATTATTATATGCACTAAAGTAAGCGTCCCCTCCGGCCCTTCTCTTCTTTGGAGAAATATGTATATACATATGTATGCTATGTATGTATGCGTAAGTGTATATGGTGTAGGTGAAATTTTTTATACATACATACATACCACCCATACCACTAAATATGGCTTTTTGGATCCTAAAAGTATATTTTTTTTTTCTAAATTATCAACTTTAACTGTTGAATTAATTATGTATTGTTGATAAAAAAAAAAATCTGCACGATCTATCAATCTTTTTAAGTACTTACTAGTTTTGAGAAAAAAAATTACCACAATATCTATCGATGATATTTATAGTTGCTGAGGCTATAGGAAATTACAATAATACAACCAATCATGTTAATTAAAATATATTACAAATAATATATACAAAAAATATATAATCAAAAAATTGAAATTCTTATTTGTAAAATATGCAGTTGGATAAAATACATAAAATTATATTTTCTTTTTAAGAACAGTATTTTAAAACTATTACATTATAGTAAAATCTATAAAAAATGTAATTCAATGAAGCTATTGTAAGTTATAGAGATTTTTTTACTATGATGAATTCTTACACATAAATAATTTTTGCAATAAAATATAAATATATATTGTAAAAATATATTAAAATCAAGATATTAAAAATATATATATACAATGTTTTTTATCAATTAAAATTATGTAAACACCATTTAATACTTTAGTGAGTTTTTGTTAATTTGCGATAAAAAATTGAAGATTTATTAATAAAATATACACACTCAGATTTAACTCTTTAACAAAGTTTTGTAAAATAATTAAAGAGTTAATGTACGAAAACACAATAATAATGGATACAAACAAATAACAGCAGCTCGAAGTAAATGTTTAATAGAAACTTATGATGGCTTTATTATAACGAAATTTACTCTCGAGCAAATCAAAGCAAAATCTTTTTACAGGGTACCGAATTGTGTTAAATTGCTAAAATCAGTAGACAACCTAACACACTGGAAACACCTAGTTGAACGATTTTGAATTGCTTCACTTGTGAGCAAATTCCTTATAATAATAATCAATTATTCTTATTCACAACCATTTTTTAACTTGTGTGTATTTTATATCAGTTTTTCTCTTTATAACAGCGTGTTTCTTTTTTCTATAACTTTTTAAATTCATTTATTAAAATTTTTTCAAGAAAAAAGACAAAAACAAATATTTCTTCATGTTTTTATGATTTACTTTGAAAAAATCTTATTACAAATTATAGTGCAAGAAGTTAATTTATTATAAAAGAAAAAACAAAAAATATAAAATCACAATAACTTAGATAGTGTAAGTAACAAATTGATTAAATAAATAATCCACAATAATTTTCCATTAATATTTTTTATAGAGTTTATTTACACTGTTATTTGCTTGTCTCTATATTTTTGATACACATTTATTAAAAAATGTAAATAGAAGTGTATAAGTTAGCATAGATATGTTTTTAAAGTAACTAAAACTCAAAGGATGGATAAAGATTAAGTAAATTCACCAAAATATAAAACAATACTTTTAACTGCTTTATAGTCTGGCTAATATAATATATAACATTTAAATCTATGTATACATTTTGTAATTTACTCTTTACTACTAGAAGAACGAATAGATAATAAAGCGGTATTAAATTTATCACACCAAATGATACGTTCATCTCGTGTGTCTGCTGAAAGAAGATGGCGAATAATAGTTGTATCTCCGTTAATAACTGTGACAAGGCTGCTTGTGTCATTAGGACTGCGTCGTCTTTTGAATTCCAACATCATTGTATGAGGCCTAGCGCAAATATCTCGGCTCACTAAACCTACGTTTTGAGTGGTACAATCAGATATATCCAGAGAACCCATTGGAGTCTAAAATATCAAATCAAAACATGTTTTTTTTTTTTTAACAATGAATTATTTTCTATACGATACGTACCTTTTCTTTTTCATCATCAGGATACTTCCAGTAATTTAATATCGGTCCTTGCAAACGGCACCAACGCCTATGCCAAGCACCAAATCCAGAAACGTCTTCAAACATAGTTAAAAATCCACTGTACGACTGCAACGGCACAGACAGCTCTACACATAACTTTGCGTGGATAACGCCCTCCAACGGGGAAGCGTATGGCACCTTGTTGAGCGTCCACTGAGTACGAGCTGGATCTCTACCTGCGCTTACCACTACGTACCCAACCAACTGGAACGATGGAGACCTGACAGCAGACGGCCCGACCGGCGACTGCACTGGTATTTTGTGTAATCGCTTTGGTGTAGCTCCTTTACGGCCGATATGATACTTTACTTCGTGAGGAAGATATTCTTCATGTGCCGGCATAGCGTATACTTCAAGTGCAGCTGTGAAATCTGCTGGTACGTCGTTGAGTTGTAGCTGTCCTGGTATGCGAACCACAGGGGACACTCCGGAGCTCTCACTCGCATTGCTGCCAGTCGCTACGAGCGATGTTGGAACTACCTGATCTTCACAACGAAGTAGGCAAATCAGATGATGTCCTAATCCACCAGCTAGAATTTTATTTATATATAATATTTATAGGAGGAAGGTGTCTTAAAATTGTAAACTGAATAAAATATCACCACTTACCAGCTGTCAGAGCTCTCACATAATCACGTTTAAGAGGCAGTGCCAAATCTTCAATAACCAATTTCGCATTAGGTGTGACAGGTCGGCCAAGTGGCCTCAGCGTACGCTCCACACGCAGCCTCTGCAGCTCGTGCAGCGCCGCCTGCCTGCGCTGCGTCGCTAGTAACAGCAGACGTTCGGCCTCTGCTGCTTCACGTGATCCTGCAAACTCTATTGTTGAACTGCACAGATTCAATGCCTGGCTCGCTTGAGATATGACAGTCTGTTGTTTCTGAAGTTCCTCGGTCAGTTGTTTGATTTTCTGTTCAACTACAGCTTTTTCGTCAAGTTTTGTTGACGGTTCTGTTGCGGTGTCCTCATTAATTGATATTTCACGTACTATAGAACGTATCGGTGTATTTCCTGAATGCTGTAAATTACATTAATATTATAGGAGTTTTGTTATATTCATATAAAAATTATATCTTACTTGACTTTGTTGTTTCCGATAAAAACTGACTGTATGCATCAGTGGTGTAACAGAATCTTCATTTGGTTTTATGCAGTTAATTGAGCTGTTCTTATAATTGAAAGAATGTGATGGAGTTTCCAGTGTCTGAAAAAAAAATAGTTATGATAATATAAATCTAAAATCACAATTCTTTATTTTTTTCAATATTTTCCTCTATCCCAATATTAAATAATTAAAAATAAGAGATTGTTTGTGTATCCTTATTTTAATATAAAACAACGATACAGATAATAAATAAATTATTACCTGCATTGATGTTTTGTTCTGCTTAGGAGGAGTTGGTCCAGCAGGTGTTTGTTCATTTAAATATTCATCCATATCATTTAAAACATCAGAAAGATCAGACTCTGTGCTGTCATCAAGAATCGGCTAAAATATTTACACATATTATATTGTTATAAAATACAACCAAGCAGGAAATATCTTACCCTTTTCGGAACACTGTTTGCTTGATTGCGACACACGGCTTGTAGGATTTCTCGTCCAAAGCTTGTATCAGCTGAATTAGACTCAGCTTGGCTAGTATCTTCTTCTTCTGCATCACTGTTATATAAAAACATCAATTGATTAAAAATTTAAAATACATATATCAATTATTATATTTGTTTTGTTTTAAGATTTTTAGTTTTCTTTATTATGTATTTATAAAACATGCCCAAAATGTTAAATAATTAATTTTATAATGACATTGTTTCAAGCAAATAAATAGAACTTTTTGAATATCAAATAAATGTGTGTAAAGTTTTTTTGTTTCTGAGTGTAAGCTTTGAAAAAATGTAAAAAAATTGTATAAGTATGAAGAAAATATGTTAAGTGATGAAAATAAATGGAATGATAAATGAATGGTTAATAAATGAAATAAAACGATTAATGAAATGATATGAATTATTATAAATATGTTTATTTAAATATTTAATACAAAAATAAATATATCAAAAATATTATTATGTACAACAAACTACATAATCAATCTAGATTTAATTATTATCCAAATATTAAACTTTTACAAATTAAATAAAATAAAAAAATTAGTCTTGTATCAATATAAGAAGATAGCACCGCATTATAAGTAATTACTTAAATAATCCTTGGAATGCTGTTTTTAAATGCATCACTGTTATTTTAAAATAAACATTTATTTTAACTAAAATTATAAAAACGTATACCTTGGCATTCCAAGGGTTAATTTCTTAATTAACAATCTTTCATTACATTTATTTTCATAATCTTATCACATTATTCAGTATACCGTAGTTATGATTAAATAGAAATATTCACACCTGTGTGAAGTTAGTACCGCAATTAGAAAAAAAGAAAAAAAAAGTGACTTCTGAATAGCACTCTGACAGTTATCGAGTTCTCTTGTATATTAAAAATATAAGTTCTGTCAATTTGAACTACCAAGAAACAGTTTTAATATTATACAGCCCGAGGTTGGATAACGATTTAAAAGTTCTCTTATATTTTGAAAAACAGGTTTTCCAATTTGATATTACTTTTTTTAGAGTGGACGAATTTAAAAATTGAACTACAAAAACTAAATCCCTGCTTTAAATGAAAACCTAACCAGCTCATAATATGAGAACTGAAGCTGAAATATTTTTTATAAAATATGATTTTTAAAGTTAAAAGAAGTATCTTAAATTCACCGATTTTTAATTGTCTTTTCTTTTATATTATCATTACGAATTACGAAAGCACCATAATACACATTACCAGAAGTCACAAAATTTTTCTCGATAAAAGGGAAGGAAGCATTCAAGTGTTAAGACATAAAATAAATAATATCCAATCTACAAGTCTATCGCACCTGCTGTCACCCGTTGAGTTGTTATCTGTCTCTGTAGCGGTAGTTTCAATATCCGATAAGCATGGGTAAAGTCGACCTGGCCTCGTTGGAACTATTTTCACTCTTTTCACATCGTCTAAAACTGCTTGTACCTTAGGACTGTCTCCACCTGTTTGGATTTCACATGAATTAAAAAAAGTGATCATTTAAAAATTCAAATAGTAACTTACTTCGACGTTTAAGATCAGGAACATTTTTTTCTTCTTCTCGGATAAAAATTTTCTTTTTTTCCGGAACACTTTTTTCTTCTTCTCGGATAACAATTTTCTTTTTCTCCGGAATCATTTTTGTTGCTTCCGTCACCGGACCTTCGTCTTCTGATGATTCCGATTCTTCTTTGATGATGTCTTCAGTTTTCTGAAAATAATTGAATTTTCTATTTATATAAAAATTTCAACAAGACTTTTTCATACTTTCATTCTATTATATAATTTATTTTACCTCTTTATTCTTAGTAAAACGATTGCGTAACATTTCAAGTTCGCGTTGTCTCTCTTGTTGACGAGCTTGTAAAATCTGAGTTTCAGAAATGGTCGCAGCTTGGTGTAACAATTCCTTAAGTTTTCCTGCAACTCCACATGATTCCGGCACTGTGGGTTTTTCATCTTTTTGTACTTTACTTTTGTTTGTGTTTTGCGAATCTTTAATTTGATTTTTATTGACTGTTTTATTTTGCTGTAAAACCTTGACCGGTGGAGCCATCGCAAAAGCAGCTTTCGGTATCAGTGCTTCACCTTTATTCTTTTCAAAAAGTGCCTTTCTTTCTGATAAAGATAAAAGCGCAGGATCGCGTTGTTTGGGACTACCTTCAAAAACAGACGTTTTATTTAATATTGCCTCAGACGTATTTTTCTTTATTGGTGAAGAATACTGTGAACCACTAGGTTTTGCGTTGTCGCTCTTGTTATTATTCTGTGGAGTTTTTGCTGACGTATTGTTTGACGGTTTATTTTCCTTTTTAGGTTTGGTAAGTTTTTTTACTTGTTTTGTAGAATCATCACTAGATTCATCCTCACTTTCTGTTGTTTTGCGTTGAGAATAATTATAAACCAAACGCGCTGTTGATTGTGTTCTTGTGTAACCCTGGGATTCCTATAAAAGTAATTAAATATTAAATTATATGCACATATATTTTAATAATAAATAAAATTCTACGTAAAATACAAACCAAAGTGTCAAGAACTTTTTTATCCCATTTGATAGATTTTGTAGGACTATCAGACTCAGCTTTTTTCGTTTCTGTAACTATCAATGGTGCAGGTGGCTGAGGCGCAGGAGATTTTCTACGATTTCTAATAATAACATCTTTCTTAGAACTTGGAGTTTCGACAGATTGCTGGACAACAGGTGGTTGGGGTGCCTGAGGTTTCCATGGTCTACGGGAAGGCGAATTTGTTACAACTGTCTTACTTGACGGAGTTTTAATTGAATGCACATCATCTTCCCATTGGTTGATTGTACTCGCTAATGCAGCTAATCGTCGCAAACGCGGTTCAGAGTCTTTATTTTTGATATCGATTCCATCATCATCTTGTTTATTACCAGATTTAGTTATATTTGTAGTTTCTTCGTCTTCAAGAAAATGTTCCTCAGTTCTATGAATTGGAGATGATAAACAATTTTCTTCACCTTAAAAAATATCAAAAAATTATATTATTTTTATTATATTAATGAAATAGAAACACAGCCAGATTCAATTATAATGAGATTCATGGGACTATATAAATTTGCTCACTATAATCACTCTATGTACAATCTTACCAGAATATAGTTTTCCCAATCGCTGTAATTTACTTTTCATTTGACAACGTAAACCTCCATTATCGTTGGTGTTATCTTGATCATCTTCAGTGGAATCTCTTTCTTCAATTTCCACTTCAACTCTTACATCATCTTTAGTCGTTAATTTAATTTCCATATTAAAATTTTCTCTTTGAATATTCAGTGTTTTATGTGGAGATTGGGGACTGGCAGGAATTTCAGATGAAACTCTAGTTAAACTACTTTTGGAATTGTTTCGACTTCCCAGTAAATTAGAACTGAATAAACGATCTTCTGTATTAGTAGATAATGTTGGTTCTGATAAATTTTCTTTGTTTATTTTTTCGTGTTTTACTGATTTGATTAGGTCAGAGTCGGATACAATTTCTTTACGATATTTCTTTTTATCGAGATTATCATCAGAGCTTCTGTTTACAGTATCTCGAATATTATTTTCCGAATCATTTAAAGGAGTTCGTGATTGAACTTTGATACCAGCACCGACTAAATGTCCATCAAGCTTTTTCTGTCGCATTTCTGCTCTTGCAAGCATTCGCTAAATCATGAGAAGAAATTGTTATAAAATTTATTATACTAAACAATTTTATCGTTATTTTGTTAGTTTATACATCAAAACTGTATATTTAATATAAATTATATATTCGTTAAATGTTCATTTAAATATCATTTAAAAGTTATGAATACTTACATGAGTAAAATCATCCATTTTATGATATTATAATGTACTATTAAAATAATACACTATTAAAATAAAGTTTTTTTTATAATATCAAGATATAATAATAATATAATTAATATCCTTTTTATTCTTCCAACTAAATTGTCATAATAAAAACACTCACAAAATGTCAGTTATTACAACGGATATAAAAACAACCGTTAAAATTTTATACATTTGAAATGTTATTGGTAGTTTTGAAACAAAGCGTTCTTATTGGTTGAAGTGATTGATACATGGAGGTATTTCCGTTATAACCATCAACAGATTTATAAAATCGATTAAATTAAATACTGAAATTATTTATTGGCATTTTAATTATTAAAAAAAAAAATATTGAGAATAAAATAAAACAAAAACAATATTATACTATTTTTTTCCAATTTTCTATTTTTTTTTTGTTACAAAATATAATAATTCCTTAAATTCTGATTTATAATTCATATTCATATAGTACTTTTATAATTAACAGGAAAGAAAAAATTTGTTTTTGCTAATTCTGATAATTGATTCTTCAAAAATGCAATGTTCTGAGTTGGACTTTCACAATCCATATTTTGAATTAAATCCATTAAAAATAGACAGCTTACTAAAATACTTGTTGTGAAGAGGACCATTTTAAAAGTGTTTTCTATCATACTTGGAAGTTAATTTATCTTTTGTAATGTATATTAATTTACTTGTAGATTTTTTTAAATTTTTCTAGTTTTTTGTCATTTTTATTAATAACACAGTGAAACAGTCAATTGTTTATTATTCTGAGATTCAATCCAAGTCGATTTCTATATTTTTATATGAATTTTACCAGAGAATATCAGTATGATCAGTATCATCAGTATACTTCTTTATACTTACCTTTATTTTTATACCCATTATGCTTCTATATTTACATAAATAAAAATCATTTTATTTAAATATTATTTATTGATAAAATTATATCATAAGGCAAAACAAATTATAATTTTATAAAATGTTTCTTAAAAGTGATTAAAAAATAAATTATGTATTAATTTTTTACTGTAATTAAAATTAAATTGGTTATTTATTGTTTTAGCATCCTAAATTACTTTATGATAAATTTATATTATTTTTAATGTTTGCACATGTCTATGGTTTACACTTATTTTTATCTATAAAAATTTAGGTAACGTATTAGTTCTAGGATACAAAAAAACATTTTCATCATAAAATAATTTGGGATGCTAAATCGATAAATAAGTATTACAATTAAAAAAATGTATAATAAGTGCAATGCAGCATATCACAGACTTGTTTTATAATATTATTTCATTTTTATAACTGCGTGTTAACTCTTTGTGGGGCAGAACGATGGAATTCAAAAGAATTATTTCGGCAGCAACAGTAACATCACTTCCTGAAAAAAATATATATATTTTATTTTGCATTTATAATTTCTTTTGGTTTGGTGAAAAGGCCACGATGTATTATTTCGCATTTCTTATTTTCACTAGTTATATTATTTTGACAGTTTACCGCTTGCGGGCAAGATGTACAAATGTCAAAAATGTAAACAATATGCGCACGCATTCAGAACGTTTTTCTGACATTTGTGTCAGACATGTGCGACATGTCGCCTTGCACCCATATTTTTAAGCTTTTCCATTTACAAAATAAAAGGGCGATCTACCTCCATGAGAACGAAGAACGCAATAAATTACAGCGGAAATTATATGTAGATCATAAGTGTTTGATTTCTGTTGTAATTGATTGTTTGCAAGTGTCATGCGTGTTCGATTCCGTCTCGTAAATGTCAAAATGGCGTAATGTGGTAATGTGTAACTTACTCAAACATGTGATTATTATCAAAGTCGTCACAGATAGTAATTATTTCGTCTACTGAATAATGAAAATGCATAAAGCAGATTATTATTATTATTAATTGTGTGTATTATCGTCACTATTGACTGGGTTAATCGTTAATAGTTATTTAAAGTTAAGTTGAGATTTTTAATTACAACAATCAAGATTTTGAATAAAAACTTACAATAATCAAAGAGAAAAAAATGCAAATGTGAATAAAATAAAAATAAAAGTACAAATGAATCCAGAGCAAGATAAAATAGCTGCTTTTCGTGCAAAACGTGCAGAATATATGAGGAATTACCGTCTTTGTCAACGTAAAAAACAATCAGAAGAAGAAGCTTCTCGGTTTCGCGCTATAGAAACTCAGCGAAAGCGAGTGCATCGTAAAACAAAACGTGACCAAGAAACTGAAGAAGAAGCATCTCTGCATCGTGCTATTGAAGCTCAACGAAAGCGAATCCATCGTCAAATGCAACGAGAAGGAGAAACCGAAGAAGAAGCATCTCAGCGTCGTGCTGCACATGCTCAGCGAAAGCGTATTTATTTACAATCATTACGAGAACGAGAGACTGTAGAAGAGGCAACTCTGCGTCGCGCCTTAGAATCACAACAGAAGCGAATCCGTCGTCAAATGCAAGCAGAACAAGAGACTGAAGAAGAAGCACGTATACGTCGTGCTGCACATGCTCAGCAAAGGCGTATTTATTTACAATTGCAACGAGAACAAGAGACTGAAGAAGAGGCAATTCAACGTCGCGCCTTACAATCTCAACAGAAGAGAATCCGTCGTCGAATACAACGAGAACAAGAAACAGAAGAAGAAGCAAGTCAACGTCGTGCTGCACGCGCTAAACGTTATCTTAAATCAAAAAGATATCGAGAGACTAATGAAGAAGTGTCTCAACATCAAGCTGCGCATGTTCAGCAAATGCGTATTTATCTTCAATCGCAAAGAGAACAAGAGATTGAAGAAGATACATCTCAGTATTGCGAATGCAAGCTCAACATGTTTGAAATTTCTGCCATCAACCAGGAGAGAGGCATGATTGCTGATGAATGTGAGTGAAATGAGAAATCTCATGAGCTTACTAGAATTTCAAACATTTAATCAATTTAAAAAAAATTGAAAATCTTTCAGAAGACATCAATCTCTTGAAAGGAGATCTATAAGAGAGATTCCCACGACATTACAATACAGTTGGATCACTAATAGATTCTAATAATGAAACGGGTGATGAAGACCAACTTTAATGACAAATACAGACTGCTTAAAAAATAAATATGTAGAGGAATCCAGTCCAATAAAGATATTATTGTGGATACAAGAAGACATTGTGATGTAGACATTGACATGGCTGGACTGATTATAAGTCAAACATGATGGCTAAAATTGAATATTTCCTAACAACTGAAACTGATTGTGCGCATGCATCAACGGATGTTCGAAATTTATTTGTTAAATATATAAATAAATACATACAAGTTCGATTGTATATCAACTACAATACACTTATTTGAACACGAATACCTGTAATTAACTTTAATTATCAAATCACAATTGAATAACTAAATAAACTATAGAAGCACGTACTTCTATATTATATCAAAATTTTGTTTAGTGTTACATTTCACGCATGTGCAAAGGGATAAGAAACTGTTACGAAGTAACATGAAATTTAACCATACGGTTTAATAATAATTCCATAAGTATCTGCTATCCAGTTAAATAATACCAGATCAGTGGATGTAGAGGAATTAAATAGTTAATACTTTACAAAAAAACTTGAGTATCGTGCATGGCAGAAGTGGTTAAGAAGTAAGAAAGTGAATGAGATTATTACACTAATGACTCGATTTTTGTCCAATATACTTGTAAAGGTAGTGACCCATATCACAGACAATAATAAGAAGTAACCGTGGCCGAGCATTTTTCAGCTTCCCCTGTAGATTGTTTATAAATTTGATTAGAGAGATTAAAACGAGTTATACCTAAAGTTGTGATTGATGGATTTAGTCTTCCATCAATATTAAACAAAGCTGGATTTTCCATTTTAGTGAAAGGTTTGTTTGGATCAGGATCCCCTGGCGTGCCTTCAACTCGAGCCCACCTGCCAACATAACTGCCACGGCCAACAATACTGTGTAACACAACACAATGTTCTTCTAGTTTGGCTCCTGCTAGAACTATACTTTCACGCAATCTTACTCCTGGTCCGATTACGGCACCTACAAAAATGATTATAATGTGTATATATGTATTTACAATTACAATTACTTTTTGTAATAAAAATTCTTCAAATTTGGAGCCTCTTTAATTGTAATTTATTAATTTGTTCATTATTCTTATTTATAATATAAATATGACATCTAGCGAATTTTAAATGATTAAATAGAAAAAGTATATTAGATATTAAACATACCAGCTCCTACGCTAACGTTTGGTCCAAGAACAGCTGTTGGATGAACCGTTGCAGATGTATGTATGTAAACATCAGGAATTATCGTACACTGGATTCTGTTATTATCACCACTTTCATCATCATTTTCAGTTTGATTTCTTGCTAGACGTTCTGGTTTCCGTGTTCTATATAACTGTAGGTAATGTCTATTAGCATAGATAGCAGCTCCTGCAGTTTTCAGTTGAGACCACCATTTTGTTACCTGTAAAAAAATATTGTAAGTATAAATTAGAACTGTTATTTATTTCAATCAAAATGTATTTCCAAACAATTTAAAAAATACCTGAAGTGCATAGAGTTTTCCAGTTCCAGCTAAAGGGGCTAATATTTCTTGTTCAAATTGAATATGACTTGCATCTTTACCATTTGCTTGTCTGAAATAACAATTAAATTGATTATAATTTACACTAAAAATACTATTGGATAATAAAATAATATACCTGTAACATTCTAGTTGTTTCTGATTGAAGACTGTTGCCATCGTTTGGAAAATATCTAAAGAACATACATATACTCCACAATTGATTAATGTTGAGACATATGAACTTGGTTTTTCTACGTAATGCGTTACTTCTCCAGTAGTTTTTGTTGTGGCCATACAACCATAATGTAAAGATTGTGTTCTAGCTGCTTCTGTACCCATAATGCTAATCTAAATAAAATATTGTTTCAAAATATCTTACATAAATATTTCTGTCAATAACAATTACTACTAAAAATAATAAAAACTTACAAGCGCGTTATTTTTGCTTTTATGGAATTCATAAAGTTGATTTAAAGGAAAGTCAGCACAGACATCACCATTCATAACGAAGAACGCATCAGGACTTCCCCATCGAATCTGGTCTCGAAAATGATACATTCCACCAGCAGTTCCTAATGATGAAAATTCAAGTAGTGAATGTGTTTAAAAAAAATTATGCTATAGATTTTAATAGATTAATTTCTAACCTAAATCAGTGAATTCTTGTAAATATCTTATATTGACATTATACTGATTCTGCATATCAGTAACAAATTGTTGTAACTGAGACGTAGGGTAGTTTCCTATTAACAAAATTTCATTCAAGGAAGCTACATTCGCACATGCTTCGATATGATGTTGAATTATCGGTAGTCCTGCTACTGGGAATAAAGGCTTTGGGATATCCAGCGATAACGGACGAAATCTCGTTCCTAAAATGGAAAGTAAAACAGTAATAAAATTTCATACAAATTTTTACATCCAGAATCTAACCTTTTTGTGGACCGCCGATTAAAATAATAGCTTTTAACATTTTAATAAAATACTAATGTACTATTTTTGTTATTAATTATTATGCTATTACAAATAGAAACTGTTTAATGACACGTAAGAACTAACACATCATAAAAGATAAATTTTTATATTTGACGTTTCAGGTTTCAGAGGTTATAAATATATATGTTATCTATGATATTTTATGTTTTATCTATGTTAACATTAAATGGACACTTTTTAATTGTTAATTCTTGTTAATAATTAACTACGCAATCTTGTAGAAAAGTGATTGTCTCTTCATGTTTATATTAAAAAAATCTTTTAATTAGTTAATTAGTAAAACAATTCTATATAGTATTAAATCTAAATAAAATATACACGATCTTTTTAACAATGAGCTCACAATTAAATATCAAGAAAAGTTAACAATGAGCTCGCGCAAATCCGCCACAGTTAATCGCACTATGAAAAATGTATTTTGACCTTTTCTAAATTTAGTTTATGTATGCTATTTTTACCATTTTTACGTGATTTTTACCGTATGATGTCTGCAATAAAATAATTCGATGAAAAAAAATTTGTATATTTAAAAAATAAATTCATTAATTTGCTGCAGAATCCCACTCCTTGTCCTTTTAAATCTGGGACTAGTAGAACTACATTTTATATAACACCACTTTTGATAACAAAAATTGTCCCCGTGAGAATTTCACAATACATATATGCAATATATTCATGTCCATTCAACAGCATAGCATAGGCGTCGACTTTGCATTTAATCCGCCCTCCTCCCCTACTGGTTACGCCACTGTTTTTCGGCCAATGAATAAACTGCGGTTGATAATAATAATCATATATAGATAATAGATACGTATTTTATTTTTTATGATAATATAAAATTTGTAGAAATATTTTTTTATAAATATTTATTTACAGATACAAGTTATAAAGTAGAATAGATAATTTATTATTTAATAAAAATCATTGTTTATTGTGTAATATGTACAGTATTTTTTAAATTAAAAATATTCTAAAATTATACCAATATGGGATATAAACACAAAAAATAATTACGTGAACTAAATTAATAATGTATTCTTTGGAACAAAAGTTGGATTTAGAACTAAAATATTTGAAAGAAATATCTGAAGATTTACCAAACGTAAATATTCTAGATAAAAAAATTAACGAAACTCACCAAGAGAAAATATTTAATGAAGAAAGCATATTTAATATTAATGAAAATATACAACATGAACAACTAGAAACAACAAACGAAAATAGCAAAATAATAGTAAAATTAGATGATTTTGAAAATAATATAAATAAAACCTCACCAGAAATGTACCCAAAAATGAACAAAAATGTGCATGGAAAAAAATTGATGGAAATAAATTACAATACCAGTCATGAAATGAATTGTTATGAAAAAAAACTACACAAGACTGTCTTATGGGAAAAAGATGATTCGACTTACAGTAAGAAAAAAAGTATTTTTTATTTAGAGGCCGTCCTTTTATACCTAATTGGTTCCTGGAATATGTACAAAAGTTGAAAATAGTATATTTTCTTTATAAATTTAAAAAAAAGACAGTTGAATTTACTTTTTCTTTTCTTGAAGAGTTCTGTATTATGTTACGTACGAAAGTTGAGGACCACCTCCCTTATTGTTGTACATTAAACGTATAAATTATATAAAAGTTTTAAACTATGTATTCAATATAAATTACTTAATTAATAATGTTATCCCTAAAATATTATATCTTTCTAATTCACTACTTTAGTATAACTGGCTCTGAATAAAATAATCTCTAAAAGCTGCCGAACAGGAGTCCAATTTGCAAGCCAGGCTAGTCAACAAGTCAGCAAATTGTTTATTATTCGTGTTAATTTCTGTGCTGACTGTTTTCAAAATTATTTTGACACAAGGCCAACAATGAGCTAATTTCTATAGCTTATAAAAATGGCCTCATGTCCGGCGACTTTAAATATATATATTTTTATCGATAATAGTATTATTAAAAATTTTGTAGCAGCTTCAAATAAAAAAGAAATTAACTTATCTGAAAAGTTAAAAAAGACAACATTTTTAATAGTTTCAATAATAATTCCAATATTTGATGTGTACTCTGATATTTATCTTAGTTACACCTATTTTAAGGATTCAAATATTTATTTTGGACTTTTAACATTACTTTTTGTTGCACTTGGGATTCTGGTCAATATGTATGTAATATATTACAAGTATAAGTACGTAAAATATTTATATTAATTATTTATATTAAATTCAATTTTATTATAATTCTTCTTTTCAGAACTGATATATTTGAAAAAAATATGAGAACTGAAAAACTAGTGGTACTATTGTTAATTTCATTTATTTTTCAACCTATTGTGGTGATAATCCTTTTAAAATCGAAAACTTTATTGCAAGGCAAAGATTATTCTCGATATAATAAAGCTGTTAAATTTCTTCGTCTCTTGGAGAATAATTTTGAATCAGCACCGCAATTAGTTCTACAACTTTGTATTATATTAAGAGGGATTGTATCTGGTGAATTGATGTTAGGTAAATCTAAAATTTTATTTCTTATTTTACAATATTATTATAATTTCTTTTAAATTTTTCCACATTGAGATAACCCTGGTGAAAATATTTCTACAGCATACACCATTACTATATCATATATTTTCTAAAAATTACAATTTTTTTACTATGAACTAATGCTTACAATTAGACGATAACTTAGAAAAAAATCATGCTAAAGTTGTAGTTTTTCGTAGAAAATTACAACTTTTCATAAAACAACTACCACTATAAATTGCAACTTTCAGGTAAATGAGGTATAACTCTAGGTGTAAAAATTCTTAATACTACTTGATAAATACCGTATTTATGCAGTATAATTTAAACCCCTAGGGTTTCTATCTAACGAAAAGTTCAATTATATTTGATCTTATATGTTATGAACCACAATGTCAGAGATATACAAAAGAAATAAATACCTTTTATTGCAGATTATGGACAAATTATTTCAATATTGTCATCTTTGCAATCAATTGTTTGGTCAGCGCTTTTATTCGTTAAAACAAAAGAGGATGGAAAATTGCAAGTATTAAAAAAGCTTTTATTTTTGTTACTATCTATTGGTAAGTTATTGTTTATTGATTTCAATATTTCTACTTCAAATTATTAAAAATTAGAGGTGTGCGATTGTTGAAAAAAAATGAACCTTTGAAATATTCAAATGATTTGGAATCTCATGTTTAGTATTGATGTGATTGATATGTACCTTTTAAAATTTACAGGATCAAGAATACTTGCACTGGCCATGTTATTCACCATAATTCCTGTGTATACTTCTTTTGGCTTTGTTGTTCATTTCTTTATTATTTTGGCAATGTATTGTCAACTGGCATGGAGTGTGAAGGGTAACTTTGTACAGGGTCTCGTAACACTTTTAAGTTGTTTTATACCATGGTTTGCTTATCTTCTTAAAAACAAGTGTTTTCTATATTTTTATCATATAATATACCTTTTAGAAAATACAGTTGCTGCCGTGATATGGATTTTTTTTACTGAAGAAAATACAGTTGGTTTTATGCTACATACATTTCTGCCTCTATTTTGTACTATACCATACACAGTGTGTTTAGTAATATATTGTTATATTATTTTAAAATAAAAATAATTTATTTATTAATTATTCATAATTGTTTTATTAATTAATTTCGGCAATAATTTACAGGAACTTTACTCTTAATTATTATTATGTTAATAATAATAAGGTAGTACTAGTTAAATTATAATTTTAAATATTACATAATTATTTTCAATAAAATCTCCCCTTAATTCAATGAAAAACTCAGTTGCCGTTAAAAAAATAATTTTTGTTGTTGCCATCAAAAGCTTCCTGTACTTTTCTGCATAGATAAATACACTGAAATTTCTCTAAACCAACCAGTTAAGCCAGTTATGATAGTAAGTAGTAGAGTACAGAGGTAGAGTGTGTACTCTATATACCGTTACTAGTCTAATGTAAAGTGTTTTCATTAGGTTAGTAATGGTAGACTACGCACTCTACTACTTACTATCGTAATGTAACCGAGGCTTCATGATTGCTCATAATCCTTTCATCAATACCCTACAAAATCTTGCTACCTTGTGAAGGTATATGTATTTTTTTATATTGTTATAATGTTTAGCATTTATGCAATATAAATAAATTCTCTATAGACATAAATGCGATTTCCATAATTATCCTTTATACTGTTATGAAGTACATTTTATGTAAATACACTGCACCAATAAATAATTATATAGGTTTAATAAATAAACATTCTGTGAAATAAACCTACGTTATAAATTAAAGGTTACAAAATAGGCAAATATTTATACGTTAAAATAAGTGGAAGGAAATGTTACTAAATACGAATTTCACGTAAAAATAACTTCAAATGACATAAATACCGATATGTAGAATAATTTGTTTATTAATTTTTGGTTATAAAACATGTTACATACATGATAAAATGACAGATCAGATATGACAGTCGGCAAACGCGGCAAACACTTAGCGCACGTGTTTGCCGACTGTGCAAAATCAGCCTTGCAGCCAATAGAAACGAGCCGTTCATTTTGAGATACGACCAATCAAAAATTTAGAAAATGTTGTTGACATCGTTGACATGTTTGTCATGTTTGTTGAGTTTTTATGTTTGTTTTTTCACAGTAATATTATACAGTATTTAAAATTTATTCATGTTTTCTTTTAAAGAATACCTAATTTTAAATTCAACATAAGTTTTACTAAATTTAAATACAACTGAATCAATCACGTGAATCAGTATTAATTATGCCAATCGGATTTCGATATAGGTATAAATATATTGACATTTATTTATGAATAAATATACCTGTGACCTAAATAGTGTTTAAATAAAAAATTTAATTGAAGCGTACGTAACAACAATTGCTTTTCTATTATTATTTTTATTATATAATATAATTCATATATTAATATGTGTATTGTCAAATTAATTTTGTTCATTTTTTAATTCTTAAATTGTATAAGTAAAGTGTCTATACAATGGTAAATATTATATTTATTTACGTGTAAATAATAATTGTTTCAATACTTATATTTTTCAAAGTTAATGACATTTGAATTTCATTTTAAAATTCATATTGCTATGGAAACATATACGGTATTATTTAGATGGGCGGGTATTTAAATATATAATTTTTTGCGAGCATAATGTATCCCAAAATATAATTCTATTTATAATTTTTGCGTACATGTGCGCTATAAAATTTATGATAAACTTTATGTTCTTTATATAAATACCCAAACTGTTGATACAGTCTTCTCTTATTGACAAATATTATATTTGGCCTTATCATTTAATTTAAATAAATTTTATCATTATTTTTGTGTATATTTATTTTAAAACAATCTTTTTTCTTACAAATATCACTCAAATAAAATGATAATACGCGAAAGATAAAATAAAATCCAATTTGTATTATTTATTTATTTATTTAATAAATATTATGGTGCTAATATAATATTATAACTAAAATATAAACATGACGATATGGTAGAAAACTTAATTTGAAATTTATTGCTTCATAAAATTTAAACAACTCCAGCAGAATTTAACCTTTGAGTCGAAACCTTGAATATATTTGGCCATGGGAATTAACATTTCACTAATAGAAAAGAAAAATTAAATTTATACAAATGTTATCATTTATTCATTAGGATATATCTTGTGATTAAAAAGTGATAACAATATGATCATTTTACATAATTTATGTTATATATAAGAATTATTTTTAACAAAAGTATTAAATTAGTGTACAAAAATAACAACTGATGTATGTAAATTTAAAGTAAATTTTTAAATATGTATATATATTTCAATAACATTACCCTTTTGTATTATAATCTTTATATTAAAAAATTAATTGTTAAGCATTTTTATAATAATTTAATTTTCCTATTTTATTTTAAATTTTATACTTATCTATTTTTAAGTTGTAATAAATACATATATATATCTTTGTAACATCATATTAATTAATTATATGTATAAAGTTATCAAATCCTCACCAAGACTATATTTTTTATCTCTACCAAAATAGTTTATACTTTTTTATAGGAAAAAGCTGTAACAATGGTACAAACACCACCCCACAAAGGGTATGTGAAAGCCGATACAATTTTGTGTACATATGTACTATCAGTCACAGCAGCTAGCATAGCTGAAACCGGTTAGTATTTAAAAAATAAGAAAAATATATTATCACATTTAGAAACACAAATAACATTTAGTTTAATCATTTAAAAATACTGGCGTATGTATAATGAATTAACTGTCAACCAGCGATGCACATTGCAAGTTTACTTTATGCGTGTGCATTACAAATGATGAGCATCTTATAATTCTTTTTTAGTTATTTACAATTTTTGGGCTAACTCTTGATTTTTGTTTTAATTTCATAATCACGCTATATTTCTCTTTTTCTATTATAGAGCTAACCTTGTTGCTTACCGAGAAATACCTTAATAAATTATTTTTTAAACTACAAATAAGATTTACGAATTGGAAAAAAATAAAACTGCTGTAGGAATTTTATTTTATTTTTATCATCAAATGTTTTCCTTGCATTATCAGTAGTAAAATCAGTAATTTCTGTCATAAGGTATTATTTTAATTATTAAGTCAATTATGTTTTTTTGACAATATTTTAGTTACATATCCATTGGATTTAACAAAAACAAGATTACAAATTCAAGGAGAAATCGCTGCAAAAAATTTTACGAGTAAAACTTCTCAATCTGTAAGTATATAATCTCTGCACAAATAGAATCTAAAAATTTGATTTTATATTAAAAACAATTTGAGCTATTTTCTTGTATAAAAATAAATCACTCACTGTTTGCTAATTGCTAATTACACCAAATGTTTATTTACTTTTAAAAGAATACATTGACATTACTATATACATTTAATCAATTAAAACAAGGTTTTACTGTAATACATTTCTATTGAAGGTGCCTTACCGGGGTATGTACAAAACAGCATCAGGAATTGTACAAGAAGAAGGTTTTTTTAAATTATGGCAAGGTATTACTCCAGCGTTAGCACGACATGTTGTGTACTCAGGCACAAGAATAATTGTATATGAAATGCTTAGAGATTTGATGAAAAAAAATCCTGATGGTTCATTTACATTATGGAAATCAGTTATCAGCGGCATGACTGCCGGGGCAATATCTCAGTTCTTTGCTAGTCCAGCTGATCTAGTAAAAGTACAAGTAATGATGGAAGGTATGACATCAGAATTATAATTCCAGGTCTTAAATACTACAGATTTATATTTCTAGGAAAACGACGTATATTAGGTGAACCACCTCGAGTGAAAGGTCCATTAGATGCTTTTTTAAAAATATACAATCGAGGTGGTGTCAAAGGATTATGGAAAGGTTCTATACCAAATGTTCAACGAGCTGCACTTGTAAATATGGGTGATTTAACAACTTACGATACTGCCAAACACTTCTTGTTAATTAACACAACGTTAACCGATGGTCCAATTTGTCATTTTATGTCAAGTATAGCTGCAGGGCTAGTTGCTGCAACTGTGAGTACACCAGCCGATGTTGTGAAAACTAGAATAATGAACCAACCAACTGATGAACGTGGACGGTATGTTTGATTTTATTTTTAATATTGATTTTACGTTGTAATTAATTGATTTTATTTCCTCACATAATTTTAGTGGTATAGTCTACAAATCATCTTATGACTGTTTAAAGAAAACAATTAGTAATGAAGGTTTCTTCGCTTTGTATAAAGGCTTTTTACCTGTTTGGATACGACTAGGACCTTGGTCATTAACATTCTGGCTTTCGTTTGAACAATTTAGAAGAATATTAGGTGCTTCACAGTTTTAAAACAATTTGATATTGTTTTATATTTGTAGTTCTGTTTAGTTAATTTTTTTACAACAAATCAAATTTTGTTAAAATTAATATAAATGTGTTGTACTAAATGCATGTATATTAGGGTGTGTTTTTAATTTATTTTTATTTTTTCGGTCCCGTAGGCCTATGTTTTAGCTTTGGATCAAAAGTTAATTGTCCCAAAATTTCAGACTTATAGATCAAACTTGTGGACGGCGCAAACCGAGTCTTTTTCCCATTTGATTAACATGGGAAAAATTACTTTTTTACTTATGCGTGAATATCTCGTTGAAAAATTTATTTATTTTAATTTCTTATAGCAGCATATCATAGAGAATTAAATTTCTTACAAAAAAGATCC
Source organism: Sialis fuliginosa (assembly GCA_961205875.1). Classification (NCBI taxonomy): domain Eukaryota; kingdom Metazoa; phylum Arthropoda; class Insecta; order Megaloptera; family Sialidae; genus Sialis; species Sialis fuliginosa. The sequence goes on along the minus strand of OY540809.1, from coordinate 12,762,340 downwards.
CAAGCGCTCAATTCATAGATCGAGTATTTTTAATGATATGTTTGTTTAAATTTTCATAATTATCATAAAAAGTAAAATCCAATTTGACTTCCATGTTTTATGATAATTTTTAAACAAACATTTCTTAACATTTATTGGATTTATGAATTGAGAACTTATTTCTCTACAAAATATTCTCCTGAGAAATTTTCAAAAAGTAATTTTTCCTATGTTTATCAAATGGGAAAAAGACTTTTCACCGTCCACAGGTTTGATCTATGAGTCTGAAATTTTAGGACAATTAACTTTTGATCCAAAGCTAAAACATAGACCTGCAGGACCGAAAAAATAAAAATAAAAAAAACACCCTAATGTATATACAATACGTGTCCGTAAATTTATTTTTAAAATGTTAACAAAATAATAAATGATTATATTTGCTTCATAAACATAACTACCTACATAGAATTTATTTGTAAACAAAATCTTGTGCTATATATGTTGTCTTTGGATTTTATCATATATTATTTTTTCGATTAATAATAATTTCCAATTAAAAATATAGTATAGGCACAGTGTATAAACACTTTGTCAAATATCTGTAATAATTGTACAACATAAAATTTTAATATAGTATGCTTAGGATATTAAAATAGACTAATACAGGATGTATAAATCATTGGCCGCAATCTTTAGATTAAATTAATTAAAAAAAGTGTATATAACATACAACAATGTCCTACATTTCAGAACTATATAATACTGTTAATTCTTGTACAACACGATTTACATCTGCTCAAGTGCTGGGGGCCCTTGAGTTGGGTATTGCTGCATAGACATAATATGATTTTTCATAAGGAAGGGGTCCAAAGACGTTTTTTCATTATTTTAACCTAAAATTGCGGCTAACCATTTATTAATACCTTGTATAATAAACACTAAAACTGCCAGTTCTTCTAGTTATCAGCTAATTTCTTTGTTATTTTTTTATATTACTTTGTAATTATTTTGGAAATAATTAGCACAAATATGACAATACATGTTGAAACAAACGGTTTGTATATAATACATGAACGTTTACTAATAATGAATAATAGTGAATAGAGAAGTTTGTCTACTTCTTATAATTAAACAAATGTAAATAAGTCATTAAACTTGCTCACGAGCAGATAGTAGTTAATCTAATTGACAAATTGAAACATTTTTATAAGTAATGATAATAAGGAATACGTTGATTCACTGATGTTCATTTATCATGGTTTATGTAGTGTATGTGAACCCTAAAACCCTAAAATATTTTAAATGCTCAAATGTATATATGTTTCATTTTTATAAAATATTCTCAAAGGATTAAAGTGAATAATTTTGTTTCCGTTATTAATTATAATTATTGTTTCACTTTTTAAGAGATGGTTTATAGACTGTTGTGTAGTTTTAATAGAATTTAAGACTGTCAGAGTCAGGTGAACAATGTATGTATATAATAGATTGTAAAAATATGCTATTTAGACTGATCAAAATATGTATTAAATTATGTATGAAGACTATATTTCAACTGATTTTGAATTATTTTAAATTATATATTTGGTATAAAACATACATATTTGTTATATATATTTCTAAAAAATGTGATTTGGTTATATCATCATCATGTATGTGTTATTATAATAGGTCTATATGTTAATATTAGAAATATACATGGCATATAGATTTTATTTTTATAAAATGCAGTCAATTAAATATTACTTTATATTTTTAAATATCGTTGCCATTCGTAGTGTTAAATGATGTAATTTGTTAATTTTTAGAAATATCAATGTATTTTAATTCAATATAAAAACGAATTGAAGAAAATCTTTAAAATCAAATGTATGTATGTATGTATGTACATATTTTGTTGCGGACCAAGGTATATAAAGACAAGGTAGTCTCAACAATTCCTTGACCAATCAGCGTTGGCGCGGGAATTGACGTCACCTGGGGGATCTATTCAAATGTCATAAATTTTTAATAGAATATTAATTACACAAAATTCCTTTATTTATTCTTGTTTTCGTATTTTTTGATATTTTAACAACACATACAATCAAATAAGTACAAATTCGACATAGCAAAATCATAAAGTGCTGTCAGAATCATATAACGTATTGCCAACTTAAGAATAGTAAAAATGATGCTTCCCGAATTGACCAAATTGTCTTTGACAGCTTTTTTATGATTTTACAATGTCGAATTTGTACTTATTTGATTGTATGTGTTGTTAAAATATCAAAAAATACGAATACAAGAATAAATAAAGGAATTTTTTGTAATTAATATTCTATTAAAAATTTATGACATTTGAATATATCCCCCAGGTGACGTCAATTCCCGCGCCAACGCTGATTGGTCAAGGAATTGTTGAGACTACCTTGTCTTTATATACCTTGGTTGCGGACTTGACGGACGCAAACGAAGTTAACCGAAACAAATAACTCTACTGATTGGGGTGGGATATGTACCTAACTTCTTTTCATAAGTATTCCCTGTGGCATAGAAAACGTAAGTATGTTTTTTAATTTGAAAATATCTTAATCATCTGCTAATATATTATTTATTTTTTGGTAATTTTACATTATTTAGTGTATTTCTACAAATTATTTAATAATATTAATATTATTTTTGAGAAATAGTTCAAGAAGTATGGAAACTTCATATAGGTTATAATTGAACACCGCATGATTGTACTCTAAAATTTGTTATTAGATGATCAAAGCAAAGATTATTTTATTTATTTTACATTTATTCAGATAACTAAATAGTGTATATTTACTTTAATATACATATTCATAAATTTAAACACATTCGATTTGTGTTAAAATACTTACTAAAAATAATTACTTCAATTCGTTCTTTCATGTTTCTTTTAAATTCAGGTTGCGTCGTTACTCACTGCTAACGTTAAAATGTCGGGAGGTTTAGATGTTTTGTCCCTCAAAGAGGAGGATGTTATGAAAATGCTTACAGCATGTACCTATCTAGGTACAGATAATGTCAACTTCCAAATGGAACAGTAAGTAAAATTATGAAAATCATATTTTGTTGCCTGTTTTGCCATAGATTAATCTGTTTAATGGTTAATTTTATTTTCCAACAGGCAAAAAGTAAATTGAGATTTTTCACAGAATCAAGTAACTTTAACTCGATTCTGTAGCCCGATTTCTTATACATTTAAAAAAAATTCACTGCATTTATAGTTTGTCTAATTTTTAATTAACTACCATTAAACATAACAATTTTTTAAGGTACGTTTACAAACGAAGACCTGACGGAATTCACATCATCAATTTAAGACGAACATGGGAAAAACTTCTTTTAGCAGCAAGAGCCATCGTTGCAATTGAACATCCGAATGAAGTTTTCGTTATATCATCTCGCCCTGTTGGTCAACGTGCTGTTTTGAAGTTCGCTGCCCATACAGGAGCAACTCCCATTGCTGGACGTTTTACACCTGGTAAGTAAAAGATGATCGTTGATCGATTGCACGACCAGTATTTTGTTTATATTTGACTACAGCCTTTATATACAAAATTATAAATATGATGATAATTACTAAGGAACCACTGATTATTTTTGATTATAAAATACAAAACTGATAAATAAAAAACTTAAGCTTTGCTGCATTTTTATTAAACTTTAACATATTTTTATCAGGGTAAATTTTTTCTAGGTGCATTTACTAATCAGATCCAAGCTGCATTCCGTGAACCGCGGCTTCTAATTGTAACAGACCCTGCGACAGACCACCAGCCCATCACAGAGGCGTCGTACGTCAACATTCCAGTCATAGCTTTCTGTAACACAGACAGCCCGCTACGTTTTGTTGACATCGCTATCCCTTGCAACAACAAGTCATCTCATTCAATCGGTCTTATGTGGTGGTTCCTTGCACGTGAGGTAATGTGTATTATTTATTTAATTAGAATTTATTTCAATTAAATGTTGTTATTTTAATTTTTTGATTTATATTACATAATTTTTTGTTGACTGATTTTATAATTATTATTATTATTATATATTAATAAAATTATTATATTATAAAAATTAAAGATTCAGAAAACTAAATTGAATAAAATTACAAGTTTCTGAATAAAAATCGGGTATAATAATGTCAAATATACCATAAAATAAATGATTAATATTTGAACTTGACTTTCGGATAATATTTTATAAAAAAAAGTGCAATCAATAAATTGTTAATCAAATTTTTAGAACAAAGCATTATCATAAACATGATGAAACATTCCCCTTTTGAAATACTGTGATTTGGTAATAATTTTTCCACCTGACTTATAATTATTTAATAATTTTTACTAAAAAGTTTTTTTTCGTATATTTAAAGTTTTTTTTGTGTGTTTGTAAACAGGTGCTCCGTTTACGTGGATCAATTGCCCGTGAAGGTAAATGGGATATTGTTGTTGATCTGTTCTTCTTCAGAGATCCAGAAGAAGCAGAGAAAGAAGAACAAGCAAGCAAAGAAGTTGTTCCAATTAAACCGGAAGTGGTAAATAACACTTCTATTATTATTGTTTTTTTTTTATATTTGAATTGTGATTTTTCAATATTGCCTAAATGATGATGATAATCAATTAACTTGAATATTAATGATATATTTATTTGCATGTATTAACTGAAGATTTTTATACAAAACAAACTGATAAGAAGACTTTAATATTAACAAATTTAACAAGTGTATTATTTTGGGTATAGGTATCTCACGACATTGCCGAATCTTGGCAAGTTGAAAATGAACCAGCTCTGCAAACGTGGCAAGAAGAAGGTGTTGTTGCACCTGCAGCACCGGCTGTCGTTCCTGCAGTCACTAATGATAATGATTGGGCGGCTCAAGTACAGGACGAATGGCCCGCTAATGCGCCACAGTCTCAGGCAAACTGGGTATCCACGGACCATAAGTGGTAGATGAAGATATGATGATCTTGTATGTTTTCTGCATTGAAGATCTTTAAATAAAAAATAAAATTATACGTTTTGTCGTTATTTATTTTTCATATTGCCTTTTCTTGGTTTTTGTAGTTCATAGAAATAATTAATAAATGACTAGGAGAAAAATAAAGTTTATTTGTATTAAAATTACTTAACACACAAACTATGATGAAAAGAGAGAGTATTCATTCACAGAAAGGCTAATGTGTTCTTAATTTTTTTTCTTGATTTCGATTCTTTTTAAAGAAAAAAATTTTTTTTCAAAGGGCTTAGAATGTATTTTAGTTTTCGAAGTACGCTAACTAGTAAATATATTCTTGTTTGATTATTTATGCAATTTATTTAATATGTAACTATATATTATAGACAAATATCGAAATAAGTTATTCCACATTCTGGTTGTTGATCCTTTGTAATATGTACATAAAAAGTAAAAATGTATTACTGTAATGTGTAAATTTTAATGTAAAATTTGGTTCACTTATGTCCGGTATCATAAAGGACCTAACAAATTTGTTAGCTAACAAACACTTTCAACTGAGGTATCAAACATATATGACAGTTCTTTTGGAGTTTGTTGATGACTTTGACAAGTTTCGCGCACGCGTTGAAGGTAAATACAAACGGTATTAAAACTGGTGATGTTATGAAAATTATTTTGTACGGTCAAAGATGCCAACTGTGTTACAATTAATTGAAGTGTCACTGCTCTAAATTCCATAACTAATCCATAGATACTAGTACAGTATTAATACCCGCATTATGCCCGGTATTATAAAGGACCTAACAAAATTTGTTAGCTAGCAATTACATTCATATGGGGTATTAATACTGTACTAGTATCTATGGATTAGTTATGGAATTTAGAGCAGTGACACTTCAATTAATTGTAACACAGTTGGCATCTTTGACCGTACAAAATAATTTTCATAACATCACCACTGTTTTAATACCGTTTGTATTTACCTTCAACGCGTGCGCGAAACATGTCAAAGTCATCAACAAACTCCAAAAGAACTGTCATATAAGTTTGATACCTCAGTTGAAAGTGTTTGTTAGCTAACAAATTTGTTAGGTCCTTTATGATACCGGACATTAATGCCCGGTATTATAAAGGACCTAACAAAATTTGTTAGCTAGCAATTACATTCATATGGGGTATTAATACTGTACTAGTATCTATGGATTAGTTATGGAATTTAGAGCAGTGACACTTCAATTAATTGTAACACAGTTGGCATCTTTGACCGTACAAAATAATTTTCATAACATCACCACTGTTTTAATACCGTTTGTATTTACCTTCAACGCGTGCGCGAAACTTGTCAAAGTCATCAACAAACTCCAAAAGAACTGTCATATATGTTTGATACCTCAGTTGAAAGTGTTTGTTAGCTAACAAATTTGTTAGGTCCTTTATGATACCGGACATAAGTGAAGATAGAGGTAGAACCCAACAAATACTCTTATCGCTCTTATCTTTTTTATACATGTTTAAATTATGACAACGCATGCTTTATCTCTTTCTTTTGTGACCATTGTTTTCGAATCATGCTTTATGTCTATGGCTTAATCGGCTTAATCCATAGACAATAATCTTCCCTTGCTTGGTTTCTTTATATGATTTTAAAATTAAAACGTAAAATCCCTATCATGGTATACGGTGTTTGACATTTCTCTTTCATTATTTGATAAAAGTATAAATCGTAATTAACTTTAGTATCATAACAAATAAACAGTTATTATATAATAATTAGTTTTTGTGAAATATTTACGAATGGATATTTTATTACATTTGATATAAACACCATCTGTGTGATGTGATTTTTAAAAACGACCTTGTTAAATATACGGTAATATAAATACTTGACATTTATAAAAACTATGTAAAAAAGTGGGACATTGAAGTGAAAACATCTTTGTCAAAAATATTGACTTTAAATATGAATATAGAAAGCTAAAGTATATTTTATAAAAATAAATATAAATTTTGATAGTAAAAAAATGATAAAATAGTTATTTAAATACAAATATTGAAGGTTAGTGAATGAATTTGTGGTTGTTTTTAATAGCTATGGTGAATTGTAAAGTTAATAACAGTCCGGAATGGCAGGAGATTGTGCAAGACCACCCATACAAAAACAATACGATTACTTGTTAAAATTTTTGTTAGTTGGAGACAGCGATGTTGGAAAACAAGAAATACTTTCAGGACTCGATGATGGTTCTGCAGAGTCTCCATTCTGTAGTGGAAGTGGTAATTGATTTATTTAATATTATGTTTATCTTACAATGTTTATTTATATACTACTGTAACAGTTTATTATTAGAAAAATATAAGATTCTACAAAAAATGAGTGGACTTGGACAAAAAATATTTTATTAAAAAAATAACATATTTGTTGTAGCGTACAAAACAACAATGATATTATTGGATGGAAAGCGAGTTAAGTTACAGTTATGGGACACATCCGGTCAAGGTCGATTTTGTACAATTATTCGATCATATTCCCGAGGAGCACAGGGAGTTTTGTTAGTATACGATATAACAAGTAAATGGTCTTTTGCTGGTCTGGATCGATGGCTTAAAGAAGTTGAAGAAGTAAGATATATTAATTTATATATTTTGTGTATTATATATTTAAACAATTTGACACATTGTATTTATTCTATGTTAAATTTTTAGCATGCACCCGGTGTGCCTAAAGTGCTGGTGGGTAATCGGCTTCATCTTGCCTTCAAACGGCAGGTAGGAGAAAGGGAAGCGGAATTGTACGCAGCTAAAAACAGAATGGCTTTTTTTGAAGTCAGTCCGTTATGTGACTTTAACATTAGGGAAAGTTTTAGCGAGTTGTCACGTATGGCTTTAACACGTAACGGTATGGAGAGATTATGGCGTTCAAACAAGGGTGAGTGATAAATATTTAAATTATTGGAGCTTATATTAAATATTGTGACATAATTTCTATCTGTGTTTTAAGGTGGTGGTTTTTTGACTTAAATTGTTCTTTTTTCATAAAAGGTCATTATTACATTTTTAATATAACTAACACAGATTTAAATTACACCATTTACCCTTAATTGGTGTGTATTTAGTGGTAGCTATCACCTTTCAGTTTTTATTTAATGGGCTACAGAAATCTAGTAGTGGGAAAAATGAGTATTTAAAATTGGAAGAAAAATTGATAAATGTAGTACAGGCTTTAGATACAAGAGTTTTTTCTTTAAACATAAGAAAGATTGTCACAATATGTTTTATTTATTTTATTACATAGTTTTCTTTACAATAGACTCCTTTGTTTTGGAAATCTTGTAATTAAGTAATCTATTTTATCTATGTTTTTTTATTGTAATTTTCAGTGCTTAGTTTGCAAGAACTTTGTTGTAGAGCAATTGTTGCTCGTACGACCGTGTACAGTATCGAACAATTACCGCTACCGCCCTCGATCAAGTCTCATTTGAAGTCTTACGCTTTGACGGGAGGTTCGGCGACATTACGCCACTCTCACAGTCATCGTACTAATCATAAACGTAACAAGTTTCCTATAACTATCAGTCCATTGTCTACGCCGCAGGGTGTAGGTTACATATCTGATTCTAGGACTAGTTGTGCAGGTCGAAATTCTTGTGTTGTGTCGTGATAATTGTTTAATTTGTTTTGTGGTATCTCGTGATTAAAAAAAATTCGTGATATTGATGCAGTTTTAGCAACCACAATATTGTCATTGTATATTCATTGAAGCAGTAATGTATATATTATTATAAATAAATACAGTTAGAGTTGTTTGATGGTGAGTCAGAGGTATTTTATAAAACTTGTCCAATTATAGCAGTATTTTATGGTTGTATGTACAATTTAAACATTTGTAATAGTGATGCAATCATACCTTAGTTAATTAATTTTTTTTTATAATTAATTCTTTAAGTTTATAAAAGTGTGAGTAAGATATCAATAAACATTTAGCCCATTATTAAACAAATAAAATCCATTAGGATAGTAATTATATTTTGTATAAAGTATTAGATGTTTGGCGCAACAATATTATAAGTTTTTAGCGCTTCAGATTAGTCGACATTTAATAACTAAGGTATGATTAATAGTTTTGTATTTTGTAATATTTACCAACTGGATTTTTTCTTTCTGAATGTAACCTCTGAAATTAATAACTTAAAACTATATGCTATGTAATTTTTTTCATTTTCATAATTAAATGTATTATTATTTATTTTTATGATTATTTCTTCAGGTGCTTTTAAGAAAATAAATATTTATAAATTTGAAAATATGAATTATAATGTGAATAATACATTTTTGAAGAAAAGTTAAATAATTTTCTTCCTAGCCAACAAATTTTGTTTAAAAAGTACAAATTATTGAAAACAAAATGATAGTTAACATGTATTTTCAAACTATATAAAACTATAATTTTCTACAAATAATTTTTACATTCATGTACTTTTTTTAGCGTATTTTACAGTTAATAAAGGCAGCTGCCCAAAGTAACATTAATATCTATATTTTCACATCTTTTAACATGATTAGTATATGTCATAATAAAATAGAATTATAACCGTGTGTTAAAATGTAATGTTGTAAATATTTTTACTTGTATCATTTTTTTTAAATACAATTTTACAATAACTTGTCAGCATTTAATAAATCCCCTTTTAAATATCGTGGGATAAACCTTGTGTCAAAAATAAAACGTTATGGATTTTTATTTTGAAAAATGTGCTATTTTTTTCACTTAAAACTGATACTAAATACAAAAAAAAAATACAGGTTTTCAATTAAAAAAATCAGTTGCCATTAAAAAAATAATTATGTGGTATTTCTCCATCCAAATTGAGTAAATTTCGGTCTGAAAAGTTTTTCTGTTTTCAAAATAAAAATTCAAAACATTTTACTTAGAACACCTGCTGTATTGTTTTGTCTTTTATTTGTTAATAATATCAAACGTACATTATATTAATTTTAATGCTTTTTGATTCATGTATATTTTTACCAATATCTTGATTAATGTATTTATTTTATAAAATTTATTTATTGTTAATTTAGTTTTGGTTTTAATACCATATTTCTTCGATTTTAAGATGATCTTACAAACGAATAAATACGGTAATGAACTTTTTGATCTATAATAGTATAAAACAATATTTTTAATGGTTAGTATAAAAAAAATATTTTCCTTGGCTTTATTTTATTTTTTTTACTATACCTATTTACTATTTACCTATATCTATCTATCTATAGTTTTATATATTTGATATAATATCACAAGTAGTTTATCTCTTCTTAAAAGAGCAATAATATTAACCGTTTGAAGCAGTTTGTTTGTAAACGAATGCGATGCATTACTGTGCGTTGATGATTATACTGTGATAATTACATTTATTACTTAAGTATGTGTGATAGTCTAGTGTTATCATTGTAAATAATATTTTTGTCATAAACTTACATCATTTCTTATACTGATATGTTGATTATTATGTATTACAGTGAATGTAAATGTATGAATTAAAAAATTACATAAGTATGTCCTTGGTTATGTATCTTTTATTTTTTAAGCCTTAGTTGGTAAATGAAATGGTTAATGGTTATGTGTCCATATGTTTGTTTGTTTATTTGTAACTCATGTCATGAAAATTGTCGTTTCCTTTGAAGGTAATAATAGTTGGAAGTCAGGGAAATAAAAAAAAAATGCAAAAACCACACCAGGTCAACAGACTCTAAGAACGCTAAGAAATTTCTTGTAAATATTTCAACAATAGAACGTGTAAAATTTTCAAATAAATTCTATTTTATCACGTGATCTATTTTTACGACTAACTAATCAGAAATGTCGTTTTTTTGATTCGATTGTTGAATATACTAATGGTTTTTAAGAATGGTGATATTAATTTATTTTGTGATTTGTTATTGAGGATAATATTTTTATTTATACAAAATTAATTTTGTGAAATTTGATTTATTTTATTTATAAAAAGTGAAAACCATTCTAAAAGTTTTACGAATTTTTTGTTTTTCTTTAATAGAAAGGTGTAAAAATTCACCTTGTAAAGTCTGGAACATTTGTTCCAGAGAAAGACTGACCAGCCTGTTCGATGTTAAGAAAATATTCATAATTTTTTGACCCCCTTATCTGGAAGCAACCACGATTACACTAGCGCTGGTAAGTGATTAAAGTATTTATTTATGTTATAGTATTTCCTGAAAAAATTATTGATACTACTTACATTTAATCAGTGGCGGACTAAGGAAAGTTGAACTCGGGGCAGAATGATAGTTACGCTCTCCACACACCCTTGGTGGCATGTTATGAAATATATATAAATATATTTTTTTTTGTGGAATAAGGAAAAAGTGAAAAATTTATTAACTCTGAAGGGAATTTATGTCGGATTAAAATATCTTTGAAGCAAATAGATATTATTAGTTTTTTATTGCTGTCGGAACGATTAAAGTCTGTCTCCACATTAAATTGATTTTAGATGTTAAAATCTATTTGCTCCAGAAATAGTTTAATCTGGAGTTAATAGATTTTATAAGTTCCGGAACTTTATTAAAGGGGTACTCAAATAGGCATTAATTCTGGACCCCTGAAATAAATAGATTCTACATAATTTTCACAGTAAAATAAAAACAAAGGCAAATATATAGCCATAAATAAAAAGATTTTATAGAAAATAGAAAGTGTTACAGTAAGTTTTACTTTCTATATTTATTTACTCTTTATTGAGTACAACGATACATATAGATTTTGTAATGTACGCTATTCATAAAACCAGCTTTGCACACATTTTAAATTCATATTTACATTAAAGTATCTTCTTTCTTACATATAGTGTACATTTTTATTTAAATATATTTATATTAAATATTTTATGCCCACTTAGTGTTAAAATATTAATAAGACAGTTACAATATCTACAAAAAAATATCAATCAAATTTATGAAATTTATATTATGTAATTGTAATACAGACAAAAGCTTTATAAATTACATTGTTCAGTCTCAGTGATGGCCAACGTCATTCATGAGTTAATCCATATTTTATAAAAACTAGTTCTTTTTGACACATTACTGATGGGATGATCAGTCACTGATTTTGTATTCCTGGTGTATGCAATCTCATTTTACACAATTTCAAAAAAAATTGAAGTAAGCTTTATTTCTCTACAAGCGTTACCAGTACAGTCATGTATTTTTTTATTTTTAAAATTAGGGTTATGTTTTCCAATTTTCTAAATCCGTAAAAAATCAAAGCAATGAGTTAAAAAAAAATTCAATATTAGTTTATTTGAAGTTTAATCTACTTAATTTTATTTTTAAACTTCTAATAATGAAAAAGAAATATTAGTTTGACTTGCACTTGTGAATATTTCTAGTAACGACATAAGATAACCACAAGATAAAATTTTTCTTATAATATAGTCATACACCAAAGTTAGTCTAAGCATGCCTTTAAAATCCAAAGCAAGTAGTAACTGAATGTGTACGTAAATATGAATGAATATGAAGCAATGTTAGTTGAAGAGCTGTATCTCGGAGTATGACTTACATTATATTTTTTAAGAAATCGCCCATCAGTATTGTGTTAATATTTTAATATATTATGAATAATTGAATTAGTATAAGAATTCACGTAAAAATAATAAAGAGTAAGGTTTGTAATGAACTATGATCAATTAATACTGAAATTCTATAAATTTATTTATGAAATCAAATATCTGTAACTTAAGAGTTTCAGTACATACGTTTTTTTTTATATGAATTACATATAAAAATAATTTTTGCGTTAATATAATGAAAATGGTATTTGCAGAAAATATTCAAATAAAGTCTACAATATATATCACATACATGCTCTTGCGGTCATGTCATTTTAAAAGTGACATTTATTCAAATATTCAACGTTGGAAATACCATAAATTATGACACAAAAATAACAATTAAGCAGTAAAATAATACAACTGACATAGATTCTTCTTATCAATAAAATTATATATATTAATATTTATGAGAAACATAATTACAGCAACATTTTGAACAAGAGAGAAGGAGAGAGACAAGCACTGGGAATTTTGATTGTTTTCAATGGCTTTATCTGAATTCGTAGATCTGTATGCTGTGCTCAGGGACATGAGTTAATGTTAAAGATTGGTACCTGGAAAACAAAACACATTCCTATTAATTAATACTATTTATTTGATAATCACTAAATTAACGTAATTCTCGTGCAAACATCATTTCGATAGAATTAAAAAAAAATTTCAGGGGATAAAAAGAACAATGATCTATCCAAACGTGAAATTTTAAAGATATCGGTCATTTTAAACTTGAGATAATTGTCATCAAAGTTCGCAATTTTTGTACGTATCTGCTATGACTAAACGCTTCAACAAATTTTTATAAAAAACTAACAAACAGCAAAATGATTGACCTTTTTGTTTTTGAAATACACCTTGTAGGTATTTTAAAAACAAAGTGATTGATCATTTCGTATTTGAAATACAATTGTATTACAAAAACAAAATTGATCAAAAATTATCTGTAGCAACGCAATTATTTTCGATATTTTACAATGGTATTATGAGCGTAACTTTTTGGTAGTACTGTAGCACAAGAACTACCTTAAAATATTGCATTAAAAGTCTTTACATTTCATGTAAAATCACAAATATTGGATAAAGCCTTAAATGCAGGATTGCAACCATTTAAATCTGATTTAACTGTGTAAGGACAACGCTCAAACATATTTAATTATTTTTGACACTGGCTGTAAAAATGGTATTTGTCAGTTGTGAACTCAAATCAGATTGTTATATATTTCAGTTAAAGCAAAAAATGTCATTTTGACTTGAAAAGTAATGATATATTACACTTACCATTCTGAGTTTCGGTGATAATAATATCCTTCAATTGTTGCAGTAGATTTTTGGAAACAAATGTAGTAAAATCCAGCAAACGAGGCTCCATTAATATCTTTGATTGTGTGATCAGGTACAAGAAAATGTTCTTTCCATCGCATAAAAACAAAATCTGTTTGTGCTAATGCAGCATAATCAAAACTGTCAGAGTTAAAAGTTTTCGCATATTGATAAAAAGAATTGAATTTACTCTGTGAATAATAAAAAAAAGTTAAATTTCTGGAAGTTTAACCTCAAAATTTTATTAAAAATAAAGTATTGCATTACGAGAGTACATCAACATTATAACCTATATCTCTAATCAGCTTTGTCATCATTGGCTAATGAAGTATATAATTTTATGTAATACAATGTTTCATTTTTAGAACAAATTACTCATATTAATCTAATTTTATTAATATTTATTTTTGTTTACTACAAATTGAAATAATTACCCAATGTTTTTTGTCAACATCTTCGTCCGCATCCCATTTACGTGTTAAAAAAGGATATTTTTGACTGATAATTTCACCATCGAAAAACGTAGTTAAAGTTGGGAATTCTTCTGTTAGACCCTTAATTTTTAAATAGCCACATAAATATGAATTTTCTTCGTCGACATGCTAAAATCATACAATTGTGTTTTAATGTTTCTAATATTGTGTAAAAGGATTGAAAAATGTATTTTAAACAAATGTTTACAATTTTTTACTTTGAAACAATGCGAAAATGAAGAATAAGCATAATAAAAATGTAAAATAATGAAAAATATTTTCTAACCTGTAAAACCACTTCAACTTCGTAAGAATTTCCTTTCGACTTTTGATGCCCTTGGAATTTAGAACCGTTGTATAAAAGAGATTTTGTAATTCCTGGTTGCTTAGAATTTGCAGGCGGAGGAGGTGTAATGTCCACTTTTACGGGCATTCTTACATTTGTTTATATTAAAACGTTTACATTAGAGTTTCCTTGGAACACAAATGGAACTTTCTTCAATATGGCTGAATAAGAACGAACAAACCCATTGACCTCAAATACTAGTTACGATTTTACAATAAAAAGAGAAAGGAGATATGTATTGAAATGTAACTGCTAAAGATAAAAAAATTATTAAAGCATAATGGGGATAGAAGGTAAACAACGTAAATAATAAACAAAGTTTTTTCATTATTTTTTTTCGAAAAAGTATAAATATCAATGCCATTTCGGAAATAATTAAGTCATGTATAATTAATATTTATGAAAATTAATTACTGCAAATATAAAATGATTCACATCAATACAAAGATGCAAAATTATTTATGGATTTGAAATGCGCAATTGTGCACAATATTTTTGGGATGTCAATAAAGTTAGCCCCGCCGTTTTTGATTTCGAAAAAAATGTATTAGTCCAGTAATTTTAGATATTAATGCACCTAATCTGCGAAAAAAATAGCAGTTAGCTGATTTTTTGTATACACCTTTGTTAGTGTATAAATAACGTGTAAAAAGTCCCCAACGATATCGTGCCGGCGTTGCGAGATATTGAGGGTCTAACGTCACGAAAAACGGTTATTCGCGAATATCTCGCTTCCTATGACTCAGAGGTCAATGAGGGTTATTATATAAATGGTGTATTATTAAATTCTTTCCATTTTTTTTTTAAAACAACCGTTTTCGTGGTAGAGCGTGGAGAAAGTATGGCTATATATTTGCATACGGTATGACGCAGTCTATGCGATTTGACTATTTGCATATGACTATTTACACGTGAAAAATTACAGGACAAAAATTAAAGAGTAGACAATTCTCTATAAGCTGTGCAATCCGGATTTATTAAAAACTAATTTTTAACCAATTTTAATCACATTTAGTAGAACTGCACACATAGCGATTTATAAAAAATTACCATTCCTGTCCAATTTTGTGTTCAAAATCTATACCTAAGCTTTTGTAAAGTTATTTAATGGTTTTACTAAAATAAGCTTTGTACATATTGAGTAGAAAAGAGAGACAAATTATGTTAAATTGATCTGAATTTAACAATAGATACGTGAAAAATTAAAAAATCGAAAAAAAATTATTTAATTATAAAATGTACCCTGTTTAAAGTTTTATATGTACCTACTTATGTTATAAATATAACTAAACACAAAAATTATAAATGTTTATAGGCTACAAACATGTTTTATATTATTTTTTTGCTAGAAAAACTTTTATTCATACTACCGCAGGATCTCTTGATAGCTCCTATTTGATATGCAAACCTTCATGAATAAATTCGTCATAAAATTTAGAATAATAAGGAATCAATTATTTTAGACTTAATTTTTTATTTTCCGTGTAATTGTAAGTCAAAATCAATAAATCAACGAATATTAGAGAAAAATGGGTTTTGTCTCTTTTCTACTCAATATGTCCAAAGCTTATTTTAGTAGAACCATAACTTTGCAAAAGCTTAGGTATAGATTTTGAACACAAAATTAGACAGAAATGGTAATTTTTTATCATACCGTATGCAAATACATATATAGCCATTCTTTCTCCACGCTCTACCACGAAAACGGTTGTTTAAAAAAAAGTGGAGAGCGTTTTTTTTCTTTAGAATTTAATAATAAACTATTTATATAATAACCCCCATTGACAGCCGAGTCATACGAAGCGAGATATTCGCGAATAACCGCGTTTTTCGTGACGTTAGACCTTCAATATCTCGCAACGCCGACACGATATCGTTGGGGACTTTTTACACGTTATTTATAACACTGTAACGAAGGTGTATACATAAATTCAGCAAACTTTTTTTTTCGCAGTTGAAATCTAAAATTACTGTTCTGTTTAATATGCTCAGTTTGCGCTGCAAAGAATAACAATTTAATTTTACTTATGAATAAAACTATTTTGATTTTAAGCTCTATAACATAGGTGTCCAACCTTTTGAACCTTTTGGGCCGCATAGCATAAATCCAATCTACTAAGGGCCGCACATGACCCCCCCCCCCCGAAATATTCAGTGTTCTAAAAAAACGGGTTTTGAGAAAACATCTGTTCAAAATACCATGAAAAAAAATTTGCTCAATGTATTTATCGGGGGGATAAATACATTGAAAAAATTTCGGTGGGAGGGGGTCCCACCGAAATTTTTTCTCACTACGCTACTGGAATCTGACCATGGACTTCGAAGATACGCCACTCAAGAGAAAAATAAAAAACTTAATTTTAAGAAAAAAATAAAATCGACTTAAAAAAACTAAAAACATTGAGAAATATACCTAATAATTAAATTTAACAGTTTTTGAATTCGGTGCCAAGCCAATAAAGAACTTTTTAATAAAGAAAAAAGAAAACCGACTTCAAAAACTGTTAAATTTAATTATTAGCTATACATTTCAGTGTTTCTGGTTTTTTTTAAATATGTTTTTTTTAAGTATTGAAAGCTAAATCTGCGAACCAATTAGGATCTTCTAAATAAGGTACCTCTAGTTTTACTTTTTGATTCTAAAAACATTGTATTTTATTTTTTAAATCGTAGAATCCTTTTAGCGTTGTGTTATGTGTTATATTAATTTTTTTATTATTATAAGATTTTTTTCCCTTATCCGATGAGGGCCGCACCAAAGATGCACGCGGGCCGCGGGTTGGACAAGCTTGCTCTATACTATAAACTAGTGATGAAATTCTACAAAAACAACCGGTTCGCTGCACTAGTGACTATTAATCAATTCGTGTGTAAAAAAAGCTGTCCATTTTTCAAGTGCGAATCGGGCCTCGTGCCTAATGTCTCGTACTGTAGATTTGCCTTTAGTAAAATTAAGAACCAATTTAAATTAGTTTAAATACTATTGAAAAGGTGGCAGCACAACGTCTTTTAATTTTACATTTTACCTACATTCTAATTTTGAATTATTTTCGAAAAAACATATTAGTGCGGCGAGTGTTGATATTTTTTTTGTGATCTCGGAATGATTATACATTTTTCAATTTTTTTTTTAAATTTTTGTCACTATTATTTTTGAAGATATGGACAGTAGAAAATTTATAATAACTAATAATAATACATAATATCAAAACGTTTGTATAAGTATTTAAATTTCTTGAATTGTCAGATTTCTTCTTATACCTCAATCACTGGGATTGAATATTTTTTTTTAGTAATTTTACTGTTTTATTAATTTCTTCTAAAGTTTAAAAAATAAGTTACGCTACTGCTAATTACAACGTTCTTTCTGAGTAAGTAAATTAATTTAGAACATTACGTTATTTGCTGACATTGATTATTTTATTTAGCAACTCGCCTACAAGACTTGAAATGTCTTGAATATGCTTTATTTAATCATACCGATCAGTTATAATTAAAATTAATGTAAATTAAAAAAAAATTATAAATAATGTATTTGTATATTTATATTCAAATAAGTTTGTTCGTAGCGAGTAATATATACGGACAACAATTTAAACAATTGTTTATTGTTAAAAATAAACATTTACCTGATGTACCTGTTCCGACAAGTGAAGAACAACGTGCTAAAGATTTCTATGAAAATTTTAAAAATACGAATTACGAAGTTTTGGAATCTTGCATGGATTGTGACCCAGCGATTATTAACGTACGTGTTAATGAAAATACAGATCAAGAAATAGATAATTTAGTTTTGTATAACAAAGGTAGTGAATCTCCAATACCAAATTTACCTGTGCGAAGTGAAAGAAGTACAAATAATGACGTATTTTATTTTCCTGAAGGTGCAAATACTGAGCAATTGTTGGCGGAGTTAAGAAAAATTCCAAGTGAAGATGTAAATTTGGATAAACGAAAAAATGCAGATTCAAAAATAGTATTTAATGCAGCTAATAATAATAATAATAATAATAATGAAGCAGTTCAAGTGAGAAGATTCCCTGATACGGTACCTATATTTATTATAGATTCATCGAAAATTAAAAATTACGATAATGGAAATGTATGCAAAGATAATATTTCTGTAGATGAACTTCGCAAAGATGTCAAGAAATTAGAAGAAGTTGTTAGTGCTTTACACATCCGCCAAGAAAAACACAAGCAACTGCAGCCACCGGTTATTAATTCTGCAAATAACTCAAAAGATTTAATGAGTTTAGTAAATTTGTTACGAAAATTACAAATACAGCCAAGTTTAAACAAAAATCAACACGTAACGAATCGATTTGATAATATTAATCAAGCATTGGGCAAATCTAACAGTGTGATTAGCGATCTTGAAAATGAAATTGAAAAGCAGCGTCGAGATTTGAATGAGCTGGAAGAAAAAATAAAATCTAGAATTAATAATGACGATATTGTTTTTGAAGATTCTTCTCTTATTAGAAACGATGAAGACGATTTGAAAAGAATAAGAAACTTTCTATTTGATTTGAATCCAAGAAAATCAATCAATTTTCCTGTGGATAATATGCCTATTGATAAAAATAGAGAAATATCAGACAGTACATTTCTTAAAAAAATGTTTAGAATGAATGATAACAAAGATGATCAGCAAACTTTTGCTAGAAATGATCCTGTAATTGATCGTATTATTAACGACTTATTAAAATTGAAAAATGATAAAAACAATAGCAGAATAAGTAAATATCTAGATACCGAATTAGATAAGATACCTGTAACGGAAACTGCTAGTGAACAAACGAATCAAGAACAAATTAAAGTATTGGAAGATGAAATAAAATCAAAACTGACGGCATCAATGCAAACAACTACACTGAAACCATCTGAAATAGTAGCGAATGATCCAAACATCAAAAATCTTATCGACCGTTTTATGCATCACAAAAATTTAGAAGAACAAAGTGCGGTACCTATTTTCAGTTTAGATGGTGCATATCGTCGAAAAATAATGCAACTTCAAGCAAAAAATGACATGTTAAAATATATCCAACAGCAAGTATTTGCTATGACAAGAGGAAATACCACTAATATTGAAGAATCTTCAACTGGTGGTGTAAACAGAAACTCACACTTTGTAAGAAGTTCTGAAGAAAGACCAAACATCGACAAAGTATTAGAAAATATTAAAAATATCAATGATTTAAAGAAAATCGATCAACTGATTGATGCAGAAACGAATAAATTTTCTACAGATGCGGGCACTCCTTTAAGTTTAAAGGAATTGGAATCACTTGAGTTTCGAGTTAAGGAGAATCTATTGAACGCTTTGGATTCACCAAACACAACTACTGAAGATTTGATTGCAGCAATGGCAGCTATTTCTGATGATAAAGAAATACGAAGATTAGCTGAAGAATTGGCAAAGAAGCATGTGGCAAGTGAAAACATTTTACCAGTTGTAAATATAGATAACAATTATAAAAGAAAAATGAAACAACTTGAGATAAGTAATCAGTTATTGAAAGACATTGTGGTTAAACTTTTAAATGATGAACCAGATAATGATAAATCAAGAGTTAGAAATTTTAATAGTTTTAATAAAGAAACCGATCGTCGAGTACCTAATTTATCTACTTTTGTTAATAGACCAGATCAAAGAAGTGCTGATGAAAAATATCAGAATGGATATTCGAATCAACCATCCGCATTTTATCCTGGATATGAGGCTTCAGTAGTTAACAATAAAAATAATCCATCGTATTCGTATAGTCCCAATACCTACTATAAACCACATTATAATAGTAAAAGTGATTCATTGTTAGAGAAAATTGTAAGATTCATTGTTGACAAAAAAGTGAGTAAATTCAGTATAATTTTGAATGCTATTTTCGGTGAATTATTTCAGTTGGATGATAGTTATGATGATAGTGCATACGGAAATCTAGAAAGTACTGATAACTATCAAATTAGTAATTATCGAGCAAACTCTCAATTAAGTTCATTGACGTCAATATTCAAAAGTTTAGGATTGTTTGGTATAATTCCGGCTATTATAGTAAAGTTAATATCTAAATTTGTATTAATTGTGAGAGTTTTACAACGTTCAAGATTCATTAAGGGATTCTTTGTTCCTACAGGAGTAATACTTCTTGTCAATGCTATGCTTTTATTTTTGGTATGGTGGCTATATCCTGAAGATGCTTGTGTACCGCAAATAACTCAATATAAAGATTATACAAATTCTTATGCAAATAATTATAATAGTCAATTGAATAATTATAAAGATGTTTCATATTAAATACAAAACTTTTAATTCGTGTTTTATTTATTATTATTTTTAAATAAAGTTAATAATTCCTTTCCTAATGTCCATGATAAAGGTAAGTGGACTCGGTGTTACTCGGGGATATAAATTTAATCTATAATAAACCTATTTAATATTGTTTTCACTTATTTACGCAACGCATGTGAAGATATTTCCGACTTCATATTTACACAAAATATCTACAAATTATACACCTAATTAATAACCTTCCTCGTGAAAAAAACAGTGCCGTATTAAGTCAGCGCGGGGCCCGTAGCAAATGTTATAAAGAGGCCTACCCCCCCCCCCCCCCTCCCCGAAAAAAGTCAATGTGAATTTTTTACGACAGAAAAAATATCAGTGAGCTCTATATTTTTTTAAAATAAATTGGATTGTTATCACCCCTTATGACAATGACATTTTGACAATTAGACATTTTACCCCTTGGAAGCTTTAATAACCCAAAAGGAAGATAAATAGGCTTTATTTTATTAACAAATGAGACGGGTGTCACCCGGGGCATTTAATGTGGGCAAATTTAGAAAAATCGATAATAAAATCAAAGATCAGAACTTTAAAAATCGATTTTTCGATTAAATTAAATCGAGATTGGAAACCTTAAAATTAAATTATTAATGACTGTAGATTTGGACACCCCGTATCAATCATTGGACGGTAGATACTATAGTAAATCCAATAAGAGATATTTTTCGAAAAACCGCGGGGATCCCAGAAACGTCGTAGCGTTTGCTACTCCTGCTACATGGTTAATCCAGCACTGGAAAAAAGTATTACATTTCTTTTGCACTTGTGTGTATTCCTGAAATATAAAAATTGGTACATGGAAAATAACACAAACATACATTTTTCAATAAGTTAATTTTTATCTACTTAATTATGTTAAACAAATAAATAAAAAAATAAAAAAAAAATAATTGAAATAAAGTTCAATGTTTGGTAAACAAAAAATTAGGTAATACAAAAAAATATGATGTGTTTCAATTTAACATAATACATGATAATACCTACTTACACACATAGTTGTATAAAAAATACGTTTAGTGTCAGCAAATAAATACAATATTATTTTTTACTTACTTTACATTTTAATTATTCTATTAGCAATCATGAATATTGTTGCAGAGGCGGCGGCGGAACAACAACTTTTTTATTTTTCACTCAAAAGTGAAAAATAAAAAACTTTTTAAGAAAAAAATAAACCTTACTTCAAAAAAACCCCTAAAATACTGCTGAAAAGTATATAATAATTAAATTTAACAGTTTTTGAAGTAGGATTTATTTATTTTTTCTTAAAAAGTTTTTTATTGCCTCGGCACCGGTTTCAAAAACTGTTAAATTTAATTAATTTTTAGTTTTCCCTTTTGAGTGGCGTATCTTTGAAGTCCATGGTCAGATTCTGATAAAATATATATTGAACCACTTCGGCAGTATACTTTTTTAAACAAAAAAAAAATCGTTCAAATCGGTGTATATTTGTCGGAGACGTCGGAGTAATACATAAAAAATTAATATTGTTGAATTGAGCACCTACTCATTTTTTGAAGTCGGTTAAAAACTAATTGTTTATGTCCGGTGTTATAAAGGAGTTCGCAAATTTGCAAGCTCGCAAGCACTTTCAAATGAGGTATCAAATTATATATGTTGGAGTTTGTTTATATTTAGTAAAGTGTATTTACTAATCTTGAGTAAAAACGGTAAAAATCAACTTATCTACGCATGAAACTATATATCTGTTAAAATATATAATAATATAAAAAAGTGTTTGCAAGCTTGCAAATTTTGCAAGCTCCTTTATAATACGGGACATATTATATTATTTTTTAAAATGTTATTAATATACAGTTTCCTATTTAACAATCAACCAGGAAGGCCCGCAGGAATGGGCATTGTATCGTTGTTCAATAAAACATTGCTCGGTGAATTTTTGTAAATAAAGCGGTAAATAATATCACCAAATTGTACCAAATATTGGTTTAGGTTTAGTATATAATTTGTTTAGTAGTTTTTATGATTATTTGTATTATTGTGTACTTTTCTATATATAAAATAATATAAATATTATCAGGGTTGTATTAGTTATTATATATACATACATAGGTACCAAAATTGCCAAGTAAGTATTTGAAAAGTTAAATATTTTTATGTATTAAAATATGTTTCTATTATTTTAGTATAATAATATGTAGAGTTGTATGCAGAAGTGGTCGACCAGTTTTTATTCAAATTCGCTTATCACAAACTTAGTAGGCTCCTCCCATTTGATTATTATATTATAATATTTAAATCATTTCTCCATGTACCAAATAAATACAGATGTTTTGAAACTCTTTTGCTAGATAAAGAAGTACTCTTCGTTTATAATAAGTACTCATATATACAATATTTGTGAGATTAAATTATTATGTAATCTATTGAAAATTGTATAAGTAAATTTTGTGGCAATAAATATTTGATATTCCGAATTTTAGTATTTAAATTATTTTAAATATCTTAAAATTTATTAATGAAATGGACATATATTTAGAAAAAGATAACCGTTGATGTTTGTCTTAATATTTTTGAATCTGTTGTAAGCGAGTCTGACTTTTACGGTGGCAGACGATTTCTGAAGCCCATAGTTCTTACATATTTAAAATGTTAAATACTTTTATAAAGTATTTATTATTATTAAAAAGTGTTGTAACTTTGAGAGAGAGCTTTTGAATTGCGATGAGCGTTTTTTATGATTTATTATAGGGAGGTTAAATAGGGCCTGAAATTTTGTAGCAGTGTATTTAGTTTATTTTTTAAGTAATAAAAAAACATATAAAATGATCCAATATTGCTTGCTCGTAATATCCAAGATACAAGAAGCTATGTGATCGTTTTAGAATGAGATAAAAAAATGTTCTCTAATTTCAAAATTTTAAATTGATCTTTCCGTTTCACGTCAATACAAACACTTTTCGTTCCGTGTCTGTTTGTCTATCCGTCCGTCTGTCCGTGTGTCTGTCACCTGAATCCTTGTCACATATATAACTCATGAACCACAACCGATATTATTGAAACTTGGTCGGATGGTTGGGTAGGGGTTGGGTAGGGGTGACATTCCAAAATATTTATTTTTTCAAGATATCTCAAGAATGATACATGTAAAGTACGTAAAAATTATATAGGATCTTTTTTGTAGAGCTTTCAATTTCCTATAATATAGGTCTACAACGTTTGTTGTTTAAATGTCATTTTGATGTTTGCATTTTATATTTAGATTAAAATTGTCAAAAAAATTAAAAATATATAAAAAAATAATCAGGTGCGTCTTAAGAAAAATTTCGAACTAATATTTTTGCTAGGCAATTTATCTGAGCACTTATTTAGATTGTTCAATAACTACCTTTGGTGAATTTGGCACTAGGAAGCACTGTGCATTTACTTGGCAGATGTTTTTTATATGTGGCAAAAACTGACTGACATATTTGAACGTGTTTTTTACTTTGGTTTTCAAAGATATGTCATTTGTAATACTTATTTTCGAATATTTTTAAACAGTGATTTGGTACAAAAAGTAATAATAAATCTAATTAAATTAAACTTTTTTTAATTTTGACATTATATTTGGATAGTGACGCACTTCTTTTATAAAAATCGTTTTGGATATTTTTTGACTGCTCGCGGGTAGTTAAAATAATAACGAAAAATAGCGATTGTCAATTGGTTGAATATTTAGTGGTGTAGACATTATAGATAACG
Source organism: Sialis fuliginosa (assembly GCA_961205875.1). Lineage (NCBI taxonomy): Eukaryota > Metazoa > Arthropoda > Insecta > Megaloptera > Sialidae > Sialis > Sialis fuliginosa. Next base: position 12,737,571 of record OY540809.1, on the reverse strand, counting down.
CTTATAATAAATTACTGTTAAAGTTTAGTGTATGTTAAACAAAGACATTTGCATTTCACATATGTGCCCGCCGCAGTTCCAGTTCGTGCAGCTAAACTACTTTAAAATAGTTTTGTGGTAGCCATTTATAATGTTTATGATCGACTTTAACAGTTTCTCTGTAAGAGGAAAATAACTATAAAATGCTATTCAATGTGGGAACAACACATACAATGAGGATTTGATTTATATAATAGAGAGTTCTAGATTCTGTTTATTTTTAAATGAGAAATATATTCGGGTTTTATTTACCAGGTAGATATTTTAGATTTGAAATAACAATAAAGTAATAAAATAAAGAATAACAGAACTAAGAGATTTGTGTTCATATTTTATTTATTTTTGAAAGTGAATTTTTAATAGCGTTTAGAATAAGCAGGGCTTATTTTTTATCTAAGCCATATTGTCTTGTAAATAAAAAATTCAAAAAATAAAATAAAACCCTAAAAATACTGAAAAGTATTTTTTTTTATTGAGTTCGCGCCGATTTCAAAAACTCTTAAATGTAATTATTAGGTAGGTATATTTTTCAAGGTTTTTAGTTTTTTTTTAAGTCGGTTTTATTTTATCGGTGTATGTTTGTCGAAGTTATGTCCGAATATATACATGAAAAATACAATACAATCGAATCGAGAACCTCCTCCTTTTTTGAAGTCGGTTAACCCACTATAATAACCCGGGGTCACAGTGATCCCATGCTGTTTTCGAATTCGATTTCTTATTTTTTTTTTTTTTGAAACAAATTTGAATAATAAACCATCGTTTTTTTATAAAATATCTTATACTTTAGATTCCCCTAAAATGCTCCCTTCATTCTTCAAAATAAGTATACTTTTTGAAAATCATGTAAAAATCAATATACCCGTCAGAAAGAGGCATCTTTAAGGATTGAAACGCCGTTTGAATTTTTGAAAAATCTCTAAAAACAAAGAAAGTAAGTAATTTTTGTAAAAAAACGTAATTTTTCCAATTTTTTTTCGCGGATTTTTTTTAACATATTCAAAATAAAAATTTCAAGTTATGTCCTGCACACATTTAAAAAGAAAGTTTTTAAATACACTCCCAATTTTTCTTGAGCCATTTGGAGGATTTATTTCAAAGTCGTTGTGATCTAATTGACCCCCTGCTATAATTACGTCATTCTCGGGACGTGTTATTATAGGTTAAAAAAATAAATATATCTCGTCTTGTATACGTAACCGAGACGAGATTGAGATGTAGTATAATAAATCTATATTTTACTTGAATTATTGATTTAAAGATTATTAACAATAGTCCTTTAAAACCAAGACTCTCGTATTTAAAAAGTACTAGTAATTATACTTATTATTTATTATTTAAATTTATAAAAAAAAAACATAAAAATATTTTGTTCATATCTCTGAAATTAATGGTGAGAAAAATTTGGGAAAAACTTGGGAATATGTGTAATGATGTCGAAATTACAAGAAAAGTTTTAACACTCGCCGATCTTACATTTTTATTTTCAAAAATAATTCAAAATTGTTATAATAAATATATAGTAAATACATTTGGAGCTATCTGTTTTCTAATAGACGAACTATTAAATTAACATAATCGAATTAATTAAAAACCTTAAGGTACGGAACAGTAATACGCAAGGCTAATCTAGCACTAAATTTTTTGTACAATAGAAGAATTTTTGTCTATAAGTTCAAATACGCATAGCTATTAGTTACAAAAAAATGTATACCCTCCAAAGGTCAAAGTTCGTAAATTTAAAAATACTAACAAAATATATGCAATGAAAATAAACCTAATAAAATTTTTATCTTTAAAAAAAAAATCTAACACAAATACATTTCCACGGATATTAATTGAAGAAGAGACAATTATAAGAACATTTCTTGATATGCATAGATACTCCATACACGACATATATGTATAATACATATGTACACATATGTGGGTCTTTGGTTCGACTTCCGCGCACGTAGGTTACCGACAGTGCGCATGTGCGGTATGTATCGAGCGCCGGCGTACTTGCGGTGTGCTGCACAGCGCCGCCACCATATGGTGGGGCGCCGTCGGAACTAATCTATTATACGTTAAACTTTCAAAGTTGATTTTGATTACCATTAAGTTATGACCAATCAATCATAACTCGAATATATTTATCCTAGATTTACTTCTGTATTATGCATATTTACGTATATTGTGGTTAAAATTATTTGTATCCAATTATTTTGATTTATATTATTTTTCAAGTATTACGTAAGCACATTTTCCTCGATTTTGGGCCCCACTCCTCTCCCCAATATTACACAGAATAAGAATATCGTCCCCCCCATAAATAAGGTTAATAATTTTTTGTAATTAAAAAAAACTGCTGTTTCGTTCAGTAATTATTAAAAATGTGTTAGTAACGTTCTAGGGTGCTTGGTTTGTAATTTTTTGAGACATTAAGTTTTCATTAATAAATGATTTAATATAGCATATAAATAATATGGCGTTTATTGAATTGTTAGTGCAAATATTCAGAGAAATAATATAATTTGTATTTAAATATAATATTTAAATAAAATCAATAAAATATCCAATATAAAAAATATTTTATTCCCTCTGCCCCCTTATAAGAAAAATCGAGATCCCTCTCTTTCCCCCTAAACATATCAGATAACGTTTTGAATTTGTTTAATAGACGGCGATATTTGAACATGGATTAAAGTATTGTAATTGTTTTTTTTAAATGTGTAACGCGGATAGAGAATAATAGAGTAATAGATATGGTGAGTATTTATGTAGTCGGTCCCGGAGTGTAACAATCGTCCGCTCCGGTCTGCGCAACTCTCGACGAGCGCGTGACAGCCGCCTTCTACTGATCGGACGCGAATGCAGCACTAGCGCCGCCTGGCGAGTGCCATTGCGACCACAGAAAATGTTATTTATATATCCGACATCGCCGTGTTTTCGATAACTGTTTTCCGATAAAATAATCCGCAACAGTGACACGGTACGAAACGTTGGACTTGCTCGTCACATAGCCGGACGCTGGGTAAAGTGCGTTGTTACATATTATACAAAACGTAACTGTGGTGTGACATGTAATGGTATTGTTATATCCACGGACTGCTGTCGTACTCAAAAAACTCTTAGACTTGAACGGTTTGTGTTATTTGTGATACTAGTGGTTTTATAGTTGATAATAATCGAGTGCAAGCATCCGTTCGTTATTTCCTGGATGCGGACATATTTAATATCGGATTGAGTTACACGGACAGACAATCTGCACTACGGCCGCCATTTTATGTTGAGGCGTTTTCTGCTGTTGCGAATTTCGCAGATTATTTAGCGATGTCGATTTGATTAATTATTTCGTTTTTGTTGTTATCGGTACGATCGGAATCCCCAGAGCATTTGCATTTAATATCGATTCACGTTGTAGTCGACCAAATTCTGTGTTGTGTACATTTTCGTGAATTTATTTTGTGTTTAGAATAATGGAAACAGTGTTGCATTTTTTATGATAACTTTAACGATATAACGATTAGAAGAAAGAAGGAGTAGAGATATATGTGTGCTATAATTGTGTCAATGTCGATGTGGATTTGTAAATATATAATTTAAACAAGATTCGCTCGGTGTTATATCTATGTATATAGGTATATAATTCAGACATCAGCTGCTTTACAATATTCAGGACTACGTGCGTACACCTTTGTATCAAATATCAACTCTTATTACCTCTACTAAAATGACCTTAGCCAACCACATTCATTTCAAAATTCTCTTTATGCATTAATTATTTCCTGTGAGTTAATTTAAATATTTTTTATGAAAACCAAAATTTTTAGTCAACATTTTAATACACATATATAGAATGTAGTCTATATATGGTACATATATGGTTTTTTTCTCCTACAGAGCTCCATCTGATATGACGTAAGTTATCTTGTCGGATCTCCTTTTGTGATTGCAAAGTGTTTAGTGATTGTGTATAGTGGTTCTTATTACAAAAACGCAATGGTCATCACGAACAGTCTACCTATCGTCATAGTTAATTGGACATGCGATGCTATATATTAAAACAAAGACAGCGAAATAATGTTAACTATTACTGTATATTATTTGCATAAAATGAATTCCCTGGTAGCAGGAGACTTCGCGAGCTGTGGACAAATTTACTTGGAACAAACTACAATGAAATAAATTGAAGGTATGTTTGCAGGGTAGGACTTTTAAGGTTACATTTTAATTGTTTTTTATTTCTGTTTTGTATGTTTATTATATTTTTGTATTTTTTCGATCGCCATTTTTGGATATATATTTAATTATGGATAACATTAATAATTTAATTTATCAAGTACCTAATTAATCTAAAAATCAAATAAGCTTCCGTATGTTTTGTTAATTGTGATTAATCAAAAGTTGATCCTTACACCCGGAAGTTATTTAAATAGTATCTGAAGCAAAGTTATGTCTTATAATTCTTATTTGATAAATTTGCCATATCGTTAGAAGGACAAATGGGATATTATTGCAATTGTTTTTGAGTTAAAAAAATCCAAAGAATGGGTTTTCAATATATTAAACTTTAATCTACTTTACTCTAATTAATTTAAATCGTTGTCATAGAAAAAAACGACTCTGAACTCTGATTGCAATGATAGAATAATTATGAGACCTATTATTTATAGATTTATATAAAAAATTAATAAATTAAAATAGTTATAATGGTTATAAAAATTAAATTAACAATATTTTTGATATAATTTACGGTATACTTTATTTTAAGGCCTCTAACTACTAAAAAAAATTCAAAATTTAATTTTGGTAAAAATTAAAATTTTTTTTAGAGATCGACAGTTTTAAAAACACCTTTTGTACATATCCGCTATATCAAGTACGTACTAGAGCCGTTCTGTTTAAAAACCAATTTCCCCATTATTTTTTCTTGGAATTAATATTTTTGGCTTTCAAATATATCATATGTTTCATGATATTTAAACTTTCTAATTGTTGCAATGGACATTTTAAAAGATCTACACGATAGCAATGTAGGGCAAAACATAAAAAAATATATACGTATGTTTTTATTAATTAAAAAAAAAGTACTTTGTTGTACAATTTTTAATTAAAATCATTGGGTGTGTATGAACTGAAATCAATATAATTTATTTGTTGTGAAGAGCAACTGTTAATTTTATTTATTTAACAAAATACAGCATTTATGATTTAAATGTTAAAAAATATGACATAACACAAGCTCACAAAAAAATATCTTGTACTCTTAATCGAACTATTTTATTTTTAGCCTCAGTATCGTAAAAAATGATGTTTTCTAAATAAATATTACTTACAAAAGTAACGTATTTTTATCCGTAGATTATAAATCTGCCATAAAAATACAGGTTACCATTTGAAAAAAACAATTACCCCATAAAACCCATAAATTATAAACACCTATAGCATTACTAAAAGTTCCCCGTGAAATGCTACAACTTTTGACTAAAATTTTTTTTTGCATCTTGCTTAATTTTCGAGATAAATATCATATTTTCAAATTTATATATCTCGGTGAAGAAAAATCATATAGTAAAAGTTCATTTTAAAGGAGAAAGATAGGCGCAGACCGATTTTTGCATAGTTGGACTTTGAACCCATATAGTATTTCCAATCTGTTATATAAATACTTAATATTTTCAGTATCAAATGACTGTGCAGTTATTACTGACTAATTTAAATTGAATAGGATGCCAATTTTCCTTGTATATTTGCATTATGATAGGAAATTGTAGAAAATGTCAACTACAGTGCACTTGCTCCGAAAATGGATTTTATATCTCACTTAATAGACGTAAAGTTAAGTGAAAAAACATCTGCCAATGAAATGCACAGTGCTTCCTCGTGCTAAATTCACTAAATGTAGTTAATTATTGAACAATTTAAATAAAAACCGATAAAGTGTTCAGATAAATTCCCTGGCATTGGTTACCCATTTAATTTTTATACAGTTTTACTAAAAAATATTAGTTCGAAATTTTTCTTAAGACGCACCTGTTTATTTTTTCGTATATTTTTTATTTTTTGACAATTTCAATCTAAATCTAAATTTATGCAAACGTCAAAATGATAATATTTCAAAGTAAATATCAATTTAAACAATCAAAACACGATTTTTTATAACAAATTGAGATAAATCTTTTTAAGGGAATATTTTATAAGAAACGTTGTAGACCTTTATTATAGGAATTTGAATACTCTACAAAAAAGATTCTATAAAATTTTCACGCAACATGTGTCGTTCTTGAGATATCTTGAAAAATATAAATATTTTGGGATGCCCCCGTCCCCCTTATATACGATTTTGAAATGGGACCGTCCTCAAGCCAGACCCAACCATCAAACCAAGTTTCAATAATATCAAGGATTAGGATAATGACAAGGATTCAGGGGACAGACAGACACACACACAGACAGACAGATAGACACGGAATGAAATGTGTTTGTCTTAACCTGAAACGGAAAGATTAATTTAAAATTTTGAAATCGGAGAACACAGAACATCTCGTATCTTCAATTATAAAAATATCTGCCTTGGGAACCACGGGACTTTCTTATACCTAACCTAACCTAACAGTGAATTGTATACGTGATTCTTTGTTTATTAAAACATTTCTAACAAAATAAAACAAAATGAATAATATAGGTAATATTATTCTCTCCATTATATAACAAGTGATTTTTTTTAACGTAATAACTGAAAACGGATGTTTACTCTTGTAAATTTTTCGATTTTTGAAATAAAAAAAAAATGTTTTAGATAAAAAATGTCGAGTATGTTATTATCTATAATTTATTCCCCATACATTTTTTTCCAACATTTATGATTTAGCCAGAAAGAATTTTTTTATGTAATTATTTAGATTCACCTACAAAGTTCACTCTCAGTATTACGTATAAGAAAGTCCCATGTTACCTACGGCAAATACACACACTGTTCAATCTCTGTAATACGTATAAGAAAGTCCCATGACACTCATGGTAGATATTTCTCCTCTGTTATGAACCATTTGAATTATAATAATTTTTTTTTTCAAAAATTCGTTTTGACAAAAAAATGAATAGAACATAAATTATAGATATAGATATTACCTACATTTTTTAACTTAACATTTTTCTCTATTTTGCACTGTTTCAGAGTAATTCGAAAAATTAAAAAATCAACGTAGGTAAACATCCGTATCCGGTTGAAAGATCGTTTTCAAAAATAGAACGTTTTCTTCCCAGCCAAAAATTAATCTTAAATATAAAATATCAGCCTTCTACGATTTGTCGTATTTGAGTTACAGCGCTTACAGACAGACAGACAGACAGACGGACACACAGACATCATGGCGAAAATAGTCAGAATGGATTCAGGGAAGGTCAAAATAGATAATTCCGTCAAAATCCGGAGTTCGAAAAAAATCGGCTTCACTATACTTACTTATACTAATGTATATTTCATATACATGGTATAAGAAAGTAAAAAATTGAATAAATCTATAAAATAATAAACTTTGTACATACTACAACATTTACTAATATTTTTCGGGAGAAAAACATTCTTAATACGTCTCTGTAGATATGTAGTACTACATATTGTTATGTGCGCTGATTATATCTTTTGTTGATGCAAATGTAATTATAAGGGATGGGGCAAAGGTTGAAGTAACACTTAAACCTTTTCCCTTTATCGAGTGTAAAATCTCACGAAACTGTGTGCGCTACTTGTAACCTAACAGCATTGCAGCTGAAAACTGTTGTGAACGGCATACGTAATACGTATACTAGTGAAACGGTAGAAAATAAAGGTTTCTGTAAATATAAAGTATGTTTCCTTGGGTCACTGTATGACAAATTGTGTAAAGAACGCGGTATTGATTTTTATACCGTTTTTGTACTATCCCTAGTATTATTATACATGCGAGTGTAACTCTATCTGTCTGTCTGTTTGTTACCTATTCACGGCTAAATCGATTTGATGAAATTTGGCAAGGAGATAGTTTGGATCTTGAGGAAGGACATAGGTTACTTTGTATCCCGAAAATTGATTAGATAAAAAAGGCAAACACCATGCGGTGACATCTAGTTTAAAATATTTTTCGCTATTGTTCAGAGTTCAGAGTAATGTATGTATAGAGTAGAAGTATCTTAAAGTGTTGAATCCAGGGAATTATAAATTTCAAAGGGGGGGGGGGGAGAAGAAAATTTTGGTTTCACAATAATGATGGATATGTACTGTAGTTAGAGCCGTATTTCGAGGCCCGAGGTGCAAATAAACTTGAGGCCCCATTGAAAAGAAATTTAAAGATAAATTAATAATAAAGTAAGAGTTTTTTGCTCCTGCTCTACATATTAAGATAGGTTATTGATTTTAGGATAATTTCAATTCTAATTAAAACTTTTTTTTGCTTCCTTTTCTTGATAAATTTTTGGGTAATTATATTTAAAGTGATCTTGCATATTAATCTATAAAAAAATTTCGATGCACAGTTTTTGGGGATCCGTAGAAAAATAGGAATATTTCAATACACTGTAAAGTGTATTCAAAAATTTTGTTTACTTACCCCATTGCGTCTTTAGATAGGTTGCCTAAAATGCAACAAAAAATGTTTAACCTTCTGATTTTAACCCTTCAGTCACGAGATATTTTATTAATTTAAGTCACTATGATTACGTTTCTTTCAAATATTTTGTTGAACAAATAGATGATTTTTGACACATGCTAACAATTAAATATTTTGAAATATATTGATTGAAAATTGAAATATAAAGAAATTTTTCACTTCCAAGAAAGGTTAAATATCGAAATTAATTATTATGATTGTTGCTAACCTATTGATTTATTTATTTTTGATTTTCATACAAATTCTAAGACAAGACCTGGTGTTCCAGGGAGTTTGAAAATATAATTTTACACGATTTTCTCAATAACTACTGGACATATTTTATTCCGATTTTCACTAATGGATAGGTAAAGTTTAGGTATATAATTTTTGTATATTTTGTGTAAATTTCATCAAGTTGGAAAAAAAACAATTCGCGGTGAATCGTGTGTTGGGTGGGCATGTCGGGTGGCATGATTACTTTATTTTTAATTGAATTAATATACCCGAGTAACACCGGGTCCAATGCGCTAGTAATTTATAAACTTTTTAATTAATGAAAATTATAGAAAATATGTTCTAAATTAAAATATTAATTTTTATAAAAATATATACCTAATACCTTCTTTCCTGACGTCTAAATTTATGGCTATCATGTTTTAAAAATAGGCGATCATAAAAAATCTTTAAGAATATGTCCGTTGTTCGAATGCTTCCGGCGTTTATAAATCCGGATACTGAAGTTTATATTTCCAAGTTTATTTGAATCAATCCCTCGCTATCTGTTTGTGCGTCCTTATGTATAGGAAAAGAAAATATTCCATTAATACTTTCTAGTAATGTCAGTTATCTTCAAAAAACAAAGTCGTAAGAAATAACGGTCATGTTACAAAATATAAAATGGGATAATATCGTAAGATATATTAAGTACATGTTCACATACTAATGAGTATTTTTGTGTGTAAAATTTCATTTTAAAATGAAGACAAATAATGATTTATTTAGAATATTCATTGTTGAATTTTTTATTTCGTTCGATGGAAATGGTTTCCGATTCATTTCCGTTATACGTGAGATAGGTAACTTCCGTTTTAGTGATTTTTGATGACAGAAAAAACAGTAAACAAATGTTTATCTAACATTGTTATGATACACTGTTTCTATCACATTTATTTTCTTCTTTCTGTTTTCTTTATGTAATCTTAAATATAATTTATTTTGTTATTTGTTGTTTTTTTAACGGAAAACACGTTTGCTGTAAATATACAAATTTATTTATTTAGAAAATAAAGTACAAATTTATTTATTTAGAAAATAAAGTACAGATTTATTCAAACATGGTAAAATAATAATTATAGAAATAATAATAATAAATATAATTTATTTGATGTTTTTGTTAAACAAAAGAAGTTTGCTGTAAATACAGATTAATTTATTTAGAAAATAATTGGAATACGTTCTAAAATGTCAGTACTCATGTAAAATAATAAGTATTATTTTAATATATTTAGAAGTGGCACGTGCAAATATGACCTTATATCTCATAGATTTTTTTGCAATAATCAGAGAATTATTTCCTTAGTTCTCATAGTCATATTTTCAGTAATCACGTTGTGAGATATACCTAAGTACCGAGTGTTCAAAATAAAATAAGGTACTGGCACCAGTCTTGGATCGTACCCTAGTGTCGGATTCTTGTTTAATTATATGTACTAAATTAGATATATTTGTTGATATTTGATTACTGCCATTTCTAAATATTAATTTATATACATTTAACTGTCTTACAGCGTGATTTAATGGCAATCGGCCCAATAGGTGTCAAACTGGTGGACATTTAAACTAATTATTAGTATAATTTATTTATTAATTATTATATTAACATAGTAACTGCTTTACATTGTTTCAAATTTGACGATTCTTTCTTTGCACCTTTTGTGTCGTAGTACTTATCATTACTGCGTGCTCATTACTGGTTTTACTTATCCATTACTGGAGAAAAAACAGAAACAAAATAAAAGGCTATAATTTAAAAAAACAAACTGTATTTGCGGACTTTGGTAATTAAATTGATTAAATAAAGAGTTACTTGTTTTATTAGTAACATGAGAATTACAAAAAAGAAGCCCGTAAATCACAAAATCAGTAAACCTTGCTGTTACTCTTATAGCGGCCATAACTGGTGTCAGTACCTTATATATGTATTTGTTAAATGTTATTAATTATATTATTATGTATACGACAGATATAGAACATATCCTTATGCTCAATCCCTGTAACATTTCCTTCTAAAGTTGAATTACCATCTACCGCAGCTGGTATGTTCATATACATCAATATTTCCAAAGCTATCACCAAAACTGTCTGGTTGACCTGACATGAATGACGTATACACGATATATCTTTTATTTCAATTATAGTAAATACATGTATCCGGGTGAACAAACCCTTCCTGTATAATTCCATCTCCGGCCTCGGGCCAAACGTTATGTGCATGTATTTCTGTACTCTATTGTTTGATTATTGCTTATGAACTGTTTTCATTGTTGACGATTGATAACAAATAATATAATGGTTTATTTATATGTACACATACATTGTATTTAAGTAAATATATATACACAGTATTAATGCAATAACGTATGTAGAAGGTTTGGATGGGAGAGGGTAGAAGTGGAGGGTTAATTCCCTTTTAGTTGTAATGTTGTTACTAATTTAATTAGTTAATGTTTATGATGTTATTTTGTAGTGAAACTTTTTGGAAAATTTAATAATTTAATATGTAAGCTTATTAACGACCCTCCCTGAGTTAAATAGATTGATTGATAATTGGAAAGATTTGGGGGGTTGTTGTGTTTTTTAAAATTATCTGAAAAATGAAATGAATTGTTTTCAGGTTTTAACGTTGGATATGGATAGGTCATATATGTATTTCATGTTTTTTTTTTTAAATATTGGACGTATGGTTTTTAAGTAATTGGATATTAAAAATATAGTTTTTAATACACGGTAAATGAGAGAACTCCCTGGAAGTGCTCTATTTATTGAAATTCTATACAGATACGTTTTAAACACTGTTTATTCGAAACTTCAACCCTTTTAAATACTATAAAAATTATAACACACATACATTCGCGTGTAGTTTCAGAACCAGGTTTATTCAAAGTAATGAAAAACTAAAAGTACAATACTTCCATGACAGCATGCTGGTAAAGACGCATCCGTAAAAGTAATAGAGTACGACTTACAGACAAACAACGTGTGCAAGTAGTGCGAGTGCAATAACGAGGCCATAGTATATATTAAAGATATAGTCTATTATGTACTGTGGAAAATAGACAGCGAGTTGAGAATATTATATATACATATATATATTTCCATTCGCTGTTGTACAATCTTTTGTATGAGATATACAAATTAAAAAAATACGGATAGTTCACAACTTACGAGGTGCTATGCTAGTAACCTTAATAATAAGGGTAACACATTGACCATTGACTGTTGTAAATACGGTTGTGAATTTACGAAAGAAAAAGTTAAATATTGAGGTAATTAAAAAAAAATCGATATTTGCCAAGTGATTGCACAGTGCTTCATCGTGTTAAGTACATCAAAATTAATTAATTGTAAATACGTAAAATTCATACTTATCTCATTCATACTATATCTTTAAAAATATTTACTATGAGATGTCACCCCTCGCTCGTACTAGACAGAACCAAATAACAAATTAAGTTTCATTAATATCGGTTCAGTGGTTCATGAAAAGTGTTTGTCTTGATCTGAAATGGAAAGATCAAGTGAAAATTTTGAAACCGGATAACTTTTTTTTCCTTTGAAAAATGATCACATAGCATCCCTTATCCTCCAGATATTGATGAGGAAACAAAACTAATGATATTTAGTTAAGAATTTTTTTCTGTATCAAGCTTACTTTGGGAATGTTCATAAACTACGTAAGAGTTTTTGGACCCATTTCTGTCATATAATATCATGTAGACATTAGAGCTGTACCACCTCCCCCAAATTACGTGGTTTATGTACGTTCCGTTTTTGAAATAATAATTGGTAACGTTTTTTTTTTGAACAGTTGGTATATTGCTATTGAAAATCTAGAATATAATCTTTGTGGTAGTTTCAAATTTATGTGTGGCTGAAAATTGTGTTCTTTTTTTGCTGCAGTGGTACTTTCTATATATCAAATTAAATATTTTGTGATACACTTACAAAAAGCAGAACTTAGCATACTTTTCTCGGTTGAATTGTCTGCAGACCAACGGCGCTTTACCCTTTTATGTATATGGATAAATCAATACAACTAATGTAACTGGTTTCATTTTTTATAATTAGTAAACTTTTTCGTTCATTGAATTCTACTATTTTTTGTTATTGACATCAAATTGAAATTTATGATGGTAGACATTTATAAAAAATTGTTTTCAAACTAAAGCTCTAACGAAAAACGTTTTTTTTTTTAAAACAACCGTTCAGATATGTTTATCAAAACGCAAAAGTATAACGTATTAAATTTAAATTGATGTCTGATTCCATTATACCACATTTAGTAAATTCATGTGTTTCAGAGATGTCAATATGTCAAGTATATTTAAAAATAGTAAAACATACAAGTACTTTTTTTACCGTAATAATGAATTTACAAATTAAGTACTTGGAATACTTAAGTACATAGTTCTTCAGATTTAAAAATAGCTTGAAGTACTTAAATCTTCAAATACTTTTTCATAATACTTGATTTTAACAAGTTAAGTACTTCAAGTAAGTTTGGAAATAATAAAAATTAGTACATACTTTCATTTACTATTTGGTACTTGTACTTCAAAATGTACTTTCACTGAGTACTTGTGACAGCTCTGAATTATAATTTATACTTTTTGGTGATTTTGGTTTTAACTTATATTATATTAAAGCAAGCAAACAAAAATTGAAAAAACGATCGAAAGTTTTGTTAGGAGTTAAAATATTTTTGTACATTGAAAAAAAGAATTGGTTGAACCAAAATTTTGGTTCAATTTAACTATGATAAGTAAATTCAACCAATTATTTTTTTCAGTATAGGTAAAATCTGCTCTTATAGTACGAAACCGTGTAATTTCAGTATCGAAAGCTATCTTAGATTTAATTTCGAAATTTTTCCCCACATAATTATTTAGTATTAAATTAATGTAAATTAATAGTCGAACGGTACACATTAATTTTTTTGTATGTTTTACCAAATTTTTTTATGTTTTCGATTTTTTTCAATTTTTGTCGTGTTTTGTCGTAATATACATGTCATTAGATAGATTCTGACACGCTGATTTCAAATCCGTCAACTAAAATCAAATCCGATCATCGGTTCAAAAGTTACGGCCATTTTTTCCAAAATAGAAAAAAATCAAAACTTTGAGAGGACATATCTTGAAAACGGTTTGAGATATTGACCTGCGGTTTGAAAATGTCAACTTTTCATTTAATTTTCTATAAAATAAACATATAGTATTTCATGTATCAAATTTAAATTTTTTATATATTTCAGTTGATATATTTCTAAGAAAAAGAGAGATTTTTGAAAAAAAAATTAATATTTTCAAAATACATACTGAAGAACGATAATTATTTGAGACCACTTATATGCCATCAGATTTAACCGTTTTCCACTTTTTATGGAGTTACACTAATAATATAAAGTTTATTGCATCGCCTGCATAATACTTTGGCCAGCTAAAAGAAAGAAGTCGGAAAGAAATGCTAGAATTCTGGCAGATATACTTCGTTGTTCTATAAAAAAAATGTGCGCATGAGTTTAAAATAATGTCAGCGCAGAGATAGAGGTCATCTGGAAGATGTGAGACATGTACAAAAAAATATGTGTCAAGTAATGCTTTTTTAGAACACAACATTTACAGTAAAAATTTAAGATTAAAGAAAAACGTTTTTCTGTCAAACCCTGTGTCAGGCGCGTATACAGCTTTTAACTTCTCGAAATGGGTCATACAGAAACAAATTATAAATTTAACATTTAGAATAACATTTTCTAATAGCAACATATATAAATATATATTTAAAATAAACCTATAATAAATCTGAAAATATTTTATCGTTTTATTTTATCGTTAATATACAGGCTGTTCCAGAACAGTATGCAGAAAAATTCGTTGATTAATAATCTGTGAATAAAAATTTATTTGAAGCTGTTGTTTTCGAGATATTAGTTAACATTTTCTTGACTGCAAATTCTTTAATTGTTTATTTTACAAATTCTAATTTTGCAATAAACAGTAGTAGAGATATATGTACAATATGGCAACTATCATAGAAATTAAGTCAAATCAATTTCCTATAACTCATATAAAATAATTATTTTAGATCAATATTAATTAGGTATATTAAAAATAATATTTCAATCTTCATTTATACGTGTCAAACAGCTAATAATCATAATATACATTTTTTATTCAAATGATTTTGTAGTTGAAAATTTATTTATAGATATAATAGTGATAAACTCATTTGACTACTTTAAATAATTTTCTGATTTCTTCATAATTTCTAGTGTATCTTTTTAATTCTTGGGGAGGGGTCATGATTAAATAAAAATGCTTGTTTACAGCACAATTGTTAAATCGAGTTTTGAGTAAATATGTAAGTATGTATATATGTAAATAAAAAATACGCATCGTAGAGTATTTATTCAGATCTTTAAAAAACATATTTTCCTGCTTCAAAATCTCAATGTAAATTTAATAAAAAAAATACTTAATAACTGAATTCACTGGTATATTATATTATAAAGTACCTACCTACGTATTTATTTTAAATTAATATATAAAATATTTAACACCCACTTTAGAAATAAAAACCGCTCCAATTTTTCCAGTATGGTCCTGGCACCAGTCTTGGACAATACCCCAGTGTTGGATACTTGTTTAATTAAATGTACTACATTAGAAATAGTTATTGAAATTTGATTACTGCCATTATTGAATTATAATCTATAGACACTTAATTCTAAAACAGCTTAATTTGATGACAGTCGGTAAATGGGTGTCAAAATGGTGGATATTTAAACTAATTATTAGTGTAATATATTTATTAATTAATTGCTTCAAATTTTACGATTCTAAATTTTATAACTTTTGTGTCGTAGTACGTATCATGTTGTAATCATTAGCAAGTGTCCATCACTGGGTGCACATTACTGGTAATTATTTGTCCATTGCTGGAGAAAAAACATAAATAAAATAACAAGTTATAATTTAAAAAAACAAACTATATTTGCGAACTTTGGTAATTCATTTGATTTAATAAGGTTCTTGTTTTATTAATAAAATGAGTTCAAATGAGTACAAAAACAGTAAACCTTGCTCTTATAACGTGCCAGTACCTTATGACTTTCAGGGTATATACGATTCTAAGCAACGTTCCTTTTTTGCTCATATTACTGGTACCAGCACATTATATGTATTATACATATATGCGCTCTTTTGCAATACGCTGCTTAGATGAATTAATTAAAATTATTGATCAAGTGTTTCAATGAAAAGACAACATTAATAATATTATTAAATTATAGACCAGGAGCTAGAAGGAAGTGAGTGGACATACCGGAAATTATGTTCAGATTCGTATATGCAATTTTTTTAAAGCGCGAAAAGGCCCTACAAAAGGAAAAAAAATTGACTGGCACCTTGATTTTTTCAGTTCTTTGAGGTCTCAGGTATACGAATCTGAACATAGTTGCCGGTTGTCATATTATGTCCACTCACTTCCTTCTAGCTCCCGATCTATTAGAAAATAATGTTTTTACAAAATTCAAATAATTGTTATTCGTTGAAATACAAATCTGACGAAAAATATGTAAATAATCTTTTTGGTAGAGAATTTAATTATCTTTAATTTTGTAAATAACTGTTTTTGCCCATATGAGAGCGTGAGTGAGAGGGCAATATGAACGCGCAGAGTAGAGAAACGTGCTTAGAAAAATAATGTTTTTTGAAACCAAAAATATTATTTTCACTCACTTCCTTCTAACGTCTTTACTACAAACAGTGCCGGCTTTAGGGGGGGGAGGCCAGGTGGGGCTGCGCACAGTAGGACATAAGTCTGAAAGTTAATGTAAGCTATATTTAAAAAAAAAGTTGGAGTCTGTAGGATCGCACCAAGCTGAGATATTAACTATTGAACTTATTTGTTAACTTAAATCAATTTTAATTGACATTTTCGGTGATTTTTGAACATTTTTTAGGGGAGAGAGGGCGGAAAAATAAATCTCGCCCAAGGCACCAGAATTGCTAAGGCCGACTCTGACTACAAAGGCTTAATCAACTTGGAATATTGTGTAAGAGTATTAATTAACACAATTTCATTTTAACATTATATTGAGTTATATCATATTTAAATGTAAAGTCAACCATTACATATTTAATACTTATACATATATAAATTCTATTGCGGTCATAAAAACGCGAACTCCGCGAAACCTGAGAAGTAACCAGGCCGTTAACTGTCTAATTATTACAGGTTTAATTATCCGGCATTACGCACTTCAGCGGCGATGTTCTCGCAACTGATTAGAGATGAATTCTCTCTCTCTTTCTCACACCCTAGCACAGGGGTGGCGTACTATATTTTACCAATAAATTTCGATCACAAGCCTGAACATTACATGGCTCGATATTACATATAATGAATAATAATAAAGTAAAACAGGTGCCACCTTTAAATTTGGAGATAGCGAGGAAATATGCTTTTAGATAGACTGGTAGGTCCCAAATGTTTACGTTTAGGGAGGGTACACTGTATATGCATATTATAAATTTTCAATGAATGTAGTATACTGAAAATGACATTTGGGAAAAGAGGCCGCCATATACTTTCCTAATCTAAGGTTAAAACGCTTGACTATACTTCTGCGAGCCGACGATAGCCGATTCGATCTTTTGCGGCACTCGAACGTGCAACTCCAGGGACCTTCTTTTTTTAGCACGGTTTTGGTACCGGTTTCGATTCTTAAAATTTTAATTAGGGTTTCGGTTTTGTAATTTCAGTGGGGTTCTAATTATAACAAATTCCGTAACCTTACACATTTTTATTGTTAAACTCGTACACTAGAAAAGGCTAAAGTACTGGCACCAGTCTTAACTGCTTTAAGAGCAAGGTATACAGTTTTTTTAGGATTGATGAGCTTCTTTTTTGCAATTCTCGTGAACTCTTGTTACTAATTAAACAAGTACCTCTTTATTTAATTACCAAAGTCCGCAAATATTGTTTTTTCTTAATTATAGCATTTTATTTTGTTTATGTGTTTTCTCTACTAATGGACAAAGTAAAACCAGTAATGGGTACTACGACACAAAATTAAAAAAAAAATAAAGATGATGCTATGATAATATAATAATTAATACATAGATTACAAAATAATTAGCTGTTTTACTAATAATATATACATAATTTAATACATTTAATTAAACAAGTGGGTATTGTTCAAGACTGGTACAAGTACCTTATACGATAATTGTTAGCTTACTTTGATATCAGCTTTTGTTTATTAGTTAATAGTAAACTAATGACTTACAAAAACAGGTATACATAAGTATACATCTATAACAAATAATCAATTAACATAATTAAAATTTAATTTCTAAATAATTGTTAGCTTACAATTATATATAAATCTCTATTGTTTTGGTAGAAATTCACTTTGTAAAGAATAATTAATTTAAGTAATGACGACCTTTTCGTTCGATCCATCTACCTCATTGTCATGGCTGGACTAATTATAAGTCAAACATGATGGCTGAAATTAAAATTTATCAAATTTATTTGTTAAATATATAAATAAATACATACAAGTTCGATTGTATATCAAGTACAATACACTTATTTCGCAAATGCCTGTAATTTACTTTAATTATCAAATCATAATTGAATAACTGAATAAACAACCATAGATGCATATTAATGTATCAAATCTAAATTGAACAATTGAATAAACAAACTATAAAAGCACGTCATATACATCTAATATATTATAACAAAATTTAGTTCAGTAATTGCGTCTTATGCATGCGCAAATGGATAAGAAATTGTTACGAAATAACATGAAATTTAACCATCAACTGGTTTAATAGTAATTTCATAGGTATCCGCTATCCATTTATAATAATACCAGATCAGTGATCTACCTGCACCGCCCCTGTTGATGCTCTCTTCCTTGGCACAACTCATAATTAATGCTTTACTAATCTTCATAATTTTTCAGCCACTCGTTCTATTGGCTTCGTTATTTATTCGTTTTCAGTATTAATTAAGAAGGCTTTTGAATGAATTTTTAAAAGATGACAGCTTAAAAAGGTCACTGCAGAATTAATACCGTAAAAAATTATAAATTAATTATACATTTTTAATTCATGTTGCAAAATAGCTCTATTGATTGAAATCTAAGAAGGTAAAAGTATAATAATTATGTATGGGTATTGGGTATATGATTGTCTTCCCCGGCGGTATTAGGGGGGAACTTCGTAAGCGCAAATGTCACAGATGGAGGGTTGTAATTAGTCTCATTCGATCCGACGGGAAAAATCCTACGAAAGTGTAGGGGTTTTAAACTAAAATTTACCTCCTATTTGGCATAGGAGCCGAGATATTTACGATTTTGTATAGTAAAAAAATGACAATTGATGCTTATATAGTCCCATTTATAATAAAACGAGTTTTAACCCTTAATCCCCCAACCCTTAAATACAATAGTATTAAAAATGTAAGCTGATTTTAATAGATTTTGTACATATAGCCAACCTTTAATATTTCGCTCCCGTCACAAATGGAGCTGTAATATTTAGTTTTCTTTTCGATCTGGTAGGAAAAATCTATCTCCTATCTTGCATAATAATTGTCGAGATAATTACGATTTTGAAATCCCATCTCTATACCGGGTGTTCCATACCACCCGTCCACTATGTTTTACGCCTATTGAAGATAGAGTTTTATGATAAAAAATTTACTATACCTATAAAAAAATGAATGTTCGTTTGTATGAGGCTTATAGACTCGGGAATTACTGAACTGATTAATATTTTACGAAAACCTAAGATTCAACATCAAAATACTAAAAAAATCTTTATCAAGTCGTGTTTTGTTTCCATGATGTCAAAGCATACAACTGTCATTTAGGTATATAAAAACATAGTAACCATTGAATAAAGAATTCTATAATTTACGGTTTCAGTATTTTATTACTTTAGGTCGTCTTTTTCAAATATTTTGTCGAGCAATTGGATGATTTTTGACATATGTTAACAATAAAATATTTGTAAATACGTATATTGATTGAAAATTGAAATATGTATAAAGAAACATTTCACTTCCATGAAAGGAAAAATATCAAAATTGATTGTGATTGTTGCCTACATATTTATTTTTATTGCTTCCTCGCAATATCGAAGATACGAGAAGCTATGTGATCGTTTCAGATTGAGACAAAAAAAATTTTCTCCGATTTCAAAATTTTAAATTGATTTATCCGTTTCACGTCAAGACAAACACTTTTCGTTCCGTGTCTGTTTGTCTGTCCGTGTGTCCGTCCGTCCGTCCGTCTGTCCCCTGAATCCTTGTCACACGCATAACTCATGAACCACTGAACCGATATTATATGAATTTGGTCGGATGGTTGGGTCTGGTTTGAGGACGGCCCCATTTCAAAATCATCAAAATCGTGTGTAAGGGGGAGGGGTGACATTCCAAAATATTTATTTTTTCAAGATATCTCAAGAACTACACATTTAACGTGAAAATTTTATAGAATCTTTTTTGTAGAGTATTAAATTTCCTATAATACGGGTCTACAACGTTTGTTGTAAAATATTCCCTTACAAAGATTTATCTCAATTTATTTTAAAAATTCGTGTTTTGTTTTTCTGAATTGAGATGTCAAAAAATTAAAAATATACGAAAAAATAATCAGGTGTGTCTTGAGAAAAATTTCGAACTAATATTTTTTAGTAAAATTGTATAAAAATTAAATGGTTAACCAATTCCAGGCAATTTATCTCAACATTATCGGTTTTTATTTAAATTGTTCAATAATTAACTACCTTTGAATTTAGCACGAGGAAGCACTGTGCATTTACTTGGCAGATGTTTTTTTATTTTTATACAAATTTTAAGACTGTTTCCTGGGAGATTGAAAATATAATTTTATACGATTTTCTTAGTAACTAATGAACGGATTTTATTTCGCTTTTCACTAATATAATGGATAGGTTAAGTTTAGGTCTATAATTTGTGGATATTTTGTATAAATTTCACGAAGTCGGAAAAAAACAATTCGTGGAGAACCAGGTGTTGTGAGCATGTTGAATATTTAAGGTCACTATGATTTTGTGGATATTAAACCGGGTAACACCGGGTCCAATACACTAGTCATTAATATTACATACTTCTATAATAAAGAAAATGGCATTTCATATACGTTATTCGTCGTGGTACAGTTACTACTGTGCCCCTTTATTTTTTTGAAAGCTAATTAAAATACACTTGCTCGAAAATAAGTATTTATAAACATTATCAAACAACTACAATGTTTTCTTTTGTGATATTTAATTAGGTGATAAAAACTCAAATCTTAAAACATACAATAACAATAAAACCGTTGGTGAAACATAATTACAACAAAAAGTACAAAAATTAAAATCCAAGAAATGTCTGTTGAAATCAATTTTTGTGGTTTTGTTTTTGAAATTACACACCGGAAATGAAGCGAACAATAAGGAATGGGATAATTATGATTTTATTATAGCAAGTAACTATGTACACAAAAACTTTTCGTTAATTTAAACGAGTATTTTACAACATTTTCTCTTTTGTAACAAACTACTTCAATGGTATAGTTAGCAAAAATTTATGTAGTTTGGTGGAATTAAAATGGAAATTCAGAAAAATTTTCTCTGGATATTTTAAAAATTATAATTATTAATTATAAAGTTCAACTCTAAGAAATATTAATTTTGAATTTATATTAATAATAAGATATAATAATACATGAAGTGTTGAATCCAAGTGTACTCAGGGGGTAGTCCATAAAATACGTACTCAAAAGGGGGGGGGGGATTTCTTAGCGTGATGATAGAGGATGAGGAGGGGGTTCGCACAAAGGTGACGTGATGCGATATTTGAAATACCTGCATCAATTTTATTCCTATTTTTTTAAACTGTAGATTTTATTTTGCACTCGCGATATAAAGGACGTTCTTTTTGTAATGATCACCTTTGACAATTTTCTTCGTACATAAAAATAGGTAGTATTTAAGCGCGCAATATTTTATATACTTTTTAATTCTGAGCATTATACTATAAAGTGTGACATTAAAAATATTTTTTTTGAGCAATAACATTTTTTTTTTTTTTTTTTTATGTATTATTAGGAAGGAGGTTGAAAAAAATATGATGCGGCGTGATAAAAAGAGGGGGGGGGGGGGGGTGAAGAAAAAATAGATAATTGATTTCAACAGGCCAATATCAAAACTAGCGTTATTGCCTGCACTCTTGCAATAATAAAATGTGAAAATTAAAATTGATTGTTTATTAACTGAATGTAAAAGAAGAATATCGATCCTATAGAAGAATATCTGGTCCTATTTTTGTATTTTTGTATGTTTGATCTTTCTTTAGTAATGAGTAATTTACTAATAACTTGAGATATTTATGTTCTACAATCCAACCAATCATTGAATATTTATTTATTTACTTATTAATTAATGTTGAGAAAACTATCACTTTATTTGTTTACATATTACTACCTATTTATAAAATATTAAATTTTTCAACATAAAAATAAATCAAAATAATGGTAAAATAAAAATGATTTAAGGCGAAGTTTTAAATCATTTATTATTTATTGAAAATCGTAATTGGGTTATCATGTATTACAGGCCATTACTCTTTATTGAAGTTATTTGGAGGTGAGCCAAATGTCATTTAATTATCGAATGACAAAACTTGATCAATATATTTATGTATATATATCATACTTAATTGTTTCTTAATAATTTAAAAATGTTCCATAAGGACAATATCATAGAAAATCTATTTTAAATAATTTGGTACTTATAACTGTGATTGATATGATACTTAAAACGATTTTTTTTGTGAATTTAATTGAAATAACGGTTAATAGGTTAAATAATTAATTCAAAGGTTCGATATACAAAATTAAGGTGACCATATTTCCCTAGAGATAGAATACGGAACATGTATCTCGAAGTGGAGGTGGGGGGAGGGGCAATGTGTAAACATTTTGCATATAATATATTGTCAAAGTATTACATAAAAGCACAATTATTATAAGTTGATCATTTTTGGTGGAATTAATTCTTATTTAATACACTTTTAGATTAATGAGAGATTATAATATAAGTTATATAAGGTATTCAAAATAAAATAAAGAAAAACTTTTTATCTGTGAGTGTTTTTTTTATATCATTGATAACCTTTTTTTTTTAAATGAGACGATAAATTGAATCTGATTTTAAGCAAAAAATAAACTTTTTTTTTATACCGAGACAATTTTTGCAGTTTTTCTGTTTCAAAATAAAATGTAACGAATTTTTATTTAAAAAATAAGCTGTAGGCAGAAAAACTTTTCAGATAAAAGTTAGTCAGTTTGGAGAGAGCAATATAATAAATGATTTAATTTTTTATTTGTGGATGTTCTTTGATTTTTTAAATGAAAACCTAAATTTTTAACCAACTTCAAACGAAGGTTCTCAATTCTTCTGTATATATTTTTTTCTGTATGTTCAGTTGTTCAGACATAACTCTGACAAACATGCACCGGTTTGGACGATTTTGACCAGACTTAAAAAAGGAGGGGTTTTCAATTTTGCTGTATACTTTTTTTTGTATTTCCGTTCTAGGCATAACTCTGACAAATATGCACCTATGTATGTGGTGAAACTTTTTTTGATTGAAAGAATATACTCTCGAGGTAGTTCCGTATACATTTTATCAAAATCTGACCATGGACTTCTTAGATACGCCACTCGAAGGGGAAAAAATAAAAAACATAAAAAATAAAATAAAACTGACTTAAAAAAAATAAGTTCCAAGCCAATAAAAGATTATTTAAGAAAAGAAAACCAACTTCAAAAACTGTTAAATTTAATTATTATTGTATATTTTTCAGGGTTTTTAATATTTTTTTAAGTCGGTTTATTTTATTTTTTTAATCCCAGATAATTGATTCCTCGCAATATCGAAGATATGTACGATCGTTTCAGATTGAGACAAAAAAAGTTCTCCAATTTCAAAATTTTAAATTGATTTATCCGTTTCACGTCAAGACAAACACTTTTCGTTCCGTGTCTGTCTGTCTGTCCGTCCGTATTGAAACTTGGTCGGATGGTTGGGTTTGGTTTGAGGACGGTCCCATTTCAAAATCATCAAAATCGTGTGTAAAGGGGAGAGATGACACCCCAAAATATTTCTTTTTTCAAGATATCTCAAGAACGACACATGTTACGAGAAAATTTTATAGAATATTTTTTGTAGAGCATTAAATTTCCTATAATATGGGTCTACTACGTTTGTTGTAAAATATTCCCTTACAAAGATTTATCTCAATTTATTTTAAAAATTCGTGTTTTGTTTTTCTAAATTGATATTTGATTGGATATATTAAATGTCATTTTGGCGTTTTAAATGTCACTTTGACGTTTTAAATGTCATTTTGACATTTGCATAAATTTAGAGTTAGATTGAAACTGTCAAAAAATTAAAAATATATGAAAAAATATTTAGGTGCGTTTTAAGAAAAATTTCGAACTAAGACTTTTAGTAAAATTTGTATAAAAATTAAATGGTTAACCAATGCCAGGCAATTTATCTGAACACTATCGGTTTTAGTGAATTTAGCACGAGGAAGCACTGTGCATTTACTTGGCAGATGTTTTTTTTCATGTTAAATATAAAATGAAAAACCAAAAAACAAAATACAACTTAACTTTTTGACAAAAAATCTCAACAAGAAAAATATAACAATACTGAAATCAGAAAATTTGATACAAGAAAGTAATATTTTTAACCCGATCTCAATATAACAAAAGTAACTTCACAAAATGAAAAATTGGTCATTAGTAAGATGAAAAGAGTACTACTTGTTACACTATTCTATAGAATTGAATAACAGCACATAACCTCAATTCTTAAACAAACGTCTTATCATTTATAACCTCTGTACAAACACTCTGATATGAATTAAAACTCTGACAGTTTTCACGAGTCGACGCATTAATCATGTGTTCTATGGGCTCCCGGCAACCCTTTAGGCAGTGGCGTAGAAGCAATATCCATACTCAACGATTTGATATATGAGTGAAATAAGGCGCCGATTTTTCTTTTTTATAACCATGGCCAGAGTTGGGAAGGCGGGGAAGTTTTAAAAAAAATCTTAAAAAATATTGTGCAATATTTAAATAGTTATATCTTTGATAATAATGATCACAATTAAATTTTTCAAAAAAACTTTTTAAGAAAAAATAAAATCGACTTAAAAAATCATCAAAATACTGAAAAGTAAATAGTATCTAATTAAAAATAACAGTTTTTTAAGTTTTATTTCTTAAAAAGTTTTTTATTTTTTTTGTTGAATTGAGAACATGCTCCTTATTTGAAGTCAGTTAAAAAGAAAATGTCTTGAAATCTTTACTTTAAGATCTTTTCAAAAAATGTATTTTCATTTACATCCTAAAAAGTTACAGGCCAATAAAAAAGAGAAATTTTTGCAGCGTACGTCGATTTTTGAGTATTACGATTTTTTTCAGTTGAAGTTTGCAGCTAAAATCGTTGTAAAGCCAACCATATGCAACATTCATTTCGATAACGCTTTACCAGCATTATAACAATTCATAATTCGTATAGTGTAGCTTTGCTAAAAATCTATCAATCTTCGATTGCTCCAAAGAATTGAAAAGTAGACTCTTAAAGTTTTGCATTTTTTTTAATTTGTACGATAGTTTGTTCAACTTAGAGGTTCATGAAGTAAATATGATGGATTTTACTGAAAACTTCAGTAACTCGATGAAAAAAATCGTAGAAAAAAATAGGTCTAGGTTCTTTCAAATGGCATGTTTAAAATTTACACTTTGCACACGCTGTCAGATTTGTAAAAAAAATTCGGCGCAACCTTTATTGGCTTGTAGCTTCTTACCAATGTTACAGCTATTTGAATATTGCACTTTTTTTAGGAAAATAAAGATTCCTTTATTTTTATTGACGAGCGAATGTTTTGTTTAATTACAAACAAGCTTCTCTGGAATCACGCCTAGGGGAGCGATTGCGCACCTTTTTTTCATTTGTAGTTTAAATATTTGGAACTCACTTTTAAAAATAAAGGCGTACCTACTTGCATTAGCAAAAAAGAATACTATAAAGCTATATAGTAAAAATTGATAAGATATAGAATTTACAATATTAGTTATGAGATTTGCATTTACCCTTTCCCCAAGAAAAACGATATAATTTAAATTACTTAAATTTGTTTTATGTATATAGGAGAGTTATAAAGTCAATATCATTTTTGTGTTCTTTTGCATTAATAGTAAATACGCTCCTGGATATAGGTCTAGTTTATATTCCGATCTGAAAGTGTAAAATCATTGTCTACTTCAGAGTCATCAAATAAATGTTATTTGGATTGTGAAACTTTATGTATAAGTTCTTGTTTTGTTTTGTAGATTTTTTTCGTTTTATACTGCCTACATTTTCTTATATTACAATTGTTATGTTTTCTATGTACTTACTTTTTGTATTCGTAGAATATTTTCTTAGAATAATAAAGTACAGTAATACCTCCATTCACGCGGTTTATTGGTTCCATAAAAACAGCGCGTAATTGGAACACTAGAGATTTCTCCATTTACGTTGTGTTTTTAACTATTTCCACTATTTTTTACAACCGTGTAATAGTGAATCCGCGTAAACGAAGGCCACGTAAATGGAGGTATTAATTATTTCATTAATTAATTTTGTATCAAGTTTAACATATTTAAATACTAAAATTCGCAGTATCAAATATTTATTGTCACAAAATTTACTTATACAAATTTCAATAGATTACATAATAATTTAATCGCGCAAATATATATGAGTACTATAAATGAAGAGTACTTATTTATCTAGCAAATGAGTTTCAAAATATCTATCTTTGTTTGGTACATGGAGAAATGATTTAAATATTATAATAACCAAATGGCAAGAGTCTACTAATTTTGTGATGAGAGAATTTCAATGAAAACTGGACTGCATTTCACTGTACCTATGTAAAATAATTTCTTTTTAATTTAATTTAAATACACAGAATGTTAATGTGACTGTATTATAACGTTCTAGGACAGTGGTTCCCAAAGTGTGCGTCGCGGCTTTGCAGACTTATCCATACCATTAATATAAATGAATAAATTTGTTCATTTATATAGTTTCATTACATTTTGACTTAGAGAAAACCTTGGTTCAAAAAAGATGCCGCGAATCGAAAAAGTTTAGGAGCCACTGTTAAATAGGTACCTATTTAAATATGCCGCAATTTAGAAATGATCGAGATGGAAATCTGCGGTAGACAGTTGCTCTCCAATAGATTGAACTAGATAATAGCTTTATGCACTTTGAAATGCAAAGTTAATGATCTCCAATTAACTAACGTTTAATTGAAATTCTACCTTACCGTCGACTGTCATAAAAAAACCCAAAGCAAATCGATAGATTCCGTTTAAAACGCAGGAATTTATTAAGGTAGTTTTCGTGCAAAATATCATTTCGATATATCGAATTTAAAGAAAAATCATGAGATAAAAAAAATATGATATCTATCCGAATGTGAAATTTTAAAGAGATCGACCGTTTTAAAGTCGAGATAATTACCATGAGTTTCTAACTTTTTAGGTTTCCGTAGAAAACTAGGAAACCTTATAGTTTCGCCATGTCCGTCCGTCCGTTCTCAAAAATTTTAGACCGATTAAGATGAAATTTGGTATATGGACGAAGACTGAAATCCCAAAAACAGAAATGATAAAATTTTTGAAAAAAAATGTTTTTTGGACCCTCTTTCCATAGACTGAAAAGTATATTAAAAAAATCCATTAAGAAGGGTGTCTTTAGATAGGTCTCCTAAAATGCAATAAAAAATTTTATATGATATTTTGATTTTAAACCTTCAGTCACGATATATTTGCGTTCAGTCGTGATCAGAGCGTCCCCTCCCTCTATTTTCTAAACTATCAATATAAAAAATCTGAAAAAATTCGAGAATGTAGCTTTCACTGAAAATTATAACGAACACTGTCAACATTTTTTTAGACCCCCTCCCATAGACTGAAAAGTGAACTCACTTTTTTTTTCACTTACCCCATTGAGTGGGGTATCTTTAGATAGGTCTCCTAAAATGCAACAAAAAATTTTATATGACCTTTTGATTTTAACCCTGTAGTCACCATATATTTGCTTTTCAATGTTGTTATCAGAGCGCTTCCTCATTCTACTTTCTAAACTATCGATGCAAAAATCTATAAAAAAATCCAGAATGTAGCTTTTAGCTAGTACTTTCAATGCAAATTATAACGAACACTGTAGCTAGAATAGTTTATAAAAAAAAATTGAAATAGCTCTTGTTTATAAATTGTAATGACTACGGAAACTTATCACGTGCGTGCCCAACTCGCACTTGGCCGTTTTTTAACTTTTAGGACCGTTTTTTTAATTTTCAAGACTAAACACTTCTACAGATTTTAATTAAAAAACCTACCAAAAAGTAAAGGGTTCTTATTCTGATATGTTCTAAAAAAAATTGAAAAATGATTGACCGTTTTGTTTTTGAAATACAACTGTCTATAAAATGTATGTTAAAAAAATCCAAAACATTGAGCTTACATATTGTTAACATGGATCATGCATAAGCGAGCTTTAGATCCAAGTCCAAGCTCATAACGCATAACTTTGGCTAGTGTAAATGCGGCTTTACACCCCAGGTCGATATTTAACCGCCCCGCGTGTATCCGCCACCCCCGCGCGCGCGCGCTATCCCTCTATTCTACCCCCAATGCTCCCACTGCCGGGCGCGCCCTCTGTCGTTGTTATAAATTAACTATCTCGAAACTACGTTATCTGACACACGCTTGCTCTTGCATGTGGTTTAAAACACTCAAGGCGTTACACTCGGGTCAATCTAACCCCCCCTCAAAAAATTATTAATGTACGTAATATTTGCTACATCATTCTCTCTTTGTTTTTCACTTGAAAAATTGGCTATCCTTTACTGGGTTAATTTTAATGGATCGCTCGAGGTGCAGTTTTTGTTTTATCCTACGTTACCAAATTTTATAACTTTTTACGATTTTCTTTAGTCGCTATTTGATTAGTAATTCCGGTATTGATATCCGTTATTTTATAAAATTTTTGTTGCTTGAATTAGTTTATCTAATTAGTGTCGAATTATAATTTTTTTACCTCTTATTTTACTTACATATTATCGTTTCGTATTTAATTTTTCAATTCACGCTATCGTAGGTATATTTTTTACTTTCTTATACCCATGTATGTATATGAAAATACATATAGGGTCAACTGGGGTAAAAGTGAAACAAAATACAAATCTTTCATGTTTTTTGACAGTTAACGATACAAATTCATACTTTAATTTTTTCTACTAGATGCGCTTATGAATAACCATTTTAAATACTTACGTCATTTGAACTGTACGATACAACACGGACTTTAAAAATGAAAAAAGTGTGTTTCATTTTTAACCACTAATTTGGGAAAATGTGAAACAGGTAAGGGAAAAGGAGAAACAGGCCTCTAATGGAAAATATTTATCGAAAAATTAAAAGAAAAGCTACAAAGGCAACTTTGATTTATCTTCTTTGTAGCATATCAATGTGAAATTGTAATTTTAATTAATATCTGAGCTATACAGAAAGTTATGTGTAAAGAATTAAAATTTAATTCACACGTTTTGAGTTTTGACATCGACTAACAGCGAAATTTGTAGGGGTGACACATCACTTATTAGGTGATTCATATTTTCAGGTCGCTTTAACATACCTTTAATGATGATGTCAGTTTTTATAATTCTCCTATAAATAAATAAGTTTTTTAGTTGCAAGCTTGTTTCACTTTTACCCCATTTTTTTGGTGTTTCATATTTACCTCGCTCGACCCTAGTATAAGTAAGTATTTTCGAATTTCGGATTTAGATGGAATTATCCATTTTGACCTTCCCTGAATCCATTCTGACTATTTTTGCCATGATATATGTGTGTCTGTCTGTAGAAGCTATAACTCAAATAGTACAAATCGTAGAAGAGTGAAATTTTATATTTAAGATTAATTTTTGTCTGGGAAGAAAACCTATTTTTGAAAACGATCATTCAACTGGATACGGATATTTACTGATGTCGATTTTTACATTTTTCGGATTATTTTGGAAACAGTGCGAATTAGAGAAAAATATCCAAGTTAAAAATTGTAGGTAATATTATATAAGATATTTGTGATTTATATTCTATTCATTTAAAAAGAAATATACTTATAGATTTTATTGAATATCTTACCGTGTTTATGCATAAAAATTAAACTTTATTTTAGATAGCGACAACATATTTAATATCTTTTTCCCATCATATCGCATTGTCAGTTATTTTAGTTGCCATTAAAACGTTTAACTATACAGTTTTTTTATAATACATGTGTCACATTAGTTACTATTAATAATATTATCACATACGTCAAGATCTATGACAATTGACTTGTGCTTGCGTTCTTCTAAATTTATTACGACCAATATAATTAAATGCTATTAAATATACAAAATACAACTTCACTATGTAATTATCATCGTAAAATATTGACTTATCTTTCTGTTATTATTATTATTATTTTTTTATTATTATTATTGTAATATTGATAATGATAATTAATTCTGTATTTCAACTTTTCACTTTATTTTCTATACAAAAAAACATACTTTTAACGAAATCTAAATTAAATTTTTTTAGTCAATTTCATGGTTCAAATTTCAATTTTAAGATATAAAAATAAGAAGGAACATCATAACTTACTTTACAAACAATAATTTTCGTTATTTTTTATGTAATTTTTCCCGTAGCTCCAATGGCAGATATTTATATTAAGAGAAGGAAAATAAAGGTATATTTTGTAATTACCTACTAAAATTATTTTAATGAATATCAGTTTAACATCATAACATAGTTCTGGCCACGACGATTTAGCATTGTCGACAATACCCGCTTAAAACAGGGCCAAGTCTGATAAATAACCATTTCCGCTAATTTTGCCTAGCTGCGATATGCACTGCTGACATTACCCGAGCACTGCCGACGCTGCACACCTTGCGGACTTTGCTCGTAACATATATAAAACAAGGATTTCTTGGCCCAAGCGTGTATGATACCTATGTATATTGATAACACTAGGCAACACCGAAAAATACTCGAGCAAGATATACCGTGAAATTTGTAGGTGATTACACTCCTAATACTAGAAAAATATTAGTTTTATTCAGTCACATCTCAGAGTTAGTATACTTATCACTTATTCCATTTATCTTGAGGATAGATACAAAAATATCGCTGTTTATATAGTTTATGATAGCTCCATAAAAACATAGTTAAAGTAATTATTATCTTGATATCTTTATACTGCTATATTTGTGGTTTATATACACCAAAAAGTAAAAATAATTCGGGCAAAAAGTAAAAATAATTTCATACACAATACATTTCAAGTGAGTGACTGGAGAAGGAAAATAGAACCCTACAATGCTTGCCGACTACTGTTGGTTTTTAATCCGGGAACTCCGACCTCAAACTACAAACGACAGATAAAAGAAATTAAGAAAATTTCGTTTTTTAGTTTTCTTTTTTAAAAATAGCATTAAATGTTGAAAAAAAATATACTTTTCTCACATAATTATGACGGGACTGAAATATTTTATTTACGTTTCTACACTATAGGAGGCATAAGGAATACGAATCACATAAATTCGTTTGCGAGGAAAAAAGTTTTTTTTTGTTGCCTAGTGTAATTTAAGTACCTACCTAATAAATGGATTGTTAATGTGTGCAAGTTTTCGAAATATTGCCATCTGAACATTCATTTATGACTCGTCGTATTACCCAGGTATCAAGTACCATTCAAATAACATTAATTAAATTAAATATAATTTTATCATGTCAGGTTGAGTAGACACGGCTTATAAAATTTAAACCGTTTGACGATTTATGTGAATTTAGTAAAAAATACACGGTGACATTTTTTTTGTGAATGCCGTGAATATTTTCAAAGTTAATAACACGCAATTTAAAGTTTCTTCAGATTTAATTTTGTTTAACTTTTGTAATATATATAGAAGTATTTATATTTTAAATTACGTTTTCAGAAAAGTAAAGTACTTTCTAAGATTTTATGTGTTTTATAACTATTGAAAAACTCATTATGGTTTCTTGTATTTTAAATATTTAAAAAATGGTTTACAAGATAGTATTATGTAAAAAGTAGGAGTGATTATTAATTGTTAGTTCTTTAAATGTAAACTCAAATAATATTCTTATAAAGATTTTGTCTGCCTGGGCATTTTTTTTTCAGGCAGCACTTTCGTCTTTATTACGTGTTCTTCTTTACTAACGAAAAATGGGCACAAGGGATGTTTTTCGCATTAAATAAGCTACGATCTCTTTTCTTCATATTTCCTAAAACAATTTATCGAATTTTAGAAGAGCTAAAGATCAACTACATTTTTTTTATACCAGAATACAAGAAATGTAAATTGGCGCTGCATTGATCAAATTTCGATTTATGTCCGATATTACAGTCTAGCTAACAAAATTTGCTAGCTTGTAAAACTTTCAAATGGAGTATTAAACTTATGTGACAGTTCTCTCGGAGTTTCATGAAGTGTTTGACAAGTTTCTCGCACGCGTGTTAAGTAAGTGATGTTATGAAAATTATTTCGTATGGTTAGAGTCACCAACTGTGATATAATAAGTTGAAGTATCACTGTTCCAAATTCTAAAACAAATGATAGATAATATCACAACATTAATATTTTAGCTTTAATTGTCTATATTAATATCTGAACTTTTGAAAATCCGTGATTCCAGAAATTACGGGCCCTAGGCAATTGTCTAGACCAAAGTCTAACCCAGGTATATTTGGAATGTTTCTTTTGAATTCTATGATATATGAAAAATGATGAAAAAAACTAATATGAAGAGATAATCGGGACTCTTTCTCCAGAAGTCAAAATATGTAATAATATAATATGTAATATAGAATAACTTTTTAGCAGTCGTTTGGAAGGTAAAAAAGCCTGTAAATTACTTTTCATTAAATTTAATTTATCATTGCTTAATTTTAAGTATTAATTTTTCTCTAAATTAACATTTACACAAAAATACCAACCTTCCCAATATCCACATCTGCATCCTCATCCGCTAAAACGACATCCGTTAAATCCATATTCAGTACCTTTTAAGAAAATAAAAAATAATCTACTATAAAAGTAAATATAAAAATGATTTACTTTCGCCTGAGTTAAATATTTTGAACGAATCCATCCGAATGAAATCCAGACACATGAATATGTGTTTTTTGATTTGTGAATAATTTTAATTCAGAGATCAAGGTGGCTGTCGTCTGCATTCGAGTCCGCTGCTGCTCTGTTGTTGAGCTTCACATTAAATCTCAACCGTACCGGGCTAGCGTTTCAAATCTGCTTTATCCTGTCATACGAGTGCATCACACGTAAAACTTATGTGATAAGGGTTAAAATATGTTTTCTCGTATCCTTTTTACCTCTTTTACTATTCAGTCTTCATTATGAGTACGTCTGTGACCACCAGTGGTGTATCTAACACAGTGCCGGCCTTAGCAAATCTGGCACCCTGGGCGAGATTTATTTTTCCACCCTCTCTCCTAAAAAAATGTTAAAAAATCACCGAAAATGTCAATTAAAATTGATAAATTAACAAATAAGTTGAATAATTCATATCTCAGCTTAGCGCGATCCTACAGACTCAAACTATTAATTTAAAATATAGCTTACATCATTAACTTTAAGACTATCAAATGCTCTAAGACCAGTCGAGACCTCCTTCCCCTATTATGAACAAATTAAAATTGATAAATTAACAAATAAGTTGAATAATTTATATCTCAGCTTGGCGTGATCCTACAGACTCAAACTTTTTTTTTAAATATAGCTTACATCATTAACTTTAAGACTATCAAATGGCCTAAGACCGTCGAGACCTCCTTCCCCTATTATGAACAAATTAAAATTGATAAATCAACAAATAAGTTGATTAGTTAGTATCTCAGCTAATACCTTATTAAAGGTTTTCTGGGTTGCTGAATAAGTATTTGTTAGTTATCAGCTATCAAATAATCGATTTTTTTTTTACAAATTAACATTGTTTATATTTAGCTATATTTTTTGCTTAATCAGGTTTAACAGATCGACAAAAAATTTAAAGATAAAAAAAAAGTTTACTCAAAAATTACAGCCTGTACACTTATTTGAACCAAAAAAGTAACTTATGCCCCATTGTGCGCCGTCCCACCTGGCCTGACGCTTCGGGCGGTCATCCTGGTTCACCCCCCCTCCTAAAGCCGGTACCGATCTAACATTTTTATATATAAATAATGGGTTGAAAAGTCCTTAGCCTAAGAAACGATTTTTTCTATATACGAAAAAACTCTTTCATTCTTCAACATAATTACATAATATATTGTTCCAATGGTCTTCTAATATTTCGATACCGGTCTCACAGTGGTTCACGTCAAGTTCCTCAAAATAGCCGATTATTTCCAACTTGACCTCTTCATTAGAGTAAAATCTTCTGCCAAAAAGTCACATTTTCAATTTCGGAAAAAGGAGAATACGGTGAGTGCGGAACCAATTCATAGCGCAATTCCTTCAATTTATCGGTCGTAACGTGAGCTTTGTGAGATGGTGCATTGTCTTGGAGAAACTGCATTTTTTTCTTCACCATTTGCGTTTCTAAAGAAATTATTTTTTATTATGTAGGTAATCGAATTTTCTATTTTTGTAAAATCGCAGTTAACTGTAAAAAAGCAATGGTTACTTAAAGTTATACCTAGGAGGGGGGTACTGTGACAAGGGAGGGTAAGGGGTCAAATAATATGCAACGTCACATTACATTTCATTTAGGCGCATTTTGGTAATCATAAAAATACTAAAAAATGTGTGTGACGTAGTATTAGAGAGTTTGTTATCTAACAAATTTGTTAAATATGGCGGGTATTGAACAGCTGTAGTTTGACACATACTAGAGAATTTTAATACTTGTCTCACTTTAATCAATGCGGTTGTCAAAGAGGAATGAATGTATATACCAATTCCATTTGCGAGATAAATAGCGGTCAAAATCCTCTTAAGACTTAAATCAAAATACTTTATATTTATTAAATGTCAATTTATAGTGCCTTTGCGATTCACATAGATGCAACGAACGGTAATATGGGACTTTGAAATTGCCTATGGGGTTAAAAAATTTAGAAAACATTTTTTGGTAGTATTTTAAAGAATCAATTTTACTTTCTTATAAGTACCTATGTTTATGAAATATACATATTATTATATTATAATTAAGTAAAGTAAAGCCGTTTTTTTTTTCGAAATCCGAATTTTGATGGAATTTTCCATTTTGACCTTCGCTGAATCCATTCTGACTATTTTCGCCATAGTGTCTGTGTTTGTAGACGCTGTAAATCAAATACGACAAGTTGTAGAAGGGTGAAATTTTATATTTAAGATTAATTTTTATCTGGGAAGAAAACCTTCTATTTTTGAAAGTGATCTTTCAACCGGATACTGATTTTTACATTTTTCGAATTATTTTTAAAACAGTGGGAAATAGAGAGAAATATTCATGTTAAAAATTATAAGTTATATTATTAGATATCTATAATTTATGTTCTATTCATTAAAAAAAATTAATTACATTTCAAATGGTTCATAAAAGAGAAGAAATATCTAACATGAGTGCTATGGGACTTTCTTATACGTATTACATAGATTGAACAGTGTACTTGTTTGCCATAAGATACCATAGAAATTTCTTATACATAATACAATCAACAGTATGGGTGATTCTAATTAATTAAGTAAACAAATTATTTCTGGCTAAATCATAAATCAAATTTATAGTGATCGTTTTAAAATTAATATTAATATAAAATTTCATCCTTCTATTATTAGTCGTTAAAAATTATTTGACACATGTTGTAGAGAATATTATTTTCTATAATTTACGTCCCATTCATTTTTATTCTATATTCTTTCATTAATTTGTCAGTATTATGTATAAGAAAGTCCCGTGGCTCCCATGTCAGATATTTTTAGATTAATGCCATTTCTCATATATTATTAAATAATCACTATAATTATTTAACACTTAATGTTTCTATTGCAGTGACGTAGCCGTGATGCGTTGAGCGGGGGTCAGCCGCAGCCCGCGACCGTGGCGCCCCGCGGCCCCCCTCGGCACCGCCACAGTTGCTGCCCCCGCTCCCGCTACAGCTCGCCACGGAGGCTTCGCGTCTCGACGCTCACAGGTAAATACACTATCTTCTTTACCTACCCACTCGTTGTGTGTACCTATGTTTAATTACAGATTGAATTATGATGTAATGAAATTAGTTATATGTTAGTTTTGTTATTTATTGTATTCCACACTGTTGATAAATGTCTAATAACTTAACCAAAATTATTTAGCAAGTGTAAAACAAATACTGTTCAAGAAAAATAAGTCACATGCGAGTCGATCTTCCTGCTATTAGTGTTTCGTATTAATAAAAAATAGCTTTTATTTTTTAAGGCACTTTCACGTAAATTTGGGATTTTTAAATGCCAATTCGTTCGTTTACCCATAAGTTGTCATTCATGAGTCACAATTTTCTGTCTCAATTGTTATGAATAGCTTTTATAAATAAACTGTTTTGGATAAAAATATTCGTATCCGAATCTGAAACCGAAAAAAAAAAACTACCCCTATCCGAATCTGTAGAATAAATATCCCTGTTCGTATCCGTAACTTGTAAAACAACCCTATTAGATACAGCGTTTTTTTTTTTTAAGAAATACACATAAAAAATGTGTATTATATTTGTAAAAGTTCAATAAAAAATATTACCTAGAAATGACAATTATTTTTTAATAACTGTTTAAATTTTTTTTTTGATCTACTATTTGTGAAAAACTTAATTGGCAATTTCAAATAATTTTTAACAATCAAAAAAGATATTTACACCAAATTCTGTTTTCACACGAATTTTTTTTACACGATTTTGAAATAGCACAGTCGATAACAATAAAACAAATATTTTTTACACGTATTATTATTATTATTTAGTATAAAATTTATACAATTTATTATTTTTGTACATTGAAGTTATTTTTCATGTTAAATTTTCCTTTTAAATTAAATAAATAAATAAATATTTTTTTATATAGTGGTAGGCTGTACGTATCTACCGTGCAAAAACAGAATTATGGGTGTATTAAAGTATAGCAAACTTTGTTAATGATCAGTAATTACTATACCTGAACACAGGCTATTTTTCTCCTGTATTATGATACCGGTATTTATATAATAAGTATTAAAATAAATTTATGTAACTGTAATTTTCTAAATAATAAACGTTTAATAATAATATTTCTAT
Organism: Sialis fuliginosa; assembly: GCA_961205875.1. Lineage (NCBI taxonomy): Eukaryota > Metazoa > Arthropoda > Insecta > Megaloptera > Sialidae > Sialis > Sialis fuliginosa. The sequence continues at coordinate 12,700,168 of OY540809.1, read as the reverse complement.
TTCTAATGTATTAACTAATTTTTGACCATTTTTGTATAATTTTATGTATAAACATCTTAAAAATGATATTCAAAAGGAATTATAAGCGATTTTTTTTAGAGCTTATTTACCAGTGTCTGAACGAACGAAGCAATCTAGGTGGTGAAAACTGAGTATATAAAGGGGCACCATAATTCGGTCTCAAGCCAAAACAGAAGCAAAATCAGCAACCGAAAACCGCCAAACCGACATGGTCTCAAAAAAAAGTGGAAACTAACATCGACGTTTGCATGTAGTAAAACAGTTTTCAAACAAACTTTAAACTCATTTTTATCGAAAACACGTTTTTAAAAACTGCGGAAAACGTAACTTGGCCATTTTCCATCCGACCGACTTGACATTTTAACTACAACTTGTTAGATGGATTTTACATTGGAGTACACACGATTTTTACGATTGGTTAACAATTACGGTTTTAATAAAGTTGTTTTTTTCGTTAAAAACACGATTTTTTGTTCAAAGTGATACAAAATTCGCTTACAAAAAAAAACTGACTTTACAATATGAAAGATTGCCAAAAACTCTTTCAAAATTCACTACCATCTTGATTTTTTTAAATTGAATAGAACGAGTTTTGGAACTCACCTCCTATCATAAAATATATATTTTATGATAGGAGGTGAGTTCCAAAACTCGTTCTGAAACTAGCTGGGCCCACACGGCTTCGCCCGCTTGGACTACGGAATTATTGTTACAAATCATTTTTGTTCTGTTTAAATTTAAAAGTTAATAATTGAAAACAAAATAAACAACTGCCGGCCGAGCGCTGAATCGTCCCTCTCCCCGCGACACTTCATCTAAGTTCGCGCGAATTGCCGCGAATAATATGTTATTTTATGTATATTTCACGTTATTTCCTAAACCAAAAAACCAAATTATGTAAAGGGCAAATTATATCTACATTAAGTACTTATGACGATGAAATCATTTATTTCGATATGGATTAATGTTTTGTAGGTCATAAGTCCATGTAAACAGAACCCAAATATTTTATGTTTTCTTTGTAACATAAAAGCAGTCATTGTGGCTTAAATATAAAAGTTAGACATATGCTGTCGCGGACTTTATTGTAGAACTTTTGATTCTACACAATTCTTTAATACATTATTTTGATGTATATTGAACGGTTTAGGCAGCGTATTACAAAACAGCGCGCCGACGGCAAAAATTTTTCCGACTTGATTTACTATTATTGTCACTGCTTAGTTGTTATGTTACCTAACCTAACAAAATATAGCCTATAACCTGGCCAGAGAACGTACCTATGAATTAAAAAAAAAACACGTAAATCGGATAAGTGGTTCTCGAGTGATAAGCGCACGAACGGACAGACAGACAGACAGAGAGACGTTGAGCTTTATATACCGGGTGTTCCAGACCACCCGTCCACTATGTTTTACGCCCAAACTATTGAAGATAGAGTTTTATGATAAAAAATTTACTATATATATATCGACCCTAAAGAATTTCAGGAAAATATTTTCAACCCCCTAAAACTCTTTCTTGGGGGGTAGTTTGAGGGGTACATGCCCGTTTCTCAGCAAAATCAAATGGAACGGTATATCCAAAAGTAGATAATTTTGAAGATCATAAAAAAGTAAGAAGCTTTTGTAAAAAAAACTTTTCCATACATTCAATTGTTTAGAAAATATGGCGACTTGATCCAAAATTTTAAGGTTTCACTAAAATTGCTCTAGTTTCGTTAAATATTAATGAAATTTTATTTTTTAAATTTGTTTTGAAAGTAGAAACAACGAACTTTCTAATGATGTATGATTATTTGAGCTTTGGATAATTTAAAGTGTCAAACGCGACATGTCAAAAATTCAAAACTTCAATTGGGGATAATTTAAAAATTTTAAATGGAATGGTATATCAATTACTACTTTATCTTAAAAAATATATTTAAATTAATAACTTTTGTTAAGAAAATTATAAATTTTATTAAAAAAAAAAAAAAAAATTATAATTTCAAATTTAAAATTTTCTTAACAAAAAATGTTAAATTAAATATATTTTTTAAGATAAAGTACTAATTGATATACCATTCCATTTAAAAATTTTGAATTATCCCTAATTGAAGTTTTGAATTTTTGATATGTTGCGTATGACACTTTAAATTATCCAATTCTCTAATAATCATACATCTTTAGAAAGTTCGTTATTTCTACTTTCAAAACTAATTTTAAAAATAAAATTTCATTAATATTTAACGAAACTAGAGCAATTTTAGTAAAACCCTAAAATTTAGGATCAAGTCGCCAGATTTTCTAAACAATTGAATGTATGATCTTCAAAATTATCTACTTTTGGATATACCGTTCCATTTGATTTTGCTGAGAAAAGGGCATGTACCCCTCAAACTACCCCCCAAGGAGGAGTTTTAGGGGGTTGAAAACATTTTCCTGAAATTCTTTAGGGTCGATATATATAGTAAATTTGTTATCATAAAACTCTATCTTCAATAGTTTGGGCGTAAAACATAGTGGACGGGTGGTCTGGAACACCCGGTATATTAAGGATGATATACGTTGTACAACTAGTGTTCAATCTAGGGGATGTCTGGTGAAGTAATATTCCCTCCGGCTTAAATATAATAATTTCTATATCCCAATATAAATGTAGTAGAAATATTCATCCCAGGAGTAAACTCTTTGGTATCAACATTGGATATAACCGTTTTAGTAAGTGTTTGTCTGTGATCGCTAGACTGAAAACTGCAAACTTACATACAACTGTAATATTTTAATATTAAACTTCATATATATGTGTAGTACAAGAAAACCTCATCTTTTTGATAAATGTCTTTTAACCGGAAACCAATGTTACAAACAATGGTTTATAAAATATAGGGCCTTTTCCTGTCTAAAATTCCGAAGTAATTTCATTCTTAACAATAAATGTCGTTAATATTATTAGTATATATATTTATATATACTTTATATACATATATTTCATGAGTTATGCGTGTGACAAGATTTTAAGGGACAGTCAGACACACAGACAGAAACGGAAAGATCAAGTGAACATTTTGAAATCGGAGAATAATTTTTTTCTCTTTGAAAAATGATCACAGCTTGCTTTCTTAAAAAGTTTTCTATTATCTTACCGTCGACTTAAAAAACTGTAAAATTTAATTATTACATACTTCTGTGTTAGATTTTTTAAAGTTTTTTTCTTTTTTTCTTTTTGAGTGGCGTATCTAAAAAAGTAATCGGGATTATTCTCTTTCAAATGCTCGAACATACATACATAAAAACATCTGCCAAGTAAATGCACAGTGTTTCTTCGTGCTAAATTCACCAAAGGTAATTAATTATTGAACAATTTAAATAAAAACCGATAGTGTTTAGATAAATTGCCTGGAATTGGTTAACCATTTAATTTTTATACAATTTTACTAAAATATATTAGTTCGAAATTTTTCTTAAAACGCACCTGATTATTTTTTTGCATATTTTTAATTTTTTTAAAATTTCAATCTAAATCTAAATTTATGCAAACGTCAAAATAACATTTAAAATGTCAAAATGACATTTAAAACGCCAAAATGACATTTAATATATCCAAGCAAATATCAATTTAGAAAAACAAAACACAATTTTTATAGCAAATTGAGATAAATCTTTGTAAGGGAATTTTTTTAAAACAAACGTTGTAGACCCATATTATAAGAAATTTAATGCCCTACAAAAAATATTCTATAAAATTTTCACGTAACATGTGTCGTTTTTGAGATATCTTGAAAAAATAAATATTTTGGGATGTCACCTCTCCCCCATACACACGATTTTGATGATTTTGAAATGGGACTGTTCTTAAGCCAGACCCAACCATCTGACCAAGTTTTAACAATATCAGTTCAGTGGTAAAGTATTTGTCTTGACGTGAAACGGATAGATCAATTTAAAATTTTGAAATCGGAGAACATTTTTTTGCCTCAATCTAAAACAATCACAAAGCTTCTCGTATCTTCGATATTGCGAGGAAGCAAAAATATATTGATTGAATTGATTGTAATCGTTTAAAAACGAGTTTTTGCATTGCATGTGTCTATTAGTTCTGAATTTCCCCCTAGATTTTTTTACTCCCCCCTCCCACCTCCATCAATAAAAATTCTAGATTCACTCCTGCTATCGTATATAATAAAAATTCCAACCATATGCTACAAATAAAACACATTGAATATCAAATTCAAACGGCAAAAAGTTTTCATAAAATCTACGAAAACCGCACATTTTTCAACGGATCCATTCTGTTCCATAAATTCGCGGAAATGACCTGGTTTAAGAATTACAAAGTGTCTACGGACACGTCGATCGAAGTTTACTTAAAATGCAAACTATGTTCATTTTGGACTGAATGAAAAATAAATGAGGGCCGCAATGTTTTATGAAGCAATTCAGCGGCTCGGCCGGCAGACGGTGATGTTATGCAAGCCATCCCAATAAAATGCAGAACGCTTATATGCTGCTGACGGCGCGCGTTTCGTCATACCGATTGTGTTTTTTTTTCTCCTTTCCTTCTTCCGCATGCTTGTTTCTGTATGCATTGATTTCCACGGGTTGCTAGATCGTAATACCTTAAAACAATTGAATATGTCATGTCATTTTTTGGTATTGTTTCTAAAGTAAACCGATTTTATAATATGTATCTACCAGTGGCGTATCTTATATTTTTTATGTGGGATGTTAAGTTGAATTAATGTTTTATATGACAAAATATTTTTTTTTAATAAAAGGGGGTTTAGTATCTTATAAAAACATAAATAAAGAAATTTTTAAAAGATAAAAAATGATAAGATAATTGTTAGGTATCTGCCTGATTCTATTTGGTCTTTTATTAACGAATATTTTGTGGTCTGCTATATGATATTTGAATTTGAAAAATAAGTTAAATATTTTGAATTTTGTGAAAATTAATATAAAAGCAATATTTCAGTGATTTTCTAACAATATTTATAAGTGAAGTAAGTTTTAAAATAATATTAATGTTAAAATATTTTAGCTGTAATGAAATGAGTAACGTTACATATTTTTTTTCGTTACGTAACAAACAAATATTTTGAGCTGTAACAAATCAGTGTAACGTTAATAAAAATTTACGGGTTCCAACACTGGCCTTTTTCTTCCTCGCCAAATTCGAAGAATAGGTTGGGGAAACTATGTGATAATTTTTAAAAGTAGAAAAAATGTGTTCTCCAATTTCAAAATTTCCACTTCAAGTCAAAATAAACATTTTTCGTTTCGTGTCTGGCTCCTGAATACCTGTCACACTCATAACTCATGAACTACTAAACCGATTTTGATGAAACTTAGTTTCTTAGTTGGACTTGATTTGTAAATGGTCCCATATAAAAAATGTGTAGAAATTATTACTTTTTCCCTTTTTATTAATATCTCAAGAACAACATATGCATGTTTCGTAAAAATGTAAAGAATCTTTTTTGTATCCATTACAATTCTATAAAAAAGGTTACTACAACTTTTGTATTAAGATATCGCCTTTCGAAGATATATTTCCATTTGCATAGTTGTTAGAAAACTAAATATTAAGAAAAATTTGAATTAACATTTTCTTATAAAATTGTATAAAATTAAATAACCAATCGAATTTATTTAAATTCTTCGACCTTTGGGACAAAAACTTGGCAGATGTTTTAAGATACAAAATATAAAAAAGTTGTTGAGAGTCGGTGTAAGATCAGCCACAAGGGAAATTATTCGGGATACCCTGTTATTTTACTAGGAAACAAATACTTTGTCGATATTTTTGACTAAAAATCTCGATACCAATTTTATATCCGAAAAAAAATTATCATATCTTATGAATATTTGATGGAATACTACAGTGGTGCAACCAACGGGGGGGACCTGCCCTCCCTCTATCCCGACCTGCAGTGATATAACAGGTGAAGGGCTAGATGGTTATGCCATACCTATATAATTTTTATTTTTTTGACGCAAATAACAAAAAAAAAATCTGTGACCCCCTAAAAATATTTCTGGTTGCGCCACTGGGATACCAAAAACCCTAAGTAAATCAAGTAACTTTCATTTTAATTCCATTATACCTTTAAAATCTAAATTAAAATTATATATCTCAATTCGTTAAAGAATGGAATGATTTTTTTTTAATTTTCGAGATAAGACAGAATTATATTATACTGTTTCTTTTAAATTCCCTTTTAATATGTGTGTTCTTAAATTAAATAGATATGTATACATATCGATTGAGAACCACTGGTTTTGACTCATTAAGTCAGTAAGGATTTATTAATGGTCTGATAGACCAATCTGGTTATGATTTATTAAATGAACATAATAGATATATTTGTCGGTATTTTTGATTTTGGAATCTACTATGATTGATGATTAATTGAATATGAATTATGTGCATCAAACATGACTGACTTCATTGTGCATCAGTGCATTTTGTAGGTACAGATTAAAATGAATAATAAAATAGAAGTTTAAAAGTTTGAATTCATTATACCACATTTATCATTTAAAATATGGGTTATAAATTGGGACTTTATAAAAACAATAGAGAGCAAACGGCTTTTGGAAACTTATGGAAAATAAACGTATCGTGTTGTCCTGTACGTATATTTATATATAGTAGAGCTGTCCAACTAGCAAACCATACCCATAGCACTTGTATTTTTTTTTGCGAATTATGTCAAAATCAAACTCAACATTTTTATATTAGTTTATTGTTTTACTAGTGCATTAGACCCGGTACTATCGGGGATATAAATTTAATTTGTAATAAACTTATTAAATATTGTTTTCACTTATCTCTAACTGCTTACGTGAAGACTGAAGAGACCTCTCCGACGATTGTTTTTTCCGACTTTTTGCACAAAATATCCACAAATTATACACCTAAACCTTCCTTGCGAAACACTCTATCCATCAGTGAAAACTGGAATAAAATCCGTTCAGTAGTTACTGAAAAAATCGTGCACAAACAGACGCGGTGAAGGACTTTAATAGTCATTTGTTATTTTTATTATTGTTATTATGACTTTTGTTATAACATTATTTGTTTTTTATAGTTAACTTGAATGTTTGTAATAAAAAACTATGAAAATGTGAATATTTTTTTAGTTTTCAGCTTATTTTCGAAAATATGTTTTACATGTGACATACTGTTGAAAAGTATAGTAAAAAACACGTTCAAATATGTCAAAAGTAACTTTATAAACGCCATTCAATACTACGTAAAAAGTACCATAAGAAATCACAATCAATAAGTTTGGTAAAAAAGTTATGACTATTTAAAGAAATTCGAAATTTTCAGTTTTTTTGTGTGGTAAGAAAAATAGGAAACCTTATAGTTTGACCATGTCCGTCCGTCCTCAAAAATTTTAAGCCGATTAGGATTAAATTTGGTATACGGACGAAGACTGACAACACAAAAACAGAAATGATAAGATTTTTGAAAAAAAAATTTTTTGGACCCTTTTTCCATAGACTGAAAAGTGAATTCACATTTTTTTTCACTTACCCCATTGAGTGAGGTGTCATTAGATAGGTCTCTTAAAATGAAACAAAAAATGTTAAATGACATTTTGATTTTAACTTTCAGTTACGATATATTTGCATATCAGAGTGTCCCCAATATTTTCTAAACTATCAATATAAAAAATCTGAAAAAAAATTGAGAATATAGCTTTTAATTAGTAGGTACTTTCACTGAAAATTAAAACGAATACTGTAGGTAGAATAGTTTATAAAAAAAATTGAAATAACTCTTGTTTATAAATCGTAATGACTAAGTAACCCTATCATGTGCGTGCCCAACACGCACTTGGCCGTTTTATTTAAGTATTTCCACCATTTTTCCCAAACTTTTTCAAGTGTGTAAAAGTGAATTCACGGTAATAGAGACCGCGTAAATAACAGGATTACTCAATTACTGTATATTGATTTATATTAGTCCTTTTCTTTGAAAATAATATGGAAAAAAAAATCTTTAAATGAATAGAAATCCGCATTGAACAGCAAATACTAAAGAGTTTAAACAAACATTGTACGTATGCATATAATACACTGCGGCAAGGGCGGATTTTCTTTTAATCTTTACCACTACCAACTCTCACGTTTGCGAACATGTTTTGAAAATAGTTCCGAAATTTTCATTCGCCGAGATTACATAATTAATTTATTCATAGCGGATGAAATTTCCACACATTTCTCATTCGGAGTTGTTGGCTTTTTGAGTTTGTAGTTTAAATGCTCTACATCAGAAATTCCCAAACGTTTACTATGAGGTATATAAGCAACAATGTATCATAATATATGTTGAAATTAAAATTGTAGGTATAGCAGATTTCTGTAATAATTATGTTTTATTGTTGCCATACTTTGTTCACTTCAAGCTTGTTTTTTTTAATAAGTTGATTATTAAAAATTATTATTAAAATTTTTAAACTTAATGTAATTGAGTAATTTTTGGGGTTCCGTGCCAAAAGGAACACTTCGTCTATCACAGGCGATTTTCTCTGAAACTATTCGACGCATAGACATAGAGAATGGACAGTGCATTCTGTATTAACTCAATGGTGTAACATCTGTTCAAAAAAGGAGAGAGAGATGCAGTGTAGTTTGGAACATAGACATAGAGTTACACAGTTATTCCAAATCTGTTTCTATCTCTTTCTTTCGACACGGTTCTGTGTTCGAGTCAGATGCCTGGTCCATTCTCTATGTCTATGATTCGACGTAAAAATTTAAAATTTAGCACAGAGATGGCCCAATTATAGACGTGAAGTATAAAAAGTTGAATTTTGATTCTGGGGGTTCATTTCAGGGAGTAAATTGGGAAATGGAAAAAAATAAAGGGCATTGTATGATGTATTTTTTTATGCATTTAAAAAATATTTTTCGGGAAAAGCGCTTAAAAATTGCTATCTAAAAAAAACATTAAGAATTAGGTGTGGATTGAGCCAAAATTATCAGGATTGAAAATTTTTAGCACGGTTAATTGTTATAAATAATTTAATTGTTTATTTTCTTACAACTGCTGAACCATTGTTTTAGAGAAAAAGTTTTTCAATAAAAAATATTTTTCACAATGTAAGACAGTGCCGGCCTTAGCAAATCTGGCGCTCTGGGCGAGATTTATTTTTCCGCTCTCTCTCCCTCTAAAAAAATGTCAATTAAAATTGATAAATTAACAAATAAGTTGAATAATTCATATCTCAGCAGACTCAAACTTTTTTTAAAATATAGCTTATATCTTACATCATTAACTTTAAGGCTATCAAATGTCCTAAAACTGTCGAGACCTCCTTCCCCTAATATGAATAAATTAAAATTGATAAATCAACCTTATTAAAGGTTTTCTGGGTTGCTGAATAAGTATTTGTTAGTTAGCAGCTATCAAACAATCGATTTTTTTTTACAAATTAACATTGTTTATATTTAGCTATATTTTTTGCTTAATCGGGTTTAACTGATACTCAAAAATTTCAGCCTATACACTGATTTGAACCAAAAAAGTGACTTATGCTCCATTGTGCGCCGCCCCACCTGGCCTGGCGCTCCGGGTGGTCGCCCTGGTCCCCCCCCCCCTAAGCCGGTACTGTTGTAAGAAATAACTTTTGTCAAAATTTTCAATAATTTAAGTGGGGGGTTGATGGCACAGAACACTAATTGTGCAAGTATAGCTTGGAGTTGTTTTAATTTTTTATTAAAGAATTTGTTGTTTTTGTTCATATAATATTCGGGCACTCGCCCAGAGTACATGATATTTTTCAATATTGATTGTTTACGTTACAGATGTCGTGACAGCGGGCCCAGGGCCTCCAGGATGCAACCAGACGATGACTACAGCCAGAGGAGATTGCTTCAGATGCACCAGTCCGAGGATGGCGACCGGTTCTACCTGGCCCCGCCTGACCGCTACGCGACGCTTCCAGCGCCGCCCGAACGCTTCGCGTCCTTCCAGCATGCCGGCGACCCTTCTTCTGCAACTGGCGGCAATGTCGGCTGCTATGCGGAAATCTACCCGCCCCCCTACTTGGATCTGCAGGGTCACTCCAATAACACCTCTTCAGGTAAGGAGATAAATTATATACTTTTTGCTACACAAAATAAAAAATATCCTTATATTTGTATACCCCGAAGACAAGTAAAAAAAGTTTTTATTCATTTAAAAAATACTGAAAAGTATAGTAAAAAAAGCTGCCATACGAGCTACGGAACTTTCTTATACGTAATACTTAGAATGAACAGTGTACAATAGTGTACATGCTTTTAATTTTATTAAAAAATATGTATTTCTGACAAATTAATTAATGGGACAAAAATTATAGATAGGTAATATAATTCTTTATAATATGTATCAAGTTAATTTTTCTAAACGTAACTAAACCAGGAAACATCTGGGTATGGGTCATGAATTTTTCGGGTCTTAAATTGATATTTCTATGGAAAATTGAAATTTGAACCATAAAATTGATTTAAAAAATTTGAATTTTAGATTTCATTAAAAGTATGTATTTTGTATAGAAAATACAGTGAAAAGTTGAAATTTTTAAACTGCAGGTTTGTATCCCAAATCGTTCTCGAGATATAGCCTCTCAAATATTCAGTTTTTTCAAAATTTTGGAAAAAAATGATAACTTTTGAATGCGTGGTCGGAATTGATTTAAGTTGAGGGATTTAAATTAAGCGTGTCAAAATTTATATAATGACATGAGTACATGACGTATAAAACCGACAAAAATTTTTGCAAAAATTTTTAAACTTAAAATTTTTTAAATTTTTTGGCTAAACTAAAATCAATTCTTTTTTCCCAAAATTTTGAAAAAATTTGACAGGCCATATCTCAAAAACGGTTTGAGATACAGGCCTACGCGACAGCTATGCGCTACGGTTTGAAAATTTCAACTTTTCATGTCATTTTCTATACATACACAATGTCAAATTTCATGGTTCTTATTTCACTTTTCATAGAAATTTAATAAAAAATTCAATTTTTCATAGAAATATCACTTAATAAATGTATTTTGAAAGTTAATTTGTAACATAATAAAAAATATATTAAATTTTGTCTAGAGGCGTGAGTAAAAAATACAATTACTTACACACCCAACTTTAAAAATATTCTTGGAAAAGAATAATGTTTTTAGTTTAAACCGTAAAAAGGAGAGATACATAACTTGTTCCTATCTCTCTCGCCTTGGTAAGTAATTAATTGATAATAATTTCATTATGTCAGTGAACTTATTTTACTTTAGATATATCATAAAACAAATCAATTTAAATTATATAGCGAACGTTATATGAACATTAATCAATATTCAATTCTTTTAAAGCGGTTTGAATGTACGTGCCAAACAGTCTATAACCCTTACCAACACATTTTGTGTACAATTGGAATGTGGCGTGTCAATCATACCCGAATATGTGTACATTTGTGACATTTCTGTTCCTAATCATTACGTCGTTAATTCGAACTGTTCAATTATAGAGTAGGGTAGAAACGAATCGGATCAATTGTAATCTATGGTCACGTTCACGACTGACCAAAAACAGTGAACAACGAGCTTTGATTGGTTGATTCATGGAATTTCTGGTAGAATGTACCAGAAATTTAAAGAATGTCATTTTTTAAGCGTGTAACGAAGTAAGAAATAAATAACCAGAAAGAGATAGAAACTAGTGTTCTGGCAGAAACGCTCAATATAAAGTGAACATAAAAGTTCTTTGGTTAGCTTGGTTACTTCTTTCTCACTTCCTTACACGCTTAAAAAAGACATTCTTTTAATTTCTGGTACATTCCACAAGAAATTCTATGAATTAACCAATCAAAGCTCGTTCTTCCGTTTTTTGGTCAGACGTGAATGCTCCTAATGACAAGTTTTCTTATTATTTCTAAATCTAAGGGTATTTCAACAAGAAGTGTAGGGTTTGAGTGACCATGTTTCAGGTTTTTTCTCCGGACTTAGAGTTTCGGTGCAATTTCTCTGGGTTTTGCAAAAAACGATGACGACTAAAAAAAAGGTCATCAAAAATAGAGCAGGAGGCGCAAAAGTGCAGATTAGGGTACTAAGTTTGTAATAAATTTTACGAAAATAAAAAGTATAAAATAAAATAAAAAAGGGACCTTCATTTACATGTCAGGGTTTACTAAAACTAAAATCTGGTCAACCTATTTGACAGCCATTATCTATATCCAAGTCAAGGTGTATAATGTCCAATCAGCGATGGCGCAGGAATTGACGTCACCACGAAGGCATATTCAAATGTTATAAATGTATAGTATATATCAATAAATGTATAGAATATCAATTACAAAAAAATCCTTTATTTATTCTTGTTTTCGTATTTTTTGATATTTTAACAACACATACAATCAAAGAAGTACAAATTCGATATTGCAATATCATAAAAAAGCTGTCACAGACAATTTGGTCTATTCGGGAAGCGTAATTTTTACTATTCTTAAGTTCACAGTACGTTCTGTGATCCTGACAGCTTTTTATAATTTTGCAATGTCGAATTGATACTTCTTTGATTTGTGTTGTTAAAATACCAACAAATACGAAAACAAGAATAAATCAAGGAATTTTTTGTAACCGATATTCTATTATATATTTATAACATTTGAATATGTCTACGTGGTGAAGTCAATTCCCGTGCCAATGCTGATTGGTCAAGGAGTTGATGAGACTACCTTGTCTTCATATAGTATAGAATTATGGAGAGTTACAAAATTAGGGTTGCACGCCGATACGAGAATGTCTTAAAATCGAACGAGACGAGACTGATACGAGTCTCGTCTAGAGTCTCGGTTTTAAAAGATTATCAATAATAAGCAGGGCTTTTTTGCCATGTAACGCGGTGAAATGGCGTTCCAGCACCTCCTTTTCGTGGCATAGAAAAAGTTGCCTTAAATTTCATTTAAATAATATTTGAATTTTTCTTTGATACAAAGCTTGACAAGAAGCACAGAATAATAAAACAAGAAGTGAAAATTCACTACGATATCGAGATTTTTTTCGGTTTTGGTTTCGTGTACAAAACGAGACCGAAACGTGATGGGATGGCTTAATTTTGAGAAAAAAGTGAGACGAGATTTACCTGACTTCCGTCTCGTGTGCAGCCCTATATAAATCGTTGAATTTTATAACGAAAATTCACGCTCTACCCTTACAAATATATACTTTCTAAATTATTTGTCATCTACTATTCTACTAATTTACTTTGATGTAATGTAGTCTATTACAACTTCAACTATTGTATAGTACAAAACATCTAGTTTAAAGCGTATAAAATATTAAATTCTAAATTATTTATTTAATTTCTCAATTATTTTAGTTCAGAGATTCACAATCAGAACAAATGAACTAAGAAACATGATAATTATGTACATTATTATAAGGTACTGGTATCAGTCTTGGATGATACCTCAGTATTGGACACAGTGTTGATATTTGATTATTGCGATTACTGAAACATGATCTATACTAAGACATTTAAGTGAAAAACAGCTTAATTAGATGACAATCGGTCAATGGGTGTCAAAATGGTGAGCATTTAAACTAATTATTAGTAAAAACTATTTATTAATTATTATATTATCATAGTATTTTTGTAACATAGTTTCATTTTTATTTTATTTTATAACTTTTGTGTCATAGTACTTATATTTTTGTAATAATTTGCAACTGTCCATCACTGGGTGTCCATTATTGGCATTTACTTTGTCCATTACTGGAGAAAAAACATAAATAAAAAATAAAAGGCTATAACTTAAAAAAACAAGCTATATTTGCAGACTTTGGTAATTGAATTGATTTCATAAAAAGTACTTGTTTTATTTAGTAACAAGAGCTCATGAGTATTACAAAAATAAAATCCATTAATCCCAAAAAACAGTATACCTTGCTCTTGAAACGGTCAAGACTGGTGTCATATTCTTAAGGTCTTATGTCTTATCTATTAATTAATTTTTGACAATTTTTTTATTGGCTTTAATGATGTACCTACCTATAAACATTTAAAATATGATATTCGACAGGAATTATAAGTAATACAATTTTTTTAAATTTTTAAAGCTCACTTTCCAAAATGTCTCTGAACGAACGAAGCAATCTAGATGGTGAAAAATGAGTGATAATGAGTATAATATGGTAATGTAAAGGGCCACCGTAATTCGGTCTCAAGCCAAAACAGAAGCAGAATAAGCAACCGAAAACCGTCAAACCGACATAGTTTCGAAAAAAAGTCGGAACTAACGTCGATGTTTGCATGTAGTAAAACTCATTTTTATCGAAACCACGTTTTTAAAAACTGCGGAAAACGTATCTTGGCCATTTTCCATCCGATTGAATTGAAATTTTAACTGTAACTTCTTAGATAAATTTTACATCGAAGTACACACGATTTTTACGATTACGGTTTTAATAGACAATTTAAACTCGTTTTTTTTTCGTTAAAAACGTGATTTTTTGTTCAAAGTGATACAAAATTTGCAAAATTCAATATTTTTTAATAATCGTGTGTACGTCGATGGAAAAACTCATGTAAACAAAGAGATTTTTTTTGTTTTTTTTTTTTTTGATATTTTTTTGGATATTGAAGTTTTGTTTTCTGCAGTGGAGCACATAACAAAAATTATGCACTTAATGTAGCAACGCTAAAGTCACCATTTTGTTTTATATTTCATTAAAAAAATGTTTTGTATGTTTTGGGAATCGTATATACAATAAACCCTCCACATTTCATTTGGTTGTTTCTTTTATTATTCTAAAAAAAATCCTAAAAGTGACAATTAGATTGCATTTTGCAATTAAATATATCGTCCATTTTGAAATGATTATAAATACTAGATTGGTAATGTGTGTATGTGTTTGTTACAGGTGTGGGGAGTGGGCGATACCATCGTAGCCGCTCCGTCGTATTCGATTCTGAGCAGGGAGGCGTCACCTACATGGCGCCTCCGTCACCGGCTCCGTGCGACGATAGGTTCGTGCCGCCTCCGCCGTTGTCGCCAAGCCCGGAGAGATGCTACCCGAACAACAGCTTTCCGTCGCCGTCGCCGAACTCGGAGCAGAGATTCGTGCCGCCCCCGCCGCCTCCATTGTCGCCGTCGCCGACAGACTACACGGCCGCAAGCCCGAAGAAGGCGGCGGCGGCATTTCGCAGCCACTCGCCCAAGTCAGGCTATCATTCGTACTTGGCCTCGTCGACCCCTGTCGCCTCCAGTTTCCCCCACAACCCGCACGCACCCGCTGAACGTTACGTGCCCAGATACTCCACGCCCGATCATAGGTACTATCATATATACATACATATCATATACATTTATTAATACAGAAATACAATGAATAATAAGTTTGTTAACCTTTAACTACTCGTGAACAAAAAATTACATTAAACATCATTTTTAGGGTTCCGTAGAAAACTACGAACCTCTGTCCGTCCGTCCGTCTGTCTTGTGTATATATGTCACAGCCATCCCATTCTCTCATTTACATATATGCTCTACTAGCAACTTCGTTCGCGTGGAATTTAGGTTAGGTAGGAGCTATCAGAAAAAGAGAAAATCCACTTGATACAAAACCCATGAAGTATGTTATGATAGTCGATAAAACAGGTCACGCGTACAAATGACCCATTTTTTATTTAATATATTTTTTGGGATACAAAATAACCTATGTCCTTCCACAGGATGCAAGCTATCTCACTGCCAAATTTCATTAAGATCGGTTCAGCGGTTTAGCCGTGAAAAAATAACAAACAGACAGAGACACTTTCGTATTTATAATATTAGTATCGATTAACTTAACATAACATTTGGGATACGGACGTAGATTGATGACCCAAAAAACATAAATGATCAGACTTTTGAAAAAATAATTTTTTGAACCCTCCTCCTAGACTGAAAAGTGTACTCAAATAATTTTTTTTTCAGTTACCCCATTTAAATAGGTCTCTTAAAATACAACATTTTATTTTTTATTTTAACCCTACAGTTACGAGATATTTGCTTTCCAATCCGAGTGCAAAAAATCAGATAAACTTCTAGAATGTTGCTTTTAATTCAATGAAAATTATAACGAACACTTTAGAACTTTTGTTTTACTTTATATTGTAGAATAGTTAATTTCGAAAGAGAATGTTAGTGAGAATGACTACGAAACCCTACCATGTGTGTGCCCAACACGCACCGTGCAGTTTTTTTTATATATTGTAAATATTATAGGAGGTCGGGGTAATGTACCAGTGCATGGCGTAACCAGAAGGGTAATCTATTCCTCCACCCCACTGATTTAGATTAAAGAGGTAGCTAACCCAGTGGCGCAATCAAGGAGGGGTAGGGGTTAAAACCCCTCCCGAATTTGTCAATATACATTATTTAACTTAACAATTGTGGTACACAAAAAAAAATTACTTATAAGTAGAAAAACAAATTTTAACCTCTCCCGAATTTTTTTCTTAGTGCGCCCCTGAACTAACATATCAAATATATTACACAATATGCGCATCTGATTCAAAAATAATAACTGTCTTTTGATTGCCCATTTCGAGTATGATCCATGCTTCAAAATTGGAATATTTTTACTCGAGACGCCAGTAGTTAAAGGTTAATAATTGTTAATATATTTGTATGTACGAAACACGAGTGTGTGCGACAGTAATACATATGTAATATGTATATTATTGTATATATTATATACATTAACAGATATGCAAATATATAGCTTATTAATATTTTAAATATGTTACATCTGCATGTACAGTAACATATATGAAACATTGTAGTAATTATCTATGGCGCTTGTTTTATTTATTATTAAAACAACAACGATTAAAATATTAAATCAATATTAACGGGAAAGATAACATTTCTGTTTAATAAGTTTGTAATGATTAGCTTACTATAATTATAAAATGTTATTGTATATAAATTAATTTATATTAATATTTATTTTTTAACCATATATATACAGTAGGGTGTCCGTATAAATTAAAATATTAACGGTACACCCTGTATATTTTCCAACAAATTAATTCTACTAAAATAAAAATATAGTGGGTATTCCTTGTAATTCCATTAAAAAGATAATTTAACGAAATATTTTAATGAAGCATTTAACGCTACAGATACATTTTATTAACCATTGAACAAAAAAATATTATTAAAATTTGAAAAAAAAAATACGCATTTAATTATCTTAAATTTTCTTTCCACAACTTCAAATATTATACAATCTCACATCATCAATATTTTTTTAGGAATATGCTTACACAAAGAATAATATTGAATATTATGATACATATAAAATGGCCAATGATGTATTTTATATTCAAAACAAATTTTCAGTATTTGAAACTTATTTATATTAGAATACAGTAAAACATCGATTTAACGGACTAATAGGAGTTAGGGGGACTATTTTAAATCCAAATGTAATAAATCAAATTATGAATTCTTACTAATTATTGATAACTAGCTGCTACCCGCGACTTCGTCCGCGTGGAATTTGTATTTTTTTATCTAATCAATTTTTCGGGACATAAAGTTGCCTATGCCCTTCCTCAATTTCATCGAGATTGATTTCGCCGTGAAAAAGTAATAAACAGACAGATAGACTTACACACTTTCGCATTTATAACACAGGCCCACAAAATAAATAGTGATCTACCCTTATGAATTGTGAGCCGCTGAATCCGAATCCGACCTCAGAATTTTCCCTAGACCCCACAATTTTCCCCTTGCCTAGGAAAAGGTATATAATTGACAAGGAAACATCACCAGATGCCATTCTCGGATTTTAATGAAACTTGGTAAAAATGTTAATCTGGTAAAAATTAAGGACACTTATTTTTTTTATACGTGCCCGTTTTTAAGTTTAGAGGGTAAAATCGACCCTTGAAAATGAGGGTAAAATTTTAAATTTGTAAATAGCTCGTAAACCGCTTAGAATAATGGCGTGTATAATACAAAATATGTTTGGTATTACAAGTGCTATAAAATAGCATAAATTTGGTACCCCCTATAATTTTTATTTGGGAGGTATAATGGACACCCCTGAACTTTTTTCAAAAATTATTATTTTTTCTTCCATAAATCAATAGAGTGTAGTATTCTGAATACAATAATATAAAATTTCAAACAACGTATCTTCAAACTTCGAAAATATCGGCACTTTTGTAGTCCGCCATATACGTATGTTATGTGACGGAGTACAAAAATGCCGATATTTCCGAAGTTTGAAGATACATTATTTTGAAATTTTACATCATTGTATTCAGAATACTACACTCTATTGATTTATGTAAGAATTTTTTTTTTTGAAAACAGTTGAGGGGTGTCCATTATATCCCCCATATAGGCTAGGGGAAAATTGTGGGGTCTAGGAGAAATTCTGAGGTCGGATTCGGATTTTTTGATATTTTGTGGGCCTGTGTAATATTAATATAGATTTTTAAAACCGAGATTTCTCGAACAATTAGGGATGCAAGGAAGCTCCAAAACGTCGGCTCATCTTTTTCAAGACCGATTCCGCAACGAGAGCTTCTTTTACTGAAGATTTTTGTTCCGTTTTATATTTTAGGGTTTGTACGCCATATTACGTGGGCTCTCTAAACTACATCTGATTTTAAAAATCTCAAGGGAAGAAAAAATTATTGATAAAGGGGGATAAAATTCAAGTCAATCTAAAATGATTTTGCTACATTTATTATAATTTAATTGGCTGTTTATTCTGTTCGTGACTTTGACATTCGAGTGGCACATTAGAATGTGCTTGTAACGTATTAGAATGTGAAATGCTATTAACTACGTATTGTTTTTCAGAACGCTGGTTGCGTATTATTGTTAAATGTTAATATTATAATAACAATATAAATTAGTAAGTAGGAACAATTTATAATAATAATGATTATAAGACCCTCAACAAGAATGCTTACTTTTTTTTACAAACATTGATTTTTTGCAAATAACGTATATAAAATATGTCTGTAATAATGTATGATATACAGTATGATTCAGCACTGTCGTGCCAAACTTGAACAGTAAATTGAGACAAATATTTTAAGCAAAGAACATTATATGAACATGTGTCCGGAAATTTTTCATGAGGGGGCTACAGCCCTCCAAAGATTTTATTCAAAATTAGTTTTTATTTAATATCTAGAGAACCCATTGTGCTAAAGTTATATAATTTGATACAGAGTTTAGTATTAATGAGAGATATCGATTTCCAGTATTAAACAATTATAATTTAGACCAAGGCTGTATGTGGCCAGAGGGCCCATCGATTTTTATCTAGTATTTTTTTGTTCTCTAATTTTTTCCTGAGTTAGACATTTGAATAACACTGTATGGCAAAAATACACAAAAATATACATTACTTATTTATTATAGGATAAACCGCAAAGCATGCAGAATTTTACTTAATGCGAATGCTTCAAATTACAAAAAATAAATGTATATTCTTGTTCTATGATAAAAAAAAGACAAAAAGCTAGCATAAATATACCTCCAAAAATTCATCCTTATCAACAAATAGCCATTTGAAGTATCGCTTTTTAGTTATGTTAGTAACAGTTATAGAACTGGCAATATGTCTAAGAGGGCACGTATTAGATGGTATATTTACATGAACTTTTTTTCTTACCTTTAATCATAGAACAGGAATATAAATTTATTTTTTGTAAAATTCTGAATGCTTTCTTTTACATCGATATTTTTTGTAAACGGTTTATCCTATGATAAATGAGCAAAGTATATTTTAGTGTATTTTGTGTCATACAATGTTATTCAAACATCTAACTCAGGAAAAAATTAAAGAACTAAAAACTACTGGATAAAAATCGACGGGCCCACAGAGCCCTGGTCAAAATTACTATTAGTTGATACTGGATATCGATAACACTTATTAATACTAAACCCTGTATCAAATTTCATAACTGTAGCACAATCGGTTCTCCAGAATTTAAATAAAAACTAATTTTGAGTAAAATCTTTTGAGGGCCGTAGCCCCTTCATGGAAAATTTCCGGACACATGTTCATATGATGTTTTATGCTTAAAATATTTTTCTTAATATACTGTTTAAGTTTGGCACGACAGCACTGAATCATTCTGTATATTAAATAAATAAAAAAAATTCTCTTACAAATTTCTTGAGAACCGGATCGATATTACTGCTATGTTACATACTTACTCGACTGTTTTTGTAATTGTATGTGCAGCACATCACGTAACATCCTTTCTTTTTATGTCAGAATTTGTATTTCTTTTATATACATACGTATAGTATAATACAAGTTAGAATATATGGCTCATTTTCTGCAACGTCATAACTCAAAAATTGCTATTTTAGTATATCTAAATCTATATTATTAGGCCATTTTTTTTCGGACCTGTGAACAGCGAAAACCGAGTCTTTTCCCATTTGATTATCATGTGAAAAATTACTTTTTTACTTATGCGTGAATAGCTCGTTGAAAAATTTATTTATTTTAATTTCTCACATAGAGAATTAAATTTCCTACAAAAAAGAGCCCAAGTGCTCAGTTCTAGAATATGTTCGTTTAAACATTATCATAAAAAGTAAAATCAAATTTTTATGATAATTTTCATATCATATTTTAAAAAATACTGGATTTATGAATAGAGCATTTAATTCTCTACAAAATATTGCTCTGAGAAATTTTCAAAAAAAAATTTTAACGAGCGATTCACACGTAAGTAAAAAAGTAATTTTTCCCATGTTAATCAAATGGGAAAATGAAAGAAAATAAATTTTGGGACAATTAACTTTTGATCCAAAGCTAAAACATAGGCCAATAGTACCGAAAAAAAATATACCCTAATCTACATATATGTACTGTTTTAATCTTTTAGCATTAAAATACGAGAATAATGTGCAATAATAATCACTATTATTATGATTTAGGTACGAGCAGCATCACCACGTGCGCAACTACGCGACCCTGCCGCACCCGGGCGAGCACAGAACACCGCACACGCCCGTGCAGAGGTACGTACCGCTGCCATACGCAGACCGGTACATGCCTCCGCCGCCGCCGGACCGCTTCGACCCGTACATGCGACGAGACCTCGGTTACCATCACCATTACCGGCTGCCAACGCCGCCGCCGCAGTATGCCGCGCAGTACCACAGACCGCCACCGCAGCAGCGCTATCCGCCGCGCAGGTGCTGCGACTCGACATCCACCGCGTCGCCCAGCTCGCTGCGAACGCCTAAGATGGTCTGCGCCGGTGCTTCTTCTGCGCCCGAGTATGTCGGCGCTAGCGGCGGCCGCTTGATCGCGTGTGCTACGACGCCGCCGCCCCCGCCGTGCCCACCACCGCCGCAGCAACATGAGCCGCCACCGACGCAGAATGTGTGCTGCGCTGTTGCGGCTGCGGCGGCCGTGCGCAGGGGCGCGCAGCAAATAACTATTGCAGCGCAACCGTCAGCGCATACTACAGTCAACTCTTGGTAAGTTTATTTTTATATTTTCTTCATGTCTCAACTAATTCTATATATATCCGCTATCTACATTTAATACGCAATATTTAAACTAAAGTACATATTTATAATTTCGTGGTACAGTCGAACTACTATAAGTTCTAAGTTACGGAATCGAAAATTTTGAAAAATGGGACATACGTGGTACTCCTTCCATCAGAATATCGATCTAATGAAATGAGACGGGAATAGCTTTCTTTCTCTCTCTCTCGCATACTTTACTTACCGTTTGCGCATGCTTAGTGTACTGCGTAGTAGAGCCAACGCAATGAAAGACGGTAAGGAGTGAGGGAATGTAGAGGAATTTGAACTTAAATTAATAATAAAATTAAAAAATAGCAAATCAAGTCGGAAAAAATCGTAAATATCTCGGCTCTTATGCACCCTCGTGGTATTTTTCCCGCCGGATCTAATGAAACTAATTACAATCCTCCATACGTGATAAGGGGTGAAATATTAACTCCCGTACGAAGCCGGGGCGGGTCCGCTAATTCGTAATATAATCCACCTTTTGTGTGTCAGATTCACAATTTAAAATAATAGTAACGGATCTAGAATCTTGTGTTAAAAATAGAATGCTCTATGTGGTTACTTAGAATACAATTACTATTAAATACGGGATACAGACAATCAAAACACAGTATAGAACTAAAACTGCCAAGGAAGAATATATATAAATGATTTAAACAGAGGTGCATCTAAGATATTGTTTTAAAAGGATAAACTATAACGATAATTATATTCATTTCGTTTAATGACGTATAGACACCTAAACCTTCCTCATTAAACATTCTATCCATTAGTGAAAACCGGATAAAAATCCATTCAGTAGTTATTGAGTCTATATTTAACCCTTATACAAACGTTGTTATCTCCAAATTTAAAATCAGAAATGAAACACTTATTTTTACTTCCATGTTCTGAACGAAATGGAAGTATTGTAATACCATCGAAAAATTGTGTCCGAGAAAATGACAAATTCTGATTGTACTAACTTCAAAACGTAAAGAAAAGTTAATTTCCGCATGGCGGCTGTGCGTGTGTCTGTGTGTCAGGATGTAGATTTTTTTTTCGTTCACGATAACTACTGTAAAAATGCACCGATCTGAATTATTTTTGGGGAAAATATTTGTCTCAGTGAGCACTCCAGACTTATTGATTTTGGTGCTAATCGGATTAGGGGTTTTGGAAAAATTTGAAATTTTGTAACTTTTTTCGTCTAAAAAGCGAACATTGCGAATATTATCTCACTAATTTTGCTAAGACTTGGTACATTTGTAGTTCAATTGAACCTAAGGGACATTTATTATTTGTACGTGCCTAAACAGCCATTGAAGGGGTGAAAACCACCCTCAAAATTTGAATTTTAAATACTAATTAAAATGTCATTAATTCATGTTGCCTTGGAAACAAATGCAACTAAATTCAGATTGTCAAATTAGTTGTTCTACGAATGTGTATTATGTTTTGGACATTAGGAAATTAGATTATATTTAATTTAAAATGGCAATAACAGCTGTAACCGTCTTAAGTATATATGTTTTTTATGTATTACGAAATTTATATTCATACTAGTAGGTTATATAAATAAAATATTAAAAAAAAATTAATATTTAAAAAGATAGAAAGAACATGGAAGTCATGTATGGTTCTCCATGCCGATATTTATATTTAAAGTAAAAAAATCCGGTAATTCAGTTCAATATTAAATGGGCAGTATCATCATCAAACAAGGTGCGAATTGCATTTCAAGACAAACAGTTGGTTCTAATCAAATTATAGACCGATAATAATGCGTTACGTACAGGCGAATATTGATAAGAGTGAGGATGTCAGATATTTGCAACAAACATAAACAGTGATGAGTGCACGCCTGTCCTTCTCAGTGAACGCAATAACGCCATGACTTCCGTCACTGTCGCACGCTAGACTGTTGATTGTATATGTTTACACTTTTGTGAACAACTGTAGATACACATACCAGCTGTCTATATCTTGTGAATTTTGTTACCTGTTCGTGTACACCAAGGTGTGTCAGAAAAATATCGAGAATTTGTGGTTATGTTACAAAATAAATAATAAGACTATCATGGAAACGTAAGTCAATATTTCAATTTTCTTTTGTTTTAGTTTAATAATAATATTAGATCGTAGATCCACATGTGCTATGATATTATTTTTCATTGTTGAAATTGAAAGAAATTAATAATTGTTACATTCAGTTGTTTTTATCCCACATAGGTGACGTCAGTGTGTTATTATTGTAGGTAATTCTTCTTCAATTTATGTATTAATTTCACGGTTATTATTAGTTCATATCCTTTTCATTGCATACCACTGGTTTTCTAGCTCTAGTTAGAACGTAATATTTATTTGTTAATTGGTAGGTATATTAGTCAAGTTAGAAAGTTTAGCTGATTTTTAATACATGAACATGAATGTGATTCATAAAAAATACATAGTTCAATGTGCTACACATATGTATATAAATGGTGACGTAATCGCAACACAAGGCGCGAAAAATAAACAATTGTTATGTTTACTTAAGATAACTTGATTTTAAAGTTAAATATTTTTTAGCGGTTCACTCGATTTTGGTAAAATTTTTTATGAATTCTTAAAAAATATATCTGCACAGTGTTTTGTCGAGTTAAATTCTGTCAAAAGTGATATTTTAGGGGAATATTTTACTACAAAATTTGTTATGGCCTTTTTTATGGAATCTATACTCTGTAGTTTCTATTAAATTAAATAAAACTTATTATATACACTCGTCAACACAATTAAAGGATTTTTTTCCTAATAAGAAGTGCAATACTATACAAATATTGTAACTTTGGTAATAATGATCATAAAATAATGAATTTCTTCAAAAAGGAAATATAGCATGGAATTTCTACGATGTCTTTAATTTTTTTATTTTAATGTACGGATTTTATTTCGGTTTTCTAGTGAAAACCGGAATAAAATCCATTCAGTAGTTACCGAGAAAAACGTAAACTCCCAAGAAACACCAGGTCCCATCGTAGAATTTCTATGACAATAAATAAAAAAGTAAATAAATAGGTTAGCAACAATTATAATCAATTTCGGTATTTTACCTTTCATGGAAGTGAAATGTTTCTTTATATTTCAATTTTCAATCAATATAGGTATTTTAATATATTTAATTGTTAACATGTGTTAAAAACCATCCAATTGTTCGACAAAATATTTGAAAGAGACGTGATCATAATAAATTATAGAATTCTGTATTCCATGGCTAGATACTATGTTTTTATATACATACACCTAAATGACAGTTGTATGCAGTGACTTCATGAAAACAAAACAAGACTTGATAAAGATTTGATAAAGATATGTAAAATATCAATGTTATATATCAATAGCCTCCCATAAAAAATGTTGCCCCCCCCAAAAAAAATCCTGGTTGCGCCACTGTTGTATTATAAAAGAGTTTAAAATATGTTAGGCTCGCGATATTTAATCATAGACAGTGAGTGTTAACGATTACTGTACTAACCAGATAATAAATAAAGTAACATATGAGTACCGGAATGTACTTTGTTTCGCTTTCCCATTTTGTGCAAAAGGCGATATTATTTATGCGCCGAGTGCTCGGTGCGTGACTACATTTTCAGATAACTGGATCGATTGTTAATATTCTTGAAGGAAGAGGCGAATGTATTCGAGATAAGCCCGAGATCGTATAATCTAAATAAACTTTTCCCTTGTTGCGAGCGGAATATTTTCAAATTTGGTATATAGAGGCTTGTCGTACGCAAATTGTTGATACGAGCTGAATTTATGTTATTTTTATTAGGTTATACGTATTTGGAGTTAAGAGTTTTTGAATTTTTTTAACGCGATCACGGATGATGTACGCTTTAGAGATTAACCTCTATAAAGAACTGTTACCAGACTTGGATCATACCCCAGTGCCGGACTCTTGTTAAGGAGATTGTTTTATGAACCAATACAATATTAAATTCTAATAATTGTTTTATATGATCGATTAATATTATTGAAATTTAATTATTTTTTTACTACATCGTATACGTCATATCCCAGTGTCGGACTCTTGTTAAGGAGGTTGTTCTATGAATCAAATCGAAGATTAAATTCTAATAATTGTTTTGTCTGATAGATTAATATTGTTGAAACTGAAATTTTATTTTTATTTTTATTACGTCGTATACGTCATTCCCCAGTGTCGGACTCTTGTTAAGGAGGTTGTTGTATGAATCAAATCGAAGATTAAATTCTAATAATTGTTATTATATGATAGATTAATATTATTGAAATTGAAATTTTATTTTTATTTTTACTACGTTGTATACGTCATTCCCCAGTGTTGGACTCTTGTTAAGGAGGTTGTTCTATGAATCAAATCAAAGATTAAATTCTAATAATTGTTTTATATGATAGATTGATATTATTAAAATTGAATTTTTATTTTTATTTTTACTGCGTCGTATACGTCATTCCCCAGTGTTGGACTCTTGTTAAGGAGGTTGTTCTATGAATCAAATCGAAGATTAAATTCTAATAATTGTTTTATATGATAGATTGATATTATTGAAATTGAAATTTTATTTTTATTTTTACTGCGTCGTATACGTCATTCCCCAGTGTTGGACTCTTGTTAAGGAGGTTGTTCTATGAATCAAATCGAAGATTAAATTCTAATAAATATTTTATATGATATATTGATATTATTGAAATTGAAATTTTATTTTTATTTTTATTACGTCGTATACGTCATTCCCCAGTGTTGGGCTCTTGTTAAGGAGGTTGTTCTATGAATCAAATCGAAGATAATTGTTTTATATGATAGATTAATATCATTGAAATTAAAATTTTATTTTATTTTTACCACGTCGTTATGAAAATATTAAACTTTGAAAATTGTTATTTTAGTATGGCCAGTATAGGGAAACGAAGCGCGTTGATGCTTTTTATAGAAAAAATATACTTTTCTAACCAAGTTTAATTTGCGAAAAATAGTTTAAAACAATTGCCGTTATATCAACAAAATTATAAACGCTTTTGCCGCATCGTTTTTTATAATAATTAATTTTTGGTTACAGAATCACAAATAATTATTAGGTACTAAAATCGAATAAGAGTTATAAGTTTGGCAACGTTGTTTGATATTTGCTTGTTTGTGTATTTACGTGTAATCCTACACTATCTGTGTAGTGGTGTAAAGCTGTTAGGAGTTTAGCGGGAAATTTGAAAAGAATAATTAGTAAATAAAAATTAAACAATGACCGAGACTGGCCAGTGGCGTAGATATGGGGGGGGGATCAAGGGGATCAATCACCCCCTATGAGTCTACGAAAATTATAAGTTGATCAAAAGAATTTATAATAATAAACTCAAAGACATTTTTTTAACTCAGAGACATTTTTTTAAACTCTTCTATAAGTATGAACAAAATCAACTTTTTTTTAAATGCAATAGTTAGTACGAAAAGAGTCTAATAGAATTTTATTTTCAGTTTTTTAGTCGGTTTTAAAAAGGCAAATTAAATTTTTTAAACGTTTTTTTAATATTTTTTATTATACATACATGAAATGTACTGTATAATAAAGTATAGTAATCATGAAAAAATCAAACTCGAGATTTTAACGGAATTACACGTATTGAGAGCCCTGAACCAAAAATATGAGATTAAATACTAAGTCATATCCTCCCCATCGCAAAAAGCTATCTACACCACTGAGACTGGCACGATAATCTGGTTCGACCCTTATTTTCTAATATACATATACCTATATTTGACTCATAATCTATTTATTAATTATAAAGTAAAAATTTAAAAAATGATCACATCGCTTCTCGTATATTTCAAATATTGACGAGGAAACAATAAAACATTAAATTTATTCAGGGAAGTTTTACGTAGCAAATTATTCGTTTATCTTTAACCCTGTAAAGTAATTACACGACCTTAAAAAACTCAACGCTGATAAATAACCATATGTACGGTGTTATAATTGGTTAATAAAAAATATAACAATTTGAATCTACAATAGCCGTATTAGACTTTTACAAAGTTATCAGATTAAAAAACGCTATAAAAACATAATAAAATTGCATACTCTGCAATTTTGCAATACATACAGGTGCTTTATGTATAGATGTGTGTATAAAATTCATGTGAGTGTGTGTCTTGAATCCTTGTCACAAGCATAACTCACCGATTTTAAAATACACAGGGGTGAAGCCGCGGAGAACTCATAGTATAAAGTTAAATTAAAATAAGTGATTGTATTTTTTGTATATACAGTGAAATTTCGATATAACGCTCCCGTTTATAACGCTATCCCGTGTATTACGCACTTTTACCATGGTCCCGACCTCGAATCGTAAATGAATATACCTACAAATATTCCCGTTTTTAACGCGCAAAAGTTTGTGTTGACAACGAAAACCTTTTGTTAAAATTCTTCAAATCAACTTCGCACATGTCAACCGTTCCAAACGCTCTTATCTGTTAATAGCGGGACGCCCATTTATTCAGTTGTATCGACGTCATATAGACGGACACGGTAACGAATATTTCTTGCTTTTTTATTAAAATAACAGCTGCTTATAAACGGAAGGCATTGACTTTAGCGGAAAAAATGGTGATTTTACGAAAATGTAATGTAAAAATTAACTTTTGATCCAAAGCTAAAACATAAGGCAAATGGGACCAAAAAAATAAAAATAAAAAAAAACAAAAAGATTTAGCGAAGACTTAGGCGGCTATTACTTTATCAAAGAAATGTGATAAAATTTCTTTGATCAAAGAAATATGACAGTGTAATATGTCAACTTTTATAATATTTACCTTCATAATATTTCTATGATTATAGTTAATGACAGTCTCTAATATTTGATCAAATGTTTTTTGACAGATAAATCAAAATGGCGACTACCAAGTTATCACTGACAGTTACAGTTAATATATTAATATCAACATAATCCAGTATTATATGATAATCTTCTTATTG
The DNA here is from genome assembly GCA_961205875.1 of Sialis fuliginosa. Taxonomy (NCBI): domain Eukaryota; kingdom Metazoa; phylum Arthropoda; class Insecta; order Megaloptera; family Sialidae; genus Sialis; species Sialis fuliginosa. Next base: position 12,671,618 of record OY540809.1, on the reverse strand, counting down.
ATTATAAAAACTGCAATACACAGTTGTAAATTCAAACCTCGATCGCGTCAACTGACGAACATCCACGCATTGATTATTAAAATGCACCAAAAAAGAAGAAAATATCCATAGATAATACTAAGAAAATATTATCAAATGTTTTATGTAGTGTAATAGAACAAAATCTCGTATCTTATCAAAGAAATATGATCAAATCTTTGTCAAAGATCTTTGACATATTTATTTGATAGTGTAATAACCGCCTTAGACACGGTGCGACTGTTTTGCAACGAGAATCACAAACCAGTTGCGGAAGCGACTATTACAACTGGTTTGTAATCGATTTATGTCCTCGCTCCGCACACGAGCGCGACTGAATCTTGATCAGTCGACAGTTTTATGGGAATTGCCGTGAAGAAAAAACGCGTTTTTAAGTTTTTTGGCAACATGTCAAGCATTCTTGAATACCTAGGAAGGTTATAATCGTATAGAACTTCATGTATTTCCACCTCCTCGACGAATTTAATGTTTATAAACTGATCATTCATTCTGAATAAACTATCTAAGTAGGTAATTATTAATATGAATAATAATAATTAACTAATAATTTTTATTAAAAATAAATATTAATATTATTATAATTATAAAGCTAAAATATCATGCAACCACGCAATTGAAACCGAAATTCGACCTGCAAGCACAGTTGAATGAAACCAGTTTAAACTGATTGCAAATCAGTTTTGTTTCGGTCGCACCGTGTGCGGGGAGGGCCGTATGATTGTACATTTAAACATATTTTTAAGAAAAATATTTATTTTCTAATTTATTTCTCGCCTATCCCATGTAGGAAATGCCAGCCTTGACGACGGGTCTAAGCTTGGCTAAATATTAGGTTGCCAAGTGTTGCTTTTTCGATATTGGTTCAAGTCTAGACCAACCTTCAGGTACCGAGTTTCGGTCATCTATTCGTTTCCTTTTGTTATTTTGTATAGGGCGACTCTGGGCCAGCCTTGGTATCTATATTGGTCAACAAGCCTTGAACAAAGTTATCATTTGTATTTTGGACCCAGTGTTGGCTAGCATTGGCGTAAGCCTGGGCAAACCCTGGCCCCTTTGTAATTTCCTACGCTCAAGAGCGTTATAACAAAGTTTCACATTAATAAAAAAAAAAGTTTCTTATATTGTTCGAAATAATCTAAATAGAAGTTGCAATGAAACAAAGGTTAATATTGTTTCTAATGCTTCATGTACATATATATGTAGGTTTGTAGAATATGTATTATTTATTTAACTCAATATTATAATATTAATCACAATTGCAACACATTAATTACACTATATTTCCTAATATCGTTCAATTTGTATTTCTTCATAAACAATATTCGTATTTTCGTTTCTTCGCTTTTCACTTTATATACTTTATTTCTTCGTTCTTTTCTTCGTTAACATTCGTATAATTCAACTTCGTCATACACGTTTTAATTCTATTCACACACGTCACTCGTATTTCGTTTATATATGAAAAAACGTTATTCCAATGTTATTCTTATTAATACGACAACGCACTCTATTAATCCTACAACTCGGCCCTTCTGACATAAATTTGGACTCCAAATTTTAAACAAAATATTTAACTCGTATTTACTAAAACTAAAATATGTTATATTTCATCTTCCGATGAATCTTCCTTATTGTCATCGTCACTTATATTATCTGCAATAATATTAGCCCATGGTTTCATGTGATCGGCAGCAGTTGATGTGCGAAACGGGCCACTTATATGCACATCTACTTTTTCCACGTCATAACGATCATTTCTTTTTATGTTAATAATTCGATACGGGCCTAAATACTTTGGGAATAACTTCAATCCACTCCCGAATTGTGTTCTCTTGATAGCTACTAGCGACCCCAATTCGTATTTAATTGGTTCTCGCCTATTTTTATTATAAGTATTTCTATTTTCTTCTTGCACTTTCCCTATTTGTATCTTGGACTCCGCACGTAGTTGTTCTCTAGTTTCGTCATACGTATTCATTATTTCTTCATTTATCAACTCGCGTATTTTTCGACAATCGTTCGTTTTCATTTTGGTACCTATTAATAGTTCAAATGGTGATCTCTTGATACTTCTCTGCATTGTATTATTTAAACACTGTTGCACTTTATTTACATGTTTATACCATTCATCGGGTGCATCTACTGAAAGTTTGGTCAGCACCGAAATTATAGTTTTATTTAAATTTTCGATTTGACCATTTGCTCTAGGCACTCCCGTGGTTGTCGTACAGTGTTCAATATTTTCACTCACACAATATTCCTTAAATACATTCGACGTAAAGGCTGTCCCTTTATCTGAAATTATTCGTGTTGGATTTCCAAAAGTAACTTGTTGCAACGACAACTTTGAGATAACTTCTGCTGAGTTCGTTGTTTTCGTTGGATATAACCACGCGAACTTTGTAAATCCATCGATTACTGCGAAAATGTAATTGTAGCTTTTCCGCGTTGATACTAACGGTCCTAAATGATCCACGTGATATGTTATTAATGGAGTATCACCTTTGTCAATCGGGTTCAACAAACATTCTGGTTTACCTCGTTTCGGATTTGCCAAAATGCATGGTACACAGTTATTTATCACTTTACTTATTTTGTCGGACAGTTTATGTATAAAAAAATCACGATTTATTAACTCAGCCGTTTTTGTTATACTAAAATGTCCATTGTTGTGCATTTCTTTGATAATTTCGTACTGCATAGGTGTAGGCACGACTAACAATTCTTGTCCATGAACTACTTTAAATAACACGTCGTTTTTCAACAAATAATTTTCATAACTTTCTCTATTATTTTTTAATAAAACAATTATTGGTTTTAATGCCACGTCTTCTTGTTGTGCTTTTCTGAAACGATGTAACAGCGTATCATCAATTGTAATAACTAAAATCGGATTCCTCGATAAAGCATCCACGTGTTTCATCTTCGTCCCAGCTCGATGTTCTATCTGATAATCGAACTCTTGTAAATCTAAAACCCATCTGGCAACTCGAGCATTTAAATCTTTTTTATTCACCGTATAACTAAATGCTGAACAGTCAGTTATTATTTTAAATTTGACTCCTATTAAATAAACACGAAATTTCTTCAAACTTTTGATTATCGCCAATACTTCTAAATCATAACTATGATATTTCTCCTCGGCTGGTGAAGTCTTTCTACTAAAATAATAAACTGGGTGTAGTTTATCATCTTCACTATCTCGTTGCATTAAGATTGATGCATAAGCCAATTTACTTGCATCACAATGTAATTCGGTATATGCATTTTGTTGATATATCTTTAAAATTGGTCGTTCACATAATTTTTCTTTCAATACATCAAATGATTGTTGTTCTGGAATTTCCCATTTAAACATATTGTCTTTTCTTAATAAATTCGTTAACGGTCTTGCAATCATAGCAAAATTATGAATATATTTTCTAAAATAACTACAAAGTCCTATAAAACTCTGCACACTTTTAACATTGTTTGGTTTCGGAAACTTTCTAACGGCATTCACTTTATGTTCTGTTGGACGAATAATTCCATTTTCGATTTCATGACCCAAATATTCAATATTTTCCACTAAAAGTTTACATTTTTTCCAGTTGAAACTCAAACCATATTCCGCTGCGTTTGATAGTACCATTTTCAATCTATGTAATGCTTCATCTATGTCATTTGCTGGTATCGCTAAATCATCAAAATAATTTAACATAATACCTGACGTTATTTGTTCACGAAATACATCGTTAATATACATTGCAAATACTGCCGGGTTGTTACATAATCCAAACGGAGTCACTAAAAATTCATATTGAGCTCGATTGGTAATGAAAGAAGTGTATTTTCTACTATTTTCTTCCATAGGTACATGAAAATATCCATTTTTTAAATCTAACACAGAAAAAACTTTTGCTGCTTGTAATTTATCAATTTGATCTTCAATTAATGGTAACGGATATCGACTAGGAATACATTGTTTGTTAATACGTCGATAATCACAACAAATACGCGTAGCTCCATCTTTCTTCTTCACTAATACTAATGGACTGCAAAATTCAGATGTACTTGTTTGAATATAACCTTTCTTGAGCCATTCCTTAATTTGTTTCTCAACTTCTTCGTTTTCCACACTTGATATTCGTCTTGGTTTTGAATATACTGGTGTTTCGTCTTTTAATATAATTTTATTTTGTACTAGTGATTTTTTGTTATTAAGTGTCTTATAACTTGTCACTAAGTTTCGAACTTCTGTTGCTGTTTCTACTGTCAAATGATTTAAATTCAACTCATGTTCGTTTTTATCATAATTTTCATCTTGATCACTCTGGATGGACATTATGAAGTTTGGTTCTTCTATTTTGCAAATCTTGATTTCATCAGGCGTCACAATGAGTTTACAGTTACGTAATAGTTCATTTCCAATTACACATTCTACTGGTAATACGTTATCAGGCACTACATGTATCGTTGTTTTAAAAAGTTCACCGTCAATGTCTAATATTGTTTCAAATTTACCATATGTCCGCACTTCTTTATTTCCCAATCCTGTTAGTTTTATCGTTTCACTTATCACTTTCGGAGCAGCTAATTTAAAATATGCTGTGGTATGAATTAAATTTACACTACTTCCGGTGTCAACTAAGCATTCGATTAACATCCCATCAATTTTAATACTTTTTAACATCTTGTGAAATTTGTTTTCATACTTAATAATGGAAACGTTGGGACTTGGCGTGTATTGTGTTCTACGCGGACATTTCGCACTAATATGGTCTCCCACTTCATTGCAATTAAAACATTTTATACCCTGTCCTTTCAGTTTACACTGATCCGCTTTATGGTTTTTCTCCCCACAAATATAACACCTAATTATTTTCGGAAACTGAATATTTTTAACATCAGTCGGTTTCACTATTACATTCTGATTGTTAAATTTGTTTTGTTTATAACTTGCAGCTTGACCCATTGTATTCTTCAATCGTTCGTAAATTTCAATTTTATTTGACAACTGTCCATACGTTTTTGCTTCATATAACATAATTTTATTTATTTCGATGTCTGGAATACCCGAAACTATATATTGGATGACAGATTCTTCATCTACATTTCCTTGTTGACCCAGCGCTTTCATAATTAAAATGTATTCTTGTAATGATTCGGTACTTCTCTTCCTTCTTTTTGTTAACTCTTGATGTATTTTCACACTCGATATTTTTTTTCCAAATTCTTGAGCCAGCTCTCGATAAAATTGTTCCCATGTTTTTATAATTGGTCTGGACTCAATCCATAGCTTAGCCAAATCCTTCAACAACCTTCTGGCACAAACTAACTTTTCTAATGAAGACCACTCAAATAATTTCCCGTATTCATCCATCTCGTTTAACCATTTTTCCACTGGATATGTATTAACACCAGTGAAATGAGGTAAACTTTCCTCAACGTCTCTAACGTTCATTTTTGATTTTCGTGTTTCTTGTTTTTCCATTTGAGCACTTAATCTTAAATTTTCTACTTGTTGTTTTAACATAGCGATTTCTAAATCTTTGATTTTATTCGCTAAATCGTTTTCTGATTCTGCAAACCCACGCAAATCTGAACTTGACGAATCGTTTTCAGTCATTGTTATTATTGAAACAAATGTGTTGCTATTCAAAATTATCTCGTACTCACTTTTACACGTTCAATTTTACACTTAGTCCTTTACGCACACTATTGTTTTTCGGCGTTCATCCCGGTTGAGCCCCCAAAATGTAGGTTTGTAGAATATGTATTATTTATTTAACTCAATATTATAATATTAATCACAATTGCAACACATTAATTACACTATATTTCCTAATATCGTTCAATTTGTATTTCTTCATAAACAATATTCGTATTTTCGTTTCTTCGCTTTTCACTTTATATACTTTATTTCTTCGTTCTTTTCTTCGTTAACATTCGTATAATTCAACTTCGTCATACACGTTTTAATTCTATTCACACACGTCACTCGTATTTCGTTTATATATGAAAAAACGTTATTCCAATGTTATTCTTATTAATACGACAACGCACTCTATTAATCCTACATATATGTTATGTAGAAATATGGGTTATTTTATCACACAATAAATAAAAGCTGTAAAAGACATGAGTTATTGTATAAACGTATAATAGCATCATTTCTGAAAATCATTGTTACATAAATTCTGAATTTGCATATATTTCTTCCTTTTATTGGTTTTGTTTTGTTTAAAAATAAAATTTATTCTATAATAAAAGTCAGTATATGGGTAGTAGATTAATATATATTTTTATTATTAATAAAGTATTACCATTCAGTAAAGTTTTGTCTCTTCATGAAGGTTTGTTTTAATTTAAATAAATATTTTAGTTACCTAACCATAATTTATATATATATATACCTACCCAGGGACTTGAACCCGAATTTATTTATGGTTTGGGTTCGGTTCGGTTCAGGTTCAAATATAAATTTCGGTTCAGGTTTGGGTTCGGGTTCAAGTTTGTAATTGAAAGAAAATTATTTTGTTCGAAAAAAATTATAATTAACAAATAAAATATTTTCTGAAGAAAAAAAAATTAATAGTCATTAAAATATTGCTTAAAAAAAGGGCAAAATATTAAATTACATCTTAAATCAGTTATAAAATTAAAAAAGAAAGTAAAAAATATGTCAATTTTAATAGTTGACTTGATAAGTCTCATCATATCATAAAAATCAAACAGATTTCCTGTATTAGTACATTTTATAATCCCATTTAAAAATTATTGGAGAAAAATATTAAAAATAATTTAACCTTTTAAAAATACATGGTTACCGGTTATCCATGAAAAGGTTCGGATTCGGGTTCAGGTTCGTGACTTTGAAATATAGCGGTTCGGTTCGGGTTCAGGTTAATGAAAAATATGGGTTATATCGAGTTTACGGTTCGGGTTCAGATTCATGTCCCTGTATATACCTGTGTATTTTAGTAACTACTCGTTTTTTTTACTTAATTTTTATAACAAACTATCGTGTTGGAGTCAGTGTTATCCGGGGATATAAATTTAATCTGCAAAAAACCTATTAAACATTGTTTTTACATATCTATTTCCGCAGCGCACGCAAAGATACCTCGATGTTTGTTTTTTCCGACATCATGAAATTTACACAAAATATCCACAAATTATGCGTAAAACACTATCCATTAGTAAAAACCGGAATAAAATCCGTTCAGTAGTTAAGTCTCCCACAGACCAGAGCGAAATAATTGCTGCGGCTGCGTTTATTCGCGTTTAAATCATACATTTTTTTTATTTGATTTAAAGCCCTTTTCAGGCGCCATTTGTGATTTAGAAAAAAATATGAGATAGGGTAAAATTCCAGTGGTTTGGTTATATATTTTAACGTGCCGTATACCTTGGTATAAAAACACTTTTTTGTCTTGCTTTAGCCTCTTCAAAAAATTTGTACATATTTTACTAGAGGGCATAATTTTGCATGTTCAGTAAAAATTTCAAGTTTCTAGCTTATATAGTTTACGAGATATTTTGCTTTGACTGAAAAGGACGGACGGACAGACGACAAAGTGAGATTAATAGAGTTTCTTTTTTCTAAACTATGTATCGATGCAAAAAATCTAAAAAAAATCCAGAATGTAGTTTTTAGTTAGTACTTTCAATTAAAATTATAACGAACACTAGCTAGAATAGTTTATAAAAAAATTAAAAGTAACTCTTGTTTATAAATCGTAATGACTGCGGAACCTTATCATGTACGTGCCCAATACGCACTTGACCATTTATTAAAATATAGTACAACCTTTCGAAATATAGTAATGTACTGTCCAAGAGCTGTTGACATATGTTTTTTCTGCCCCATCTGAAACAAAATATTTATCGTTAGAAGTTATAAAAATAAAATTTGATTGAAACGATAAAATGTATTGAATAATCTTCTTCAAAAAGAAATTCTATCAAGCTAGAAAAATAAAACTTACGTTTTCCTTTTGTATAATTATACCTTCAGCTTTATTCTACTTCATACTTCATTTCACAAGTTTTTATTCCGCTACAAAAAATGTTTAAATCAATAATGTACAGAATCAATCTATCGCTTGAAAAATTTCATCTCCTTCTTTTATTGTCTGAACATATTTATACCAATCTTGAATTTCAATTTCTCTCTATCAATTATCCATACAAATTGTGCTTTGCTTATAAATTTTAATAGCACCTAGTGTTGCACAAATACTTATTTATAGATTTATATTGGATGCAATTGCACAAACGCTAAAAGTTAACGGAAAGTTTTCCGTTAAATAGCCGTTTTTCTGTTGCCTAAAAACTCTAAATTAACATAATCTGTCACGAATGGTCAATTAAGATGTAACAATTTAAATTTGTTAAATATGGCTGCTCGTCAAAAAAAGTCAGGCGTGTTTTTCGTCTATGATACAAAAACCGAACAAAATAGTCTTTGAAAAAATTAAAAGGCTTAGGTAGTTGTTTCATATTTCTTATGTGATTGTGTATATGGCATACTCTCCCTATACATTTATAATAATAAATTTTCACTCGCACAGCTAACTATTTTATATATAATTTTCATAATATACGCGATCGCTACAAACATATCTTAATATTTAGGTACAGTTTTGCCAAGTTTCACTTCAGTCGAAATGAAAAATTAGAATACGTTTCTCACGATGATTAATTAATCATCCGTTATTTTTAATGCTCAGAGATTCAGAAGAGCAAAAATTAATTATACAGTAACACTTCAAATTAACGAACGATATATTTGAATTAAATTATTGCTCATTATGCACAATTTTAGACAGTCTAATAAGAAAGCTGTACCTAGAGATACTCCCGTAAGAGATATGACAGCTTCGCCATTTTTAGCCAAACCGGCGATGATGCGACTTTTTCAAAAATTCATTTATGTATTATTTTTAGCAATTATAATTAAAATTGAACATAATAAAATATAAATAATAAATAAATAAATAAAATCAGAAAATACAGATATGTATGGGTGTCGCTACTACAATCAGAGGTGGACTAAGGAAAAGTAGAGCCCTAGGCAAGATTCCTAGTTCCCCGTTAAAAAACCAAAGTCCAAAATATTTTATTTTTTTTAAATTAAATTAATTAATTGAAAAAATGTCCGCATCATATCTGAAGACATTTTTGTTCGCAGATACCTAGGGCAAAGTCAGCCCCGGACTAAAATCAATCAGAAATCTTTTCGGGCTATCAGAACTTTTACTATTTAGTATCTTTAGCTGTACCAAGATAAGGTTTTCGTAGTCATTACGATTTGTAAAAAAGAGTTATTTCAAAAATTTTCATAAACTATTTTTGCTACAGTATTCGGTATAATTTTCATTGAAAATATTAATTAAAAGTTACATTCTGAAAATTTTTCAGATTTTTTGAATTGATAGTTTAGAAATTAGAAGAGTGGGAACTCGACGACATTTAAAAGCAAATAATTCGTGACTAAAGGGTTAAAATCAAAGGGTCATGTAACATTTTTGTGAGTACACTTTTAAGTCTATGGGAGCGAAGTCCAAAATTTTGTTGACAGTATTCGTTATAATTTTCATTGAAAGTACTAATTAAAAGCTACATTCTCGAAATTTTTCAGATTTTTTATATCGATAGTTTATCAAATAGAGGGGGGGGAACGCTCTTATAACGACTTTGAATGCAAATATATTGTAACTGAAGGGTTAAAATCAATAGGTCATATACAAATTTTTGTTACATTTTAGGAAACCCCACTTTTTAAGTAATTTTTTTTTAATATACTTTTCAGTATGGAAACGGAGTTCAAAAAAAAATATTTTTTTTTCAAAAATTTATCATTTCTGTTTTTGGTTTATTAGTCTTCGTCCGTATACTAAATTTCTTCTCAATTTGTATAACATTTATATGTATAGACAGACAGACGGACGGACAGAGCGAAACTATAAGGGTTCCTAGTTTTCTACGGAACCCTAAAAACGATTAGTCAAATTAACTTTATATCCTATTTAACCACCACTATCTATTTCTGATCTATTTCGTATGTATGTATTACTTACTATTAGGTTACAAAAACGTTCGTGTCATTTTCTAGTTATTTATATTTTTTTACAAGTAATAGTAACCCATTTGGTGTTCAGACGTGATTAATCACGGTTTATAAAAAAAGGCAGAGAAAAGATTTTTTTGTTGATGAATTGATAGATTCAAGTGTCCGACGTGTATGAAATAGGTTCTTCTAGTGACAGCCAATAAACAGACTCGTTCAGAATTGTAGTATTTCGTCCCATACCACTAATTGGCACAATACATAAGAGGCTTCAGTTGTTGTTGAGAGATAGCAAACGGAGAATTTTTGCATCTGAGAATTTACGGAAAACCTATTTTCTTAGCTATTGTGTTTTATCAAGAATATGTAAATTCAAGCAAATGGGTTCTTCGCTTACTGAAGTCATTAATGTCCGGCGTTATAAAGAACTTGCTCTGGAGCAAAGCTTAGCTAACAAAATTGAAATTGGAAGCGGCAAAATTGAGAAACAAAAAAAAGGTCATTAACATTAGTAACAAGCGTAAAATTGTAGATTCAGGTAGCAACGAAAAAAAAAGGTCTTCAACAACCCCCTATCTAGGAACCGAGATATTTACGATTTTGTATAAAGAATAAAAATAAAAATTAATACTTCACCTCTTGTTACATATGGAGGGTTGTAAATAGTTTCATTCGATCCGGCGGGAAAAATACTACGAAGGAGGGGGTTTTAGAGAGAAAAACAACCCCCTATCTTATATAGGAACCGAGATATTTACGATTTTGTATAAAGAATAATAATAAAAATTAATACTTCACCCCCTGTTACATATGGAGGGTTGTAAATAGTTTCAATCGATCCCGCGGGAAAAATACTACGAAGGAGGAGGTTTTAGGGGGAAAAACAACCCCCTATCTTGCATAGGAACCGAGTTATTTACGATTTTGTATAATGAATAAAAATAATATTCATTTTCATACAATATTTACTCGAAAATATTAACTATAAATTCTCCCTAATACGTGCCTGACCTCATTATTTAAGATTAAATTTTAGTTTAATTAGGTACATCAATATCAAAACTGTCAATGTTTTGATATTCATTATCATATAATTTTTATAAGAAAAAATTACATTTATTTATAGAAAATTAATATGGTCCTGTCCTAATTATTAATGTAATCTATTTATTCATTTTTATATTATCATAGCATCTAATTTACATTGTTACGATTCTTTATTTTATATCTTTTGTGGTGTAGTAATTTTTGTAATCTTTAGCAAATGTTCATTACTGGTTTTACGTTGTTCATTATAGGATAAAAAACATGAACAAAATAAAAGGCTATAATTTAAAAATCAAAATTTATGTGCGGGCTTTGGTAATTAAATTGATTTAATAAAGAGGTAGTTGTTTTTTTTAATAACATGAGTTTATAAGAATTACGAAAAAAAAATCATTAATCCCCTATAACATTAAAAATTTATCTTAACGAGTTCAAGACTGGTGCCGTTACCTTATTTTCATATGTATATAGGTTGATTTTATGCATGTAAATGCAATATCTATACTCGAATTGAATAAAACAGTAGTTGAATTTTATTTTAAGTTTTGTTCAAATAACATAAAAAGCAGATACCTATTATATACGCGGGAAGATACCTACTGTGGATTAATAATAAATTCTGTAAAATTGTTTCGATTTACAAAAGGTTAAATGTAAAGCAATGTTTCGGTACCAGCCTGAGATTAAATCATGGTTACGATTCCAAGGTATATACTCGTATAGTTTTACTGCTGGCGAAAGTAGAACGTGTTGTATACTGAATTATTGAAATATTCTTCACTGTTATTGACGTTTTAGTACAATTCAATAAAGTACCACCGAGTATTATGTTTCCTTATTACTTATTTAATGCTCTCATATGTCCAAATTCATTAATAGTAAATAAGAGTCAACCAGATAGTTCAGTGGTAGTGTACCGATGTTAGTGACGTATTTTGAAATGCTGTACCCTTGGATAAAAATAATTCGCTGCCCCCCATTTAACTAGTTTTTAGGTTTCCGTAGAACACTAGGAAAACTTATGGTTTCGCCATGTCCGTCCTCAAAAAATTTAAGCCGATTAGGATAAAATTTGGTATACGGACGAAGACTGGTAACACAAAAACAGAAATGATAAGATTTTTGAAAAAAACATTTTTTTGGACCCCCTTTCCATAGACTGAAAAGTGAACTCACATTTTTTTTTACTCACCTCATTGAGTGAGGGGTCATTAGATAGGTCTCCTAAAATGCAATAATAAATGTTATATGACATTTTGATTTTAACCCTACAGTCACGATACATATGCGTTCAAAGTCGTGATCAGAGCGTCCCCCCCCCCCTTAATTTCTAAACTATCTATTCAAAAAATCTGAAAAAATTCGAGAATGTAGCTTTAAATTAGTACTTTCACTGAAAATTATAACGAATACTGTCAAAATTAATTTGGACCCCCCTCCCATAGACTGAAAAGTGAACACATTTTTTTTTCACATATCGCATTGAGTGGGGGGTCATTGGATAGGTCTCCTAAAATGCAACAAAAAATATTAAATGATCTTTTGATTTTAACTCTTCAGTCACGATATATTTGCATTTAAATGTTGTTATCAGAGCGCCCCCCCCCCTTAATTTCTAAACTATCTATTTTAAAAATCGGAAAAAAATCAGAATGTAGCCTTTAATTAGTACTTTCACTGAAAATTATAACGAACACTGTCAAAATTATTTTGGACCCCCTCCCATAGACTGAAAATTGTACTCAATTTTTTTTTTACTTACCCCATTGAGTGGAATATCTTTAGATAGATCTCCTAAAATGCAACAAAAAATGTTATATGACCTTTTTGGATTTTAACCCTTCAGTCACGATATATTTGCATTTAAATGTCGTTATCAGAGCGTCCGTTGAAATAACTCTTGTTTATAAATCGTAATGACTACGGAATCCTATCATGTGCGTGCCCAACACGCACTTGGCCGTTTTATTATACAGTATAAGTGCGGTAAGTGGTGATAATTTTTGTGTGATCTCGGCATCATTATTCATGTTCCATTTTTTGACGTGAATGAATACTGGGTGGGCATTTCAGAAACTTGATGTAACGCGCTGAGATCAAATTGCGCGCTAGCGAAAATTTATAATCAGTGTATCTCGACACTCAGAGCAGCTACCACGCGGGTTGTGATCTCAAAGTATAGATCTCGATTAGATCTACGTGGTACAAGTAAAAATCAAAAAAATTAACCAGTTTTAATGAGTGATAAATTTAATATTATAAAAAACAACAAAAATTGAATTTTGCATTTTCCACGATTGCGATTGTAAATTTTAATTAATTGAATTGAAAAAAAAATAGTATATTAGGATAAATTCTTTACGACTATTAGCTGACTTACTTAGCTACTTTGTATCCCGAAAAATGTATTAGATAAAAAAATGGGTGTGTGACATTTGTACGCATTATAGGTTATACTTTTTTGACGTAGACATCTAACGTGTAAATGCGAAACTAAAAACCTGTCGCGATTAACAAAGTAGTAAAAAATAAAACGCTTGTGTAAACAGAAAATTTTGAAAGTAAATATTTTGATTTGTGTAGGTAAATTGAATTATAAGATAAAATTGTAGACTTGCCACCAGACACAGTTCAGGCAAACCCTGAAACATAATTTAGTGTTTAAATATAACAGCCTTCATGTTAGAAAGTTTTAAATACTTTTTAACGTTAAAGATTATTAAAGGCATTATCTGATTTAAAACATAATTTAACAGAAGTAAATACAGTTTATTTATTTTAAAGTTAACGTTTAATTAACTTGCTTATGAGGTATAATTTATTTATAATTTATGTTTGAAATTTTAATTTTATTTTATTAATCAATAAGTATAACTGTTTATTGTTTAATTTTTTTTTTGGTATATTAATTCTTTTTCTTCGTTTTCGTGCATTCTTGTCTGCTGGCTTACCCTTTTCAGACAGATCTTTTTATAAGTGAGTTAAGGAGCACAGGGAGACAATATGGAATGGAAAGTTGTTGATGGGCCAATCATAGCAGGAGAAAACTAATGCATATTTATTAAAATTTACTATTTAAAAGGTAAAATGCAGTGGAGGATCTAGAAAATGGTCAAGGGGTGGCCATTTAATAAAATAATAATAAACAGGAGTATATTTAGTAAAATTTCTTTCATGAATAAATGCACTTAAAGGAGTTGGTCATGACTGTATATTCCTTGTACATTGTATTATATTTAAAATATGATTTTAACTTTGAAATACCTTTCAAACGATATCATATGTTTTCATATGTGACAGGTAAATTATAAAAAAATCTAATCACCATATAAAATATTATAATATATTTTTTGGCTATAAATAATGCCATTTAAAATAATTTTTACTACAAACTTTTGTAAAAAAAAACCTGAACCTAGAGTAACTTGAAGACTACAAAAAGTAATAATTGCCATATTAAAAAATAATTCTTGTCAAAAATTGACTTTATATCAGTGGAAACCCTCGTCAGTTTAGTATTTTTTTACATTGATAGAGACAAGACCTACATATTATATGTTATATTAGTATTGATAAAAGTTAAATAAAGTGTATCCATATACCGATGTATAGCTATAAAAGTTTTTCATTAACTTTGAACGAATATACTTATTATAGACATTAAGTTATGTGTATACTCATTTCCCGTAGACCAGAGGTTAAGAATCACTGGAAGTTTGGGAATATTACATTCATAAAGTATGACTAACTATACCCATATCGAACTCCATTCGCCGCTTACCCCCGAAATGATGAAAGTTCCCGAGCAAAGACGTGATTTCATAATAAACTTGTGATTGGTTCTTTTTTATTTATTACTAATATAAAATACAAGCTTGTATGGCGTATGGATTTTTTAGATAGGGTTTTAAGTTTATTATACAAGTCTTGAGGCTCCCGCGGTGATCTGAAGATGTCCACCATTGCAATGTGTGACGAAACGTTGACCGATAACACGACCAAATCGACGCGGTTTACACCCAGAAGCCATGATCCATTTTAAGTTTATTATTTATTCAGTTGTAAATTTCATTAAAGAGTATAATTTTGTTTGTAAATATCATAAATTGTTAAAAATACATACTTATTGTTAGTTTTAATATAATTTCACCGACTTCAATTCAATCTATATAGGTATATTTTTATATATGTATGTTCGGGCATAACTCTGACAAATATGTACTGATTTGGACGTTTAGTATATTCACGAGGTGGTCCCATATTAATTTTATCAAAATCAATAAAAATAAATAAATAAAAACAAACAAAATCAAATAAAATAGCGACTCAATACAAAAATACAAAAAAAATGAACTTTTAACAATGCACTAACCGTTGTTTTTATGATTTTCATTTGTCTTCACCTTCCATTGTATCACATTGTAACATTATTGGAAACAGAACGATGCTTCTTATTATAATTTCGAATGAAGTTATAATTTTTTAATTGAATTCCTTGTTTTAACTACAGAATTCTAAAATTACGTCATTTCAATTCGGTTGTACATTTTTTTAAATGTATTTTCGGGCTTAACTCTGACAAATATGCACTGATTTGGAATTTTTTTGTTTGTTTGAAAGAGTATACTCCCGAGGTGGCCCATATAAATTTTATCAGAATCTGACGACCATGGACTTTAAAAAAGGATGGGGGGTTTCAATTCGGCTGTACATATTTTTTTATGTATTTTCGGGCATAATTCTGACAAATATGCACTGATTTGGAATTTTGTTTGTTTGAAAGAATATATTCCTGAGGTGATTCCATATAAATTTTATCAGAATTTGACCATGGATGATATGCCACTCAAAAGGGGAAAATAAAAATAAAACGACTAAAAAAAACCTAAAATGTGTATAATAATTAAATTTAACAGTTTGTGAAGTCGGTGCCAAGCCAATAAAAAATACTTTTCAGTGTTTTTATGTTTTTTTTAAATCGGTTTTATTTTTTTCTTCAAATTTTTATAATTGATTAAATTATAACAAAGGTTAATTAATTAAGAAGGTTTAATTATTTTAAACAATATGCTCATAACTTCGATAAATATACAACGATTTGGACATTTTGTTTGTTTGAAAGTGTGGTGGTCCCATTGACTATGGACTTTGAAGATATGCCACTAAAAAAGGAAAAATAAAAAAATCGACTAAAAAGAATCTAAAACACTTAAAAGTATATAATAATTAAATTTAACAGTTTTTGAAGTCGGTTTAATTTTTTTCTTCAAATTTTTTATAATTGATTAAATTATAATAAAGGTTAATTAAGCTAAGAAGGTTTAATTATTTCAAACAATATGCTAGTTTGCTACTTTCTTGTAGATTCAATTAAGAAACAATTATTTTTGTAAATAAAATCCCTAGTGGTGAGGTCCATAATTGTTTCATTTTTTAGTGCAAAAATCCACGTACGTACGTATATATGTATATAAATATTTTATTTAACATGTTATGTAAGTAAATAAAGATACTTTTGTACGTTTACATATTTAAAACCAACCCAACGTTCCGTGTACAGAAACCATTTGTAGAGAACACTGAAAACAATAGATATTATGGCATTGTTGACCCCGTGCTCCCGTTCCGTCCCTTCAACGCGACAGACCCCCTAACTAAACGATGACACTCATTTTATGCGGTGACTATCCTCTTTAAGATCTAGAAGAGCTGATATGCATCGTATAGTCCAACTTCTATATTTTCTGTATTTTTCCGATTATTTTAAAAATTATATCTTTTAATTTATATAAGTTCCGGTTTAACCGGAAGTGAAAACTGCCATGCATACCACGGTATTTTCTTCTTTAAACACTGTACTGAGTGTACAGTGAACGTGTATCTAAGCACTTCGCAATAACGGCGTAATTGGGAACGGACCGTCGCCGTTAAGTGAAAAACACCGGTAAGTGAATAGACTTTTTTGCGCCTCGCGAGTGCCTGCAAGCAAAACTACGTACTATGTACTTATATACAGTGGCGTATTTACGTTAAGTGCCGCCCTGGGCAAAAAAAATTGCCGCCCCTCTACCTTTTTTTTTTAGTCGCACTACTAATTTTTTGTCTTCCTATTTTTTTAAATATTCTGTATTAAACTAAAAGAAACTAAATAATCTGCCGCCCCTCTCAGCCTTCCGCCCTAGGACATGGCCCCCATGGCCCCATGGTAAAATACGCCACTGCATATGTATATTAAGTGTGCAATAATACTAACTAAATAATAAAACGGTCAAGTGCGTATTGGGCACGCACATGATAGAGTTCCGAAGTCATTACGATTTGAAAAAAAAAGTTATTTCAAAAATTTTCATCAACTATTTTTGCTACAGTGTAAGTGCTCGATATAATTTTCATTGAAAGTACTAATTAAAAGCTATATTCTCGACTTTTTAAAGATTTTTTTATCGATAGTTTAGAAAATAGGGGGAGAGGGGGCATTCTGATTACGACTTACAAATATATCGTGACTGAAGGGTTAAAATCAAAAGGTCATAAAACATTTTTTGTTGCATTTTAGAAAACCTATCTAAGGACACTCCACTTAATGGATTAAGTGAAATTTTTTTAATATACTTTTCAGCCTAAGGAAAGGGTGTCAAAAAGTATTTTTTTTTAATCTTTTCATTTCTGTTTTTGGATTATGAGTCTTTGTCCGTATACCAAATTTCATCTTAATCGGTATAAAATTCATATAATACAGACGGACAGACAGAGCGAAACTATAAGGGTTCCTAGTTTTCTGTGGAACCCTAAAAACGATGTTAGAAAGGAAAATTTACACAATTTAGTGCGTATAATACATTACAACTGAAAAATAAATAGAAATATAAAATTTAATGCCGTTAAGCGAGTAGCCGTTATTACGAGGTGCTACTGTATATTTTAAAAAAACATTTCTAGTTCACTGTGAACATTAAAAAAAAAATTGAATTGAGATAAATTATAGATTATAATATTCTTTACAGTTATTAAATAAAAATATTATTTTTAATTTGCACCGTTTCAAAAATATTATAACTGAAAAAATTCAAAATTGACAAGAGTGAACATCTGTTTCCGGTTTAAAATCATTTTCTTTGATGTCTATGTATATTTTCATTTCAATTCATCACCAATAAACAAGTTTCACTTAAAAAGATAACAAATTGGGCACCCTGTATACACTAGTATTCGTAAATAAATTGACTAAAATTCTAAAATATAATTTTATAAATTCATTGTATTAATACCACGTAACTGATTTCAAAGAAAGGTTACATTCGCCAATTCGGATTAAAATTTAATTATTTTACCACGAAAAATGCGTACATACCCAAGCATAACCCATTTATTTAATAATAATACCCAAAACGTGGTGAAATCTACAATGTCTACATAAAACGCGGGACAAAACCGCATTTGTATACAGGATGTTTGCGGGACACGAACTTCGTTATTGTTGTAGATAGAAGATCGTTTAAATGAGCAAAGTATCAGTATTAAAAAAAAAATATTCCAAATTTCAGAGATATTGAAATTCCTTGTGTATTATTATTGTATTATTTTATAGCTGAGAATGTTCTCTTTATAAAAGTGTAATATATGAAATAGAAAATATCGAAAAAAAAAGTGTGCTTTGTTTTAATAAAACACAAACAAATGAATAAAAATTTTAAACAATAATTTTGGGTATTTATTCAATTTATTCATAGTTTCTGAGTCTTATTGATAAAATATTATAATTAATCATAATGAATAATATTTTTCTTTATCTATAAAACTCAAAAACGTTAAAAACCCGCGAACACATAACGTAGATACTTAAAATTATTATTTTAAAAATCTTAATCATTTGTTTGTATTTTATTAAATTTTCATAGCGCACTATTTTTCGATATTTTTTTATTTTGTTTTTTGGCCTTTTGATATAACAAATTCAGCCAGTTAAATTGACAGCACACCTCCACCAGACATGGCAATATTTTCTATTAATTTAATACTTGTTATTTTGTAATATCTTGTTTTAAATCAATTTTATACAGGATATTCTATTTTTGACATTCAATTGTTTTTTAGACACCACCATTATTCATCCTGGAAAAAATACTGATACGATCTTCTATATCAAATAATAACAAAGTTAGCAAAGATTACTCGGTTCCTGGAAACAGCCTGTATGTATAGAATACTAACTTAATGAGCATTCCTGTAATTTTCCTGCTCCGCACCTGGTATTTTTCTTTGGTCGCGACATCGTCGGTCCTGCCGCGTGGTTAAAATCAATATGCCAGTGCGGGGCCATTCATTTACATAAAAATGATGTCATCCTACCGTATCTGTGTGTATGTGTGCGTTTGTTAACATGTATACTATCAAGACTCATTACTTCCCATATATCAACAATGTTGATGTATAATTTTACAATTTTGCTTATGTTCTGAAAGAAATGGAAGTATTGTAATACCCTTGAAAATTTGTGTCCGATATAAAAGCAGATTCTAATTGTACTACAGGGTGCGCCATCTGAATCGGGTCAATGGAAAGATTGAATAACTTTGACAATACTCAATAGATTTCAATTTTTTTTTTTTATTATTAAGATTACCTTTTTACAATTTATTTGGGCTTGTTTCCAAAAACAATATTGACCAATTGACCTCCTTTATTGCTAATACAATAGCGAGCTCTTTTTTTGGCGTTTTCCATCACATTTACCAGCATCTCGGGCGATATAGTTACCATTTCAGCTCTTCTATGGTCTTCGGCTTGTTAGCATAAACTTTGCTCTTCAAAAATCCCCACAAAAAGAAATCCGGTAGAGTCAAATCTGGAGATCTTGGCGGCCAGTGAATATCACCGTTTTTGAACACAACACGTCTCGGGAATTTCCGACGCAAATAGTCCATTGTTGCGTTTGCTGTGTGGCATGTAGCGCCATCTTGTTGGAACCAGAAGTTTTCCAGACCTTTTTCACGCATTTGCGGTAACACAAAGTGCGCCAACATTCACCTATATCGATCGTCATTGATTGTCTCACCAGGTCTGAAGAAGAACGGTCCATTGATGGTTTTCGAGCAAACACCAGCCCAAACAGTCACCTTCTGGTCGTGCAACGGTGTTTCGTGAATAATGTGAGGATTATCGGTGCCCCAAAAGCGACAATTCGAGTCGCTTTTGGGTGCAGTACGGCAACGATATTTTCGGCGATATGCACGCTGGGTTAACACAACTGACTGATTATTTTCAATGTAAAGTGACACTATTTCGGCGCGTTCTTGAGGTGTATAACGATACATGGTTAAAATTGTGCTGGATCAAAGTTTACTAAACCGTATTGATGAAGCCAATCGGTTGAAAATTGTCAAACTTATTCAATCATTCCATTGACCCGATTCAGATGGCGCACCCTGTACCTTCAAAACATAAACACTTAGGGTCGATCCAGACTATCGAGCCGGTCTCAGGCCGGTCTCGGACCAATCAAATCTTATGATATTCACATTAACGAGCCGCTGTCGGTCCAATCCAATCTTATGGTATTTCGCAAGTTTAGATCACGCTTCACTCGGTGATCAGTACTAGAATGATCGAAGACGAACTGAAGTTCCTATTCACACTATGGGTACAATCTAAGAGTGCGTTCTGAATTACGCATGAAGCGCATAGAGTACACAGAAACGCGGTCCAATTTAAGTATTGCTCGCTTTGACAGCGCTCAAAATCCCCTAGATTTTACTGAACTCCCCACTCCACCTAGCGCGTTGACTACTACTATTTCGACCTGAGGCAGTCAAAGCGTTTAACGCGTTGATGCAGTCTATGCACTTGTTTAGTAATTCGAAACGCGCTCAGACTACATCAGTTTTTACTTCTCTGTCAGTTTCAGCTTTGCTATTATGGATATTATTTCGATTGAAACACCCTCAAAATTTTATTTTAAATTATGGAATATGGATGTCATGTATGGTTCTTCATACCGTTAACTTTCTGGTGTTATACGTGTTTTATTAATGTTTATCTCTTACTTATGATTAGTTATGTTTAGACTTTAAGAAGGGCGCTATGGAAAAACCTTAATTCAAAAAGAGCGTAGCGAGTTGCAAGTATGGAAACCGCTTGTATACATAAATAGAAATACATCTTGAAAAACTAACGGTTAGTATTTTGTATTCATTTGATCTTGTGTTAACAAATAGAAGGTCTTTGGTATTCCTTTCATAAAAAGTTCTGATTATTCAGTTATTTTAATTATTTAAAATTCTTCTGTGTTTCTGTCATTTTCTTATTTTCGTAATGAAATATGGCCGTGTAATATTTAATTTACGAAGAAAAATAATTCAAAAAAAGTGTGTCTTGTATAATATAAAAATAATTCCAACAACAGTCATTTTGATAATATTTTCAATTTAATTAATTTACTGCACATGTTACGTCTCCAACCCTCAAAAAATAGTGTAAAATACATTTTACGGAAGATCTGCACAAATTGCCAATATTAGAAAGGCTATAATAGTGTTTATTAATCTATATATAATAGGAATAGGGCATTATAACTTTTTTTAAATTGTCGTAAATTTGGTGGTTTGGATGTTAGCCATATCTTATTAATCTTGGCTAACGGCTTATAACACTGCAGTGGCGATTGTAATATCAAGTTTAGTGAAACATTAATGACCAAAATGTTAGCGAACATTTAGTAATCAGACTAAATACAACCGGAAACTGTTGCGGAACCTTCAAATATTCCATCGTAATTTGATGTCCGGAACGAACATATATGTATGTATGTATATACATATGTTCTGACTGACCTTTAACACGTTCATTGCTTTATAATAATTTTATTACATATATTATAGGTATAGATAATACTTTATATTCCAAAAATACAGAAAAATGATTAAATTAATTTAATTTTTTTAATTAATGAACTCGGTTTTAATATTTTATTTCTATTAATATTTATTTATTATTATTTAAATTCTGAGACATCCTAGAGCAGGGGTCTGCAACCATTTTACCTAAAAGGGCGCCAATAACGCTATTTATACATTATACAAAATCGGAAAAATATTTCCTGCTAGACAAGTTAGGGGGTAGATTTTTCTCTACACTTTCCGCCGAATCGAATTACACCAATTACAACCCTTCATCTGTGACAGACGACAAAATATTGAAGGTCGACTATATATATCAAATCCTTGAAAATAAACTGTATTTTAGGGTTAAGGGTTTTATTATAATTTTATATAGAGGCGTAATTTTTATGGACACAATGAATGTGTGTGTCTTAATTTCACTAAATATAAATCAGAAGATAATTTAAACGAAGTTGTTTATTTTAGATGTGATCAGGGCAATGTAGCTGTCACAAAAATTTCCCAGTTCTCTTAATTATATAGATATTTTTAGTTTTAATTAAATCGCAATTTTATGTTATTTTAATTAAAATTCTGGTGGTTGTAAACTTGTTAAGAGGTTGGCGTATCGAGCGCGTGTGTGTGTGTGTGTGTGTGTGTGTGTGTGTGTGTGTGTGTGTGTATGTGTGTGTGTGTGTGTCACCACAGTACTGATTAACACAGTAATCGTCTTAAATCTACGTGTGGTTGCACGGTTCGTTGACAATTATTAAGCAAACGGAATTTTAGTGTTTGTCCCATGTGTTATCAGCAGGGCTGTAGAATCGGTACAAAAACCTACGACTCCGAACATTTTACTGTACTAAAAGATAGTACAATGCATTTCATCGCCACTGCGTGAATTATACAGTGGTACAATATTTTTGAAAAACTATATAAGGGATTAACGATATGAAAAATATTTTTTGAGAAAATTTACGTTATTAGACATTATTTAAAAACATAATTTTGGGCTTAATTTTGATGATATGTTATTATTTCCGATGATGTCTCTGTTTTTTCTGGGTCCACGGCCGGACAAACAGCCCCTGTAATTTTTTAATTATAATAAGCCAATTTTTTTTTTTTGATTTTATATTATAACTGCTATAGAAGTAAGTAGGTTTTTTTCGATATATTAATTTTTGGCCAAATGGCGAACTTCCAAAGTGGAAAATGAAAAATTTGCCTAAAAAATCATCAGATAATTGTTAATAACTAATGAAGTATGCAATATAAAAAAAAATCCTCCGTACTTCCATAGACAATGTATTTTTCAAGATAGATTCAATATTTCAAGTAAATCGATTGAAAATTGTCTGAGTTATGTTTCCGGCCAACTTAAAAAATGTAGTTTTGAGATACACGCGTTTGAAGTTTTGAGTAGTAGAAAATCATAAATAATTTTGCAATACCTTTAATCCGCGATGCCAGCGGTCTTCTTCCAGATATTTTCGGTCTCTTGCTGTATGTATGTGTCTCTTTTGCACCTTTTTAACCACAATACACTTTGTCACTCAATATAAAAACGAATCAATAACACTCACCACAAAACAAATTTATCGATAAAAAACAAACCTGACGGTCTTGTACTATACTTTGAAAAATAAGTACCTAGAGATATTTCCCGGCCATAATCTTTTTGGATATCATTTTTGAGGTCCTAAGAGACCATTTAAAACAATAAAAAAAAATCGATTTTTTGAAAATCCTAGAGTAGCCTAACCCCTTAAGTGTAGCAATAGCTTAATTAAATTTAACTATGTACTATGCACCAAAATTATTGGCGTAAAGTTTAATTGTTTATACAGAATGTCCATTAAAAACAGCAAAATTTGAATAAATTCATTTTTATTAATGGAACATCCTATATTTTTGTTTATAGTATGTCCTGTACATTAGCACTTCGCAATAACGGTGTAGTTGGGACCGGGTCCTCGCCAGTAAATGAATTAAGGCTAATTTGTGCCTGCAAGCAATAATAACACTATCTGTAAAACAATGATAGAAAGGTTTTACACAATGTTTACCTTTAAAAATATATTTCGTACGTACAGTACATGATTTGCAATTGAAAAAGAAGTAGAAATATACAATTTAAGAGCGTCGTTAAGCGAGTAGCCGTTATTGCGAGGTGCTACTGTCAGGGGTTATTTTAGCAATGAAAACTGCAGTTGTAAAAGCTAATTTGTGTAGTTGAAAATTTGCAAGTAGAAAGAAAAATATAAACAAATGTATTGTGAAGAGCAAAAAAAGTCACTATAATTTGTAAGGGAGATATATACATATGTAGAGCAAAAAGTAAAAAAATAAATAAAAAATAAAAAGTTTTTGCAGTTTAAAAACGTTCTTAAAATAACCCCTGGCTACTGATTTATTGATTTATAAAAGAAAATTAATTTAATCTTTAAATTACATTCTCCTTAAAAAATTAATAATAAGTGTGCAATAACCATTATTTAATTAACGGAATCAAAATCGGTAACTTTCTACCGACATCGACTGCACACAAAATTGCTTAAACAGCGACTCCACAGCCCTTGTTATCATTCCCTTTCCCATACCCATTATTGTTATTTATTTTTATCAATGTTTTTACATTATTTTTGGACATAATCGGCCTATCCGTGAATGGAATATTTGAAATAAGTGTAAATATTGGAATTATGTTAGACCAATTCAATTGAATACTTATAGAAACATCAGATAACTAAAAGTATCTCTTAAGGAGGTATTTGTAGCAGTATCTATAATCATAAAATCACCCTAGTTCATTAACAATGGCATCAATTAAATCGAGGCAAAATAAAGGGGTGATATGGTGTTAAGAAAATAAGAGTTAGGGTACTCAATAACTTAAGGGACAATTCCATTGTAACGGGCGTGAAAATTGCTGATTTTCATGATTTAAAAAAAATAAAATTCGATAATCAGTCAGTTTTTTTTTCGTTTATTCAAATGACTTATGTTGTAGGTAATTACATAAAAATATTTTCTAATGTTTTACTTTTTTTTATCCTAATTTTTTTTTTGGCCACTGCAAAATGATGCCTAAAAAAGCACCTGACAGTGGAGAGTCTTACTCCTCCAAAAATTGTCTGAAAAAAATGCGCTCTGCACGAAGCTGGTCGATCTCTTTTTTTAAAAAGAGGCTATAGTGATCGGAATAATTCAAATGTCGCAACCAAAATTTTATAGCATGTTTATGAAAGTCCATATTTTTTGATTATGCAAAAAAAGATTTAAAAAAAAAATTACCGGTCCCTTAATATTTAAGATTTATTCCTTATCAATCACGCAAAATGTATTTTCAATAGAGAATTAATATTGCGGCTACACACTCAGACGAGAATTATCTCGTTCTCGGTCTAGTATTCGAGACGAGACGGCTTCATTTTGCACGAGACGAGGTTCAGTTCCAAAAACCGAGACGTGACTTATCTGACTCTTTTCTCGTCTCGTATGCACAGCGGTGGATTTACGTTAAGTGCCGCCCTGGGCAAAAAAATATTGCCGCCCCTCTACCAAGGGAAAATATAACCTATTTTCTTCAACAATCGCATATTTCAAATATGCGATTATTGAAGTAAACAAATATGGGCGGATGTAGTTAATGATTAATGAGTTGGTAGGTACACAAATGGCAGCAAGTTGATCACGTCGTTCAGAACGAAAATCGTGCGCTAATTCGAAATCAGTAGTTCAATTGATAGAGGCGAATATTGGATATTTGAAAAATGAGGACAATCGAAATCGTCAGAAAATTTTTACAAGATGTAGAAAAATCGTTTTGATAATCGGAGTAATTTTTTGTATTCCTTTTTTTTAGAGTAATAAAAAAGTTGTATTCTCCCAGAATCTGCCGCCCCCCAAAACTGTGTCGCCCTGGGCAGTAGCCCATGTTGCCCATGCCTAAACCCGCAGTTGCGTATGCAGCTCTAATGAATATTAAAGGATAGGCATTTATAAAAATGTATTAATTTATATAACAACCCTTATCGAATGCAATATATGTACACGTACACCTACGAACATTATAATATAGGCTAGGTAGTTATCAAATAATTACAGCAAGAATTATGAATTTCGTTGGAGGTCATGTAATGAAATAAGACCCCGGTCGGCCTTGACGCTGTGTGACAGAACGCCGAAGTACAAAGTCGTGTAGAGCCGCCTTCAGCGTCGTTAGCGTCACAACATATAATTACCGTCTCTACCGTGCGGCGGCGCTGCCTGCCTCTGTAATGGTACGTCTTCTCACAGACGACGGGAATATCTTCAACCACATACATACATATGTGTGTGTGTGCTGTTGGCAGTACTGGATTTACTGTTTAGCATTTGGCCCCCGACGCCTATTATCATTTATCTACCATTTAACCTTATATAACCTTAATATAACGAGCCTCAATATAACGATTTACTCGATTTAACAAATTTTTCGAAATCCCCTAAAACTGCCCGTAAGAGCTAATGCAAAATATACCTTTATATTACAAATACATTTGTCAACATCCTCTTTATAACGAATTTTTCGAGGATTCAGACACGTTAAAATTTTCGTAAAACAATAATTATTGTTTTTTTGCTGTTTGTCACTGTTGCTAGTTTTAAAGTTGCAATGGCTGAAAAACAAAAAAAGGCGTTTCTTAACCGTCGCAAAGAAACGAGAAATCATTAAGTATGTAGACGAGAATCCTACAACGAAAAAAATAGACATCGCTACATCCTTACCTTGTTATAACGAATTGTAGACCAACCTAACCTATATATAACAAACCTCACTGTAACAAATTACTTGGTATAATGAATATTTTCTACTTCCCTTCAGTTTTGTTATGTCGAGGTTGCACTGTATTATGAAACGCAACGTCTGTCTGTCTGCCTGTCCGTTAGTGCGCTTATCACTCGAGAACCACTTATCCGATTTACTTGTATTTTTTTAATTCATAGATATGTTCTTTGCCCAGGTTTTAGTATATATTTTGTTACATTAGGTAACATAAGGAACAAGCAAAAACGATAGTTAAGTCTGTCTAAATATTGAACAATATAATGTAGTAAGGAATTGTGTAGAATAAAAATAAACTCCGCGATACCATATATCTAACTTTCATTTTTAAGCGAGCGAAGCCGCGGGTACAGCTAATACTAATTATAAATGCGAAAGTGTCTCTGTCTGTCTATCTGTTTGTTTGTTACCTTTTCACAGCTAAACAGCTGAACCGATCTGATGTTTGGCAGGAAGATAACTTGCATCCTTAAGAAAAACATAGGCTACATTGTATTCCGAAAAATTTATGGGTGTGTGACATTTGTACGCGCGATAAGTTTTACTTTTTTGGTGTAGACATCTGCGAAACTAAAAACCTGCTTTATCGACTATCATAACAGAAAGTTGTATTACCTAACCTAAATGTCACGCGAACGAAGACGCTGTAACAGCTAGTATTTTGATAATTTTGTCAACGTATCGCATTACATGTGATCTGAAAGAATTTTTTTCCATCTTGCGTCACATTTTCTTTACTACTTACCCGCATGAGTATCTTTTATATAGTCTCGTATAATTTTTATACCAATCAATATATTTTTTCATAATACTTTTGTTCATAACTCAGCATCATGGTAGCATAATTAGATAATATTTTCACCAGTGAAAGAATTTTACAAATCGATTTAGTAGTTCATTGAATTCACAGTCTCTACATCTTACAATATATAGGTATAGTATAGACATAACTTTAAAATAAATATTCAATTATTTGCTCTTTCATGAAAAAAATACAATAATATTTTACAAGCACTCTAACAAAAATAGAAACTGCTAAAAAAATTGTAAAACTTGAAATCTTTACAGTGCTTTTATATACCTAGGTAAGTTTCCTACAAAGTTATGTCATCATAATTTTATTGTAAGTAAAAATATCGACATTCTATAAGTTTTTTTTAGATAAAGGCACTCTAATAAACAAAAACAAAAAATATTTATTCAATATTTATTTTCCATTAAAGATCTAAAATCTAGGATTATTTTTTAGAGCATCAAAATAGAGAAAGGTATTTTTTTTAAATTTGTGGCACCATCGGGACTCTATTTGATAAATTTTGAAGTACTAATTGTAAAAAAAATATTTTAGAGCTGCACTCAGTTTTTTTAACTCAAACTCAAACGTGATCGAGTTCGAGTATTTGTCTTCTTTAAATCTTTTTATAAAAAATATTCTTATGCAATTAAAAAATAAATTTTGCAATATAACGAATCTTATTTATGTGTGAAGTTAGACCGCCTTTTGTTGAAATTCAAATTTTTGAAAATTGTGCCAAATTGTGCTATACTTTTCTCCATTGTTCCTAAATTAAAAACAACACTAGAAAAACCCCAAAAACGATTTTTTTCACTGGCCCCTCTTTTTTGAAATTTGTGCTAAATTGTACTACTTGTTCTTAACATTGTTCCAAAACATCAATACTCTAAGATAATTTTTCAACTTCCTAGATCAAAAAATACATTTTTCACCAGCCCCCCTTTTGATGAAATTCAAATTTTTGAAAGTTGTGCCAAATTGTGTTATACTTATTCTACATTGTTCCAAAATATTTCACTCCTAAAATAAAAACAGCTCTATTAAACAGGCCGCTATTAGAATAGAATAGAATAGAAAAACACAGTATTTAGTAATATAAATTACATTACATGGAGGTTGGAAGTGTAGAATTGTATTACATATTCTCTAATATAATTTTTTTATTACTCAAACTTACGTGAGTGACATGAGCCAAAAAAATCAGCCCGCTTTTATATTGTCAAATAAATATGTAAAAAATCTTTGATAAAGGTTTGACCATACTTATTTCTTATTAATATGTGATTTTGTGATATTACATCAAGGTTAGTAAAGTAATAGGTTGCCTCATAACTCTGGCGGGGAGTGGCATGAGAGGGGAGAACGCGTCATCGTGAGGAACTCTTTGACATTATAAATGGCTGTCAAACTATATTTACTATTTATTTTAGTTAAGCTGATTTATTGTAAGTTTTTTTTCAATATTTTCATTTGATATTGATAGTGTACTGAGTTTTAAATCTAAATTTTTATTATTTTATTATTATAAATTATAGTTTTAAACAAGTGTTTTTTAAGTGTAACCAACAAATGTATTTTCTTTAAGCATTGATTTCTGACATCATTTTAAAGTTTTTATGAAGAAATATTATATGTAATAATTTGTGCTTCTGTAATAAACAATAATATTTACTTTTTTTAAATACAAATATCCAAAAACTCGAAATAATTTGAAAAAAAACTTAATATATGAAACAACGTTTAAAGGTTTCTCAGGGTGACGTCATCACACGCAGCCGCTGATTGGTCAAAAAGTTATGAGGCAACCTATACATATACTAACCTTGATATTACATTACATAAAATATTTGATAGTATTTTCTCATTATTATCTGGGGATATTTTCTTCTTGTTTAGTGTATTTTGATTATCATTTTTTATAAATAATAATAATTTATTTCCAAAACTATTTATAAGTGTGGAACAGGTCATAAGACATATAAAAATATAATAACAATAGATAGTATTATATAAATCAACGATTGATAAATAATTTAATAATAAAATGTGTATAAAATATTGTTAATAGTAAATATGCCCAATGTTATTGTTTTTAAAATACTGTGTTATATTATTGTCGTTAAGATACATATTCATTAACAATAAGATTATAATAACAACGCACCGACAAGAGTGAAATTATAGAGTTTTTGAATTTATTGATGGGTAGTTTTTAGATATCGCTTGGTATTTTGTTGTATATTTTTATAATATAGTTAAAGGGACTTTTGAAGGTTGTTGTTAAAGTTGCATAATTGGTTAGTAGCATATTATAATATAATGGTGATATTTTTTGAAAAACATAACGCATTCCAGGATATAGACAGAAACGATGGTGAGTATCTTATATTGCATAAATAATGACCTACATGGTTTTCGTGGACATTTTTTGGCTATTATTCTTAGACATCTTTTTTGTACCTTGAGGACAGAGTCAATATTATTCGTATTACCACAGCATATTATGCCGTACCTCATATTAGATTCTATGAAGATTATCATATAATACTGGATTAGGTTCATATTAAATTATTAATAATTGTATACCTGCAACTGTCAATTAGAACTTGGTAGACGACATTTTTTTCCCATCAAAAAACTGAAATCAAATAGGAGAAATAGAAATATTATGATGCTAAATATCATAAAAACTTACTAATTATACTGTAATATTTATTTGATCAAAGAGATTTGATCATATTTCTTTGATAATGTAATTGACAAAGAATAATATCAAATTGTAAATTATTAATATAATCCTTTAAATCCCAGACTTGTAAAAAATTGTAGACATCGTCTCATCTCGACGCGTAGCCTTAATTTGCTTTATAAAAGTGTAGAGTTTCAGTTTTATAATGATTTTTATATTTGATCTTCAACATTCGATATACTTATTTGACATATAGGTCCTTAATCCGACCCTGGGAATTGTTGCTGCATAACTCCTTATTCAACATAACTTACTGTGTAATTTATAAACAAGATTTAACGAACGGCTTTGAGACTCTTAAAGAGAGATACATTCTTAAAAGGATGTAGATGTTATTATGGTTATAATTTTTTATTTTTTTTTATATATATTTTTGGCCTCATTTTTAATATACAGCCAGTGGTTATAATTATCTAAAAATAAACAAATCAGAAAAAGGAACACATGAAATCAACACTGTGTCTGTAAGTCTGTCTGTCTATCACAGCCTTCTAATCACTGATCCGTTTGAATTAGTAAGCTCACATTTGGTATAGTTATAGTAAATGGTAGGTATTTATATACCTGAGTAATAAAAATAAAATTTTAAGTTTTTGATGCTTTTCAAAGAGGGTAAATGGGTTAGTAATTTTTTTTATTCAATTCCGGTGAGTGGGGTATCAAATGAACGCTGATAATTCATGGAATTTAAATATGTAAACGTTTTTTGTTATTATTAAAGTCTTCGACAACAAAATTTTAAAAAATCGTGATAATATTTTGTTTTCTATATCTCCGAAAAATCTAAAAATAATAGGGAATATGTATGCCGAAATCATAAATAATTCAAAATTATAATCTATATAATAGAAATGGAAATACACATTGTCAATAATATTTAAACTGCTACTAATTTCACTACATATTTTAAATTGGTTCTTAGTTTTGATAAAGTTTTAATAAAAGTTTTTATTTTGTAATATTTGTGTCACCTAGTGTCATTGATAAAAGATTCACAAGTGCAATTCAAAATATAATAACCGAATAAATTTAAAGACTATACGGTACGGGACACTAGTACTCGAGGCTCGAATAGCACTTGACAATTTTTTTATCTCAGGTTTTCGCGATTGTACTCTTGAAGAAATTTATTTTATTAGTATCTACAAAATAAGTAGAACAAAACGATCCTAGATAAAACGAATTTATTCAAAATATATCAATTTAAACTGTTATTTTTGATTGATATTACATAAATAAATTTTTCATTTATTTTCATTTCAAAACTTTTATTTCATTAAACTTGACGAGGGACTGTAGATATATTACATTTTATTTTAAATATAAAACTGTCATTTCCCATTTTATACAACAAAAAACATATAAATACTCAGGAATAATCTTTTATAACATAAATTGTTGTTTTTTAAATTTATAGTTGACATTTCTAAAAAAAAAATCCTTTTAAATTTTCTATGTAAGAAAAAAATATTGACAGCGAAATATTTTTTAAAATAAATTTTATACGTTTCTCTACAAATATACATATTATTTTTTTTAAAAGACAATTAAATGTACTACAATCAATTATAGCACATTCTTGGTCATAAATAACTTTATACCTATCAAAAAGGCTGTCGAACTCAAAATTTTACATTTTTTAAATAAAATTTTTAGTTTGACCATTTTGAAAGGTATACAATTATTTTTGGTTAAAATAATAATAAAAAAGGTTGTAGATAATTTAATTATCTGTTTAAAATACAAAAGACGGGGCTGATTGAACATTCCGTTCATTAGATACAGAGTGTTTACAAAATCCTTGTAAAACAAAACTTTGGGCCCTTGGTTGAGGGTAGGGTTTGCAATCCCGCAGACTTTTTTTTCCCGCGGGAATTTTGCGGGAAACCTGCAAATCCTGCTGGATCTCGCGGGATCCCGCAGTTTTTCCAAAATTTGTATTATTCATGCTTAAAATTACTATTATTTAGTTAACATGACAATTAAATAATGAAAAATAGTTTCATAGCGGTAACATATGATACATAAACGTAACATGTACCGTATAGACCGACGTAAAATCCATAAAATACACCTGTGAATAGGATATTGTCTAATATGTTAGGTACAAGTACAAGATGCTTCTAACTACTTTTGTCTTTTTGTTCGATTATCCATTTCAATTTTTTTAAATCCTTCGTTGCGTATAAATTAGCCCTTGTTTTATACGTAGGTCCTTTTACGCCGCGCTGGTATATACGGTATGTCACGTAAAACTAAACGACTAAATATCATTATTTACGGTTGCATTTTAGGGACAATCTGTTAAAAAAATATCGTGTAAATCGTATAGAAAAAGATAGTTTTGAGAAAACACGAATTTTATGTATTAAATTTTTGTGGTTAACTTTCATTTAATCTACCATTCTTCTTCTAAATTTTTGTATTTCGTATTTTTTATGTTTTTTTTGTAATCTGCGGGCTGTTCGAGCTTCTTTCGTCGCCTAAGTCGCGCGAATCCTGACATGTTTTAATCGGTTGTGCGGTCACATTTTTCGAACGTTTTTTTTTTTTAATTCTGGAGGTATGTAACCACTTATCGTGAACAAGATATAATTTATTTCACTAGTTTCATATTCAGTCATCTCAACCTTAATTTTTTTTTTCAAAATTGTTACCTTTTTTAGCCATATTTACGCTTTATAAGTATTCAAAACGCACGCGACCTACAAATTTAATGTTCAAAAAATTCCGCGCGGATCCCGCATTTTCAGTGCGGGATCCGCAGATCTCCAAAACGTGCGGGATCCCGCATTGCGGGATTGCAAACCCTAGTTGAGGGTGTTCCGGAGCAAATTTTGCTAGAGAGTTTTCAGGAAATATACATCTGGACATGTTCTAATCACTGTTTAAATTTGGCACCTCATACATTTTTCCAAATTTTACACCAGTAAAAAATTTTACGTTGCCTGGACTAATATAAGATTTATAATTTTTTAACAATAATGTTTTTTTCTTCATATTTGTCTAGAGTTACATATAATATAGTAAACTATAGTTTAATTATTTATCAGGATATTGTACTGTTGGAATTTTGACTGTCGGGATTATGTCCTCGGCCCCTATATTTTATATGACATCTGTTTACGTCAATAAATGTAAATATCAACATTATTATTCTGAATACTGAAAACATTTTATATATTTCTAATAATAAAATACTGAGTAAAACTAAATTGCATTTCAAAAATGTTGACATTAAAATTTAATATATATCTACAAATTGCTATCATATTTTATTATTTATTATTGCAGTATATGTATATTTTAAGCTTAAATAATGGTTATAATATTAAGTAAAGTGTCTCTTTTGTTTATCATATAAGGTAGTGGCATCAGTCTTGGCAAGGACCCCAGTAATTGCTAATTTTTAATTAAATGTACTGAATTAAAAATATGTGTTGATATTTGTTTTTTACCATATCTGAATATTAATCTATATACATTTAACTGTCTTACAGCGTGATTTGATGATAATCGGCCAATTGGTGTCAAAATGGTGGATATTTAAACTTATTATAATTTATTTATTAATTATTATATTATCATAGCAACTGCTTTACATTGTTTCAAAGACGATTCTTTCTTTATATCTTTTGTGTCGTAGTATACTATATTACAAAATAATAAGTATACTTATTATTTTGTAATCATTAGCAAGTGTCCATCACTGCGTGATCATTACTGGTTTTACCTTTACCATTACTGGAGAAAAAAACATGAACAAAATAAAAGGCTATAATTTAAAAAAACAAATTTTATTTTCGGACTTTGGTAATTAAATTGATTAAATAAAAAGTTACTTGTTTTATTAGTAAGATGAGTTCATGAGAATTACAAAAAACAAGTCCATTAATCAAAAAAAAAACGAAAACTTGCTCTTATAGCGGCCATAACTGGTGCCGTTAGTTTATTATACATACAAAAGATATTATGAAAATATATTTGGGATATAAAATTAGTTTTCAAAATATTTAATATTAAATTAATATTAATTAGGTTTATCAGTTTTTTTATTCATGCATCAATTCGATTTTTGCTTTTACACATATTTATACGTCGTTATATAAACAGAGTGTTCCATTATAATCGCTCCATGCTAATATTTCAAAAACAAAGCAAGATAAAAAAAAAATCGGAAGAAAAGTTAAATTAAAGGGGGGCATCAGATGGTTGAGGTTTAGACAGTAGTTTATTATGATAATGAATATGGAGCTCAGTCAATTTTTTTAAATGCAATCGAATTTAAAAAAAAAAAAAATTAATTTATGAAAATTGTCAGGGTCCATCTTAATCTCGAGACCTACCTATTAGAGATCATATTAAAGTTAAACTGCAATTAAACCCTTTAACTTTTGTCCGAAACATTTTTCTCTCTTTTATTTTTTATTAAATTTATTTTTTATATTTTATTAAATAATAAATATAGTTTATAGAATTTAATAACTATTAAAAGAAATATAAGTTTTCATAATAAGAGAGATAATAAAAAGTTTAATTATCTGAAAATCAACAACTTTAAAAATAAAAGACTCGTATATCAATTATCATAGCCCAATTAGAAAACAAAGTGTAAAAATCCTGTAAAAACAGTTTGATAGTTGAATAACATAATCTAATAAATGTAAGTTTTATAAAAGTTTTAGCCCGTTTAAACTCATTACTTAATGCTGCATATAATAATGTAACTTTTTAAAATAAAGAAAAGTTTTAAATGGGTACGCTCATAATTCTACAAAATGGTAATTTATTGCCTTATTTTGCGTAGTCCTTTTTCCATACATGAACGTTTGCTTGTTACATTCTTTAAAAGTTTTCATTTAATTTTATGCATTATTAGCTGTTTAATAAAACAATTATTAACTTATTTTTATCTATTCGTCATGAATCTTAAGTTTTTGATGTACAAAAAAAACTTCATCTTATTGATTTGAGATGGAAGAAAGCTTAATTAATTTATCTTGTTAATTTAGGTTCTCATTTATAAACCTATTAAAATGAAATTTGGTATACGGGCGTAGATTGATGACACAAAAACAAAAATGGTGAGATTTTTGAAAAAAAAAATGTTGGAACCCCTCCCATAGACTGAAAAGTTTACTCAAAAATATGATGTCTTTAGGTAGTTCTTCTAAACTGCAACAAAATTTGTTTTAGGACCAATTGATTTTAGCCCTTCAGTCACAATATATTTGCTTTCAAAGTCGTTATCAGAGTGTCACCCCTCTAATTTCTAAATTATCGATGCAAAAAATCTGAAAAAAATCCAGAATGTAGCTTTTAGTTAGTATTTTTTTTAGTACAGATTTTCTAAGACCGGCTCTGCATGTGCGTGCCCAACACATACTTAGCCATTTTATTAATATTATAATATCACCATAAAAACACATCATAAATTAAAATATAAAATACAAAATAATTGTTAGGTTAGGTTGTGCAAACAATAACAATCAATTTTCAGTTTTCTCTCAATTTAATTTAGTTTCAATTTCCGTATACACAAAGTAAATATAAAAATATATTGAGCTGGTCTGATGTAAAACAGAACAAAAGCTTTCATAGCGCATTCTATTAAATCACGCAACCTCGATGAAAAGTGCCCAATTGCATGTTAAATTGCAAAATTTAGTAGATAATCTGCTACGCGATTATATTTTAATTTACTCGTGTTTGCTGTGTATACAATTTATTTATGTTATAGCTATTATGTACGTAATACAAATTATACAATTTTTATGTATTTGGTATACAATTTATTCACATAATAATTCATAATAAATATGTATGTTCAAAATTCAAGGACTACGTATATTTTTTCGAAAAATATTTGATATTTAAAATCTAAAAAAAAATTTAATTGACGAAAAGCAAGGTAAAATTCAGAATATTTTAATTTAAAATAGGACTCAATCTCAGACCTAGCGATCTGATTTTAAATAATCTTGTCAAAAATAAATATATATAATATATACGTACATCCGCGACTTCGTTTAGGTTAGTGAAAACAACACCATTAAGCTAGGTTAGGTAATACAGTTTCGCATTTGCACGATAGATGTCACTAAACTAACCTAAGTACAAATGACACAGACCCATTTTTTTATTTAAATTTTTTCGGGATACAAAGTAGCCTATGTCCTTCCTCAGGATGCAAGCTATCTCCTTGCTGAATTTTATCAAAATCGGTTCAGCGGTTTAGCCGTGAAAAGGTGACAAAAAGACAGACACTTTGAATTAATTTACGTCTCGAAAGAAAACCTCCTGTTTTTGAAAATGATCTATCAACCGGAAACGGATGTTTACTGTTATCAACTTTGAATTTTTCGAATTATTTTTGAAACGGTGTGAATTAGAGAAAAATGGCTATTAGTTTAAAAATTGTAAAGAATATTATTATCTATAATTTATGTTATATTATTATTTTGTGAAGAAATAATTTAAAATTATATTTTAATTAATTATTCACTGTCAGTATTACGTATAAGAAAGTCCCGTGACATCCATGGCAGCTTTTATTTATAAAAAAATATTAGATGCAATATTTTTATGCTACGCCAATGATCTCGATACACTCGTTTAATTAAAAAATTCCTATAAAAATTTAACTTGTACTTCAATGTAGAAAGGGACGACAAGAAAGGGGAAATAAAGTAATCATTGGAAAAGCACAATGGACAATTTAATTTCGATTTTCAATTCACTCGTTAGAGCGAGTATTGTGTATTTTTCACTTGATTGTTTTATTCGAGTAAGAACCCCGGAACAAGAATATAAATAATAAATGAGCAAAATAATCTTTTGTTTTAATCAATAGTATTTTCTTTTGCAACGTTAAATAATTTGTGTGTCAAATAGTCATTAGTATGAAAGAATGTATGGCAGATACAGTCTGAGTCATAAATAATGTCAATCTATCTAATTATGAATTATTCACATTAAAAAGTTAAATTCGTTTATAAACTACTTAAACTATATTAATACTTTTGTTTAAAATCTTATTTCTCATTGTTAACTGTTATTTTAGAATTTTAACCAAAAAAATAATATTTGTGTTGATAATATAAAAAAATTGTATTCTAAATGTCATTAAAATTCGTCTGTCAGAAATACAAATGCAATTAAAATAACAATATTAGTAGTTTATATGCTTACATATGTACATATATGACAAAATATGTAATTAATTAAATAAATCATTACATTTAATTAAGTACACCATTTTTTATGTTTTTCCGCAATAATTATTTTTTCTCGCAATTTAATTACTGAATATGGCATCAAGTTTCTGATGAAACTTGTTGCTAAATATGTAATTGACTTGTTGTAAAAATTACGAATTTTTCTCGGTGATTGAACCGTGTGTTTTATTGAAATTTAACTGTCAATACATATACACTAGGGTAGGCCAATTTTCCAACCGATCTCGACTACCCCCCTACG
Source organism: Sialis fuliginosa (assembly GCA_961205875.1). NCBI lineage: Eukaryota > Metazoa > Arthropoda > Insecta > Megaloptera > Sialidae > Sialis > Sialis fuliginosa. The sequence goes on along the minus strand of OY540809.1, from coordinate 12,633,746 downwards.
TGATTACACTCAATTCTAAGAAAAAAAGCCCATGGAACTATACCTCACATTCAACATTAATTCGCCGCATTTTTGATTAAACATTTTAAGTTTGAGTCCTTTGAATTCAATATGTATGTATTTTTTTAAGCAAAACACCGACCCAAGGGTTTTTTGGTACGAGGGTTTCGAATTTTACATTCATTTTTTTCTTGAGCGCCACGTGATGCCAGTTTTGGAAACAAGTATCAAAGTTTTTTTGATTTTACCCAACCTATGCGTTTTTCCGCACGACAATTCCGAATCTGATGTTCATTTGACGCCACTACTGAATTTCAAATTTTTATTTCATCGAGTGTGTAACATATTTTTGTTACATTCATGTTTTCAAGATTATTCCCTAATACTGCCCAGGAAGACGTAGTTATACTTAAAAAAAAAAAATTGACTAGAAAAAAAATTTAAACCGGAAATACAAATTTTTTTTACAAAATTTATTATTTATGTGCAGCCCTCGGAAAATTTCAGATCGTCAATGCGGCCGGTGGTGCAATTTTGGTTGATGTAAACAGTTTATTATTATGTATTAAAAATTTTAAAAAAAATCTTTACTTAAAGGTCCTGCATTGGCCGCACTTACTAGACAAGAAAATCTTTAAATTATAAAAGTTATTTATATAGAAACATTTATCATTGGGAAAATACATCTCAAAAATCTATATAAAAATAAACGACATATTCAGAGAAGTAATTTTTAAAGTTAGAGAGATACCTATTTCCCATTTCTGTAGCTGGAAATGTTTCTGCGCCGCGCCGCCTACCTAACTTTTATGTAACTTTGATTTATTTATCAGAAATGCTCACCGCTGCAAAAAATATATACATATATACGCAACGACGCATCAGAATTTGCGATCTGGTTCATAACTTTATGTACTTGAATTTGACATCGATTTTTTATTCTTGTTTCGCTTAAATTTATTATTTATTCGTATATACTATATAGCTTGTGTATATATAACTTATACATAGTTATAAAAGGTATTATATATGTATATGAATAATTGTATTGTATATAAATTAATATTATAAGAAATATAAGTTTGATTAAATACTTATTGATTTTTACTTTTTTATACATACGTAAAATGTACTGTACAATATGCAGCTGAACGAGATTAAAAAAATGAGTTGAATAGTTATGTTACTATCTCATCTTGGCGCGATCCTACAGACTCCAACTTTTTTTTAAATATAGTTTACATTATTAACTTTAATCTTGGGTTGCATAAAGCAAAATTAATCATGATTAGTTAATCAGTTGTTTTGAAACCATTATTATGTCAATTCTAAAAAATAATCACGGTTATAATAAATTTTAAAAGGTAAAAAATTATTGTATTTAGTGAATTGTTAATTTACAAATTGAGATTAAGTCAAGAATTAACATTAATCATGGTTTGAAAACAACTGATTAACAAATCGTGGTTAAATTTGCTTTATGCAACCCAAGGTAAGACTATCAAATGTCCTAAGACCGTCGATACCTCCTTCCCCTGTTATTAACAAATTAAAAATGATAAATTAACAAATAAGTTGAATAGTTACTATCTCATCTTGGCGTGATCCTACAGACTCCAACTTTTTTTTTAAATATAGTTTACATTATTAACTTTAAGACTATCAAATGTCCTAAGACCGTCGAGACCTCCTTCTCCTATTATTAACAAATTAAAATTGATAAATTAACAAATAAGTTTAATAGTTAATATCTCAGCTTGGCGCGATCCTACAGACTCCAAAAGAGTTTACTCAAAAATTATAGCCTGTATACTGATTTGAAACAAAAAAGTCACTTATGCTCCATTGTGCACCGCCCCACCTGGCTTGGCGCCCCGGGCGGTCGTCCTGGTTCCCCCCCCCCAAAGCCGGCGCTGACAATATGGTATAGAAAACATTAAAAATAGTATTAACTCGAGATTTCAACGGAATTACACGCTTAAAGGTCCCTGAGTTATCTTAATGACGTTTGTATGATCTGAAGTCAGAACGGTGAAACTTACATTAAACATGAAATGTTTTTAAATTTTTCTAATTATTTTTTAAATGGTTCGTGAAAGAATACAAATTGAAAGGAAATTTATTTATTACTAGCTGTATCCCGCGAGTTCGTCCTCGTGGAATTTGTATTTTTTCAATATCTAATCAATTTTTCGGGATACAAAGTAGCCTATGTCCTTTCTTAAGATACAAGCTATCCACCTGGCACATTTCATCAAGATCGGTTTAGCCGTGAAAAAGTTACAAACATACAGAGATGCTTGTATCAAAATGTCCAAAAAAATTAATGCTTTTAGATTATCAATTAAAAAAATATATTTGTATAAAAAAAAAACACTTTGATTTATAACGCACTTATGGGACACCCTATATTAATGTAATTATTTTAAAAATTTGCTGCTTGTCTATCCTGACAACTTTTGTATTAAAAGTTTTCTTCTATTTGTTATAATAAATGAAATATTGAACTTTGTCACAGTCTTGGGACATCTGTAGATTTTTTGGGTCGCCGTTTAAATCTGCTTTGGGGTTCAAAATTTGTAGTGACGCCACTGATCCAATGCCTGTCTACACCACTAATAATTTTCAATAATATATCTTAATCTAACACACACAGTTATTAGATATTTGCAGTTAAAATCAAGTAAATCCGTTTTATATACATTATGAACATCTAATTCTAGAATAAACGGTTAGATTTGAACATTGGTTGAAAGTTGGAGTTATTACGAAGTATTATATAAATACATTTGTATAGTACGTGTAATTCAAACGGCCGTTTGAAATATAATGAACGCGTAGAGTTATATCCCCAATAGACAGTAAACTCATTAACGTCTTAATTATAAGTTATAAACGCTATAATAATCAAAATATATTACTCTTGAATAAATACTATACTTTATATGCTTTTCAAGTTTGTACTATTTGATTAACATATAAGGGTGAAATGCAGAAACAGAGTTTCTCACATTTCTCTTCTCATATTATGTCAAATGCGTAATGCGCATTTAAGAATTATTGTATACTATCTATGCCCGTGGTTTCGCTCGCGTGGACTGCGGAATTATTGTTTAGGATTTTTGAAAAATATAGTTGAATTAATTATTTACTACAACGGTTTAGGCAGCGTATTACAAAAGAGCAGGCTGGCGGCAAACTTTTTTTCCGACTTGATTTACTATTATTATCACTTATGTATGTAACCTGGCTAAAGAATATATCTATTAATTAAAAAAAAACACGTAAATCGGATAAGTGGTTCTCGAGTGATAAGTGCACTAACGAAAAGTCAGACAGATAAATAAGATATTAATTATAAATAACCATTTCACGGCTAAGCCGTGAAATGGTAACAAACTGACACACACTTTCTTATTAATAATATTATTATGGATTTTCAATTGAATTTACAAAAAACTAAAATAATTTTTTCCCATACGCTTTAAAATATGTACATCATATACATTTTTTTATAAAAAAAGAATACATTGAGCAGTGAAGGGTTAGACATAACTTTGGTATATATTTAAAGTACTCATAAACAATTAAATTTAAATGTAATTAATCCAATCTACCTAATATTTTTTTATTAAAAATATTTTACAGATTTAACTAACGAATTATTTTGAATTGTATTCAATTAAGATTGATCAGTTTTAGTAAATTGTCTGTTTACTTAAAAGAAGGATTTATTTATTAATTGAAAACAGCGTTCCAAAGTATTTTAATTATTTCAGTTTGTTTTTAATTGAATTCAGGATCAGTGTTTTGGAAATTTCAATTGTCTACGCGAAAAGTATTATTATTTATTATGTTTAAATGAAATTCAGTTTTTTTTATAAAACTGTCGTATGTTACAATACCAATATTTTTTTTAATAAAACACAAAAAAAAGTGCGGAGCCAAAAAAGCGACCTATATAATAATATAAATATTTTTTGTTTATATTGTATTGTTTCAACACGGAAATAAATATACTGTAAGAATTCATTGGATTTTTGATAAAAGCAAAAACCTGTAATTATTGATTATATTATGACCAAACAATAATTCCATTTAGTTTAATCTATAATATGCTGATCTAACAAGTTAAAATTTACAGAATTAATCAATAAAATTATTGAATATATATTATAATAACTAGCTGCTTTTTTCTAAGATCTTCTACTTATAGAAGCAAACTTAAAACACAATACTGACGAGAGTTAACTTGCGTTTATTTCTATACATTGCTAGGCCACGTGTTACTAAACACGTTTTTACAGTTTGCCCCGTAATTTTTAACTATCGATCATACGATATTTTCAATAATAATTCAGTATTTTTGGCTAACTAAATTTTTTCTTGGTCACTTTGAATATTTTACTCTCTGAAACTGTAATATAATATAATTTTAGGTTGTAATGTTTGCAGTTTATCCATCAATTTATATTGAGTATCTCGTAAAATTTCTAAATTACAGGGCTATACGATAATTTTCCCTGATTATTTTGCTTCTTTTAAAAATCACGCATTATTTTTTGCAAATTATTTTTTTCCGTGTATGATAGCAAACACCGACATATTTCGTGGCAGATCTTTGACATATTTATTTGACTTAAAATTATTTTTTCACAATGTTAATAAAATAATATTTTTGTGTTTTAGGAGAGCAACCGGCCACCACCCGATATCGAGCGGTTCGGGTACATCATCGGGCCAGACCTCGATATCCAGCTCTGAGCACATCCAACAGCAACAACAGCAGCAACAACAACAGCAACAACAACAACAACAACAACAACAGTGCATGCAGTCGTCACAGCAACAAGAGTTCTCTAGCGGGGGCGGCGTGAGCAGTGCGGGTACGCCGAGTGCGAGCCACACGCCACCGCCTGCGACACCGACGTGCGCCACTCCGCCACTACCTCAGCAGCAGAATGCCGTTGTGGCCGTCGCGGTGCCCGTAACGCCGTCACCGCCACAAGTGTCGCCGCCTCACAGTGTTGTCGTGCAGGCCGCCCCTATGCCTGTCAGGAGGGTTGTGTCATCGCCAGCTCCACCAGGTAATTTATTCGATTATAGTCAACTTTGGAGTAATACATTTCCGTCCGTCCTTTCCTGTTAAAGCAAAATATGTAGTAAACTATAAGCTAGAAACTTTAGGGCGACGTAACTCGTAAACGACAGGTTCTACGAAGATGAGTGCTTTACAAAAACTGTAGAAAATTAAATTTTATACAAGATTGGTCTCTAGGCGTTTTATCGCAAAATCAATAATTTTCGAAATAATTTGCAAAAACTAATTTTCGACGTATTTCAAAAAAATTAACTTACATATTTTTTTAAATCTTTGAGGTCACATAACTCTTAAACGGTAGGTTCTATGAAGATGTGTGACAAACACAAATTGTATAAAATTTAATTTTCTACAAGATTGGTCCCTGGGCATTTTATCACAAAATCAATAGTTTTCGAAATAATTAGCAAAACTAATTTTCACAATGTTTACGGGGACGTATTTATAAAAAATTCTTAAATATATTTTTTTAAATCTTTGCTGTCACACAACTCTTAAATGGTAGGTTCTACGAAGATAAGCGTTAGAAGTTAGAACAAAAATTGTAGAGAATTAAATTTTCTACAAGATTGATCCTTAGGCGTTTTATCACAAAATCAATAGTTTTCGAAATGATGGTATTTATTTTATCTTTTAATGGTATTTAAATAGATACTGTAGTAACAGGGGCGCCGACTACATGGGGTTTGACGGGCTCAAGCCCCCCCCCCCCAATAAATGTATGCCTTCTGCCTGTGTAGTTGATTATAATAAAAGTATATGAAAAGCATACGGCACCGTCAACTAGAACCTACAATACAGTTGATTCAGTACTGTCGTGCCAAACTTTAACAGTTAATTGAGAAAAATATTATAAGCAAAAAACTCCATATTAAAATTTCCGGACACACGTTCATATGAAGTTTTTTTTTGCTTAAATTTGTTTTCTCAATTTATTGTTAAAGTTTGGCACACTAGTTCTGAATCATCCTGAATGCATTCGGCCAGTCATGAATTTTTTCTATTATATTTTACTTTATATTTAGATTCATTTATATTATATTAAAAATAATTTTTATAATAAGAATTTATTATAATTGTATCTCAAAGATACATTTTTATAAATTATTTGAGAAATGAACGCGACGGTAAAGTGTTAAGTATTTTACAATTAAAACAACTTGGCTGTTTGTTAGGTTAATAAATAAAATTATTAATTACTTAAACGAAAACAAAATCTGTGAAAAAAATTGTTTATGTAAAAAAGCACCTTACGTCAACTTTATTGGGGGGGAGGTACACGATATTATTATTTTGTCTTATATAAGGGAGAAGGGAGTCAAAAAAAATTGCCCCCCCCCCCCAATATTTTTAACAAGTCGGCGCCCTTGTGTAGTAATAACTAATAATTATAATACAACATTCTTATGGAATCACTGTATTATCATAGTTATAAAATCGATAAGAAATATAGTTAATAGATTTGATGAATAGGTACAAATAATAATTATAGAAGAACAAACAAAAATAAAGATGATACAAGCACATATTATTCGAATGAATGTTGAATAATGCAGTAGTTTAGTATTTACATTTCTAATTTGTTTATTTTTAAATTCTTCAACATGTACAATGTACAATTTGCAATGAAAATGTAATACCTACCTCTAGCACTAGCTACATATGCATTCTCCGCTAATGGCAGAGGCGGATATATATCATAATATAACTTTTAAAATATCTTATTTGTTTCAATTATACATTACTGTGAAAACTAATATACTAAATTAGTCAAGGGTCTCACTATACAAAATTCCAGAATAAATAAAATAGATATTATACTAGCGCATTGGACTCGGTGTTACCCGGAGATATAAATTTAATCTGTATAAACCTAAAACTTATACAGTATTACTATACTGAATATTTGACTGGAGCGAGACCGGCACGTTAGTCTGGATCGACTCTTACAGTAACACTACCCAACTGTAACTCACCGATTTGAATGAAACTTAACATACTTATTAAACACCGAAAAATATTAAATACGTGTTTTTTTGTTTCGGCTAAATACGCTTTTTAGGGGTAGAAATCACCCCTCAACCACTGGAGGTGGAAACAGTTATGGCTAATTATTTCTGAAACGATACATTTTCTGAAAAAAGTGCTTAGGACCAAAGTTGTAGAGTTCAAAGTGATGCACTTGATGGCTACCTTGAGGTCGATTTTCAAGGTCATTTGAAAATCATTTCATGTTTCATTCACCTTGAAAATCTACCTCAAGGTCGCCATCAAGTGCATCACTTTGAACTCTACAACTTTGATCCTAAGCACTTTTTTCAGAAAATGTATCGTTTCAGATATAATTAGCCATAACTGTTTCCACCTCCAGTGGTTGAGGGGTGATTTCTACCCCTAAAAAGCGTATTTAGCCGAAACAAAAAAACACGTATTTAATATTTTTCGGTGTTTAATAAGTATGTTAAGTTTCATTCAAATCGGTGAGTTACAGTTGGGTAGTTTTACTTGTTAGACCTTCCTCGTGACACTCTATTCATCAGTGAAAACCGGAATAAAATCCGTTTTGTTACTGAGAAAATCGTGCAAACAGAAATACCTCTCTCCCCCTGTAGTGGTGTGAAGTGTGAGTAGTAAGGGGCCAGTTGGTTAATTTTTGTTATTTATGAAATAAGGTACTTGCACCAGTCTTAGACAATACCCCAATGTTGAACACTTATTTATATTTGTTGATAGGTACCTACTTGATTACTGCCATTATTGAATCATAATCTATAGACACTTAACTGTAAAACAGATTAATTTGATGACAATATCGGCCAATGGGTGTCAAAATGGTGGACATTTAAACTAACAATTATTGATTCTTTATTTTATAACTTTTGTGTCATAACAGCAGCGGCAAATTTGAGGTAACAACAAAAAAAAACGGTTATCAAAATTACTAGAAAGGCGCAAAATTGTGGATTGCCATCGAAAAAAAAGGTTTTCAATTTTCATATTTAGCATATAGTACAGAGGGGTGGGAGGGGGATTTTCTATCTGCTCCGGGCGGCAGAAATCTACGGTACGCCATTATGTCATTTGCAAGTGTCCTAGTACCAGTACCTTATATTTATAAACGTATTTTTTTAATTCATCCCCCCCACTAAAAAAATCTGGTTATGCCACTGTTGTAAATACCTATAATCCGCATCTGACTATAGTTATCATATGTGCATTATCAACAAGATTATGATTGAATTTTTTAATCTTTTATAACCCTTATAACTCTTGTAATTGTTGCACACACAGTTTAATTTTTATTTTACGATATTTAATACGTTCATATTACAAAACCTGCAATTAGATCAGGTTTTAGATAACAAAGTAGATTAAATTTGCATATAAATAGTTTCATTTAATATTGTATTTTAATTACAGTATCACTGGGATCACATGCCATAAAAAATATTTTATTATTTAAAAAGCTTACTACATCGATTCTTTATATAGTTACTATTATATATATATATTTTTTTTTTAATTAATTTAATAAGGATATAATTTGTATCTACCTATTTTTAGTCAGTTTTAGACAGTGGTTCCCCCCCCCCCCATGAGGGTCAGTCGTAATTTGATGTGATGAGAAATAAAATTATCGATAAAATTAATCTCAAGGGTTTATATTTATATACATTCGACCAAGACAAATATTTTTAAAATAAAGTACTTGCACCGGTCTTGCATATGACCTCAGTAATGTACTGAATTAGAAATATCTGTTGATATTTGATTACTACCCTTTCTGAATATTAATCTACATACATATATACATTTAACTGTCTTACGATTCTTTATTTTATATCTTTTGTGTCGTAGTACTTATTATTTTGTAATCATTAGCAAGTGTCCATCACTGCGTGTTCATTACTGGTTTTACTTTATCCATTACTGGAGAAAAAACATAAACAAAATAAAAAGCTATAATTTAAAAAACAAACTATATTTGCGGACTTTGGTAATTAAATTGATTAAACCTTAAATATGTTTGACAGTTTTCAACGTATCATCCTAGTTCTATTAAGGCTTATATACCAATTTAAAAATAATACTTTTGGGGGGATTTTGTTCTTCATTCCACCAAATTTTGTTTTTTTTAGGAACTCTCACAAAAAAATTAATAAAATAATTTATAATAATAATTTAGGGAAATAATAATAATAATTTAGGGAAATAATAGTCCAAAGTATGCCGATCAAAATTCAAAATTTCCGCTTCAGGGATATCGAAAAGTTTTATTCCTTACATATTACAAAACGCAACGTCTCTCTGTCCGTCCGTTAGTGCGCTTATCACTCGAGAACCACTTACCCGATTTACGTATTTTTTTAATTCATAGATATGTTCTTTGGCCAGGTTTAGTATATTTTATATTTTGTTACGTTAGGTAACATAAGGAATAAGCAGTGACGATAATAGTAAATCAAGTTGGAAAAAAGTTTATCGCTTGTGCGCTCTTTTGCACTACGTTACTTATACGATCTAAAATAAACTCCGCGATACCATACATCTAACTTTACAACTAGTTTATTAACTTCAAATCAGGAAGTTGTAATCGATCCGAAAATCAAAAATTTCAACATATTTTTGTTTCAAGGTCATTATAGTATGTTTACACTATTTTCAGAAAAATGTATTTGTGTGTGTATGTACGTAAATCTCGCACCCCTTGCTGGGGTGCCAATCGAAGCGTCTTGACGTGAATATGATCTAAAAGATTTTTCGAAATTTAACCACTACGGGGATAAAAAGGGGTGTAAAAGTTTGTAAAATATTTTTTTTGTCAGATTTACTTGAAACTTAGCATGAATAAATATTATACAGTACAAATAATGAAACATGTATTTCAGTATTTTTATACGTGCCTAAACAGCCATTGAATTATTCTAAAAATGTGAATTATATTATGTATTGACATTAGGAATAATAGAAAAAAACAAATATTTATAATACAAAAGTTTTATTTCTGACAAATTCCATTAAAAATTATGTACATATTAAAAAAAAATTCACATAGACTATATGAAAACAATAAATTAAATAATGTATTCAAGTATTTATAGTCATACCATGTTGGGATGTTGAGGTCGAACCCACGGCTTGTTTTTATTTTTAATCATGCCATTGAAATAATTCAATTTTAGGAAAATATTTTTAATAAAAAATATACATTTGTGAAAATCTGTTTGCACAAAAAGTGGTGTGAATGCCACTGGTTTAAACAACAATGTAAAATGTTCACATCTGAAACACAATAAAGATCCCTATGTAATATGTGTATGTATACATACCTCTATTGTTATTTAGTAATGCTTTTTGTTTACAAAACGGTAGATACTGCAAAGGACATGTTTGTACATAGCTAGAAGCAATTTGTTTATTGTAATTCCTTTATCAGAGACATAGCATTATATATATAAGACGTACTAATCTACTCAAATAAAATATTTGTTTTAAAATAAGAAGGTAACTTCAACAAAGGATTATAAAAATATTTTATATTTCCGTAATTTTTTTCTCAGTATTTTAGATTAAAAAAATGTTTTATTAATTTATAAAAAAAGAATTTTACATAAATATTCTTTCTGACAAAAGAAAATAACTGTTTTTGTATTTTTTGAACCAAAATAATTTAATATTTCCTTTCTGTTCTGTTTAATAAAATCATTATTAATATATCTTTATAGTAAATCTATTACATATTATATTACAAAATGGATATGTAATTTAGATTTTATTCTGTTAATGCTTAATAGGGTATAAAATTAAATTTAAATATATTTTGTAAATTGTGCGTACGTTTATAATAGATACTTCCTTCGTATCTTTTTCCAAAATAATGCCGAAAAAACGCTGAAAACAATCTTTATCTATTCAATTGAAAAATTTCCCGCCAAAACGCTCATTCAAAGTCACTTGGTTTGTATGACGTCAGTTATTACTTAACAAACTAAAACCAACCAATAGGGATCGAGTGTTATGACGTTTAACATATATTCTGACGTCATACAAGTGACAGATCTGTTAGACGTGTTTGTGATCACGTGACAAAAAAAACAGGCTAAAAATTACAATTTTAATACCCGGTATTATAAAGAATTTACTAGAGCGCAAATGCAAATTAGATTCCAGCTAACGCTATCTGCTAGGTATTAAATTTTAAATATAAATGACAACACACTCACAGATGCAGCAAATGAAATCGTAAACGTTGACGCATGCGCGATAAGTACAATCAGGGATTTAAAATAAGTGCTGCCAAGTGTACCTCATAAAATGTATAGCATTTACATTATTATACATTTATTACCACTGCTTTAAAATATATGTACATATATCATAACAATTTGACACCTAGCAGATAGCATTAGCTGGAAGCTAACTTGCATTTGCACTCAAGCAAATTCTTTATAATACCGAGCATAAATTAGGTTTATTATTAAAATACTGACTTATTTCACGTTAAAAACACTTGATTGTATATTATAGTAACATATACTATGCTTTTGCAACATTTTAGAATGTATTATCAATAGTGTTAAACACCTTATCAAAGAGTCATAGACACACAATACATATATGTATATTATACCTATATTTATTTTTTATTCTAGTATGCGAAAATACACAACCTTCATCGGGACCTCGTAGTATGCCAAATCAAAGACGCGTTGATTACACTCAAAGTGAACGTATCGTAAACAGAGAAAGACCAAGATTCGCTCGGTCTACATCACGTCGAGAAGTGATCAAAAACTTTATCAAGAAAGAAACAGCTAACTTCTTTGGTGTAGACGAAGAAACCGAACAAGACCAAGCTATAAAATGGATGGAGAGAAGACGAAGACTAGCTTCACGTAAATACGGAGCTCTGAAAGAAGAATACTGTACACCGTCTCAACGGCCGCACACGTTCTCTGGGTACACTGCCGAAGGGGGGCTCTCGCACAGGCCTGATGTAGTTCCTTCGTCAGCTACGACAGGAATCAGTGAAGGCCATGATTTACCAGATTCAGCGCAACCTCCATCTCCTTCAATCAGTTCAGAAAGACCTCGACTCAGAAGGAAAGATTCGGTAGCTAGACTTACGTTTAGTGGTCTTTCATATGTCGTTACGGTAAGTATCAAACTTCTAAAAAACTGATATTTCATATTTAGAAATTTCTGATAACATAACATTTTAATTATACAACTTCGATTTAAGAGACTAATTAACTATTAAATTCACATTGAAGTTTTATTGTATATACATTTATGTATTTATATTATTTATTCTATTTAACAGACACTAACAAGACACAGGCCGAGGCCTGCACAATCAAGACCTGGATCTAGAAGTTTCCCGCCTGAGGAAGCAGAGTTAACAGAACCATTGCCGGATTATAGTTTAGAAGATGAAGTGTTTTTTGAAAGACCTCGTTTGGGTGATACAGAACCACAGACTGAAGCAACAGAAGCAGTACAAGTAAATGCTTCTGTTACTGACGGAGGAGGCGATGCTAGGTATTTATTATTAAATTAAATCAAATGTGTAAATACAGAAAAATTACCTCTAAATACAAACTGATTTAAAATCATAAAATGTATGCTAGAAGAACTGTGTAAGAATTTAAAAATGTTTTTTAAACATAATTCGGTTTCATATTTGTATAAAAAAACTTCAAATATATTTAAATGACACTTTTATGTTCTATAAATTATTAATTTAATATATTATGATTTTTTTCAGATACATGCCATCTCCGACACAATACTACCGACAGCCTAGATTATCCCGGCAATCACATCCTTCTAGCAATGTACATCCAGCATGGAGACGACCAGATCCAGAACACACGACACATTTACCTCCACCAGACCAGAGACGTCATGTCGTAGGAGGTACTAGGATTCCGACTAACTTGTTAGACGGAACGTTAGATAATTCTGACAGAAGACAGTATGGTATGGGCTGGGTTGGAAGAATGTTCGGGTATGTTTATAGTACATTTTAATAAATTGTTTAGTAAGAACGTGTTAGGCAAAAAAACCCATTAGACGGGAAATCATAAAGAGATGCTGGAAGTTATCAATAATGTGGGTAACTGAACGATTTATAAATAAAAAAGCATCATAGTACCAACCAAATGTTTTTTTTTTTTCAATAAAATAAATAATTCTTGAGTTATGCCAGACATGCTCTTATCAGACTATATGATGAATACAACAATCATATTAACTGTCTTGCCAATAATAAAACTATTATCATTTCAGTCGTTCAATGAGACACTCAGTAGCACGTGACGAAAGAGTAAAACAACAGTTAGATGACTTAGAAGATTACCGACCGTTTTTTACATGGTGGGTTACAACTGTTCAAGTTCTTGTGCTTGTTATTTCACTTATTTGTTATGGATTTGGTCCTGTTGGATTGGATTTAACAAGACGATCAGGACAAGTATTGGTTACTTCGTTATCATTACAACAGGTGGATTATCATGAACCAGCAAACTTTTGGTAAGTTCATTTTTATTTTAACTCCCTGTCCTGAGAAAGCACTTTTTTTTAAATAACATTTTGTTAGTAAATGAAGTTATCCAAATCGTTAATGTTCAGAATAATTATTTTTTTATAATTATATTTTAAATTTTGACTACAACTTTAGGCTTGGGCCAAGAGCAGCTGATCTGATACATTTAGGAGCAAAGTTTGCACCATGTATGAGGAAAGATGCAAAAATTATGAAAGAAATAGAAAAAGTCAGGGAAAAAGAACGGGAGACTGCTTGTTGTATTAGAAATGATGATTCTGGTTGTGTGCAGTCATCAAAAGCGGAATGTTCTGTAAGTATATTTTATAATAATGTAATCATTTTATAAAGATAGTAGAAATAGCATTTATTAATAATTATCATGAGTTAAATGTGTATATTATGCAATAACTTACTAAACCGTTTTTACTTGAAAAGCGCTCATTTCTTGCAAATCAACTGGTACGAGGATTGAGGCCTACGGTACGTTTGTATAAAATTCAAATAGAATGCCAATGTTATTTTTTAATTTGTTGATATTTTATTAATATTATTTGTTACCCTTTTTTATTTACGTATTATTATTATGTTCTATATCAGCGGTTCTTAAACTTATGTGGTCTAGGGACCTATTTTTGAACAATTATTTTTCAGAGACCCCTGCCTGACAGAAAAACAAAGATGGTTGTTAGATACTAATTAATCATTGGTAAATAGAAATCTAAAAGTACTTTAATTTATGCCAAATATGTTTCACGGATCCCTGGCAAAAGTTCAGCAGACCCTAGTTTAAGAACCGCTATTCTATATTTTATCATATTTCATTGTTAAATAAATAAAATGTGTTTATTAATTTAAAATTAACGTACTTATACAATTTTCAGAAAATAATTTCTACTTGGAAAAAATGGTCTCCAGAAGATGCTGGACCTGGTGGAAGAATATCTGGATCTGTTTGTGGATTAGATCCAAAGTTAGTAATCATTATTTATTAATAGCAACGCAATATTTGACAAAAATATAAGTGCAAAGTTATAACTAATATAATTCAATTCAAATTTCAGATATTGTGATGCGCCTGCTTCTGTAGCTCCATACGAGTGGCCCGATGATATAACAAAGTGGCCGATTTGTCGTAAAATCAACAGCGACATCAAAGGACAAGCTAGAGGCCACCCTGGTTCTGGAAGAGGGCTAGTTGGTAGATCTAAAGACAAAACCGCTGAACATATGGTTTGTGAAATCATCGGACATCCGTGCTGTATTGGTATACACGGAACGTGTCGCATCACGACCAGAGAATACTGTGATTTTGTTAGAGGTTATTTTCATGAAGAGGCTTCTCTTTGTTCTCAAGTGCGTACTCGTGCTACAACAATGTGTTATGCGAAGTAACACTGACGTTTATGTATTTTTTTAGGTTTCCTGCATGGATGATGTATGTGGAATGATCCCATTTTATTTTCCTGAAACACCTGACCAAGTGTACAGATTATGGATGTCATTATTTTTACATGCTGGAATCATTCATTTGTTTATTACTTTAGTGGTGCAATATACTCTTATGCGAGATCTCGAAAAACTTACTGGTTCTGTTAGAATTGGAATTATTTATCTAGGATCTGGAATAGCTGGAAACTTAGCCAGTGCAATTTTTGTACCTTACAGAGCAGAGGTAAGATGATGTAATGAGGTGATCACTTGTGTGTATTAAATGCTGAATATTTTTGTTTAGGTGGGACCAGCTGGAGCACAGTTTGGTCTGCTCGCTTGCCTGATCGTTGAAGTTCTGAACGTGTGGCCGATGTTACGACATCCAGACCGAGCGCTCATCAAGCTGTTGTCCATTACGATAGTACTGTTTATTGTCGGCATATTACCGTGGGTTGACAATTATGCACATCTCTTTGGATTTGTATTTGGCTTTCTGTTATCGTACGCATTACTTCCTTTTGTTTCGTTCGGCCCCTACGACCGAGAAAAGAAAATTGCCCTGATCTGGGTCTGTCTGGTGTCGGCTGGATTTCTGTTCATTTCCCTCATCATATTGTTTTACGTAGTTCCTGTCTACGACTGTGAAATCTGCACATACTTCAACTGCCTACCTTTGACAAGAAACTTCTGTGCGTCTCAGAATATTAACTTTAAAAAAGAGGAACCAGTGGTATGACATACGTTGTTACGGTTGGTGACCGTTTTGATGCCTACCAGCTGGATATTGGATTCATCGACGATAATACAAGCTTTCGAACACTTTACCGTCTGTAGGACGGTCCTTCGTCGGACGGGCGTTGGGAAAGTTCATAATGTTGACGTATTCGTTACACACATGATGAATTTTTAAGTTTAAAAAGAAAGATAAGAAACTGTCGAGCTGTTGTCTATGGTATGTTGCTTATGTTATGTTCAATCACTTTTCTACAAGCTTATATGTGTGAAGCCTCTATGACTTAGTATAAAAATTGTGATAAAAATATGAAGAGTTTCAAAGTGAAACGACTTAAAGCCAAATATAAATAATAAATGAAATGTTACGTTTGTGATAAACCATTGCATTTAATTATACAGTGTTAGGTTATTTGTTTAAAATGTTCATACAAGACTCACAAAGTGACAATATAAACAAGTGTAAGTATGGATATCTATGTGAGAATCACAAATATGATGACTAAAAGTGTTTAAACTACAATTTGTTGTATGATTTTGTGTTTAATTATTCCTTACATTATGAAATAATATAAAGAAAGTATTTTCATCACTTAGCTGGAGATCGACAACAGTGGATAATAAAAAGACGTTCAACAAATTTATGTGTACATATATAAAATATTCGGATATTTTGAATGATACAATACATATATACTGAAAACAAAGATGTGTCGGTGTTTTTAAATTTCTACCGGAAATATGGCAAACATGGCTATAATTGTTTAACGTACTTGGTTTATTTTCGACATCAAGCAAATAAAAGGTGCTGAAATTTTTAATATTTATTAATATTGTAAGTTGTTTTCAATTATTTTTTAAAATTTTATCATAAAAAATTTTTAAATATTGAATGTTATTGGAAATTGTAAAAATAGCATCTGATATAAATATTATATGCGATATGTTAATTATATTTAATATTATGAATTTAATTATTTTGATGCCGAAAATAAACACTACTAAATTTTTTAATTATTAGCTAAATATCATAAATGGAACCGACAACAACTTTGAATCAGCGTGAGCATGGTTGCTATGTACTATATTATATATAAATATATATATAAATACATACATACTTATATAAACTAATGTACTTATGTATTTGTAATGGCAGTAAGACATATTATTTGAAAATTGTTTACATATGCCATACTGGTTCATAGATTTTTATTTTGTCACTTGATATCGGAAATTATTTTCTTATTGTAGAACATACGTATTTTCTCACTTTATAAAATATATGTATTTCAATAATATATAATATCATATCATTATTAATTGATATTAATATAATTATCAATATTCTGTTATAATATTTCATAAATTGAAATCGTTTTCATGTTTTACTTGTTTTGGATATGATTTCTGATATAAAGTGACAATAATATTGTATATTACATCACAACACATATTTCCATGTGACCTGACATCAGGCATATTTTTAAGACCAAGCCTTAACACGTCATTATACTTTAAACATATGAAATAAACTAATACTGCTATTGTATGCAGTCCATATTCATTTTCTATGTTTTTTCTTTTTTCAACCATATTACAGATACTTCAGCTGGATTTTAAGAGGTATTTATTAGTCACTGATCTTTATATAATATATTATTAGCTTTACAACAAACCAGTGCTGTAACTGCATATTTCTAATAATTAAGGTAATAGCAGAACGGAGCAGTAATCATTGAGAATGGTTTATTCTCACAAATTGTAAATATGTATCATATAAATTAAATATCAATATTTCTATTTAATTATTAAAAAACATTTTTGTATATTTCACTTATGTTCGTTTATAAAACATTGATTTATTAACTAAATGTTACTGTCGAACAATTCATATGTATCTCAAGTAATTCAGTTAAAATATTACTTGTTTGTCGATAGATTTTAGTAAAAATATGTATTTTTTAATTCCTTTTTTAGATCCTAAACATTTTAAGTGTAACCGTAGTAATATAAACTACTTGAAAACAAAGAAACTGTGATTAATCACTCTAAAATTAAATATGTACACCCTAACCATGACACGGGTAGGGATCTGGTATTATTAGACTCCTAATGAAGACTCTCATTAAATGTGACTTAATTTTAATTTTGAGTAATATAAATAACGTATAATGAAAACTCGGAAGTAAATAAATTTACTTTGCTGATCAGAGACCTTCGCCGGGGTTACAGGGCCTAATGGAAAAACTAAACAAAAGAAAGTTAATGATGGTCAAAAAAAAGATTAATGACGCTTATATAGGTCTTTGCTTGTGACACCATATAAGTATCGTAAATATGCATGCATTATTTATATAAAGAAGGTAAGTAACAGTCAATACCACAATACTTTATACTTGTGTAGATAAACAAGTAACAAAGAATTAATTTAAAGCATCTATGTAGATAAATTTTTGAATTCGGAATGGCTTCTGGAAAACAAATTTTAAAAGTACATATGGCACCATCGGCACCATCTATTAAAAACCATTGAGTAAAGAATAACAAGAGAAACAACGCAATGTATTTTGATGAAACGGGGACGATGTTCCAAGCTCTAGATGGCAGCACTTAAGCCATCTTACAATCGGAACTTGAACTAACTTATTATCCAAGATACAAAATTATCCGTCCCGTACCCCTCGCTTGACAGCTCGCTAAGCTTAAGCTCCGCCTTTACCCAAACCAGTTTAATGTATTTATTACTATTTTCTGTTCATGTTAATGTAAACATCGACGCTTAACTATTCACACGTTGTGACTTGTGATTCGTATTATTATTTTATTTTTAACCTTCCGTCGGGCGCGACTGATATATTTGATACATTTCTAACATAAATAAGTATTTATATGTAATTGAAAAAGTTATGTTAGTAGTTGGAAAATTTATTGGTATAATAAATGTATTATTAAAATTAAAATAATGAACAAACTATTTTTTAGGGTTCCGAAGAAACCAGTGGCGTAGTAAGAAAAATTTTCGGGGGGGGGGTTTTGATATTCTAAAAAATATGCGAAATTTTTTTGATTGAAAAAGCAAAAATTTTAGTTGATTATGACTTTTATTGACTAAAAAAAAAAATATTATGAAGACTTTTTTTTTTTTTAGTTTAATTAAATACAATTAATTATATGGTCCAATATATTTTAACAGCATTGAAAATTTCGGGGGGGGGGGTTCGACCCCAAAACCCCCCCGTTCCTACACCACTGGAAGAAACCCTATTAATCTCACTTTGTCGTCCGTCCGTCCGTCATTATCAGTCAAAGCAAAATATCTCGTTAACTATATATAACTTGTTTTTACTGAACATGTAAAATAATGCCTTCTAGTAAAAGATGTACTTTGTTGAAAAAATAATTTTTCAGGGTTGATGCTAAAGAGAAGCTAGGTAAACAAAATATTTTTTTTGTATCAAGGCATGTGGCACGTTAAAATGTATAACCAAACCAGTGGAATTTGACGCTTTTTCTTATTTTTTTTTTAAATCAAAAATTGCGCTAGCAGGGAGCTTTAAAGCAAATCAAAAAAAAAATTGTATATCAAGACGTGTGGGATATCAAAATGTAGATTTCAATAAGTAAAATTTGACCCTATTTTTTTATATATTTTTTTCTAACTCAAAAATAGCGCCAGCAGGAGGCTAAAAGCAGTTTTTAATTTTGTCCCCCCTCTACCTCGGTAACTACTGGTTCAAAAAATCTGCAAAAATTTTGTAACGTGGCTTTAGTGAGACTACCAACGACAAATACTAAAGTCAATAATATCATTTTAAATTTTGGAATAATAGGGACGGGTGTCAGAATTTTTAATTTTAATTTTCATATCTAGGCATGTGGGTTGTCGAAATATAGATCTCAATTAGTAGAATATGACCATTTTTTTTTTTCTAACTCAAAAATGGCGCCTGAAGGAGGCTAAAAGTAGTATTTTATTTTGTCCCCACCCCCCTCTAACTTTGTAACTACTGGCTCAAAAAATCTGAAAAAAAATGGTAATGAGGTATTAATATTTCACCCCCTGTCACATATGAAGAGTTGTAATTGGTTTCATTGGATCCGGCGGGAAAAATACTACGTGGGTAGGGGTTTTAGGGGGAAAATCAACCCCCTAACTTGCATGGGATTCGAGATATTTACAATTTTGTATAATGAATGAAAACCAAAAAAAAAATTTAAAAAAATATATTCACATATAGAGGGTTGTAATTAGTTTTATTAGATACGGTGGGAAAAATTCTACGGGAATGGAGGTTTAGAGGGAAAAACAGCCCCCTATCTCACATAGGAGTCGAGATATTTACAATTTTGTATAATGAATGAAAACCAAAAAATAAAATAAAACATTTATATTTCACCCACATTCTCATATGAAGGGTTGTTTAAGTTTCATTCGATCTGACGGGAAAAATATTATGCGAGCGAGGGTCAACAACCCCTTATCTTACATAGGAACCGAAATATTCCGTACTTATATTATAAATACGAATGTGGGTCTATCTTTCTGTCTGTTACTTTTTCACAGCTAAACCGATCTTAATGAAATTTGGCTGGGAGAAAGCTTGCATTCTGAAGAAGGACGTGGGCAACTCTCGAAAAACAACACCTAAGAGATTGAAAGGGGGTGGAAAAGTTTGTATGGAAAAAATTTTTTTGGTCATTAATATTTCACCCCCTGTTATATATTCAGGGTTGTAATTGGTTTCATTCTATCCGGCGGAAAAAAACCACGAGGGTGGGGGTTTTAGGAGGAAAAAAAACACCTTATCTCACATAGGAATCGAGTTATTTACGATTTTGTATAATAAATAAAAAAAAAGGAATACTTATTTATTTCACCCCCTATTCAAATATGAAGAGTTTTAATAAGTTTTATTCGATCCGGCGGGAGAAATACTACGGGGTTGGGGATTTTAGGGGTAAGACAACCCCCTATTCCGCATATGAGCCGTGATATTTACGTTTTTGTATAATGAATAAAAGGAAACAAATTTAATATTTCACCCCCTTTCATATATGAATAGTTTTAATTTGTTTTATTCGATCGGGTGGGGGGGGGGGATACCACGTTTTTGGGTAACGGTTATTTAACCCATTAAGGACCAAAATAACAATTTTTTTCGTCATCTTTGAGCTCCAAACTCATTAAGAATAACGGAAGTAATATAAATAAAAGTCATGTATTTTACTATTTTCGAGTGTGCTCTTTCGATTTCCGGGTTCAAAATTGCATTTTTATGGCTCTGAAAAAAATATGGCGGATTTTAAGTCGAAAAGTATCAAAAAATAAGAGATTTTGTATTTTCACTTTTTTTTTCGAGTCGAAAGAGTATCAGAATTGAATTGAAACTATGATCAACGGTGATCGGAGGTGTCAGAGTTTAAGAAAACATTTTTTTTTCTCACCTTAAACCATTTTAAACTCACCAAAATGGTAAAAAATAATAAAAAAATTTGTAAAGTTCAGATTTTTTTGTATTATTCTGCGATAATCATGCTTTTATGAGCTACTTATAATAAAAGTGAAATTCTATGTTAGATACACTATTACAGTAAATATTTTCACTCATTCCCCGTTTTTAATTCAATATGGTGGGGATAAAAATTAAAAAATCATAATTTTTTTCGGAATTTTTAGTGATGAGACTTTATAAACTACATGTTTTATATCTTTCAGTCATATTCAAATTACTGTGTACATTTTGGGGTGCTTTTTTTTATTGAGTCCCCTTGCCTCTCACTGATAGCTGACTTATTTTAGTGTTTGTTTTTGAAACACATCGCAAAATCTCGTCACATTCCTCACACATTATTCTAGTTCTTATTAGACAATTTGAACAAGCTTACAAAAATAAAAAGAATTTCGATGATATTTGGTCAAAAGTAATTTTAATGTCTAATATTTGAGAAATAAAAAAAAGAATTTTTAATTTTCATTGAAGAAGATAAAAAAAATAATTCGGGCAAGACATACACGAGTGTAGGTATGCCATAAGGGTTCCGAAGTTCGTACTACGTGAAATGTTTGGAACCACTTACGGGTGCATTTTTAAGTAAAAGTTAAAATATAAAAAAATGTCAAGTTCTACTAATTGAGATCTATATTTTGACATACCACATGCCTAGATATCAAAATAAAAAATTCTATGACGCCCCTCCATATAATTCTAAAATTTAAAATTATATTGTTGACTTTAGTATTTGTCGTTGGTAGTCCCACCAAAGCCTCGTTACCAATTTTTTTCAGATTTTTTGAGCCGGTAGTTACAGAGTTTGAGGGAGGGGGGACAAAATAAAACACTGCATTTAGCCCCCTACAGGCGCCATTTTTGAGTTAGAAAATAAATAAAAATATGGTCAAATTCTACTAATTGAGATGTACATTTTGACATGACACACGTCTTGGTATACAATTTTTTTTGGTTTTTGCTTTAAAGCCCCCTACAGGCACCATTTTTGATTTAGAAAAAAATAGAAAAAAGGTCAAATTCCGCTTGTTTGGTTATACATTTTAACGTGCCACATGCCTTGGTATAAAAAAAATATTTTTTTTACCTAGCTTTAGCTCCTTATTGCCCCCCTTGAAAAATTATTTATTCAATAAATTTGTACATATTTTACTAGAGGGTGTCATTTTACATATTCAGTAAAAATTTCAAGTTTCTAGCTGATATAGTTTACGAGCTATTTGGCTTTGAGTGAAAAGGACGGACGGACGGACGAACGACAAAGTGACATTAATAGGGTTTCTTCGGAACCATAAAAACTTATTTTGTATATATTGTTATATGTAATATGTATCGGTCCACAATCAATTATGTTTAAAGCAATGTAGATACAAAAAACCGCAGAACCATATTTTTAGTTTTGATATATTTTTATATTAATTTGAAATTAATAAAACGATCAATCTAATTTTAATTATACATATCATCAGTAATGTAACATCGCGTCACAAATTTAAATTTCTTACAACTTATAAAAACCTACTTTAAAGCAAAAATCTATTATATTATTGATAGCAGCAATTATCTCAAATAATTTTAACATTACATATTTTTTTTGTTTTATTTAAAAGAAAAAGATAATAAGTAACGAATAATTTCTTGCAACGTTTTTGTTGCCTTTGTATCACGTATCAGCCGACTTAAAATAATGTAAACAAGACGTTCGTAAATCATTTTAGATGGGCGGAGCTTAGAATCTGACGATTTAGTAGAGTCGAAAACCAAATATTTCATATGTATAATTAATAATTTTTTCAATAGATACCAGCACTTCCTGGGGCTCAAATAGTGCATGGTTCATATATCTACTGCGTTTCAGCTCTCCCGTATACGTTGTTTCTCTTGTTATTTTTTACTCAATGTAAAAACTTATTCCGAATGGCTTCTGGAAAACTTAAATTGTAAGAATAGTACACGTGGCGCCATCTATCGAGAAAAGCTTGAACCATCAAAAACCGAATGGCTTGTGAAAAAATAATAAAAAATTGTGTACATTTTTACATATGGTGGAGGTGCTGTTATATTATGTCATCAGCAAAAAAAATTCTTGAATTAGGCACGCTATCGTATGTATAACTATTAGTAACTATTTCATTGAAAATAACAACTATTTTTCCAATCTCTAGTAATATGACACGCTGATATCATAAATGATAATAGATTTTATATCAATTCACTGGTTCAAAATTTGATTAAATTTTTTAAGACAAAAATTGATAAAAAAACCTTGTTATCGATCCGTGGGGAACTTTTTATGGGTAGATTAGGTATCAGGGTGCCCCAATACATACGATAGCGCCTCTAACTCGACAAAAAAATTTAGACTCGAAAAAACTAAGATATACCCCTTGCTTCATTTTTGACTTCATAAAACTTTTTTCGATTTTCAAATAATTAGATACGTTATCATAAATAAGAGCACACTCTGATTCGACTTTTCGTATCAGATTTAAAATACACCGAAGGGTTCAAAAGTTATAGTGATTTTACGACGAAAAATTGATAAAAAACAGTGATGGCAGCTCAGGAGGAACTTTTTATTAACATTTTTGAAATCATTATGCTGTTATACATAGAATAATGTACTTAACTCGACAAAAAAAATTAATTCGATGACGTAACATGACGGCACTTCCACCACATATGAAAATGTACACAATTTTTTATTTTAATTATTTTTTCACAAGGTATTCCAATTAAGTGTTTAATAGTTCAAACTTTTCCCGACAGATGGCGCCAAATGTACTTTTCATATTTCAAAAAATAAATCAGTAACCGCAGTAACCATTCCGACTAAGTCAACATTTTTTTTGTCCAGTTACAATCGCTATCGTATGTATCGATTCTAAATTTGCGCATAAAAAGTTGCGCTCCGATCGATAACACTAAAAAAATTTGTTGAAATTTTTAAACAGTGAAATAAAAATTGATATTTAATATTTGATTTAATTTTATAAAATACCTGTTTAGTTTATTTACACAGATATAACATACATACATGTTTATCTACATAGATGCTCTTTATTAGTTATTTGTTACCTGTTTATTTACACAGGGATAAAGTGTACTATTGAAAATTACTTACCTTTTGTTTATAAATACATATTATTGTATACGTACTTATTACATGGCGTCATTGTTAAGACATACATACTATGTATTATTGATGCACCTACTGCATATGTAGGAGTCGCTGACATATTTATTTTTTACTTTAGTTTTTAGCACTATCTCAAAGTAATGCAAATTATATACAACTTTTTATACCGTTTTTGAATAATATATTACGCCTCTGCATTTGTTACATGTAATTTAATTTTATAATAATATACCTGTCTGTTTATCTACACAGGTAAATTATAACAAGTATTTGTAAAATGATTGAATTATAAATATCAATTTATCTACCAAGATGCTCCTAATTATAAATCCATATTACATGTTTATCTACACAAGTAGTCAGTCACTAAATTATTTTTATAGGTTATATTATCCCATTATTATTGTTATTCAATTCTAATATCAAAGTTCAGTGTTTTTTAATTAAAATAATTAGTAAGTCGATCAAAAATTCATAAATTTCACCCACCCAAATTTATCAGTTTTTTTTAAATACACTTTTCATTCTTAAAATACAGCTTAGACATTTTATTATTTTATGAAGGAATATTTTATCCAATATGTACTCTGTGATTGTATATATTCTTAAAATATCAAAAATATGAAAACAAGAATAAATAAAGGAATGTTTTTGCAATTGTTATATATTTGAATATCGATTCTTGGTGACGTATTCCCGCGCAAACGCTCATTCAGGCTGTATACCTTGGTTACAAACCAAATAATTGTTGTAATCTATATATCTAATTTTCATAATCATCACTAGATGGTGGATAAATACGATAAATACCCTAACAAAAATCGCATCGATAAAACAGTGTTCAATTTTCGTTACATTAGATTATATTTATGTCAGTAGATGGACAGATATTATAAAGTAAATTCAACAATGGAATTTTTAAAATAGACAATACGGACAATACAAATATTTTTATTACTTTATTGTTTATATACCTACGTGTTAAACTTATGTTAAATATTTGAATACATTGCATTTTCTTACAATGATTTCAGCAAATATAAAAACTATAGTTTTTTAAATATATTTTTAAACATATTTTATTTTATTAACAAATAATAAAGTATGTTTTCATGACTATTTGTATTCATGAAACATATTATGAATAGATATGTGCTTATTTACTTGTGTATACATTTAACATGAGAATGCGTATATGTGTGTGTGTGTGCACCATACACACACATATACACAAACATATGGATAATACACTTGTGAATGTCTTTAACAAATAAATACGTATGTTGTCATTTGAAAGATATTAAAGCCACAGCTGTCGCATGTGGTCTCACAACCACTTGTTAGTGGGTTCTGTGTGCTTTCATGCGTCACAAGTCATTATATTATTAAAGAAGTTGTATGTTCCTTGTATTTCAACCTATCAAGTACTCTACTCAGAAATTACTAATTTTATTCATCATATTATTTCATAATTTCTAAAAAATAATTAAGTAAATTATAATAATTTCTTAATGTTTCATTTTATTAGGCTGTTTAAGATACATCTATGTGGAGTAACTATGCCAATGCCATTTTATTTGACATCAACTTTTTATTCACAAGTCTCGATCGAGAGTTTCGGATTATTAATAAATTTTAAAATATTTAATCTTTAAAATCAATAATTTATTTTTTATATTTAAATATTCAATAAAAATAGAGGCGAAATTATATCTCTACGAGACCCTAGCCCTGGTGCTTTAACATATGGAGAGGGGGTCCTCCCCACTTTATCAATTTGTGTTAAATAAAATAAATTATGTTATGTAGAAAGAAAAATTTAATTTTTTTAGAACTAAATGATAACCATATTTATTATATTATTTGGGTAGTTAGTTACTGTTTGGAACCCTTCACAGGTGCAATTTTTGATGAGTCCAAATTCTACTGATTGAAATCTGCATTTTGACATCCAACATGCATTGGTATAATTTTTTTCACCATAATTTAAGACACCCCTGAAAATAAAACATTTTCAATTTTTTTAAATATCTATGCCTATGATGAGTCATAACTTCACATGTTCAATTACAATTTCATATTTCTAGCTTATATTTATAGTTTACTAGATATTTTGCTGTGGCCGGATACATATAAAATTAATAGAATTTCTACAGAACCCTAAAACGAAAAAAAGAACAAATATCTTCCATCGTTTTTTCTTTTTTATATTTGAAAAAATAAATAAATACGGGACCTCTTTTCATCGCGGAAAGTCCGCCACTGTGTTTAATGTTAATACGACGAGTTTTACTATCAAAACATGAAATATAATTTAATTATTCAAACAAAATAACGATAATTCGTTTTTATCTCATAAATCATAACACAAAATGTTTTAAAATAATTAAATTTCATTTAAATCAAATACAATCTACAATCTACAAAAGAGGTATTACAAAAATGTGTTCAAATATTTGAAAGATCATAAATGAATAAATCTGTTGAATATCGCAATATGTGATCAAGACACATGGGCAATGAGTATAGAGTTAGTTATTGAACAACGCTAACCTAACAAACCCAAGGCTCGCTCAAAGTTTCACCAGCAGAATATAACAACATTGTGTTTCAGCTTATCTGGCACGTAACGTTTGTTAGTGTGGAAGTAAAACGCCAAGTGTCGTAAAATCGCATGCTGGCAGCAGCAGTTAAACTTAATGAGCGAGCAGTAATAACGTCGGTGCGCAGTCGTTTGAGTGTGGCACAATGGTGCTCGAGCCCGGCGCTTGGGGCGATCGCCGACCCCATTCGTCCCTGACGGTCGAAACGTCCGCTGGTGAACGTGAAACTTGAGCGGCGACCAACCGCTTACCAGCAGCAGCTGCCTAGTGCCTACTTGTGTGCGGGGACGGCCAGGGTTGCCCAAAATACTAACACATTATGTATACACATTTATATAAAATATACTATACACATATACAATACTTTGTTTTATATACCATTATACAGTGCAAAATGTGTCATTTAAAAAAAAAACATAAACAATCCCTCACCGCGTCTGTCTGTGATCGATTTTCTCAATAACAATCAAATCGATTTTATTCCAGTTTTCACTAATTGATAGAATATTTCGCGAGGAAAGTTTAGATGTATAATTTGTGAATATTTTGTGTAAATTTCATGAAATCGCAAATATCTTTTTATCTGCGTAAAAACAATGTTTAATAGGTTTATTGCAGATTAAATTTATATCCCCAGGTAATACTGGATCCAATGCGCCAGCATAATTTTTAAATTATAAATGTGACCTTTTTGCTCGCTGAAATTTTATATTTTTTTGAAGAGGAGACTTTTTTTGATTTGCGACTCGCAGATTCTCTTAGACTGAATTTGGTGGTTCCTATATGAGTTTTAAACTACTGCACTACTCTAATCGACATATGTAAAATGTAAGTATCAATTTGCGAACTCGTATTATCACTGATCAAAAACGTAAAATTAATTATTATTTATATTATAATCTTGAACTAAAAAACTAAAAATTTTAAATTCGGTTTCATTTTCTGTTTTATAATACATATGATATTGATGTTAAACAATTGTATTTTTGTATTACAATATAAATTTAATTCTTGCAGTGACGTAACAACAGGGTGGCTGGACTGGCAAAAAGCCACGACAATTATCCAATAGCTAAGTTTTTGTTTAGAGGACTCCACCTTAAAAATTTTCTAGGGGTCCTAATTTATCAAAATATCAAAAAAAAATACCAACATAAATAAGGATGTTCTTAGTCCTTCCGGAGTCCCCCAACTCCCCGCATTGCATGCTTACTGCTTACAATTAGAACATCTTGGGTACATCTAGTGCAACTTAGGGGTACGATATTAAATGGAAACTCAAGTTATTATTATTATCCGTAATCGAAATTAAAGTTTTCTTATTTTGTTTTGTAAAAGTTTAATAAAATACTTAAATTTTAAATTAAAAATATTAAAAAATCAATAAAATATATAATATCAACATCTTGATGACTAAATTAAAAGAAAACACGATATATAATTAATAATGTTGAACATACTGCGTATTTGGTTAGTTTTACAAGCCCTGTTTTTTCCCTATTTATAACGTAGAAAATACATTGGCAGCACTGCGGCGTACTGTTATTTTATACATGGGAGCGGATAGGCCAGCGCTTGGCAACGTGTACAGTCACACTATTAGACATGCGCAATCGATTCATGATACACAGGGAGTCGCAACCTTGCCATGTCCTATTCGGCCGACTGTTTGCGTTCTCAGCACGTATTCTCACCACACTAGGCTGGGTTTTTACCTGTGGTAAATTACCTTTACAAAACCTTGTGCGGGGCCCACTGCTTTCGTACACAACAATACTGAGAACCGTATAATGTGTAAACAGTCTTATACCGTGAGTTCACTACGACTCGAATTAATATATGACAAATAAAACGAAACGTTACTGCTCTGTTCTTTTGTAAATAATTCATGTACGTTGTACAATGGGATGATTGTTATTGGAATATAGGGTGACTAGAATTATAAAAATATATATTTCATACGAAATTTTCATTGTTATTCGCTTAGAAAAATGTCTACACTACTCAATCAATACATAATATTCACGATACTCCTTTGATAAATTGTCATTATTTGAGTGTTGATAAATTCAACAATGACATATTTATAAATCAATTGTTATTACATTTTAAACAAGTGATTATTATCATTTATAGATGAATAAAATAATATAGGTACCTAAATAAATGTTAAATTTTAGAATTCAAACAATGCTAACAATGGGCAATGTATAATTAATCATATGTATTTACAAAACATTATACCTATAGAATTTTCATTGAGAAATATCTTTTACTGTTTATTATTTTCAAACAATTGAAATGCTCATACATTATTATTATTGATTAAATTTATTTTGTAGTAAATATGCAATTTTTAAAAATTGCAACAGACTGAATTTTATATTATTTATGTAAAACTTTTGAGTCATAAACAAGTATTTTATTTGAAGTAGTTGAATATTTCTAGTTTTATGTTTCCTAAGAACAATAAATACTGGTATTTTTCTAAAAGAAACTGCAGATAATTTTTCTTAAATCATGAAAAATTCTCGTTCTAACAATGAAAGTATGCATGGCATGGGTATAACTTAACCCTCGGGTATTACTTTACTACCCTAACTACAGTGCTAGAAATAATATTTTTAAACTAGGGACACTTTATTTTCTTTACCCTCATAAAATACTGGTTCTTTTTAGAAATAATACCTAAGTATTATTCAGTGTTAAAAATGTAAATTTAAATAAATTCTACAAAGAACAAATTATTTACATTTATTTTATTAAATACACTACTTATTACAATACAATCAATTATTTTATAACTATAAATCAATATATTTTTATCAAAAATACGACGTATTAAAATATGAAATCCTTATTTTTAATTTATCTTAGAATTAATACACTTATTTTAAAATTAATAAATATTATTTATTGCTCGATTAGACTCCTATTATCTCTCCTACCCCTTCTTGCTACACCACTGCAGATAATCTAAATATCGAATTTAATTATGTGTAAAAAAAGTATCTTGAATTTTAATATTTTGTAATGCACAGGGCCGTACTTAGACATTTTGTGACTTAAAGCGGAACAATTTTGAGGTCTTATGTACGTCGAGACGAGACTTTTCTACATTAACTCTAAAATATGCACGGGTGTATGCCATAAGGGTTCCGAAGTACGTACTACGTGGACTGTTTGGAGCCACAGGTGCATTTTTGAATTAGAAAATATATATATATAAAATAAAAATAATAAATAATACAAATTTTAAATCTACATTTCGACACCCCTCATGCCTATAGATATGAAAAAAAATTTTTTCTTGTTTTAGCCCTCTAATTTTTTTTTTAATTTGTACATTTTTTACTAGAGGGTATAATTTTACATGTTCAGTAAAAATTTCAAGTTTCTAGCTTATATAGTTTATGTACGAGATATTTTGCTTTGACTGAAAAGGGCGGACGGATGAAAAAGTGAGATTGATAGGGTTTTTTCGGAAGCCTAAAAAGTGGGTGTTAGAAGTTACACTCCTTTGGCGAAGTGACATCTAGTGAGCAAATGCAAAACTAAAAACCTGTTTTACCGACTATCATAACAGAAATATGTATTATCCACTGATGTTTTTCTTTCATTGGGTGCGCATATCGTTATAACGCACCTAAAAAAGTATAACTTTAAAAATCGTTTAAAAGTACATCAATGGTCAGAGCCGGCCTTAGCAAATCTTGCACTCTGGGCGAGATTTTTTTTTATTATCAGAAATTACATAAATTAAATTTTCTATTTTTATTTTTATTTTTCCTGTATTTGATGTGGTCTATGTCGCTTATTGAAATACCATAGCTAGAGCATATTTCTCTGTGTCCAGTGGCGTAGATAGAGGGGGGGGGTTAAGGTGATCAATCCCCCCCCCCCATGAACCTACTTGAAAAAAAGTCCAAGATATTTTTTCAAACTTTTGTAGTATGCACAAAATAGTAAAAGTAAATAGAAAAATAGGAAAAATTGGGTAAATTAAGAGTAAAAAAAAGGTCTTCAGTTTTTTCTTTTTTTTTAGTATCAAGGGCTAGACTAACTATAATTTATATAACTATACGATCAAAACAAAAAAGGTCATTCATTTCAAAATTATAATAATTTTTTTTTTTTAATTTTACATATTTTGGGGGTTTATCAGTCACCTCTTGCCTCAGGGCCCCCGACCTTCTAGTTACGGCCGTGGTCATATCCCCCCCCCCATCGCAAAAACCTATCTACGCCACTGTCTGTGTCGACTCTTTTTATTTTGTATAGATGTTGGGGGTAGCTTCAGTCTTTGTAAGAAAGTTGAAAGTTCTATAAATACATTTAAAAAAATTAAACTCGTGTGCATTTTATGGCCAAGCCATATTATTTTAATTTCTCAACGGTTTATTTTCTATTTACAGGTTATTTAAGTTTCAGAATCTAGTTTAAAAAGTTTTCGATTATATTTTGAGGAGGGGTCTTCATCTTCAAAGAATTATATACAAGTCAAGCAAACGCCCTAGTCCACCTCAGCATGATTAGGTATTGAAATAGACGTTGACGAAGAGCTAGGTTCAAGGATCTCGTCGATCAAGTTACACGTCCTTTTTCTAAACTGTCTGAACTGGCTAGGAGTCATCTCTTCGATATCTGGAAGCAGGCTAAATACAAACTGCCTTCTATGATTTTCTTGAACTGATTCTCTTATTACTTTAACATCATTTATATTGTTAACAATAACATCTTTCTTTTTTTTACTAGGAGGTTCATCGATTTTTTTTGGAGCTAGTGTAATATTTTCTTTCTTTATAAACAGGGGATCTTCTTTTTCAAGTGTTAATTCTTCATCTTCTTCTTCTTGTAAAACGCATTGAGGCTCAATATATTCGTTTTCACCGCATTTGATATTGGAAGGAGGAACTAATGTTTTTTCTGATTTAATTATTACATATGGTCGCAAGAACTCCATCTTATCTAATAGATAGTATTTTTTTGCAGATTCATTTAGGCGTCGCTCTCTTGAATTACGCGTATAAACAATTCTCAATGTTCTCCATGTTTTTTTACATTCTTTGGCTAAAATATTAGTTCGAATTATAATTCCATTAATGGAAATCTTAATATTTAACTTAAAGTTATTTGAGGTAATTTACTCTCTCCACAGTTACGTATTCGATTTTGGGAGGGGGAGGGGTGTAGTACAGTAAGGTATCTTTTTACGCTGTAGATACGTCCCAAAGAAAACCGCATATTAGGCCGAAAATCACATAAAAAGAGTTTCTGAGAATTCACGAAAATAAGAATGATAAAAAAAGAAAATTAGGTCGAAAATCTGAAAGCAATTGATATACCTACAACATAATTTTTTTATAAATTTTATTGAACAGTAACAATATTTTTTTATATTTTTTCATCAGTATCGTCAATTTGAAAAAGTTTATGAACTGGTGCGAAATCTTGTTAAACGAAGATTTTAATAATAACAAAACCTTTACATTATTGAATTGTTGATATACCCTGCTTGCCAAAACGAGTATCCCTGAATTTGCATTAAAAAATCCGCGTAAAAAGAGACCTACTGTATTAAACTATTAAGGCAGTATTGCGGTGTGACGCCTAAATCTTAAAACGTTAAGCTTATTTCAGGATTTGTGAATATATTTTTAGATGAATTCTCCCGCTATTACACAATAAGCAATAACTTACCGGTAACACCCATTTCTTGAGCTATATCTTCCCAAGCAGCATTTACTACATCTCTGTTACTGTAAGATTTTAAAGTATAATTATAAAGACATGGGTGTCTTTCTACAGCTTCCACCACTTTAGTGTTAAAGTCAGTATCCTCTTTAGGCATATTGCGGCAAAATTTTAAAATACTTGATTTGTTTCCAAAAAAATACCAAAACAGTATTTTTCAATTCAAATTAAAAATTTCCCGCCAAAACACTCATTTACAGTCACGTGGTACGCGTGACGTCAGACATCAGTAAACAAACAAACAAACCAATAGCGATTGAGTATTTGTACATGTTTTGCATGTGCCAGACGCGTTTATATTCACATGACAAACAGGTTAAAAACACTTATTTGTATATTTATGTAATATATACTTTTTTTACAACATTTTAGAATTTATTATTAAAAGTTTATATTGTCAAACAAGCCATTATTAATTTACTACATGCTCACTAGCTGACAGTTCTCAATACACTGAAGTTGCTTGCGTAAAGTTTCATGTAACCGTAGTTGCTTGAAATTCAGTTGTGCGCATGATGTAGGTATGACGAATCGAAGTTTTATGTTGCATGATGCTACTTCTATTTGAAACCGGTTTAATTGCGCTGTTCTGAGTCAAATTTTACATTTATATGAATTTATTGTATACTAGCTGTGCTCGCAGCTTCGCTCGCGTGGACTACGGAATTATTGTTTAGGATTATTGCAAAATATAGTTGAATTATAATCCTTAATATATATAAAGCTCAACGTCTCTCTGTCTGTATGTCTGTCCGTTCGTGCGCTTATCACTCGAGAACCACTTATCCGATTGACGTGTTTTTTTTTTTAATTCATAGGTACGTTCTCTGGCCAGGTTATAGGCTATATTTTGTTAGGTTAGATAACATAACAACTAAGCAGTGACAATAATAGTAAATCAAGTCGGAAAAATTTTTGCCGTCGGCGCGCTGTTTTGTAATACGCTGCCTAAACCGTTCAATATAGAACAAAATAATGTAATAAAGAATTGTGTAGAATCAAAAGTTCTTCAATTAAGTCCGCGACACCATATGTCTAACTTTTATATTTTAGCCACAATAACTGCTTTTATGTTACAAAGAAAACATAAAATATTTGGGTTCTGTTTACATGGACTTATGACCTGCAAAACATTAATCCATATCGAAATAAATGATTTCATCGTCATAAGCACTTAATGTAGATATAATTTGCCCTTTACAGCATCCAATTTGGTCGTATAGTTTAGAAAATATCTTAAAATATATTTATAAAGGTAACATCTTAAATGTATGGTGTCGTGCCGCATCGAAGCGAGTACATCAGACTGGATTCGCGTACGCTCGGTAGATATTCGGAGTCCCTCGGCTGATCGTTTGTGTTTATTTTGTTTTCAATAATTAACATTTAAATTTAAACAGTACACAAATTATTTGTACTTTTTTCTTCTGATTCGTTTTTGTTAGGTAATTTAGGTATTGATAAATTATTATTACAATAACAACTAATCGTGTTTGTACTTAATTAATTAAACTATATTTTTCAAAAATCCTAAACAATAATTCCGTAGTCTACGCGAGCGAAGCCGCGTGGGCCCAGCTAGTATGTAATAAGTACAATACTTAAAAAAAAAACAAGATACTTCCCATCCACAGAACTATTTTCTAAATTCAAAGTATCGGACGTAAGACAAATAAACGTGAAAACAATTTTGAATATAATCTGCAAATATCCCAGAGGTGTATTTACCATGGGGCCATGGCCTAGGGCGGCAGATCGAGAGGGGCGGCAGATTTTTTTTAGCATATTTAAAAAAATATAGGGAAAAAAAGGTCTTCAAGTTTTTATTTCTCTATATTACAAATTTTTTACTATGTATATAAAATTTGAAATTTAAATTAACGTGACTAAAAAAAAAGGTCATCAGTTTTTTATGTGGCTTATATTTTCCATTATTTATATAAACTTCTCACTTTTTAGTTCATATAGGAATTTTGACTGTTCAAAATATATTATATTTTCCCTTAGTACAGGGGCGGCAATTTTTTTTACCAGGGCGGCAATTTTTTTGCCCAGGACGGCAATTATTTTTTACCCAGGGCAGCATTTTTTTGGCCCAGGGCGGCACTTTACGTAAATACGCCACTGATATCCCGAATATCAAACTCCTGTCTGTAGGAATATTCCTACGACACTAGATCATCAACCTTAAATCCTATCCAGATCCCAAAAATGTCGAAGACTTGGACAGAGGCACGTGGTCTTCCTCGCTCTTAAATAACTATCGACCCAGCGAAATAATAAACATACGAAGCAACAACTTATTTAACTAAAAACTATCTATTTGGTTTCAAAACGACACGAGTGTGAAAAATGTATTTAAATTATAAATAATATTCTGTTTATTTATTTGTTATTTTATTGTTTACTGCCAACTTTTGGGCGCCATGTGATAGTAGACATTTTACGACATTGTTATAACACATGTATGCGTAAAAATATAAAAACATAATCTCACCCTAGCACTGGTTATGCCAAGTTGGGTGAGAAAAATTCCATACATATGTAAAATAATGTATGTAAAAATGAAATGGTTAAGGAATACAAAAAAATATTATTATTATTTTAGATCTTTTTATTTTACACAGTTCTTTACCACAATATTTCACAGTTTTAAGCAGCGTATTACAAAAGAGCACGTTGAAGACAATTTTTTTTCCAACTGGATTTACTATTATCGTCACTGCTTATTCCTTATGTTACCTAACCTAACAAAATATCTATGAATTAAAAAAAAACACGTACATAAATCGGATAAGTGGTTCTCGAGTGGTAAGCGCACTAACGGACCGACATACAAACAGATAAAGAAATGTTGCGTTTTATATATTTTATAATATACTCGTATATAGATGCATCAGATCCGGCCCTCCAAAGTAATATTAATTTTATATAATTTAAGGATTTGATGTAAATATGTGTATTAATCTACATTTGAATAGATATTTTCCATTATTATATTTTCCATAGCTAATTGCACACAGAGCCGGCCTTTGCGATTCTGGCGCCCCAGGCGAGATTTTTTTTGACGCCCCCCCCCCACGACCATTAAAAATTATCCGCACAAAAAAAAAGCGTGAGAAAATTATCGAAATGAATAAAATGTATAGAAATATGAAAAATACCATTAAATACACTTTTTATTAATTCATTAGTGTAATATAATATAACATAAATATAATTGATAAATAATTTATAATATAACTAAAATTATATAAAATATTTCTTCCTGGCTTTCATGTCTGCAAAATTATCGATTGCTGTCACAAAATTGAGGTTTGCTACAACTTTATTTTCAATTGAAAGAATAGCCAAATTATTCAACCTATCTTCTACATATCATAGCCGATCACAAATAAGTTTTTATCAATTTTAATTTACTAAAACTTCTTTTACCACTAGCTACACTAACCGGAATTGTTACAAGAATCCGCAAAGCCACCCACAGATTTGGCACTGTGCTTTTCAAGTTTTGTAAAAAAAAATTTAATAAATAATTTATTTTTGATATTAAGCATTTTATTAAGTAAAATGAATTATTTTGCAGAAAAAATCAAAACTATTATTCAAAAAATATATACAGCTTAAATTTAGCGCCCTAGAACAGAACATAGAAAAAAAGTTTAAAATAATTGGCGCCCCCACGAAATTGGCGCCCCAGGCCCTGAATTTGCACATGTAAATAAATGTTCTAATAGGATTCCAACAAGAATATTTTTCGTCCGGCCCCCAATGTTTAAAAAAATTCGATCCGGCCCGTTTCTCGAAAAGTTTGGTGACCCCTGCATTAGTAGCATAGTTACCCGCGGCTTCATCCGCGTATATTCCAAATTCAAATTTTATTTCAATATAACTTAAGGAGCGTCCGTTAATTGTCGATCCCTAATTCCCCATGTAAGGTCCAAAAGTATAAGGTGATACCCCCCGTCCCCCTATGTATAGTCGTAGAAGAGCATATTGATTTAATTGACTCAATACACAAAAAAGTAATTATAACAGCCGAAACTGGTTTCAATTCACATATTTTAAAATAATTGATAAGAAAAAAACATAAGTAATTTAAGTAATGCTTCTTTTAAGTACATTGAAAATAAAATAAATGAGAGATCATACAAAAAAAAATATTTTGTTTCTAAAATTTATTTTAGTAAATTATATAAAATTTTCAAATAACGATATTAACAAAATTTGACCTATACAGTGGTGTCATTCAACCGGTTTCCACCGGGTACCGGAAACCACTTGTTAGTCATTTATCTCGAAAATTATTTTACAAAAATGTCATATGTGAACAATGTTTCCGTTCCTTATTTTACATAAATTTATTAATTAATGGAGCAAATTTATTTTATTTTATTTTTTTCGGAAATATAATGTAAAGGTAAGTAATAATATAAGTAGGTACCTAGATATTATAACAAATGACATCACAAGGTAATTTAATTATGCATAAGGTGACTTTTCATCGTTTTGAAGGGGGATCATAGGGTTAATGCCATACTTCAATAAAAAAATATTATTAATTTAAAAATAAAAAGTACAATTTCAGTAATGAAATTTCAAATTTTTATTCTGAACGCAAATATTGTTGCACAAAACAAAATTTAATGCTCAAAACGCAAAATTTTAGTGCTCAAAAAGTAAAATGTTATTGGTCAAAAACAATATATTTGAAGCTTAAAATGTACAAAATAATGCGCGCTTGAATACTACCCTCAAAAAAATAATTATTTAAAAAATATATTCCTTCTGAGGCCCCCGAATTCTGGACACTGGTGCTACCACTTACGCCATGAATAATACGCCACTGGTATGGCCTCAATCTAAATTTAAGCGTTAGAACTATTATCAAATAGGGGCCAAAGTCTCTAGTGTTAAAATTCAATAATAACATTATAGTAGAGGGAATACAGACATAAAAAGTGATGAATAGTAATGCATTCGAGAAGTTGGATTTTCTCTTTATATGTTCGAAGATGAGTTGAAAACCAAAAATTTGGAAAAATCGGCCATGTGCGCCCCGAGAAAATTGCATAATTGTGCATTTTTGATACATTTCAAGTGTATCGCTACACTGTTTTTGAAATATCTCCGGTTCTATAGGTCGTAGGAAATAAAAAATAATTTAAATACTTATAAGTTAATAGATTATAGAACGGCATAGGTAGCGTTACTTTTCAAACGTATCATAACCTCAAAAATAAAAAATTGTCGAAAAACTTTTTTATCACCAATAAATTCAATAATTAACGTAAAAATGAAGGGATTTTTACGAAAATAAGAGGAAATATGTATTTTTATGTTACAAATACATGATAAAATTTTCAAAAATAAAATTTGATTTTTACACCCACAATCGAACATTTTTGAAAAAAATGGAAAAGCTCGCCATTTAATGAGAAAACGGCGTAGGGTAAATTTTTTTTTTTTAATTGTAGACATTTTTATGTACTTTCTTGTGAACATATGCCAAAATTTGTTAAATAAGTTAAAATATCATTTTTTGTAATTAAAAAAATGTTACATTTGACCACTACTGCGCATAAAAAAAATAAAAAAATACAATTCCTGTAGAATTACACTCACATAATAAAAAAAGTCATTTGCAATAACATAAAAAATATGCAATATTAGAAATTAATACAAAACATCTATAATAATGTCCGATATTATAAAGGAGCTAGCAAATTTGCTAGCTAGCAAGCAGTTTCAACTGAGATATCAAACTTATATGACAGTTCTTTTGGAGTTTATTGATGACTTTGACAAGTTTCGCGCACGCGTTGTAGGTAAATACCAACGGTATTAAAACAGTGGTTATGTTATGAAAATTATTTTGTACGGTGAAAGATGCCAACTGTGTTACAATTAGTTGAAGTGTCACTGCTCTAAATTCCATAGATACTAGTACAGAATTAATACCCCATTTGAAAGTAATTGCTAGCTAGCAAATTTTGCTAGCTCCTTTATAATACCGGACATAAGACTATTAAAATGTAGTATAAACATATATTACGCGCACGTGGCCCTGATCGAGCATTAGTCTATATATCATTTACGATATTTTAATTTATTTAACAGATTTTGGCATACGTTCACAAGAATGCATCATGCATCACTGCAAAATGCGAATTTCCCTCTACTATTAACATATATATTCCTCTATGTTTTTCCCCATGAGCCGTCACTGCGAACGAAATTATAACGTTTGTTAATTAGCGGACCGCCGTGATTCACATCCGGTTGTTTTGAAGGCACCATCAGATTTCTCTGAGCAGTCGGCGATGTGTTTTTTTAATTTAGTTTGATGAAACGTTTGATTGCTCGCAAACGCATATGTATGTGGACAAAGTACAGACATATTTGTATTTGCTATAAACATGTTTACAACGGGATGACTACAAAGAAATGCATTATGGTACTGGCACCAGTCTCGGATTATACACCAGTGTTAGTCACTTGTTTAATTAAATGTACTAAATTAGAAATATCTGATTACTGTATTTACTGAATTATAATCTATATTATAGACACTTAATTAACTGTAAAACAATCAGTCAATGAGTATCAAAATGATGGACATTTAAACTAATTATTGTTAGTGTAATCTATTTATTAATTATTATATTATCACAGCATCGGATTTATACTATTTCAATTTTTAAGATTCATTATTTTATAACTTTTGTGTCGTAGTACTTATCATTTTGTAATTTTGTCCATTATTGGAGAAAAAACATAAACAAAATAAAAGGCTAATTTAAAAAAAAAACTATAATTATGGATTTTTGTAATTAAATTGTTTTAAGGGGTTATCTAATCGTGATTTCTGAAAATGAGACTTTTTAAAAAAAAAATTTTAGAATAATAAAAAAGCAATTAAATGAAATGTTGGGAGATTATTATTTATTAGGTATATACATGTCTTAAAGCATACAACATTTTTATTAATGAAATATAAAACAAAATGGTGACTTTAGCGTTGCTACACTGATTGTGAGTACATCCACTGCGGAAACAGAATTTCCATGGATCAACATCCAGAACAAAATAAAAAATTTTCTCGTTATTTACATGAGTTTTCCCATCGAAGTACACACGATTATTAAAAAATGTCGATTTTTGCAAATTTTGTATCACTTTGAACAAAAAATCGCGTTTTTGACAAAAAAAACGACCGTAAATTGTTTATAAAAACCGTAATTGTTAACCAATCGTAAAAATCGTGAGTACTTCGATGTTAAAACTTTCTAAGAAGTTACAGTTAAAATTTCAAGGCGATCGGATGGAAAATGGCCAAGATACGTTTTCCGCAGTTTTTAAAAACGTGGTTTCGATAAAAATGAATTAAAAAAACTCTTTTAACTACATGCAAACGTTAACATTTGTTCCGACATTTTTTCGAGACTATGTCGGTTTGGTGATTTTCGGTTGTTTTGGCTTGAGACCGAATTACGGTGCCCCTTTACATTACTATATACTCATTATCACTAATTTTTCACCACTTTCACCATCTAGGTTGTTTTATTCGTTCAGAGACACTTTGAAAATCGAGCTCTAAAAATAAAATAAACATTTTTTTTGCTTATAATTCCATTTTAATATCATTTTTACGATGTTTATACATCATTTAAGCCAATAAAAAAATTTCAAAAATTGATTAATACATTAGATGTTTCTTTTTTGAAATATTTCTTTTGACTTTTATTTGTGAGAATATTAAATTATGTTATGCCGCAAAATGTTTTTAAATAGCATGATTTTAAATTCGGTTCACCTATCCAATATTTTTTGTATTTCTATAAATTAATTTGATATCTAGTGATAGTAGCAAAAGTAAAAATTTGGCAAAGCATTGATAAAATAAAGAGGTACTTGTTTTTATGTTTTATTAGTAACACGAATTCATGAGAATTATAAAAAAAATAAGTTCATCAATTCCAAAAATACAGTATACCTTGTTCTTAAAGCGGCCAAGACTGGCGCCAGAACTTTATACGCACTAGTTTCGTTGGTGGGTTGCTTGTTTTTCTATCCCCAAGTTTCCATAGCATAATCCTACTCATCCATCTAACATCTGTCATCCTTTCTAAATGCCTGATCCTATTTCAGCTCACTTTTGTATAACTTGTTTCTAGATTCATCTCTCTTCTAAATTTCTACTTACAAATATTCTTATAAAGATATTATATAATATATAATAAGTTTCATATATCTGAAGTTTGTATATTTAAATAATAATATAATTAATCATAACTAGGGGCTCAGCCCCTGTGTGCAAAAACGCCCCAACACCGAATTTACTTCGGCTTCGACCCTCATACGTAAAATAAATCCATACTAATATTATAAATGCGAAATTGTATCTCTCTGTTTGTTTGTACCTTTTTACGGCTAAACGGCTGAACCGATTTTAATGAAATTAGGCAGGGAGATAGCTTACATCCTGAGGAAGGACACTGGTTTCTTTGTACCCCGAAAAATGTATTGGATAAAATATTGGGTATGTGACATTTGTACGCGCGACCTGTTTTATCGACTATCATAATAGAAATCTATATTACCTAAACTTCTTATTTTTCTCCGTCATGGGTGACAGTTCCTACCGAAACTAAATTTCACGCGAACCATATACATCTTATTATATAAATGACGCGAACAATGTCGCGGTTAACAGCTAGTGCTAGTAATAAATAAATTATTCAGAAAATTATACTTTATAATACGTATTTTCAATCTCAACTAAAATGATTGACAATTTTGAAAAACGTGTAAGGACAAACGTTGTTCCTTATACCGTAAGAAATATTTTTTGATTCTGCAGTTATAAGGAAATAAACAATTCAATTGTTTATAACAATTGATCACGCTAAAATTTTGCAATTTTGATAATTTTGGCTTAATTT
This sequence comes from Sialis fuliginosa, assembly GCA_961205875.1. Lineage (NCBI taxonomy): Eukaryota > Metazoa > Arthropoda > Insecta > Megaloptera > Sialidae > Sialis > Sialis fuliginosa. The sequence goes on along the minus strand of OY540809.1, from coordinate 12,591,980 downwards.
AAACCCAATTCTCAATGTTCATGATTTTTTCAGATTTTTGTGACCGATCCTTTTGGTAATAAGAGTGGGGGGACAGCAATTTTCAAACGTTTTTCCCGAAAAATGTTTTAAAAATGCATAAAAAATACATCGTATGATATTCTTGAATTCGTGCTTCATATATAAATAGCTTTCATTTGATGCCCTTGATTTTTTTCTATTTTCCAATTTACTCCCTGAATTTAACTCCCAGAATCAAAATTCAACTTTCTATACTTCATGTCTATAATTGGGCTACCACACTCTATTTCTGTGCTAAATTTCAAATTTTACGTCTAATAGTTTCAGAGAAAATCGCCTGTTACAGATAGACGGACAGATATTGAAGTAATTCCATAAGTGGTTCGTTTTCATGGAACACTAAAAATGAATAAAAATTGAAAAAAAATAAAAAAAGCATTTTTGATGCTGAAATTACAACTGCATTAATAGATTGGACATCGTTGATATACTCGTAGATAAGTAAACAGATTAGATAGATTCTGGAATCTATAATTTTTATTTAAATTGATTTTTCTGTATATATAATTATTAATTAATAATTAATAATTACGTTTATTTCATATTCTCGGATTAAAAATCACAAATAAATATTTATATCTGTTTAGAAATATTAAAAATGAAACATTACACATCTTCTTTTTGATGAATCAAAGAAAATATTTTATTCATGTTTCCAATTTATTTGGAACTACCTTGTCGATTTTTGAAGTGGAATTTAATCTCAACAAATGTTTAATGGATACTCTAATTAGCACCTCAAAGATGAAACAAATTGTTTCATTAGTGATTGTATAAAGCTATAATAGGAATGGTAGCTGGGGGAGATACGATAATAATTCCTATCAAAGCTAAAAATATAAATGGTTTTATTTTGTTGTGTTCTTTTATAAAAGTAAGTAATCAAATAATTAAATATATAGATCTATTTATATAAAAATGAAATTACTGAACCGAATTCAATGCGGTTTTCTCCAATAGTTAGATAATTTTTCTGTTCATGTTCGAGGCTATTAATATTTTATGAAACCCTAAGATTTAATATCAAAATACTAAAAAAATCTTTATCAAGTCACAACTGTCATTTATACAAAAACATAGTAGCCATATAGAATAAAGAATTCTATAATTAAGATTGAAATATAAAGAATGGTAAAATATCGAAATTGATTATGATTGTAACTAACCTATTTGTTTGTTTATTTTGATTTTCATACAAATTCTTAGGCGGGAACTGGTGCTTCCTGGGAAGTTTAAAAATATAATTTTATACGATTTTCTCAGTAACTATTAAACGGATTTTATTCCGGTTTTCACTAATGGATAGGTTAGGTTTATGTGTATAATTTATGGGTATTTTGTGTAAATTTAATGAAGTCAGAACAAAACAATTCGCAGTGAACCGTTTGTTGTGGGCATGCTGAGTGAGCATGTTGAATATTTTAGATACTATGATTTTTTGGATATTAACCCGAGTCCATTGCGCTAGTAATATATAAATTAATCTAGAATTCTTCCCTTCAGCAGACAGTCTGCTTCGAATGCCGAGGTACATAGGAGTGGGGTGCCAAAATTGAACTTACAACGAAAAAAGTCATTCAATTGCACCTACAATTTTTTTTGTGGGAGGGGGGGATGCATAACTAAAATTCCGTCCCGGGTTCCTACCTTCATTAATTCATCACTGCTCTATATAAGGAGCTATCTATAAAATACGCAAATTGACCCCCCTCTCCCCCTTTGTCAAACTGCATCACAAAGACACTTATTGTGTTGAATCGCATGAATCGCATTGCCATGCCTATCTGGCCGTCCGCCGCATCAATTATTAGTAGCTATCATGACAGTTGTTACTGTAGCACTATTGTAACCACATAAATATTTGCTTATTATTGATTGAATAATTATATACAGGATGTCCCGTAAACATACCGACAAAATTTCAGGCAAAATCCATTGCTTTTGTGCGGGGTTCTTTATTTTTTTCTGCTACTAAAACAGCTCGTTTGCAGACATGAGTTTATTGACAAAAAGCAATTGTTTTGATATCATCTATAATACAACTCCTGAAATTTTGACACTATTTTTACGGAAGATTCCGTATATAATTATTTTTAACTTTTACGGGTTCAGAAATTAACAAAATTGTCAAAGTTGATCATTAAAAACAACGTCCCTAAAAAATGAATCTACAGTTAAAAAAAAGGAATATAACATATAGGTATTTGTCCGCGAACTCCCATTATTTTCTGACTTCCGCAATATTTTCTTCACTGCCCAACAACCTTTTGTGAAAGCGTGATTTAACATAACTTATAGAATGGCCTAGATGTTACTCCCGAGGGTATAATATTTCCACCAGTATTTTTTAGATTTTATCAAAAGTTATGGAGTTCTGAATGAACATATTATATCTATTTACAGAGTCGCGTACTGTAAGTTTCCGCCGCCCGGGGCAGATAGATGGCTTTGTCGCCCCTCTCCCTACATTATATAATAAATATGAAAATTGAAGACCTTTTTTTTCGTTGTTACCTCAAATTTTCCGATTCCAATCCACAATATTGCACTTTCTACTAATTTTGATGTCCTTTTTTATAATAATTTTATGTTTATATATTTTTTTCTTCTAAATTTACCGCCCCTAGCAAAAGCACCCCCTTTGCTCCCGTCACGGTACGCTACTGGGGGGGGGGGGAAGTTGGAAGTACTATACCATCACTTGGTAGATGTTTTATTTTATTTTATAATATCGGATAAGTGCAGCAAATATTCATAAATATTATCGATTATAATTTTATAATAAACGAAAATATTTGTATTTATACTTACAATTTGTTCAAAAATTGTCAAACAACTTTATAAAATCCAATATTCTAATTCCATCATTGATTGTTAATTATTGTTATACATATATACAGATCCCTCATGTACCTACCCGCAGTGGAAGACTTACAATTTGAATACATATCTACAGCTGGTTATTTCTTATCCTTTTATAAACAGCGGCTGTTGGCAAAACCTGTATGAAAAACATAATGTTGTTACACCTGCAATTTGACAGGTGCTCTTCGGATATGTTGACGTTATAATACAAGCACACTGGTACTTGTAATATGTCGATATAACGACTACAGAATATATCAGCGAAACAAATTCTACCTTTCTTCATTGCCACTTCAAATAGACAGCCCCCCGCTCCTCACTTTTGCACCCTTGATATTTTTGATGACCTTTTTACTTTCTTATATCCATGTATATGGAATATACATAATATATAAGTAAAGTATTGTTAAGCCGATTTTTTTCGAAATCCGAATTTTGAAATTTTATATTTAAGATTAATTTTGTCTGGGAAGAAAAGGTCCTATTTTTGAAAACGATTTTTCAACCGGATACGGATGTTTACCTATGTCGATTTTTGAATTTTTCAAATTACTCTGAAACAGTGCGAAATAGAGAAAAATGATCAAGTTAAAAATTGTAGATAATATCAATATCTATAATTTATGTTCTATTCATTTTTTTCGAAATCCGGATTTTGATGGAATTATCTATTTTGACCTTCCCTGAATCCATTATGACTATTTTCGCCATGATGTCTGTGTATCTGGCTGTCGGTCTGTAAGTGCTATACATAGTAGAGAATAATATTATCTATACTTTATGTGCCACTCATTTTATTTTATGTTTTATTAGTTTGTCAGAAATGTGTATTAATAAATTAAGAATCATGTATACTGTTCACTGTCAGGATATAAGAAAATCCCGTGGGTACCAAGGCAGATATTTTTTCGTTGACATCACGATTTTACCGCCGCTCAAACTTATTTTTGCGCCCTCTTTTAATTTCTGAAGACTTTTTTTACTCCTCATCACCTTTTAATTTTGATAATTCTATTCTGACCTATTTTTCCACCCCCAGCAAGGGGCCATTAGTAGATATTATATATAGTTTATTTATAACTGTCATAAGACATCGAATAAAATAAGAGACAAGTACAGGTAAACAGTGGTGTCGCTAATGGGGGGCACCCTCAAAAAGGTGACACCCGTGTAATATATCAAAAAAATAAAACCTATTTACCTTATTTTTTGGTTATTTTTAGCCTCCTTGGAGTAAAATAAGTAAACAAAAATTCATAATGGGTGTGGATAAACATTCAATTTATTTTTTTAAATGATATTTTTTCTGTCGTTAAAAAATCACAGGGATGACACCCGTCAATAAATAATGAAACCATTCACACTATAGGTCTCGGTTTTACTGGAGAGTGATCGAACCTAGCATGAATTGTACCCATAGGTTTGCTCCACATTATCGATCCGCTTTCGGGCCGATCTCGCTCCAATCAAATATAAATAAACAATAAACAATGAAACTATTCGGTCCAATCACGTTCCGATACAGTATAGTATCGAAGAATATTTTACTGGGTTGTGATCGAATCTGGTATGAATAATACCCATAGTGCGAATAGGAACTTCAGTTTATCTTCGATCATTCTAGTACCTACCAGGGTCGAAACAAGTTCACTGTTCAAAAATACTTATTTTACTGACACAGAAATCTAAAAATACTTACTTTTACTGACTATCTGAACCGAGTTAAAAATGTAGGTGTTATGTATTAAAAAAATACTTTTATAATTATTGGCCTCCACCATCTCCATAGACAACCTTTACCACCTTCTTATTATGTTCATAACAAAAGTAACAAACATTACAGTTAATTTTTGTTAATTTTTCTCACCGAAATTGGCATAGCCAGTGCCATACATACGTTACAATTATGTCATAAAATATCTTCTAAAAGTTGATAATAAACAATACAAATAAATAAACAAAATAGAACATTATTTATAATTTGAATATAGTTTTAACGGTAATTGTGTCGTTTTGAAATCAAATAGTGAGTTTTTTCACGCGATAAATAGGGCACGGATGTGAAAACTTTGAGTGGCAAACCCAAAAAACTGACAAAACTGACCATTTTCCAAAAAAAACTGACTTTAACTGACCGGGTTACAAAAAACTGACTTTTACTGATTTTACTGACACTGACCAGTTTTGACCCCTGTAGTACTGATCACCGAGTAAAGCGTGATCTAAACTTGCGAGATATTGTGAATACCATAAGATTTGATTGGACCGAAACCAGCTTGATAGTCTGGTGGATCGACCCAAAGAATAAAGATTATTATTTTTATTAATACATAAATATCATATCCAGAAAACTAAATTAAGTTTGCAAATTTTCATCAAATCAACATTAGTACAAGTTTCCATCAGCGCAGTTGAAACAGTTACAAACGCAATCAATATACAAACAACAAAATCTGTCGTACTCATTTACAACAACAGCCGCCAAAAACCAAATTTGTGAATGGGAAAAAAAACTACATAGTGAACACTTTACTTCGTGACCTTTACAACAACGGCACGAGTTTTATGTAATGAACGAATCACTGACTTAATGACCTAGTCAATCGTAATTGTTCGCATTCTGTTAATACATGTAAAATACAAATAACTCCGACCCCCCCACTTTTTCTTGCACTACACGTGCTTATTGTTTATATGTATTTGTGTGTATTTATTTGACCACTACAACCTCACACACACACATACACACACACACTATCAAATCATATCCGTAAACAGTTCTTGTTCTCTTTAGTTACGTTCTTTATATATATTTGCTGGCGTCGTCTCTCTGTCAAAATCAGCTGTTTGTGATTTATATAGTTTGTCTTTGTACTAACACATTTACACACACACACACATACAGTATCTGTGGGCCTGTGAGTATTGGTGTAAGTGTTGCGTTATTATGTAATAAATGCGTCTGTGTGAGTAATGTATATTATTATTATCGTTTTAGTTTTTTTTAATGAAATATTTGTGTGGATTTTTAAAAATATTTTCGATGACAGTTGTTATACGTGTTGTGTTATTGCACATTTGCACACTCCAATCAGGATTTGGTTACGTATATATGTACAATATGTCTCCATATTTGATTAGTTTTAGTTTAATTGCCCCGGTTTGCCACGAGGTTATGCCTTACGGTGATTCCGTGGCAAGTCGGAATGGGCCAGCAAGGACCGAGAGGTTTTGGCGGATAGTTGCACTGTGCAGAGGTCCGCATACCCCAGGGGAATCCCTCACCCCACTGAGCACCTGTAAATAGGTTTTCTCTCGTAAAAAAAAAAATGAGTTTAATATTGATTTGTTTTAATTTTTAACCGATTTCAAAAAAGGACGAGGTGCTCAATTCGACAATATTTTTTTTATGTATGGTCGGACATAACTCCGACAAAAATGCACCGATTTAGATTTTGTTTGAAAGAGTAGGTATTCTCCCGATTCAATTTTTTTTTTTAATCGGACCACAATCTTAAAAAATGAGAGGGTTTTCTATTTTTCTGTATATATATTTTTATGTACTTTCGGGCATAATTCTGACAAATGTGCATCTATTTGGTGAAACTTTTTTTGTTTGAAAGAGTATACTTTCGTGGTGGTCCCATATAAATTTTATCAGAATCTGACCATGGGTTTCAAATATTCGCCACTCAAAAGGGAAACATAACAAACTTTTTAAGAAAAAATAAAAACATTGTTAACATCATTTTTTTAATTAAAGAATTTATTTTAAGAAAACATAGTAACTCAACGATTTAATTGAAATTTCTACAAAACAACTTGATTAAATTGTGGCATTTTTCATTTAAAAATATAAATAGAAAATACTAACAATTAATACATGTAACATAAAGAGAAAACTCATGTTTTTTTCTACAATAATGCAAGCTAACGTAATTGTTTAGCACTATTTTCTAACACACTTTTATTAGATTTACCAGTAAAATTGTAAGCAATTTTTACAACTCACTTTTCACCCACTTTTAAATGTCGTATCGATTTGAAATTTTGCAAGTTTGTGCAATTCTGGTGACAATATAATAAAATATAGTACCATCCAGGGCCGTAACTACCACCCCGAACGTAGAGGCTCCTCGCAGCAGCGTAAAAATTGGGGGAACATTGATTAATTGAGATTGGGGAAAAAAGTAATTAAAATTTAAAGTGTACAATTCAAGTTGGCAACGAAAAAAAAGTCTTCAATTTTTATATTCTACATATACTGGGGGGCCCTCGGTCACTTGTTGTCAACAATAAAGCCCAAGCGAGTTTTAAATTTTGTTTTCAAACTAGAATTTAATATATTTTTGCTGTCATCTGACGAGTCAGAAAAAAATCTTAATCTCCTGAGTAAATAACCCCCCCCCCCTCGCCCTTCCATGGACGATCCTGTCTATGAACCAACCTTTCCAAAGATTTGAGCAATTAAAGGCCTCTATACACCACCCAATCTGCAGGTCCGATTTGAAGGGAGGTAGAGTGGGGGTAAATCGGGTACTGATAAAGTAATGTCCGGTATCATAAAGGACCTAACAAATTTGTTAGCTAACAAACACTTTCAACTGAGATATCAAACTTATATGACAGTTCTTTTGGAGTTTGTTGATGACTTTGACAAGTTTCGCGCACGCGTTGTAGGTAAATACAAACGGTATTAAAACAGTGGTGATGTTATGAAAATTATTTTGTACGGTCAAAGATGCCAACTGTGTTACAATTAGTTGAAGTGTCACTGCTCTAAATTCCATAACTAATCCATAGATACTAGTACAGTATTAATACCCCATTTGAATGTAATTGCTAGTCAACAAATTTTGTTAGGTCCTTTATAATACCGGACATAAGTAGTGTTTTTGTATATACATTAGGGTGATGCATTTCCGCAAAGTTTTTATTTTTGAAGTGCTCAAGCACAGTGTTAATCTACATGTAGAAAAAAAAATTCTCACCAAATTTGAGCTCATAATTCCGATTTTAAGTACTTACTATTTAAATTTGAATTTTTCCCATTTAAAATGCATGTACAAAGTAAATTTTTCTTTCAAAGTTATAATGCTTAGCCGCTTTTTACGATATCGCAAAACGCTTTATCAGGTCTTGTAGAGGATTCCTTGCTCTTCAAAATTGCTCATGGGTTTTTCGATATTGGTCGTACTAGTTCACCTGCCAGACTATCAAAGTAAAATTTTTGAAAAAAGTACCGTTTTTTTCATTTTTCAGAGCGAACCGCTACTAGTAGGGAGAAAAAAAATACCTATTTTTAAAGGAAATTTTATTCTCTTTAAAAAAAGTCCTTAGGTTCAAATTGCTCTGACCAATATCTCATGAGTTACAGCCATTTTTATAGCTGGAAGTGTAAAAAAACGATAGTTCTGGCAGGTGAACTAGTACGACCAATATCGAAAAACCCATGAGCAATTTTGAAGAGCAAGGAATCCTCTACAAGACCTGATAAAGCGTTTTGCGATATCGTAAAAAGCGGCTAAGCATTATAACTTTGAAAGAAAAATTTACTTTTTACATGCATTTTAAATGGGAAAAATTCAAATTTAAATAGTAAGTACTTAAAATCGGAATTATGAGCTCAAATTTGGTGAGAATTTTTTTTTCTACATGTAGATTAACACTGTGCTTGAGCACTTCAAAAATAAAAAACTTTGCGGAAATGAATCACCCTAATATACATATGTAGGTACATGTACTCGACTTGCCTATATATATACACGACCCAATCTGCAGATATTGTCCCTGCAGATTGAATGTCAAATTGGGTGGCATATAGAGGCCTTAATTTGTTTATCACCACATTATCAAGTTTGCTGTGAAATTCATTACAACTAAAATTTGAAGACTGCCTAAACTACATATATATGACTATATTATGTGTGTAGAATTTTATAAATAATTTTTGTTGAAATATTCCAATTATTTGTTATTTTCTATATTACATTTAAAGCATTTATATTGTTAACATTTTAAAATGTCAAGTCAGGAGGAAAGGTGCATCGACTTGGGAAATACGATATTGTAATATTCTTATTTCCGTACTTGTGCGCCGAACATGAGGGGTAGGGTTAGGGCACTATATACGATTTTCTGTGAAACGTATCTATCGCATGAAAAAATACTTTACTGTATAATAAAAATAAGTTTTTATCAGTACCTTATACTTATATATATCTACCTATTATCAAAAATTACATAAATATTTAATACCGATAACAGTGATAAGAATTCTGGTCGTTTTTACATTACAACAATATTTATACATTAATATGTTTGCGGTGTGTTAGCTTATCATGTATTCAGGGTTGGACTGGCCCATCGTAATATCGGAAATTTCCTTAAAAAATAAATTTATAAAATTAAAAATTATAAAAAAGTTAAATTAAAATAAAATAAACCAAAAACAATAGATTAATCTGTAGACCAGTAGTTCCCTAACTAAAGTTTCCCAAGGCGTTTTTCCCTAATTCAAAGTATTACTCATCATAAGAGACGCAAATAAATAAAACAATTATAACATCAAAAAAATTGTAATGGAACAAGTCAAACATCTGCATTATTGAACGAATTCATTTATTTCAAACGAAAAAAATAATTATGAAAGTTTTGCAATAGTTCATGTTTGCCCAAAGCGCTGCGGCAGACACTTTGAGAACCACTGCTGTAAACAACATAGAGGTAATATTGGTCACGTTCACGACTGACCAAAAACAGTGAACAACGAGATTTGATCTGATGGAATGTACCAGAAATTTAAAGAATGTCATTTTTTAAGCGTGTAAGGAAGTGAAAAAGAAGTAACTAGAAAGAGATAGAAACTAGTGACCACGTTAACCAAAGAACTTTTATGTTCACTTTATGTTGAGCGTTTCTGTCAAAACACTAGTTTCTATCTCTTTATGGTTACTTCTATCTCACTTCCTTACACGCTTAAAAAATGACATTCTTTAAATTTCTGGTACAATCCACCAGAAATTCCATAAATCAACCAATCAAAGCTCGTTGTTCACTGTTTTTGGTCAGTCGTGAACGTAACCATTGTGTATTGCCTTTTCGTTTCAATATTTTCTGTATAAATATAAATAATAATAACCAACTTAATTTTCGCTGTCCGTTCGTCCGTCCGTCCATCTGTATACGAACGTAGATTAATAGCCTAAAAACAGAAATGAAGAGATTTAAAAAAAACGTTTTTTGGACCCCCTTCCATAGACTGAAAAGTATATTCAACATATTTTTTTCACTTACCTATAGATCGATATCCTAAAATACAACGAAAAATGTTATTTGACCTTTTCATTTGAACCCTTCAGTCACGATATATTTGCTTTTCAATGTGGTTATCAGAGTGTCCCCTCTCTAATTTCTAAACTATCGATTCAAAAAATCTGAAAAAATTCCAGTATGTAGCTTCTAAATAGTACTTTCAATAAAAATTATAACGAACACTGTAGCAAAAATATAGTTTATGAAACATTTTGAAATAACTCTTTTTTATAAATCGTAGTGGGGATGACTACACGGAACCCTATCATGTGTGTGTCCAACACACGCTTGGCTGTTTTATTAATCACTAACGGGATTCAAACTTTCTGATACTAATTATGTTCTCAGTCCAGCCCTGCATGTACTTGTAGTTGAAATGCGGTTAATGCTTTTAGATATTGTTTAAAGACGTAAATATTATTTGTTTATTATTTTAATAGATAGTGCTTCAAAGAATTTTTATAGTGTCAATGATGTAGAATATGTTTCTAATTTTATATTGGTAAATATCCGATTTAGTATTAAATTTGAATTTTAATAGATTGTGAAAGTAAAAATTTTAAAATACATTCATTACGAAACCATTTTCATAATATGTATCCTAAAATTTATACCACAAAATGCCATTTTTGTTTACGTTATCATTTAATTAACGCTAATTTCGGGTGGGGGAGAGGTAACTTTTCCTCCACCCCATGGCTCCGACCCTATATTTTCATATAAATACAAATATATCAATATTAAATTGGTGTGAAAATTTTACTTTTCGTGTATTTTATATCATAAAAAAGCTGCCATGTACTGAGTGTACAACTGTACAGTGTATATGTTTCTAATTTAAATAAATAAAATATAATGAAAAAATAAATGAATCGTAAACTATAATAGAAATAACGAATATGATATTCTCTACAACTTTTATCCAAAGTAGTTCGTTCTATTTCATTCGAAAAATTCCAAAATTGACAAAATTTTCGTTTTCGGTTGTAAAATCGTCTTCAAAAAACAAGAGGTTTTCTTTCCAGATGAAAATTAATTATAATTCTAAGCACTTTCAAATGGGGTACCAAACCTACATGACAGTTCCCTTGAAGTTTCATGAAATTATGTTTGAGAAGTTTCTCGCACGCGCGGTAAGTAAATATCAATGGTATTGAAATAGTGGTGATATTATGAAAATTATCTTGTACGCTCAGAGTGATATCACTGAACTAAATTCCAAAAAAAATCCATAGACAATATCACAGAATCAATACCTCGTTGAAAGTGCTTGTTGATTAACAAATGTTATATGAAATTTCACCCTTCCAATATTTATAATTTTTGAATTACAGTGTCTACAGACACACAGACATTGTGGCGAAAATAATCAGAATATTCGGTTAACAGAGTCAAAGATTATTTGTGATATCCTAATGTTATGATGGAAAACAGTATATTTTTTTTCAATTGAGCGAATCCATGGAATGGATTTTACAAGTTTATGCTAATCAAAACGATATTTTTGATATTAATATAAATTTATAATATGAAATAATACCTGAAAAAGAACTGATTTTTTATTAACTTCACTATGTTAAAAGGAAAATTTTGCACACTTATTATTAGATTTGTAAAATACTCATAAGTATCTGTACCGGGCGTTACAAATTTCGGAAGGCTATTTAAGCTAAGTTATTAAGTCAGGTAAATCTTCAGAAACTCTTATTCCATTTATGTGTTTTTTGTATACTGTGACTTTATTAATATAGGTAGATGTTTATATAAAAATGAAGCTGGATTGTATGTTTATCTATTTTTAATGATTTTTGATAAGTGTAACGGGCGTTACATACGACTGATATAGATAATTTTTACTTCATTTCTGTTAGTTGTTAAATGTAAGTAATTTTTTTAAAAATATGTAATAATGAAAAAGGAGTTCTTTCTTATTGTTTCTTACCATTTAGGCGTCAATTTATGAAGAAGTGAACTTTTTACGCAAAAAATAAATAAATCAAAAAAGTCAGTAAAAGTAGCTGTTAGTCTGGACTCGCCCAATTGTCATTTTGATTGGTTTCTCCTATGCAAGCACCTCCACCATTTTTCGAATTGAAAATTTTATGTAATTGGACAACAAATGACGTCATATAAATCTATGAATAGGACGCGGCACTCTTGACGTGCTGTTCACACGATTATATGTTTACTCTCATTCTCATTTACCTCTTACAACCCGGGCGATGTATTTGTTTGTGCGACAAAGAGGTCCGCGCGCCGTCCTTGTCCAACGACCGTTGAGGCAGGTCGTGTGTGATATAGCAGATCATACGTAGATTATAACGCTTTTTTCTGTTCGTTTTGTGATCGACTGCCGCAGACACGCAGTCTGCCGATGCATCTCGCACGTGCTTAATCGAATGGCATAAATGCAGCGCCGCGGCCAACAGTAAGCGGCATTCACCGATAGTCGTTAGACGCCAATACGCCGCATGCTTCGAAACACCACATCTGACTGACATGTAGAATTATTTATACAGCATACTAATGTCAGGTATTATAAAGGAGCTAACAAGCAATTTCAAATGGGTTAACAAACATATGACAGTTTCATGAAATATTTGACGCGCGGTAAGTAAACACCAACAGTGGTGATATTATGAAAATTATTTCGTACGGTCAATAAGGCACCAAATGTGTTGTTATAATAAGTTGAAATATCACTGATCTAAATCATAAAACAAACCCATTGATAATAACAAAGAATTAATAATGTTATTTTTATGTCCGGTATCATAAAGGACCTAGAAAAATTTGCTAGCTAGCAATTACTTTCAAATGGGGTATTAATTCTGTACTAGTATCTATGGATTAGCTATGGAATTTAGAGCAGTGACACTTCAACTAATTGTAACACAGTTGGCATCTTTCACCGTACAAAATAATTTTCATAACATCACCACTGTTTTAATACCGTTGGTATTTATCTATAACGCGTGCGCGAAACTTGTCACAGTCATCAACAAACTCCAAAAGAACTGTCATATAAGTTAGATACCTCATTTGAGAGTGCTTGCTAACTAGCAAATTTGCTAGGTACTTTAGGATACCGGACATTATTCTTAAAAATGGTGCAATTTCGAACATGCAGCCGCGGAATTTTCCGGGCGGCGAACTGGAAAAACCGCCCATGATATTTGTCAAACAAAATGACCAATGGATTGTAACTAATATGGTGAGAAAACCGAAAAAAAAATGTCGGACAAAAATAGTGGGGTATCACCTAGTCTGCCACCTCCAACATGTCAAAATAACGAGGTTATTATAGTTTATTACCATTTGAAATTTGTAGGATTATTAAATAATTATTTTTACAAGCCATTGTGGTCATTTTGTCCGACAAATATCGTAGGCCGTTTTTCCAGTCCGCCGCCCGGGAAATTCCGCGCTGTACGTTCGAAAATGCCCCATTTTTAAGAATTTTCGCAAATAAAAAAGTTGTTAGACTCGACAAAAAGAAGCCACTCATGAAGTTATGGTAATAAATTTACAAAAAGGTCGAGGTACTGAGGACTAGACTTTTCAGGTATTGGAGAGAAAAAAAGTTGTGTACTGTTCTTATAAATGGGCATTATTGTAAACAAACACTGCGTAATTTTTTCTTAAATATTCGATTGTTTCTGTGCTTCACGATTGCAACTTTGTAACTTTAGTACAAATAGCTTACTCTAAATCAATTTTTCGGTGTGTTAGCTATAGACATATCGAGAAATTGTAAAAAGGTAATGAAAAATATTTATCATTTCCATTGTTTATTTTACAGGTGTGCGAAAAGTAACAACAAAAAATATTAATTTTGTTAATTCTTTTTGAATTTTATTCCAATCATAAATAATAAATTTTGTACGTATCTTATATAAGACAAAATCATCTATAAAAATGTATCCTAACTAGCTATCGATTTTAGTGGGATTCATTCATTCTAATTTTTTTCTATTTTAGGTAAAAAAATCGATCGAATTTGAATGGTCTATAAAATAAAATAAATAAAAATAATCGCATGCAGAAGTGGTCTTCCAGTTTTCATTCATATTCGCTTATCACAAACTTAGTAGGCTCCTCCCATTTGATTATTATAATATTTAAATCATTTCTCCATGTAGGTAAACCAAACAAAGACAGATATTTTGAAACTCATTTGTTAGATTAAAAAAGTTATACTGTTCGTTTATAGTACTCCTATATATTTGTGCGATTAAATCATTGAAAATGATAAACTTGATATAGGTACATTAATTAATTAAATGGGCGTATATTTCTGTTTTTATTTGAAATGACAAAACTATATAAACTCTGCCTTAGAAAAAGAAAACCGATGAATATTTTTGAATCTGTTGTAAGTTTGTAAGCGATTCTGACCTTTACGGTGGCAGACGACTTCTGAAGGTGATAGTACATCGTTTTGTCTAGAAAAATTTATGTTTAGCCAATATACTGATTTACTGTTACTTTTTGAGCACAAGCTAGGAGGGGGGAGGGGGGGGGGGGGGGCAACTACCCTTCCTGGGTAAGTAATACAAAAATTTTTTATTTAGTTAATTCAGTTAATCTACTTTTATCTATCCATGTACTAAAAAAATAATAATATCACCTATAAATATCAAATAGAAATAAATCTTGACACAAATTGTTGACATGAACATTTATTTGCATATATGTTTTGAACATAATATCAAAGATTGCGATCATAGATGTCCTATATATTATGTACCTACATTGTTTGTAAACACGCCTCTAAAAGCATATTTTCTCGAAAATATACGATTATCATGTAAATAGTAACCATTCAGTCAGTGGCGCCGGAACCAACATTTTTCTGGGGTGACAGTATACGAACTTCAATTTTCTTTAACTTGCTTAATATCGTACTATTTGTTAAAATAAAAATAAAAATAAACATAGATACTAACTTTTCATTTTTTTTTCTGACTAGACTCGTGGTTACATTTTATAATTTGTTGTGAGCGTTAACATCAGTTTATAAAAATTAAAGAATTTTTAATAGTAAAAAAATTTCACTAAACTCTAATATAAAGAGATCATAAAATTTTCAATATTTTTAGGTATTTTTGAATGGCTGCATCTCCGCGAATAACTGTCGTAGAAACAGTTTTAAAGTTTGAACATTCTAGTTTTCGAATCACTTTTTTGAAGATGAAATGCTGAATTTTTTTTTAATGTATATCAATTTTGAGAGACTCTACAGGACTTGATAAATTTTTTTGGTTAAATCAAATAAAGGATGTTTGTAAATCAGACTTATTTATTTAACTTGCTTTTTTTGTTGCTGTACAATCATTTTTGACCAAGTTATTTGCAATCAAAGCAAAAATTACATATTGAGCGTCTATAATTAGAAAACAAATAATTGTAAAAAAAAATTCAAGGGCAGATTTGGAAAGCTGAAAATTTTTTTTTTTTGTTTATTTGATAAAAAAAATCATTCTGAAAAATACACTTGAAAGTGACCTAAAAAATTGCATATTTTTTATTTTATATAAAACATGGGGTAACTTTGGGGGAAAACATAGGATCATTAAAGGATTTATGTTTTTTTTAAGTTAAAAATATCCCTAAGATATCTGCGAAACCCTGAATCGATCAAATTTGTGTTATTGATCCCTCAATTTTGGAGTTTAGTGTATATGTTACCGGCAATGTATGAAATACGGCATTCTATAGAATTCCTAGGTATTCTATAGAATGCCTAAAATCACCAGGCAATGTATGAAATGAATTTAATTATATACATTTCCTAGGCATTCTATAGAATACCTAATTGATAGCCGGCAATGTATGAAATATAAACATAAATAGGGTGAATCGATCAATTTTGGTCCAGGTACAGATGTTGCCTTACTTTATGTTATAAAATTCTAATGCAAATATACAATAAAAAAATCTTGGTTCATTCTCGATAGCTGTAGGTAGGTTTCTAGATTATAATTCAGTATTGTCGGTACAATACTGAATTATTTATCAAAATAAACATTTTATATTTACGCGTTATAGTTATAATAAAAAAATGTATGTACTATGTATATTGTTTCTGTGAATTTGTTATTTTTACAATAAGGGCCTTAAATCTTACTTAATACACGTCTGGACTAATATGATTATTTTATTTAATTTATTATAATAAATATCAAATGTTATACTATTGTTTATGTGGTTTTGTTATTTTAACAATTAAAGACCTAAATCTTACATAATATGAATTTGGACTTTTTAAAATTAATTAAATAATACCTATCTGCTTTATTAATATCATTTTGTCTTTTATTTCATACATTTCCTAATATTATCTTGGCATTCTATAGAATTCCTAGGGATTCTATATAATGCCTAGGCAAAGTATATAATAAATTTCTATTAAACAAATATTTCATACTTTGCCTGAAATCGTCAGGCATTGTATAGAATTCCTAGGAATTCTATAGAATGCCTGAATTACATACATTGCCGGTAACATATACAAAAAATAGATTTTTATAATTGCACGTCGCTTCAAACCCGCTCTAAAAAACAGGATAAAAATTTTGGGGGGACCAAAAGTAGTCATTGCCCCCCCCCCCACTGAAAATTTGGAGGAGACAGCTTTCCCCCTGCCCCCGGCTCCGACGCGTGTAAGAGATGTTTGCCGTTGACCTCGTAAGCTTACGAGGTCAAAAAAGAGCCTAAAATTTTGTATCTACCTCAGGCTCCTCAAATGCATCATCCACCACTGTAATCATATATTATATTCGCGATAGTAATTTAATTAATATTTTCCTAAATAATCATAGTCGAATTGAGAACTCAAATGTAACACATACAAGAAGAGCCCTGAAGATGTCCACTGCAATAAGTGACGAAACTTTGGCCGATAACACGACTAAATCGATGCGGCTTACACCCAGAAGCCATGATCCACATTCAGATCACTGCGGAAGCTTCAAAACTTGTACACTTACAAGATTTTGTTTCAATGCATAACCACCTGTAGGAACTACATTTTCACTTTCAACCCTATTGAGGTTCATGGTTTATTCGCAAGATCAGTGGTTCTTAAACTTTTTGGAGTCGCGGAATACTAGTCATTATTGAATATTACGGGTTATCAAAATTATATAAGTAGAATACAAAAAAGGTACTTACAATTATTACAAGGACAATTACTCTATAAAAATATATACATACATATATAGATACTTAAGTACAAACTAATAAGTACTTTTTATGTATAAATTGTAATTACATAAATATTAAAAAAATGTGTTATATTTTTGTATTTTATTCTTTACTAATAAAATTTATATTAGGTATATAAAAAACATACCCATTTAAAGCTATAAACTTGAAATTTTAACTTTTTAACTGAATGACCCCCCCCCCCCCACACCTCCATAAGTTTAGGTCAGAAGCCCAGAGTAGTATAAATCCTCCTCTGATAGAAACAATATTTGTTTTGTGGTAGTGGCAATAAATAATTGGGCTTCAGGATTATTTTTATAACTGAAATTTATTTAAATGTTGGACTGCATAAAATTGTTTATATCATTCTGCAAAATCTACCTGCCTTGCATGTTACGACCGATAAATTAAAATTACCTTTTATTTAAAAAGAAAAAACTTACCATTCATTTTTTTCTTGATTCTCGTAAAAAGTTGATTTTAATGCGGTTTTAACTTTTTATTTCGGTGCTAAATAGTTTCGAAATGTAGTTATATTTGTATCTTAATGGTTTTTGTAGGATGCTTCTATTATAACTTTTGATCAGCACACTTTGAACGACCATTTCCCCCAAGTTAAAAAAAATGTCCGCACCGCTACTGTCCGTTTATCATTATTATCCGCACGTCTATGTACAACTAGGCCAAGGTTAATAAATACACAGGTTGCCTCAGTAAATTTTGACCAATCAGTTTGGGCACCCTGGATGACGTATTTTCCCCTTCTCGCGCCGAGTTACAAGGCTATATTTGTTATGATTTGGCACATTATTCCCCCTCTCCACATTTGGGCACCACAGATGACGTTTTTCTCTTTTTAGCGCCTAGTTATTGAGGTTACTTTGTAATTTACATATCTTGCAACAATGTTACCTCGTAATTTTTGACCAATCAGCTTGGGCATACCAGATGACGTGTTTTCCTCTCTCGTGTCGAGTTACGAGGTTACATTTGTTGTGATTGGCCATATTAATTGACGTGATTTCTCCTTCTCCACATTTATTATGATTAGGCATAACAGATTACGTGTTTCCCCTGGTTTCCGGCGAGTTTTTCGAAACATAATTTTTTGTATCACAATTTTTCGAATCACAATTTTTCGAATCACAATTTTTCGAATCACAATTTTTCGAATCACAATTTTTCGAATCACAATTCTTCGAATGAACAATTTTTCGAAAAAATTTAGTTTTGGGTTTTTTAAATTAGGTTTTATACAAAATTTGATAAAGGTAGAAATGAGAAATGAGAAAGAATAAAGAAAAAGCAAAACAATTTTTTGTTCAAACTTTTATTTAGTATTTAAAATATAAAGTAAAGTAATATTTGGACATTTTACGAAATGTATTTAAGTTATATTTGCATGTTTTTTGAAAGTTGGTATATTAATAAATTCAATTTAAGCGATTTTCTTTTATGTTTTTAAATCCCAATAAATGTTCTTTTCTACGCGTATGTTATTATTAACATTAAACAAAATTAGTTTATTGATGAGAGGATTAACCAGCCCTTTCACAAACTGCATATGTATAAACATATGCGCATGTATGTACCTAAATAAATTATATGGCTTTTTGTTTATTAAATATATGTAAAATGTCCAAATATTACTTTACATAATATTTTATTTACTAAATAAAATTTGAACAATAAAATAAAATTTTTCGAAAAATTGTTCATTCAAAAAATTGTGTTTCGAAAAATTGAGTTTCGAAAAATTGTGTTTCAAAAAATTGTGTTTAGAAAAATTTACACCAAACCGTTTCCCCCTCTCGAGCTGAGTTACGAGACTACCTTATATAGAATTAATTGCGCAAGTGTGGGTGCTATGGACATCTTTTGATTGATCGAAAAACAAGCAGTATGAAACGGAGTGGGTAAACAAAATGGATCGTTCAATTAACACTAATATGGAATGTTTACTGTATTAAAAAATCCTAATTTATTAAGTTAAGAAAAAACATTGTAAGTATATAAAAAAAGCTATAATAACATTTTCCCCTCAAAAAATAATATAAACGCCAATGCTGTTGTAGATATTGATTGATCTTTCAATAATATTGAATTAATTATGAATACATGGTAACTCAAAACAAGTTAATCTGTTTTCATAGAAATGAATTTTCGTCATAGTTTGAAGAAAACGTAATAATGTGGTAATCACATATTCAACCTTCATTTATGCAAACACAGCAATAAACATGTTGAGTAACACTGCTGTAGCAAGCATAATACAATATGTATACTGATATACATAAACTGATGTGACCACCACATTACATTTTCATACATTATATTATATACAATTGTTTTTTGATACTAAAAACGATTTTTAAGGTAGTTCCAGCATGAAATCACTTTTCGACAGATTTGGCCGAATTTTTTTTTTCGGGTTTATAACAACTTTATTTATGAATTCCTAAAATTTCATAATTTTTGGCCGTTTAGATCGCGAGATATTTAAAGACAAAGTTCGCGATTTTGAGGGTCATGTCCCATTTAAAGCATGTAAAATGTCCGGTCTCTCCAACTATTTTTTATTATATTAAAAAATTCACTCGACAGAATTGGAAAAAAAACTAGGAGAGTGTTGAGAAATGATTTTCGAATAAGTTAAAAAAATAAAAATAGCACCTCGCCGTTTTATTATCAAGATGTAATAATTAAAAAAATTAATTTTCGATCCATTTCCAACCTGTTCACTCAACAGATTATAGTGATCTGGCAACGCTGTGCGCAACGCTCTCTGAAATAGTGTAGAATAAAAACGCGATACTATTTGTACATACTGAGACCATAAACAAAAATACATAAACACTCAGAGCAACGTTGCCAGATCACTGAAACTAACCATATGTAATTGTATGTGTGAATGTCTGTGTGCCGAGGCTTCTAAATTTTTATCTATAGTAAATTGTCTGATTATACTATACCACGCTGGAACTACGTTAAGTTTAGTATAATGGAAAAAACGCAAAAATAGAATTTTTATCACCATGCAGAATGCAAGTTTGCTAGTTTTTTATACACTTAATTTTTTCTCTATTTTAACTTTAAACTTTTTCATTTAAAACTATGGGGCCAGGTCTTAGGTTTTTAACCAGAGTCCCAGGGTTTGTATACTGTTACTCCGGGCTTCGGGTATCGGTGTAATTTCTCTGGGTTTTGTAATAAGGATGACTAAAAAAAGGTCAAAAAAATAGCAGGGGGTGCAAAAGTAACGATTAGGATATTAAAAAAATAAATAAAAAGGATAAAATAAAAAAACGGGTCTTCATTTACATGTCAGGATTTACAAAAACTAAAATCTGGTCACCCTAGTTATTCATAATAGACAACTAAGGCACCAGTTATGGCCGCTATAAGAGCAAGGTTTACTGTTTTTGATTGATGGGCTTCTTTGTTGTAATTCTCATGAACTCATGTATTAAAGAAATAAATACCTCTTTATTAAATCAATTTAATTACCAATGTCTGCAAATATAGTTTGTTCTTTAAATTATAGCCATTTTAGTAATGGGCTAAAGTACTACGACACAAAAGTTATAAACTAAAGGATTATAAATTTTGAAACAATGTAAAGCTAATGCTTTGATCATTTAATAAATTAATAATTAATAAATAGATTATACTAGTAATTAATTTAAATGTCCGCCATTTTAACACCTATTGGCCGATTGTCATCAAATCACGCTGTAAGACAGTTAATGATTAGTAATCAAATATCAACAAATATTTCTAATTCATTACATTTAATTAAAAAATAACCATTACTGGGGTCATATCTTGAACGCTTTAAGAGCAAAGTTTATTGTTTTTTAGGATTGATGGGCTACTTTTTTGTAATTATCATAAACTCATGTTACTAAAACAATTACCTTATATTTTTATTTGTTAGTTCAGGAGAAAACAAGTTTTATGTGTAAAAATAATTCAAAATGATTGTTATTCTTTTTTACCTTTATTGTAAACATTGTGTTCTTATTATGTTTAGAAATATAAATGCCAAAAAGTTGTATCACATTATTTCAGAACCACGAAAAAAATTGTTATTTTAAATTTGCAATACCAATGTATTTATTGTAAAATAAAATTATAATAATCAATTTCACTGTATGATATACAGATTGTGCTAAGAAGTAGACGCAATATATTTTGTTTTTGTATACCGTCACTTGACAAGAATAATCATTTCTTTTGAACTGCGCAATCGCAACAAAAACCTCAATCCGCTTGCCTCAGTCAGTTACAGTAAATTTGTAAGTCACGTTCCCAACAAACAACGCTGTACAATAACATTAACCTGACATGAAGCAGTTTCACCGAGCGCTTGCACCGTCATGTCACATTAAGTACACTATACACATTGGCCTCGCTCGGTTTACAGTCTGTACATATGACAGAATGCGATAACGTAATGGACTGTGTGTGTCATGCACATTTTACACACTGTAACGTTGTGTGGTCGTAATCTGAATGAACAGTCAGGCAACTGCGTCATGCATCGAAAATAACTCGGTGTTCTGTGAAATAACAAGCAGAAAACCAGTCGATGTTTGAAACAGAATGTACAGCGTTTGCTTTAAAACACCAGTATACTTGTGGATAATTTTACTTGTAATGTGAACTGTATGCTAATGAAACAATTGATATGCTGCAATTAAAACAATAATTGTATTTGAATTTGAAATATGCAAAACGATAACAATGGAATTTTTGGCTGTTATAATATCATTTTATTTCTATACCATTGCTTGTTTTACAATATTCAAATTTAAATACAATGAAAGTAGACAGTTCAAGTTTATAAAATTTTTTTTATATATTTCCAGCCCTGATGTAAAGAATTATTATAGATACATTTATTTATATGTACATATTTGTTCTTATATGTTCTATGATAAAATGTAGATATCATGTCATTACTGTCAAGTTTAGATATTTTATTGTAAACAAAAAAATGTTAAGATAAAATATATTAAATCTCATAGAATCATTGTTAATTAAAACTAACATAATTAGTTTTCCAATATTATTGCATTGTTCAAATTCGTTACATAAAACATGGTGTTTTTATGTAACGTTATGAATTATTCTTATTAATAAAAAAAAATGTATACTTCTTACTTTATTTTTTTCTGTGATTACGATAAGGCCAAGCATTTTTTTGCTCATAAATCATTGTTCAAAATAATTACCATAGAATAACAATATGTACATTCGTATATCTTATTTAGGAATTATTTATCGAAGATGAAATTATGTTGAGCGGAATATTGCAGAAAACCAGCCATTTTTCTTCAGAATCATAATTAAAGATTAGGTTTTAGTTTTTTTTAATATTTTAAAATTGTTATAAATATTTTTTAAGTTCTCGAGATATATAGTTGAATATATGAATTATTATAACCCAAAATTTTTGAATTTTAGATTTTGTTGAAAGTATGTTTATTATATAGAAATTGGCGTGAAAAATTGATATTTTCAAACCGCAGGTCTATATCTCAAACCATTATCGAGATATGGTCTCACAAAATTTAAATTTTTCAAAATTTTTTAGAAAAATTGCCGTAACTTTTGAACGGGTGATCAAAGTTGATTTCAGTTGACGGATTTGAAATCAGCGTGTTAACATTTATATAAAGACGTGTATAATACTTGTAGTATACTTATGGTCAAAAATCGATATTTTTTTTTTTTATTTATTATTTTCTAATTTAATAAATAAAGTAAAATACATATCTTTCTATAGATTATGACACGCTGATTTAAAATTCGTCAACTAAAATCAATTCCGACCACCCTTTCAAAAAATAACAGCAATTTTTCTCCAAAATTTTGAAAAAATTAAAAATTTGAGAGAACGGTTTGAGATACAGACCTGCGGTTTGCAAATTTTAACTTTTCACGACATTTTCTATACAAAATACATACTTTCAACTAAAATCTAAAATTCAAAATTGTGTATTCATCATCAAACTTGAATAAAGAAGAAAAAATCATAACTTACTAAATAAACAAAATTGCTCCCATTTATAATATAAATGGGAGCAATAATAGACCGGCCCATATAAATTTTATATGGGCCGGTCTATTATTTTTGGCTGAGCTCATATCCGACCCTGCCTAATATGATACTATCTTCGATATAATGAAGATGCAGAGGGCCTGATTCTTCCAATACAACCCAAGTTTTCTATTGATTTTATCAGTGTTTTAGTGGGAACTGGGGAGTAAGTATGTAGGGGAGATACGCATTGAAACTAACAGTTCATAAAACGGACAATGTCTATTCCATCGAAACTATTCGAACGAATTAATTCAAATTTTGTTGTTAGTATCACTAAGCTCTATAGACTACACCATAAAGATGACATTAACCTAGTATCGTGTGAGGAGCAGCAGAACAAAACCGGATAAATCAATTTTTTGCAAATTTTACAGGAGAGGATAAAATATAAGTACCCTATTTTCATGTACTTTTTTAAACTTTTGAGTATGGTTATATGTAGGTAGGTACCTACTGTGGAGATTTTTTAAT
Organism: Sialis fuliginosa; assembly: GCA_961205875.1. Lineage (NCBI taxonomy): Eukaryota > Metazoa > Arthropoda > Insecta > Megaloptera > Sialidae > Sialis > Sialis fuliginosa. The sequence goes on along the minus strand of OY540809.1, from coordinate 12,567,949 downwards.
AACCAAATTTTGAACTAGTCATTGCACAAGTTGGAAGGTGAATAACTTTAAAAAATTATATATCCGGTTTTGTTCCATTACAAGTTGGATTTATCCGATTTTGTTCCATTACAAATTGGATTTTTCCGGTTTTGTTCCATTAGAAGTTGGATTTATCCGATTTTGTTCCATTACAAATTGGATTTATCCGGTTTTGTTCCATTACAAGTTGGATTTATCCGGTTTTGTTCCATTACAAGTTGAATTTATCCGGTTTTGTTCCATTACAAGTTGGATTTATCCGGTTTTGTTCCATTACAAGTTCGATTTATCCGGTTTTGTTCCATTACAAGTTGAATTTACCGGTTTTGTTCCATTACAAGTTGGATTTATCCGGGGTTGTTCCATTACAAGTTGGATTTATTCGGTTTTGTTCCATTACAAGTTGGATTTATCCGGTTTTGTTCCATTACAAGTTGGATTTATTCGGTTTTGTTCCATTACAAGTTGGATTTATCCGATTTTGTTCCATTACAACTTGGATTTATCCGGTTTTGTTCCATTACAAGTTGAATTTACCGGTTTTGTTCCATTACAAGTTGGATTTATCCGGGGTTGTTCCATTACAAGTTGGATTTATTCGGTTTTGTTCCATTACAAGTTGGATTTATCCGGTTTTGTTCCATTACAAGTTGGATTTATTCGGTTTTGTTCCATTACAAGTTGGATTTATCCGGTTTTGTTCCATTACAAGTTGGATTTATCCGGGGTTGTTCCATTACAAGTTGGATTTATCCGGTTTTGTTTCATTACAAGTTGGATTTATCCGGTTTTGTTCCATTACAAGTTGAATTTATCCGGTTTTGTACCATTACAAGTTGGATTTATCCGGTTTTGTTCCATTACACGTTGAATTTACCGGTTTTGATCCATTACAAGTTGGATTTATCCGGTTTTTTTCAATTACAAGTTGGATTTATCCGGTTTTGTTCCATTACAAGTTGAATTTATCCGATTTTGTTCCATTACAAGTTGGATTTATCCGGTTTTGTTCCATTACAAGTTGGATTTATCCGGTTTTGTTCCATCACAAGTTGGATTTATTCGGTTTTGTTCCATTACATTTTGGATTTATCCGGTTTTGTTCCATTACAAGTTGGATTTATCCGGTTTTGTTCCATTACAAGTTGAATTTACCGGTTTTGTTCCATTACAAGTTGGATTTATTTGGTTTTGTTCCATTACAAGTTGGATTTATCCGGTTTTGTTCCATTACAAGTTGAATTTATCCGGTTTTGTTCCATTATAAGTTGGATTTATCCGGTTTTGTTCCATTACAAGTTGGATTTATCCGGTTTTGTTCCATTACAAGTTGAATTTATCCGGTTTTGTTCCATTATAAGTTGGATTTATCCGGTTTTGTTCCATTACAAGTTGAATTTATCCGGTTTTGTTCCATTATAAGTTGGATTTATCCGGTTTTGTTCCATTACAAGTTGAATTTACCGGTTTTGTTCCATTACAAGTTGGATTTATCCGGTTTTGTTCCATTAGAAGTTGGATTTATTCGGTTTTGTTCCATTACAAGTTAGATTTATCCGGTTTTGTTCCACTACAAGTTGAATTTATACACATTTGAACAACAGAGACATCATAACCTGTAATGACAAAAAAGTTGTAAGTAAGTAAAAGAAACACAATAATAATTAAACTTTTTAATCAATAAAGTACATTTTGTCAAATAAATTTTAACATAATAATCGCACACAACTTTTCTGTCTTTTTATAGTGGATTTTGTTCCGGGACTCGTTTTTAATGTTATTTTTAAAAGGGTTTTTAGCAATATTTGATCCGTGATCTTTGGTGAAAATGCCGAATCGAAAAAAAAGTCATTGTGGATTTATTCGGTATTGTTCCTATGCTCCTCATGTGTAATGTTTATATTGACAATATAAGTTTAGGTCGTAAAAAAAAGTTTTTTGAAAAAGATTCCAAAGGTGAGATAAAGATATTACACTTATTGTATTTTTGATGTTTTGTGTAATATTGCATATATTTGAGTCAAACATTAATGGTAAGTTACTTATCAAATTTTATTTCTCTATAGATGAAGTTTGTCAAATAATTTTAAAGATTACTTACGCATTGAAACGGACGTGTATTTAAATAGTAATGTTGATAATAAAAATTAAATAGTAATGTTAACTGGCTAAAATATCTTAAATGCAATAAATAGGCTCATGCGGAACTTATTTTATAATAATTGTAATTAAATAAACAATTATATTTGATGAAAGAAATTTTACGAACTAAGTGCTTAAGTTAAGTGCGTAATTTGAATTCAATTATATTTGATAATTACCACTTATGTACCCCTGTCCGTTTCATCACACCCAACTGTCCTTTTCAATGCGATTAGCAGCTGAAACGGACAAAATGACATTTTAAAAACATCTCATTTAATTTTTTTCTATTATTTTTGTGGTAAAAATTAATTAGAGATATGTATAACGTAGTTGTTTTTTTAAATAACATTTGTAGATTTTATAAAAAAACATCTTCAATCCCAAGTGTCCGTTTCAATGCGTATCTCCCCTACTTATTTTCAACCTCAGGCGTTTATGTAGAACACTTTTATTATCCACTGTACACTTTATTGAAGTAGGTACAGACAGTTAAATGAGAAACTCAACAATAGAAGAATTTAGTTCAGTACTGACTAGTTCAAATCATTTTTTTTTCATCAAGAAAAAACACTAAAATACGTATAACGATCCAGTACTTATTTCTATGATTCAAGTCTCATATTTTTTAATCTTTATGTTGAAATGTGTATTTTATGATATTAAATAATATTAACAAATACTCAAAAGATAACAAATACAAAAGAACAAAAGAATAACGTACGCATGCGCATGTCATATCTGTATTGTTCCCAATAAATTGATTGTTAATTAACAATTTCATAATGTGCTAGAGAATTTTACAATTTCAAAAAAGGAACATGTACCCCTATCATAAAATATATTTCTGCGACGGGCCACAATTAAAAACTAGAGAATTTATTTATAAATCATTTTTTATTTGCTTTATTTTAACAACTATACAAATTATATAGTTAATATGATAAGTTGATAATAAGGTAAATAAGGCATTTGCCCCTTCCTGGAATATGACCTAACCTAACGTAATATAAGGTAACGTAACATAGTAACGCGTTTATTATTATTTTTTACAAATTCCTTCTTCCCTTGGAAAATTTTCTGCGGACGTCCTCTGTATACGTTCCATAGCCCCCAAAAAGAGGGGCTGCATGGGCTCTAGCATAGGGGTTGTACCTTCTACCTGGGCCTTACTTGTGACAAATCTGATTTACAACTGCAAATATCAAAATGAAAAACTGAAATGTATACCTTAAGTAAATATAAAGAAAAATGAGATCATACAATATTTCAAAGATATAAATAAGTGAAGTGACAAAATCTTTAAGCCAAAAATGGTTATTCTTCCAAATAAGTAAATATTGTCGAAAAAGATAGACCGCAAATTCTTGAACGTTGAGTCATAAGTCATAAGACATCTCTTGTACGTTATACTAGACATTTACTATTAGCTAGGTATGTATGTATTTAAGAAAGTTTAGAAGCATGCATGCACTTAGTTCTAAAATACCAATATGGTTGCTATTTCCTAATTTATTGGAACCCGTTGATTTAGTATGTGGTAGACTGTGGCTAATGTCGGTAACCATATAGATGTAGAGCAGTGATCTTCAAACTATGTTCCTCTCTGGGGTTCGCTAGTCAAAATAAAAATTTGAAAAATAATTATAAAGCACTCACATTAGTTGACTAGTGTTTATTAACTAAAAAATATAAATACATTTAGTTATACTTATTTGAAAATTAATGTATTCTAAGAAATTACTAATGGGCGTAAAATAGCTATGTGTAAGTTTTTTTTGCTTTTATAGCTAATCCCAATAGCATAAATACTTGTGCAGTAACCAATTTATTATCGTCGGGCCACCATTATTTTTAAATTAAAATAAAACGGCCAAGTGCGTGTTGGACACACACATGATAGGGTTCCGTAGTAATTCTCACTACGATTTATAAAAAAAAGTTATTTCAAAAATTTTCATAAACTATTCTTGCTAGTGTTCGTTATATATTTCATTGAAAGTACTTATTAAAAGCTACATTCTGGATTTTTTTCAGATTTTTTGCATCAATAATTTAGAAATTCGAATGAGGGACGCTCTGATATCCACATCGAAAAGCAAATATATCGTGACTGAAGAGTTAAAATCAAAAAGTTATGACATTTTTTTGTTGCATTTTAGAAGATCTATCTAAAGACTAATTTTTTTTCACTTATCCCACTCAATGGGATAAGTGAAAAAAAATTAATTAAATATACATTTCAGTTTATGAGAAGGGGGTGCAATAAAAAATGTGTTTTCAAAAATCTCATCATTTCTGTTTTTGGGTCGTCAATCTACGTTCGTATACCAAATTTCATTTTAATTGGTATATAATTTTTATAGACAGACGGTCAGAGCGAAACTATAAGGTTGTCTGGTTTTCTACGGAACCCTAAAAAAGAGTAAAAAGGGGTTCGCCGAAAAAACCTTATACTTCTAGAGGTTCCGTGAGTCGGCAAAGTCTGAAGACCACTGATATAGAACATGGACTATGCACAGAGTGACTATCGCCAAGAGTGACGACCCCCCCCCCCCTCGCTAAAAAAGTTTATAAGTTTTATTTTTTACACATCAGACGGGTGTCACTCCTGTGAATTTTTAACGACAAAAAAATATCTGTTTTTTTAAAGAAATTGGATGGCTATCACACCCCTTATAAACTTTAAATGACCAAAAAAGAATTTTTTTAACACATTTTACTCCCTGAAAGCTTAAAAAAACCAAAAATAAGGTAAATAGGCTTTATTTTTTAACATATTACACGGATGTCACCCTGGGTGGACCCCTCCTTCCTTAGCGACGCCACTGAATGTGCATCTGATTAGAAAATCTAGTCTTCGCAAAAAAATAGGTAGAGTGTACAGTGGGTCTATACTTGTCTTTATTTAAACATGAGTGTAAAAAAGTATTGGTTGGGTTATATCTTTATCTTCACTTAAGCGTATGTATTATAATGTATTAATTACATCTTATTTCGAGAACTGTTTTCTTTTAAATACAATATACCTAACTAGAAACATATTGTATTGAAACAATTGATATCAAACACGTATTGTTAAAAAAAACATGCACGGAAAATTTTTATTATGATTGTTGCACAACATTACGTTAATAATCAATCATATAAAAAATACCTGAGTTTAATTTACCGTGAAGGTAATGCATTTAACTCGACCGTCTGTGGGTCAGTAAGGTCGAGTATGTAAAGAGTGAATTAGCGAGAGGTAGCCAAGGCTATTGACTATGAGATAATAAATTATAACACCTTAGCAATTTATTCCGCCGAGCTTTTTATACTAGCTGTTACCCGCGATTTCGTGCTCGTGGAATTTGTATTTTTTCATCTAATCAATTTTCCGGGAAACAAAGTAGATATAGCCTATGTTCTTCCTCAGGATGTAATCTATCTTCCTGCCAAATTTCATCAAGATCGGTTCAGCCGTTTAGCCGTGAAAAGGTAACACACAGACATAGTTTTTTTCGCATTTATAATATTAGTATAATGTCCACTAATTTCTTATTCTTCTATTGTTATTGATATTAAAATAGAAAATTATTTAAATATTACACTTTCATTAATGTCCTTTGAATGCTTTGTGTTTTTACTTCCTCACAATATCCCCAAAGAATATCACCTGATTTTCCCGTTTCAGAAGACTCCCTTGTTCTTCCCTCACCCCTCGCTGGTTACTCCACCGTATCTTATGCAAGTTTTGAGGCTTCTACAGCATATACCTTCTTTTTTTTGCTCTACACTTACACTTTTTTATATTTTTTTCCACTTGAAATTTTTCAACAACACAAATTAGCTTTTACAATTGCAGTTTTAATTTTTGGAACTGCAGAAACAAGCTACAATTAGAACTAAAATAACCCCTGTTCTACGGTGATCTGATTTTTAGCTGCTGGGTGTAAACCCGTAATTAGATGTTATATCATCAAATTTAGAAATATTTCAATGCGTGCAAATTGAATTCAAGAAACACATTGAGTTAGAATATTCAGAAGACCAACTTTCGAAAATTTACTCCACCAGAAAAAAACACGTATTTTAAAAAGCACATAAGCCATAAGGTACTGACACCAGTCTTGGATTCTTGTTGAATTAAATATTATAAATTAAAATTATTTGTTGATATTCGATTACTGCCATTACTGAATCATAATCTATAGACACTTAACTATAAAACAGCTTAATTTGATGAGAATCGGCTAATGGGTGTTAAAATGTTGGACATTTAAGCATATTATTAGTGTGATTTATTTATTATTATTATTATTATTATACAATATTGTTATAGCATCTGTTTTACTTTGTTTTAAATTTTACGATTCTTTATTTTATAACTTTTATGTCGTAATACCTACTTACCATTTTGTAATTATTAGCAAGTGTCCATTGATGGGTACCCATTACTGGTTTTACTGTACCCATTGCTGGAGAAAATCATAAACAAAATAATAAAAGGCTGTAATTAAAAAATATATATATTTGCGGACTTTGATAATTAAATTGATTTAATAAAGAGGTAGTTGTTTTATTAGTGACATAAGTTCGTGAGAATTACAAAAAAGAGCCCTATCAATCCCAAAAAACAGTATACCTTGCTGTTAAAGCGATCAAGACTGGTGCCAGTACTATATAAATTTACTTCCTCACCATACCCATGTAGGAAATTACAAAAGGGCTACGATTGGTTCAGGTTTGCGCCAATGCTAGCCAACACTGGGCCAAGATACACATGATAACTTCGTTCAAGACTCGGCCAAGGCTTGTCGTGCCAAGGCTGGTCCAGAGTTGGCCCAATCTTGGGAATGAATAGGTAACCGAAGCTCGGTATCTGAAGATTGGCCTAGACTGGGACCAATATCGAAAAAGCAACACTGGCAACCCAATATTGGGACAAGCTTGGGCCCATCGTCAACGCTGGCATTTCACCTAATCTTTTTATTTCAGCAGGCTCCCTTGCCCTTCTCTCTCACTACACTGCTGGTTACACTATTGTATCTTATACAATGTTTGATGCTTCTTCTGTGATTTGATTCTTAGCTTCTGGGTGTAAACTCTTAATTAGGCTATTTGAAAAGTGTGCAAAGTGAAATCAAGAAATATATTGAGTTAAGATATTCAGAAGACCAACCTTCAGAAATTTACTCCATCAGAAAAGACACGTATTTTAATAAGCACTCATATAAATAGTAAATACCAACTGATTCGTTCGAAGAAACAAAAACACAAATATGTTAATGTTAAAACAAATTTTTCTCTCACTCTAACATCGTGTAGGTCATGACCTACCGCACGGCAATTGTTTGTTTGCGGTGACCTTGGGTGTGACAGTGAAAGGAAAACCAAGCTTTCGTTGTATCTGACGTAAAAGGGGATGAATCGGGTGGGATGGGGATCCACACTCAATGGTTCAGTGATGCTGCGCCAGTACCTACGTCTACTACTATACCTCTTCCTATGCGACTCCCACCCACCAACCCCCACACGCCCGTATCGCAGATGCAAACATTGACTTGGATTGTGTGCATTTTCACTGCCCACATTTTAAGCACGTGGATCATTTCCGGTTCTTTAGTAGTGGCAGTCTTTCATTTGGTTGCTCGAATTGTAAAGGAATCTTTTTATTTTTAAATAGGTACAATCCATACTTATATTATAAAAGTGAAAATGTCTCTGTCTCTTCCTCACAATATCGAAGTTACGAGAAGCTTTGTGATTGTTTTAGAATGAGACAAACAAATTGTTCTCCGATTTTAAAATTTTAAATTGATCTTTCTGTTTCAGGTCAAGACAAACATTTTTCGTTCCGTGTATGTCTGTCTGTCCGTTCGTTTGTCTGTGTGAAAAAATAATCAGGTGCGTCTGAAGAAAAATTTCAAACTAATATTTTTTTAGTAAAATTGTATAAAAATTAAATGGTTAACCAATGCCAGGCCATTTATCTAAACACTATCGATTTTTATTTAAATTGTTCAATAATTAACTACCTTTGGTAAATTTAGCACGAGGAAGCACTGTGCATTTACTTCGCAGATATTTTACTACAGCCATCAAATTGCCGTTTACCGCTCCTCTTAGTCTGGCGCCTCGGATAATTACCCAATCCCCTCCCCCTAAACCGACACTGATAGTAATGAAAACGTATTCAACTCGAGGTTAATAAAATAACTATATAACAGACTTTCAGCTTTCTCTATTATTGCAAAGTAATATAGTCATTAAGCGCAGATACAGAAGCCATTAATAACATAAATAAGAACTAATCAGGATAAATAGAAAACTTGTTTGTGTTTATACATTACTTTTAATAGCTATATGACTGCCAACGACCGGCACTAGGGACTATCACAGTCAGAGCAAAAGTGTTTTTAGTTTTTAGCACAGCATATTTAAGAGATTGTAGTCACTGTTATCCGATTTTGGTTATTTCGTGCATGATAACATTAATTTTTACTTTCTTGTATATCCATATGCATACGATGTATATATTAGAAAGTTAGTGATGAATTTATAATAAAGCACACTAGGCACCGGCCTAGGGCATCACCACAGAGGGGGCACGACAAAAAGAGATTACTTTTTTTTCCTAGTTAGAACTATTTTGGTTATTAGACTTCTGATGTTTGCACATAACTTATAGCATTTATGATCACTTCATTATGGTTTCAGTACTTTTTAATGATATAAGAATTATAATAAAAACGTATTGCAATATTTGCAAATTGAGGTGAAAACAATATTTTCTATTAATTGAGATGTTATTGCCAATAGGCATGATGCCAGTAACAAAGTATCACTGAAATTATGATTTTAAATAATGAAATAAGTTAAAAAGGTTCTAAAAAATGTATTTATTTTTATATTAAAAGCGAGATTAATATGATTTTTGTTAAAATAAAAACGCAAAATACAGCAATCCGCCATGTTTGATAAAACACCAATCAGAGTGGCGGAACTCAACCCGTGTAAACCCCGTATTAGGATGCAAACTATCTACTTGCTTTTCATCAAAATTGGTTCAGCGATTAAGCCGTGAAAAGGTAACAAACAGACAGAGTTACTTTCGCATTTATAATATTAGTATGGATGGCAGCAGCAGATCTATATAGGAGGGTCGTACTCAAGGTATATAAAGACAAGGTAGTCTCAGCAGCTCCTTGACCAATCAGCGTTGGCGCATGAATTGACGTCACCACAAAGACGTATTCAAATGTTATAAATGTATAATAGAATATCACATACATACATAAACACATACAATTAAAGAAGTACAAATTCGACATTGCAAAATCATAAAAAAGCTGTCACAGACAATTTGGTCTATTTGGGTAGCGTCATTTTTATTATTCTTAAGTTGGCAATACGTTCTGTGATTCTGACAACTTTTATGATTTGTGATTGTTATGAAATATTTTTCTTCGTGCGTGTAAGTATAAACTCTTACAATTTTTATGGTAACGAGATTTGTATTTGATAAAAAAGAAATATAAAAATGAACAATAACACACGCAAGCACACCTTGGTCAACACTTTCACACAACCAGAAAATCAACAAATAAGAAATGAAAAAGAAGAAGTGCCATTAAAGTTAGTGTGTAAACGCAGTGATTGCAACAATAGAAAGAGAACAATGGGTTTGGCGATCTGCCACACATGTTGAGTGTTATTTAACGTGACATAGTGAATATAGGTCGTGTGTGTGTATGTGTGTGTGTGTGTGAGAGGGTGGCGGGTGGTAGCGGTAGACAGTGGGGTGGGAGGAGACGAGGAAATTCTCTCGGGTTGAATACAATTTATAGTTCAGGGTCAAGGACGGATGTCTGCACAGCAGCACAAAACACCGTTGTTATTTTACCTATATATATATTTCTGCTTGATGCACCACAAACTCACAGTCTGAGATTTCCCGTATTCGTAGGGTCAGTATTAAGGGTGACGAAATCAACAATTTTTAAGATTTTTTTACTATTTTTTTTTAGATTGGTTAAAAACGCATTTAAGAAACAAAATTAATTCGTGATAATCTGTGGGTAACATATTTTCTTAAGTTTTAACCTACTTCAAAAAAGGAGGAAGATTCTCAATCCGTATATATACAGGTGAGTTTTTTATCTTGAGACTGCTTAATATCTGGAAAACTAAGCCTTTTTACGAATTTGGCGGGGTAAAACCAATGGAGGTAACAATGTTGACCTTGAGTGGAGGTTTCAAGGTCATTTTTGTCTGAGAAGCATAGCTCCGGCAAACGTACGCTGATTTGGACGATTTTTTTTTGTTTGAAAGAGTATTCTCCCGATTTTTTTTTTAATCTCACCACAGACTTAAAAAATGAGAGGGTTTTCTATTTTTCTGTATATATATTTTTATGTATTTTCGGGCATAATTCTGACAAATGTGTATCTATTCGATGAAACTTTTTTTGTTTGAAAGAATATACTCTTGAGGTAGTTCCTTATAAATTTCATCAGGAACTGACCATGGACTTCAAAGATATGCCACTCAAAAGGGAAAAATAAAAACCTTTTTAAGAAAGAAAATAAAACCGACTTCAAAGTAAAAAAAACAACTAAAAAGCACTGAAAATTATGCCTAATAATAAATTTTAACAGTTTTTGACGTCGGTGCAAAGCCAATAGAAAACGAAAAAAAAAAGAAAACTGACTTCAAAAACTGTTAAATTTAATTATTAGGGTTATAAATTTATAAATATAAACCTTTAAACCTTTTAAATCAATTTAACACTGATATATATCCAAATTAACAAAAGTTAATAACGTAGCCCTTTTATCAATAAATACGCCATAAAACGGTTCGATCCAATACGAAGAGATGTCAAACATCTTACTCGAGCCGTTAAAACTGTGATTTAGAAATTCGATAATATTCTGCCCTTAACAGGGCGACATTATTGACAAACGCCGGCCCTGCATAAAGTTGTTATTTTACCTATATATATACTACTTGATGCACACAGATTATGCACGTGTGTTTGTTTTGCACGTTTCCGAGTTCGATAACCTTTTTTCTCTGTCTTACGCACCGATTCTGATTGTGTGATGTAACACATAACGGTGGTGAGTCACCGAGGGAAATACCGGTACTCTCGGTGATGAATGGACTCATTTTAATGTGTGCTATTTGTTTACATGTGTTTGTTTATTAGTCATGTTGGATTGTGCATAAATTGAAAGTGATTCGTCCATTTTATCATACTGCTATTAATATAAATTGCAGATAGGTACCTAGGTTCTTGCATTGTCGATTAGCTAGTGTTACTGCTGTCGAATGTACTGTTCTGCTCTTCTTTGGAATAATGTGTGTGATGGTATATAAATTAAACTCAAGACTTACTAGTTTTGGCACAAAATGATCGGTTTAGTAAGAATTCACCAATAGGTATGATGCTAGTAACAAACTATCACTGAAATTATGATTTTAAATAATGAAATAAGATTCTAAAAAATGTATTTATTTTAATATAAAAGCGAGATTAATATCATTTTTGTTAAAATAAAAACATAAAATACAGCAATCCGCCATGTTAGATAAAACACTAGTCAGAGTGGATGACGTCACGGCTACGTAAACGTAATTTTTGTTTCATTAATATCTGCACTGTTTATAAGTTATTTTGTATGATTTTAAATTATCAATTTGCTCAGTTTTGTGTTACTTACCAAAACTAAAACCGAGAAACGTTAGCGATGGAACAAGGATTTATTATTGTTGACAAGGAGTCTTTACATAGGCGTGACGTCAAAAATGCGCAATGACAACTGCGAGCGTTTTGGCGTCAAATTCAAAATTAGTTTTAAAAGAGTTAATTTTTGTGATTAAACCTTTATTTTCTGCAGAAATAAGTACCTACATATTTTTTTTGGAAATAGGAGACACGTAAGATCATCATAAAATAGTTTTTAAAAATTAGGCATCATGCCTATTCTGCTTAGTTTCTTGATGGAATGGCATAAACCAGTGGTCGCCAATCTTCTTTAAGTGCCTCATTTATTTAATATTAGATTTGTTACTAATGAAACTATTTGATTAAATTAATTAATATTCAAAGTTGTAATAAAGGTTTTTGTCTCAATAAATAAATTTTCAATTGATTTCCACTTTTCTTCATGCCCCTTCTTTAGGTACTATGACCCCCCTTCCTGCAGGTTGAGAAACTGTAAATCTTATAAAAAACGCTATGGCCCCCACATCCTATCGCGAGCCCCCTCCTGCTAATAAACCTAATGTCCGGTATTACAAAGGAGCTCGCAAGATTTGCAAGCTTGCGAAAACTTTCAAACGAGGTATCAAACTTATGACAGTTCTCTTTGAGTTTTTAACAGATAGTTTCATGTGCAGTAAGTTGATTTTTACCCTTGTTTTTACTTCCTATGCATGAAACTATCTGTTAAAAACTTCAATAGAACTGTCATATAAGTTTGATACCCCATTTGAAAGTGCTTGCAAGCTTGCAAAGCGAGCTTGTTTATAATACCGGACATAAGACATTTTTTTGACGAACTTCCACTGCAATGTGTGACGAAACATTGGCCGATAACTCGACCAAATTGACGCGGCTTTCATCCAGAAACCAAGATCCATATCCAGTCACCGCGGAAACCTCAGTCGCGATGTTTTTAATGATCAACTTTAACAATTTTCCAGGCTCCAGGTTTTGTCACACATTGAACAAATGTAATGCAGTGTGACAAAAAGTGAGATTGGGGGGGGGGGGGGGTAAATGCGTAAATTTTGTGTGACGTATTTTATGGATGGCCCCAAATACAAATTTTATATTTCTCATCTCTTGAGAAAATATAATAAAATTATAAAATAAGTATACACATGTTGTTCGCCAGAATCAAGTAATAATTGCTATATAGCTTTGTTATTTTTGGAGCTAGAAGATCGGTTAATTAAATGTGTAAAGTATCAGTATTTTTTTCCGGTATGTATAATGGCGGTGTCAAACAAGAAAATGGCAAAAATTCCTGAAATGATTGTTTTAAAAATTTTAATCATTTGTTTTATTGAATTAATTTTGCATAGCACACTATTTTTGTATATTTTCTATTAATTTATTACTTGTTATATCTTATTTTATAACAATTTTACCACCATACATGTACAAGACTTTTATAAAGAGAAAATTCTTAAGTTAAACACTCCAATAATAAAATATAGGGTATTCTATGTATTAAAAAACCGTTATTTTTCAATGTATCTCTGAAATTCGACATTCAATTGTTTTTTGTCACCGCCATTATTCATCCCGGAAAAATACTATTTTGCCCATTTAACTGATCATCTAACAAACAAAATTAGCAATGATCACTCGATTCTGGCGAACAGCCTGTATAAATTTCTATATTAAATTTATTGGTTTTACTTACACATTATAAATTTTTTGAAAATCAAACCGCTATATGTATACAATACATATATGGAAAATAATGTATATCCATATAGTTTATAATTAAAATTAAATAACGTCAACCATCAGAGAAATTACACACATGAATTAGTGTATAATACATTAAATATAAAGTTTAATAACAACTCATATCAATCAATGTTCAACCATGGATGAAATACATCTCCAAAATTTGATGAATTATCGAATTTCCCACCCTACAAAAACTAAATCATTATATTTGTCAATAACAGTCCAATTTATATATTAAACAAACATAATAATCATAAATTAATAATTCATACATCAATTTAATTTCATATAATACATTAAATGAAGTACACAGAATAATAAATTATATTAAATACATCACATTATTCAATTACAATTCAGTTTCAAAAGGCATTAATTTAAATAATTACAACAAGGTATTATTCTATCGTGTGTGATATGTATAATATAATATAATTATTTAGGTACTATGTATATATATATTTAAAATTCGATTGTAAACAATCAATTGGGGATGATCCCCCCGCCTCCATATCCTAGCTAGCTCTTTCAATCTGTCATCTGTATTTGTCATATATGAAGCTATTTTTCAGTTATTTATATAAGGTACTGGCACCAGTTATGGCTGCTAAAAGGTTTACTGTTTTTGTGATTGACGGGCTTCTTTTTTGTAATTTTCATTCTAATAAAACAAGTAACTCTTTATTTAATCAATTCAGTTACCAAAGTTCGCAAATATAGTTTTTTTTTAATTACAGCCTTTTATTTTGTTTATGTTTATTCTTCAGTAATGGATAAAGTAAAACTAGTAATGAGTAAGTAGTGATGGACACTTTGCTAATGATTACAAAATGATAAGTACTACGATACAAAAGATATAAAAGAAAGAATCGTCAAATTTGATACAATGTAAAGCAGTTGCTATGATAATATAATAATTAATAAATAAATTACACTAAAAATTACTTTTAATGTCCACCATTTTGACACCTATTAAGACAGTTAAATGTATATAGATTAATATTCAGAAATGGTAGTAATCAAATATCAACAAATATTTCTAATCCAGTACATTTAATTAAAAAATAGCCATTACTGCGGTCATATCTTGAACGCTTTAAGAGCAAAGTATATTGTTTTTTACGATTTATGGGCTACTTTTGTGTAATTCTCATGAACTCATGTTACTAAAACAAATACCTCTTTATTAAATCAATTTAATTACCAAAGTCCGCAAATACAGTTTTTTTCTCCACTAACGAACAACGTAAAACCAGTAATGAATACCCAGTGATGAACATTTGCTAATGATTACAAAATGATTAGTACTACTACACAAAACGTTATAAAATAAAGAGTCGTAAAATTTAAAACAATATAAAGCATTTACATAAGAAAATACACTTTTCTTGAAAGTGTACCGAGCCACGATAATTATTTACCTACTGTTTTTAAACAAAATGCTCAATTATCATCAAATCACGCTGTAAGATAGTTAAATGTACCATATATAGATTAATATTCAGTAATACCAGTAATCAAATACCAACAAATATTTCTAATTCAGTATATTTAATTTTACAATGTTCAAAACTGGGGTATTGTTCAAGACTGGTGCCAGTACCTTAGTAAACTTTGGATTGTATTTAAATTAAATGCACTATTTTTAAATTATTTCACTTAAAATTTGATAGCATGCACTTCATACTCACTCGAACATTTTTAATTTTAATACTTTGCACTAAAAATTAATACTTATTTATTACATATTTTTGATATATTTATTGTTATTTTCTATATTTTAACCTAAAGAACACTAATCAAGTTCCCTTCACCCCAATAGATTCCCCTAATCAAAGATAGTTAACGTGAATATTATTAGAGCATCAACTTTATCCTGAATAACTATGTATTACGTGATTTTTGACAACTGTGACGTCATACCGGCATATTCTTCAATTCAGAGTTAAAAAGTGCAAAAGTATTAAAATTTATGCTCGAGTGTACAAAGTTATACTCTATCAAATTTTTAGTGCAATTATGTATAATCCTTAAACTTTTCACGCACATTTGCACTCGTAGGGAAGAGGGGTGGGGGCTGATTTTTTTTAAACTAAATAAAAACATATTTTTTAAACGAAACAAATAGATGGTAATTTTTACCAAACAGTAACCTATGCAGTCTTACTGTTTGGCATTATTATTGTTATATTGCATTAATAATTTACTAATACCTATTAGTAAATTAATAATGCACATAAGACGCACAAATTTATTAATTTATTGATTTTTAATGGAATGGACTATTATACGATTTAAAGACGATAACGAGACAAGATCGTTTGCAATTTTGACAACACGAGATCAAGAGTCTCGATTTTAAAAGATTATCAATAATAAGTAAAAATTTACTAATTTTCATTTTATATTAATGTAAGATTATATATTTCAAAATTTCTTTGTTTATTTAGTAAGAATGACTGAAAACAAATTTATAAAAAAATTCACACAATAACGAGATTTTTTTCAGTCTCGATCACGTGTACAAGACGAGACCGAGTCAAGGCTGAGTCAGACTGACTAAATTTTTACGAGAGTAGATCGAGATAATACGGTTTCAATTTTCACGAGATGAAACGGTCATTTGTAAAATTCGAGAACGAAACGAGACTTACTTACAACAACTCATATTTTGTGCAAAACTAATTACAATAAGCATAAATCGTGATTGGCTAAACCCTTCTGATCGTATTTCGTTCCACAGCCATACTTGGTATATTGAAAACATTGTATACTGGAAACAATATTAAATCGATCGCAACTGTATCTAAAAACCATAAATTTCTGTGAATATTATCGGTCCCTAAAAATTGATTCCATAAGCCACCAAAAAAAGTCGTGTAATCTTAACTAGGCTGTTTCAGTGGTGTAACAAGTGAGGGGCCAGATATAAAATATATGTTACATGTTAATCTCCCCCTAAAAATCATGGTTACGCTACTGATATGTTTTTATTTGACGCTGACCTCGAAAATGTTTTGCTATCGTCAAAAAATTACAAAAAAGTATAGAAAAATAGAATTATGTATATTATAATAGTAAAATTTCGATGTCTCTAATGAAAGAATGTATTGATATACTTACTTAATAAATCAGAAATGTTAATTCGTTTAATATAATATCCTAAGAAATTACATAGGCTACTTTGTATCCTGGACTCGATAAAAAAATACAAATTCCACGCGTACGAAGTCGCGGATGGTAACCGCTAGTTATCATATAATTTATTAACTGGCGTTCAGCAAAGAATACGGGTTTACTACAAACACCATAAAACTATACCTTATTATATGTACTACTAGCTGGGCCCGCGTGGCTTTGCTCGCGTGGATTACAGAATTATTGTTTGGGATTTAAAAAATATATAGTTGAATTAATTAAGTACAAACACGATTAGTTATTATTGTAATAATAGCTAATCAACACCTAAATTACTTAACAAAAACGAATCAGAAGAAAAAAGTATAAATAATTTGTGTTCTGTTTAAATTTAAATGTTAATTACTGAAAACAAAATAAATTCAGACGATCAGCCGAGTTATCCGAATATCTACCCTCACTTCGATGCGGCACGACTCCATACGTTTAATATGTTATCGTGTATAAATTTATTTTAAGATATTTCCTAAACTATACGACTAAATTGGATGCTGTAAAGGGCAAATTATATCTACATTAAGTACTTATGACGATGAAATCATTTATTTCGATAAGGATTAATGTTTTGCAGGTCATAAGTCCACGTAAACAGAACCCAAATATTTTTAATTTTATTTGTAACATAAAAGCAATCATTGTGGCTTAAATATAAAAGTTAGATATATTGTGTCGAAGACTTTATTGTAGATCTTTTGATTCTACACAATTCTTTAATACATTATTTTGTTCAATATTGAACGGTTTAGGCAGCGTATTGCAAAATAGCGCGCCGACGGTAATTTTTTTCCGACTTGATTTACTATTATCGTCACTGCTTAGTTGTTATGTTATCTAACGTAATAAAATATGACCTATAACCTGGCCAGAGAACGTACCTATGAATTACAAAAGAAACCACGTAAATCGACTAAGTGGTTCTCGAGTGATAAGCGCACTAACGGCCAGACGGACAGACAAAGAGACGTTGAGCTTTATATACATATGTATATTAAGGATAGACAAATATTTTGAGTTCACAAGAAATCCTCATTAGGAGGCTATAATAATACCAAACTGCTAAATTAATAAAACAATTGAACTCATTGTTTTTTATAAATATCCAATTTATGTTTACGAAACAGAGAAAAATACGTAATAAAGCATAAAATATATGAGTAGGTTTATTTAATAATATGGATACCCACTGTGTTGTAATTCTAAGAAAATCTCTGTGAAAACAGAGATTATTTTGAAATTAGACCGAAAATAACATTCATAATGATTTCTGAAAAATAATATTCTAATAATAATTACGAATTAAACAATTTAATTTATTTAGTTCATTCTTTTCTTATAAAATATGTTTATTTTTTAAATACACAAAAATCATTTTTAATTTCTACATTAACAAAAAATATATATAGAGGAAAGAATAAATAATATTTTATACTTTTTATTTGCAGTGACGCGTTATCCTATGGGCAAAAAGAACATTTGCCTGTGGCCCGAGTTAAAGAGGAGCCTTGAGATGACGAAGGGGCCTTGGTATATAAATAAAGTAATTGTACCTTAAGACCTTTTTTGCTTTTCAACCAATTATACAGACCAAAATTGCTTGAAGAACCAAAAAAGGTATATTATTAATTTTTTGTTAGGCATATACTTCCAACCCGATTTTTCTTGCGATCAGACTACTATATATACGTAAAAAACATAAAAAAAACTGGCTCGTCAAAACCTTTCTCACGTTTAAAAATAAAATTTAATTATGTTCAGTTTTTAGATAAAAATCGACACATTTTCATATGCTTATTGCTCAAATTCCTGACATATAATCGCATCGTATAGCCCCTTAAATAACAGCACTAAGCACCCACATTAAGGAAGTACCGATTGCTTAATTTAGATATATTCTACAGGATCATTACTATAGTAATTTAAGGTACTGGATAATACCCCAGTGTTGGACTCTTGTTTAATGAAATGTACTAAATTAGAAATATTTGTTAATATTTGATTACTGTCGTTACTGAATCAAAATCTATATACACTTGACTAAAACAGCTTCATTTGATGACAATCGGTCAATGGATGTCAAAATGATGGACATTTAAACTAATTATTAGTATAATCTATTTATTAATTATTATATTATCTTAGCATCTACTTTATTTTACATTGTTTAAAATTTTATGATTCTTTATTTTATAACTTTTGTATCGTAGTACTAACTGGGTGTCCATTACTGGTTTTACTTTATATATTACTGAAGAAAAACATAAAAAAATTAAAAAATATATTTGCGGACTTTGGTATTTAAATTGATTTAATAAAGAAATACTTGTTTTATTAGTAACATGAATTCATGAGAATTTCAAAAAAGAAGTCCATCAATCCCAAAAAACAGTATACCTTGCATTTAAAGCATCCAAGACTGGTGCCAGTACCTTATATTAATAAATGCATTTTGTAATTATCAAAACTAAATAAAGTGTATATACATGTAAAGAAATACACGTTTTAAAAAATTCAATACAAGTTTCCAGTTCGATATAACCGGCTTTGTGTGTGTAAATACATAAGTTGTAATAGGTTCGCAAACAGCAGCGTTCTGTGAATATTCCATAAGTGGTGGCCGGGCTACGCTCTCGTCTGGATCGATACCCGGCGTGCCCCCCACGGGGCGCCGCCTGGGCCCCTCCGACGCGCGTGTGTATTGATTGCACCAGCCTATACGACGGAGGGCCGCTGCACGTAGACGCCGCCGTGCGCTCTCTCTTTCTATATCTCCCTCTCTCTCACACACACACTAATCTGTCTACGCCGCCGCCCGCACCGCCTCCCCGAATGCGTGCGTGTATGTATGGGGTGGATTCAAAGTGTTCAGGCTGGGGATCGTTAGTTTATGTTTTAAATCCGTGGATGGATAAAACAGCGAACGATGCTTTTCGTATACAGATACAAGGTTCGTATATAGGCACCAGTCTTGGCCTCTTTAAAAGCAAAGTATACTGTTTTTTTAGATTGATGGGCTTCTTTTTTATAATTATCATGAACTCATGTTACTAATAAAACATGTATCTCTTTATTAAATCAATTTAATTATCAAAGTCTGCAAATATAGTTAGTTTTTTTTAAATTATAGCCTTTTATTTTTTCTCCAGTAATGGATAAAGTAAAACCACTTGTTAATGATTATAATATAAGTATAATATAAAGAATCGCGAAATTTGAAATAACTAGTAATTAGTTTAATTAAATGTCTACCATCTTAAAATCCATTGACCGATTGTCATCAAATTAAGCTGTTCTACAGTTAAGTGTCTATAGATTATGATTCAGTAATGGCAGTATAGTAATCAAATATCAACAAATATTTCTAATTTAAGACATTCAATTAATTGGGGTATGATCCAAAACTAGCGCCAATACCTTATATTATTATATTAATAGGTTTTCTAGTACTTTGTATGTAAAAAGTATGTCCAGCAGTTGCCGGAGCTTGGGGATGAGGTATAAGGATAATAGCCCCCTCTGTCTGTCTGTTCGTTAAACCTTTTACGGCTAAACCGCTGAACCGATTTTGATGAAATTTGGCAGGAAAATAGCTTGTCTCCTGAGGAAGGACAGGGCACTTTTTATTTGCATTTTTCAATTTAATCAATTTTTGGAATAAAAAATACTCTATCCTTTCTAAGGATGCAATCTATTTCCCTGCCAAATTTCATCAAGATCGGTTCAGCGGTTTAGCCGTAAAAGTTAACGAACAGACAGACAAAGGGGAAATCGCGAGTAAGCTAGTATTAAATAATTCGAGTTTGAATTATCAAGTTGCCCCCCCCCCCTCATTAGGTAGGTTATAATAATGTTATTCTTTGCATTTTTAACAATCAATATCCCTTTTCAAAAATACCTAGAATATTCGGTTGTATCAAATAAAAAAAAGAAAAATATAATTAAAAATATTCAACGGTTTTCATAATAAAAATTTACCAATAATTTAATATTCACGACACTACATATTCAATATACACTTTCTAGTAATCCTGTATAAATACAAAGTACACTAGTATCCCCCTCCCCCTCTCTGACCTCCCGTTGTCAGTGAAAAGTGAAAACTCAACATCGCTTTTGTTTTTGATTTCACCCTCATGAATATAGTTACATATCCTGAAAGTGTCTTAATTCAGTTTCTTTATATGAACTGTAAACGATTTGTGCTCTCTCTCTCTTTATAGGTTTAACAAGTTATACTTGGGATATTTAGGTTAAAATTTTATCATATACTAGCGCATTGGACCCGGTGTTACCCGGGTTAATATCCACAAATTATTCACCTAAATACCTAAACCTTCCTCATGAAAAACTATCCATTAGTGAAAACCAGAATAAAATCCGTTCAGTAGTTGCTAAGAAAATCGTGCAAACAGACAGACGCGGCAAGGGATTTTGTTTTATAATATTTATAGATTAGAACCCCCCCAATATCGGTTTAATTACAATAACATTACAACTAATTGTAATTTTTTTTTAATACGTGCCTAACCTAATTATTCAACATAATGTTGCTAGTTTATTTACTACTAACAAGATTAGCTTCTTTTTCTTTTCATTTTCCTATGCATTTTTTACTAGAAAATGTAAATTGTAAATTTTACTAAAAACGGGCCTGTCTATTAATACAGTTATTATTAATACTCGGTTCATCATAAGTACGAATCTGTCCTTATTATTGAATAAGGCATGATGCCAGTAACAAAGTATCACTGAAATTATGATTTTAAATAATGAAATAAGTTAAAAAGATTCTAAAAAATGTATTTATTTTTATATTAAAAGCGAGATTAATATGATTTTTGTTAAAATAAAAACGTAAAATACAACAATCCGCGATGTTTGATAAAACACCAGTCAGAGTGGATGACGTCACGACTACGTAAACGTCATTTTTGTTTTATAAATATTTGCACTGTTTATAAATTATTTTGTGGTTTCAAATTATCAATTTACTCAGTTTTGTGTTACCAAAACTAAAACCGAGAAACATTAGCGATGGAAAAAGCATTTATTATAATTTACAATTTGTGTTTACATAGGCGTTTAGTTTTAAAAGAGTCAATTTTTGTGATTAAAACTTTATTTTCTGCAGAAATAAGCATTTTTTTTGGAAATAAGAGACACGTAAGATCATCATAAAATAGTTTTTAAAAGTTAGGCATCATGCCTAGTATCATAAAATTTAAATTAATTTCTCGAGTTTCAATGAGTTCCATCAAAATCGGTTAGGCAGTTTTTGTATCGACTTTCAAAAGTATTGCCCTTAAAACGAAGTATAGACTAAAAAATATTTTACATATAAAACCAGTGATTTTTTTTTTTTAAATTGACGGCCCTAGCCGAGGGAAATTTATTTTCTTAAAATTCCAGACAAGTTAAATTAATAAAAATAAAATTTATTAGCTATTCTCAACCATCTCAAAAAATATATTATTTTTTAAAATTAAAAATATCAATCAATACGTCACGATTTTTACTAAAAATTCATATTTATAAATAAAAACATTTATTAAACTCAATTATATATGATATTCAAATATAATTCTACGTAGGCATACCCACCATTTGAGAACCGCTGATATACAGACGTTTTTATTTCCCGCTTTACGAGTTTCCCCGCGCAAACATCAGTATGCGGCAGTCGTGACTGAGCTATCAACAGATACGTACGTCATTCTATTAAGTGTATATTGTTAAAAACCTAAACCACCTTTCCAACATGTCGAAAAGAAGTAACGTTGCAAAAATCGAAACTAAAAAGAAGAAACAACGGAAGGCAATAACTTTAGAGAAAAAATATGAAATTATAAGCAATCACGAAGCGGGGGTCACCGTTAAAGATTTATGTGCAAAATATTCACTAAGTTCTTCTACTGTTTGTACCATTTTAAAAGATAAAGACAAATATTTAAATGAAGCTAAAAATGCGCATTCTATGCAATCTACATGGTTGCGTACTAAAGATGTTGACAGCGTTATTCCTCATATGGAAAAACTTTTAACTGCGTGGATTAGTGAGCAAACACGAAAATTGGATATGCCAGTTACCTATGCAACAATTTGTGTTAAGGCGTTATCCATTTTTAAGATGCTTAAAGATCAAAAAGGGGGCAGTTGTAAAGAAACTTTTGTTGCTAGTAGTGGATGGTTTGACCGATATAAAAGAAGAGCTGGTTTGCATAATATCAAAGCGCAAGAAGAAAACGAAACAGCTGATCGATTGCTCGTTGAAGTTTCTATGAATGATGTTTTTGATATGCTTCAAGCAAATAATGAAGAACTTGAAAATGAACGTTTGCTTGAAATGGAAAAGAGCGATGTAGAAGCAGAAAATAATGCTTCGATTCGTTCCTTCACAGTTCAAGGGCTTGAAGAAGCTTTTCAAAATCTTGAAAAAGCGATAGAGATTTTTGAATCTCAAGATTTAAACTTTGAACGAAGCAGTCGAGTTGCTACAGATTTACAAAATTCTGTTGCATGTTATCGTGAAATTTATAATGAAAAGAAAAGGATGGCTTGCAAGAAAATTGAAGCACTAACTCCTTGCACAGTCAGCGAAACTACAAAAAGTGTCGTACATTCGAGTGAAGATACTTAGATAAGCATTTTGTTTATTTGTAATTGGATTCATTTTAAGTTTTCTTTTAATTTCATTTAATAAATTATGTTATGTATAATACAGATATTATTATTTTTGTTCTTTTTACTTTCTTATACCATGTATATGAAATATACATAATTATTGTATAATTAAGTAAGTATAGTGAAGCCGATTTTTTCGAAATCCGGATTTTGATGGAATTATCCATTTTAACATTCCCTGAATCCATTCTGACTATTTTCACCACGATGTCTGTGTATCTGTCTGTCGGTCTGTAAGCGCTGTAACTTAAATACGAAAAATCATAAAATGGTGAAAACAGTACGAATTAGAGAAAAATGGTCAAGTTATTATCTATAATTTATGTTCTATTCATTTTTTCGAAAAAACTAATTTTTGAAAAAAAAAATCATTCATTCAAATGGTTCATAATAGAGAAGAAATATCTGCCGTGAGTGCCATGGAACTTTCTTATATGTATTACAGAGATTGAACAGTACGTATTTGCGATATGTACCATGAGACTTTCTTATACGTATAAATAATTATTAAAAAAAAACCTTTCTGACTAAATCATAAATGTTGGAAAAAATGTATGGAGAATAAATTATAGATAATAACATTTTTCTCTAAAATATGTTTTTCTTATTTCAAAAAATTACTTTTTTTTGCTCTTCACTTCTCAAATTTTTCAATATTCTGATTGTTGCCTTCTCACATTTTTCAAAACAACCGGGTGGGGGGCATACCTATGAAATTGTTTATCATGTATATTTTGCATGACCACTTATTTATAAAAGCAAATAAAAAATATTTACAAATATTATTTTAAATTTAAAAACAAAAGAAGGTCCTCAAATATTTTTCCCTCTCAGCTCGGGGTCCTGGGCAATTGCTTATTAGTGTTATTAGATAACACGCCACTTATTAAGTGTGTCTGTATAATTCCACTTGTCCTACTTTTTAATAAGCCGATCTTTCTGTAGCTCCGTTACTGTAAAATGTAACGGAATAATTAATACTCTGAATTAAATAAGGGAGCCCCGGATGATAAGCTATTTTTTTTTTAATTTAACTCTTTTGAACACATCGAGGACCCTTTTACTTTTATTTTTGTTCTTCAAAAATTTTAGTTAGGTTTTTTTGGGTTTTTCATAACTTCAAAATAAACAAAATTCTTTAGTACGCCACTGGGCAGGGTCACTTTAACCCTTTCATGCATACATTTTTCTTTGGGTTCAATGGACTTGAAATTTGTCACTCGGGGGTTTTTGAGGTCGCTGATGACGAATCTGAGCACAGAATTTCAAAATTCAAAATGGAGGATAAAAGTACAAAAAGTTGCTCGATGAAAGTGAAAATGGGCACTCGGGGGTTTTTGAGCTCACTGATGACAAATCTGAGCACATAATTTCAAAATTCAAAATGGCAGCTCCAATATGGCTGACAAAAGTACAAAAAGTTGCTCGAGGAAAGTGAAAGTGGGCACTCGGGGGTTTTTGGGATCGCTGATGGCGAATCTGAGCTCAGAATTTCAAAAGTCAAAATGGCGGATCCAATATGGCGGACAAAAGTACAAAAAGTTTTATCATTTTTGTCCGCCATATTAGATCCGCCATTTTGAATTTTGAAATTTTGACTTCAGATTCGTAATCAGCGACCTCAAAAACCCCCGCATACTAATTTTCAGCGTAATCTAATAAATTTTATCATTTTTGCCCGCCATATTAGATCCACCATTTTGAATTTTGAAATTTTGACTTCAGATTCGTAATCAGCGACCCCAAAAACTCCCGCATACTAGTTTTCAGCGTAATCTAATAAATTTTATCTTTTTTAACCGCCATATTGGATCCGCCATTTTGAATTTTTGACTTCAGATTTATAATCAGCGACCCCAAAAACCGTTATAAAGCTGATTACCGATTTTTTAACTGTAATAGATTTGCCACAGTTACATTTAATCTGCAAAATACCTACTTTTTTGCTCTTTATTTATTTATAAAATGCAGTAATTATTTTAAAAAGCACATATTACTTTTCTTTTATAACAATGGATGTCCTAGGATACTTACGAAATGAATTTAGTCAATATAAGTGCATGAAATATTTGTTATATTATAATATTAAAAACCTGCATTAGAAAAGATGTTGCTGTACAGCAACACTATGCAACAAATGGTTAATAGTTACATGAATCAGAATATACAACCGAATTTGAGTAGTTTTAATTTAATCATCATATTGTTCTAGTGGAATACATATTATGTATTTATTTTCATTGTCACATATACTGATACTTATAAAAAGTATTATATTTACATAAGTTTTTGTATTTTGATTGATGACCCAACATTATCTACATATTGCAAATACAGAACTGCAGACAAATGAACTTAAATTGCAATGTAATTTAAATATAGTCTACATCAGGGATGTCCACTGTCCAGTCCTTGACTGGTCATCTATGCAGGTCGGTGACAGGAATATTGGGACCCGTTATTTTTGTCCTTATTTTTTTTTTCAGCGCAATGGTTAGATCATGCTAACTTTAGTTTATTTCGTTATTTATATCGAATAGGTCCACCAAAGTCCGGTGCCCGGTATACCTAGTCCCCCCTTCTTATCGCCGGACCTGCATCTACGACAATGGTTCTCAAGACAAACTATACTGTGGCCTGGTAAAACATTATATTTTTTCGGAAATATTTTAAACATTTTATACCGGCCATGGCCCCTAGTAGTTAAGAATCGTTAATCTTTGGCACCAATATTAGTAAAATATTAAATTTTATAAAGTATAATTTTTAAACAACTATTTCCCCCCTAAAAAAATAATAATAAAAAAAACACGTCAGTACAAACCACAAAAATGCATTATTTTTTAGGGATTTAGGATTCAGAATTGTATTAATAAAGCGTTTGATCAAATAACTTAACATATAAGTATATAGAAATATAGATATCCTAGGTTCCCGCGGATATTATTGTATAAATGAAAACATTGCTTATGGGGGTACAAACGGCATATTTATTACCAATACCTACTGGTGAATTTAAACATAAGAAACATTGATTCTACAACCTAAAACGTAAAGTTATGTTTCAATTGTTGCATGTTATGTACTGATTTTAATTGTTGTCTAAATATTTATTAACTGCAAATAATAATAATTTATTGAATGTTGATAAAATATTTTTGTTTTCAATTTTTTTTTTTGTACATTATGTCTGTTCATATCAAAATAAATAAACTCGAGTAATATTTTGTAAAAAAGTATATCGCAACTTGTATTCAATCGTCTTCTAATAATGCAATCAAATACCCGACGTGTAGTGAAGTGCATGGAGTCATATAGATACGGTGTATAGCGGGAAGAGGGGAGAACTGCGGTGGCGCCGCTCGAACGAGCGCGGCAGGCGCGCGCACTGTAGACTAGCTAGCATCGCACATTACGCTCTCACTACAGCAAGCAGCCAGTAAACGTTAGCAATGGCTTCCGCCAAAGACACGGCAACATTTTTCCGTCACGGAACATCACAACAGTTTGAACAAGTGTTAAAATTATATCCACAAGCATTGAAATTAAAAGCAGAACATAGGACGAAGAAACCTGAAGAATTAATCAAACTAGATAATTGGTATGTGAGTCAATATTGAGTGATTTAATTCAGAGTGCTTGTATGTCATTGTACTAGTACTTTGTCGTGCGGATGGCAAGCGCCGAATGACCACCCTCCCTCGCCAGTGCATTGCATCTTGCCACTGGGCCGCTAGCTCATTATAATCAGTGTTTGCCGTCACGTGGGGATCGATGTCAATTCAAATACATAAACACAAACTTCAGAAGTAGTCAAAATTGTCGATGATTTTATCTGATTATATTGTAATGGTGGATTGCTTGTGTACGCGTCATGGCAGCCGTCTCAAACTGCCACGAAATGTTGGTTCGGTTTTGTTCAATTTTAATAAATGGCACTTCAAAAAATATGCTGGTCGGGGGCGTGAGTTGATAAACACCAATATGTGTGGTATATAATTTTACAATTATGTGTGCATCTATAGAAAATTCATGAAATTAAATTTTAAATTACGTTTTCAAAATGGTGACTGCTTAACAAAGCATATTTACTTCCTGTGCTGTTATGTCGGGAAATACACGTAAAATAACAGTTTATAAATTAAATTAAATTATATTTGTTCAAAATAAACAACTATTACTAATGTCTTATATTATTATTTATTCATAAAATGTCGTACACACTAATTATATGAAACTTTTATGTTTAAGTGGATGTAATAATAAATTTATCTTTTTTAATATACAGGTATCAAAATGAATTACCCAAAACAATTAAAAGCCGAGGAAAAGACGCCCATGTAATTCATGAAGAACTTGTTCAAACAATGAAATGGAAACAAACAGTGAGTAGAAATATTTTTATTTTATTTAAAAATTAATCCTTTAATTATTGAATTATATACTTAAAAAAATAAATACTTAATTTAAAAATTATTTTCTAGCGTGGAAAATTTTACCCTCAGCTGTCTTACTTAGTAAAAGTCAATACACCTCGAGCAGTAATGCAAGAAACTAAGAAAGCTTTCCGAAAACTGCCGAATTTAGAACAAGCTATTACTGCTTTATCAAATTTAAAAGGAGTAGGAACCACTATGGCTTCAGGTATGCATATTTAATTTTAAAGTAACTAATATTTGACTAAATATATATTATATACTAACATATTTGTATTCTTGTCCAGCATTATTAGCTGCAGCTGCACCAGAGAAAGCTCCATTTATGGCTGATGAATGTTTAATGGCAATTCCAGAAATTGAAGGTATTGATTATACTACAAAAGAATATTTAAACTTTGTGAATCACATTCAGAATGTTGTTGATCGTTTAAATAATTCACTTCCAAAAACTCAGTGGTCACCGCACCGTGTAGAATTATCGCTATGGACACACTATGTGTTATCAGAATTCAAACCCGAGTTATTATCTGAAGTGATAGAAAATGGAAACTCTGTGCACCAAAATGGAGATTCCGTGGGAGCTGAGACATCGGATGAAAGCAACCAAGAAGTATTGAACGGGAAAACTATACCAGAAGTGCTTGATGACACAACGACTACTTCATTCACCGAAGACTCACTAGACAAACCAGCTACTCCGATTGTTGCTGGCGAAGAGACAAATGACTCGGTCGTATCAGAATCTACAAATGATTCTGTGTCAAATGATAAAGTCAATAGCAAACGGCCAGCGGAGGAACTTAAAGAAGATGAAAAAACAATATCTAATTGTAATGACGAAGAACCTACCGTTAAAAAATCAAAATTAGAAGTGGACAATAAGTGACCTAGCTAAAGTTATATAAATGTTACCAAGATATATACTATATATTTTTTCCGTACCAGGACGGTTTTAAATATTAATGTAGCATTAATTATTGAATGCTGTAAAACTATCCAGATACGGATTTCATCATTTACTATCGAAAACAAATCCATTAACGTTAAGGATCATAGTATGAATTTCACAAATTGTATTATTTTTTATTTATGCAGTTTGAATTATCAATTACAGTTTGTTTATGCCTCATCTGATCAAGCAGATCACATATTTGTGTCTTAGAACAAATGATTATTTGGTAATTTATTTAATTAAAACTGATTGCACTTGAAGAATACGTGATGGAACAATTGTTCATAGCGTCAGCTTTATACTTGTAAATTTCTATACTTTAACTTAAACTTTGGTCACAACTGATAATTTAATATTTTCATTGATAAAGCTGTCACATAGAGATGTTATTTTTTAAACGAATCTAATTAGAATATATATAAAAGTATATATGTATAACATAGTCCTGTAGGTAATTTATTATTTTTTCATTTTGTTTCATGTTTTGGATAATTTTCAGTTAGGTTTTAGATTCACATTCCAGAGGGATTTATCAGACGCATGATAAATTGTGAATAATTTTTATTTTGTGAGATATCAGTTGAGTAACATGTAAAGGGCCCAATTTTTACAATAGCTTTTTTTCTACATTTTTATTTTGAAAAGTATATGTCTAATTCAGTAATATATCAATATAGACAACAAATAAACAAATGCCTTTAATACAGTAGTACGTATACACTTTTACAAATGAGAAATAAGAAATATACTACAAAATATATCGTTACTGTTACTTAATTAAACTAAACGATTAAAATGGCACCTGCATATCTATTAAATTGTTATTGGAAACGATGTTTAGTTTGAATTATATATATGTGCTGCATTTTGTAATTAGTTTATACTTAATAAATTGGTGCCACTGTACAAAACAAGCTGGTGTCATGGTGTTTGTCATTATATAACATTCTGACAAGAACTGTTCATGTTTGGGAATAAACAAATGTTTGCTATTTTTTTATATTTTATGGTAAAATTAGAATAAGTAATCATGATTTTGTTCTATTTTGGGAAATGGTGAGTAGTTATCACAAGTCCTGTTTCGAAACAGGACAAATAATGAAAATATTACAAATTATATAATGAAAATATGTACAGTTCATTATTTAACATATGTTTGTAACATATTAGACTTCACATTTATGGCCTTAACAATTTTCAATTTTATGACTGGATGTTGAAAATTTGAGTAAGTGTTTTTTAACTAGTGCACCATTGTTGATAACTAACAAAAGAAACTTGGACGCAAACATTTTGATTGTACAAAAAATATAACTGGTATGTTTTCTATATTTAATTACAATTTACAATACGTTGCATCAAGTTTCTTCTGTGATGTAAATAAAGTATACAAGAGTAAAACAATTATATTATACTTCATAAACAACTTTGATGGGTTTATCAGCTTAGTTTATATTAATTAACGAATGGTGAGGCTAGAGACAGTTGTATGTAATGTAGGATAATATATAATAAACATTTAAATTTTATTTCTTTATAAATTCAAAAACAATTCATTTAAACTAACCACTTAACATTATCTATGTTAAAAAATCAAATAGAACCATATTTTTTATATAATTTTAATAATTTAAAACATTCTGTTCGTGCAACAACTGCGGGAAAAAAATACAAAATTATTGAATATGTAATAAAAAAAGTTGCAAGAGACATAATATTTTGGTCTTAAGAAAATTTTAAAACATATTTAATATCACTGATCTGATAATTAATACCTGAGATATAAAAATTTTCTGATTTTGAACGGCCACCATTTTGCTAACTAACGAACTTAACCGGGCAATTTATTAGATTGATTTTTTTGTCCAAGTTTCAAAAATACCAGAAAAAAATCTGAAAGGCTAGAGTTCACAAGGAATATATATATATAAAGTTTTGAACGGATATGTTTGACGAAGATATATAGTATTTTATACCAAAGTTCCATCATGAGAAAAATGAGCAAAACTTATTCAGTAACAGTTTTGTTTCTTTCATAAAAGTTAAAATTATTATTAGAAATCATGAGGTAAGTATTTATTTATTTAAAATTAAATATTACATACAGTTTATGAATCAGAACTTCAGTTCATTTTCGAGCTTAAAAAATTTTTTTTTATAAATGTACTTCTAAAATTGTATTTCATAATAATCAAAATCACAACTTATTGTTGAGAATAATAACACATTGATTTTTTAAATTGAAACACCTTAAAATATAATATTCAATATGAGATCGTTAAGGTTGTGCATTCTAGATCAAAGTTTTATTTAATAAACTATGAAGAAAAATATTTAAAATAAATAATAATATGTTAATGTCTGCAGTTTGTCTCTGAGTAGGAAAATGTCCAAAATAATATCCTTAATAATTGTTTCGGAGTTCAATATCTAATTATTTCAGGTATGGTTTTGAAGGTAAAAATAGTTTCGTAACATCCCTAGTTAATACATTATTCACATTAGTGTCACTAAACCTGACAATATATACATTATCTATTTATGTTCACTTACCTTGTCACCTTTATAAATCAATTCACTATTTATGTGAATACATTGTCTACAAACTTATTGCTAATTTAAAGTGTTCTTAAAAGTTATAACTATTTAAATATTGCACAATTTTTTAGAAAAATAAAGAACTCCTTTAATTATTTATTTTATTTTATTATAGGTACTTATTAATATTTTAACGCAATAGTTTAAAAAGAATTGATTTTACTTTGCTGTCGACAATTAAGTTATATTTCATTTTGAATTTTTTTCAATCAGTTCTACCAATTTCTAGTCGGTTAACATATTAATAACAAATTCACTAGGCTAGTTTTTTTGTTTTAAAATTTATTAATAATTTTTATTTATAAAAAATATTCATTATTAATTAAATGATGACACAAACATGATTTTAATGTAAAATCATTGCACACAGTTTAAAATATAAGTGATTTGTATTTAATTCAACTTCTGAAAAATATTATGCATCTATTTCTGCTGCTCCCTCAGTTCTATTAGATCCTCGATCATTTTCTGAATTTAAATTAGGATATAACTTTGCAATTGCTCCATCAGCTGCAAGTCTGCCGTGGAATTCTGGTCTTTTACTTACTTTTTCCATGCTCATAAAAATTTCTAAAAATGATTTCGGTCCTCCAAATGATGATTTGATACTTTTACTTAACGGATTAGTAACATTTGTTAACGGAGGAGGTGACATGGGTGAATCAGTTGTAGCTCTGATGACAGATACTCTGGCTTGAGCGGTAGTTTCAGGTTTTCCTAAAAAATTTATAAAAAAGATTGGTGACCCGTTTTAAAGAAAGCAAATTAAATAATTAACTCACCTAGTTGGTCTAATTCTCTTAATGCTTGATCTAATTCTACTTTATCTGATATTTTAGATTCTCTGTTTTCTTCTAAACTAAATTTATGACACTCAAGTAAACAATTGTAGACTTCGGTATGATTTTCTGTATGACAGTTCCGTTTCAACAGAACTTCTATTTCATTCCATAACATTTTATATTGATCTTCACGTTTCTGACCTTTAGATCTATGTCCAACATTAACTAAATGTAACGGCTCATGTTTCGATTCTAAACCAATCAGACTATAGATTACTTGTTTAGATTTAATTACTTCATCGTTTGTTAATGTTTTCTTTGTAATTAATTGAAGTAACGGATCTAAATGCTAAAATTTATTATGATAAAATATTAAATTGTGTGCAAGAAAATTATTTAAATTTTTTTAAAGAATACTTACATTTTTTATATTAAAAATCAGTGTTGAGCTAATTGTTAAAGGCCAATATTTAGTTTCTCTATCAAGTTTTTCTAAGATCTTTACCAAAGGTTTCGGACTTGACTCCACTTTATGTTTCAAGGGTATTAGTTTATTACTTTGAATAAATACACCAAAATCTGTTATTCGATAATCTGTAACTCTGCCACCCGCTCCCTCTGATATCGAAGGTGGATCTTCAAGAACTGATCTATAAAATGAAGAATGAATTTGAAAAATTTTAAAGCTAATAAAAATCATTAACCCACCTTGCTGTGCACAAAGTGTGAATAAATATTTCTCCTCCGTGAGAAGCTAAAAGATGGCTGATCATTTTTCCACCAGATTTTCTAGGCATTTCAAGCATCACGGATCTACCGTTTAACAAAAAGTTTATTAGGCATGAAGATGGTCTTGAATTTACATCAACAGGAGTGATTCTATGCATTGATGTACAATTCTGCATTTCAGATGCGCTGCAGCCTCGTGGTGTACACCATTTTAAAGTTACCTAAAATTAGAATTAAAGCTTAGCGTGCACTACAATTATTTTCTGTGCGGATTTTTCTCTGCAAAGTTAGTTGTGAATTTATTTTGAAGCACAGGCAAATGTGGAAAACAATTTTGTGATTTGTTGCATTATAGAAAAAAAACCGCACATGCCGCAGTCAGTTAAGCACCAGACGCTGATAAAAGTTGTGATGCCGATTGTGGCGGTGGCCAGTTCACCAGCAGCTGTTGCGAATATTGACATAGACGTAGAATGATTATAGAAGTTCAAAAACCAGTCCCCATTGTGGAATAAACAATCAGTTCAATTTTTAGCTAGGTAGTAATAAACAAAAGCAGACTTTAGATTTGTAATCTATTTTAAAAGCATGTATGTCTTCAAAAAGAGTTGCTTTGGGAATGGGAAAAATGTGTTATATTTTTTATATTGGCTTTGATAATGTCATACTTTTTAGGACTATATTAAAATTAGAATAATATTTATTTAAAGCAACATACAGTTTCATACTCAGATCCTTCTTTTGTAGTTCTTATCAAAGCTGCATCCGCAGCGTTTGCTTTTAATATTGCAGTATGAGCTGCGCTTGGATGATATATTTCTACATCGTAATTTGCTGATGAACTTGCATTTTGTTCTTCTTTCATTGGAATACCCGTTACAGTTGTACTAGCAAGATCGTAATGATTAAGTATCAAGTGAGACAATTTTAGAGAAATAGTGGAAGCTTTAATTGAATGAACTTCTGTTGTTAAAATTGATGAAACCTCTCTAGGTGCATGACTCGTTACTTGTGATTCAAGATTATTTGGGTAGATATTAATTATTACTAGATGACAATGGTTTATAGTAATTAAGCTGAAATGAAAACATTTAAGATACTTATGTATACTTGAAATATTAAATTATTATTTGTCTTACTTTTCAGATGAAGCAGAAATTTTATTTTGCGCTACAAGAACGCTTTGAAAGATGTCTTCTAAACTTTTCATACTTGCATCATCTCTTGCAGAAGTAACACAAATGACACAACTGTTATTACGGAGAGCAAGAGAGGAATCTGTAGCATTAGATTTATGATTCTTTTGAGCATCAGTCATTTCTGATAATGCTTCTGCGGCAGCTCGCAAACCATGCAGTACCGACAACTCTACATTTGGTGGTACTGTTCTTGGTGGTACACCAATCATGGACATTGCATTCATTACCTATTAATTTAAACAATGTATATATTAATAACAATGTTATGTTAGTTTCGAGTTGAATGTACAACTTACATGAATGAGATTTTGTGTTTGAGGATTCCATGTATTTAGTATATGTGCAATTGTATCGCTTACTATAAATCTAATCTAAAAAATTAAATTATGAATGTTCCATTAAATTTTAAAATAATGATAATTTCTTACTAATTTTCCTTGCGGAAATAAATCCCACACTATTCTACAATATTCTATTGTTGATTCAACACTACATGTCCAGAGAGATTTTGAAATAGGTGCCAATGGAATTGGAGTTAAAGGACTTCGTGTCTTTAAAAAATCAAATTCTATAGGATTATCACAAGATATACTAAAATAAGGAGTATGATCTAACACAAAAATAGTTTTATGATTTGCAGGAAATATTTTATCATAATATGGATGTGCCATTTTAAAAAACGATACTTAGTAATCACATATTATCTTAGCATAATATTATATTATAATATAATATTTATTTTATTTGTATTGCAGTACTTTTAGGTTATTATCGAAGTTGAAGTTTATTTGGATAATAAATATTCTTCTTCTTCTCGACTTATTTTTGCTAGAGTTTGCGCATTGGAATATGCAAATGCTGTGCTCAACGACATACGTCATTACAAATTATATAAGATTTTGAAATAATATTCTCAATTATATGTCTGTTCATATATGTTACAATATTGTTCCAGATGATTCCGAATGCATTTCTCAGTTCGTTCTAGAATTTTGCGAATTTTATTATAATAGTGCTACATTTGTATATTTTATTTGTTTAAAATATTCCTTAAATAAAAGTGTTCATGTTAATATTTCAAAAGTTCCATAGTATTTATTTTTTTTATAATATAGTTGACTATGCCTTTTCGACGTACCCCATTCGTAAGTTATTTTATTTTAATATTAATTTACATATTTCAAAGCAATTTGACGTGTGTTTTACATTTAAATGATTGGTAGAAATATAGATTTTATTTGCAATTATCGGCATTGTCATTTTCTTTTAGTAAAATTGTATCATAATAATCATAACATGCGTTCACTTTTACGTCATCAATGTATAAATATTAGAAGTTACTAATCAATGACGGTCTATGAAAAATACATCAATTTGCTATTGTTTTTGGATTGTATGACCATGTTTTGGAAATATGAACATTATTGCAATTTGAAATGTTTTCGCCTAACTGGCATTATGCCAATGTGAAACGCGTAGTCACTCGGACAGCATTAAAACTTTCCCGACTATTTTTAAAAAACGCGTGTACTTGTTACTGCGTCTAGTTTTCATAAACATTATATTATAAAATAATATACGGGAAATTTTATGATGTTCACGTGATCATATATCATCACATTTGAAATGTATACATAGTATCTTCATTTTTCTATTCACTTTAGTATTTATTAACAAAAATATATTTGGAGTTATTTTGTTTATAATACAAAAATAGAATTGATCAATAATACTACATATCATTTTCATTGCATATTGTAAATCTTATTGTTTACTTTAATTTATTATATAACATACATTATCAAGAAAAACGAACAATTAGTAAATATTGTAAATGTTTTGCAGATATCCAGCTAGTATTTTATGACCGCTTTAATTAGAGATGACCTTAAAATAATTGCTTTTGTGTGATAGCTGTCAATTTGGTATCCTTTTTTCAGAGGATACTTTCTAACACTAACCAGACTGGCAGACAGATAGAGAAACCTTAACATTTTATCTAGGTATGTCTATTTTGCATCTCTCTTACATTATTTTCTATTGACGATTTAGTTATAAATATAACAAAATAACATTGTTTGAATTTTCAATAATACAATAATAATTAAATTTAAAACGTTTAAATCATGATTATAAAAAATACGAATATAGGTATATGTACAATAAAATGATTCAAAATTAATTCTTTGTCAATCTTTGTATATATTTTAATATTAATAATTTCATGTATATATTTAGTATTATACTTATTATATTAATGAATGATATTTAATATTGTATATTTATGTACATAAAAAATACTATTTTATTTTCTCTAATACATTTAAAAAACACCAAAAAAAAACATATCGGTATACATTTTAAGGCCACCTTTTTCGTTAATGAAAGCCTTATCAAGACGCAATTTTAAATATATATGGTACTTTCTCGAAGGGAGTCCTTTGAGAAGAAAATATATATAATTATGAGGCCGTTTTTAAATCCTTCTTACCTGTTCTTCAAATTCGTGAACTCGTATAACCACTGAACAAGGAATTTATTTTATTCATGTTTTCAGTAATTAATTACGTACAAAATATAGAAGCCCGCACTGATTTCGAGTACAGAAAAAGGCCACAAGTTCTACATCCCAGGTATAAGTAGATACAATGGCGAGTCTATGATTTTAATTAGCTATTTATCAAAATTTCGCTATTATTTAATTTCACCTGACACGGGAAGATCAAGTGAAAATGTTTAAATCGGAGAACAACTTTTTTTTCTATTTTTGAAAAATGATCACATAGTTTCTTGTATCTTTCAGATATTGGCAAGGAAGCAAAATTTTATAATCATATAATAATAAATAATTGACGTTTTGTATAATCATCACAGTTGGGGTTATTTCTCACGAACGCGAGTGGGCGAAAATTTAGCTTTCACTTGCTCACTTAGAAAAACAACTTATTTTCAATACCAAAAAAGAAACATACGTAATACATAATAACAATAATTACTATTTATTCATTTTCTCAAATGAGGTATATTTTAGTCAATAAAAAAATGAAAAATTCTTCAA
The DNA here is from genome assembly GCA_961205875.1 of Sialis fuliginosa. NCBI lineage: Eukaryota > Metazoa > Arthropoda > Insecta > Megaloptera > Sialidae > Sialis > Sialis fuliginosa. Next base: position 12,530,677 of record OY540809.1, on the reverse strand, counting down.
CTGTGTAACTTTAGCACTGGATTTAGATATCATGGCGTTAATTAAGCAACGATAAATATGAGGTCCCGTGAAGTACAATAGGGTCTCTTTTTACGCGGATTTGAAGTTACGTGGTGCGATTTTTCATGCAAATTTAGGGATTTCCCGTTTCGGCGAGTGTGATAACAAATGAAAGCTGACAATACAAAGAATTTAAATATGTATGTTTTGTTTTTATTAAAATCTTCGTGATGATAGAGTCAAAAATGAAAACCCCTAACCTGTTTAATGTAATCTAGAGATAAAAAAAACATTGTAGAAAATTTTTTCATACTCCGAAAGTTTATCCCGACTCCAAAATATCAAATTTAAAAAATATACTTTTCAAACGCTTCCAATTGCGCGCCATGTTGCGTGACGTCATAATCCAGTGTTGAAATGTCGGCCGATGCTTAAATATACAAGTGTTAACGATAAACATGGAAAACACAAGAAAAATAATAAGTTATAAATATTTTTTCGTACCTTGTTGTAATAATTCAACTCACAAAACTCCTGGAAAAATATTTTTAACTGAGGCAGAAGAAAAACTAAGGAAAAAAATAAAAAGTAAGGTTATTCTGTATAGTTGAAACATATACAATAATAATATACTCGAGAAATTACGACTTTCTAAGGGCAGCATTCCCAAATTTGAGGATTTCAGCTCATTTTTATTATTTCTCTAGTTTTTATAACTCACGCGTTGAAACTTTGTATACAAACAACATTGACAGCTGGACAGAACATGGATTATGACGTCACAAACGCTTCAACCAATCACGTCGCTTGATTGATTTTAACGACTTTTAATAATGAATAATTTATTTAAAATTGAGCAATAAACATACGGAAAACAACTTTTCTTTACGTTTTGAAGTTAGTACAATCAGAATCTCTCACTATCCATTTCCTTAAATTTTGTTACTTTTCAACAAAATTAAATAAATAAAATCGAAATATAAACTTATTTTATTTTAAAATTTATATCAATTACTTTCAGATTTTCGAACAAAATTCTTTGTTTTTTTTTAAGCAATGTCTTTTTTGTGCGGTTTGCGGTGGAATACTTAGCAAGAAATACGCCGAAAGGGGTCAATTTCATTAATTAAATATTAGTAAAGAAATTGTTAGGAGATGATCAATTTTCATCCCACTTCTTTAGTGAATTTTCAGGTGTTGTTTTTTAAACAATCCAATTTTACAACAATTAAATACATATCCAATTTTCGCGCGTTTTCGAATTTCAAATAGTAATAAATATTATTTAGGTACTACATATCTATGTTGTTGGTAATTTTTCATTTGTGTACGAAAATTGAATATCGGATGTATTTAATTGTTGTGAATTTTTAAATAATATGTTAATATAAAATTCATTAATTTTTACGTTGCGTAGTTTTTATTTTAGACAAAAATAATTTGAGTTATGACTGTAGCAAATCTCATTTCCGGTATAGCGATTATACCAAAAATATAAAATAATGTTCATAAGTACCTACATATATTAATTAAATATCTGTATGCTATTTCCATTAAATCTAATTTGGTTTGATTAGTGAAAAAATATTTTTGGAGTTAAAAAAACCTATAAATAAAATATAAAAATTAGCACCTACATCCAACATATAAATAAATAAACCGACGCGCATTTTTTCATCGTCATCACAACATTTGCATGTTTTTTGCCTTTTGTCAATTTTAATTGCAGTATATTCTAAAACCATTGATGCTACCTACGATTTATGCGATTTTTTTTTTTTTATTTCTCCTTATACATTAATAACCATGGGCGTATTTTTTAACACGTCACAAAAATGAAGTACTCGTGTGTAAATAACAAGTCCAAAAAAGTGACGATTTCTAAATTTTATTTAATAAGGTAATATTGCAAATACATACCTACATAATTTATGCAAAAATCGTATTATGTATTTAGGTATCAGCCGTACTTACAATTAGATATTTTAAGCCCTAAGACGCAAAATAATAATACGTAAAAATATAGAGGGTTATTCATTAACACCTGAATCGCGATACCCCTGTCCTCATGAGGCCCTCAGCTAGCGCCTCATGGTAGGTATCAGTGGCGTAGCAAGAAAAATTTTCGGGGGGGTTAATGGGATAAATACATTAGTTAAATTTTTTGAAAGTATTTTGAACTGTTTTCTCAAAAAGGGGGGGGGGGGGGGTAATTTGTATTGATGACATTAAATATACTAAATATTTCACCAATTTCTAATACTTATTAAAACTTATAAAGAATTATGAGCCTAATCTTTTTAGGGTCCCTGCAAAACGGTCATTTATTTGCAAATATAATCACAAAAGGGTTCGCTACCCCAACTTTTTAAATCCGGAATGAAATATTTTTTATGAACATCAATATAAGGCACGGGTTCACTCATTTTTTAAGGGGCCCTCAACACGGACATATATAAAATCGGTCCTGTCTCGATTCTTAAGCTGTTTTTCACATCCTAATATAAAACTGATTGTTTTAACTTTTAATATGTGATTTCTAATTTTACTAAAATCTAAAACTGCATATGATTTACTATTTTAATAATGTTTATGATAAAGATTTGCATTGACATTGAAATAAAATTGGCGGTACCATCTCAAAATAGATTCCTGACCTATTCCACTGATAAAAATATTTATCAACATCTTTTGTATAGTGTCTGCACTCGTCATGGCCATTGGCCATATACGATTTACATAATATGCATACGTAGTTGTCCACTTTTACATGTCCGTAAAGATAGCCCCCACCCCCTCCCTCCGCCGCCCTTCAATAGGTACATATTTTTTGACAAAATATGTAAAATCGTTAATTTACTATATTTACCTCGCATTTGATTATTGTTATTTTAACTTATTTTATCTGGCTAACTTTTTAATGCTCATTTTACGTCATCAGAGTTCATTGTTGTATTTATAAATTTTGTAAAATTTTAATTACATCAAATGCAAATAAAATATTTTTAATTTTTAATACCTATATTTTTATATCTCGGTGTAAAACGTTTAATTTATAATAATTTGTATGATTTCTACATGTAATCATATATTATATAAATTATATATAAACATAATAATTTATACCCAACAATAGATTATGATTCAATTATGTTGTAGACTACCCTCAACAATGCATACCCACGTAGTTCTCCCTCTTTCTAGAATTATCTAGAAACAGAACATATGCGTATTCTTTTTAATACTCGTTATGTGTATACATTATCTCGCTTCAACAGATCGAATATTCTTCTACGTTCTAGAATTCGCATTGTCCTTCTCTAACAGATATATAATATTGATTTAACTATCTCTTTCTAACATCATGTTCGTTTATAAATACGAGAATTCCAAATTTTCGATTCACATTGTTGTGTACGTTCAAAGTGCGAAGAAGTAATCTGGAAAGTGTATTATTTATTGAGATATAATTGTTATTGTGTTTATTTCCTGTGATTATTTTGCCGACCTTAACAGTATTATTAACAATATAACGAAATGATTGATTGTCCGTTAAAAGTTACGGAATATTATGTTCCGGTAGAAGAATCTATTGAACCGGAAATAATAAATATAGATGTAAGTTTTCTTAAATCTTGTTTCTAAATTAATTAAGATAACTTACTTATTTCAAAATTTATAATTAAATTTGTAAAATCTATGCATGCAATCTTCAGTAGTAAGTAGATGTTTTTAAATTTAATTTTTAACTCTATGTGGGTTGATGAATATATAAAGTTTGATATCACTTTATTTTTAAGCATTATTCATTATTTTCTTAGAAATATCGTTTATAATGCGTGGTTGTTTACATTCTATATAAGTGCTTAAACGACAATAGATTCAGGGTCGAACAGACTATGATATATCAGCACAATTTACATATTTTACTCAAACGAATAAATGCAATCATGACTAATGTTAGTTGAAATAATATGTTGATGGAAATAACAACTACCTACTTATGTATAAACACGCGTTTTTTTATATTAAAAAAAAACTATTTGATTTGTGAGCTAGTTTTGGGCATCCTTATTAGTACTTGTAACTTGTAAATACATTTGAGATCATACCTAATAAGGTGTGATTTTCGTTATTATATATGACCTTACTTATCAAGGTGTTTGGAACCACTTTAGAACTTATATGTATTTTTTTTTATTCTTGCAAAATTTAAATAAGAGTTGACCGACTGCCATTTCATAGAAAGTTGAATAAATCGTTCTTGAAGTTGTCTTTATTTTATAGAATAATACTTTTATTAATTAAAATATATACTTATTTAATATAAATATATTTTTTTAACATTTTGCATGTAGCAATGTAATTAATATAGATTTATTTATTTTCAGACTGGATTCCCTTTTGATGACAGTGAGCAAGAATTTTCCTCACGTCCTCGAAATTCCTCTTTTCGTTCGCACATTGATGAGCTAGCCTCTAGGCATCCTGAGTTTGCAGACCATTTACGCCCATTTGGTTCTGATTTTCCATCATTTAGAGGTGACACCTGGGGAAGGAAACGTCATCCTTCAGGTTCCTGCGGTGAAGACGACAACCGTTCTCAAGCTTCTGGTGTCAGCAGTTCCAGTGCAGAATCTACTCAAAATCATTTTCCAGATTTTGACAAAGAAAGTATTTTTGACGCTGGAATAAAACATCACCCGTTTAGAAAATACTTTGATAACAGACACCAACATAAACCTGAACCTGCCAGTCGACAGTCTGTTCCTACAAAGGAAGAACAAGAACAACCAAAATCAAATTTATCACAATACGGTTTAAGAAACACTGTAGATTTAGGACAGAAACAAAAGTGTACATCATTTGATGAAGAGGCCCCACGCAGTCATCGATCGATGTCTGCCCCACCGGATAATCGCTCGGCACAACCACAGCAGCGATTTGTCTCCCGAATTAATATCGAACCAGTGAATCCCGACACACCAAAACAACAACACGATATGGGTGCAAGCAGTGCTAAGCCAAATGTTCGACACATACCCATATTTGTTGAAGGGCGTGACGAGCCAGTTCTTGCAAAGAATGTTGATAAAGAACAAGGTACTACACAATCGGATACACACGGACCATCTAAATATATGCAGTTTATGAATCGCAATCCTCCAAAACAACCACAAACTGAACAAGCAAATGTAAAAACTGCTGAGACTAAACAACAGCAGGAATTACCACCTGAACCTGCAAAATCTGCACCACCGTCAAATGATCCTTTAGATAAAATTGAAGTAATACGAAAAGATGTTTCTAAATTAGCAAAACAAGTAGAAAGCTTTACTGGTACTTCAAAGAAAGATAAGCAGTATTTATATTTAGATGAAATGTTAACAAGAGACTTATTAAAACTTGATGATATTGAAACTGAAGGTAAAGAAAATGTGCGGCAAGCAAGAAAAGAAGTAATCAGACAAATAAATAATTATATCAGTATTCTCGAATCAGTAATTGATAATTCTTCAAAAACAGATCAACCAATAGTTGAGAATGAACAACAATCTACACAAGATGATAAAACCGATCAAGAAACAGAAATGGCAGTTGAGAGTAACGAGCAAGGTACTTCAGAAAATGTACAACCGATGGAGACTGAACAAGTATCACAACCAAACGAAACAGAGGAAATGAAATCTCTTCAAGTCGGTGGGATTGAAAGAACTGGTTCACAAATAAAATTAGATACTTTAACACAGAACCAAGAAGAACAAAAGACTGTAGAAAAAACAGAGCCAAAACAAATAGAAGTTACAAACCCAGAAACCGAGCCTAAAGTTTCAGAAAACCCTCCGTCTGAGGGTGTTGAAATAAAAACAAAAGAAAACGTAGCAGCAGCGGCCAGTCCAATGGAAGTTCAAATGACTACAAATGAAGAAGTCAACACGTCTAGTCAACCACAGCAAGAAAATAAAAATGTAACTTGAATTGAAAAGATCTTTATTTAGTGGAAAATACTGTTGTTTTAAAATATATATTTATTTTATTATGTTTCTTTGTTAAAAATAATGTATTTATTTTGTTATTTCAAATAACACTTCAACAATACTAATTCATAATTGAAATAAACTGCTATTATAGCTCCCCCATTTATTTTGAAAATATCAAATATATTTTATTTCAGAAGAATATTTTAGGGGACAGACTGATACTACGAGATTCTGTGGTATAATACATGATCTTATGTGCCTATATTTATTTATGTAATATTCATACAATATAGATGTTTTAATTTTATTTCGTTAGTGACTGTTGTTCCTGTAGTAAAATCATTTAACTATTTTCATGTTATAGCAAAATAATAAATTGTTACGTAATGTTACATCACATCCGTTTTGCATATTATTGACACAAATTTTGCATGAATTCAAATTGTATAGTTGTTTTTAAATAAATTTATTAAAGTATTTGAAATGTTTATTATTTTAAATATGAAATATTTAACTTTCAGGTATGAACAAAAATTTATTTTACATGTAAACTCGTAAATACATTTTTTTTTTCTCAGACTGAAGCTTGGTTCAAATATCAATTGGCCACTTATGATAGCACCTCTCTAGTGTGCTAAACAAAGACATTGTATGACAAAGGCTAAGTGAGCCATAGCACTTCATGTAAGTCAGCGTCAATCATAAATAATAAGAGCAAGAAAATATTGAGTATCTGTGACGTGTACTGTCATTTCTGAAGTATCTTCATTCTGTGGTCCACAATCTTGTTCTTTCTCTTTCTATCGAGAGTTATCGTTTTCGGCTAGCTCACTGTCTCTGTCATACAATCTCTTTGGTGCTACAAATCTACAATGATTCTTTGAATGGATCTAGGTTAAGAAACAAATAAAGCAACAATAAAAATGCAATAAATGTATTGATAAACATTTTATATAGTACGTACATAATATATAGAAAATAAATTTTAACAAAAGCAAACATTGAAAACTAGAGAATTGTATTCGTTTGCCTCAGCACTAGACTTTTGGAGGGTGCCTGCTTTACCTATGCATAATGCCAGCACTGATTCTACTTAATTGGAATTAGTAATTTGCTGAGAGTGGGTCAAAAATAACAAAAAATAACATGATTAGTTTATAGACAAAGTAGAGATTTTATTAAGAATACATTTACAAATGGCTCAATCATTACACACAGTTGTATCACGTAAATCATCTTTATAACATGACTTATTCATATCTTCAGTATCTTTCAAAATTAAATCAACTGCTTTTTCTGCAATCATCATAACTGCTGCGTTAATATTAGCACTTGGCATTGTTGGCATTACAGATGCATCAACAACACGTAAATGGTTTGTATGTAATACTTTGAATTCATAATCAACAACAGATTGTGGGTCACTTCCCATTTTACATGTCCCAATAGGATGATAAGTAGTTAAAGTTAAATGTCGAATATAACACTTCCAATAATCGTCGGTGTCAAATACGTATTTCTCGCAGCCCGGAAAGGAAATGTCAACTAATTTTGCTCCAAATTTTTGCATTGCATCAGTGTTTATGAATGTTTTAATTATCTTAATACCTTTGACTAATAATTCTATATCTTTTTCTGTACTTAAATAATTCGGATCGATTAATGGCATTGAGTTCGGATCAAAATCTTTTAAACGGACTACGCCTCTACTTTCTGGATGGAGAACTATTGGTAACGTTGATATTATAGTTTTATTTGTGAGCAACTGAAAATAATTATCCCAAGCTGCGTTAGTTATACCAATTAAAGTACTTAGTTTAAAACCTTTATCACTAGAAGCGCCAACTGGTAAAATCATAAATTCTAAATCAGGAGGTACGTCTGTGTTATTTTCTGTATGTAATATTCCAACTACTTCACAACCAGATGAAGTCCATGGCCCGTTACCGTTATATAAATAATTCCATGCATTCATAGGATTCAACATGTTCAGAATACTGAATGGTAACGTAACATTTAACTCAATTAGATCTAAGCCTGTCGCTACATGATCTTGCAAATTTTCACCGACAGGTATATCAACTTTGGTTTCAATTCCGATACTTTGTAAGTGTTCTTGAGGACCGATTCCAGAAAGCATTAACAATTTTGGAGTTCCAATTGCACCAGCAGATAATATTATTTCTTTGTTAGCAGTAGCTTCAAACACTCTCCCAAAATGAGTAAATTGAACTGCATAAGCTGTTAAGTCTTCACTAAATAGTATTTTTTCTACATTTGCATTTGTTAAAATTTTTAAATTAGAAGTAACGTTATTTAATAAAAAATCACTGGTAGACCATCGTTTTCCATTACGCATATAAACTTGGGATTTCATAAAACCAGTAAAATACTTATTTAAATCACGAACAGGATATCCTAAAAAATTTGCTGCTTCGAGAATAGCATCCGCTACTGGACTATAAAATGGCATTTCACCAATTGGGTCCGTTTGCTGTGACGAAGGTTCTATAACTATATAAACAAATTAGTATAGTATTATAAAGATATTTGGCAGAATAGTGTTATGTTGTCAATGGATTTTAACAAGTTTCAATAAATTTAACATGCATTCCAAAGGCAACATAGCGTCGATAGCGTCTCTTGGGAATAATTTCTTTATGATATAATTATATATAAATGATTTGGTGTTATTGTAGCTTTTATAATTTTCATATTTATATTTAAATGTTAGCTAGTCTATAGCTAATAATAATTAAAAATAATTAATTTAAAATTATACACTTACTTGTTTTCTCTACTTTATCAAAATAAGTCACAATATCTCGTTCATAGTTGTAATCTTTATGATTTTTGTACCATTCATCATAATCCAATTGATGACCTCTAATATGTATCATATTATTCAGTCTCCCCGATCCTCCTATAATTTTCCCAATTGGCCAACTACTAGACTGAAAATATACAACAGTTGAAATATAGCTTTAGATGTTTAATAGGGCATTCATTTTTTGACAACATACGTTATCAATCATTGCAAAACATGCATTCTTTTGAGGAACAGTTTTGAATTGCCAATCGTATTTACTTTTCTGCAACGTCGGACCGAGTACTGGTATTTTCGTGAAGAAGGCTTCATCATTCCCAGCTTCAAGAATTAATACATTATATTTATTACTTTCAGCCAAACGTTTTGCTAATATACTGCCAGCTGTTCCAGTACCAACTAAATTAAAAAATAAAATAATTATATTTAAAATAATATGTACGTATTATACATCATTGATACTTACCAACAATGTAATCATACGATAATTTTTCTGGTAAAGCTATACTATTTAAAAAGTCAACTGTATAAATACCCGTAAAATATAAAAGTAAATATAAATCAAATAAAAATAAGAACAAGATGTATAAACAGTACATTGATCGATACATTTTATGTTAGTCCATTGGATGAAAATTCAACATTGAATCTTATTACATGATTATTTTTTATATTAATGATTTATTTACATATAGTTTACAAACAGAGTCGGCTTGAATTGTTGAGTTACATATTGATGCATGTAAATTAGAAATACATATGATAATAAAATTCTAATCCATATAAAATTTTGTTGTATATAATTATTGAATATAGTATTTTTATATTAATTTTCATTATAAAGTAATAGTTACAAAACATTGTAGTAATTATTCTGTGATATAGTAGAAATAATAATAAATTAATGATTTGCCGGTCCTGTTTAGCGCCTAATTTGATTATAAATCATTTATATGAGATTAGGGCTAGAAATTTTGAATTCTTGCTCACTAGAATACATGTTTAAAATACGTTAATTTTAATTTTTAGCACCTTAATTAAGATAAGTCAAGAATACCATATTTATTATTATGTGAAGAACACGTGAAGAACACAAAAAATAAACATAATAAAATAATAAATAAAACGCGCAGCACGTGTACTACGAACACAGGTGGAGGTGGAGTGGTGATGTTGGAAGTTGTCAAACATTTGTCAATAGATAATTTTTTGCTTAAGTTTATTTTTATTTAATTAATTAAGATTATTATTAATACAAAAAAATTTCAAATTAAAATAATAATAATTTTTCATAGAGTAGTTAGAATTCAAGAAGTATGAATAATCCATTAAATGATGAAATGAAAAGTAGGGTTATAAATAAATTTAATTTAGAATTTAATACTTTAGACAGCTTAAGCAAGTGTTATGATTTAAAAAATACATATGAAAATAGGAGACACGAGTTGGAAAAATCTGTAAGATATTTTTAAATTATTACATATTGGTATTTAAATGATAATGATTATATTGAATTTTAGTTATCGGTCTCCTCAGAAAATACTACATTCCGATTATGCAAAGTAATAAATAATATCCAAGATTCAAAAAATAAAATAGATACTGTAAACGAACAATCTGAGTCATTATTAAGTGAAATAAATAATCATTTAAACTCCACTGAAAAAGTAATACTTAACATTCAGAATAATATAACTAAATCAGAAACTATCGATTACTTGGATCTCTATATAAAAACAGCAAAGAAAATAGAGAATATCAGGTATTTCAGGTTATTTCTAATATATAAAACATATTTCTTAATTCTTTTACTTTTAGTAATGAACTGCATCAATCTTTGGTAGATAATGATGAAGAACTATCGGTTGCACTGTTTTCTAATCTTTGTGAAATAAGTGTATTTCTTCGGGACACTCCGGCAACACATCTTGCTTTATATTTACGTGATATAATTCATCATTGGCACAATTATCTTAAAGATAAATTTTCAGTGTAAGTACTCAATCTATAACAAAATGTATTACAAAGAATGATATTCTTTATTTTTATATTATAGGAGATTTGAAGAAATATTGAATATTATAAAATGGCCGTTTGTGAGTACAAACTTCAGTCTTTCATTACCACCTCAAGATGCAATAAAGAAATTACAGTTATTGACTGAATATTTAATTCTTATTGAATTACCTGAAGAAAGAGCTCCGCCAGTAATTACATCAGCCTTGTTGTCTGATTTTCCACCGCTATGTCTTCCTATGCAATTTCTCATACGTCCATTGAGGAAACGTTTCTTCTTTCATTTCTATGGAAACAAACAGACTAACAGACAAGATAAACCTGAATGGTACATGACACAGATTTTAACATGGATACGTGATCATGAAAAATTCATTACTTCAACTATTCAACCTGTGATCGATCGTTTAGCAATGCATCATGTTAACGCAAAGGTTAGAAATATATATATCAGGATTATTCTGTAATAATAAATAATTTTATTTTTAGTTGGAACTAATGAGAGGCCTGGTAGAATTATGTATTGAAAAACTTCATGGAGATTTACCGTGGTTGTCATTTGATGATACATTATTTTCTCATTGTGTCGATGAAGCACTTGGAATGGATCGTGAGTTACGTCAAGTTTATGGTTATCCTGCTAGTCAACCTGGAATACTTGTTCCTCTTACGCATGCTGCTATGTTACAAAAGTGGTTAAAAATGGAAAAAAAATGTACGTGTGAATTGTGATTGACTAATTATACTTGATACCGTTTGTAATATTTAATAATATTTTAGATGCTTTAGAAAAAATGGATGCAATGTTATCTTCTGAAACAGCTTGGGAATTAATAAGCGTAACTGAAAATGATGAAATGATGGTGACAGAATGTGCTGATTCTTTTATCACATTGTTAGCAACAATGACAGAAAGATACCAATCATTACCGCAGCCAGGACATAAATTACAGTTTCTTGATTTGCAGATAGAACTTTTGGATGATTTTCGTGTTCGTTTATTGCAACTACTACATTTTGAATCTAATGATATTATCACATCTAAGTCACCTCAAATTTTGAATACCATTAACTATATTATTTATATTTTAACTGAATGGAGTGGTACATTAGTAAGTGTTTTTTTTTTAAAGACATGTTAAAAAGTTTAAATATATTTTCATAAAAATTTTGCAGCATTACATTCACCTACATTATTTTAAAAATAATTTGTTTCAACATAGTGAAGAAAACACAAATGATGATGAGTCTGAAAATTCAGAACAAAACAGTGTTTTTGATGAAACTCTCTCGTTGTACGAACATATGAAAAAAGATTTACTTTTACAAATATGTGAAGCTGTATTCATGGATATAAAAGCACGTAGTAGGCCTTATAGAAACGATAAGTAAGTATTAATCACTGCTATAATTAAAACCATGAGTTATTTACAATATTTATGTATTTTAGGTGGTCTGAAATGCCTTTGGTTAATGATCCGATAAGTTTATCCATTACTGTATCAGCTTGTCCGATGTTTCAATTAGTCGCAACACGTTTACATCAATTAGAAGAACTTATGGCTTCTGAATTGTTTTCTCAAGCATGGAAAAATATTGCAAGACATTTAAATAAATTTTTATTCGAGGAACTTATTCTTGAAAATCATTTTAGTGAAGGAGCTGCAATGCAACTTAATTATGATATGACAAGAAATATGTTTCCGTTATTTGCTCAGTATACAAAAAATCCTGATATATATTTTATACAGTAAGTATTTTGTAAACTTTATAGATATAAATAACACACCAATGTTGGTCAACACTCGATCTACAGGCCTTCTGTTCTCAGGATTATTATATCAAACTCGCATTAGAAATAAATAAATGTTTATAATTTGTGCACAATATAAGTTATTTTACTTTAATTTATTTGTGCAAAAGAGATTGGTAGGTCTTAATAGGCCCATCCTTTTAGAACTCCGGAATAGAAAAATATAAAAGTTATAAAAATTTTGAAATATAAAATAAATTTTTATCTTTTAGTATCAAAGAAGCATGTATTTTATTAAATTTAACAAGAGGATCAGCAATACTTTTACTAGAAACATTAAAAGAAAAAAGTAGTAAAGAACCATTAAATGAAATTGGAGTTAAACATATAGATGTAAAAACCGCTTTATCAGTGCTGAATAATAGAATTGATTTAATTCATTTGAGCCCTTAATTTCAGGAAGGAAATATATTTATATTATTTATTAATTAAGTGATATTTTTGTTAAAATAATTTATATATTATTATTTTGTTATTATAACTATTTTTTCAAATTAAATAATGTTATCAAAATGTTTCTTGTTTTTATTATACCCTTAGTTATTATTCTGTCGTGATGCCGTGTTTAAAGCAAAAAAACAAAACAGCAGCGTTGTCTTCTAAAACACTTGCTGTTTTTTTTTTTTTTTTTGGTCTAAATACGGCATTAAACATAGTCTTTAGACTGAGAACTGAGGTAAATTATACCCCAAGTGGGGTGATAATGAAAATCTTAGAGGTAAGGAAGGTAAAGAAGGTTCAATAAACAAATAAAATTGTAAAAAAAAATTTTTAATGTAAAACGAATCTAAAAATTGTCTTGCTTTCAACTTAGGGGGTAAAGTAGGTATAATAATAAACAAACATATTTTGGAGTACTACTCTAAATAGTTCCCCGACCTTTGAACTAAAGATTTTAATAATATGTACTTAATAAAAATACGTTCATTACTTTACATTTTGAATTTAATGCGATTTTGAGTTTTCCAGGAATTACAGTTGAACGGTCGGTAAAATTAACATCCCTATTATTTGTCGTCCAGAAAAAAATTGGACTTCAGTCGTGAAAAGATACATAAGAAATAAGTACGCTATGTTAACTATAATAAAAACGTGGTTGAAAAGAATACAATTTAAGTATATAAGTATTTTATTATTATTGTAAATTTTATATTAGACATTAGTTAGTGTTAACAAATTATAAAAAAGCTATTTAAAAATGGTTGACAAAGATGTTAATGAAGATGCTGAACAAGCAACTGAAGATGTTTCTGATTGGGAATTACCTTTAGCATTTACAAAACCAAGACACATAGAAACTATAGAAGGAATAAATTGTTTGGCACAAACATGGAGATTGAAAGAACGGGTAATGCATTAAAATAAAATAACTATGCTAAATAACCTAACATTTCAACATTTTTTTCAGATGAAAACTGTTAGTGTAGCCTTAGTTTTATGTTTGAATGTGGGAGTAGATCCTCCAGATATAGTTAAAACTCAACCGTGTGCTCGTCTTGAATGTTGGATAGGTAACTGTCATTATATTTAATTTTAAGTTTTAAGTTGCGATAGGTTATATACTTACCTAAAAATCCAGTGTATTTGTTTACTTAAATCTGACATAATCATTCTTTAGATCCTTTATCGATATCTTCTACAAAAGCTCTTGAGGCAATTGGAGAAAGTTTACAAAATCAGTATGCACGATGGCAACCTCGTGCTCGTTACAAACAATCCCTTGACCCAACTGTGGAGGATGTGAAAAAATTGTGCACGTCTCTGCGGAGAAATGCAAAAGAAGAAAGAGTGCTGTTTCATTATAATGGGCATGGCGTTCCAAAACCAACTACAAATGGAGAAATATGGGTGTTTAATAAGGTAGTTTATTCTTATTACGTTCAAACCTCTTATATTTTGAAAGATAAGTATCTGTATTAGATTTAACTCATTCGCTGTCTTTCACGCGAACGTGTTAAAGAGAACAAACATCTCTATATGTATGTATTTTTTTTAGAATTATACACAATACATTCCATTGTCGATATATGATCTTCAGACATGGATGGGAGCACCTTCAATTTATGTTTATGATTGTTCAAATGCGGGTCTTATTGTAGAATCATTTAAACAATTTGCAGATCAGCACGAAAGAGAATATGAGGTAAATAAAAATTTATGTAAGGCCATCTATACTTTTAAGAAAATAAACAAAATGTCGTGACAGTTATTTAAAAATGTATAGGGTTTGTTGCTGTTTTTAACAGTGTTCTTTTGATGTTTCTGGCTGTAAAATACATACCAAACAAATTACTTATGTTTAAAATATAATATATACAATTTTGTGTATTTCAACAGCAATTAATTGCTGCCAATCGTGCTGGTTCTCCATCTTTAACTCCTCCACCATGTCCATCTTTTCGTAACTGTATTCAACTTGGGGCATGTTCAGAAAATCAAACTTTACCCATGACACCGGACTTACCTGCTGATTTATTCACCTCGTGTCTAACGACACCTCTCAAAGTTGCGTTACGTTGGTATGTGATGCAAGAAGATGCAAAACTTGTGCCTAAAATTACAATGGAATTAATTGATAAGTAAGTACTTATATACATAAATAATTACATAATATATACATATTTTTTATCAGCCACTATTTAATACAACAAGCGTACTGATTGATACTTTATATTTTTATTATAGCTGGTACGCAGATGTGATTTGTTCAACTTTCATTTAAATTTTCCTTTAATCCATAACTCTAAATGGTTATTGTTATGTGGCTCTTTATAGAAAATAATAATAAGTAGTATACAAGGGGAAACTAAAACATTCTCGGCCTCAAATACTTTTTGTTATCGCAACTCTATGAGTATATTAGGTAAAATTAAGTCAATAATCTCGAGAAATTAAATGATAAACGAGCAATTGCGATAGCAAGAAGTACCTCAGGTCGAGGACTTTTCACCCTCCCTCTTTGTATATCGATAAAGGAAGAAATAATTTGTTTTTTATTTAGAATTCCTGGTCAATTGGGTGATAGAAGAACTATGCTGGGAGAGTTGAATTGGATATTTACTGCTATTACTGATACAATTGCATGGAATACATTACCAAGAGGTTAGTCACTTAGTTTGAATTCTAGAATTGTTTTCTAGTGTAAATATTATTCTACAATTATTATAACTAACGTTTTGTTACAGATCTCTTCCAGAAATTATTTCGGCAAGATTTACTGGTTGCCAGTTTACTACGTAACTTTTTGCTAGCTGAACGAGTGCTTCGGAGTTACGATTGTTGTCCAGTGAGCAGTCCTGAGCTACCTTTGACTCACCAGCATCCGTTATGGGAAGCGTGGGATTTAACGTTAGATTTAGCACTGGCGCAACTTCCCAATGTATTGAAAGGAGATCCGTTTACGCATTCTCCGTTTTTTGAAGAACAGTTAACTGCTTTTGAAGTTTGGCTGAAACTTGGAGGAGAACAACGATCACCTCCTGAACAGTTACCTATTGTATTACAGGTATTTCATTCATAAAGTTGATATCTTTATAGAAATTAATATTTTTATTGTTTTATATTTTAGGTGTTATTAAGTCAAGTGCATCGGATGCGTGCTTTAGAATTGTTAGCAAGATTTCTTGATCTTGGTCCGTGGGCAGTGAATCTTGCATTATCTGTCGGTATATTTCCTTACGTGCTTAAATTATTACAATCATCTGCGAAAGAGTTAAGACCGTTGCTAGTTTTTATTTGGGCGAAAATTCTTGCAGTTGATAGTGTAAGTTACTTTCTTTTAAGTTTCAATTTTATGCTTTATAATTATTAATCTAATATTGATTTCTTTTAGTCCTGTCAGTCTGATCTAGTCAGAGAGAATGGACATAAATATTTTCTTGCTGTGTTACAAGATCCTTTGATTTCTGTAAGTATTTAATCTTAATTTAACTTTTCTGGATACCATTTTAAAGCTTGGAGTTCTATCTTCAATACAGTTTTTCTGCAAACTTTTTAAAAGTATATTTTATTTATTTTAATTTCAGAGTGAGCATCGCACTCTCGCTGCTTTTATACTCGCATGTATAGTTTGGAATTATAGCGCTGGTCAAAAGGCAGCACTACAAGGTGCTGTCGTGAGTGTTTGTTTAGAACAATTGAATGAACCCTGTGCACAGTTAAGACAATGGCTAGCGCTGTGTCTTGCCAGATTGTGGGACGGTTACGAACAAGCTCGGTGGTGCGGAGTACGTGACAGTGCTCACGAAAAACTGTATGTTCTTCTTGATGATCCGTCTCCCGAAGTCAGAGTGGCAGCAGTCTATGCGCTTGGAACGTTTATCAACTCTGTGACTGAAAGATCGGAGCATGCAAATACAATAGATCAACAAGTTGCTTTGACACTTTTGCAAAAGTAAGAAATAAATAAATTTATATGGATGTGTTGTAAGTTGCCGCTATATTTGATTACAGATGTAAAGAAGATATGAGTTGGTTAGTAAGACGAGAGCTAGTGTGTGGTGCACTTCACTGGATGGTAAGACTTTTTGAACCGGCCTTTATTAGTGTGGCAGCTTTAGAAGAAGGGAAAAAAGAATTGGCCGGATTTGAAATTGTCAATACCAATAATATATCAGGATCAGGTGGAATGCGACGAATCGGTTCTAGGTACACATTTAGTTTAATTATTTAAATATTATTAATTCTATATCTATAATTGATTGCAGGGATCGTTTAAGAGTGCTTTCTCCATCGAACTTAATGACAGGAGATAATTGTGATAATGAAAGATTGAAACGTGTGGCGAGTAGTTCCTCGATTAGTAGTTTGGGCGCAAACTCGAGTAGAGGTTCTACACTTGGGACGTCTCCCGTTCTTGCCTATGGTAGCGTGTACATGAAGCTGTGGTATGGAATGACCGTGTTGGATTCTGATCCACATCCTTCCGTGTCGCAGTCTTCATTAACCATCACCAACTATATACGTAATCAAGTAAGGTTACGTCATATTCTGTGTAATTTCTGTATCCGTAGTCAGGTAAAGTTACGCAATTTTTTTTATGTAGTTTGTTCAGTAGGTGAATATATATTTATTATTATTTTGTTTATTTTCTGCTTTCTGTAGTTGCTTTCTTTTTGATCTTGTCTTGTACTTATTATCCTTGACTTACGTTAAAGTTTTGTTCTGACACATAGGTCTAGACCAGAACCCCTTAATCTCTCTTTGTTATTTATCCATCACAGCAAAATATTTCATAAACTATATCAGCTGGAAACTTGAAAATTTAACATAAACCTAAAATTAGGTTATGTATGAAAGTATAAGTCTTGATCAGTAGAACTTGATCCTATTTTTATTTATTTTGTCTAACTCAAAAATGGCACAAGCAAAAGACTCAAACAGTCATTTCATACGCCCCCTTCCCTTCTATTTTGGCTCAAAAAAATCTAAAAACTTCACAGTAGTAGCACTTTAGTGATACCATAAAAAAATACTAATTGTAAGATTAACAAAAAAAGAACAAACACATTTTTTTGGTAATACAGCAAAATGTGTGTTTAAAAAATATAATTGTAAATAACCGTAAATATTGAAATAATTTTAATAATCTCTTCTAGGTAAAAGAGTGTAGTATCTTAAGAGATTCCGGTATAGAATGTCGACTGAACAGCAGCATGAGTTTACCCCCTAGTCCAAACAGAACAAGTTATTTATCAGGAGAATCTCCTCCAATACATTCTGGCGAATCACCGCCACTTACACATTCTGGAGATTCACCCCCCTTAATGAATTTCGGAAAGTCACCTCCCACAATGCATTCACCAAACGATATACATCGGTTTAATAGTAGGTTAGTATATACGCCAAAAAAATCATTGTTAATAAAAAATACATTGATTAATTCATTGTTGTTAACTTTGTAGATCATCACATCTCGCACATCGTGTACGAAAAGTAGTTCCTAATACAATTAATGAAGAGTCTTCAAACACAGTTGAAGAAAACAGTGAAGGCGGTCTTTCGAGTGGAAACAACAGTCGCAAAGCTTTAGTTACAACGCAGTATGTCTCGTGGGCTAGTAAACATTTTGCTCAACCTGTGATGAATAAACAGGAAATTGATTTTGATGTCGAATCACTTACACATCATGAACAAGAGTGGAGATATTTAAGGTAAATTAAATTAAATATTGATCATTTAGCTTGTATTCTCCCACCACTTTGATGTCGTTACATTTCGAATCGGATTCAATGCCGTTTTATCATTTTTACACCAGAAATGCAGCTTTACGAAGAGATTCCCAAGAAGAATATAGGCGAGTTCGAAACGGGTCTGTAAAAGTTGAATCACAAGTTTTCACATCACGAAGTCCACATGCACCTTCAACACTTAAATTTCATCCGTATGATAATCAAATTGCTGTTGCCGGAAAAGATTATTTTAGGTAATGAAGTTCTTTAAATTCTGTAAAGACATGTATGACATAATGACATTTTCACAGTACATGGGACTGGAGTACTGGAGCAAAGCTTTGTTATTGGCAAAGTCGAGGTACAAGAAATACAGTAACAAGAATCACATCAATGGAGTTCATAAATGGGCATGATATTGCTCTACTGATGGTAGCATCAGATGATGGTACGATTAAAGTATGGAGACCTCCAACAATCGGTGCAGCTTCTGTACACACTAAAGAACCGGTACTTGTGACTGCATGGCAAGGTCTTATCGATATTCAACCAAACGCGAGGTAACTATATTTTTATAACCTTGATATGATTATTTTGCTAAAAAAAATACCTGTATTGTTTTGTTGAACAGATCATCGTCATCAGTAGGTGTAATCGTCGGATGGGAACAGACCTCCCAAACAGTATTAGTAACCGGTGACGTTCGTTTAGTCAGATTGTGGGACGCCGAAACGGAGAGGCGTATTTGTGATATTCCGACGGGGGCAGACAGCTGCGTCACTTGTCTAGACAGCGATGGTGGTCGGCTAATAACGATTGGCTGTGGAGATGGATCTGTGCGCATGTTTGACAGGAGGTTATCTTCACATGAGAGCAGAGTGATGACGTGGAGAGACCACACGACTTGGGTTTTAGCTATTTGTTTGCGAGCTGATCACGATCGTATAATAAGTGGCTGGTAAGTTTTTTATTTTATACTATTTGTATATGCATTATGAGCGCTTTATTTTTTTTTTTTACAGTTTAAACGGTGAAGTTAGAATTTTTGATGTTAGACAAAGTGTTCCTATTTCTACATGTCAAACGTCACAGGGAATGACAGCAATGGCTGTTCATCATAACGCAGATACATTTGCTTGGTAATTATATTAATTTTTATTAAATACTAGTTTCCTGTTTTTTCAACCCTATTTACACAAAAAATTTACCCCATATCACACAGAAAATAACTACTACAATAATTTCATTACAATTTCTCACAGAACTCTAAGGTTGAGAAACACTGGTATATGATATTACATATTTTTTGTTTTTTTATAGTGGTTCGATGAATCAACATATAAGTGTATATAAAATGTCTGGAGAAGTGATGAACATAATTAAATTCCATGAAGGATTTATGGGATCTAGAATAGGTTCAGTAAGCTGTCTGGAGTATCATCCACAAAGAGTTGCGCTGGCAGCTGGTTCTGTAAACTGTTCAGTTAGTGTATACTCAGTCGAACCAAAGAGATGACATAGCGGTGCTCTTGGTTTGTTAGCTGCAGCCGCTAATGTTGCCTATCCACCTCTACAAACCGGCAGTGCTTAAGGAAAGTATCCAGATATTTAATGAACGAATGTGTGTAACTAGTTATTATTTTAAAATATAGTCAATATATATATTTTTTGGTTTAGCTGAATTTGCCCTTTGATAGTTTTTGTTTGTGTTATTTGACGAGCTAAGTTTTTGTATTACATTGTGTAAAAAAGTAGTGATAAATTTTTATTAACAGTGTTACAAATTACAAGAGAGGTTTATTTTATTGTACAATTTTAAAGTATACATATATAAATGGTATGTTTGTAGCTTTTACCACAATCTATAACTGCTTTGTATATATTATTATTATTATTTTTTTATAATTTTAATAGAATTTGTTTTTGAAGGTTAATACATTTACGTGTCATCAGATATTAAATAAAAACTTATTTAGAGTAAAATCTTTAGACAAGGAAAGATATAGGACTCATAATACATTACCTAGCGTAGTTACCATTTTGAATTATAATATTAATTAATAAATGTTTTATATTGTCTTTAAAATTATTTCAGTGATAATTGATTAACAGAGAAACGTCTATTTGAAACTATCATCTCTCTTACATATCAAATTCAATTGTAATTTAAAGCATATTTGTATATTATAAACTTTCAACTAACACCTCTGCGATATATTAATGGAAATGACATTTGATGAAAGATGGCTGCCATCAAGTTTTGGTAACAGTTTTGTATACGGACTGGTATTGGTTGTTATGTATCCATAGTCTTTCCTAATCTAAGGTATAAAAAAAACGATATTTGACCCCTGAAATATAAATTTGTGTTTAGTGAGAATATTTTCTTACAAAAATATATTTGTACATTCTGTTATAAAATGATTAAATGTATATAACCTTCAATAAAATAAAATTCATGCAATATTTATGAAATATATTTAATTTAAAACCGTTTTGACACATGCTTAATGCAGTTTAATGGAAAGTGTAGTATTATAATACAATACTCTATTTAATTCTAGTTTATTATTTGTGTTGTAATTGTTTTACATGTCGACAACACTACATTTTTAATATATACGTATCACATTTTACCCCCACCTATCAAGTTTTTGTTATAATGTTCTGCAATTTGATCTACATGTTAATATCGATATGATTTGTTGATCATTGAACTGTGTATTTTGTTGCGTTGTGTTATTTATATATTCTAGTATAACTTTATTATTTTTGTTGTCGACAACTACAGACATTATGTTTTTAAATGTATGTCACAGAAAGATTACCTAAAGCGCTGTCCAACTTTATTTCATTTTTAAAATTTTAGTAGGTTGCAACTTGGACAGAGCTGGCCTAATTTCAAAAATAATATCTTTATTTTATTTTAAAATTAACATAAAAAATATTTCAAAAGATTATACATTTTTTATTATTAAATATAATGTTTCAGTTGATAATATCAAACCCACTGTTTATGAATAGACAAGCACTATATTTGTCTAGTGCCTGGTATTATAAAGAAATTAAATAAAATGTATTAGCTTTAAATGGAGTATCAAACTTATATGACAGTTCCGTGGCATTTATTAATATTTTAGCGCATGCAGTAGCGTAAGTAAAAAAACAACGGTATTAAAAGAGTAGCTAGAGTGTGTTTTAGTAAATTGAAGTATTCTAAAAACAAATCCATAGATAATTTTATGTATTAAATTTGTTTATAATAACGGGCATTGTTCTTATATACAGTGAAATCTCCTGGTAACTTTCCTGGTGTAAATATTGTATCCTTATTAAGAATAACATTCATATTTTAAAGATGGGCTGTGAAGCATATTATTCCAATTGTGCATTAGAAACATCCTTTATGGAGAAAACATCTGCTAATAAAGATGTTTGTGAGGATAAATTTCACTGTATATACATATACATAATTTAAAACAATAATCAAACTATATAAAATAATGTTGTGTCATAGATTCGTGTAAAAAATATAATGCTTTATACAAATCGTTATACAATAATATAAAAAAAGTGCTACAATTAAATATTTGCCATATAATAAATATTTTATAATAGCTTGGCTGTTGGTAGTTGTATAGCAATAGGTGTATTTTTATTTTAGTTATTAAAAATAATTAAAATTATTGTTAGGATTGTCTTCTTTTTTTATTTGCAAACTAAAATAGTATTTTACATTTGTATATGTATTATTTCACTTGTAATTTTTAACTTCCCAACATTGGGAAGTTATTGTAATCGGTCCAAAAATCAAAATCAAAATTTTCAATATATTTTTATGTTTGACGTGAGTGTCATTTTTTTTCTGCACAAAATCTCACAAATAAAAAATGTTATTGACTTTGTTGGGGTGCCATTCGACGTGAATATGATCTGAAAGAAATTTCATCGAATTCGGTCTAGCCATTTTTCTGTTAGAACAGACTGCAAAAAAGTAGATTTCAGAATTTCTTGAAAAAGGCTTATCAGATCTAATTTGTTTTGGTGGCAATCGATACTTTAAAATACTATGAAACCTTGGATATAATAATAATTAAATAATTTAATCAATTTAAAAAAATTAATCCAGATGCGTATTAAGTGATATTTTATGCCCCTACTGTTAAAATAACATATTCACATAAACTATATGGAAACAATAAATAATCAAAATTCAAGTATAGATAGTCATACCATACTGGGAAGTTAGTTGTGTGGACCTCAAGGTTTGTTGTATTATCTATTTAATTTGTATAACGCAGAGTAAATACAGAAAAACAAACATGCCAAAATAAATTTATCTACAAATAAAATACATGAAGATAAAAAGGTCAGAAATGCATGTAACATGTAACATAGGTATTCAAAAATGACAATCCTATAAATAATTATTACTTCTTCAATGCAAAATATAGGAAGCAATATAACCCTTCTCATTTAGAAACGTTATAATAATAAATTATATTTTTGGTCACAACTAAATGTTTATTAATTTATTGTAATGTGAACATAATAAATATTATAAATATTGGCTGAAAATATAATTTTCAAAATTTTTGTTATAAGTTAAATGTAGCCAACCTTACATTGAACCACAAAATTCATATTTGAAATAAAGAACAAGACAATAAGTTTAATAATCCTATTGATTATAACAATATAATTAATAAGAGGGGTTGTATTTTAAAATTGTGTTCAGTAAATAGTCAACACTTATTATTTTGCCTCAAAAATATTTATACACATGTAAGCTAAATTTAAAAAAATTATTTATAGAATAATTAATATATATAATAATCTTTTGTATATTATTTTATTAATTCTCTTGGAAGAAGTGATATTTTAAAATGAAATTGATACAATTATACAATTAAAAATAATTTACACCTTAGTATAAATATAAATAAATTGTACAGTAGATTCTTGATTATACTAATAAATACTTTACAATATGGAACAATCAAACCGATAAGACAATATAATCTATTTTACGGCCATTGTTAGCTACTGGTTATTTTTGTAACATACCTATCATTAAAACAGAAATATTATATTATGTATAAAATAATTCAGTATCTACTGTATTTGTTAGTTTTCAAGGTGCTACTATAACGTATTATCTACCAGCACATTTACTTTGAAATCTATGTTTTGGAGTCTCGAAAACAGGTACTGTTTCTGTCCAATAGCGTGAGTTAGGTTATAGCCTAGAACGGCAGATTTTAGAGAAAAAACAAAAAAAATATTTCAATAATATCTATTATGACACATTTATTTTTTTCAATACGTTATGTTTTTAGTAAGATTAATAAGAAATCGATTGATACAAATATAACTTCCCATTAGGAAGTTATTGTAATCGGTCCGAAAATCAAAATAAAAAATTTCAACATATTTGTATGTTTCAAGGTCACTATAGTATATTTACACTATTTTCAGAAAGATGTGTGTGCGTGTCATTTTTACGTGCACGAAATCTCGTAAATAAAAAATACTATTGACTTCGTTGGGGTGTCAATTGAAGCGTCTTGATGTGAATATAATCTGAAGAATGGATTTTTTGAAATTCAACCCCTACGGGGGTAAAAAGCTGTCTAAAAGTTGTTTTTTTTTGGTCAAATTTATTTGAAACTGAGCATAAATATTCTACAATACAAATAATGAAACATGTATTTCAGTATTTTTTTTGTTAACGTGCCTAAACAGCCATTAAAGGGGTGAAAGGTGAAAATCATCAAAATTTGAATTTTAAATACTAATAATGGAAACAAATGCAATTTAATTCAAATTGTTAAATTAGTTATTCTAAAAATGTATATTATATTATTGACATTAGGATATTAGAAAACTAATATTCATAATACAAAGGCGAGTTTTATTTCTGACAAATTCCATTAAAATTTTTTATACACATAATAAAAAAATTATTCACAAACTATATAGAAACAATAAATAATCACTATTCAAGTATTTATAGTCATACCATATTGGGAAGTTGGTTGTGTGGCCCTCAAGGGTCAAACCCATGGCTTGTTTCCTCCTATCATAATCCATGCGGTAAATGGTTAAGCAAGCAGTGGTATAAATTTTGGGTTATAGACTCCAAAGCACAGATTTTAGTTAATACAGAGAATATTGGTGTTCCCTGTGAGATTTGTCAAAAATCACGTACAATATAGTTGTTCAGAATAGAGTTGATGCGCATGCGTGACTAGAACATTTTTACCATTTTTGTTTATTTTATTTGATAGAATTATTTAAAAACAGTTTGTTATGGCAGAGATAGAATCCCCATTTTTATCTAAAGAGAACTAACCAACCCAAAACTAATCAACTCGATTTCACCCCATAGATTGCCCTAACCAAGGACAGTTAACATGTTCATATTGTTAGAGCATCAACTCTATTCTGAATAACTGTATACGTGGTTATTGATAAATTTGACAGCGGACACCCATATTCTCTGTATTAGCCTAGATTTTAAAGTAAATGTGTTGGTAGATATTATAATTTATACATCATTTTCAATCTGTATAATTTTTATTATTGAACACTACAACTGACGTCATTGGTCATATGTAGATTTTTACCATTTTATTTATTATACGTATGTATTTCTAAACAGCTTGCTTTTACTAGAAAACAGTGTAGTTTCTTGGTCAGTTTAAACTAAATATTTACACCTTAACCACAATAAAACAGAAATTATGTTGAGTGGGGCACTGTTTTGTTGTTTGCATTATGGAAAGAGATGTACGTTAAATAAGAAATTAAATATTATTTGGACGATACATTTGGTTTTTTAATTAAAAACAACAAAAACTATAGTTGACTGTGTCGGTGGTTGTAGTGTTAATAAAACTACATTTAACGGAACTCCTATTATTGCAACTAACATTAGTATTAATTAAATATCAGAATTTATAATTAATGTAAAAAATGAAGTCAAATCCAACAACTAATATATTTTTTGAGAAAAATTGTAAATATATATTTTGTCTCATTGTTATTTTAAATAATTACACATTATATTATGTATATATATATATAAATTATAAATATTTAGAATTGTTTAAAAATGATAAATTTAAAGCAATAGACAATATTTTTTGATTTCTTGTTAGCCAGATGTATGAAGAATCCAGTTGTTTTATTTTATTAATGCGTAGATCTTTTAAAAGAATTTTAGCTGTATTTTCGTAAAATGATTATTATTCATAAACACAAAAATGTATTTGAATTATATTTAAAAGTTTATACAATGCTGATCAAAAAATAAAATTATTATTTAATATTACGACTTGATTATTTAAAAAATGTATTTGGTGAAAAGGCGTTAACTTGAGGCATCATCAGGAATAACTTTAAAAAGTTTGAGGACATTGCTATAATAGGTAGGTATATTAATTAATAACAAATTTCATGTTACAGAATACATTATATTAATTCTTATTACATATTATGCAAAATGACATACATACATATACATTGCAAAAAATATGTAGTGATTTTATGAAAACATACCAATTTATTAAAATATAGACTGAATTTTATTATAATGACTTTACAAAACAAAGAAATATATATATTTTATGCACGTTAAACAATAATGTAAAGCACACAGCTCAGCAAGAAGGCGTATCATAAAATTTTGATGATACGTAAGTATTTGGTCTCGAGATTTATTCTGCAGCAGCCAATGCCACAACTGTAAAGCGTACATCATTTGGATCCCTTTCAATGTATTGACGACAAACTCTAGCTGCATCTTGGACAAACTTATCATCAGCTGTTGGTCCGTGATTAATAGGGAAATCTTTTCTTCCATCTAATTCATATAGACTTCCATCAACGTGAACGAAAGCAATAAAATGATGATTGACTGGTGCACTCGGTTCTGGAGCTTCAGTCTGTCCTTGTAAAGCGATTTCACGATGAGTGTTGATTATCCCTTCAGCATTTTGCAACAGATTACCACGTTCATCTGGGTTTAATTTCACAGTGTCATCCAAGAATTGTTTTAAAGGTCCGTCACCTAATTGAATTTTATCCGTATTGTTCGCGATGCTATGAATTAATGCAATTGTTCCACAAGCGTTTTGAACAATTTGCTTTAAGAAATATACTTTAGGAGAAACTGTTTGGCCTTTCTCTTTTATTTCAGCCATTTGCTTGCCGCTGTATTCTTCATGTTGATCGGTAACTGGAAATAATAAAAGGAATGCTACAGTTGGCCTTGGAATCCAAGCAAGAGCATCATCTTCTAATCCAAACACATCAGTAACATTCCATTTTACAGGTACACCTAATTCTTTCAGATATGTATTCATAACATCTGGGTTTGATTCGAGTGGAAGCCAAGCCATTGTTAGTACTGAAACAATAAATAACAATACTACAATGAATATTGAATGTAGAAAATTGTATAACGTATAACACAAACAATATTAAATAAAATTCTGCATTGAACTGTTTTGAAATAGCATTAATGGTTGTGTAATTTATTAAAAGTTTATACTTATACTTAAATAAGGACAATAGCATAAATTTTATTAGAAATTAATGTTTCATAATATAATTATTAACCGATATATTATGGTAATCTATATTTAATAGTAACACAACATTAGTAAAGTTACAAAATCAATCAATATACCTACATGTATTTAACAATTTTGATGTCCTTGGTTTTACTAACTATCCATTAGAAATACATACTTAATTAAATTACACAATTATTAAAATGAAATAAAATCTTTTGTTGCGATTCTACTAATTATAGATTTAAGTAAAGTAGATGTTTTCAATTCTTGTTCAGGTATTTTATAAGTTTTTTTAATTAACTTTTCATTTACATATTTAACAGATTTAATATCAACAATGGTTCCCTTAATCAATGATAATATACTTTCTGTATTAGAATCAGTTCCATGCTTTTGTATAATAACTACTACTATGTTTGGTTCAGATTCATCGAGACCAAATTTTTGAAGACTTTGTGAAATATTTTTTGACAAATTCAAATTAAATAAAATTTCAGAATAAACAGTTTTTGTTGTTAAATGACCAAATTTTTCACTCAACAATGCACGATTAGCAGCTATTGCTATTTGAAGTGGATCTAAAACTAAACTTCTTTTGATGATAGCACATTCTAACGAATTATTAATTAGTTTAGAACGTAGTTCAGTAATATTTTGTACTTCTTCAAATGATGCTAATATTAAATCTGCTGATAAATCAGAATCTAATTGTAAAGTAACAGTTGACATTATAAGGTTAGAAAATTACCGGAATTGATTTGTTTCCAAACTCAAAAAAACTATTTTATCTATTACTTCTACAAACACTTCGTTGTATCCGAACGGTATTTATAATGTATTTATTATGTTAAATAAACAGCAAGTCACTTTTTAGGAAACATTAACTTTATTACATGTAAAAAACCGACACGACCGGCATTTATGTTTCATATAATTGAACGTTTTTGTTTATCACATTTCAACGTTAAAAAAATATCGGTGTCTCTTTTCTACACACGGTGTTAGCATGAAATAATACATATTCAAATAATATACGGTTTATAATAGTAGTTCTCAAACTTTTTCACGTAGAGGCAATCAAAAATAAAATTTAAAAATTCACGGTATACGGCATCCTAGTATCCTTATCCATTTAAATTTTATTATATCAAATTTAGTGTAACAAAATTAGAGATTTATATATAAAGAATCGTAAAATTTAAAAATTCATAGCATCTTTGTAACTCTTCTGGTGCCCACCGTTTGTGAATCACTGTCCTATATAAATATGAAATTGTTTTAATTAAATTTAAAATTTATGTAATTTCCCTTCATTACCCTATAGAATACATGCTAATTTAATTAATATTACTCTGATATAATTATATAATTTATATTCTATATCATACATGAATTATTATTTTAATCCTATTCTAATACTCATCAATATACCTACATATTATATACTTTCATATATTTTATTTTTTCAATTAATTTTTGTAATGTATAATTCACAAAATCAAGAATTTAAACGGCAATTAAAGTTCAAACATTTTTCTAATCCATATAAATACGGAAGGTAAATATAACAAAAGATTGATTTAAATAAAATAATACAATAGCGATGGGCAACTTAAACATAAATTTAAACAGTGCAAAATATTCTTTATTTCATCATTATAGATCTTTTGTTAAGCCATTGCCTCTTACCTTTTATATAAAATAAAATTACTACAAATCAACTTGACAAAGTGCACATCAACTTTTTAGTCGAAGTCACCCATCACAAATATACATATCTAATTCAATTTCAGTACGCAACACTATAATCATTCATATCATTGTAAAGAAAATAGAGTTATTATTCGAAAAATTAGAAACAGTGTCTTTCAAAAAAGAATATTTAATCAAATTCAATGTTTAGAAATAGAACAAAAAATTGATGAAGTCGTTTTCAAAGCATCGCAAGGTTGTTACAAGGAGCATACAGTAGATAGAGCATTATTAAGAAATAAGTGAGTGTTTTTAAAGACATATAATATTTATATTGATACAATAACTTACTTTTCACATGTGGTATTATTAGATATTTTTTTGGCGAAGGCTACACTTATGGATCTCAATTAAGTCAAAAAGGACCTGGTATGGAACGATTATACCCAAAAGGTTATATCGATGATATTCCATCTTGGGTTGAATCGCTGATAATCAAACCCCTTGTATCTGCGAATATCATTCCCGAGGGTTTTGTAAATTCCGCTGTCATCAACGATTACCAACCAGGAGGTTGCATAGTTTCACACGTAGATCCTTTACATATATTTGATCGTCCAATTGTAACTGTTACTTTCATGTCAGATGGAGTTTTAAGTTTCGGTTGCAAATTTTCATTCAAGCCGATTAGAGCGTCTGAACCTATACTGTGTATACCATTACAAAGAGGATGTGTAACAGCTTTAAGGTACATGCTATTAAAATCATTTAATAAGACGAATTAATGTAACTAGTTAATTTTATTTTTAGTGGTTACGCTGCAAATTCTATAACTCATTGTGTACGTCCTCAAGATACACCTTTCCGAAGAGCAGTGATAATATTAAGACGGGTGTTTCCATGGGCTCCTAGACTTACAATCGAAGAAATGAATGATAAAGTAAATTATCATAATCAACCAAATACATTCCAATTAAATACTCAAATGCACAAGTTAACTGACATTGATTCAAAGAAAAGTAGTTATTATAATGATAATAAAATTGTATACAAAAATGAAAATGAAGTTCAAAAATATGTAAATAGTTCAGAATTTCATAAAAATAATGCAAAAATGTTTCATTTTATGAAAAATCAAAATGTAGATTGTATTAACAAAAATAAACGTGTTAAATATGAAGATGATAACTGCTCTTTTAAGCGTAGAAGAATAAATGATATATAATATAATATGAATTATATTAATTAATTCCATTAATTAAAAGAAATATTAAATAAAATAATATTCTGTATTTAACTTATTTATTTGTATATGGTCATTAAAAACATTTATATATACAATAATAAAAATTGTTAATTTATTTATGTATATAATAAAATCTTAAAAAATATATAATGTATTTTACTTTCTTATACACAGTATAACAAAAGTATTCATTTAAAAATTATAATAATAGGTAATTTTATAAAATTTTAATTCAAACAATATTAAAAACATTAATTATATTATTATAATTCTATAAAATAAATTCAACAAACTATTTTTTAGCACAGCACAAATATTATGGTTTATCAATTTTGTATTTTGAGCACCGTATAACAATATACTTTCTTGAAAATCACGATTGTTAGGATAGTGCAGAGATCAACAATTTAAATCAATTTAATAAAATAACGTAACAACCGTGAGATATCTCAGTTTACTTTATTTAATTAAGTAAGTCACACTGTTTATTAAAAAATGCTGTTAATAAATAGTAGTCATAAATTTTCACTCAAGAACTGAATAGAACTCACGATTTACTTCTTTTTATGGAGTATTTCAAGTGCAGTTGACAGTTAGCTTTGTTGTTATAACACAATTTGGTACTCTGAAAAAAGATTTTATTTTGTTTTTGCTTGCGAGAAAATTCTTTATATCATGCAGTAAACTGTCAATTGTTAAAATAATTTGCAGCCCCCTTGTTGTATCTTTCAAGATTTCTTTCTCTAAAAAAAATAAGGAAATATCTCTGTTGCTCGGGAGGGCTTAGGCACTATCCTAATTTTCCAACTGTATAACCTTAACAATTCAGAAACAAAACACAGTAGATTGTTTTTTCCATTTAACTATTTTTTGACTTCATGTATACAGATCGGACTTAAAGCTATAAATACTTTAATCAATGTGTACTAAGTTAATTGGAATTTTACCGTATTTTAAATGAAAGACTGATCGAATTATATATACGTATATACGTATAGTTTTATATTCCATTATTATAAATACAAAAGTCAATGTATTTAGGTAATTCTTTTTTGAAAAAATTGCATTTTAGAAATCTGACAACCCCGAGTTACAGAGAGACTAATCACTTCTAAATACAATTAAATAAATATGGTTTTTTTGAAAGCAAAAGACCAATTACTAGTAAATACTTGAAAGTATTAAAAATATTATAACCTTTGTAATGAATATAATTAGATAATAAAAATACTTGTTTTATAATCAATATAAAATTATAAATCCCAGGTTTTAACAACATTTATATCTTATTTTGATTCTTATTAATTGTACCCCCAAAAATCTATATAGGCACTGATTTTGCATCAAGTGTATACCATTTGAAATTATAGTAACTAGGGTTGTAACGATAACATCTACACTTATAGTCTATGTTCATCTGTGGGGAAAGAAAGATAAAAGACAAATAACACATTTCCTAGCATTGTTACCATATCGCTCCATAAATCATTGGCGTATCATTCAGATTTTAAAATAAATATCAACTGTTTTGAATTATAAAACTAATTAATAATAAATATTTTATATTGTCTTTAAAAGTATTTCAGTGATAATTGATTAACAGAGAAATGTCTATTTGGAACTATCATCTCTCATACATACTAAATTCAATTGTAATTAAAAGCATATTTGCATATTATAAATTTTCAACTGATGCCTCTGGGATAATATGCATGGAAATGACGATTGTGACATTTAAGAAAAGATGGCCGCCTTAAAATTTTGGTAACACTTTCATATACGGTCTAGCATTGGCTGTTATGTATCCATAGTCTTTCCTAATCTAAGGGGGATATGATTAACAAGTATATTTTGTTGTTATGACATCTTCACTATATACTAGCAGTATTTACGTATATTTTAGTTTGAAACAAACATAACCATTAAATCATTTCTATGAATTATCCATCTAGCTTATTAACGCTTTTTCATTGTCCACAAATTACTGCCTTTAATTCATTCACTGAGAAATAATCAAAACTATCGTAATGTGAATTTACATATTAATATATTTAAATTCTTTGATTTATTTTTCAGATGGCGAAATGAGATCTACTAAAATGATAATGTATTATGAATTATGAACTTACCCGACAGGTCAATAAAATTGTATAATATAATGTATCACAATATGAATTAATAACAGTCCATTTCATTGATATCATTGTGTTCGTAAGACCTTAATATATCATCTAAAATAGAATCCAAATCACTGCTGCAGTGATTAATCCATCTCGCCTTTTCTTCTACCAGCGCTTTAATGTCTTTGTTTGCAATAAAGCTCAAGAAGGCATCGGGAGTCACAGATTTCAAATGTTGCAACTTAACATCCGTTTCCATCATTTCACCAGTTTCTTCGTGTGTCGATTCTATTCTCACTTGATTTTTGTAGACCGTACTTAATAAAGTAATGTCATCTAAATTGACTATTGATTCGATTATTTGATTTGATTTATCAGATGACACTGTATTGTTTTTCACAAGATTTGATTGATTTTTGATATTAGATGTATCCCATACGGCATTTGTTGCTTGGCAATACTTATTTCTGTTTTCGTCCATCATGTTGTACTTTTGTAATATTTGGCTTAGTTCTGTTAGTATATCAGCCGCTGTTTGCATTACAGCTAAATCACAGTCGTCATGAAGGGCTGTCAATAAAACGCCGAGACATGCATTATTTGAAAGTTGTGTTAAAGCTTTCATTAATCTGGATAGTATCTCGCAAGCGGTCAGTGATACTATCTTCTTGTGCTCTTTAGAAAACGTTACGCTTGGAAATAGACCATCTATCATTCCTTGATCAGATAACTGACTATTGATTACTTTATCCCAAAATGAGAGCGCATTTACTTTCACTTCCCAATGAAGATCTAATGTTGCTGCTGATGCCATTGTAGCAAAAACTGCATCCATCATTGATTGCGGTATTTTTTGGTTATCGTACAGTTCTCGCATTAAAATCGCAGCTTCTTTTCGAACAATACCTTCCATTTCATCATGCAGTATTGAAATCATACTTGTCTATATAATAAATAAAATCGTATTTAATAAATTTATAGCTCACAATATTATGAAATACTTACAGTTAATTCTTGACATGCAAGACATTTATCCCAACAAGATTCGATTTTAATCATGGCAGTGATACATCTTAATGCAGTCGCTCTCACGTAGCTTTCAGAATCATCTTTTGCCAAAGTTATTGGTAATCGGCATAATTCAAATTGTGAAACCAAGTCTTGAAAAGCTAGAAATTCTAAAACAATTGATTTGTTAATATTATAAACACAAATAATTTATTTCTAATATACGTACTGCATTCAGATATTGTAGTAATTGTATACAACACTTCTAAAGCACTGTCGCGAACTTCCCAATGCCTGTCATGCAATCGTTTATGTAAAAGTGGAGCTAAACTTGGCATACAGTAACCTTCCATGTTGTCCACTAGTAATGCTAAGTTTGGAGGCATAAAATTCTCAATAGCTAATTGGATTAACTGAAGTGATTGTACAACTAACTGAAATTAAAAAATAAAACATTCAACGTTAAAATATAAAGATAACATAATAATAAAACAATCACTTACTCTTTGTGATAAATTATCAGAGTTGAGCAAATCAACTGCAAATGACATTAAACAAAGTGTTTCAACACTTTCTCTCCATGTGATTTTGAATTCTTTAATAAGAGTTGCTAATCCATATAAAATCGATGACATAATTCCACAGTTTTCAGTCAATAGATCTTCTTTCAACATTTTCTTTTTTAATGAAATTGATACATTTTTAAGTACATAAATCAATGCCTGGAAGACTATGACAGCTCTGTCACGATGTAAATATTTTCGCATTTGCATTATAACGTGTACCGCATGTTTCCCTACATCGCTTAGATTGTCTTGTTGCAGTAACTTGTCTCTTAGGGCATAAGCTAATCGTGTTGTTTGTTCACATGATATTTTAAATAGTTTATCGATGTACATTTCTAGAAATTCATCTTTATTTTCTGTGTACAATGGCCGAGTTGGATGGAGAGAAAATATTATTGGAATGATATGCAATACTGTTAACTGATTCTCAAATACAAATTTTGATTTAGATTTTTTACAATCTAAGTGTTTTATTCGTTCAGCGATTCTTGTCCAATATACATGCGTTAAATGAGTAGCCATTAAAAATATTTTAATATTTTTTGTCAGTAACAAATTCAAGAGAGTTATCATTTTCAAACCAAAATCTTTGACCTCTTCAACTGCAATTTCTTCAGAGTCAATTTTTTTCCCTTCTATTTGTGAAAAATATAAAAGAACAAGAGCTTTAACAACATGTCCTTGAAACTGTTGGTCTGTAGAAACATTTAATATTTTCCATAATTGTGTATCGATATTATAATTATTGAACATTTGAGATATTTTAAATCTATATATTTGTTCATTTATATCATGTACCGATTCTAGGAAATATATTAATAATAATAATGTTGAAGTAAGATTGGAATGTAACAGTGAATTTTGTATTTCAGGTATAACAGAATTGTTTTCATCTAATGAGAATGTACTTAAAGGTTCAATAGCATACTGGAAAACCTGGATGCAGAAATTTTCATCCATTTCTATTGATTTGGAAAGCAATCCATAAACAAAATGATGTCCTTCTTTAGTTACATACACTGTATTATTTTGATGACAGTACTCTATGATATGTTTCCATCTTTCAGTTTTGTGAATCCATTTCCTCCCGCTCTCATGGTTTAAAAATGATGCGAGCATCTTTACATATCCAAGTTTTACTGATGGATTTGGATCTTTGTTGATTTTAAGTACATTACAGAGGCGTGTATATGCATTTAAAATATCAAGTTTTAGAAATTGGATTTCGTTCAGAGATACAAAGCTGCATAGGTGCAATGTAAAAGTTTTTACAGATTGACTCGGAAGTTCTAAAGTAGTTTCCCATGTTGTTACAGCATTATCAATCCAATCAAGAAATATTGGTAAATCAATAATCTTTTGATCTGAAACTGTTAATAGTTATTAGACGTGTTTATAATATTTTTAAATATTTTATTGTATACATACCTGTATTGTTTTTTCCAGATAAATGAGATAAGAGAATTTCTAAATAAGCATCATTAGACACATTATAGCCTGGTTTTAGAAATTCATTTAATACTTTTTTCAATTTTACTTCGTACTGTTTAATGTTTTTATCCATTTTTTATTAGGTATATATCGTTTTATGGCATGTTAAATGAAAATATAGTTAGAAACGGTGCTCGTGACGTAGTAAATGTTGACGATGTTTATCAATTATCAATAACAAAAATGATAAATTGTGAAATATTTACTTTTTGCCGCTCGTCTGTATTATGAACTATAATCAACCACAACCACACTACTTATACGATGACGAATTCCATACACAAAACGTATTCCACGAAATGGTTAATACGGTTAATACCATGAAGACCACAAATATTTACAAAGCTCAACCACAGGCCCAACAACACTGTCGTATCGAAAGAAAGATTGACAAAACAATATGTTGAACAAGAATAACACCATGCAGGTGATATGATGGAATAACATGAAGTTGTTGACTAATGTCAATTATAATTTTGTACCAACAGTATGAAAATAATGAGAATTTAAAAGATAAGAAAATGTAAAATACATATTATATGAATGACACATAAATGAATGATTATTTTGATATCAAATAATTTAAAATATCATAAATAAATTTGTTGAATAAATATTTTTATAAAAACAAATATAAAGCATATAAGCTATATTCATATGATTTGACCGGCACCGTTTGTAAATATAAGTAATTTTTGCTACTTTTCTCTAACTAATGAAAAATTCAATACTTTGTCTTTTTTTACACGGATTTATAATGTAGGGGTGAGAAAGATAAAATGTTTTCTATTATGATTTTTATGGTGCATCTGCATCATTAAAAACTACTCGTGATTATTGTGCTCGTGATGATAATTTATCCAGATAATATGTATATTTATTTTTAAATGATTGGTTAAAGTAAAATGTGAAACAGAAACAATATAGGTAATTTAACTAAAAATAAAATAAGATATCGTTTCTATACTGAAGAATTGAATTTCTTTACACAATGCCTGTTAGTAAATATGATAAAAAAAGGAAAAGACGGGAAGATGACATCGTCGTGGATTGTTTTTCAGAAAGCCCTAAAAGGTTTGTATATGAGTGAAACACCCATATTTATTTCAATATAATACTGTTTTTATTTAAATCTATTTCTCTTTAGAACAAAGGTCCATGCTCAACGAAAATTTGCACAAGGAGCTGTATTATTAAATACAAATATTACACCAATAAAAGAACCTGAGAAAGAAAAACCTAAACCACCTGAAACAGCTGTAGAATTATTACCTTTGAAACGCCCAAATACAGAAGATTTTCTTACATTTTTATGTTTCCGTGGTACTTCAATTTTGCCTTCACATTTAGATTTTTTTAACACTGCCCTACCGACTGAATCAATTGACGAAACATCAAAAGATGAAACATCGGAAAAATCAGAACTTGTTAAAGATAAACCTCTTTCTAGTCATTTACCAGATAGACCATTTGTTGCTTTCGGAGTTAGAAAACACGCAGATCCATTTGTAAACAGTAAATTAGAACGTAAAAGAAGACATGCTTTAACTGTACAAAGTTTGAGAAAAAGATATCAAGATAAACGATTAGCTAAAATCCGTGCTATTGCTGAAAGCAAAGTGGGCAGTAGCAGCAATGGTGCTACTTTTACAAATAAGAATTTTATCAAAACAAGATCATCATTACGAAATACAACTACAACAAGCACAAATGTTAATAAAATACCTCTAAATTCAACAAAAAGAAAATATATTGTACTTAGAAAAATGTGTTTACGAAGTAGATCTAGAATTGTTCGTACCGAAGTTATCACTCCTGTTAAAAGAGTGGTGAAAAATGTCGCTCTGAAAAATGAAGATGTTAGTAAAAAGAAAAAGAAATTAGAAATATCATCTGATTTTTCATCAGATGATGAAAAACCATTATTGAAAACTGTTACAAAAGTAAAACCTATAAATAAAAGTTCACAATTGAAAATAGCTAGAAAAACAGCTTCAATAGTTCCTAAATCAAATGTATTTAGAAAAACAGCATTAGTTAAAAATAAAGTAAATAAAAGATTTACTAGATCCAACCCTGAACCAGAAACCGCAGTTTCACAGCGACCAACTAGAAAAACGAAAGAAGCAGCCACACTGTATATGGAACTTCTTGGGCAGAAACTTGTGTTAGATCCAGAAGTTGATGATGATACATTATCAATCGATAGTTTTCCTGAGTTACCAAATGTAAAAAGAGCAGAACAAAGAGAAAATGAAATAAGAGCCCAATCTAAAAACAGAATGATAACAAGAAATAATCCAGAAAAAGATAAAATTAATAAATCTAACAGTGGTAAATTAAACAATATGAATAAAAAACTAAATCAGAGTAAAGTCGCACAAGCAAAAAATAAAATTACATCAAAAGTTATCGAAAAGAATTCATCAGATACATTAAAAAATAAGTGTTCTACTAGAAATACAAAAAAAAGTGTTACCGAAACGACAAAACAGATTGCTTCTGCATCATTAAGGAAAAAACCACTAGAAGTTCAAAATAAAACTCAGATCATTAAGAAACATTCACATGAAGTATTAAAGAAAAAGAGTTTAATTCAAACATCAAAGAATAGTTCTACTAAACTAGTAAAGAAACAATTACTTGAAACATCAAAGAGAAAAAGGCAGGAAATGTTAAAGAAAAGAAATGAAAAACCACAGGTTAAAAAAGATATTAAAAAGAGTGAATCAGTATCTGATAACAACATAAAAGATCTCCGTAGTAGAAATGTGAAATTTGAAGAAAAGATCAAAATACAAAAAGAAATTTCTCCTGTAAAAGGGAATGATACTAAACAAAGCAATGAATTTATAGATGTTAAAACTACTAAAAATATAACTGATAGCAAAAATGTTTCAAAATCTACAAAAGTATTAAAAAATGAAAACGAGCTTACTGTACATCAAGAAAAAAATGAACATAAAATCATATCTGTAGATACAACTGCAAAAATAAAAAAGAATACAAAGTCAACCAGTGTGGAAAATTCAGCTGAGGAATCTAAGGAAATAAAGAAAACTGAATCAAATTTAGATCAGAGTTTTAGTGATTCTGATGAGGAGCCATTAGCAACAAAATTAAAACCTGAAAAAGATACCGAGGAAGCTAAAAATATTGTGCAATGCGATAAGAATAAAAAATCTATTAATAAAAATAAATCTTTGAAAAATATAGATATTAAATCAAAATCATCTGTTAATGTTTCGTCAGAAAATATTAACGTATCTTCAGAAGAAAAACAGAATAAAATCGAACGAAACAGATCTGTAAATACAACATCAGCAGATCCAAACTTTTTGCTTTCTGATGACGATGAAGAAAAGTTCTTCCATGGTTTTGTAAAAACAGAAGCTTGTGCCAATGTAAACGATACATCATTTCAGTTTAAAGAGGAGAGTCTATCAGATTCAATGTGTAAAGATATAAAAGATATAGAACGTAGATATGGAAAAGGAAAAGTAAATATGTCTGCTGAACAAATTGAAAAATGGTTAAATGATGCAGATAAAGAAATGAAAAAAGAATCCTTAGAAAAATTGATTCAGAAAGAAGAATTGTTAAAAACACAGCAAAAAATACAAGATGCGATTGCAATTTTAGATAAATCAGTCACAGAAAATACAACTGAATCAAAAAACTTATTAAAATCAGAAAAATTAATCGATTCTTCAAAACATGCTAATATTTCTGATCGAAAAACTGTCTTTCAACAACGCAGACCGATTATTAATAAGTCGAAAGAAAAAAATGAAAAAACACCTAACAAAAATGCTTTTTCACCTGATAACGAAAGCAGTGTCTACGCATTCGAAGCAGAAACAGATGCACCACCTGTAAACACTCCGTTCCGTCACCATTGTCGACGTTCCTCGAGTACAGTGACTTCTAAGTCAGAAGATGAATCTGCTAAAACTGAAGACGAACTTAAAAAATCTCCTTCGAAATTCCGTTTCCCTACTTTACTCAAGCAAGACGGAATCAAATCCGACAACAAACAAGTACAGTTAACATTATCTGCGGATGATAATAATTGCGCGTCTATAGCAGTACAAGTCAACTTAGATGGAACTACATCCAAACAAGTAGCCATGAATTCAAATATAGATTATCCAAATCAAGCAGATGCTGGAGATGACGGTGAACTATTTTATATTCCTTTACAGAATGGTCCAGAAGGATCTTCAAACCAACAAATTGGTGTTTCAGTTAAATTAGATACAACTGGTGCAAATGTCATTATGCAAGCAAAACTTGTTACGAAGCCAACAGGAAATCAAAACATATTCCCAATGAGCAGAATGTTATTACCTCAAACCAAACCATCAACATCCATGTATCCTCCCATCGGGACAGTACAACCATTCCGAACAAAACCTTCAGAAACTGTAAAACCATTACCAAAACCAGCAACTAAAACAACTGCCGACCACACGCAGTCGTGTGATGATACAAAATCTGATAAATCAAAACCAGTTCCAACATCACCCAGTACATCATCATCTTCTAGTGCTCGTTTAAATAAACGTTTAGTAAAAGTAAAACTACGTCAGCCAGATTCTCCAATGTTAACTGCTACAGTATCTGCTTTTCCAAAACAAACAGACCCTGCACAAATCGTTAATGCACCTTCATTTTATCCTACTGAAAAAGAATTCCAAGATCCATTGGAATATATTGATAAAATACGTCCTTTAGCAGAAAGTTTTGGTTTATGTAGAATTGTACCACCTACTTCTTTCAAACCAGAATGTAAAATCAGTGATGATATGCGATTCACAGCGTACAATCAGTATGTTCATAAGATGCTTCATCGATGGGGTCCAAATGTGAGAGAACTGACAGCTATAAAAAAATATTTAGCAACACAGAACATTGCTCTTTCACAAGCACCATGGGTATGTTTTATAATATTATGTATGTAAATTATAAGATTTCCCTTCAAAACACCAATATTTTTTTTATATTATTTATTTTTTTAAATTATTAATTTATACAAACAAGTAAAATTTAAAAGTTTTTACTTTCTGATAACAATGAAGAAATGTTATATTCATGGTTTTGTAAAAACAGAAGCTTGCAACAATATAAAATATGTTAATATGTCTGCTAAACATATTGAAAAATGGTTAAATGATACTATTGATTTACATACAAGTAAATATTTATTTATTTTTTCAGATTGGTTGTATGGAAGTTGATTTACCTCGTTTGTACCAAACAGTGCAACTATTAGGAGGTTTAAAAGAAGTTATTGAGAAAAAACGATGGCCACGCGTAGCTGAATTAATGAGAATTCCAAAATCAGCTCAAGATCGTCTGACAAAATTAGATGATATTTATTGTAAATATTTATTGCCGTATGACACCTTATCTCCTGGTGAACGAGAAAAATTATTGAAAGAAGTTGATACAGATTGGGAAAGACACTGCAACAACATGTCAAGTCAAGCATCTAGCGATGAAGCAAATGATTCTGATGATCTTGACGCAAACGAATGTATAGTTAGAGGCAGGAGCATAGCTTTAAACTCGTTTTATAGAATTGCCAGAAACACAATGGCTATGTGGTTCAAATCTCTAGAACCTTCGGCAACAGATGTTGAACAAGAGTTTTGGAAACATGTCAGCGATAGAACTCATCATTTGTGTGTTAATTCAGGGTCAATTGACTCAAGCAGTTATGGATATGGATTTGCTTGTTCAAAGAATAGTCCATTTGCACGTCACCCATGGAATTTGAAAGTGCTGACAAATAACAGCGGGTCGATTTTACGATCTATGGGACCGATAATGGGTGTTACTGTACCGACAATACATGTCGGTATGCTGTTTAGCGCTTGCTGTTGGTACAGAGATCCTCATTGCTTGCCTTGGATAGAGTATTTGCACACTGGAGGTAGCAAAGTTTGGTATGGAATCCCAGACTCTATGCACTCTGCATTTCGTCAAACACTGAATAAAATGATTCCTAATTTATGTCGTAAAACTTCAGTTTGGTTACCATCCGATACAGCCATGATTCCACCGAGTCTTTTAGTAGAAAACAATGTATCTCTTTGCCGTATTGTACAAGAACCTGGCCAGTTTATTGTAATTTTTCCAAAAGCATTTACATCAAGTCTGTGTACCGGGTATACTGTATCAGAAAGTGTGTTTTTTGCCCAATCTTCTTGGCTCGACGAAGCGGAAAAAATATTTACTGAACTTAAAGAAAGCTGTGAACCGTCTATGTTTTCATTAGAAAAATTGTTCTTGAGTATTGCTGTAGATTCTCGATGTAGTCTTGATGTTTGTAAAAAAATATTTTCTGGTGTAGAAAATATCATTGTCAAAGAATGCGCAGGACGAGAAAAATTAAAGAATTTAGGTTTGATTGAGTTGGAGCGCTTACCGCAATCTAATAAAAAAAAGAAAAAAGCAGACACGGAAGGTGAATACCTTTGTGAAGTTTGTAGAAGTAACTTGTACGTGTCACTTGTTGCTGAGTCACAAGATGATGGAGTATATTGTTTACAGCACGCAGCCGAATATTTAGAAAGTAAGAAAATCGAAATGACAAATTGTAAATTAATGTATTCTTATAGCGAAGAAGAACTAAATGATATTGTTAATAAACTCAAAAATCATATTGATACTAAAAGTCAAAAGAAAAATTCTAAATAAAAATTATATTTTTCTGATAGTTTCACGAAAGTAGCCATTTAAAAAAACATCACTCTTTTGACTAACAATAAGTTCATATGAAATGTGGACTGTGTAATATATATAAATCTTTTAATTTTTTATTTATTATTATATTCAATTGATTCGATTTTTAATGTATTAATTATAAATTTAAGAGTTGTGTAATAATATACCGGGTGCTCCATTTTAATTTCCTCGGGTCAATATCTCGGAAATTAAGCAAGATGGTGAAAAATATTTTGGATCAAAGTTATAGCATTTCGAGGGGAACATTTATTGTTGCTATGGATTTTTATAATTTATGGGGTAACATTTTTTTTCAAATGGTAACCTGTAATTTTTATTGCAGAATCATAATTTACGAAAAAAAGCAACTTTTTTTTTAGAAAACATCATTTTTTTATGATATTTAGCAAAATTAACATAAATTTCTGGATTTTCAATAATTTTTTACTCAAAAACTAAAAGAAAATTACAAGAGGGAAAAAAGTGCTAGGATTTAGACATGGATTGTTAAAAATTTGTAAGAAATAAGA
Organism: Sialis fuliginosa; assembly: GCA_961205875.1. Classification (NCBI taxonomy): domain Eukaryota; kingdom Metazoa; phylum Arthropoda; class Insecta; order Megaloptera; family Sialidae; genus Sialis; species Sialis fuliginosa. The sequence continues at coordinate 12,487,903 of OY540809.1, read as the reverse complement.
TTGATGTTTTAAAAAAAAAATGTTTCCTATAAAAGTTACCTATAATTTCTTGTACATTACGAATCTGCAATAAAAAATGCAGGTTACTATTTGAAAAAAAATGTTACCTCATAAAACCCATAACAATAATAAATGTCCCCTTGAAATTTTATACCTTTTGTTCAAAACATTTTTTACCATTTTGTTTAGTTTTCGAGATATTGGTCTGGGGAAATTAAAATGGAGCACCCGGTATATGTTAATGATAATTTCTGGGTAACTCCATATTCTGTGTTGCCTTCTTGGCGATGTTTTGGTTGAAACCTACCGGCCATCTTCAGGTTTGATCATATATTTGAAGCTAAATTAATGTCAAAGAAGACAGAAGTCAAAACACAAAGCTACTTGGAAATCATCGTCAACATCTACAACAGCCCACAGAATACATCACAGCAAATAATATATTACATATATATAAAAGTTTTATGACAAAATAATGTAAAACGACTATTACATATTATAGTCTTCCTTGAAAATGTCGGTGGTCCATTAAGTGTGAATAATCCTAGTCGATTTATCTCAAATATACGTTCAACTCAATATTTACACTGGTATTTCGAAATTCTGACACCTAAACTTATAATTTTTATGTATGCAAAACTTTTCTGTTGTAATTGATGTAAATTTTTTTCAAGCTTTGCAGAACTTACTAATTATTTGTAGTAGGTACTCTAAGGCAGTCTTTCTCATCAGTCCAGTAACAATTTGCAAAAAAAGTACTAATTTTCAAAAAAAATGAAAAATATGATTATATAACAAAAGTTTGGGAAAGGCTGCTTTAAGGAAACACAAAAAGCAGTTTAAGAAATGCTGCTGTAGATGATAAAGTTGTATCATAGTAATTAAATATGATAAAATTACATCGCAGCTAAAGATACTTAAATTAAAATGTATTGTAGAATATTGTTACACGTAGGTCTTTAAGTTTGTATTTAATGTGAATAGAACTAATGAAATTTTAAAACTGTATTTTGTAGTGTAGCAGTAACTTGTACTTTAACATATTGCGATACATATTTCTTGCCGAATCACCAACAAGCAGACAATGTGTTATCGATGGTTCAAGTGTTACGTACATTATTAACTGCTACAATTTTAAGCTGGAAACAATTAGTGCCAATTAATTTTTAAATAATTTTAAACTTCAAGATAAGTAATGTTATTAAGTATGTATAAAGGAGAGAAGTGAGAGAGAAAGAGAGTTAGAACTTGACAAGTTTAAAATTATTAAATGTAATTCTACTTACGCATATATTAATTTTAAATATATTATGCTTTCATTAGAAAGCTTTTTGTAGGTTTCATGATGAAGAAATCATAATTACAGTGTATTAAAATTGTGATTTTATATTGATAGAATTTTTGTAGACATACCAGAATATTCATTATGATTATTTTATTTATTTTTATATATTATTTGTAACTATATTAAATGTTAATATAAATAATATTGGTGTTTTGTGGATTATATGTATATTTTTATTTTTAAAATGTTGCTTACTGATATTTACAGCTAACTGTACAATAATACTAAAATTTCCATGTTTCGCAATATTCTATACTATTTATTACCATTGTTCTTTATAAAAAGAAGTAATCATCAGGATGAAAAAATGAAATACATACATGGAAGTTAATTTTATTGTCTTTCTTCAGTTAGGTATATAGTCCAGCAAAATTTTACCAGTTATTATTAAGATATGTAATGATGTGTTATATGTGTGATTTTTTTAAATATAATTTCTAGATGGAATTGTTTTTTATTTTCCTTATTCTGTGTATCTGTAAAACTAATTGAACTCTAAAAAAACTTCTACACATAGATTTTGATGTGTTTTATAGTTTAGGAAATTTTTTTTACTTGTGCAGCTAATTTATTTACAGTTCAGCTATTTTGAATGATAGCATATTTATAGCACTTTTCAAGGAACATGGCTACCAAAATTTATAAGTAATATAAAACTGTCAAATAAAGTTTACTTTTCAATAAAATATGTATTTTCAAGATATTTTTAATAACAAACTATAAGATTTAAGCAATTATGAATTCAATAATAATAGCATTTATCCTTAATAACAAATGAAACTTATGCCCGGTATAAAGAATTTACTTGAGTGCAAATTCAAATTAGCTTCCAACTAACGCTATCTGCTAGGTATTAAATATAAATGACAACCACTGATAGATGTAGCAAATGAAATCGTACATATAATGACTTTGACGCAGTGACTTAAAATAAGTGCTGCCAAATCTACCTTATAAAAAGCATAGCATTTACATTATTATACATTTATTACCACTGTTTTAAAATATCGAAAAATTTCACAACAATTTAACTCCCAGTAGATAATTGGAAGCAAATTTGCATACAAATTCTTTATAATCCTGGGCATTAGAAAATTGATAAAAAGGCAACAATAAAAAAAATTCAATACATATATAGAAAAAATGTTTATATTTGCATTGTTTACTAAGGTGTTTATGTAGAAAAAATAGTAAATGCACTAAAAAATTAAATTATAACATCTATATATAATATAATATAAAAATATATTCATTATATACTATCTATCTCTATTATTTAAAATATTAAATAATATTTGTGTATCACTTCCTTCGTCACTAGTGATACTGATCACATCAAGTTGTGAATCCATTAATGGTTCTTTCATTTCCATATTGTACGAATATTCATCATCAGAATTTGACGGTGTTAAAACATTTGAAGAAGCTGTTCTTATTTTGTGATAAATATGACTAGAAATCCCGCACAAACACAATATTAAGCCTACTATGTTAATACTTGATAATTGATCACCATTCCATTCTACTGCGAGGATGAGAATAAACACTTCCTGAAATGACAAGTGCTAATTAGAATGTTTATATGGTTTCAGGGTAGATAGCAGTGCCGGATTAGCCATGTAGCAGGAGTAGCGAATGCTACTGGCCCCGGGGCTTAGAAAAAAATATCTCTACCGTCTGATGGTTGATACAGGGTGTCCAAATCTATAGCAATCAATCATTTAATTTAGGGTTTCAGATCTTGATTTGATTTTATTGAAAATTTGATTTTTAAAGCTCGGATCTTTAATTTTTTTAATCGATTTTTCTAAATTTACCTACATTAAACTGAGAAAAGTTTGTAAAAGTGGTGTGTTATTATACATTCCTCAAAAAAATTAAGGGATAATTAAAAAAGCAAAAAAAATACTAATTTTCAAACAGTTATATATATAATAAACACAGTTATATATACAGTGCGTTCACGATGAAAGGAACAAATTCGTTTAAAATTCAGGTAATTATTTTGTGCAAAAACGCTCGGACCCGTCGATTAGTATTTTTAGTTGCGGATTTTTTGACATAAGAAAATTGTATACAGGGTGTCTCAGGAAAAACATATGCAGTCATCATTGATTTTTTTAAATGGAACACCCTATATATTATACCATTTTTGAATTGTGCGATAAATTCTGAACACTTTTTGTACAGCATATCATATCTCTAAAATCGGTGGTTTTTGGAATAATGACGTTTGAAAATTGACATTTTGAAATACATATAAGTCAAATAAAATGTTCAAATTGAAAAAATAAACTTTGAACATTTTTTTAAAAGCCAACAAAAACATCCTGGTATTGCAAAAAAAAAGAAAAAAAGAAGAAAAAACATTGAACTTTTTTTTTTCCTTTTTTTTCTTTTTTTTCTTTTTTTTTTTCTTTTTTTTGCAATACTAGGATGTTTTTGTTGGCTTTTAAAAAATTTTTCAAAGTTTATTTTTTCAATTTAAAAATTTTATTTGACTTGTGTGTATTACAAAATGTCAATTTTCAAACGTCATTATTCCAAAAACCACTGATTTTAGAGATATGATATACTGTACAAAAAGTGTTCAGAATTTATCGCACAATTCAAAAATGGTATAATATATAGGGTGTTCTATTTAAAAAAATCAATGATGACTGTATAAGTTCTTCTTCAGACACCCTGTATACAATTTTCTTATGTCAAAAAATCCGCAACTAAAAATACTAATCGACGGGTCCGAGCGTTTTTGCACAAAATAATTACCTGAATTTTAAACGAATTTGTTCCTTTCATTGTGAACGCACTGTATATAAAATCTTGCACTTTATAATTTTTGAGGGGGTGACATTATTGATTTCCACCCTGGGTGTCACCCCCCCCCCCCTCCTCCTAGTGACGCCACTGTCAAGGGCCTCTTTATAACATTTGCTACAGGCCCCATGCTGGCTTAATCCGGCACTGGTAGATAGGTATGTGTAGGGAAAAATCCTTATTTTGACAACGTATTCTTAATCAGCAACCGCCAAAACCACTTCAAGTAATATTTTCGTTAAAATCAGAGAAATCTTTAATTTATGATAAATTTTCAAAATTAGGGAGTAAAAAATTTAAGTCCGACGTGAGTTTCGAAATTTTGAGCTTCATTAACTGGACTTACTATTATTTACTATAAAAATACTAGTATCTAGTGTAAAAGGTAAGTCTATGTTTACGAGTTAACTCATAAAATTGGCAGTCAAAGTGTTACAATGTGTTTTAATATTCTTGAGGTTGAGAAAATGTTTCAAGTTCAAAAGTGGTTTAAGTTAATATGTCATACATAAGTCAAATATGTTTTTATTTACCTTGAAAATTCCAGCAATTGACAAAGTTAAACTAGATGTATGTGCTACAACCAAGAATTCACTGAATTCCATCCAGAATGCAATCAATGCACCGCATAATAATTTACTTGCAGTTATAAATAGTAGGTGCGTATCTGTGTATCGGAATAATTTGCAACTACTAATTAATGGTAATGCTGAAACAAATACATGTATATGTTTTTTTTTTTGAGTTTATATAAATGACCATTTTTGTAGATTGTATAACAGTTTTATATCGAGATTAGGTCATTAAATTAGAAAAAAACATTTTTTAATTGAATGTTTCAACCTTTATTATCCATCAGTTTCTTAAATTCAAATAAAATGTTTAAATTGAAAAAATACACCTTAAACATTTTTTTAAAAGCCAACAAAAACATCCTGGTATGGCAAAAAAAAACATTTAACTTTTTTCTTTTTTTTATTTTAACTTTTTTTCTTTTTTTTGCAATACCAGGTTGTTTTTGTTGGCTTTAAAAAAATGTTCAAGGTGTTTTTGTTCAATTTAACCATTTTATTTGACTTGTGTGTATTTCAAAATGTCAATTTTCAAAGTCATTATTCCGAAAACTGCTGATTTTAGAGATATGGTATGTTGTACAAAAAGTGTTCAGAATACACCATATAATTCAAAAATGACATAATATATAGGGTGTTCCATTTAAAAAAATCAATGATGACTGTATATGTTCTTCTTGAGACACCCCGTATACAATTTTCTTATGTCAAAAAATCCGCAACTAAAAATACTAATCGACGTGTTTGAACGTTTTTGCACAAAATAATTACCTGAATTTTAAACGAATTTGTTCCTTTCATCATGAACGTACTGTATATAAAAGAACTAAAATATATATTTATAATTAAATAAATAATAATTAAATAAATTAGCCTGTTTAGTACTAGTTGACAATAAGTGGATAAAGATAATTAAAAATTAACAAGTAATTTGATAACAATATTATATATAAAGAAATAGTTATTATAATATACAGGGTAACCCATTTTAAATGAACACCTCTGATAACTTTTTATGGTGAAATGTTATCAAAAAACTTTTCAGATAAAAGTTGCACGGTTTGGAGGGGGATATAAACGTACTCGGATGATATATTATGTTTAAGTTCTTTTATACAGGTTGGTCCGGTTTGGGATACAGATATTTTAAGAGCTGATTCCTTGGCTCATTGTGATTAAAAAATTGTACAGAAAGGTGGAGTCTATCTTCAACACCCTCTGAGTTACAGGGTGTTTAAAAATTTTCTTCAGAGTAGTACTTACAAACAAAGAATATCTCATAACTTCCAAAGTAACGTAACTAGAGCAACCACAATGAGTCAGTTTCATAGGTAATTAACTAATGTATTTTTCAGTTTTAGCCAGTTCAGAGTTATTGCTCATCAAAGTCAAAAAATATATTTATTTTTTTGAAAATTTTTATGAAAATGACATTTTTCCCCAAAAGTATCTATAATATGTGGTATTTTTTATCATTATTTTGGTGTATCATAATATTACCTACAAATTCACTACACCAAGTTTAGACCTGGGTCTTACAGTTTTCCAATAATAATGATAAAAAATATCACATATTATAGGTACTTTTGGGGAAAAATGTCATTTTCATAAAAATTTTCAAAAAAATAAATATATTTTTTGACTTTGATGAGCAATAACTCTGAACTGGCAACACGGTTAGCAATAAAGCTAATACTGAAAAATACATTAGTTAATTACCTATGAAACTGATTCGTTGTAGTTGTTCTAGTTATGTTATTTTGGAAGTTATGAGATATTCTTTGTTTGTAAGTACTACTCTGAAGGAAGTTTTTAAACATCCTGTAACTCAGAGGGTGTTGAAGATAGACTCCACCTTTCTGTACAATTTTTTACTCACAATGAGCCAAGGAATCAGCTCTTAAAATATCTGTATCTCAAACCGGACCAACCTGTATAAAAGAACTTAAACAAAATATATCATCCGAGTACGTTTATATCCCCCTCCAAACCGTGCAACTTTTATCTGAAAAGTTTTTTGATAACATTTCACCATAAAAAGTTATCAGAGGTGTTCATTTAAAATGGGTTACCCTGTATATTATAATAACTATTTCTGTACAATTTTTTACTCACAATGAGCCAAGGAATCAGCTCTTAAAATATCTGTATCCCAAACCGGACCACTCTGTATATTAGATTATAAAATTGTTATCAAATTACTTGTTAATTTTAATATTTTACAATTTTCATATTATGTAAACCATGTTTATATTACTTTTTAGAAACTGATGAAGACTAATAAAGGGCGAAACGTTTAATTAAAAAATGTTTTTTTTTAATTCAATGACCTAGCCTCAATATATAACTGTTATATATATATTTATAAATAATTAACCCTCGAATGCAGTCTATCAAAACAATTTTTAATTATTAAAAAACAGAACAGAGGAAAATATTGAATTTTTTATTCTAACCTTCAAATATAATAGCAAATGGAATTAAAGACAGTATCATCCATGGCTGTACATGATAAATCATATCAAAAGGATTTCGTAAACCATTCTTTGACTTTTGAAGCAATATCTGAGCGCACGTCCATCTCAGTCCTGACATGAACGATGCAATTAGAATTAGAATAAAGCCTTGTAAATTGAACTGTGTTGATTTGTATGTAAACATTATAAGTCCTCCGGAAATCATTCCAACAATTGTAACAAGGGACCAAGACTAAAATATTTAAAAAATATGAATTATTAATCATGTATATGAACATATTATATATTAGACACTTTACGCACTAGGCGGTCAATAATTTATATTGATTTAACATCAGTTACACAGTCGAGTGCGAAAGCGCTTTTAATTTAAACCAACATAAATTGTTCACTGCCTAGCGTGAAAGTAGATATTCTTAAATGTTTATTTATTTTTTCAGATTTTTGTCTGTATTATCATTATACACACCTTTTTCTCAAGTTTCAAAATAATCGCACATCCTAATATGAATATTATTGTAGTTGATTTTGTCATTGTATACCTAAAATTACAAATAATTAAAGATGTACAACTTATATTGTATATACAAATCTAAATAATAAATTGAAAAAGCGTAATTTTTTGTATTTTTCTCTTATAATGAGTTGATAAGCCACACTAACTAGTTTTACCATCAAAGGGGTTTCTTTACCCCCCTATAGAAATAACTGTAAAAATTATTAATACTTACAAAGATATTGTAACTAATTCTAGTCCCCAATTTGAAAATCCTACATCGATTCCACTTGTGATACCAGTAGGAGCTACTCCTTTTACAAAACTTCGCCAATTTAACACAACTCGTGGTTTTTTAGTTATACATCCCCACACTTCTCTTATTATTTTAGCTAATAAAAATTTTACTATCAAATGGAAGATAACAATAAAAAAGGGATAGTGAAAATCCTAGAAATTAATTCATAGTTTATAATAAATGAAAAAGATTTGAATTGGGGATATATTCTCACCTGTAAAAACCATCTTTGATAGAATGTTAAGCTTATTGATGGTGTAAAATATAACAATATTAAACAGACTGTTTTTATGGAATTACGTACACATAGCGGACTACATTTTGTCCTACGTGTTTCTAATATTTCAGTCTCGTTTTCATCACAAAATTCATCTTGATCCCGATTTTTCACAGCTTCGTATTTCGCTCCCATACGTGTCATTTTCTCTACCATTCTTTCATCGTGATTAATAATGGATGTATTTGAAGAAATACACATATAATTATGCTTTATAATTTGTTACATATTTTTAATAATTCCCCTTTGAATAATTAACTCAATATTTGTGATTTAAACACTTGAACATGTGAACACACAGAACCCAGAACATATGTCAAAGTTGTTTTTATGTGTTGCCATCTATAAATAGACAAGATAACAGTCTTATAAGTGACAGAATTTAAAATCAACTTTTTATATTTTCTGAATATCGCTAAATTGATGCGTTTATGATAAAATGTTTAAAATATTTAAAAAATTCAATCATCAAACAATTAAAATAAGAAAATATAAAAATAATATATTTTTTTAAGTTTTAATAGGTTATAGTATAAATGTAGCTGCGTTGAAATTATTTAAATTACATGTAGATATACAATCAATAAATTAAGAATGTATTGTTCTTATTATGTTAAAATTGATAATAAAAAATTGAGGTTAATACGAAAAGTCCCGACGTCACTACTATTAAAAATCACGTGATGATGTGTTAGAATAGAGTAGAATGTGCTGTATCTATTGAACATGTCAGAATTTTTATTTCACAATTATTTAATAAAAACAGTTCGTTGTGGCGGAGATTGAATCTCCGTTTTTATACTATATTAACCGCCTTTTGCCCCAATAGATTGTCCTAACCAAGGACAGTTAAAGTGTATATTATTAAAGCATCAACTCTATTCTGAATAACTACATACGTGTTTTTAACAGTTGTGACATCGGGACACTCAGATTCTCCGAACTAGCCAAAATTAAAAATATAACAGTAAAATCATTTTAAATATTATTTATTAATTGAAACATAATTCGTAAATTATAAAATGTCTTTAAAAATCCACTATCTTCTTTCTCTTGATCCGTTTCTATTGACACCACCTCTACCTCTTGAACTACCTTTCTGTTGAGATTTATTTCTCGGGTCTGAAGAAAAAACATTAGAAGGACTAGCGTTTTTCACAGAACTAGTAGCATTGTTTTGGTTTGCTGGAGGATTATTTTGTATTAAAGATAACCTTCCAGCACCATTATTTGTTCCATTATTTAATGCTGTATTATTAGTCGAAGCTGTACTAGTATTAACTAAATGCGTTCCTAGTAATGGATTTGGTTCACTCATATTGAGTTGTTCATTAAAAACCATACAAAATTCGCCAATTTTTTGAATATCACCTGTTTTTCCTGTATATAAAGTTAAACAATTACGCCAAACAGTAGCATACCCTTTAGTTATTTTAACAATATCTCCAGGAGATAAGAGTTGTCCTGCTTCATCCCATATTGAAGCATTCATACATGCTGTTTGGTCAGCTACTTTAAAAGTCCGAACTTCTCGGTTTTCTTTTGTTAATGTAGGATGGCCCACTTCCAATACAATAAACACTACGTTAATGTTTTTATAACCAGCCCGTATATCTTTAATTTGAACAAATTCCATTCTTTGGATTATGAAACATGTAATATACTTTGACTATAAATATAAAGTCATAAACTATTTCTCTCTTGGTTACGTTGACAGGAAAAAGCTAAAAAGACAATAAATTCCTTATAATAAAAGTTGCGAAAATTAAATGACAAATATTAATGACAAACAGTTTAACAACTTATTGTAGAAAAATATCTCCATATTAATAACCATAGATATAAAAGATAATACAATGCCAAGATAAAATACATAAATAAAAACAGCGCCAGGTGACTATATTTATGAACTAAAATTAAAATGTGCTAAATTTAAATATCCTCAATCACAATACACAAGGTGCTATTTACAATTTCAGATACATAAAATAACTTTTATAGCCTTACCTTTTTTTATAACTATATTTATATATAAAATTATTTATAAATAATAACAGCTTAATTGTGTAGTCAGAAATTTATTAAAGAAAAAGTGATAGCGTTTGAGTCAGATTCATCCTCAGGCTTTTGCAAAAATAAATAAATTGAGACAGATGTTGTAAACACATGTAGGTGTATTATATATTATTATTAAATTATTTATATATAATATATTTATTTGGATGTCCATAAAAGAAAAAAAGTACATACAATACAAAAATAATACATATTATCATATATTATAAAAAATGGCCCAATGCATTTTATTTTTTTTAAATATTTTTTCTCAATTCCTTCAAAATTTGAAATATTATGACCTCATAGAGATATAAAATATATAAGAGAACGTAGATTGACAGAAATAGAAAATATCAGATAGATTTGCTCTATTGTCAACAATGATAAGACTATTTAAAAAGTTTGTTGCGGTGGAGATTGAATCCCCGCTTAGAAAAAAAATAGCTGTGCACTGTATTATTAAAAAATATGGTTGTTAACTTGGTCTATCAAATGTATAATAAAAGTATTATTTTCTAATTAATACTGATTTTTATTTGAAGCAAACAACTTTTCGAATACAACAAAACTTACAAGATAATTATAAATGGTAACAACTTACATTAAATGTTTACAGTAAATGATAGAAATATTAAGTATAAAAATATTCTATATAAAAATATAAACTTTATAACAAATAAAGAAAACAATTTATTAATCAATAAAAACTTTACGGCCTGGCATGTTTCTGTTCAATTTTAGACATACCTTCACGATTTCTGCTAACTTCAAAATAAGAATTAATTGTATTTTCACTAGCTAATGCCTTCAAGAATTCATCATCATGAGTAATAATTATAAGTTGGAAATTAGAACTTTGTTCACGTTCAGAAACAATATTAGTTAAGGCTTCACTGAGAGCTACAACATTTGCTTTATCTAAATTAGTTGTGGGTTCATCTAACGCCAATACACCGCAAGCTGCACTGAATGTTTCGGCTAGAGCTAAACGTACGATTATGGAAGCTAACATTCCTTGACCTGCACTACAACGTCCTCTCATATCTTGCTCAGTATCTCCTTTTATTTGAACAAGCTGTAAGAATATGTAAATTAGACACTACTAAGAAAATCAATATTTTTACAACTAGGCTTTATACCAAGGTTAGTATATGTATAGGTTGCCTCATAACTTTTTGACCAATCAGCGGCTGCGTGGGGTGACGTCACCCTGAGGAACCTTCAAACGTTATTTTATATATTAAATTGTTTTCAAATTATTTCGAATTTTTGTATATTTGTATTTAAAAAAAGTAAATATTATTGTTTATTACAGAAGCACAAATTATTACATATAATATTTCTTCATAAAAATTTAAAAATGATGTCAGAAATCAATGCTTAAAGAAAATACATTTGTTGGTTACACATAAAAAAACACTTGTTTAAAACTATAATTTATAATAATAAAATAATAAAAATTTAGATTTAAAACTCAGTACACTGGCAATATCAAATGAAAATATTTAAAAACAACTTACAATAAATCAGCTTAACTAAAATAAAGAGTAAATATAGTTTGACAGCCATTTATAATGTCAAAGAGTTCCTCACGATGCCGCTCCCCGCACAGTTATGAGGCAGCCTACTACTTTACTAACCTTGGCTTTATACTATGAATTTAAATGAGGCCGTTAAAAAATACAGATTTTTATCTTTCTTTAAGATACATTCATTTACATGGTTTGAATCTTGTTGACATTTCAATTCAACGTTATTTGCACAAGTTTAATTTGTTAAAACTAATAATAAGGTCAGTTGGGGTATTTGGGTCCAGGGGGGGTAATTGGGCCATAGATCTTTTCCTAAAAATTAAAATTAAATTCTACTATTATATGTATATTTGAAGATTGTATATTGTATTATAAATAAAAAATATTTTAGATATTATTATAATTCATTAGTAGTTCTCAGGCAAGTATAAAGTTAGAAACTATGCGCTCACGTTGTAAAATCATGGCTAAGTTACCCCAACTGACCTTATGTGTTCTTTATTAAATTTCTCATAATTATGTGGCAGGCTAAGATGAAAGTTAATCGATTTATTTAGGTGGGGAATTTCAAGATAAACTAAATTAATAAAATTTTGTAAACATTATTACCCTATATTCATAATTTTTACTTCTTACAGCTTCTGATTTCATTTCGGCCCTAATTTCAAAATAATCAATGTCATTCCCTTTGTAAACTTTCGCCCATAAAGAACGAATACTTCTGTTGATTTGTTCTATTTTATCTCTGTGATATTTTAAAAGTCCATCTTCTAAAGAATCAGCAAATGTTTTCAAATCTTTAGCTCCTAATTCTTCAACCTGAAATGAAATAACTTAGTAATATGTATGAATAAAATTATTGCTTCATTGCAATATCAAAGATACAAGAAGCTTTGTGATTATTTTAAAATGAGAAAAAAAAATTGTTTTCTGATTTCAAAATTTTAAATTGTCTGTGTGTGTATGTCTGTTCCCTGAATCTTTGTTACACGCATAACTCATGAACCACCGAACCGATATCAATGAAACTTGGTTGGTTGGTTAAGTCTGGCTTGAGGACGGTCCCTTTTCAAAATCATATAAAATCGTGAGTAAGTGGGAGGGGTGAATCTCAAAATATTAATTTTTTCAATATAACTCAAGAACGACACATGTTACGTGAAAATTGTATAGACATTTTTTTGTAGAGCATTCAATTTCCTATAATATAGGTCTACAACGTTTGTCGTAAAATATTTCCTTACAAAGATTTATCTAAATTTGCTTTAAAAAATCATAATTTTTTTTAAATTGATATTTACTTTGACATATTAAATGTCATTTTGACGTTTGCATAAATTTAGATTGATTGAAATTGTCAAAAAATTAAAAATATATAAAAAAATAATCAGGTGCGTCTTAAGAAAAATTTTAAACTAATATTTTTTAGTAAAATTGTATTGGTAATGTTTTTTATTATAGTTACCTTATACTCAATACTCATATTATGGAATATTTCATCGGCTTTGAGATTTGATTCATCAGACAATTCATTTTCTAATTCAGTTTTAGCTTCATCTAGTTGGAACAATTTTCCTTCTTCTTTTATTTTGTGTTGACAAATATTACTCATTTCTTTTTTTATTTTATTTATTTCTAACATTAAAGTATCAGTATTTCCCTTTTTCAGTTCCACTTCTAAACTTTTAATCTCATCCATTAACAATTCTTCATCTTTCTTGTTCTTTCGTAAATCTTGATTGCTTTTATAATTTTGAAGTTGGCCTGACTGAAATAAATATTGCATTTTTATTTATGTTCTGAACTTTGTCGTTCAATGTGACCGAATATTTTTTAGATAAAATTCATATTAGTCACAAAATCTCTTAGTTATTTAGAGCGCGAATCGCATGATTTATTTATAAGAATGTTTAAAATAATAAAAATACCTGGTTTGCTAAAAGTTTTTTAATTTCATCAGCTTTATTTTGCACTTCACTTTTTTCTACAAGACACTGTTTTTTCTTTGCTTCTAAGGAATTTAAGTTTTGTTGAGAAATTGAAAGTTGTTTAGTGATATTCTTCCTTGTATATTGTTCAATATCTTTTTGAATTACTTCAATTTGATGGAATGATTTTTCGATATCACTGACTTCCGAATTTTTCTCATCTAAATTTGTCTTATTATCTTCTTTCATTTCTACTAACTGTTTATTAAGATCTTTAAGTTTCTTTGCTAGTGGTATTAGCTCCTCTTTTAATGTGTCTATTTCTAAATTCATTGTATTTTCTTTGATCTGTAAAATTAAATAAAGTTATTTAAAAAAATTCATATTTGAGAAAAAATTTAGTTTATACCTGTAGTTCTTTAAGTCTTTCATGTAACTGAACACGGCCTTGGGCATTCTTTTGTATTTCTAATTGTTCCTTTATCAATGCATTTTTCTTCTCCTGTAATTTATGCTTTTGATCATTAAAACTTGTAAGCTGACGTTGGAGAACATCAATTTGTTTTCTAGCTGCTGTCATATCGGCTTTCAATCTTTCTTGTTCTAACGTAGCTGTTTCAACTGACCGATTACTTGGATTGGCAGGTATCTACAATATTAAGAGAATTTATTACAGTTCCGATTATTAACCAATTAACGTTTAAACTTACTTTTTCTTCTAATTCAGCAACTTTAGTTTTAAGTTTGGGAAGTTCGGATTGACATTTGCTCAAAATTGTTACTTCGCTCGAGATATTATTAGCTTTTTGTAAATTTTCAAATGGCACACTACGATCCTTCTGTAAAGTTTGTATTTCATCTTTTGTTTTCTGCAAATCATTTTCCAGTTTTTCCAGTTCATTTGTAATAGTTGGGATATCTTTTTTCAAGATAGATATTCTATCATTATCATTTTTTAATTGAACGAGTTTATTATATTGAGCTCGTTTTGTTGTTAGATCACGTTCAATTGAAATCAATCTATTAGGAAAATCTTCAATTAGTTCACGGATTTCTTTCACCAATGCCATTGGTTTTTCATTAAAATCACGATGACATAACGGACAACAAGGTTTTTCTTCTTCAAGGGCTTCAATAAACTGATTATACATATATTTTGAATTTGAGTAGTTTCCTTTTTGCTGTTGAAGTTTGTCTAAATCCAATTCCATTTTTTTTCGTAATTCAAAATATGGCTCATTGCCACATTGTTGTTTTATTTTTTTTTCACACTGTTCTTGTTCTTCTTTTAAATTTTTCAATGTGTGTTTTTTTAAATTGACATTACTTTCTAATTCATTCAATTTTTTTTGAGCCTTGTCAATTACAAAATCTGATTTTTTTATTTGAGCTTCAAATTTTTTCTTAAGAACATCAAAACTAATCTGAAGATCAGTTTGGGGAATATCTCCGTCAAATAAATGTTGCAGAGTATCTTCAGTACTACAAAAGTATAAATAATAATAGTTGTTATTTAAATGAAAATTAATAATAACTATATTAATTTTTTATACCTATTATATAAACGCCTTGCTTCTGATTCAGCTTTATCAAGTTGGTTACGATTCAATTCAAATTCTGTTTGCGCATTAGCAACTAAATGTAACTGTTTTATTTCATCATCTAACGTTATTAACTGTTGTTCCAAACCATCACGTTTTATTTCTTCTTCTTTAATTTTCTTAGTAACTTCATCTGTATTAAATGATTTTACAAGTGTTTCGTATTCTTTACTATTTCTTTCTAACTGTACTTCAATACGTTGTAATTTATCAGATGACTGAGTAGCATCGTCCAAAGCTAGCTTAACTTTTTTTAGTTCTCTCTACGAAAAATATATACTCATGTTATTCAATTATAGAATATTAATAAAAATAAATAAAAATACCTTTAATTCCATAAGTTGGTTTTCTTTAGATTTTATATTCTGTTCACTTTTAACTTTATTGTCTCTAGATTCATCAATTTGTTTCTGTAAAGAATTTTCTAGATTTTCAAACATTTTTACTAATTCTTTTATATCTTCGCGTTTGTCTATTATTTTAGACCTAATGTTTTTTAAAGTGCTATCTATATCTGAATCTGGTGTAGTCATTAATTGATCAGCTATTACTTTAATCAATTCTTTTATTGTTGATTTACGAACATTATTTTGTTCTTCTTCTTGTTGCAATTGACCTGAACGTAGCTAAAATTAAAAGATGTGATTATAGATTTATTATTCTGTGAGATTTAGTAAAAAATACTGGTATTATTATAATATTATAATATATAATTACCTGTTCACTTTTCATTTCACTTAAAATACGATTTTCTTTTGCAATTATATCTTTAATTTTATTTTCAAATTCATTTAACTCTGATTCTTTCAAATGTACCATATCATTAAATTGTAAAATTGTTTGTTTTAATTCTTCATCAGAACCATTAAATAGTTCTATATTTTTTGATAAGTTGTTCATAAACTTTTTAAGTGTTTCAAGTTCGCTCTTTTTGATTTTGTATTTGTTTTTTCTTTCTTGATAAAGCTCTTCTAATTCATGAATACTAGACAACTTAGTTTGTAATGGTTGTAGTTTTATTTCACATTCAGCGATTTTATCACCAGCTTCTTGAATTTTATCTTGAGTTTTTCTTAAACTTTTTTTCTTTTGATCCACCTCCTTTTTTCTATCAGCAGCATTATTCAGTTTTTCTTTTAAAACTTTCAATTCTGTAGATTTTTGTTTATTTAATTTACGAACTATATCTATACATTTATTATATTTGGTTGAATCAAATATTTCATCGAATCTTGCTTTAACTTTAGCTCGCTCTTCTAAAGGCCAGCAAGAATCATACTGAGGACACAAAATTACATTGTTTAAAACTGATTTTGATACTCCCAAAGCAGAAATAACTTGACTATCAATGTCTGCACATCTTGCACTAATTGATTTCTTTTTTCCATCTGATGTTTTTTTTGTGAACGATGAATCAACTGAACTAAAAGTGTATTTTCCTCTGTTTTCCGATACTTTAATAGATCTGCTTACAGTAATAGTACTGTTGTTTGAACAGGAAGCTTCTAACTTTATTTGCCCCTGACAAAATGGCCTGTTTAACAAACATGGATCGTACACAAAACTTTGGCCTTTGTCACTATTAGGAGGCACTTGATTTGTACAAGCAAATTTGAGAGATTCTATTATCGTAGTTTTTCCACAACCATTTCTGCCCATAATCAATGTAACAGGTGACATAAAATGAATAATACCAGCTTTTTCATCGTCAGGTCCAAAATTACGTATCCCTAATATTTTTAATTTTTCAAACTTGGACATCTATAAAAATATACAATTAATAGTAATTAGGTATATAACATTTTAAATAATAAATATTTCATGTTTAACAATTTGTATCTATAAGAGATGGGAAAAGTAAGTCTTTCCAGTGACTACATAGTCATTTGAATCATTTTAGTTATTATATTTTGTCCATTGTTTCACCAAAACATTGCATGCACAAATCTAATAATAAAATAAATATTTAATTATACAGATATACAAAAAACTTTCAAAAAGTTCTCAGTTAATTTACTACATTATTCTTATAAGCGTGTGCAGTGAGTTCATATTTCTGATTAACGTCAATCAAACAGTAAAGTACCGACTAAAGTTCTAATATAATTTGGTAAATTATTGTACCAGTAGTAGATAGTATTGTATTGAGTTCAGATATTAAAAAAAAACATTCAAATATCATAGGCTTCATACAATTGTATAATGATGCTTACAATACTCTGTTAAAATAGGGGCGATATTCATAGATCATATAGAATTTTTAATGCTTAAACAATGGTTAATTGCATGCATGGGAAATCACCTACATCATATCATCCTCTACAAGGCAAAGCATCGTAAGTGCAATTGCATTGCACGACGCTTACAATACTTTACCTTGTACAAGACGATATTATAAAATAACTTTAATATAATATTAAACATTAGTTTTCCCGCTAAAATAAAAAATCAATATTTTTAAGGAGGCAAATGTAACAGTTAATATAAAATATTTATAACGATATCTAAAAATGGTTCTTGATAAATTTATACTAAAAACATCAATGAAGAAAATATTTTCGGTATTATAAATTTTCCGGTTTTTTAATACAGAAAAACTAACCTTAAAAATTCTCCACAGACATCAAATGAAGTCGGTTAAAATGTAATAAGCCAAAAAAGCCGAATGATTTGCTATCCTGTGGGACAAACCAAATCAACCAGATGAATAAACCACAGAATAATTTGGGAACCCTGGGAACAATCAAACGAGTTCAAACCTTTTTCAAACAATCCAAACAATCACAGAATAATAAATACATAGATTATAATCGTCGTGTAATATTATAAGAATTCTTTATCTATGTTTAAACTTTTTTTTTTAATTTTGAGTAAGGTTGCATATGGGTTGCATATGTTGATGATTTAAGCAATTATATAGAAGAAAAGGATGGTATTATCGAAACTCATAATAATAAATAGAAATAAAAGTTCATTAAAATTATGTAGATTATTTACTAAACTTTTAATTAATAATAAAAGATAATAATTTATAGTACATAATATTGAAATTGCAAGTATGTATATGTCTTTATATTAATAAAAAAATAATCGGCGATAATTTTTTATCATATATAATTGCAACAGAGGTGTTCTGTATTTATATATTAACATACATACATATCAAGTGTTAAATAAGGTAAGGTATACATAAAATTAATTCCAAGGTTGTTTAGCCATATGGGATACTAAATATAGTTTATTTAATATTACGTCATGGATTTCACAATTGTGTAAGTAAATAGTAATTTTATTGACTTTTAGAAATGAATAAAAATTTTGGAGCTATGCCCCCGCCTTATGGGCCTCCACCAGCTGCACCGCCACCAAGTTATGCACAAGCTGTTGGTGGTGTACCTCCTTCTAGTCCATTTACTCCACATCAGCCAAGTAAGTTAGAAAATGTTTTTTTTAAGAATGAGCAAGTATTTAAAAATATACAAAACATTATGTAAATATTGTTAATACCTACTTTTGCTGTGTTTGACACTTATATTGTTTAGTTGACATATTTTTTGACATCCTTCAAAACCACAATTTTCAAGTTCCATTACATTACATACATTATATACGATGCTGTACCTTGTAGGGGTCAATGTATAATTTATATACAATATTTGTTTATATTTCAAGTACATGGAAATACCGTTTTGACAACTGTCGTGCCTGTTGGTCCCCAACCAACACATATGATATGCCCTTACTGCCATGCTGAAATAGATACTTCAACGAAAACAGAACCAGGAATGATTGCCTACATATCAAGTATCGTGATTGCACTTTTGGGGTGTGTATAATATATATATTAATATAACTTGTTATAAAATCTTTAAAAATAAATGTATATATGTAAGAGAAACTTGGAGAAAATCATTAGTCTTATTATTTTTCTAGTTGCTGGCTTGGATGCTGTTTGATCCCATGTTGCATTGATGAATGTATGGACGTACATCACACTTGTCCAAATTGTAAAGCTTATCTCGGAAGGTTTAGAAGATAAATTCATCGGAAAACAAAGGTGTTATTCAAATTTTGTACATCATTGCAAATAACTAGTTACTTCTTACGTTGGAAATTAACTAATATTAATGAAAGCCTTCAGAAATTTTAAATAATAGTTATTTGTTACATCCAGTTATCGTACACTATTTTCAAATACAGTGGATGGGGAAAGATTAATGATGTATATTTTTCTAATGAAATTTTACAATGCTACAGATTTTATTTGTTTTTATGCTAGATTTATAATTTTCTAATCACATTCCTGCTTCTTCTACTTTGCCATTACGTTTATATCTTCTTGATTGTTTTTGTAATATAACATCTTAGTGTTTTATCATTAAAATGAAATAAATAGAGATTTATGAGATATTGTTGAACTCTCAATTAAGTCAAATTGATTGTTAACAAAAAATAATAATAATGTCTATGCACATATTTTTAGAAATTCTGTTTTTAATTAAAAGTAGAAGCGTAGCTAGGGTTCCTTTAAGGATCTGTATCAGATATTCAAAAAAATAACTAATAAGGGAAACCTTTGAACATGTTCTTTCTGATTTTTTTCATATTGAAATATATTATGGAGGGAGGTTCTCTAATGAAATTTGGCAGTGAGATAGCTTGTATTGTGTACTTCCTATCCTGAAAATTTAACTCCTAACAGATTTGAAGGAGGCGGAAAAGTTTGTATGGGGAAAACATTTTTTTTGGTAGTTAATATTTTACTCCCCCGTCACATATGAAGGGTTATAATTGGTTTCATTCGATCCGGTGGGAAAAATACAATGGGTAGGAGTTTTAAGGGGGAAAACAACCTCCTACCTCGCATATGAGCTGAGATATTTACAATTTTGTATAATGAATAAAAACCAAAAATAAGAAAAAATTATTATTTCATTCCCTGTCTCATATGAAGGATTGTAATTGGTTTCATTCGATCCGGCGAGAAAAATACTACGGGGAGGGGGTATTAGGGGGGAAAAACCCTATTTTGCACCACAACATATTTCAATATAAAGAAAATAAAAGTTTTCCTTGTAAGTTTGTTTTACTATCTTTCATAGGATGATTTTTCAATCCTGACAGGTGCCAGTTTTGTTAACCCCTAGCTACGCCTTTGATTAGAAGTTGCTACAAAATGTTAATTTATAGCTTGGATGCAATTAATTTAGTTGATAATTGAAAATTAAAAATATAAAATTAATTTTTAACATCCAAAATTAATGACAGTTTACAGAAACTTCCACAGTATATAATACAATTATATTAATTGATAAATAAATACTTGAAAATTATGTGTTATTTTTACTTATAGAAAGTATACAAATTACAATATATATATATTTTACTTAAACTTTATCTGCTGATGGTTTAGTGCAAATATACTTATTTATGATGTAATAATGCGATACTTAAATGTACTAAAATTTATTTTAATATTCACGATAAAAGTAAATTTAAAATTATTGGGAAATATTAATTTGTTTCACACAGATTTTAGCTTTTTAAAAAATACAATGTGACATTTAAAAAATGTGGTGGTGCTTTTTGAATAGTTTAAACAAGCAAAAAAAGACTTGCATGTCATAACTTGATTTTCCGATGTAAATAAGGGGCTGGGCATTAACTACGTATGAATAAGGGGATCAGATAATATGTGACATCTATTACAAGCGTATTAAAAAAAATGTGTGGACTTAAGATCAAAATAAAATTACTTCAAAATCTTGAATTCGAAAAAAATATTTTCTTATAGGTATTGTATAATATATGTATTTCAAATATATGATCGTATAAGAAAATTAAAATACCACTTAAGAAATGTGTACGGAAGTTAGTGGTGAAAAATTTATATATTTGTATATTTGCACAGATGAAAATTCTTGGGGGAGGAGCAAAAATATAAGGGTTATGAGTTCAGGCCGGCCCTGAGAATATATATGAAGTGCTATATTGACTATAGAAAAATATATTATTATCATCAGGTTTTCCAGATTTCTTTACATTGGTGATGGGGGGGGGGGGGGGGGGTACAGAACAGTTAATAATTTATTTTTTAAATATTCTTACTTTCAAAAATTCAAGTGGGACGTGGAACTAGCTAACCTGGAGTTGGACAGTCCAGCTGCAGGCAGGACATCTGGCAACCCTGATTATTATGTAATATCTATATTTACATATTTTGTAAGAATATATTATACAGTATATATTTATATATGTTTATTGTAAGTACATATTATATTGTATGGTGCATGATTTGCTTGATTTTATTCGATTGTTTTTTAATAAAAACTTAATATATAGAGTGAATAGCAGTAAAGAAAAAAGTACAAAAGTAATATAGTAATAACTACAGTTTAATAAATCTTTGGAATAATATACGGTTGTAATAAAATAAAGTATTTTATTGCTATTCATTGAAAATAGATGTATTAAAAGTATAATGTTATTTATTTAATATGTGTTTAATATTAAGTTTAATGTTTTATTTAAATAACAACACATTATTTTTGGAAAACAACCAATAAATACAACTATATTATTCAATTTATTATGTTTATTTTTAAACCCCATATTCATAATCGTGAGTTATATGTTTCATATAAAGATATTATCCCCTACAATGCATTTAATGTGGTTATAGTTTTGTAATTGAAAAAAAAATCGTGTAAAGTTTCCGCGACAAGATATGTTTGGGAACTGCTGAGTTATAGTAGAAACTTTATGTGTAGATAATAGAACACTGCATTATCGATAATTAAAATTAATTGTCAAGTTGACATTACTACATAACCAAAAAATTTATTCTACGATTTGTAAAAATGATATCTCGAGATTTGTTTTCTAAAATAAAATCTGATATTAAACTTTCTACACGCCAAGATGGTGATGGTAACGAAGTTGAGGTAAATATATTTAATATCTGAAATATGTACATTAAAAATACATTTTCAATAATTCTTTATTGTAGGTGGAAGTTCGAGAAAATGAAGAACAATTTTTGAAATTTCAAGAAATAGTTAATTTGTTGGTAGCTGCCGGATATTTTCGTGCTCGTATAAAAGGTCTTTCACCATTTGACAGGGTATTTTATATTATTTTTTTAGTTCATAATACCAAAAAGATACGACGATAAATAATTTAATATATTTTTTAATTTAAACACGTTCAGGTTGTGGGAGGGATGACTTGGTGCATTGAGTCTTGTAATTTCGATGTTGATGTGGATCTTCTTTTTCAAGAAAATTCTTCTATTGGTCAAAAAATGTATAACTTTTATATTGGAATGCATAATTGAATAGAAATCATAAGATTTTATTTTTTAGAGCATTGACAGAAAAAATCGTTAGTGTCTTACCAAAAATGAAATGTCCGTATATTATTGAACCTCATCAAATACAAGGTTTAGATTTCATAAATATTTTTCCCGTTATACAAGTAAGTATTTTAATATGTTATGTGAAATAGTTTAAAACACTGAGTCTGCTTAAAAATAATAATGTGCTATTGTAATTTTGTTTGGTAAAATTTTTAGTGGTTAGTGAAACGATCTATGGAGTTTCGACAGGAAACTTTTGAGGTTTTGCGATTTAATGCAATTAATCAATACAATAAAATGTATACAGTTGAAAAAGAACAATCTGATAAAGTTACAAATGAAAAATTAAAAAGTAATATGCAAGTTATACGTAACATTTATCGACCACAAAGACAGTATAAACTTAAACAAGATCCTCCCCAAAATGAATACGATCGAGTTCAAATAACTGTGTTAGAGTACGGGTTCAGATATCCTTTGAATTTATCAAATGTAACTAGTCCAGATCCATCTATACCACCAGAAATAATGGAAGAACAGAAAACAGAACAGGTATATTATATAATAATATTTTAATATAATTTTTGTGTTAGTTTGAAATATTTTGATATGTTTTAACATTAATTAATATGCAGTATACTTACAAAATAATAGTTTTATTCTGATTTGTAGTCAGGAAGGGGGGGGGGGGGGGTTGTAGATCTGGGTTGTATTAGTATTTTTTAAAGGACAAATTGTGTATTTTTTACCTACTATATGAAAAGTTAATTTCCCATTATTTTGTATGTCTGTTGTTAATAATGTGTTAAGATTTGAATTTCAGAATTTATTTAAGTTAAAAGATGTAACTTTTTCAACTTATTTTATTTTGTTTGTTTATTTGAAAATAATATTGAAGTATGTACTTATTAATATACAGAGTGGCTCAAAAGAAGGTTGGTTAATAGAATCAGCCGCTTAATGTGCTCAATTTCCAAAGAATGGAAAGTTATAACTAAATTACATTTAAAAGATACATCTTTTAATTGTTTAATTAAATGTTAATTGTTTTCAATAAATTGTTATTGCTTTCTATAATTTTTGCTTTTGATGTGTTTATTTTATATCAGCATGTTTTTTCAGTTACGTGTTGAAACATTATTTAAAAGTTTGATGCTTATGGATGATAAGGTATGATATTAAGTTTATATTAGAAACATTTTACTTAATGTAAGATTATTAACCTATTTTATGATTTTATCAATTCGAACTTTACAAAACTTTAATTCATAATTTTTATGTATCCCTTATAATTTAGGCCAGACTTCTTTTTTGACCTGTGCAGTTAATTTATTCAGTGCTCAGTCCCTTTGAATGATAGTGTGATGATATTATCTCTAACAAACACAAACATAAACTTTCTTCATAATATATATTAGTAGGTAGTTAGATTTCAATAATCAAGTTTTCCGTTATTAAAATTAGAAATTTATACAATTCTTGTAGAAGTTTGAAATAGAATATTACAGTATATAAAATCGATTTTGTTTTAAATTAATTTTAAGTATACTATGATTACAGGATGATTTTGAAAAATTAGACCCAGAAGAAAAATTAGAACTATTCAATCATTACAGTGCATTACAAAGCGAATTACAGGTAAAAACTTTTTCATTTTGGATTTAGAAAGTTGTTTTTATGTACAAAAATCTTTTTAGGATGGAGGAATACGTTCACGAGAAAAGAAACAACTAGCGACATTAAAAACTGAACAAATATTGTTAGAAAAAAAATATAGTAAAGTAAAATCAAAAACTGAACAAGTAAATGAATCTTTGAAAAAAGAGTTTGAGTCGATTGCAGAGTTACGTGCTAAGAAAGAAGAAGCTGAAAATCATTTTCAGCAAGTTCAGATTGATAATTCTGATGAAGAAAGGTAGATATAATTATTAAAAATGTTTATATAAATATTTCCATTAAAAAAATATCAAATTTTATTTTAGTGATTTAAAAAAGTTGGAGCAATTAATTTTATTAAACGAAACTCTGAGAGAACAAGAAAAACAATTTAAAGAACAATGTCGAATCGAAATGGAGCGGTTACAAAAAAATATAGAGTAAGTAATGTATTAAAAAATTACATTTTATTGTTGAAAAATTAAATATGTGTTTTTAGAAATGTCCAAAATACTGACAACTCTGGGAAAAATACTGATTTACTTGAAAAACTATCAGAAAAAGGAAACGAAGTACAAAACATTCGTTCAAAATTAGCTCAAAAAAATCGAGATATTGCTGCATTACAGAGAAAATTAGATGAAACACCTAGTCGGGCAGAATTAGCGCAATACCAAAGAAGATTTCTCGAGTTATATAATCAAGGTATAAAAGTTTGATTTTTAAGTAAATCTTTTTCTCAAAAATATTTTCTTCTCAGTTGCTGGAAAACATAAAGAAACTAAACAATATTATACATTATATAATACTCTTGAAGATACTAAAACTTATCTTACAAAGGAACTTACACTGTTGAATTCTATCTTGGATAGTTATCCAGAGTAAGTATTGTGGTTTATTTTGTTAAAGTGTTAATTAATATCTTTCGAATATTATTTTTTGTTACAGAGCAATATCTTCTGCTGCTGGTAAAGAAGAATTTATTAAACAGTTTGAATCAATTGTCGAAGGGGTCAAACAAAGTAAATCAAAGGTAACGGATCAGTATAAACGTGAACAAGTAAACCGCGATGACTTAAGTCAGCAGTTAATGATATTAATCGAACAGCAAAGAAAATATGTAGCCGCTGTAAAACAACTTAGTGTAGAATGTAAGAGGAATGAGATATTACATTCACAAATTAATCAAATGAATATATAATTAAGAATATATATTATATTTATATTGTTTATATAACAAAAAAATTATCGAAATAAATATTATAATTATGATTAAATATTAATATTTTTTAAATCTTCAAGCAACTGATTGCAACTATCTTGGTTCTTCATATTTATTATCGCTTTGTTGACTTTATCACAAACTATGTCTTTATTTATCTTAGCCATTATTTTAAGTATCTCTGCAATATAATAAATAATATGATTGTCACGTCACAATGTTAAATGTTATAACATGCAGATACATTACATTATTAACCCTGTATTATACATATCAATTTTTTAAATAATTTCATTGACTTAATTAATCAGCAATACTAACTTTGAAAAATTACACTACTGTTTAAAAGTTTTGAAGTAAGTATATTTTTTAGCCTATAGAAACATTTTTATCAGTACATTCAAAGAGATTATTTGTAATAAATATTTACTATATATTTTGTAAATATGTTGTTTTCTACTCGCATTTCTCTGAAGTACTTTGTATTAACGATTTGTGGCTACGCAAAAATAGTTTTATTTTCATCAATAAATTGAGCTTAAAATTGACAAGTGCAATACAGTCATTACTGATTAAAGTTGAAGTATATTTTTAAAAATTAAAATTTACATACCAAGTGAATGCTGTTGAAATATAATATCCGGATCATCCAAATGAATTAACATAACTGCACAAATATGGTCAATATGAGCTGTGTGTATTTTTTTCGAATCGTACGTATTTAAATTAAACGCAGTCCACAACGATGCTAAAGCTTTCATTGCTTCAATACGTACTTTGTCATCACCGTCATCTAATCGTTTCAACAGTTCTATAAAACAAAATTAACATTGCTAATAATGCATCATATAAGTAAGTTTTAGTAAATTTACCAGGATAAACTCGATTAACGGTTTCAACATCCAG
The DNA here is from genome assembly GCA_961205875.1 of Sialis fuliginosa. Classification (NCBI taxonomy): domain Eukaryota; kingdom Metazoa; phylum Arthropoda; class Insecta; order Megaloptera; family Sialidae; genus Sialis; species Sialis fuliginosa. The sequence continues at coordinate 12,461,361 of OY540809.1, read as the reverse complement.
TTGGCAACTTTGACATTTGAATAAACAATCTAGCGCTGTCAGAGCAAGTTGCCTTGTCTTAATCACCCGATCTTCAAGTAAACCAATTAGGGAAGGAACTAGTCGACCAACATCCACTTTATCATTACAGATGGGTAGAAGTGTGCAACAACACATTATGGCCGCTCCTCGGACAGATTCTGCTGTACGGCCAGCGTGCCACGTCACAGTCGGTATTATTATTTCTAAGAAATAGGAAAAATAAATTAAGTAAGCTATCAAAATATACAGTAAGATATATTTACCTAAAATCAATGTTGCCATTGTACATTTCAATTTATCGTCTGGATTCTCAAAATCTATACTGACTAACATAATTGATAAGGCGATAAATATTTTTAATTTTGCTTCAGGATCGGCATTATCATCCAACGCATCTTTGAGTATACTTAAAATGATATCAAAATGTTTACCAACCGATGATCCTAGAAATAAAATAAAATATAAACTTTAAAATAAAATTAAACTTTTAAAAAACTTACCTGCTCGGAGCAATAAATTTTCAAAAATGCAATGTTCAGGTTTAACAATCGTCCAAAGTGTTGCTGTCGGTTTTATAAGATCTAACAGTTGCTTTATATGTAAGTCATAGAGTTGTTCGACTGATTGTAGTTTTAAAGCTGAGGATAGTGCGTGAAGCAACGTTTCTCCCGTGTCAATCACTTCAGCATCTTTATTAATAGACATAACGGTAACAATTATATAAAATAATTTAAATGAAACGATTTCACAATCTTCACCGCACACAGATATAATTTGATTGCAACAATTAAGAAGTTCATTTCCATTCTGTTATGAAATAAACAATAATACAAAATAATTAGTTTGAAAAAATGAGAGTATGAGCTTCAATTAATAAATTGGATGAAATGGGGATAAGTGTATTTGGTATTACCTTTCGACATTGACACAAATCATGATTTTCTAAAGATTCACAAATTTCTGGTAGTTTCTCCAACAACAATGATTTTTTAGAACCTTTCATTAAAGCTGCTAATGTTTTTAGTTGTCCAATTGCTGAGTCGCCTATTCCTTCAAGTACAGGTAATATTAAATCGCAATAAACATTTGGAGGTATAAAATGACCCACTATCCATCCAGTATATTCAACCTAAAAAAATTACAAGTTGTGATAACGGGTGGAACAAACTTTGGAATTATACCTACAGAGACTTTTTTAAGTTTCTAAATCTGCATAGTTGTAGAAATACAAAAAATCAGTTTTTTGACTAAATTTGTCTCGTGTGCAGCTCTATTTGTAGCAAAATAAAATATTTCAGAATAAATAGTTTTTAAACAGTTAATAATAGAATTTACCTTCTGAACAAGATCAATGTTTCTGTCTCTGCAAGACTTATACATAGCTGGCAATAAAATTTGTAATTGTTGTGTTAGTTCATTTTCAGCATGCAAGCAAACTGTTACAAGCAGTCGAGCCGCTAACGTACGGATTTCTTCTCGCCAATCGTTCAATTCATTAGCGACTCCTGTCAAAAGTCTTGTTGTGTTTCGGGCTACTAACACGCGGCATCCAAAACTTGGTCGTTCCGATATATTAAATGGATAATGGTCAGGTGGTATTGTTAGAAAATCCATTTCGTTTTTCAACTCAGATTCATTTTCAATTGCATAATGATTTCCACATTCTTTCCATAGTTTTTGTATTTCAGTTTTGTTATCATTAACTTCATCTGATAATCTAAATAAATTGATTTTTTTTCTTTAGTAAAAATATACTAAGACAGTATTAAATTTTTTGATAAGAATGATAAAGAATTTTCTACCTTAGATTTTATTTACTTTTCATATAATTGATTTAATATTTTGGTGTGATTTTCTATCAGGTAAAAATTGTTATACATACCCAAGTAAAATAAGAGGCAATATTTTAGGAAAGTATGAATAACGATCTGGGAACCGTAATAACCAAGCATGAGCAGTTTTTGCTACGGCTAAACGGACACTGGGTTGTGGATCTCCCATTAAACATGCTAGTCCAACAATTGCATCTTCAGGTAATTTACCCCCTCCGTATTCAATAATATCACCTATTGATCAAATATATTATTATGTGAATATTATGAAATAAAACAATAAATTAGGGCTACTAAATGTGCATCCTGGTTTTTATAATAGGTTTGAGCTACAAATTTTTAAAAAGCTTGGGTTTTATCAATAATAGAAAAGCAAAAACTTACATATACATATGACTGCAGAAATTCTAACTCTGAATTGTTGGTGTGTCATTAAAGTAACTACTGGTTTCAGTAATGTCTCAGCTTGCATGTGAAAATCTTGTGGTATTGCTTTAGTTAAATCACTTATGCATTGACAACTTTCTTGTTTTACTTTTGGATATGGATCTACTACTGTTTTAGTGAGAATAATAACTAATACGTCAAAAAATGGTAATAAATTTTTATCCTTGTATTTAATTATTACAGTATGAATTAATTTCACTAAAAGCAAGCGGACTTCTTCAGATTCCTCGATAATGACTATATTGCCAAGTCGTTTTTCAACAGCAGGCAAAATATAAGTAAGATAATAATCATTTGCATTCAAATTCATAACAAAATCTGTCATGATACAAATTGAAATTTCACGACATGCTTCTGATTGATCACTAATGCAGTTAAGGATATGAATGTAAATGGTTTTAAATATTTCTTGTAATTCAGATGGTGATTTCTTCTCTGCGAATATTTCATTGTATATATCTTCTAGTTTTCGTTTACGTGTACGTTTATCTAAAGTTTGGAGGTTAGAGCACAGATTTGAAATATTTATCCACTTATCTGAATCCGACATTTCTTTAAATTTTCTAATCGTTTTATAAAAGAGAGACCAATTTAAGATTAATTATATCACTCACAACACTTCATCGTTATTGATCAAATTTAAAAAATCAACAAAATTTGTTAAATGACGGTTTCTATAGTTACCATCACATAACCATTAATTGTCATGTGGTTATTTGGTTATCAATTGTTAACTGTTAAATTATTATTATTAAAGAGTAACAATTTATAATAAATAAAATGTGTTAATTAATGAAACACAAGAATATTGTGTAATAAATAAATACTTTATTAACTGTTAATACGGTATGTATGTATATAAAAAAATTAAGTTTACATGTATACCTATACAATATGAGTCTTAATTGCCAAAAAAAGTACGCAAAGTCGATTTACTAATTATGATAGTACTTGATTTTTCTAATGAGATTCTGTGGGAATTTTCTTCTCATTTTTAAGTGATTAAAAATTGAAGTTGAATACTTTAATATAGGCTTTTATGATGATAGTGGTAAAATTGTTTACAAAAAATTATGCTCATGAACTATACTAGAGCTGGGCGCGTGAGTAATTTTTGCTCACGATCACGCACGCTCACGAGAGAAAAAATTTTAGTCACGCCCGCTTACTCACGGCTACAAAAAAAAGTATTCACGATCACGCACGCTCACGAATACTATTTTTTTACTCACGCCCGATCACGCACGACGGGTCACGCGCGTGACCCGATTTAATATTAAATTTTGAAATGATGAAAATTAATGTTTTTACGTGCAATATAATATATTGTGTGTATTTTATATTCATATTATTTCTTCTAAACTGCATTCTAGTAAAAGAAATTACAAACAAAACAATAAGAAAATAAAGCTACAATGCATTTTTAAATCTTTTTTTGGTGTTCTGATATAGTTGGCAATACTGACCATGTGAAAGTGCTTCCTAAAATAACATTTATTTTTCATACTATATTTTTTAATGTCAAAATTCGTTTTAAAGCATTATTATATTTATGCATTATTAGTTCAGATATTAAAAAAAAGATCAAATAAGTTTATAAAAAAATTATCTTCAAAATATACTCACGAACTCACGCACGAGAAAAATGTACTCACGCACGGTCACGCCCGATTGTTTTAATTTGACTCACGATCACGCCCGCTCACGATTCATTATTTGAAAATCGCTCACGTCACGTCGGGTCACGGCCGTGACCCAACGTGACCCGAAAAATTCACGGCCCGCGCCCAGCTCTAAACTATACTTTCATTAGTTATCACGCAAAGAATAAAATTTTGTCTTTATCCCCTTTTAAAAATATTAATTAAAAACCTTATTGTTAGATAAATCTGTCGTTTCAGAATTGTGGCAACATTGCATAGTTATTGAATTAACATAGGTAATTTCATCTTAACTCACTGCCTATCAAAGACTAGCTAACCTTAAGTGAATTTAATCATTTTGGTTTCTGGTTAACTCATGGAATTATGTGTTGGTAATGTTATCTAACGCTGCTTGTGCAACTGTTGGTGAAACAATGACTGTTATATGTCCCTCTTTATGTACAACCATATGTCTTTTCACATCCCATTTTCTAATAAATGTTTTATCACACATATTACATTTATAAGGTCTTTGTCCGGAATGAATAGCTGAATGCTTCAATAAGTGTTCTTTGCGTATAAAGCTTTTATTACACACGTGACATGGGTGCGGTCGTGGCATTTGAGTTTTACGCGTAGGTTCTATTGTTCTTCCGTCTTTATGAACTACTTCAGTGTGTCTGCGAAGATGACCGATCCGTATGAATCTTGCGTTACATTGCGTACACTCAAAGGGTCTCAAACCTGAATGTGAAGCGGTGTGGTCTCGTAGAATATTTTGTTGGCTGAATCGCTTGCCACAGATTTTACAAATAAATGGACGTTCGCCCGTATGACTTCTCATGTGTATCCGTAAATGGTTTCGAGCAACGTAACTCTTATCGCAGAACTGGCATTTGTACGGCCTCTCGTCAGAATGTATCGCCATTATGTGACATTTTAATACGCTCCGTTCTGTAAATCTTTTATGGCACAGGTCACATTTAAATTTACGTTCACCGTGAGATACTGTTTCGTGCCTGGTGAGCTGCTTGTCTGTATCAAAACGTTTATTACAAACCCGGCAAGCAAATTTTCCAGTTAAATTTGGTTTATAATTTCTAGTTTTGTGTGAATGTGCATCGGATTTTAATTTTTTAACTAGTTTTTTCTTTGTGCTAGTGTTTTCTATTTTTGTTGAATCTACTAGTTGGTCTTGAGTTTGAATATCGACAGGATATGCTGGTTTTGGAACTACATATGATTCAGTTATTCTAATTGGTTGTAAATTATTGTAAGGTGAATGATATTTTAAAAATTCATCTTCTTTTAATGTAGTGTTGTTTTCTATAACAGGTATTTCTAAAAGAGTTCCGTTTTGAGAATTTGGTGTTTGAATTTCATGATTATTTTCAAATGAATTTGTGGCTTCAGCACCTGCAAAATTTAAAATGATGCATTTTAAACTGAAACTTAAAAAGTAATAATAACTAACCTAATACTGAACAAGAATGGAAAATATTTGAATGGTTATTGTAATTTGGTTGCTCTGTAGAAACTTGTACTGTTGAGTTGTTGATGAAATTTATATAGTGTCTCAAAGTTTGATCCGATAATATACAAAGAGATCTGAATTCATGCGCGACACGTAATTTTTCCAGACATTTTAAACAAATTCCTTGTGGCAATCTATCGCCATGAGAAACCTGTAATTAAAATTATATAAATCTATTGTAAAAATAATTTTTTATTTGAAATGAAATTATAATGACATTTTACCTGTACGGAACCGCACTCCATAATCGCTAACCAAATTTTTCCACAGTTTGAATCGTTTCCAAAAATATTTGTCATCTGATCATAATTAATAAGACACACTCTACATTTAGCACTGAATTCAGATAATGTATTCTCGTTGTGCTGCTGCATTTTCTATTTTTATTATACGATTTCACGCCATTACACTGCCCTGTTGTTTACAAATGCGTTCTGTTTATATTCTGACAATCAAATCACAAATAACAACAATTAAATCACTGTAAAAATTGTCGAATTAATTATAAACAATACCATTTATCGTTTATATTTAAAATATACATATCGCACTACTAATTTAATATTTGAAATAACAAATAATTTATATCTGTGTGCAGGACCGGCGCTGGGCGCAAGGGTTTTGTATGCTCTAGCAGAGGTGTAGTTAGAGGTCGTTGCGCCCCCGGTAAAATTGAAAAAACTCCTTGGCCGATTTCGCCCACCACTAACTACACCACTGCGTTCTAGGCGAAATTAAAAATGTATGCCCCAACGGCCCCAACTGTTATTGGAAGTTCCAAGTAGCATTCCCTTTCACAGAGTGCCGACGTTAGGCATAGTTACATTTAATTAATCCGTTTTTGAATTTTATCACTAGGGCAGAAAAATACAATCTTGCTTGTGGCGACCAATAGTCTAGTCCTGAAGTTTATTAAAGTTTTTTTTGGAAAACTTCGGGAAAAATCCCGAAAAATCCTTATTTTGACAAAACATCGACCCCCCCCCCCCCCCAAAAAAACAGGTAAAATTGATGATTTTTGAGCTTCATTGACTCGACTAAGAGGGCAATTTGATTTTGTAATAAGGGTGGTAAATTAAAACATGATTTTTGATAGAAAATTTCGCTATTAAATTTATTGGCAACTTTTTTCCTGAAAAGTGTTTCAATGATCTGATACCAAAAATGCAGTTGTTAGGCAGAACTTTTTATTTATTTACATATATTATTACCTATATAGTATAATATTTTATACAAAAAATCTAAATTAATTTTTATACACATTATATAATTATGAAATGGTATGGTTACTTACTTAACTCGATGTGTAAAAGATCGCGAATTAGAAATCGTATTTTCTTTTAGAATTGTCTTATTAGTTTTTAATATCAACCGATAATTATTTAGACCAGAGGTAAGGGGGACCAGCGGGCCTTTTGATTTTATGTTGTATTATTTTGTTTTTAAATGTTTTTCATAGCTGCGGGCACATATATGATTATATCATGAATTCATAAGAAATACACTGAAAACTGAAAAACTGAATAAACTCTGATTCAAGTTAAAAAAAAAGTTTTTTTTGCTAGAACGACTTCCTTGTTGTACTGTTAAAGTTTGGCACGCTAGTCCTAAATCTTTCTGTATATTTATTAGGGTGTTTTTTAATTTTTTTTATTATTATTTTTTCGGTCCCATTGGCCTATGTTTAGCTTTGGATCAAAAATTAACTGTCCCAAAATTTCAGACTTGTAGATCAAACCTGTGAACGGCGCAAATCGAGTTTTTTTCTCATTTGATTAACATGGGAAAAGTTATTTTTTACTTACAATATTTTGTAGAGAATTAAGTGCTCACTTCATAAATCCAGTAATATTTTTAAGATATGTTTGTTTAAAAATTATCATAAAAATTGGATTTTACTTTTTATGATAATATTTAAACGAACATTTATGAATTGAGCACTTGGGATCTTTTTTGTAAGAAATTTAATTCTCTATAATATGCTGTGTAAGAAATTAAAATAAATAAATTTTTCAACGAACTATTCACGCATAAGTAAAAAGTAATTTTTACCATGTTAATCAAATGGGAAAAATACTCATTTTGCGTCGTTCATAGGTTTGATCTACGAGTCTGAAATTTTGGGACAATTAACTTTTGATCCAAAGCTAAAACATAGACCAATGGGACTGAACAAATAATAAAAATTAAAAAAAAAACACCGTAAATATTTAGGTCCCAAATACTAAATTTCAATGACATAACAATTTTAATCCATATTAAGAGGCTGGCCCGAATGCTTGTATGAACTATGATCAATCCTATATTAAGTAATGGCGACGTTTAATTCTCTCGTATTGGGGTCTTGAATCGTAACTTGATGCTGAGATGTATCAGCAGATTGAACTTTTTGCTGCCGTCGTATACTGCGCGCAATTCGCATACGTTCGGCATTTTTTGAACGTCTCTGTAACGATTCGGCTTCAGTTTCCTGCTCTCTTTGTTTATAGCGCGCAACTCTCATACGTTTAGCGTTTTCAAAGCGACGTTCCAACGACTTATCTTCAGATTCTAGTCGCATATTACTCTTACGTTGTGTGTGTTCACAACTATGCTGAGATGCTTCAGTATCAGTATCATGCTCTCTTTGCAAATTACGCGCGATACGCATACGTTGGGCGTTTAAAAAACGACGCTGTATTGCTTCAGCTTCCGTTTCTTGCTGCCGCTGCATACTACGTACAATTCTCATGCGTTGGGCGTTTAAGAAACGACGCTGAGATGCCTCGTCTTCAGTTTCTTTCTCTCGTTGCATGCTTCGTGCGGCTCGCATGCGTTGGGCGTTTTGAAAACGACGTAGAAACGCTTCGGCTTCTGTCTCGAGTTGTCTTTGCATACTACGTACAATTCTCATGCGTTGAGCGCGTTGGGATCGGCGCTGGTATGCTTCAGTTTCGGTTTCTTCTTTTCGCTGCCTTTGTGAACTGATTTGTGTCTGGGAAGCATGTTCAATGATTTCTTCTGCCTGTTGTTCCGGTTGTAAATGGTAATTTTCTTGCATGTATTCTGCACCACGATGCAGGTCTGACATTACCGTCATACGGAACGTAGAAAAATGAGGCAAATAATCGGTGACATCGAACTGAAAAAAAAAATCGATTGAAAGAATTTTATGTGCTCTATTAATTACATTTTATTTTTATTTAGTAGCAAAGCGACTAATTAATTATACTTCAAAAATATTTACCCCCCTCCCCCCAGTCAGTTTTTTAAACTAAAATTTCGGTTTTCAAATTTCGCACATTATACAAAAAACCTGCTTTTAAAAGCCGATTAATCTTACACACGACTATTTTAATATTGTATAATTTTATTAGGATTTTTACCCCCCTCCCCCCCACTTCGTCTTTGTGATTATCAAAACCTGTCGTCCGGGTAAAATTAAAATTCGGCGTTTATGATACCATGAATAGACTAAACGAAAGAATACACAAAAGTAAATTGAAATATGTGTTTATCAGAAAATGACCAGTTATCATCACGGGTCCCTTAAGAATTTTGAAAATTTGAAATTTAAAATTCATTAAATGATTTTTTGCGACCTATTAAGACTATCAGTACATATAAAATTGAAAATAAATACATATAGATCTACAGTGTAAAGTAAAAAAAAACTATCATACTATTTTGGTATTATTAAAAGAAAATTTTATACCTGCTATTTATAAGTATTTATCCAGATTACCAGAAAATTATTTAATAATCTTTAATCAACTATAACTTATATTTTATTTTTTTAAATGATCTCCATATAATAATATTCAATACATTTATTTTAATACATAAATATACGTATATCAATAAATACATTATATCTTGTCTTCACTATACTGTATAATGTTTATTCTGTTGTATCCATGGTGAAGAAGACTATCTTGTTCACCAAATGTGCACATTTCTCTCATACTAATTGTAATATAATCATAGTATTTTCTGTCCTTTTTCATATGTAAAACACGCACGCACGCGAGCATTGACACGCACGCAAATATATGTCCATATTATAATAACTAGAGGGTAAACCCGAAAGCAGAGGCGTAGCTAGGGGTTGGTTAATCCGGCCTCTGTCGGGGGCGCAAGGTCGAGGGGTGTGGGGTGAAAATGGGGTAGAAGAGCATGAGGACAAAAAAATGTTAAATTTCAAGAAGGCATAAGTCAGTTTTAGGAGGTAAGGAAAAAAAGGGTTTTAATTACACTGGGGGGGGGGGGGGCTCTAGCTACGCCACTGCTTGCAAGATGATGACATATTTATAAGTTTATAATAAAGTGTGAATTTTGTTTTTTGTACTTCATACACAAAATTGCCATATTGAAAAATTCAATTGAAAAGGAAAATCCAATAGTGTGTAGTTCTTTTATTGAAATAAAATTAAAAACTAAGGTCATCTCCCCCGGAATTACCCTAATAGTTTTCGTTTGTTAATGAATTAATAATAATATTAGTTATTACTTATATCAATTTTAAATATTATGCAAGATGATTTATATCCAGTGGCGCCGAAATCATATTTTCTAGGGGGCAGTACGAACTTAAAAAATTAAGCTGACCTAATTTTACTTGGCGTTCTTAAAATTCAAAATTGACTTTAGTTTGATTAATATCGTATTATTTGTAAAAAATTAATAGAAATACAGTGGAACCTCGTTAGTACGTTTTTAAAGAGACTGGGGGAAAACACGTACTAACGAAAAAACGTACTAACAAAATATTTTAACATGGGGCTTATGGAAGAATGCCGGGACCTAAAAAAGAAAAAAAAAACATACAAACAAGGTTTCACTGTACTCACTTTTTATTTTTATTTGTCTGACTAGACTCATGGTTACATTTTATAATTTATTTGTGAACTTTACCATCAGTTTACAAAAATTAAAGAATTTTTAATTAGAGAAAACAGATTTTTTTAATTGCATGTGCTTCAAACCCGACCTAAAAAAACAGGATCCAATTTATTTATTTTTGTGTGGAGGGGGGGGGGCAAAAAGTAGTCATTGTCCCCCTCCCACTGAAAATGTCGGAGGGCAACTATCCCCCTCCCGGCTCCGACGCCGCCGTTTATATCACGTTTAGACAATGGTCACATTCACGACTGATCAGTGAACAGTGAACAACGAGCTTTGATTGGTTGATTTATGGAATGTTTGGTACAATCCACCAGAAATTCCATGAATCAACCAATCAAAGCTCGTTGTTCACTGTTCACTGGTCAGTCGTGAGTCGTGAACGTGACCAATATTTATACCTAAATACATTTACTAAATGGAAATTGTTTATTTTGTGCTTACTTTCTTAACATTTCTAATTAAATTTTTCGATATATTAATAGTTAATACTAGTTTCAATTAATTAAAAATAATATAATACGTTTTCATTGATTTATGACATTTTTTAATTGATATTGTGATACAAACATGGATTTGAAACATTTTTCAAATTATAAATAATTGTAATTCATAAAAATAAAAATATATAGATGTAGTGTTTTCAATAGTTCAGGCTTTGATAATGTGATTTTTATTGTAAGTATTACCGTAATTTCAAAAATAATAATGCGCATTATTGGACAATATTGTTCGTACCTACCTGTATTTTCTACTTTCCTTGATAGAATATTTCATTACTTTTCCTTGTATAGTAAATGATGATACGCGTTTGAATTTTGTTTTTGTTGCCGAGTTATCTGTTCGGATTTAATTAAACTGATGAATATCTTTAATTATAGGATTATAGTGACACTCAGAACTTATATAATAATATTAATTATTACATTGTTGGCGCATCACTGATTTGAAATTGTTTTGCACGAATTACATTCCACTAGATATTTATTGGTATATGTTCAACTTCTTATACCACTTTGTAGTATTTTTATGTTTTGTCTTTTCTTTATTACCGTTCAATGTAATTTATTTATGTTTAAGAAGTAAATATTAGTAGTATTTAGGTAAATTGAACTACTTTTTGCCAAAGTTAAAAGTAAATAAACTAGCAATGTCAAAACCGTCAATTTGACAGATGAACGTAGAGAAAAGACGCTTTTTGTTAAAAATAGTTTTAATATTGGCTCGTACTGTAGCGTGTCTAATGAAGACTATAATAGTTTAAAAAAAAAACAAATAGTGTTTAGATTTGTGTGAAAATGTCAACGATCAGAATAGTTTGTGTTGAAAGTCTCAGAGATTCTGAATCCTTGGAAGGACATTATGATAATTCTCAAAAAACTATAAATGTTATACCTGATAATGAAGAAGATAACCGAAAACCATCTCATTTAAAGAAAGTTGGAAAAGGAAAACGAAAAGTTAAAGATGATAATAAACCATATAAATGTCTTAATTGTGATATAAGTTTTTCATCTTCTAAAGGTAAGTTTAAAGTTTTATTTGGATCTAAATTATGTATTTAAATTGTTTGATGAAGTTTAGATCGGTTCTGTTATAATTATCACATATGTAATATGCTTCACAATAATTTATCTACTTGAAAAGTTTGTAAAGTTTTATGTAAAATAAAATTTTATTTTAAAGTATTGTAAAAGTTATTTCTCCTTACAGAAATTTTGGAACACAAAAAAGAACATCCCGCAGACGGACAACAGTACAGATGTAATATTTGTTCAATAGAACAGACACAGTTGGCGACGTTAATTATGCACGTAACAGTACATACTGGTGCAAGAAGAACGTGTAACTTATGCAATAAAGTAACTAGTTCTCGAGCTACTCTACTGATGCATCTTAGAGTCCATACAGGGGAACAGCCATATTTATGTTCACAGTGTAATAAAAGGTACCTAACACTTTATCTATAAATATGATTGTTATTAAAAATACTAAGAAAATCTGTCTGATAAAAATTGGACAACAATAATATATCAAAAAAAATTTGAACAGTTACTTTATTATATTTTAATACTAATACACTATTAATTTTGCTTATAAGCTATTTCTTTATAATCCAGATTCAATCAACGCAGTTCATATGTGACACATTTACGCATGCACAGCGGCCAGAGACCGTTCGCATGCGAAGAGTGCGGTAAGTCGTACACGACACGGGGCAACCTGAACATACATTTGCTGTCACACTCGGGCGTGAAACCCTTCCAGTGCGATATATGTGGTAAAGCGTGCACGACGCAGGGCAACTTAAACGTGCACATGCGTTGCCACACCGGGGAGAAACCGTTCCAGTGCCTTGAGTGTGGGAAGAGGTTCAACCAGCCAAGTTCCTTAAAGACACACGCGATGCGGCACTCAGGTGATAGACCATTCTCTTGCACCCAGTGTGACAAACGATTTTGTACGGCCGGTAATCTCAGACAGCATGTCAGGATTGCGCACGCTAATAAAACTGCTACTACGGCTACTACGGTTTCAAATCGCCATTTTCTTGAGTCATTCTTATGATTTTTTGTAGGTTAAGATGTGCTATTTAATATTATTTTGTATGTATTATTTATTTGAATAAAGCAGAGAGATCAATTTTATTTTGGTTAGAAATTATTTTCTATATAAGCAGGACTAGCCTTTTAGATCAGCTGCTGAAATTAGAAGATGCTTATTTTACACATGGCGGTAATAATAATCTGAAAAAAAATCAGATCTTACAAAATAATAATTGTATCAGTTCGTTATTTAATATTTTTTATATTAGTAACTAAACTGTGTTTTCGTGAACTAACTAGGATTTTTTTTTTGGGGGGGGGGGGGGGGGGGGCTTTAAGTATATAAAAAAATTGTAGACAAAAAGGTAAGTGATATAATTAAAGCATATAGTTTTTTGTTTTTAATATTTTTATATACAGTAAGTAAATAATGTTAGAAAACCAAATTAGATTTATTTAGGTGACTATATCTTCAAGCAATCAGAGCAGTATAAAGTTATGACGCTTATTCAATCAAATGCAATTAGTCCTAGGTTTTAAAATTAGCATAAAATCGTAAATAGCTACTTACGAGTTTATATTTATATATTTAATAAAATTTTACTAGTACTATTTATTAAGAAAATCATATTTATAAGAAACTGAATAAATATTTAATTTTAATATAATAAAAATGGATGTACTATATCAACGTGATACAAAATACTACATAAGCTGAAAAGTCTTTGGTCTAACAATGAAAAAACGATTTTTTTGATGTAAAAACTCTTTTATTCTTCGACATAATCTCCATCTAGAGTAATGCACTTGTTCCAATCGTTCTCTAACATTTCCATACCGGTCTTATATTGGTTCGTGTTAAGTCCCTCAAGATAGCGGCGTTTGTTTCCAACTCGACCTCTTCATAAGTATAATCTTTTGCTAGAGAGCTACATTTTCAATTTCGGAAAAAGGTAGTCGCTGGGGGCCAGGTCAAGAGAATACGGTGGGTGGGGAACCAACTCATAGCGCAATTCCTTCAATTTATCAGCTGTAATGTGAGCCTCGTGAGATGGTTCATTGTCTTGGTGAAACATCAATTTCTTCTTTGTCATGTAAACATTTATGAAGGATATGACCAACACGTTCCTTTGAGATGCCTATGGTATTAGCTAGCTCACGCACTTTCACTTTGCGGTCATTTAACACAATTTCACGAATTTTTTTTATGTTTTCTGGAGTAACTGCCTCATTCGGTCTTCCTGAACGTGGTGCATCATTTGTGCTCGTACGGTTACGACGAAACTCAACAAACCAATATTTTATGGTTGACTTAGCTGGGGCAGATGAGCCGTAACACTTTTCAAGCCATTTCTTTGTTTGGACAGTATTTTTTCCCATCAAAAAACAATGTTTAATCAAAACACGAAATTCACTTTTTTCCATGATTAAAAAATAACAAAAGTAGTGTCACTTTTGAACATATGTATATCTTTTGAACAAGAATACATGAAATGTCATTAAATTTTGACAGTAATCTATAATAGTTTAGGCTGGTACCGCTAGTACTTTGGGAAGCATACGGATTTTTTGTTTATGTCGCCATCTGTATGCCAGGACAAAGACTTTTCAGTCGTTTCAGCCCAAGGTTAGTAAATGACAAGGTTGCCTCATAACTTTTTGACCAATCAGCGGCTGCGTGGGATGACGTCACCCTGAGGAACCTTTCAACGTTGTTTAATATATAAAGTTGTTTTCAAATTATTTAGAACTTTTGGATATTTGTATTTAAAAAAAGTAAATATAATTGTTTATTACATAAGCACAAATTATTACATATAATATTTCTTCATAAAAATTTAAAACTGATGTCAGAAATCAATGCTTAAAGAAAATACATTTGTTGGTTAGACATAAAAAAACACTTGTTTAAAACTATAATTTATAATAATAAAATAATAAAAATTTAGATTTAAAAGTCAGTACACTATCAATATCAAATGAAAATATTTAAAAACAACTTACAATAAATCAGCTTAACTAAAATAAAGAGTAAATATAGTTTGACAGCCATTTATAATGTCAAAGAGTTCCTCACGATGACGCAATCTGCCGTCTCATGCCACTCCCCGCACAGAGTTATGAGGTAACCTTGTACTTTACTAACCTTGGTTTCAGCCCATGATACAAATATACAAGGTAAGATTGACAGCTCTGACCTTGAATAATGTGACGTCATCGAAATTGCAGAATTCATGTTGCCTTGGAAACAAATGCAACTAAAT
Organism: Sialis fuliginosa; assembly: GCA_961205875.1. Classification (NCBI taxonomy): domain Eukaryota; kingdom Metazoa; phylum Arthropoda; class Insecta; order Megaloptera; family Sialidae; genus Sialis; species Sialis fuliginosa. Next base: position 12,446,193 of record OY540809.1, on the reverse strand, counting down.
TAAAGTGTCAAATTAGTTATTCTACGAATATGTATTATATTTTTAACATTAGGGCATTATAGGACTAATATTTTTAATACAAAGGTGAGTTTTATATCTGACAAATTCCTATTAAATTTTTCATATATTAAAAATTATTTAAAAAGATATTATAGAACATGGAAGTCATGTATGGTTCTCCATACCGGTATTTTATGTTCTAGTTTTAATTAAAATATTATAAATCGATGTAGATTTAAAAGAAGCAAATGAAGACGTAATAGAAACCGCTTAGAAGAATCTAAATTTGTAATAAAAACTCCAGAGGAAGAACCTATACTAGGTACTAATGAAGTAACCATAATTGTCAGTGCAAACTGAAAAATAAAATGATAATCGTTTATATAAATGAAAAGAACAAGTGTTGTTTTTATGTTATAGTTTTAATAAATTTTCTTTTTTGAGATTTATGATACATTAGCTAGGTACTTATTTAATTTACGTAATCTAAAATATAATCTGCATCTAAAAAATGATTGCTTAGCTTTTTCAGGTATGTTAATGTTATTACATTGACTTTTAAGAAATCATAGCGTTTGCTTAACTTAAACTATTTAAATTAATTTAAAAAACCCTTTTTCTAAATCTAAAAGTTTTATTGAAAGCAAAGCATTTGGATTTAGTAACCTCTTGATGACAGGATTATTCAAAATAATATATTTGATTCGCCAATCTTTGTCAGTAAAATTCAGCGAGCAAACTCTGCTTGACTTTATAAGGTATTGGCACAAGTCTTGGACGCTTTAATAGCAAGTAAAGCAGATGCTATGATAATATAATAATTAATAAATAGATTACACTAATAATTACTTTAAATTAGCCGATTGTCATCAAATTAAGCTGTTTTACAGTCAAGTGTTTATAGATTATGATTCAATAATGACAGTATGTAATCAAATATCAACAAACATTTCTAATTTAGTACATTTAATTAAACAAGAATCCAGCACTAGGGTATGATCTAAGACTGGTGACAGTACCTTATTTATATTTTTAGTCCCGCATGCTTTCAACCACAAGTCACGCACTTCTCTATTTTTGGGAATTAACAAAAACTTAATATGTTCAGAATCCTTTTTCTTATTAAGATAACTTGAAGTTTTATAATTTTCCACTGCACAATAAACACCCGGCATTCTATATTATTTACTTTTCACCATATATCAAAGCGAATTCTACACAACAACAATACACGAATTTTCCATCTGACACATAAAGTACTTCACGTGACGTCACAATAGTAGATGTCATTTGTTTATCGAGCTCACCTTGTAATATTTCCACCATGGTTTCAGCCCAAGGTATATAAAGACAAGGTAGTCTCAACAATTCCTTGACCAATCAGCGTTGGCGCGGGAATTGACGTCACCTGGGGGATATATTCAAATGTCATAAATTTTTAATAGAATATTAATTACAAAAAATTCCTTTATTTATTCTTGTTTTCGTATTTTTTGATATTTTAACAACACATACAATCAAATAAGTACAAATTCGACATAGCAAAATCATAAAGTGCTGTCAGAATCATATAACGTATTGCCAACTTAAGAATAGTAAAAATGATGCTTCCCGAATTGACCAAATTGTCTTTGACAGCTTTTTTATGATTTTATAATGTCGAATTTATACTTATTTGATTGTATGTGTTGTTAAAATATCAAAAAATACGAAAACAATAATAAATAAAGGAATTTTTTGTAATTAATATTCTATTAAAAATTTATGACATTTGAATATATCCCCCAGGTGACGTCAATTCCCGCGCCAACGCTGATTGGTCAAGGAATTGTTGAGACTACCTTGTCTTTATATACCTTGGTTTCAGCCCATGTAGTATCTAAATATAAAGATACATTGTATATTTATCTGACAATATTTGTGTAATACAATTCACTTGACATTTTTACGTAGGTATAATTATTATATCATATATTAATCAAGTAGATTAATACATGATTATCTGTACTTTTATTCAGCGGCGGATGTACGTTAAGTGCCGCCCTGGGCAAAAAAAAATTGCCGCCCCTTTACCAAGGGAAAATATAATCTATTTTTGATATACCTAGTTTAATTACCAAATGAACTGAAAAGTGTTAACTGTTTTTACAAGTGATGTAGAACACAGGTGTCCAACCTTTTGAACTACATAGCTTTTTTTTTTTGGTCACGTCAATTGAAATTCCTAATTTTATTAAATAAAAAGGTTAGACTAAGAGCCGCGGGACAAGCTTGTTATAGAAAAATCGTTTTGATAATCGGAGTAATTTTTTGTCTTCCTATTTTTTTTGAGTGTTGTGTATTAAACTAAAAAGTTGTATTCTCCCAAAATCTACTGCCCCACAAAATAATGCCGCCCTATGGGCAGTAGCCCATGTTGCCCATGCCTAAATCCGTCACTGCTTTTATTATAGTAATGTATAATATAATATAAGATACGAGTGGGCAAATAAGCTAATGTAAGTTCTTAGCCAGCCTATAATTTATGTCCTACTTATTCATTTTTTTTTGTATCTTTTATGAATTGACCAAAAAAAAATTTTTTTAGTTTTTATTTAAAAATAATTTTAATAATATGTTAGTTATCTATGAAAATAAAAGCATTTATTCTTACAACTGTCAATTAAATAGATGTATAGAAATAATAATAAATAAAAACAACTTGTTTGTCTAAACGTCAAAATTTAATAAAAAATAAGTATTCTCAAGCTTTCGATTCACAGAATCATTGTCAAGCTAAAAATATAAATAATAATAATAATAAATAAAACGTGTTAAACTGTTGAAATATCAAACAAATAAGAAGCCATTGACAAAACAACATTTTTTTTTGAACATAAAAATTATTATACCGATTTATAATAAAAACGTTTGAAATAAAATCACAGAATAGAATTAAAATATATCTCAAACATTAACAAAAACAACAATTAATGTAATGTAGAAAGTGTTAACTTATGTAATTTCTTCTTAATCATGATGTATAAAAAAAGTCTTGTGTCGACCAGGGCAGTTTATTAATTTAAAAAAGCCCTGTTTGTATCAATCTGAACATGGGCGCCGGCAGAATTTCTTTTAGGGGGGTGCATTTAGATATATGAGATGAAAGTGTATACGAAAAAAAAAAATTTGATGGAAGTTGTTTACATGAGTAAAAAAATAAATAAAAGATCTTCAGTTTTCATATACATAAAATTCGAAACTGACACAACTAAAAAAAAAAAAGGTCCTCAGTTTTATATTTTCAATTTTCACTTATTATTTTTTTTCCATTTTGCCAGGGGGGTGCAAATGTATTAAATTTTAAAATAACAATTGTATTTCTTAATTATTTCATTTGCCAGGGGGGTGCAAGTGCACCTCCTTGCATCCCCCTCCCGGCGCCCATGAATCTGAACCTCGTAGTCATCAAATAATAAGAATCATAATTTTATTTAAAGAATAAAATTAATAAAATCTCAAATATAATTTTTTTTCTTGAATTTTCCGGAAGAAAATAATATTTTTACAACAGTGGATGTATTATCTATTGTGGAGGTAGCTGTCATTTATGTCGCTGTGTTTTTATGTGATTTTTCTCTGTGCCTAGATCACTTTCTATGGCTTCTTAACAACACACTGTATTATATTAGTTCTTACCCTTATATGAATGATACGTATTTTATATTTATATATACTTATATATTTATAAATTGTGTGGCTAAAAATTATTTTTTTTGGCTTAAATTGTAGCTTAGGAGGAGAGCTTTCGAATGCCTATGGGCGTTTTTTTTATGAGTTATTATAGGGAGCACAAAATTTGAGCTGAAATAGTTAACATTTTTAAAAGTCTATTTTCAAGTCATAAAAAAGCGTACAAAGTGATGCATTTTTTTTAAGTTTCATAAATATATATTTCTTGTTTGGTTGATTAGTAACAACTAAAAAATGTTGGATCAACTTTTAGAAAAAAATGCAAGGAGTAAAAAGTGCTTAGAATTAGCCCAAGTTTTTCGTGGCATTTTTTTATTTTTTTTTGTTCGACAGTTTTTTATAATATTTAAAAATGTTACTAAAAATAAAAAAAATAAATACTTTTTTTATTCTTTGGCTAATTCTAAGTACTTTTTATTATTATTATAATTAATAATCAATTTCCTGAACTGCATTTCAACATTACGGATTATGTCAACATAGTATTTTATATAGTAGAACACATAAAACATATAATTATCTTAAAAACACCTCATTAGGGGTTATTTTAAGAAAATTTTTCAACTGCATATAACCATATATTAAACACATACTAGTTGTTTAATATATGATATAACCTTTTTTTCTTGCTCTACACTTTGTATATTTCTTTCTTACAAATTATATTGACCTTTTTTTGCTTTACACTTATACTTATTTATATTTTTCTTTCTACTTGCAATTTTTATTTTTGAAACTGCAGAAACAAGCTACTGGGTGTTAAGTCCAATTCGACGCGGCTTACACTCAGAAGTCAAGATCTATATCAAGATCACCGTGGAAGCCTCAAGGCTTGTAAAGCTACAACTACACACTAAAATAACCTCTGCTGACCTCATCTTATAAACTTGGTTAAAACTTAAAACTGTTCAATCCTTAAAATTCTAGGGTTTTATAATTTTATTTTTTATATAGTATCGAATTATTAGACGTATATTTTAATCTTTTACCGGATCATGTATAGAATATATGCATACTAATATTATAAATACGAAAGTAACTCTGTCTGCCTGTTACCTTTTCACGGCTTAACCGCTGAACCGATCTTGACGAAATTTGGCAGAGAGATAGCTTGCATCCTGACAAAAGACATAGACTACTGTGTATCCCGAATAGCTAGTGTATTATATAAGTTAAAATTTTATGGGACATTTGGGACAATATCAAACTTACTGTCTAAAGAGTTCAATAAGTTTCATAGACAAACTACTTAAAATAATAATACAATGAAAAAAAGAATTGGTTGAATTTATCTATCAAAGTTAAATTGAACCAAAATGTTTGGTCACATACGGGCAACCCTAAGTTTGGTTCAAATGACCAAATCTACTTGTTGAAAATATTTAGTTAATTGGAACAAATATTAGATCGAGTCAACCCAATATATTTTCAAGTTAACCAATTATTCTATATTTTTACTAATTATGATAAATATTTGGTTAATGAAACCAAATAATATTGTTTAATTCGACCACTTATTTTTGTTAATACTAATCTATGGGTTTTGTGAAATAACTAACTAATGATATATGAATATATAAAATGAAATATTTGGTTTTAATTTTATGTTATGATAGTATCCTTGCGAGTGATTATTTTGCCGCTTCGTTTTAATTGGATTACATTAGAAATGCGCATGAATTTTTCTTTACAGCTCAGACTTCAGGTATTTTCAATTATTTAAAATCGTTAGCTATTGGAAAATACACCTGTTTTTAACTACCTTTTATTAATAATTATACTTTAAAAACTGTGATAACTCAATTTAATTGTAATAAAAAGTTATGTATTGATATATATTTAATATATGTAGAAAAGTCATATTTATTTTGTAAGTGATTTATTTTTCGTTTAAACAATGGATTCAAAGGATAACAATTATACAATAAATGGATTGTTAAATGATATAAATGTATCTAGTTCTTCTTTATCGGTTACCTTTAACGAGCAAAAATATTGTAAGTAAACTTATTTTTTAAATAGTAGATAAATTTATCTGTAAATTATTGTTTTAAATCAAAATCGAATTTTTGAAATAAAATAATTAACTTTTTAATATTTGACTTTTGTGACGGGTGGGACATTTTTATAGCATATTTTTAGCATAATTGTAATACATAAATTGCGAGTAGGTACATCGAAAGAGCTACTGTCTATGTTGCTTAAAAAATAAACATGTTTACTATCTGTGCTGATTTTATTAATAAATAATGTTAATGTTACACATGTAATAATTGTTATTTATTGGCAATACATTAATAATAATACAAAACATAGGCGACATTATCCCCATCTCAACTATTTGGGCTAATATGGCTGTAGCCTTAGGGCGAGGAGCGCGAAAATTCCAAAGGCGTAGTATAATTTATATTTTTTAAATTAATTTTTTTAAATGTTTAAAATCTTGTCACTAAAAATCAGTATTTTTAACTATTGAAAAGGATAAAAAATTATCTTCGCTCATAATTAAGGAAATCCAAACTAAATGATTGAAGTATTATATCCTATTGAATCTGATTTTTTGGAAAATATAAATGAATTTGCAGATAATTTAGAAAAAAAATCTTTAAATTAATATTTTGTTTATATGTATGGTACATTTGTAATAAAATTATATATATTTATATATATTATATATTTTTATTCACTCATTGTCAGAGTGAAACTTAATATTTTTAAATGTTAGTATAAGCTATAAACGTTTTAGAAAAAAAAATCTTTAAATTAATATTTTGTTTATATGTATGGTACATTTGTAATAAAATTACTCTAGTATTAGTACGGAATGAAATCTATTTGTAGATATGTATTTTGTATTTTAAGCAACGCATTTTTAGATAGTTTATTTTTCACAAGGACACTAAAATGTCTTAATACGGTCATGGATGACATAGAAAATGTATTACGCGAATAAAAATAGGGACTAAAAAGTACCTATTCTATTAAATTGTTATTACATATTTTATAGCAACAATGAAGGATTAATACCTAATATAAATATCATGCTCCAAACGGCCGATTTATCGTATGCGACATAAACTTAGATAAGTTAAAAACAAAACACTATTGATTAATTTAAAATTTATCGTGGCGGCATTTCAAAATGCACCAATCACACATCCCTATATGATATTAAAACAATAAAATGTATCCATAGATAGAAAACGCACAATGAAGAACACAAAACAGATGAAGCACATACACACACACACCCACACAGACACACACCCACATCAGGTGGTATTTTTAACCCGGAGTCAACTGAAGCAGTTGTGAGTCTGTCACAAACCAACGCGCCCGTCAGAACTCCGGGATAATTTAATATAGCCTGCCAATTATATGATCAATATTAAATTAGGTAGACTGAAAAAATTAGATTTAATTTATCAGCGAGGGGTTGACTGCGGCAACGCCCCTTAATTAGATCAGAAACGCGCTTATTTAATTATGGAAACCGGATCTGAACTTTGTGTTTGTAAGAACTACTTTCGGTATTTTAATTTAGAAGATGCACTTGATTACGTAATCAATGGTTATTTCGTTCTCTATGGAAGGGGCCAAATTTTGGAATGCGTATCGGGCATTAATTTTTCTTCTATGAATCTATAGAAATATAAAAACTACAATAATAGGTACTAAGTACTAACATAAAAAAATTTATAAATATCAGTAAATCGGTCTGTGAGTTGGATTCGATCTATACGGACGGTGGTTTTGTGATCCTTGAATTATGGCATATTATACGTTAATTAAATTGAATTATTTTTTTGTAGTTGTATAGAAAAAAAAAATAATTTGAAATTTCAATTATTTGTTTTGAGAGCCCCTAAATCTAATACGGCTATTTTTTTTGATGATAACTATGTATCGGTAAATAATTTTAAAACAATTGTAGAATTTTATTTTTTTATAATTTACTAGCGTATGGTACCCGGTGTTACTTGGGGATATAAATTTAATCTTTAATAAACCTATCTCGCTATTTACGCAGCGCACGCGAAGGTACCTCTGCGATGATTGTTTTTCCCAACTTCATGAAAACTCAAAATGTTCACAAATTATACCTACACTTAAACCTTCCTTGTGAAACACTCTATCCATTAGTGAAAACTGAAATAAAATCCGTTCCGTAGTTATTAAGATAATCGTGCATAGACAAACAGACAGACAGACGCGACGAGTGACTTTGTTTTATACTCTGTATAGATAATCTATGTTTTATCCTTTTTCTATACAGTAAAGTATGCAAAAAGTTATATTGCCAGAGTCGTACTTAAGAACATAAGTGCTAAAGGGGAATATAGTACTATTTGTTGCTATAAACGAAAAATTAAAAGTTAGTACCTATATATTCATAAATATGCCCAAAATTGTCATTTAAGGTTATTTTGAAAATCCGAAGTAAAATATTCAGCTTCAGTGCATGAAAAACCTTCGAAATCACCTATTCAGATCTCTGGGTTAAAAATGATGTCGGCCTATGCTTTTTTTTAGTCATCCTTACTTATAACTTATACTTACATAAATGTATAATGTATAGGTTTAATATAAATTCTTACATACGTAAGTAAACTTGTTGTGATTCAATTCTTCATTGATTATTGTATTTTTATTCACTCATTGTCAGAGTGAAACTTAATATTTTTAAATGTTAGTATAAGCTATAAACCTATGAAAACAGAGGTTTTGAACATGTTTGCCTAGAAATTGTCATACTTGTGTGTAGTGGCATCGCAAGGAGGGGGGCGCCCCAGTTGACATCCTCGATATGGCGAGCAAGCAAAATGTAAAACAAGAAAATAATTTTCTGCCTCGGTTTTTAGTTTTAATTTTAGTAATAGGCATGATGCCAGTAACAAAGTATCACTGAAATTATGATTTTAAATAATGAAATAGGTTAAAATGATTCTAAAAAATGTATTTATTTTTATATTAAAAGCGAGATTAATATGATTTTTGTAAAAATAAAAACACAAAATACAGCAATCCGTCATGTTAGATAAAACACCAGTCAGAGTGGACGACGTCACGGCTAAGTAAACATCATTTTTGTTTTATTAATATCTGCACTGTTTATAAATTATTTTGTGGTTTTAAATTATCAATTTGCTCAGTTTTGTATTACCAAAACTAAAACCGAGAAACGTTAGCGATGGAATAAGGATTTATTATTGTTGACAAGGAGTCTTTAAATAGGCGTGACGTCAAAAATGCGCCATGACACCTGCGAGCGTTTTGACGTCAAATTCAAAATTAGTTTTAAAAGAGTCAATTTTTGTGATTAAACCTTTATTTTCTGCAGAAATAAGTATTTTTTTGGAAATAGGAGACCCGTAAAATCATCATAAAATAGTTTTTAAAAATTAGGCATCATGCCTATTGATTAATTTATCATTACTTACTTATTTAAATTTAATATTTACGTGAACAAATTAATGTATAGTTATTTTAGCTTACAGTGGTGAGGTACTTTCCGATCAACAGCCAGATTCCGATGCTACTACGTCGTACCAAGAACAATTAACCCCGCCACCCCCACAGAGTACGGCTTCATCGGGAAGCACATCGAAACGAAAACAACGCCGATACAGGTAAATATTTGTATTCATTTATTTTTATAATAATACAATTGAAACGCGATATGATGTAAGGTGAGGGGGAATCGCGGGGGTTTAAAAGAAAATTTGTTTAAAAAGAAAGTATTTTTAATAATTGAAATACATATTTATTCACATATTTTTGTAAGTTGGGACCTTCAGTATTAAAAAGTTAAATATTTCACTCATATGATTTATATTTTTCATATAATTATTTTATTCCAGCAAGAGGTTATTCATAAATTACGTTACACGTTAAGATGGAGCCCCCCCCTCCATCTACAAAGTGTGACGTGGTGTGACAAGGGGGGAGGAATCACAAGCTTCGTGACGTCACATTTAAAAAATCAAAACAATGAATTTTATATTCTAAGAGCAGAAAAATTAATTGTTGTAAGTAACTTGGTGAAGATTTATTGGGAAAATTTTAAAGGTGCATGGAAAAATTTTATATAACTAAAAATTATACATATAAACAGCAATAAAAAAAACTTTTTTTTTTTCGTTGATTTTGAGTACCTAATTATTATTTCGAAATTTGTGTGACGTCATAACAGGGGTGACAACTTGTGAGAAGGTTGAAGGGGGGGGGGGGGGGGTCAAAAAACAATTAACTTTGTGTGACGTAATTTATGGATGGTCCCTAAAATATAAAAGTAAACGATTATATTCTTTATAGAACAACATTTAGCAATACTCAATTAGAAGAATTAGAAAGGGCTTTTCAAAAAACACATTATCCTGATGTTTTCTTTCGAGAAGAATTAGCAATGAAGATAGATTTAACTGAAGCAAGAGTTCAGGTAATCAATTATTATTATTGTCATATTATTTCTATTATACAGAATATTGGTACTAAAAAAAATTAATTAAATTTTATCGTTATTTAGGTTTGGTTTCAAAATCGTCGGGCTAAATGGCGCAAGCAGGAAAAGAATAACGCCGGTGTAGTTGTGAAAAATCAGCAATTACATAACATCATGTCTAGAGATCTTGCAGGTCTTATTTCTATACCAGGTGAATATTTAAAACTAGAATTAATTAACTTATTATAGAAATGTTGAGAAAAATGAGTAAATAATTCAATCAATATAAATTAGTAAACCGACTCTTTGAAAGAGATGAGGTTCCACACGAGACAAAACGACTCACGTCTCAGGTCAAGACGAGACTGACAATTTTTTGTTTTCGTGTAAATTTCTTACTATTTAATGATAATAAGTAGTAAATATACACAGGGGCGCCGACTACATGGGGCTTAAGGGGCTCAAGCCCCCCGCAATATTACCGTCGGGAGGGCTGAGCCCCCCCAATAAATGTATGCCTTCTGCCTGTCAACCAGAATCTACAATACAGTTGATTCAGTATTGTCGTGCCAAACTATTGAGAAAAATATTTTAAACAAAAAACTTTATATTAACATGTGTCCGAAATTTTTTCATAAAGAAGCTACATAGCTTTCCGAAGATTTTAGAAAATTAGTTTTTATTTAATATCTTAAGAACCTATTGTGATGCAGTTATGAAATTTGATGACCGGTTTAGTATTAATAAATGTTATCTATTTCCAGTATCAACTAATAATAGTTTAGACCAGGGCTGTATGGGGCCAGCGGGCCCGTCAATTTTTATCTATAGTATTTCTTTTATCTTTATTTTTTTACTGAGTTGCGCACTAATATAAGATTATACGACACATAACACAAAAAAATATACTTTGCTTATTTGTATCCATACAAAATAAATAAATAAATGCAGAATTTTATAAAAAAAAAAGTTCACGTTAATATACCTTCTTATAATAATAATAATATACCTCCTTAGACCTATAGCCAGTTATATTACTGTTAAACGTACTTGCGACTAAAAAAACGAAATATATTTTATTATTATTATTTTATCTTATATAATGGAGAAGGGAGTCCAAAAAAATTCGGCCTCCCAATATTTTTAACAAGTCAGCGCCCCTGAATATACATACAATTATAAATATTAGATCACTTAAACTAAAAATATACACCTTAACTACAATAAAACAATGTCACTCGACACGTGTTTCGTCTTCACAAGAAATTCTCATCAGGAGTCTAACAGTTCCTTAGTTTAAGTGACTAAAAAACCACAGTTTCTCCGTTTTTTCAGTAGAATTTATGTAGATATTAAATATTATTTAAATTAAACTTATATGGTTTTTATTTTTCAGTATGCAGTACACCATTAACATCACCACTTCTAAGTTTTACCAGTGGCGGCGGAAATTACAACGAACTTTTATACAACAACCAAATCGGTGCAATGAGTTCTTGTACAACCCCAAGCATTACTTTAGCGCCAGTGTCTCCACCTCTCTTGCAGACAAACACAGCTAACAGTTTCCAATACTTGGACTATTGCAGCTGGCCAATTTTACATCAAAACCATTACGCCGCCCAACCCCGAATATTCTCACATCAAGAAAACAATAAGCTCGAACTAGTTTCCGCCGAACATGTAAAAATAAACGACGAACATATCTTGAATCTTGACAGTAACTCAAAAATAATAGACGATAATTCAATTCACATGGCAACAATCAATCCTAGATTATTGCAGAATGATCGACAAGAATCCGTATCGTTTGATTTGGGCTTACCATTGTCGAGAACATCAGAGAAAAGTTCTGTTTTAATGTCTTCAAAATTGTTGAGTGGAAGAACTGACGGTTCTATGCATTTTGATTTGGGTTTGCAGATATCAAAAATAGAAAAAAACGAGAGTAAAGATGATAGTTTACATTTGATGGTTATGAATTCGAAATTGTTATCGAATGATAGACATACTCCGATGCAGTTTGATCTAGGGTTGTCTCTTGAGAAACCTGATAAAAATGGAGAAAGTGAAGATGAAACGTTGCAGAATATGACGATTAATCCTAAATACTTAACAACGGACCGAGGGGAAACTGCAATGGAATTTGATTTAGGTATGTCGTTGCAGAGAGAAGAAAGAAACGATGGAGAAATTTTATCGAATTTAGACGAAACGTTTTTAACAGATACTGTAAGAGTGAATGCTCATTGTTTTGTGAAAGAAGATATGTGTAGTATGAACAGTGAAACTGTTAGTATAGTAGACGAAAATCAAGAGAGTTATTTTGATGAAAATAATGATAGTTATAGGTGTAAAAGTAATGATGAGGTGGATATAGATCAAGATTTAATACAAATAAAGAGGCGACATGAATAAATTTATATAGGGAGATTCAAATTAGGTTTGTACACGAGAAGAGACGAGAGTTAGGTAAGAACAATCTCGTAAAAAATAAGATGGATTTAAACTGTTTTATATGTTAAATTTTTCATAAACTGTATATATAAAAAAAACATATTTGTTTTGAAGGTAATTTTCTCCTTTACAAAAAATTATAAATTAATATAAAATTTAATAAATTATGTTATTAATTAATAAGGTACTGGCACCAGTCTTGAATATGATCCCAGTAATGGCTATATTTTAATTAAATGTACTGAATTAGAAATATTTGTTGATATTTGATTACTACCATTTCTGAATATTAATCTATATACATATAACTGTCTTACAGCGTGATTTGATGATAATCGGCCAATAGGTGTCAAAATGGTGGACATTTAAACTAATTATTAGTATCTATAATTTACTTATTAATTATTATATTATCATAGCAACTGCTTTACATTGATTCAAATTTGACGATTCTTTCTTTTATATATTTTGCCTCTTTGTACTTATCATTTTGTAATCATTAGCAAGTGTCCATCACTGCGTGTTCATTACTGGTTTTATTTTATCCATTACTGGAGAAAAAACAAACAAAATAAAAAGTTATAGTTTAAAAAAGAAACTATATTTCCGGACTTTGGTAATTAAATTGATTAAATAAAGAGTTAGTTGTTCATGAGAAAGAAAGAAGCCCAGCAATCACAAAAACTGGTGCCAGTACCTTATATATATTAAATATATATATGTATATATAAATATCTGACCAAGAAAGTGATAAAAAAGTAATTATTTATTCGATTTTCTCAAATACATTTTTATATCTCAGTAAAAAATATAATAATGAATGAAAAGTTATAAAGAAAAAAAATACTGTGTAAAAAGTGTGCTTGAATTTCTCATTATTTTATTAGAATAATATTAATAAAACTACGCAAAAAAATGCCCTATTAAGTTTTGACTAATCTTGTACAATGTACATATATAATATATGGAAGTATTGAATAATGACAATATATTTAAATAAGCAAATTTGTTCAATATTTTAATAACATTTAAAGAAATGTAATGCAAGTCAATGTAAGTTACTATCATAATAAGGAACGTTTTACTTCACTAGAGTTGAATTTGTTTATAAATACTGTTGTATGAAGTTAATTAGAATACTTCTATTTGTAAAAAAGAAATAAAACATTTTATTATATAACAAATATTTGTATTTGATCATATAGGTACTAGAAAATATACAAAAAATAAATAGTTTCACATATAATATGTAATAATATTTAATAAGACAAAATAATAATATAAGTAAGTATATTTATAATTTTTCCCCGAATATAAAAATAATCAAATAGGATTTTTATTAAATCAAACATCATGGACAATATTTTAACAGCTGTTGATTCAGATAGTTATATTTAACCCTTTCGGCCCTGTCACCATAACATTTGCAGGACTCTACTTACTTTTGCAATCCATACTTTTGATACGTGCTTTTGAAATTTATTTTCAATATTAAAAATTCAGGGCTTAAAGGGTTAATGTACTCATTATTATATATATTGAAAATATAATACAATAAAAAGTCGTATCGGACGGAATTTTTATAATTGTCCTTAGACAAGGAAAGATTTAGGACTAATAACACATTATCTAGCATTGTTACCATATCGCTCCACGAGTCATTGGCGTATCATTTAGATTTTAAAATAAAATCAATTGTTTTGAATTATAAAATTAATTAATAATAAATGTTTTATATTGTCTTTAAAGGTATTTCAGTGATAATTGATTTACAGAGAAATGCCTATTTGGAACTATCATCTCTCATACATACTAAATTAAATTGTAATTTAAAGCATATTTACATATTATAAATTTTCAACTGACGCTTCTGGGATAATATGCATGGAAATGACGGAAGTGACATTTAAGAAATTTTGGTAACAGTTTTATATACGGACTAGCATTGGTTGTTATGTATCCATAGTCTTTCTTAATCTAAGTATTTGTCTATTGTCCATTACATTTCTGTACCCCAAATATATTAAAAATTTGTTTCCAAATTTTTATAGACGATTGACAATTGTTTTTTTTTGTGTTTTTATTTTTATTTTTAAAAACAAAACTCTGTTGCTTTGGATAAAAAAAGTCAACTTTTATATTTGAGGGGAAAAACGATGTTTATGATATTCGCTTTCACGGGTCACGTGCTGTATAGGTGGTGATTTTTCCGTTGTCGTTGACGCTAGTGACAGCGTGTCGGAAGTTCACTGGTTTTCCATCAACGTTTCCGGATCCGCTGGAACTCGATACAAATACGCCGTATGATTTAGAGCCAGGTGGCAAAGTGTCTGACACATCGGAGAACCTTGTCTCAACCTTAGTGTTCTAGAAAACAAATACATTAGTGATGTTTTACGACATTTATTTGTTGTAGGAATGGACAATTTTTTTTAATAAGGGACAAATTAAAATCAACAATTTTGGTAAGAGTAAAAAAGCGCAAAAATGTTTATTATTTTTTTCGTAGAATTTTGTCTATATTATGTTTTATAAGCTGCACAGAATCTAAATTGCAAACATTCATAGACAACATAATGAACTACATAGGTGTTGAAAATAACCCAATTTTCTTACAAAAATTGTCATAATTTCTAAACCGCTCAGTATAATCCAGGACTTCGAACCGCTATTTTTTTCGTTTCGGTTTTCGTTCCGGTTCGAGTAAAAAAATATATTTAGGTTCGGTTCCGGTTTTCGTTCCGCAAAAAATAACGGTTTTTCCGGTTTTTGCGATTTTCGGTTCAGCTCCGAGTGATTAATTTAAAAAAAAATTATTTGTAATAAATTTTTTTTTCTACCATCATTTAGAATATATATTTAACCTACATTGTATGATAATCCGAACGACAATTGAAGTGGAAATAAGATCATGTTAACGTGCGTATTTTAATATGTACTGAACCGAAAAAACCGTTATTTTTATTTCGGTTCTGTTCCGGTTTTCGTTCCGGCAAAAAATAACGGTTTTTCCGGTTTTCGGGTTTCGGTTCAGTTTCGGTTCGAAGCCCTGGTATAATCCCACACATGTTTATACCAAAATATCCAAAAGAATATGATTATCAATTAAAAAAATATACTTTGTATTTAAAAAAATATAACTTTGATTTGTAACGCTCTTATGGGACACCCTATATAAATGAACTATTTTAAAAATGTGCTGCTTGTCTATCCCGACAACTTTTGTATTTAAAGTTTTCTTCTAGTTGTTTTAATAAATGAAATATTGGACTTTGACACATAAACTAAGACTAAATTAAATGTTTTAAACAAAAAACTGAAAAACATAAAGCGACTTTTTCTCACAGGGGGTCGCGAAAAGTTTCCATTTTTAAAAGTAGGTCCCGCTCCATATAAGTTTGAGAACAACAGGTTTAGAGTTTAACAAAATTTTGTTTTTATTATACTTATTGTTAGTATAAATGGTTTAAACTATTTATATGTAGATATTTTGATTATATTATAGGCACATATACATAAATGTTTTGTACGTGTGGTAGGTGTAAACAAAATTGATTTGTTAATCAAATTGTATTATGTGTAAGTATATTTATGTCATGTGCGATTACGTTTATATTCAAACAAGTATTGTCTTAAATATAACACTAAAATATAGATTACGTAATTGGAAAAAATGTAATTTTGAATTTTTTATAAATTAGTCAGATGTCCTTCATTTGAATTTAAATTTTACACGTTCCTCATTTTCTAAAAATATCTTGCAAAATAAAATTTTATTTAAAAAAATAAGACTCTCAATTTCATTTAAGGGGGCAGACCCAGTTAGAATTTTGAAAAAAAAACAATTTTTTTTGCATTTTCTCAAAGTAGAATATTTCAAAAGTATTTTCTGAAAATTTCAGACAAATATCCTGTCAATGGACGATTCAGTGTAAGTTCCAAAATAAATTTTTTATCTGCATGCAAATCGTACTCAAAACTTTAAACGCGTTTTTCTCGAAACCATGTTTTCGAAGTCGGTGAGCACTGTAACTTGAGAACGGCTTTGCCGATCGGTTTGAAATTTTTCTCACTTATTCAATACATAATTGTCCTCTGGATGAACGAAGGATTTTTTTTACGATTATTATTTTTTTATAGCCGAAAATGCGAGTGAAATTTTAGTCGAATAAAGAACTTTGACTTTCAATATCCGCCATTTTGTGAAAATTCAAAAATTTTTAAATCCCTTCTTTCATCCGGAGCATTATGTCATTAGCTAATGATCCCTTTTGTTTTTTTTTATTTCAGATGATCTAGTGACGAGCAGCAGTGATCACGGCAAAACACTTTTTTTTGGACCTCTTCCAAATTTGCTGTATCCCACTTACATATTTTTAAATATTTTGCCATTAAAAAATTACAATATTTTCTGTACATACATATCTTTCATTTGGAAAAACATTTGTTATTAATTATTTTAATGCGTGGCCAAAAAATATCCTAAAAAAGAGCTTTTTTTGGAAGTCCCAACTGGGTCTGCCCCCTTAAGAATGCAGTGGTTGTCGTGGTTTTTGACGGTAAAATGCACGATTCGTACCGTCAAAACTCCGGCAACCACTGCATTTTAAATGAAATAGAGTATACATAGTTCGATTTAATGGTGTATGTTTAATAATTTCTTAAATATAACACTAAAATATAAATTACGTAATTGGAAAAAATGTATTTTTGAATTTTTTATTTAGTCAGATGTCCTTCATTTGAATTTAAATTTTACACGTTCTTCATTTTCTAAAAATCTCTTGTAAAATAAAGTTTTATTTAAAAAAATAAGACTTATTCGATATATGCATGTTTAATAATTTCATTTATATCTCACACATGTTTATCTTAAACTCTTTACGCCACATTAAAAAGTATATAATCACGCGATTAAAATTTAAAACCTAAATCCGCAAATTTTTTTTGATAAAGAAATTTACTTATTTTATAATTGTTTTATGTGATTCAATACTTACAGGATTATCTGGGTAGAATTTAACATTTTGTTGTGGTCCACCAGGTCCATATTCAGCTGTTGCATATGTTCCTTGACTATTAGGGAAATTACCACTGGCGAATCGATTATATATTTCAGCATTTCTCTCTATTCCGCTGTGAAATCGTATAAACCATTAATATTAATCAATTAAACACTTTGGTTAGTGATAATATCATGTACCTATATTTCTATATTTCTATTTTTCTTCTGTAGGCTTTCGTGGCCGTTGTCCATAGTAGCTAACTTTTCGGGCTGTTGTCCACGTTGTCGTATTTTTACACTTGACGTTTCGACTCTCATGTCGGAGTCTTCTTCAGAAGTAATTCTGATTCAGAAACGTCAAGTGTAAAAATACGACAACGTGGACAACAGCCCGAAAAGTTAGCTACTATATTTCTATTTATTTTGTTTTATACCCACCGAATTTTTATAATAAGGCTCTGACAAACAGGAAGCGGACTGTCCGCGCGACAGTCGCGAACTCTGTATCGTGTAATGTCGTGTTTAGACCAAATAAAACAAAACAGCAACACGGTGTTTGAAAACACATCGTATTTAAAAATGCATAGGGTTTTTTTACACTTTTGTCAAAAAGACACGATGTTGCTGTTTTGTTTTTTCGGTCTAAACACGGCATAATGTTGCATCATCCTAATCAAACAGATAGCGGCCTACCGCGGCGGACAGCGAACAGGTTGTAAATTTTTACAGAATTCGCGCGCGGGCTGGATGTCAAAATGAGTAAAAGAGAAGATAATAATGAAAAGTTGATTGATCTTGTGCGGTATTGCAGTTGTTTGTATGATGACCTCGTTTCAGTATTTAGCTCGGAAAACAACCCACTCGAACGTAGAATGCCTAGTCACTATATAGAATGCCTGCATTATGCACATTGACTATGGCATACCCATTTCCTTTTACGTCTTGCTTCTGAACTTACAGCTAACAAAAAAAGCAATTCTTCGTCAGACGAACTGCTGGACATGATGAAGAAAGAATTCACCCTGGTTCCCTGTCACTAGTGCGTTCTATTTGATCACCCTAGTCCGCGGGCGGACAGTCCGCTTCCTGTTTGTCAGATCCTTAAATTTGGCATGTCTTACAATAAGAAAAATTCAGGAAAAATATTAATGGACCCCCCCCAAAAAAAAAATTATGTAAATGGTTAAATGTTAAATAGAAAGCATTTTAGTAAAAAAGATGAAGAATGAAATGAAAAGAAAGAAAAAAGAAATGCAGTTACCCATTGTAGGTAGTAGAAGCATAAGATCGACCTCCGTTTGAAATTAATGTGTTTGGGACATCATTGTCATATGTAATGCCGGTCGAAGCGTACACGTTACCCATGTTACCATTGCTTCCATTTGGACCTGTAGCTCTTATTTCAAACATATATACAATATATACATAACTTATAACTTCAAAAAGAACACCTATTGCTTTATAGATTAATTTTAAATAGCCGTTTGCGAGATATGTCAACCAACTTTCTGTTGGTTAATAAATTGAAAATGTTGATGATTTTTAATAAAATAAAATTACATGTTAATATGTTAAAGAAAACTTCCTAATACAATATGCACTGGGACATCTTCATTCAAGGGTTTATGGTTATGGTTAAGGATTTTGTAAACATACTGTATCTAATAGACTAAATATCCGATTAACCTCGTCTTTCGCATTTTAGGCTGAGAATTTAACTTTTTATACCTTAAAAAACCATTTTAATTAAAAATAATTTGATATCTTTCAAAATGGAATTTTGATTTCGTCTACCATTTTGTAGTGCATTTAATTGTCTTTCCAAAAAATTGATCATTTACTATATTTCACAATTTTACGAAACTTAAAATATTTAAAATTTTACAATACATATCTGTGATAATAGATGCAGCGATTCTATTAAATATGGGAACATATTGGATGTCACCAGTGGCGTAGTAAGAAAAATTTTCGAAGATGGGGATAAATACATATGAAATTAAAATTTTTGAAGGTATTTTGAACTGATGTTTTCTCAAAACAGACGTTTGTTTTAAAACACTGAATATTTCGAGGGGGGGGGGGGTCGTCGTCCCCCGTTACTACGCCACTGGATGTTACTATTATGGATTTTATTTTTATTTCTTTTTAGTTTATGTTAGACGGGGTATCAATTGAATAAACGATTCAGATAGTGAATGCTGACCCGATAAACGATATTTTAGAATTACTTGATTCTCAGTAAATAATATTGAACTCGGTCATTATAATAATAGTAATTAATCAATAAATAATAAACTGGTTTCAATAAAGAGATTCCGATGTTTCGATAAGTTCTTCAAGTACCTGGGATTTCCCAAACAGTTCCGGCTAGGTCAAGGTTAGGCAGATGTGCGCATTTTAAAGAACAATAATAAAAACATACACTAATTATAAGTCAAAACAGCATGTCGAAAAATTGCAATACATATAATTATGAAGATCTTTTGATTGTGTTAAATTATATACATACATTTCGGGTATTCAGACAAAATGTAACTGCAAGGAAATTATTTAATTTAACATTAGTACTCCTAAATTGTAAACAAAACATTATAAGTATATATTCTTTCTTACTTTAGATCTTTAATACAACATTGAAAAGCTACCCTAATTAAATTGTTAATACAAAATTTACAACTGTTCTTATAAATACGAAATTATTTTATAAATTGCCAAATCTTTTTCAGAAATTTTATAAACGAATATAATCTTTTCTAGCAAAAGGAAGAAATATTTTTTATAAGCAGAAAAAGATTAAAACATCTTTAATAATACGTAATAAATAAATGTATGCTATCTATTTTTATACTGTTATTGACTTCTAGTTCATGGTATTAATTTTGTTAATGCTTTATGAATGCAAAAGGTGTAGCAAGAATGAATATAAATAGTATATCTGGTTCGTGACAAATAAAGCCAAAACGTTGCACTTTTTGATAGGGGTATGACACTTTCTGTGGTCATGGATAAGGTCAAAAGAAAGATTTTCAGATAGGAAACCACTTTAAAATCCGTGTAGAATACCATTATATCGACTATTAAAGATGCCCTCCACCGGTGTTCTTAAATTGGCTGTATCTCTGCTCCTAGTCATCCGATTTCAATTTTCTTTTGTTTGTTTCAAAGTTCTTATTAAGAAGATTATTTTTCGTCAATACAATTTTCGAAAATCTGAATATTTCACATTTCTTACGAACAATATAATTTTTTTACCTCATAAAAAAGAAAGACCATTCTTTAAGTTTTCCATTGATAACAAGATAATATTGTTTTAATGAACAACTTATTTGGAAATTGCGAGTTAAACTAAGAAATATAGACTAATTTTGGATAATTTCATGTCAAGTTTGAGTCATTATTTATAATCATCAAATTTATAAAAAAGTAGAAGTTGTACTATTTTTAATTTTGATGAGAATTAAGTCAGATGTTATTATACGTATTAGAAGGCAGAAACTGTAATATAGAAATTTTTTAATGATCGTAAGTGGGGGGGTGGTGACCATTTTACTCTCGTAAGATATGAAGATATCGTTGATTTTAAATGTGCTATATCGAGTTGAAAAAACAAAATTTTCAGATTTTCGAAAATTGTGGGGAACCGAAAAATGAATAATGACAAACAATAATCTTCTCAATAAAAACTTTAAAACAAACAAAAGAAAATTGAAATCGGATGACTAGGAGCAGAGATAAAGCCAATATAAGAACACCGGTGGGGGGCATCTTAAATAACCGATATAATGGTGTTCTACATGGATTTTAAAGTGGCTCCCTATTTAAAAATCTTTCTTTTTACCTTATCTATGACCACAGAAAGTATCATACTCTAATAAAAAAGTCCAGCGTTTTTTTTTACGTACCAGACGTACTAAAAGGATTGGAATATTAATTGATGAATTTATATACAAATGCCTGTGATAATAGCACACCCTATACGTCTCAAGTCACGCTACGCTATTGATAAATATACTTCATTCTATATAACAATAAGATTAAATATACAGTTAGACTGAACAGCAATCACTATGGTTAATTAATTTTCCATTCCATGCTAAGATGCGTAAAAAATAAAACATATAGTAAAAGATAAGAAACTAATGCAAATTAGGTCAAACAAATCAACTAGAGTAAAGGCGATATATATGGAACAGCAGGGTAATATGGACAGGGGCACCTCTTTTTTCTGCTCTATTTTAAATTTTATAAACACAAAATTAATTTGTATTTAAGCTTACACCTCTAACTAATACGTCAGTTGACATGCCAGTGTTTGGAGTAGTGATATGTCATTGAGAGCAATTTAATAAAATTTTCCATTTTTGATTATTTATGTTAAGGTAAGTTAGCTTAAATTTTTATTGCATTAAATTGTTTTTATTGCTGTTTAAAAAATGCAGGTATAGGGTTTGACCGCATGGATAGTGCTTTTAATTCACGTAATAACTGTTGCTTCGGCACTAACCAATTTTTTTTTTAAAATATATGTGAATGTGAGTATTATGGACAACGACTATGAAGTGTAATAAATAACCAGAATCGTGGTGAGTCAAATATGTGAAAAGTATATTAAATACCAAGTACTTCATAACTATCCACTTCCACAAAAATATTTTTTTTAGTACAAAATCTTCATGATGATGCCCACTAAATAAGGTGTCTATTACGGAGGTTTTGTTCGCATACTCCATTTTTCACAGTGGCAACAAATAAGTTTGAAATAAAAACAACTAAATACATTTAAAACATATGCTCTAACCACCTAATGTAAATAATCGTGTATTATGGACCAGTTAAGAATTATATATTTGCCTGGTCGAGCTCGTTAAAAGATTAAATTCTCTGTCCAATGAAATGATAAGGGCTGATTTTAAATAATAAACCAGAGTTTTATTACCTAAAACAAGAATAGTGTTCCATATATACCGACTTTACTCTAATAATTAATATCTGTGTAATAATAAAAATAACATACTTTGAAATTAACTCTTGATGGTGAGCGTACGCATTCCTGAAGTAGTCATTGAATGCATTGTGGTCAAATACCGGGTATCCAGGGTATGCTGGGAACGGGGGTGGTAGAGGTGGCGCGAACCTTGGCCCGTAAGGAACGAACGGCGGGTATGGAATTGGGCCGCCGTTAGTAGGTCCTGAATAAACGCCCGCTCCGCCGCTAGAAGATCCTGAATAAACTCCCCCGCCGCCGTTAGAAGATCCTGAATAAACTCCCCCGCCGCCGTTAGAAGATCCTGAATACGATCCCCCTCCGCTATATGCGAATCCTTTTGATTGGGAGTCTGGATTCTTATTTTTTAATTCTGAAACTGTAATTTTAGGGTGGTAAAAATGGTATTGTATTAAATGGTGTTTATAAATACAAAGATATTATTATAATGAAAACCGTGTTTTCATTTGAAATCTTACAACCTGGATATTTCTGAAAGTAAGTATTTAATAAATATGTGATTTTGAGGAGGGAAAGAAAATCGTATTATTAATTTTTGATTTAGTGGACGTTTTCAGGGTTAATTCACGGTCAACATTGTTGTTTTTTTTCAAATGGAAACTTATATTTTTTATTACATTGTGTTATTCTATAAAAAAAACAAGACACTTGTTTTTAAATAATTTAAGAAAATATTTAAAGGTTTTTGGAATTTCAAGAGTTTTTTACTCACAAATCATCAACTTTAAAGAAAAGATGCAAAAATAAAGCTGAAATAATTTTCAAAATTTTATAAGATCATAATAAACATTTTTTACACTTTATCTAAAGTTGATGGTTTATACTTATTCCGAGTTAAAAATTCTTGCTAAAGAATTATTTTTTTATAAAAATTTTGTACTGTAAAAATTCACATAATTTATTACCAATAAATTAAAAGTTATCTACCAAAAAGAATTAATAGATTTATAGTAAATTTTATTATGCAATATTTTCTTATTGTAGCCCCTATACTGCATAGAGTGGCCGGTAACCTATGACCCACGGGCCACTTATTATTAGCAGGCGACAAGGGGGGGGGGACTAGGGGTATTGCTATACCGAGCCCCGGACTTTGGGAGCCTCATTTGATATAGACAATGAGATAAGCAAAATCAGGTATAATCTAGCTACTATCACCTACTATTACGGTCCACAAACTGATAAAAGAATCGGCCCCTAATATTTTTGTCCCCAGGCCTGATTGTTAGTGACCTACGAAAATTCATTCACTAAATGTGTTTTTAATAGATAAAAATAAATTCACAAATATTTGAATGAATTGATATTAACATAATTATGTGCATAAAAATGTCATAGTTGCTAATAAATCATTTTATTATTTACTTATTCAAATGTCAAGTTCATCCTGTATATATCAATCACATATTATATGCTAATTTCTACAACTCAGTTTTGGTGATAATAATAAAATTTACTCGTAAAAATTATAATAGTAACAATAATAATAAATCATTATATAATAATGATACGAAAATATTGACAAATTATTCATAACCTTCAAAGCTGATAAATTTTCAGTATTTACTTATAAATAAATTAACAAAAGATAATATTGTAATCTTGAAAATTTATGTGACGAAATAGTAGTTTTTTCTAAACAATTTTTGTAAAATATAAATAAAATTCAATGTTTAATCGCATTTAAGCATACTTCGGACGTATTATTAACGAAACATTTTTGTATACATATAAATAACAAACAATACATGATTATTTACATTAATTAATGGCATCGCTAGTTAAATAAAATTATGTAATGAGATATAAAAAATGTATTTCAATGCAATATGCATATTATTATATACACAGATATCTACAAATATCTGTCATGGGAGCCACGGTACTTTCTATACGTACCTAATACTAATTGTAAGAGTGAACAGTGTACGTGTTTCTAATTTTATTAAAAAAATATTTCTAAGAAACTAATAAGAGGTAGAATAAAATCAATGGGGCATAAATTATAGATAATAATATTCTCTATACAATGTGTATAAAATGATTTTTTTTAAACGTGATCACTTAACTGAAAGTGATGTTTACTTTTATCAATTTTTGAATTTTCGAATTATTTTTGAAATGTGTGCGAATAAGTGAAAAATATTCTAGATAAAAATTGTCGAATATCTATGTTTTTCTTGGCTTTTTAGTATAGCCGTGATTATTAGTTCTTTATTAATGAATCTAAAATTTTGATTTTTACCTTTTTATAATATGAAATACATAATATTTTGTTAAAGTTTCGTAAATGTGATTTAAATGAAAAATAACGAAAATTATTATTTATAAAGTAAATTATGTTGTTATTTCTTATTTTCTTATCTTTAAATTGATATTTCTATGGAAAGTTGAATAATGAAATAGGAATAAAAAATTAAAATTTTATATTTCGTTAAAAGTATGTTTTTTGTATAGAAAATGAAGTGAAAAGTTGAAATTTTCAAATCGCAGGTCTGTATCTCAACCCGTTCTCGTGATATGGCCTCTCAAAGTTTTAGTTTTTTCAAAATTTTGAAGAAAAATAGCCATAACTTTTAACACATTGTCGGAATTGATTTTATTTTTAATTACACAGTATATTTGTTTTGCCCGGCAACAAGTAGCAAATGGTACTGTATTGGTTTCGTGGGGTTAATAGTTTCGGATATTCGATAGTTTCGATTCCGTTAAGGTTCGTAACATCTCTATAATGAATTATGATCAATAAATAGTAGTATTTCTGTAATTTCTGTTTAGAATCAAAAAAGTTTAAATAGAGTACTTAAAATATAAGTCAAGGAATTATAATATTTTTATGAATTTTTTTTAAAACCCCTGGTTACGTATCTGATAATTAAAACGTGTTAAATTTTTGATTTTTAAGTATGTGCCTATAATACATATATTAATATTGCGAGGAAGCAAAAATACCTACTACCTGAATAAATTTGAAGCAAAAACCTTGATACTTCACAAGCTATTTAATTTTACTGAAAACATAAATTTTGGATTTTATTTTGTAGAAAAAAAATATACAATGCAGAAACCATAAAAAATTCTTTAAAACAAGTTTCGTAAATATATATGTACACTAAAATTTACACAGTAATAAATTAATACTACATAGTGACAATAAAAAAACCCATATGTGGAAAGTATTGTACATACTAGAGTTGTATTAAGGATTTTTATGTCAACATAGCAGTTTTTGAGAAATACTGTGAACATAAAAATTATTAGATTAAGCATGCATTTCAGTATATTTATAAATGTTGAAATTTAAGTCTGCATAATTTATTTACAGAATCAGCAAATTGTTTTAAAACTACACTAAATATTTCCCAGCTGAATTGTTTACGTACCAATTGCATTACGAGTTTTTACACTAAATTAGATGAATGCATTGTTCTTTATTCACAGTACCTTGATTTCACACGAATATATTAGTTCTTAAACATTGCTCCCATCCTTGTATTACTCATATATTTAATTAAAATATATATAAACATTTTTGTTTAATTATCTGTAATGTATATATGTTGTTTTGTACAGTGGTCATGGAATGTTGTTACATCAAAAGGGATGGTAAAATGTAAATTTTTCATCGAAAAGGGAATGGAATTTTTTTTAAATTTCAATTGACGAGGGGAGGAGATTTCACTTTTCGTCCCTCTTTTTTCCACTACAATTGCTTTTGTATACAATATAATAATAATAAAAAATCTTTATTGTTCGTGAGCCTTACAAGCTATGAACATAGTTAATGGATAATAATTCGGGCAAGACATACACTAGTGTATGCCATAAGGGTTCCGAAGTACGTACTACGTGAAATGTTTGGAACCACTTACAGGTGCATTAAGTTAAAGTTAAAATATAAAAAAGTGCCAAGTTCTACTAATTGAGATATATATTTTGACATACCACATGCCTAGATATCAAAATAAAAAATTCTATGACGCCCCTCCCTATAATTCCAAAATTTAAAATTATACCTTGGTTTAAAAAAAATATTTTTTTACCTAGCTTTAGCTCCTTATTGCCCCCCCTGAAAAATTATTTATTCAATAAATTTGTACATATTTTACTAGAGGGTATCATTTTACATGTTCAGTAAAAATTTCAAGTTTCTAGCTAATATAGTTTACGAGCTTTGAGTGAAAAGGACGGACGGACGGACGACAAAGTGAGATTAATAGGGTTTCTTCGGAACCCTAAAAATGGACAATATTAAAATAATAATATAAAAATAGAGTTACAAGTTGTATAAAATATAAATACTAAAATAAAAAGTTACATACATATATAAAATGCAAAGAAATCCTGTGTTAAGACGAAAAACTCATCGATTGAGTAGATTTCGTTCTTTAGGAGATATGTTTTTAATGTATGTTTAAATTTATTATTGTTTGGAATGTATGTATGTATAAAGAATAAAAATATCGACTCATATAGACTGGGGTCGCGGTAATTGGGCCCCTGTCTAATCGGGCATTGCCGGCGCAGACACCAGACGGAATTTTGAAACGTGTGTATGTTATTAATAATTTACGTTTATAATAATTGTAAACAATTAGTACTCCACAATTAGTACATACATAATATATTGTATATATACAGTTGCGGATTTTGATAGAGGTTAGAGGGGTCGTACGACCTTTCCCCCTCGACGGTAAAATTATTTTTAACAAGAATATAACTAATATATAAATATCAGAAAATATATATAAAATCATGTTAATACAAAATTGTTGATACAGTTTATTTAAAAACTAAGAAAAATTGGTTTTTGGATTCTAACAATCGTAATTGAAATATACATAAAAAAGTATTGATTTTTAATTAGAAATGCAAAATTTTTCAAAGACAATGAGTTTAAAATAAATTATTTGTATAACCTAACCTTTAACACTTAATTACACGCGTTAAGGTACTACAATAGAGTAGCCAGGATTTTTTTGATGAGAGGTGTGTTATTTTCATCAAATTAAAAAAATGATATACTTTCCTAAGAACTGTACCTTTGAAACAAAAAACAATAAAAACAAAGTAAAATGTAAAAAATCGCTTGATTATTATTTTCCAAAGTAAAAAAAAAACAGTTGATTTTTACTACTTATCTAATTGTTACCATCAACTAATATTGTCTTGTGTAATGTTCCTTAAACCTGTCTTTTACGAGAATGCTGATTTTGATACTTCATATTGCTATCCAATTGTCAATTAATTTAATACAGCCCTTTTCAAATGGGAAGTGTTTACACTCCCAAACACCCCCTACGTCACTGAGGTATATACTAACAATAAGCAAGTTCCTTTTTCATTGTTGTTAATTAAAAAAAAATTTATTGTCACAAGCGATGAAAAAAAAATGTACGCCCACTTGTCTACGCTTGCCACCACTTTCAAATTTGCTGATCAGGACAAGTGCCCTTTACTCCCTTATCTTAATAAGTCCCTGTATTCGAATATATTATTTTATTATTTTTTGTTGCTATTAAATTTTTTATTGACATTTTTTTAACATGTCAATTGCAACACCTATTACATTAAACAATTTATCGGTAAATTAGATATCTTACTTACCATCACCGATTACATAATAATCCGTGCACAGCAAAAATAAAAACGTAGCGAATATGATTTTTTGTGCCGCCATATCGATTAATGGTGATGAGAAATAATGATGCTCACAATTCGTTCGGAAACCAAGCACTTACTGAAACAAATTACTGACTACAAAACCGACAACACAAACTGTTGGGAACCTTGACAATGCTGATTCGATAACGTGCAAGCCGGTATTTATAAAATTATCTAAACTTGTTTTTAAACAAGAGGATCTAATAACTCTCTGCGATTTTTGTTGTTTTTTAGCATGTGTAAATGATTCATGAGGTTTTTCTCATGTCAGCAAAAAAATTAGATCATTTTAGGATGTTATTGTGTGCATTATTATTAGATTAATTACTTGTTGTTTTTCGTGGAACAGGTACCCAATAATTTAATGCAATATTGTTTTTTAGGACTTGTGTTATTGCTGGATATTTATTGTTTATGGATAGGGAAGATATGTGACGATTTGTGAAAGCAGAAAAAAATTCCACTTGATCTTTTCATTTCAGGTCAAAACAAATACTTTCATTTCTCTGTCTGTGTGTGTGTCTGTTCGTCGTTTAACTCATTAACTTTTGAATCGATATTAATAAAACTTATGTGTATCTTATTTTTTTTCAAAACATCTCAAGAACAAAGCGTGTTACGTGTGAATTTTACAGAATCTTTTTTGTAGGGAATTACATTTTTTTATAAGAAAGTTTATCTTAATATACAGTGTATTCAAAGTTGATTAAGACATAGGAAATTTAACATGGGGACAATTAGAAATGTTGTAGTAACCTTTGGTCAAATTTAACAATGTGTGATTGGTGCATTTTGAAATACCGCCTCGAAACTAACTGATAAATTTTAAATTAATCAACAGTATTTTGTTCTCAACTTTAATTTAATTAATTTAAGCATCCTAGATAAAATTATAATAATATTTTTTGGCAGATATACATTTGAAAACAAAATACTAATTACAATTTTATTAAATTTTGTGGCGGCATTTCCAAATGCACCAATCACTAATCACACATAGTTAAATTTGACCAAAGATTACTACAACACTTCTAATTGCCCCCATGTTAAATTTCCTATGTCTTAATCAACTTGGAATACACTGTATATGTATAAAAACGTTGGTGCGTATGTATGTATTCTTATTAGGCCTAAACCACTGGACGTATCGAAGCCATATTCACACTATATATTCGTTTGGTGCTCCGTTAGGTTTGTCTTTCTTGGACCCGGTAGGTGGTGCTGAGGTCGAGTATGTATGGCCCGATTTGGCTAATATACAAAATATATGTTAGCTACATGGAAAGAAATATTTTTCCAAAAATGGACCCGGAAGGTGTAATGATCTAATTTTTAAACAATTTATTTTTGGGCACAACGTTTGTCGGGTCTGCTAAAACAACAATTACAACCCTCCATACGTGACAGAGGGTGAAATATTAACTCCCTTCTCTCCTCTATACGCTAATTTTGGTGATTTTTATATGAAACCATTAAATAACCAAATTCAACTATATGTGTGTTTCAACCAAGATTTATTAAACTTGTGATAAGAATTTAGAGAACAGACAGATAGAGATGTGTACCTTATTTAGAAATTACTTAAGCTTATTTAATTATAATAATTATTATATTTAATATTACATCAAATAATTTTTTGTTGTAATGCACCTCTAAGTCTAAGACCATTGCACTTTAGGTGACTCGACTGCCTAGGTTTGGCTAATGGACATTATAACAATATTTACATGGCTCTCATTTATAAATGGCTGTGCATACACTATACAGGTTATGCTATCTTTTTATAAAGTGCAAACTTGCTCATTATAAAAATGTGTACGTACGGGTTTAAGATATTTCTCGTGCTACAGTACTATCAAAAAGTTACGCTCATAATACCATGGTAAAATGTCGAAAATAATTGCGTTGCTATTGATTAAGTCTATACTCAAATTACAAACACAGCAACAAATAGAGCCACCAGCCGCGGGCACCTTCAAACGGATGTTATAAAAACAATTCAAGAAAATTCGCTCTTTTCCATACACACTTCTAGCTGTACACAGTTCTACCAGATTAATGCCCGATATTATAAAGAATTTACTTGGCTGGAAATCAAATTATATAGATCCCAGTGAACGCTATCTACTAGGTATTAAATATAAATGACAACAACTCACAGATATAGCCAATGAAATCGTACATATAATGACTTTGACGCATAGAAATCAGCTACTTAAAATAATTGCTGCCAAGTGTACCTCATAAAATTAATAGCATTTACATTATAATACATTTATTACCACTGCCTTAAAATATCGAGAAATTTCACAACAATTTGACTCTCAGTAGATATCGTTAGCTGGAAGCAAAGCGTGCAAATTTTTTATAATACCGGGCATAATTCTATTCAATCCGTCGATATGTCGATTCTTTGTTAAAGTTTAATACTTTCCATGATTGTATTAGTACGTATAAGGGCAGTTTTCTTAATTTTATGACTTAATGCTTCGACAGATTTTGATAAAAAACTACCGAACAGTAAAGGGTTATTATTCTGATATGTGATAAAAAATTTAAAATGATTGACCGTTTTGTTTTTGAAATACAAGTGTATATAAATACAAAACGGTCATCATTTTGAATTTTTTTTTTATCACGTATCACAATAATAACTCTTTGCTGTTTGTTAGTTTTTTATAAACATCTGTCGTAGCGTTTAGTCACGAAAATTAAGAGAACGGTCAATACGTACCTACTTGGTATAGCGGATACGTACAAAAGTAGCAAACTTTGATGACAATTATGGGGACCCGGTGGTCTAGAATTTTCGAAAAATCGATTTTTTTTTTATATATTTTGAAAGTATAGTATTTTAAAAATATACTGTTAAAATTTGGTGACGAAATTCCGAGTATTTCTGTATTTATAACCCATTACAAGGTCAGGTAGGTAGAAGATCGGTTAATGGTATGTGCATATTTCAATACAATTTCTTGAGAATATACTTACTTAAAACTTTAAACGCGTTTATCTCGAAACTACTTTTTTTCGTCTAATGAAGCCAAAAAAAAAACTACTCGACCGATTTGTCTGAAATTTTAATAGGTCATTCTGAACAGTACTGGCTCTGGCTGGAACTAAAAGAAATAGTTTCTGTAATGTATTTCTATTTTTTTATTAAGAAAACATTGAAAAAAACGAGTCGTTTTCAGACTCGTACTTTAAACTACGCGCCATTTTGTCAAATTTTTTTTTTTTTTTTTGATTCTACTCCCCGCTATAACTATACTTATACTAATTAAAAATCCGTCTTATTTTTTTATTTCAGATCAGAGGGAGAGATAATACAAGCTTCATCAGTCAGGTCCATTTCTTTGGAGAGGGGAACTTCAGCGCCATTTTATTAATTTAAAAAAAAAAAATTTGTTTGTTTTAATTTTCATTTTTGTATAGTTAATAAGTAATAAAATAAGTGTAAAAAAATTTGAAAGCATTAGTCATTACTTTCATATAAATTTTTTTTTTTTAAATAGTTTAAATTTTAGGGCGCTAGACCTTATCTCGAGTTTAAAACGGCTGATCTCTTTAAAATTTCACGTTTGGATAGATATCATTGTTCTTTTTATCCCCTGATTTTAAAAAAAATTCTATCGAAATGATATTTACACGAGAACTACTTTAATAAAGACAATATGTTATTTTTAACCAAGAGTTTATTTCGCCATATGAGTTTTATAGAATATCTAAGAGGGAAATGAACTTAAGAAATTAAAAAAAAGTACTAAAACTAATTGATTAAAATTTAAAAAAGTCAAATAAGAAATAACAATTATTTCTGGTTATAAAAGTGTTTTGTTTCTATATTTAAAGAATATTAATATTATTAATATCAATATTGATTGTACTATTTCTAGGATACTGCATATTTACCACCAATAAAAATGGTACGTATTGTAAAGTAAATATATTTTATCAATCTTAAATTTTTAATATACGCGTTCTATTTTTATTAATACCTAATTTGTATCGGTAATAAAATTCTTTGTTTTTAGATTTAATTTAATTTTCTACCTATATATTATTTGAACAACTACAATTTTTATAATTACATTATCTAATTGTAAGTCGATTTAAATTTTTTTCCTCAGGACTAGTTTATCGTTAAAACCTTGGCAAATAAGACAGCGGTGTAACGCCACCCCGTAGAACTTGAGAATTCAAATAAATCAGGGTTAAAATGCGGTGCGTTACTATAAATGTTATAATAACCTTTCTTATACAAAATTGAATGTTGTAAGAAAATAGAGTCTATATAATTCTTACGGAACATGTGTCGTTCTTGAGAAATTTCGAAAACATTTATTTTTACTTTCTAGAATATATTTTGACTATTTTGTGCGTCTGTGTGTAGACGGAGTAACTCAAAAACCACAAAATATAGAAAGGTGAAATTTTATATCAAAGCTCAATTTTCAAACCTCCAATTTTGATGAAAAAATCACTAAACTGAAATCAGATTGTATTTTAAAAATTATTTTTGAAACAGTGCAAATAAAAAAAAAATGTTTTAGATATATATAAGTTATGTCTTGTCTATAATTTATGCCCATTCATTTTTTTTTGGTTTATCATTGAGCCAAAAAGATATTTTTTTATACATATAATAAGAAACACGTATACTGTACACTTAGTACAGCGTATAAGAAAGACCTGTGATGATATATTTTGGAAAATTTTGTAAATACTCAAAACCGGCGAAATAATTTATTTGAATCTTAGAGCAAACTTGTCCAACCCGCGGCCCTCGAGAAGCCTTGGTGCGGCCCGCGAGGATAATAATAAAATAATTTTTTTTTTTAACAATTTTAATTACTTAGTACGACTAAAAAAAAAGATCTTCCGTTTTTAATTTTCCTAATGTAACTCGCTATAAAAATTAGGAATTGAAATTGACGCGACTAAAAAAAAAAGGTCCTCAGTTTTATATTCTGGCCTGCGGCTCTTGGTAAATTAAATTAAATAAAATTTCTGCACTGCGGCCCAGAAGGTTGAAAAGGTTGGGCACCTATGTCTTATTGTTAGAGTACCTACTTGAAAAACGTGAATATTTTGGTTAAACACGTTAGTGTGTTTATTTGTAGATCGTATCTATTTTATTTATTTATAAATTAACACCCGGGTGGTTTCTGTAATGATGACACCTCTATTTAAATATCAAAATATGAAGATAACAAATTTAAATGTTATGTAAATAATACTTATTACTATGCGCATTTTATTATAAAAATGCATCAAATACAGCATGGTAGTTGTGATTGTTTACAAAAAGCATTGGCACAGGTTGATAAAATTGTCGTATATAACCTGATTCCATATAATTATGTAGGTATACTATATTTTTGTTATTTTTTATTCTCCAATCAATTCTTCGAACAGTCGATTGTTGACCAATAGGTCAAATGACGCGGTTTTCACATAATCTAGAAAAAAATAACAAACAAATAATAATTCATATTTACCTAGAATTTCAGTTGTGCTTGTTAATTTTAATTTCTGTGCAACCAACATTAAAATATATTCGTATGTAATATTATTATATAGGTGGACAAAATAAAATATTAAAAACTATTTTCTTCGAAACCACTATTAAATGGCCGACTACTTGATGGGTAAAATATGGGGGAATTTGGTGGGACGAAGAGGATTTTTTTATTCTGCATTGTAAAAGGATTTATGTAGTAATGTTATGATTTTTAAACCAGTATTAATACTTTTGGTTTTATTTCGTTTATTTTGATATGTACTTTTCATCAAGATTTCCTTTTGAAAATTATTTTATAATTGGTGAGAGATAATCAAATAAAAATAATTATCCCTGGCCCTTTTGGTCCCTCAAAAGCCCCATGTTTTATGTACTCATTTTTAGCCTCATTTAATGTAAGGTACCTGCGGCAAATAAGGTCCAGGGTGTAATAAGGCCCATGCGAATTTTTTTTTTTTGTAATAGTTGGATCGGTCTGGATTTTTATATACACATAGAAGGTACTTATAAAAAGCTAAATACACCGCGCTAACTTTTCGGTACCTCTGAGTTTGTTGCGAGAGATGGTGACGAATGTTCAATTTTATAAAAACAAACCAACAAATAATCTCAATAGTTCGATCCTTAAAGTTTATGGTAAAAAGTTGATTTCTATTGTTTTTAAGTTTTTGCTTTATAAAAAAAATAAAATATACCGTAGTACCTTACGGATAATAAGGCCCACCAAATTTAAGATTGGACTTTTTATTATTTATTACATTTCATGATCACATATTTTTTTATTTTGTCATTTTTATTTACTAATAGTTCTATAAAAAATCATCTACAACGAAGAAATAACGTGGTCTGGCGAGAGTTTAGCAGCTGCTATGGATGCAGCATCGACACTTAATTATTAATTATTAATTGTTTATTTATTAGCTGTAACTAAGCAAACATTATAATTATCTGAAAATGTTTAATTTAGTTAAGTGGCCTTATTATATCATCATAGTTTAATAAGGCCCAAAGTTACATTTTTTTAAGATGTCTTAAAAATGAAAAAAATCATTTAAGAAAAGTTGGTTTTCATACTTCTTTAGATTAATAATAAACCAAAGTTTATTATTAACATAGCCTTTTTAATATAAATAACTTATTACCCGAAATATAGCATTTTTAATTAAGGTGGGCCTTATTTGCCTTCATGACCTTACATGAATAACATTTTCGTATCAGTTTTTTTTATACATACATATGTATGTACATATTTAAAAATTGATGTATCCTTCAAAATGAATGAATGAATTTTAATATAAATTATAACATTAAATTTACAATAAGGCTCTTTAAGACGTGACCTTGATTCTTCCTTCGATATTAAAAGGTATATTTAAAAAAAAATTTTTTTAAACAAAAATATGTAAGTTTAAATCAATGTTATTATTTACGGGTTATCGCCTTTTTGCATGGGTCAAGGTAGTTTAATAAAAACAAATAACGTATTATTGTGTGTCAGTAGCGCAACATGACTTTTGACTTTTATTGATCGTTTACAGCTATCTAACTGATTTTTGTACATGTATTTTAAAATTAAAAGTTTACTTTCCTGTTATTCCATTTTATTTTATTTTTCTTACTGGGGATGGAGCATATAAATTATGGCATATAAAGCTTCGAAGGATCTGTTTTTTTTATAAACGGCTTTACTTTTCGAAAAATTATAAATATGTTTTTTTTATTCTACATTTTGTGGTGTTAAAAAGTTCAGGATCAACTAAATTTGTCTCAATTGCACTATATTACTTTTTACAAGTTGTCAAACTGATTTGATACTAAATATAACTGTCGTAATAAAAATTGGGCAATTAAAACCGGAAATAGGTATATGTTCTCTCCAATTTTCGAGATAAATGTTATTTTTTCCAAATTGTATAGATATCTTATCTAACTTTTATAGTTTAGCCGGTATGGAATAATTTATACGGTTAAAAATAAGAATGGAAAATAACTTATTGTTAGACACTTAGCGTTGTTACCAGTGTGCTCCGCAAAAATGTGTTCCGTAAAGTCAGTGACGTATCATTCGGATTTTAAAATAAATATCATTTGTTTGAAATTATAAAATTAATTAATAATACATGCTTTTATATTGAATTTAATTAAAAGTATTTCAGTGATAATTCATTAGCAGAGAAATAACTATATTTGAAACAATTGTAAATTTCAAATTAAATTTAAATATGACTGGCATTAATAAAATAATATTGGTCTCAAAGTCTCTAGGATTGGAAATAAAATATATCTAATTTGATCTGATCGATTTAAATATTATTCGGATATTTGTATTCAGCATTTAAAATCATAAACATAAAGTATAGGTACATTTAAATGCATACCTATACATATTATTAAAATTAGGGCGAAAACCACGAAGAATGGCCTTTATTTCAGATTTCTAAGTAAAACCGTTTTTGTATACACTATCTGGTCTTTCGAAATGGGACATCCTGTATATACATATATAAATAATTTTAATAAGAATTCGTGATGAACCGGTTCGAATAGATCCTGGGAATTTCCCAGTGGGTAGAAATTGTAATTAATATCTTCTTTACTTCATTGTTAGTTTTTATTTTTTATTGTAGAAATTAATGAGCATTTAAAATTATAAAATTTAGGCCAATTAAAATTACTATATGGCAAATTTTAGGAGGGGGGGGGGTTCAATTCTTTTAAATATATAAAAAGTTATACATGTACCAGAATGTATTACAGATTACAAGGGAAGTTTGGCATAATAAAAGGTATTTCTTATATATTCATCTTGTAAAATTATAAAATTTACCAAGTTTCATTCCATTGAAAAAATACATATCCATCTGAACACAACGAGAAAATTATTTATTTGATCTCTTACGATTTACCGACAAGATTTGAAAAATGTTCGGCGTGCTTGTTCCATTCGGAGATATACATATATATATACTTACTGACTATAGTCAAGATACACCATTATACCATTATGTACAAAAGTATATGTCTAATGCCGTGTTTAGACCGAAAAAACAAACCAGCAACATCGTGTCTTTTTGACAAAAGTGCAATAAACCCTATGAATTTTCAAACACTGTGTTGCTGTTTTGTTTTCTTTGATCTAAACACGGCATAAGACATCTAAGGGTAGCAGATTTTCAAATAAAGTATAATGAATAGTTATTATTTCAAGAAGTTTTAGATAGTTACAAGATACTGGCACCATTTATGACCGCTATAAGAGCTGGTTTACTGTTTTTGTTATTGACGGGCTTCTTTTTTGTAATTCTCATGAATTCATGTTACTAATAAAACAAGTAACTCTTTATTTAATGAACTTAATTACCAAAGTCCGCAAATATAGTTTGTATTTTTAAATTATAGCCTTTTATTTTGTTTATGTTTTTTTTTCCAGTAATGGATAAAGTAAAACCAGTAATGAGCATGCAGTAATGGACACTTGCTAATGATTACAAAATGATAAGTATTACGACACAAAAGATATAAAAGAAAGAATCGTCAAATTTGAAACAATGTAAAGTAGTTGCTATGATAATATAATAATTAATAAATAAATTATACTAATTTTTAGTTTAAATGTCCACCTATGACAACTATTGGCCTATTGTCAGCAAAGCACGCTGTAAGGCAGTTAAATGTAGATAGATTAATGGTAGTAATAAAATATCAACAAATATTTCTAATTCAGTACATTTAATTAAAAAATAGCCATTACTGGGGTCATATCCAAGACTGGTACCAGTACCTGATATGAGTCATGAAAAAAACATAAATTTATTATTTATGTACTTATATAAACAAATTGTTGTATTAAAATGCTTAGGAAACATCTGTGCGTATTAGACTGAAAAGACTGTCTTTGGTAAGATCATCTTCAAAATGATGGTAATTTTGTTACGTCATTGGCATAACGAGGTATATATTATGTCCACGGGCGCAAATATTTTTTTGTCTGGACAGTTTTTACCTCTTGAATTGAAACAAAAATTTATTTAGATGTAAATTGAATTTATTTCCTTATATGGCCACATCAGTTTATTAATTTTAAATAAACGTATTAAAACGCAATACATGTTTTTTTTCTCGATTATTACTGATTTTTATTGAACAAAAATTATTAAGTCCCATGGAATCTATGGCATAAATTTTTATAAGTGTTATAGGGAATGTAGTATAATGTATGGTATTATTGTAGATACTATTTATATTATAATTACTTATTAATTAGAAAATATTGATTCTTCAAAATGTATGTTCGGTATTACAGTCTAGCTAACAAATATTTGCAAGCTTGAAAACACTTTCAAATGGGGTATCAAACTTATATGACAGTTCTTTTGGAGTTTATATAAGAATTATTTTGACAGTTTAAACTTGTCTAGAAGTAGGAATAACTTTACAGATTATATGTAAGTATGTACATTTCTTTTTATAAGTAAAGATAAGAATTTTATAATTTTAAAATGGACACGTATATATTTTGATAAATCTAAGTGGGAGGGTTTTGATTCATAGAAACTCACGTGTCTACGGCTATGTACAATTCGTTATGTTAAGTGAACACTGAACACAGATAGATACATACGGAAATGATACACAAATAAATAACGCATTACGTTTCGCTTCGGTACATATTAGTACAAAATATAGGCTTTTATTGTTACAGCGATGACTAAACGGTGGTTTGTGGGTAAATTAAGTAATGTTTCTGAACAGTAGTCGTTTGTCTTATAAGTCGATGTACAGTCACCTGCATTAATGGTCTTGCAGTTTGTATTCATTTTCGTTTATCACAAACTTAGTAGGCTCCTCCCATTTGATTATTATAATATTTAAATCATTTATCCATGTATCAAACAAAGACAGATATTTTGAAATTCATTTGCTAGATAAAAAATTACTCTTCGTTTATAGTACTCATATATATTTGTGCAATTAAGTTATTATGTAATCTATTGAAAATTGTATACGTAAATTTTGTGGCAATAAATATTTGATATTCCGAATTTTAGTATTTAAATATATTAAACTTGGTAGAAAAAGATAACCGATGATGTTTGTCTTTAAATTTGAAATCTGTTGTAAGCGATTCTAGCCTTTAGGGTGCCAGACGAGTTCTGCAGGCGACTGTACATAGGATGATCAGATTTTAGTTATTGTAAACCATGACATGTAAATGAAGACCCCTTTGTTATTTTATTTTATCCTTTTTATTTTTATTTTCATAAAATTTATTAAAAATTTACTACCCTAATTTGCACTTCTGCCCCCCCCCCCCCCCCGCTCTATTTTTGACGACCTTTTTTTTAGTCATCATTTTTTGTAAAACCCTGAGAAATTGCACCGAAACCCTGAGCCCGGAGAACCAGTATGCAACCCCTGAGACTCAAAATCTGAGACCTGGTCACCCTAACTGTACATAAGGACTTCAATGTTTTTGAAGTGAAACTTCTTTAGCGAGACTAGTGAATTAGAATGACCTCGACACATTTTAATAAATGAAACGCTAAAAAAAGTGTGGCATATGCGTGAGTAGATGTATAAGAGAAAGGTGGATAGCGTATACGTACAAGTCACTTTACGTCGGTTATGCGTGTGAGAGAGGGAGAAATGATCAAAGAATGTTTGTATATGGTTTTTGTGTTAGAATAATACGTTTGAAGTTTAGCTTTATTTACTTAATTCACATGGTTAATAAAAACAAAATATGTTTCACTTCAACCGTTCGCTTTGTTGGGTAAAGCACACCCGAATGACTAAAATCATTTGAATAATTTTAATTTAAAATCATCATTTCTAATAAAACACAATCAATTTCTGTAATTTTAAATCTATGTTAATAATAATTAAGTATTATTAAGTAAATTAATATGTAATTAAATAGTTTTTAAAATTACTTACCAAAATAAATCTTTTAAAAATATACCTACTTAAATACGTTAAAAAAGTGATAAAGTACAATAAATCAATAAATAATAACTTAATTTAAGTATAATAGTACAAAGTACTTTTTTAAAGAAATATTATTTATTTAGGTGTTTACGCAACTCCTTAAATAATTCCTATAATCCCGGCCACCCTGTTCGTTGTAATCTGCTATGATAGGCCCAATAGCAACTTCCCATTCCATCTTGTATCCCTGTGCTCCCTAACACACATATACTCTCACAAATACACGCACAACACATATAAAAAAAATAAAAATCAACCACGAAGGAGCTGTCTGAAAAGGCCAAGCCAGCACACAAAAATTTATAAAGAAAAAGAACAATTTAGATATTTGCAACGTACTTAAAAAAGTACTTAAGTCTTAAGTACATGCATAACTCTCATCATACATCTATTAAATTTCAGTTTAATTTTAATATGAGTAGTTTCCAGAAGGAATTATCAAATGACATATCTTCAGTGAAAAAACTTTCTTTTTATGTGAAGTAATCTTCATAAATATTATATTTCATTTCCGAATTTTGCCATATTTAGAATTTTAATTGTTATAATTATATTGTGTGTTTATATTTTGTTATTTTTCTATGAATTAATATTTATGTTATGTACTATTTAGATGTTAATAAAATGTCTATAAATAGTAACTATGAGGCAATTTTTCGTACTTTCTTAGATATTTGTTAATTAATTAATTAAGTACCTATACGTAACAACTAATTTTAAAATACATAAGTTTTGTTTTACTAAACTATTTAATAATTGTTTGTAAATAGTGCTAAGTATATTAATATTATCAAAACTATAAAAATGTATGCAAACAAAAATAAATCTAGATACAAGGTTAATAATATTGTCATTGACCTTTTATTATTAAATCATTAATAGGCTGATAACGTTAATTGATTAACATTAATTATAAAAACTAAGGATGGTATAAATAAAATACCTTAAATAATATGAAGATTTATTGCAGGTTTGTGGATCATAAACTTGAACCCTATTACTGCAATTTATCAACATTATACGATAAAATGATATAAATGCATGATAACGATTTAAGCTTTAGATTTATTAAATGTATTTAGATTCAATTTCAGATTTTACCAGATTATTTCTAGTTCGAAATTTTGATGGAAACATCCATTTTTAACTTCTCTGAATCAATTCTATTTTCGCTGTGATGTCTCTGTGTCTGTCTGTACTTACATTGTAACGACAAAAATAGAGAGAGAAATTAAGATTAATTTTTACATGGGACGAAAACCTCTTATTTTTTAAAACGATGTTATAACCGAAAACTGATGTTTATTCGTGTCAATTTTGGAATTTTTCGAATTTTTTTTGAAACGAAGATGTTAAAAAATATATTGAAAACGACCGGTTCATAATAGAAGTAAATGTTTAAAATAAAGAAATTGTAGAGGTCATTGGTTTATATAATTTATGTCTCATTAATTTTCCTTTATAGTTATACTAATTATCCAGAAATAAATGTTTAACTATATTTTTAACCAGAATTTTTTTTTTCATATATGTAAAAACATATACACTGTTTATTTTCAGTATTACGTATAAGAAAGTCCCATGGCATATACCGTAGATATTTTCATTTTGGTGTCTTGAATCTAAAAAAATAAAAATTTTAATTGAAAACAAACAAGCGTGCACTTTTTCGCACCAAAAAATATATAGTCTGTTTTCAAAATCAAAGCAAAAAACAATGAAAAATGACATGGCTGTTAAGGCAAAAGATGAGAGAAAATATATTAAATAGTTTAATAATATGTAATATACTTATATTTTTTGGAATATTATAAAAAAATAAATAAATATTAATTGAAAGTTTTTTTTTCAAAATTGATGGAGGGGGTGCACAACATAACATTGTGTGGGGGGGGGGGGCTGTTAAGGCAAAAGATGAGAGAAAATATATTAAATAGTTTAATAATATGTAATATACTTATATTTTTTGGAATATTATAAAAAAATAAATAAATATTAATTGAAAGTTTTTTTTTCAAAATTGATGGAGGGGGTGCACAACATAACATTGTGTGGGGGGGGGGGGCTGTTAAGGCAAAAGATGAGAGAAAATATATTAATTAGTTTAATAATATGTAATATACTTATATTTTTTGGAATATTATAAAAAAATAAATAAATATTAATTGAAAGTTTTTTTTTCAAAATTGAGGGAAGGGGTGCACAACATAACATTCCGCCTCTAGTAGCATCGTTTTAAAATAAAATGTCGAGTTCTTCCTAACAGGGAATGATTAAAAATAATATAGTCAGATCAAATCCAAACGTATATTTAATATTTTTTAATGACTCATTGAAAATAAGTAGGTACCAATGTATATATTTTCACATAGATACGGAAAAAAACATTCTTCTTCAATAATTCAAGGTCAATAAAAATGAGTATTTACCAAGCAAGAAGAACAGCGATATTGTTTAAATGATTAAATAAATCATAGCAATTAAAATAAATCACATTGAGAGATATTCTTTTAATACGTAGTTTTGTAATAATAAGGATGTAACGATATGGAACATTAAAAAAACCGAAATCAAAATAGAAGATCGTGTATCACGTTTTGTTGCGAAATCCTGACATAAACAACACTTAATTGGTAAAACAGTGACATCTTGATGACGGTAATTTATCTCCCTTAACTGCGGTAA
Source organism: Sialis fuliginosa (assembly GCA_961205875.1). Classification (NCBI taxonomy): domain Eukaryota; kingdom Metazoa; phylum Arthropoda; class Insecta; order Megaloptera; family Sialidae; genus Sialis; species Sialis fuliginosa. The sequence continues at coordinate 12,403,688 of OY540809.1, read as the reverse complement.
TTCTAATCTGATATCTATATTATTAAATACATATACAATAGAAGCTCGCTAATTTGGGCATTTTAGAGACAAAGCGAAAATGATATGAACTAAAAACTTGATAACTACCTAAATTAGTAGTTCTAAATCGGTGTTCCGTGGACTTGTATTAAAGGATCTGCATAATTATTAAAATACTAATATAAAAGAATTTTGTTAAAATTTAAAATTATTTTAACCAATTGGAAATATATTTCTAGATTAAATGCCACTGGTAACACTGTAGTAACTGCACCGCAACTATAATAATATAGAACTACGTCTATTTTCACTTTTTATTAAAGAAAACTATCGCATTAGACCCGGTGTTACCCGGGTATATAAATTTAATCTGTAATAAACCTATTAAACATTGAATTGTATTTGAATTAGCAGAAATTTTTGAATTTAAAAAGAGTATTTTATTAATTATTTTTATATACTTTTCTAAGATGATTTTATTTTATGTATTATTATAACTTATGAAACCTTGAACGTGTATCTCTGACAATTATTTAATAATTATTTCAATTATTTCGTTAACCGATATATATCAGTTTTTTCTGCTTCAATGCACCGGAACGTTGTTCCGAAAGTAGTTTGCATTTATATGCAAAATAATAAAAATATACTATTTTATAATTAGTATTATATTGTGGGTGATCTGGAGATACGATTGTACAAAGTACAGTATCAATTTGAGTAATAACACTGACAAAAAAAAGACTTTTGTTCTGAATAGGTAATCACAAAGGGTTTGTGGTGAAACCAATGGATTCGATACCCAAATTGCTCCATCATATCAGGTTTTTGAAATATCTTAACCTAAAATTACCAAAATTAACAAATCCTTATTCAGCTACCCAGAAAACCTTTAATAAGGTAGTAGCTGAGATATTAAAAAATCAACTTATTTGTTAATTTATCAATTTTAATTTGTTAATAATAGGGAAGGAGGTCTCGACGGTCTTAGGGCATTTGATAGTCTTAAAGTTAATGATAAAAGCTATATTTAAAAAAAAAGTTGAGGTCTGTAGGATCGCACCAAGCTGAGATAATAACTATTCAATTTATTTGTTAATTTATCAATTTTATTTGTTAATAAGGGGGGAAGGGGGTCTCAACTGTCTTATAGTTTTAAAGATGTATGTAAGCTATATTTAAAAAAATGTTGGGGTTTGTAGGATTGTACCAAGGTGATATATACTATCCTTGTTAATTTATCAATTTTAATTTACATTTTCGGTGATTTTTAAACATTTTTTAGGGGGCGGGAGGGCGGAAAAATAAATCTCGCCCAGGGTGCCAAACTTGCTAATGCCGGCTCTGAGTCTCTGAGTAATAGTAAAACCTAATTTTAAAATATAAAGCAGACTACAATAGTTATAATATGATGCCTTGACAATAATAAATCTCACAACTTGCGTGTATACTTATTGCATTACCGTCCACATTAATTTTTTTTTTTAAATACCTACCTTCAAACAATAAACGACGAATTATTTTGTCATTATTCTATGGAATAAGTATATATCTAACAAAAAAGGTAATTTTTATTTACAATTAGGCAGACGAAATAATTTCTTAATTTGATATAAGAAAAGTCCAATAAAATATTTTACAAAAACTTTAAAAAAATTGAATTTAAAACTGAGAAATGTAAATGCGTTTTTCAATCTTCAGTTGGTGAAAAAATTGACAAGTGTAACAGACTTACATGTGAATGTGGTGGATGCAGTGGCGTAGTAACAGGGGGGTTGGGGATGATCCTCCCCCCTGAAGTATTCAGTGTTCTAAAAAAACTTATGTTTTGAGAAAACATCAGTTCAAAATACCTTCATAAAATATGTATTTAATCCCCCCCCCCCCGATTTTTTTTACTACACCACTGAATGGATATATACATAAATGTATATCTGATATATAACATTAACAATCAGAGAACTAAAAATAGTCACATTTAGTAATTTTTTTTAACCTTCGTTTTGGAATAGTATTTTTGGAATACGAACAAATACATATGTAAGCAAACATGAGAATAGAGGATATGAATCTTATTTGAAATATCTCTCAGTATTTAATATGTAGATACTCTTTTGTTGTTTTCATTTTTATTCTCACCATTTCTCTACTGATCCAAATATCAGTCTAGTACAGTGAATAATTAAACGGGGAAAATGGGAATACATTTTCTATTTAATAGGTATGTTTTCCATATATATCTAACAAAATTATAATATTTGTATGATAAATGAATGTAGGAGTCATAAATTTAAAAAATTATGACAGTTTTGTAACCAAATTTTTTGACGGGGAAGGGATTTACAAGCCAGGGTACCATTAAAAAAAATATATTATTTGGTGTAACCATGTCCCTCCCTACCTGGTTACGCTGCTGAATCATAAGGAGTGTTTTATACAGAGGGTGACACATTAATAAAGTATTTATCGGTGAGCTATATAATATCTGGAGAACCCATTGTGATATAGTTATGAATTTGATAATTGGTTTAATATTAATAAGTGTTCTTGATAACACAACTACACAAAAAAAGTACGGATCCAAAAAAGCGACCTATATAGCATTGTAGTATTGGTCGAGCATAGTCGAAACACAAATTTTTGGAATTTTCTGTTTACCAGTTTTTTTAAATTTGAGTTTGAATTTTGGGTTAAGGTTGAATTTTTCAAGTTGGCTAAACCCAAAATTCAAGCTCTAATAAAAAAAAAACTGGCAAGCAGAATTTTCCAAAAATTTGGATTTCGACTATGCTCGACCAATATCACAATACCATATAGGTCGCTTTTTTGGCTCCACATTTTTTTTGTGTAGCTGTGTTATCAATATCAACCAGTATTAATCAATAATTAGATAACTAATAGTTTTTGAAGGGATGTAGTTCCCTCACGAAGATTTTCCGGATACATATTCATATGAAGTTTTTTGTTTAAAATAACATTCTTGATTCACTGTTTTTAAGTTTTTTACATTCGTTGTAAATCATCCTGTATATTTATTACCACTGGTCTAAAATTCCGAGCAAATTCATAACGATTTAACACCTCGTAGATAGATAAGTTTTGTTTCTACTCTAGAATAAATTCTTTATAATGTACTGGCACCAGTATTGGATACCCCAATGTTGAACTTTTAGTACATTAAAATGTAGGTACTAAATTAAAAAATATTTACTTAACTGATAAACAACTTAATTTGATGACAATCGACCAATGGGTGTCAAAATGGTGGACATTTAAACTAATTTTTAGTGGAATCTATTTATTAATTATAATTATTATACATACCTATTATCATAGCATCTGCTTTACATTGTTTCAAATTTTACGATTATTTATTTTATAACTTTCGTGTTACAGTATTTACCATTTTGTAATCATTAGCAAGTGTTCATCACTGGGTGTCCATTACTGATTATACTTTATCAATTACTGGAAAAAAACATAAACAAAATAAAAGGAACGGACTTTCGTAATTAAATCCTAAGTGACCCCAACACAATAACCCTTATACCCGGTCCCCTCATTTGTCAAGACCTGCCATGATCGGCCCATCAGCAACTTCCCAATCCTTCTTGTATCCCTTCAACATAAAAAAAAGATAAAAAAAAATAAATAAATAATATACATAAACACGACACAAACAAAAGAAGAGATTTTATCGACAAATAATTCATAAAAAAAAATAGTTGGAAACGTTATTTGGGACATCTAAACCTAAAAAATCATCATACTGATTTTTCCAATCAATACGACAAAGAAAAAAGAATAAAACCGACGAAATAGAGTTATGTAAATGCAATAATGTATACATATGTTGGAATACACTTAACTATACGAGCAATCTGGATACTGTCATATATTTTATTCAGTTCAATCTGTGGCAGTTGTGTACATTGACATGCATGTGTAAACATTGTTGTGTTATTTACACAAAATGTGCCATTTGGAAGAGCTGCATGCTCCGGTAATTCTGTGTTGGGAGATGCGCGAAACGTGTGAAATTAATTTGTTTTAGTTTAGATCAAACAGGCCAAGGGCTCTTGATTATTGCGATAGAGTAGTCGATGTAAATTTCTGGAAATATTAGATTGGCTTTTGTTTTAGATATTGTATAGTTTGTAACATGAAAGATGATCAGTTCGGTTATGTAATTATAATGCTTAGACTGGTCATATTCCGTGTTACAAACTATATGTATAGGTGATATTGTACATATTCAAAAAAAAAATTTACCGATTTCAAGATTTAATTAGATTATTGCTTCCTCGTAAAATCGAAGATACGAGAAGCTTTGTGATCCTTTTAAAATGAGACAAAAAATTGTTCTTCGATTTCAAAATTTTAAATTGATTTTCCGTTTCAGGTCAAGATAAACTCTTTTCGTTCCGTATCTGTCTGTCTGTCGAGTGAATCCTTGTCACATATAAAACTCATGAACCACTGAACCGATATTACTGAAACTTGGTTGGATGGTTGGGTCTGGCTTGAGGAAGGTTCCATTTGAAAATCGTCAAAATCGTGTATAAGAGGGAGGGGTGAAATCCCAAAATATTATTTTTTTCAAAATATCTTAAGAACGACACATGTTACGTGAATTTTTTTTTTGTAGAGTCTTCAATTTTCTATAATATAGGTCTACAACGTTTTCTCTTATTAAGATTGATCTCAGTTTGCTTTAAAAAATCGTCATTTGTTTTTTTAAATTGTGATGTTTACAAAAATTTAGATTTAGATTGAAATTATCAAAAAATTTAAAATAAACGAAAAAATAATCAGGTTCGAAATAATATTTTTTAGTAAAATTGTATAAAATTTTAATGGTTTAACCAATGCCAGGCTATTTAACTGAACACTTTTTCGGTTTTAATTTAAATTCTTCAATAATAAACATTTGGTGAATTTAACACGAGGAAGCATAGTGCATTTACTTAGCAGATATTTTTTTTACAAAATTGTCTTTATGTGAAGTCGCTGTTTAAAGTGCTTTTCTGGAGCTAACTCATTGTGTTTTATGTTAACGTTGTGTTATCCGCCTCTATTCTTATCTCCCGCGCCGCCCCTTTCCAAACCAAGCTTATTCTTCAACTGCGAAAGAACAGAAGAGAATACTGTAGGAACTTTTCAAGTGCAATATAAAATATAAAGGCTTTTAACCAGAATGGTATCAAACGTTTAAACAGAAATAGATGTATCTTGTTATACATACGTAACTGATGAAAAATATCTTATACACTTTTTAGATAGTATTATTTTATTTTTCTTCACGACTTCATACTATTGTTTTGGAAATTTATTAAGCGAAAATTTTAATAATAGCAATACGTTTACATATTTAAATTTCTTGAATTATCAGCTTCCATTTGATACCCCATTCGCCGGGATTGAAAAACATTTTTTTGATAATCCATTTTTATCTTTGTAACTCAGAGTTAATTTATTATAATTATACCAAATCTCAACTTTCTAGGTCAAACGGTTCAGTAGTTAGAAGGCTGTGACAGACAGACAGACAGACGGCAGTGTTTCATTTTTCTTATTTCGATACGGAACACTAAAAAACATTTATTGACTTCACAGTTATGAAGAAAAAAAAAAGTCTGCCTAAAAACTAAAAAGTGCGCTTATATTTCTCACTCAACTTTTATTTTTTATTTATATTGTTTGGTCCTTTAATTTTTACTGGCCTTGTATGTATATTATGTTTATTTATTGTATTTGTTCTGTTTTTTACTTTATTTTGTCTTCTTTATCTTCTGCTTCAAGCTCTATATAATATGCACATAAATTATAATGAACAATAGAATTTTTCATTGTTCTAGAATTTTTATTTTAATTTGTATCAACATCCTACAGTATTCAATATCTTTAAATAGGGGTTTAAACCTACAGTTTAATTATTTACCAAAAATACTTACTATCATTAAGACTTAATGAAGTTTCAATTTATAATAATACGATAAATAAATGATTATGTACATAAGATAAAAAACCAATTTACTTTACTTTTTATTTTTATAGACAGATTTGAAAGGATACATTATTATAACACTGACCTCAATTTATTTCTTTTTTAAATTGCTTGTCGCATATAATTGGAAGTAATCAAATTTGCATTTTTGTTATTAAAGTTTTATTAAAGATTATGTTTTCAAAATATGTGTATCATGTACCTTTATATGTACTACATATATATTTATTTTATTTATATATATCTTATATATATCTATAATCTATAGATAGGATCTATTTATATTTGAATACGATAAAATTATAAGGTGTATTTTTTAGAAATTTTTGTAAATTGATGATTTTATGATTTTACTTTGAAAATCAGGCTGTTTGAATTTAATAACTGAAGGGTTATTTTAGTGTGCAACTCTAGCTTATTTACATATGTAGCTCTGAAATTTAAATGTTCAGTTCTAAAAGTTATTTCATGGAAAGCAAATAATTTTTTTTAATTTGCATTTTGCAATGAAATTGTTCAGTTCTAAAATATCCTTAACCCTGGATCAATTATAATCCTCATTAATTATACATCTAATTATTATATTTGATTTGTATTTGCATTTTTTGTAAAACTATATTAGAGGAATATAAATTAAAAACACAGTTTTTGTGTTTTTTTTATTTATTAAAAGTTACAAAAATCAATCTTATTCTACTTTTACTGAGACCTTAATGAACGGTTTTAAAAATCTTTAGTAGAAGGAAAAAACAAAAATTATATTCTTTTTCTTTACTAAATAAACTTAGGTACTTTAATTTAAAAAAAATACATAAAAAAAGTTACGAAGAGACTTTTCATTAGTCGATTTCTTTTTACTATAGGTACATAGATCTGAATATCAAATTCTATTTATTAGATATTTTTTAACGATTAATTATATTATTAGATGTTAATTATTGTGGTCAAACCTAGATAAATGTGCTAATAAAATATATGTGGAATTAAAAAGTGCACATGAACTTTCTGTGTATAAATACTTTTCGTAGGAAGTGAATGGGTAATCTGCAAAATGCAAAACGTTCAACAAAGAATTAAGGTTCCACAAAAGAACTTGTATATTTAAATTCTATTTATAAAATCAATTTATTATTTTTCTACAAAATCTCACTGTATGGATATTTTTCATAATCATACGTAAAACCGTAAGTACACATTTCAAAATTATGTTTATAAGTTATTAAATGGTTAAATAATTTTTTTTACAAAAATAAATTCTAATCTCGGGATTCCGGGATTTGAAAATTGTTTAATCTCGAAATCACGGGATTGAAATTTTGAAGTTGTCTCCTCAAAGTACTTGTCGACGACTGAGTTGGAACAAGGAATCAACGTGATATATTAACTATAATAGTTAGAAAGATAGAGCAAAAAAATGTTCGCTGTGTCAGACGAAACGACTGACATCAGCTGTCTAGGGTTAAAATAACCCTTGTATGTCCCTCATCTAATCCTTAGGCCGTGTTCAGATTAAAAAAAAACAACAAAAAACGTGTTTTAAAACACTTCTTATTTAAAAATGTATAGGGTTTGTTACACTTTTGTTAAAAAGATATGACTGTTTTGTTTTTTCGGTCTAAACACGGCATTACAATGAATCATTTAAAGATTCCACCTAAGCATACAAAAATGTAGCCGATATAAGAAAAACAATAATTATATATCGAAATCATTATGGAACCATTAGAAAAAACTATCTTCCTCGTTAGGAATTATCAAACAATAATACATATGTATAATTACGGCACTCAAGACCACGTTCAAACGCATGTGGTGATATATTGGAATGTGATAAACAAAAGCAATTTGCTCGACGCAGTGCTAGTGAAGGTGGTATTCAGGTTTCACACGCGTTTCTGGGACGAAGGTATAAAAACAAAAAACTTTCGATTTCAGTTCTGTTGAATAGTTCACTTACGATGAATCTGGTACCAGTTGTTTGTGTTTTATTTGCAAGTGTTTGTGGGGTTCTGGGTAAGTGGATCATTACAGTGTTGTCGTTGTTTTTAAAATTAATATTAATATTTAAAAAAAAAACGAAATTCTGATTTATATTTGTATTATTTCAGAAAATATAAATAATAGTTTATTATTATAATAGCAGTGACGGTATTTAAATTTTTCAAAATGTGTATGGCTTATAATAAAAAATAAAGTACTTTTTAAATTAAATTTCCGTTTAATTTAAAATAAATATTGATTTTCCTTCAATTTTAACGTTAGAAGAAAGAAATTGCCTTTCTTACTTTTAATTAATAAATATTCTACAAAAGAATGGATCAAAGAGACACAATTATTGCTTAGAGGGTATGACTTCAATAAAAAATCATAAGATACGAAAATTCTGTGTAACAATGTTTAATATACATACGAGAAGAAATGTTTATGATATTTTTTATTAGAAAAGTTCACATATTTTATCATAACCTGAAGACAACAAGATATTGTGGTAATAATTGCCAATAACGTAGAAATTTTCCTTAGACATTAACGATTAAAAAAAATTGTAAAATTTACTATATGATCAACAATTTTTCCTGTGCAGTATAACATTTTTTATAGTAATTTTGTAGTAATCATTTTTAATTTATAGTTATAATTTTTAACTTTTCTATTATTATACTACATTTTTAAATTAATGTCAGTTCTATTTTTTACAATATTAAAAATTATAGTAAAATTGACAATAAAATGGAATATCTCGGAATCCAGTTTTACTGAACGAATTATTGTGAAACCTTCTGCTTTTCGAATTATTTTTTAAAAAGTTAAAAAATAATTGAAAGTCTTTAAATTTAATTTAAGTAACTTCAACAGTTTCTCTGCATCACAACCCATTTCCTCGAAATGGTCTTTAAGGCTGTTGTAGTAAACCTGGATTAAATTGTCGAAATACTTTTCACGTATTTCAGTGTCTGTGCAGTTGTAGAAAGATCTCGGGCTGGGGAAATTTTTAAAGAAATTTGCCAGTCCAAGAAACATAGTTTGTTTGGTTTTTCATCTGAATCCTGAGGAGAGATTTAATAGAAAATATTAGTAAAATTATGAGGGGTGTGTAAAATTTAAAAAATATAATTTAATGCAAATATATTAAGTCCTATAGCCATAAAATATTACTTACTCTATACTATTTTAAAAGATTGGTTTCATTATAATTGAATAATATTATTAATATTATCGAGTTGTTCTTCATTTTTATAGTAATTTTTCCAATATAATTTTTAAATAATATAATGAAAATTGTATAAATATTCATCAAGGTATATTTTGTTTGTTTTTATTTAATTCTATAATTTGAAATGTTTAAAATTTGCTTATATACCAATATTGTCTTGGGTAGTAAATGTATTGGTATAGTTAAATATATTTCAGTTAAATTTAATAAGGGTTCCTATTTTCTCATTTTATCTATTTTCAATTTTAGTAGATTCTAGAATACAGTATTGCATTGTAATTGCCCCGTTTACCGCCCATGCACACATGTGTAAATTCATATACAAAATTGTAATTATTAACTGCATTCTTGTTTAGGAAATGACACGATATTATATAACCTATAATTTAATTAGGTATACATATATATAACGAAATTAGCAATAGTTGTATATGTCCCCGTTTTCGCACATGTAGTATACCTACATAGTAACATGTTATATAATTTTTTACCTTTGTTGAGAATGTCGTTCTATGCATGTCGTGATTACTCTACAACCTGTACCATTTTATCAAAACCTGAGAAAGTTGTTTAGTGTTATCAATATGTTTAATAATATAATTATTAGTCCAGCCAATGAAGCAGAAAAAATGCTCAAAATGGGAAATTCTCCGGAACAGCAATTTTATGGTTGATTCTTATAGATTTTGAGCCGCTGAACACGGAAAAAATAACGCGCCCGCGTGAGGAGTGGGGCTTCACCCCTAAAAATGGGGTTAAAGGGTGAACATCTAGTTTTTTTCCCGTTTTTTCGATTTATTTCAAAAACTAAATCGACGACGGGGTTATATTATGGTTGATATTTGTAGCTGATACTCAAATGAATCAATTGAGACCAGTTAGATAAAATTTAACCAAAAAACACCCCTTCCAAAGGGTGAATAATCCGTAAAATTGTTAATTTTCGGTCCTCATCAATAAAAATTGAATAACTCTGGGGCACACCATCGCATAGACTCGTATATTGGCTTAAATTCTTCCTAAAACTCCAAAGAACTGAGATCAACCATAATATAGACAAATATGAATAGTTTTACCAACGATATTAGCCAATATTTAACGGTGTGTCACAAAATATTTTTAAAAATTTGTGTTGCACTAAAAATCAAGTAAAAAATTCAGGAATCAATATTTTTTTACCAAATTGCATTTGTAGCTTCTATTTATACCTACGATCAAGGCTGCATAAGAAAAAAAGTTTTTCATGCACATAAATGCATTTACAAGGTGGTCCCCACAGGTGTTATCAAATTGGCTGTATCTTAGCTCCTAGTTACCTGATTTCAATTTTCTTTTGTTTATTATAAAGTTCTTATTGAGAAGATTTTTATGGATAATATTTATTGTTCTCTAAACATTGAGGGTTCTCTACAACTTTCGAAAATCTAAAAATTTCACTTTTTTGGAACTTTATTGCTGAATAAAATATTTTTTTAAATTGTGGGCAACCCTCAACACTTAGAGAAAAATAAATAATATCAAAAAAAATCTTATCAATAAGAACTTTACAATAAACAAAAGAAAATTGAAATCGGATAACTAGGAGCTGAGATACAGGCACTTAGATAACACCGGTGGGGGCTATCTTTGATAGCCACCATTTTGTGCCCTGTATGGATTTTCATGTAGCTTCCTATCTAAAAATCTCCCTTTTGACTCTATCTATGACCATTGAATGTGGCATATTCCAATCAAAAAGTTTATCGCTATTTTACATACCAGTCGTACTATAGCTATTTATTACGTTTTCTTACATTTTATTACGAAAAATGCATTTTGTGAATTTTTATATGAGTTGATAAGAGAGAATATACAAGTGTTAGGTTGTTATGAATCAATATACGCAAATTAAATAAATTTTTAGAGTTTATTTCTCGAAAATACCTTTTTTAATTTGTTTTACTACAAAATGCGGTTTGATGCACTTTGATATGCATTTTAAATGCATTTATGTGCATGAAAAACTTTGTTTCTTATGCAGCCTTGATCGTAGGTATAAATAGAGGCTACAAGTGCAATTTGGTAAAAAAATATTGATTCCTGATTTTTTTACTTGGTTTTTAGTGCAACACAAATTTTTTTTAATATTTTGTGACACACCCTTAAATGTTGCCTAATATCGTTGGTAAATCTATTCATATTTGGCTATATTATGGTTGATCTCAGTTCTTTGGAGTTTTAGGAAGAATTTAAGCCAATATACGAGTCTGTGCGATGATGTGCCCCAGAGTTATTCAATTTTTACTGATGAGGACCGAAAATTAACAATTTTACGGATTTTTCACCCTCTGGAAGGGGTGTTTTTTGGTTAAATTTTATCTAACTGGTCTCAATTGATTCATTTGAGTATCAGCTACAAATATCAACCATAATATAACCCCGTCGTCGATTTAGTTTTTGAAATAAATCGAAAAAACGGGAAAAAAACTAAATGTTCACCCTTTAACCCCATTTTTAGGGGTGAAGCCCCACTCCTCACGCAGGCGCGTTATTTTTTTCGTATTCAGCGGCTCAAAATCTATAAGAATCAACCATAAAATTGCTGTTCCGGAAAATTTCCCATCAAATTGCTTCATTCACTGGACTATATAAAATAATCAATAGTGTAGTAGGTATCTAATTTTTTTTATTCTTAAAAATTCTTTAATTTTTGTTAACTGATGTTAAAGCTCATATAAAAATTATAAAATGTAAAATATAATCATGAGTCTAATCAGAGAAAAATAAAAATTGAGTACAGTGAAACCTCGTTAGTACGTTTTTTCCCTTTAAAAATGCACTAACGAGGTTCCATTGTATTTCTATTTATTTTTTTGAATTGAAGTCAATTTTGAATTTTAAGAACGCCAAGTAAAGTTAGGTCAGCTTAAATTTTGATGTTCGTACTGCCCCTCCTCCAGAAAAAATTGGTTCCGGCGCCACTGATTGGGCCCCATCTTTTTAGTGACTCGGCAGACTCCGAACGAAATAATGTTTATGAACATAGTAGAACTCGGGTTCGCCAATTTGCCTAGGGGCCCGTAAAAGTTATGAATATTTTTTTACATAGATAAATAGATATTAATCTAAAGTTGAAGTATAATTTATTGTCATAGAGGAGAGAATTCAATAATTTAAAGAATTCCATTGTATAAAATTTAATTGTTTGGAAAATGGTTTGTTAATATAACCTTAAATGTAATGTCAAACAATACATTAATGAGTGTATCTCATATATGTTTATATATTTATATATATAATTAGTTTTGTTTCGTAATAATGCACTTTAGTAACAGTCAAGTAACCTCGTGTAACAAATTCGTTCTCTATGCTTCCTTTTGCTTTAACGATGTAAATCAATTGTATATATGCTCGTATAGCAATAAAATATGATATTATGTTGTTGTTATTTACTGTTTTATTTTAATCTAATATAATATAATGTATTTAATTATGCGAATGATACAGTAGCGTAATAAAGGGGGGGCAGCTGGGGGTATTTTTATCAAGATAATTATCATATTGAGTCCTATACATATGACTAACTATTTTTGAATTGTGTGATAAATTCTGAACACTTTTTGTACAGTATATTATATCTCTAAAATCAGCAGTGGTTTTTGGAATGATGACGTTTGAAAATTGACATTTTGAAATACACACAAGTCAAATAAAATGTTTAAATTGAACAAAAACACTTTGAACATTTTTTAAAAGCCAACAAAAACATCCTGGTATGCCAAAAAAAAACATTGAATTTTTTTCTTTTTTTTTCCTTTTTTTTCTTTTTTTTCTTTTTTTTTTCTTTTTTTTGCAATACCAGGTTATTTTTGTTGGCTTTTAAAAAAATGTTCAAAGTTTTTTTGTTCAATTTAAACATTTTATTTGACTTGTGTGTATTTCAAAATGTCAATTTTCAAACGTCATTATTCCAAAAACCACTGCTGATTTTAGAGATATAATATACTGTACAAAAAGTGTTCAGAATTTATCGCACAATTCAAAAATAGTATAATATATAGGGTGTTCTATTTAAAAAAATCAATGATGATTGCATATGTTTTTCCTGAGACACCCTGTATACAATTTTCTTATGTCAAAAAATCCGCAACTAAAAATACTAATCGACGGGTACGAGCGTTTTCCCACAAAATAATTACCTGAATTTTAAACGAATTTGTTCCTTTCATCATAAACGCACTGTATATTAAGGATAAGAAAGTTTTCCAGGGTATATTATAATTTATACATTTCTAATTGTATGTTACGTTTTTCAGCCCAAGAACACGCACATTACTACCAGCCTGCATATTCATACTACGATGACGTTTCTGCCGCACACGCTCTTCAATACCAGCCTCATCCTCCCCCGCAATACAGACCAGATTTAGAGCAAGGCCGAGCGTCTGATGTCCCCTCAATTCTCAACCCTTCGACTTATTATCCTTATATCCAGAACCTCAATCCATTTCCGATTCTAAACCAACGTACGTCGCTTTTAGACGCCATCGATGCATTAACGAGACGACAGAAAGTATTGTATCAGTTACTCGAATGTTCCAGTGAGAAAAATGAAATCAGTGATGATTCTGCAGGTAAAATAAAGTCATCAGTTACAGTGGCGTAAACTTATTTTGTGTAATTTGGAGCATCCGTGTTAAGTAAAATTCTGTGGTACTTTCTTTTTTTCGATATTTTTCGAAAACGGTTGATCTTATGACAAATGAACAAAGTATATTTTTGTGTATTTTGTATCATATAATCTTCTACAAGAACCCAACTCAGGAAAAAATCAAGAAACAAAAATTACGTGATAAAAATCAGCGGGCCCACTGGCCCCATACATCCCTGCTCGAAATAATTATTATTTGATACTGGAAATCGATTAATACACTTATTAATACCAATCCCTGTATCAAATTTCATAACTGTAGCACAATGGGTTCTCTAGATATTAAATAAACACTAAGTAGAATTCCCGGACATAGGTTCACATAAGGTTTTTTGCTTAAAACTACATCCTCGATCTATTGTTAATTTTTTTTACACTAGTTGTAAATTAGCCTGTATACTTTTCAGTATTTTTATTAATTATGGCCAAATTTAGTATATGTGGTCACAATCGATTCGTTTAAGTGTCCTGAACATATATCAATCATAAAAATATACCATCGTTGCTTTAGATTTTGTGATAATTTGTAAAAACGGTTGAAAATGGGCTTTTCACCTTTAAACCCCATTTTAAGGGTGTTTCACCACTTTTCGCTAGTCTGGGTTATTTTTTTCGAATTCTCCGGTTAAAAATCTATAAGAATCAATTCGTTTCACTAAAAAATATTTAACCCTGGTGTTTTTATTTAAATTTTAGTAAAAATGTAGTTTTTCAAAAAATTACGTTACTTACCCTTAAACATTAGCGATTTTTATTGGTTAAACGATTAATATTTTTTTAAATTATGGTTGGTCATTATTCTTTGGAACTTCAGGAACAATTTGACGCTAATTACGAGTCATTTGGATGATTTTAACAAAAGTTATTAATTTTTAACTTATTTTCCCGAAAAGATGCATTTTTCCTGTCTTTTAAGCCCTCTGGAAGAGGTAATTTTTGGTCAAATTTAGTATATGTTGTCACAATCGATTCGTCTGAGTGACCTGAACATATACCAACGATAAAAATATACCATCGTCGTTTTAGATTTTGTGATAAATAAAAAAAACGGTTGGAAATGGGGTTTTCACCCTTAAACCCCATTTTTAAGGGTGTTGCACCACTTTTCGCTTGTCCGGGTTATTTTTTTCAAATTCTCCGGTTCAAAACCTATAAGAATCAATTATAAAATTGCTTGCCCTCTAAATTTCCCTTTTTCTCACTTTTCACTGCTTTCTTGACTGGTCTATAGCTTTATTTTTTTTATAAAATTTTTATATTCAAAAATTTCTTTGTTTATTAAAAAAAGTCACTCGAGACCGTTCTTTTCATATAAAAAAAGTACTTTAGCACATTTAGGTATAATTTATTACGTTTCCGTTTCATAATAGCAAGTAAGCCGGAAGAGGGTGCTGAAGGTGCTGCAAAGAGCGGTAGAGCGCGCTGTAATGTGATCCGGAAGGAAGCAGCGTCTCTGTTTGAAGACCGGCCACTGGAGAAACCACATCAGGGACAACCGGGCATCGGGCAGAACTTGTATCACGGTCTCGTTGGGTTTTTCACGAACGACAGAACCAAAGCAAAGGACCAGATTGAGGTTGTAGGTCAGTATTTTGTACAAGGAACATTAATTAGTTCGTTTTAAATAATGAAGAAGGTACGTCCTTTTTTATGCACAGTATTAATAAATAAATTGAATAATATTTGTTAGCTTCCAAGTACTCTGAGATCGGTTTTGAAATTTAGAATAGTGGTATTTCAATTGTTGTTATAGAAAACATTTTTTTTAAAGTTAAAATATGTGACGCTGTAAAATCCAGGGCTTCGAACCGTTATTTTTTTCGTTTCGGTTTTCGTTCCGGTTCGAGTAAAAAAATATATTTCGGTTCGGTTCCGGTTTTCGTTCCGCAAAAAATAACGGTTTTTCCGGTTTTTTCAGTTTTCGGTTAAGCTCCGAGTGATTAATTAAAAAAAAAATTATTTGTATTAAAAAAGTTTTTTCTACCAAAATTTAGAATATTTTATGGTACTTGTATGATAGTCCGAACGACAATTGAAGTGGGAAATAAGATCATGTTAAGGCGCGTATTTTAATATGTACTGAACCGAAAAAACCGTTATTTTTATTTCGGTTCTGTTCCGGTTTTCGTTCTGGCAAAAAATAACGGTTTTTCCGGTTTTCGGTTTGCGGTTCTGTTCCGGTTCGAAGCCCTGGTAAAATCAATGTTCTTTATAATATTTTTGATGTAGAACTACGTCTTGCATTTGACAGTTTATATCTCTAGAACTATTAATAGTAGAATAAATAATAAAACGCCAATATATTATTATTTATAACAATCTAACGCATTGGACCCTGTGTTACCCGGGGATATAAATTTTATCTGTAATAAACACTGTTTATTACATTTAAACTAAAAAATATACACCTTAACCACAATAAAACAATATCACTCGACACGTGTTTCGACTTCACAAGAAGTTCTCATCAGGGTGATGATGACTTCTTGTGAAGTATTAAGTTTAGTTTAAGTGACTAAGAACCACAGTTTCTCCTTTTTTCCAGTACTGTTTATTACAGATAAAATTTTTTCCGACTTCATGAAATTTACACAAATTATATACCTAAACTTTCCTCGTAGAACACTCTATTCATTAGTCAAAATCGAAATAAAATCCATTCAGTTGTTTTATACTGCATATAGACTGAGTTTTAACCCTCCATCTCTCAAGCCTTAGTTACAGTTATTAACATTTGTCATATCGCCTTTAGTATTTTTAAAAAGAATTTTATAGATGTACTATGTATGTGTACATATGTACAATAAAAAATAAAATATATATATTTCATAATTTCTGTGATTAATTTACTTGAAAACAATTTTAAATATTCATAAGTAATTAGTGGTTATAAAATTTTACTTAGTCAAAAATAAAAATAGAATCAAGTTCAAGTAGACAATAGACAATTAAAATTCAATAAAAGATTCAGTAACATGTATTGCATGTAATTAAAAATGTTTAGGTAGGTACATATATGTGTTCTTAGACAACAAAATATTTAAATTTGTTTTATGCAAAAAAACATCCGCCAAGTGAATGAACACAGTGCTTCCTCTTGGTAAATTCATAAAAAAGAGTTAGTTATCAAACAATTTTTTAATATTTGACAATTTCAATCTAAATCTAAGTTTTTCTGTTATGCTAACGTTAAATTGGCATTTAATGTCAAAGTAAATAGCTATTTTTAAAAACAAATGACGATTTTTTAAAGCAAATTGAGATAAATCTTTGCAAGGGAATATTTTACATAAACGTTGCGGTGACCTATATTACAGGAAATTGAGTGCTCTACAAAAAAATTCTATAAAATTTTCACGTAACATAATATGTGTCGTTCTTGAATTATCTTGAAAAAATAAATATTTTGGATGTCACCCCACACGATTTTAATAATTTTTAAATGAAACCGTTCAATGGTTCATGAGTTATGCGTGTGACAAGGATTCAGAGAACAGACACACAGGCAGACAGACAGACACGGGACGAAAAGTGTTTGTCTTGACCTGAAACGGAAAGTTAAAATTTTGAAATCGGACAACAATTTTTTTTTCTCATTTTAAAACAGGGCTTCGAACCGTTATTTTTTTCGTTTCGGTTTTCATTCCGAAAAAAATAACGGTTTTCCGGTTTTTTCTGTTCAGCTCCGAGTGATTAATAAAAAAAATATTTGTATTAAAAATTTATTTTCTACCATAATTTAGAACATTTTATGGTACTTGTATGATAGCCCGAAACGACAATTGAAGTGGTAAATAAAATCATGTTAACGCGCGTATTTCAACATGTATTGAACCAAAAAAACCTATATTTTTATTTCGGTTCGGTTCCGGCAAAAATAACGGTTTTTCCGGTTCGAAGCCCTGTTTTAAAACGAGGAAACAAAAATCATCAGAATCGGCTCCAATATGATTCAAACTATTTTTATAGAACAATTATTTATGGATTTGTTAATAATAATTATATACAGTTCAAAGTAAACGAACCTTAAAAATATACATTAAAAATCATTGCACATATAAATTATTTTTACTACTATAGCACAGAAATACGCGGAAGTATGTTTTTTCTGCGAAAAATACCGCTCATAATAATAGAATTGAAAGTCAACGTATTTGTAAAAAAATATAGTTATTTTCAATGTTATTTTTTAACATCTACATAGGTATATGAAACCTTCAGAAAAATACTTTCAACAAAAATTGTTTCTATCTGTGTATGTTGCAAATAAAGAAATGTTATAATTGTTTTGTTTTTCAAGGTACTGAAAAAACAGCAGCGGAAGTAGAAAACCTTAATGAAGAGCCAGCTGCGGAAAAGAATAAAGAAACAGAAGATGTGAAACAATAGAAAAACGTGATATCTGTGTGTTATTTGTTTATTTGTATTTTTAAATATTTAGATTAGTATATTTTTTATATATTATTATACAAATACATGTCATTTTATTTGTAGAAAACAGAAAAATTATTGATAATAATATTTTTGTACCGTAATAATTTATTGATTTTTATATATGTTGTAAATTTTAAATACGAAATAAAATTATTTTCCAATAAATGTTTTATTGACCATCATAATATTTGAAATGATATCATCAATTTATTCCATCTAATTAAGAATTAGTATACATTTTACAGCAGTTTCTTTGTATAGATATAATAAATAATATATATTATAGTGACGTTAAAATATTAAATAATAACAAATTAATTGCCTAAACGTCAAATTTTTTTATTTATATAATAAATACATATAATAATATTTCTTGGAAAAGGATTAATCTTGGGAATAAAAAGTATCATGTAGAATTATATTTAAGTGTATTATTAACGAAAATTAGTGTTGATTAATTTATTGTTATGAGGAAAAATAAGGAGGTCATCAGTTTTATTTATACAATTATAGTTAAAATTAATTTGGTTCAGTTTAGAGTTTTCTTTAATAAGATTTTCTGGGTAAGTATATATATTTTTTAAAACCTCCTTCTATATTAATAAACCGCTGAAGTATTTACTTTAACTAAAAGCTCTTTATAAAAGTTTTGTAAAAACATAGCATTAGTGAGAGTAAGCTATTACTGAAGTTTTTTTTATCGATATATCAAGTATCTACCATATATATTAATACGCGAACATTGAAAATTGTCGTACGTTTTTTTAAGTATTTATTATAAAAGAAGGTGATTGAAACTTATATCATTCGAAAGGTACTGTGCCATAGATATGCACAAAAAAATCATGTGTATTGTCGTTAAAGCAGGTAAAATATTGATCGAATTTCGACCTTATGCGATACTAGTATACTTAAAAAGGCAGTATAAAACTTTTAATTTGAATTAATTATATGATTCCAAACAAATGATAATTTTGCGGAGTTCATCTGGTTACTTACTAACACTTATTAGGTAGCGTGTTATGTATCCTATATATTTTCTTATTTAACTACAAGCACTTTCAAATGGGGTATAAACCTATCTGACAGTTCACTTGAAGTTTCATGAAGTATTTGACAAGTTTCGCGCACGCGTGGTAGGTAAACATCAACGGTATTAAAACAGTGGTGATATTATGAAAATTATTTCGTACGGTCAAAGTCGTCAGTTGTGTTATAATAAGTTGAAGTATCACTGTTCTAAATTCTAAAACAAATCCATAGATACTATCTTAGAATTAATACCCAATTTGAAAACGCTTGCAAACTAGTAAATTTTGTTAGCTTCTTATAATACCGGACATAAGATATTATACATAACTACAATATTTTAAAATAGTTTTTTTTTACTATTTATAAATGTATTTTTATTTATTATGGTTAATAAACTATTTGAAACACTTCCGGATTTTTGAAATACACAAATGAAATTGTACATATGTATATAAATATAATTATTGTATAAACAAGTATTTTGCAAGAATATTATACGGGTTATTTATATTTCAAACTATATTTAACAGAAAGTGAAAATTATATAAGCCGGAGAGAAAATTTTATAAGCGTGTGGCAGAATGTCCCCTAAATTATTTTCACTTGCATAACTCATGAACATATTTTTTAAAGAAACTTGATTAGTTGTTTGAAGTAAATTGATCTATATAAAATCAATTGTGTTGTGTGTGTTTGGGGAGAAGGGAAGAGGTGATATCCTGAAAAAATATTTATATACATAAATAATACACATAAGCGATGGCACTTAACAAAACGGAGAGCGTCACCGTATCGACCTTGAAAATTTGTTACATGTGATTTAATACGAGTGGATTATAGACACCTTCAAAACGGTACGGCGGGTGTTTAAAAAAACGCTTTGCTAACATGTAAGAACGACGGCCGTCGTGACCTCGAAGATCTGTACTATTGAATTCAATATAGAAAAAACGGTGTCCGTCCAGCGCTGGAAATCTGTTCATTTGGATTTTATGCAAATGATACAATAACGGCAGTGCCGGCCTTAGCAATTCTGGCACCCTGAGCGATATTTATTTTTCCGCCCTCTCTCCCCCTAAAAAAATGTTAAAAAATCACCGAAAATGTCAATTAAAATTGATAAATTAACAAATAAGTTGAATAATTCATATCTCAGCTTGGCGCGATCCTACAGACTCAAACTTTTTTTTTTAATATAGCTTACATCATTAACTTTAAAACTATCAAATGCCCTAAGACCGTCGAGACCTCCTTACCCTATTATGAACAAATTAAAATTTATAAATCAACAAATAAGTTGATTAGTTAATATCTCAGCTAATACCTTATTAAAAGTTTTCTGGGTTGCTGAATTATTATTAGCATCAATAAAATAATCGATTTTTTTTTTACAAATTAACATTGTTTATATTTAGCTATATTTTTGCTTAATCGGGTTTAACTGATCGATAAAAATTTAAAGATAAAAAAAAAGTTTACTCAAAAATTACAGCCTGTACACAGATTTGAACCAAAAAAATGACTAATGCTCCATTGTGCGTCGCTCCACCTGGCCTGGCGCCCCGGGTGGTCGCCCTGGTTTGCCACCCTCCCCTAAAGCCGGTACTGAGTAACGGTCTCCGTTTTTGTTAAGTTTCAGCGCTTTATTCTCTTTATGCTAGGCTATATGTATGAATTATTATCAATGCAAAATACATGTATTAAACAATAAAAACTGCAAAACGTCATTTTTGACCAGTCAGCTGTATGTAATCCTTTGTAATAAAACATAATAATGTTATGAAGTAATTTTTTTGTTGTTTTTACTGATGCATGATGTTCCTATGGAAGCAATCGAAGGTTATATCTATATAGAAGATGATTATCATAAATTACTCAAATATTGTTGTTATTTAGATTTGATCAACGTTCACAAATAAAACAAATGTATTTTTTACGTGCCAGTACCTACCAATGTACGTTTATATACAGAGTGACTCATTTTAATCAATCTACTCAAATGTTTCAGAGATTTGAAGTCTTAAGGGGGAGAGAAGCTATTGACCTTGAGAAGGTTATTAACTTTTGTTTAAAACAATTTTCCCTTTGACTTCAAAACTTTGATAAAATATATTGATTAAATGGATCCATCCTGTATATACCTAATATTTAAAAAATCACAACAGTGAAGTTATTATTCAATTTTAATATAATTTCTTTACAGAAGGTATTTCTGCTTAACTGTAATTAAGAAATTCTTTGAACTGTTTTTTATTATTGATGAAATCTTGGAACAAATTAGATATATTTAACTGATTTAAAAAAAACCCATACAGTTTCTGATAATCTGGTAAAAATTATTTAGGTCAAATTAGATCTATTTTCAAAATTTAGATCTACATAGATTTATGTAAATCTAATTAAATCTAAATAGATCAAACTATATATCATAACATAATTATATATCAATTTAACTCGGACATTTATATATATATATTAAGATCCACAAAGATCTATATAGATATTTGTTGATCTTAATAAATCTATGGTAATCAACGTAGAAATTCCAATTAAACTAGATTTAATTTGATCTACGCAGATCTAATTATTCTGTTCCTGAGAATGAAAAATCTATAATGAAATGTGATTTTTCGTCTAAAATAATAAAAACTTCATAGGTATCTACATTATGTGCTATTAAAAATTATATCAAATTTGGCACGTGCACCTCCTATTATTATTTGTAGTTTTTAGATTCCATAATTAGTAATTTAGCAAACAGTGTTTAATTTCTAGTTGGTTACATCTAAAAAAAGATAATAATACTTGTAACAGTATTGTTATAGATATTATTTTTTTGTTAAAAAATAATTGATATTATATTATTTCACGTTATTTTTTTGGTTATTTGAAATACAGTGTCATTGGTATTTATAATTTCTAAAGGTATGAAAATGCAACTCTGTATCGATATGCAGTTCGTTATCGTACATTTTAATCCAATGCAATATACATTTATAGTCGTGATCGGTCAAAAGTTAACACAGATCTCTTCATCCGAACATTGGCGTAGTACATTATTTTTTTGTCGGTATAGTTTAATAAACTTTGGACTAAAATTTCGTATTTTTGTAGTTGTTAAGACGCAGCTCCGTCTAAATGACCTTGCATACTTGATACGGCTGATAAAATTGTAGTCGATTTGATGTTATTGAAGTGAAACTTCTTTAGCGTGACTAGTGAGTTGGAATTACTACGTTTTCAAATGCGACACGTTTTAACATGAAACGCTAAGAAAAGGGGGAAAGTGATAGGCCAGAGATAACGCGTGTGTTAGTGTGTGTGTGTGTGTGTGTGTGTGTGTGTGTGTGTGTGTGTGTGTGTGTGTGTGTGTGAAAGAGAGAGAGAGTGATGAGTAGATGTATAAGAGAAAGATGAATGAGTAGTGCATGCTTATAAGTTAGTTTAGATCGGTTTTGATGCATCAACTGTTCTACGTGTTTGTATACGCTTTATGCATTAAAATAATGCGTTCGATTATTAATTTAATACATTTAGCATTATTTATTTAATTCGTATGTTTAAAGCAATATAAGTTTCACTTCAACCATGCACTTATGTGCATGAGGTACAAATTACTTTTCGTTAGCGTTAGTTTACAATTAGCTTTAGACGTTAATGTTAAATGCAAAATTTGGTTATTTATAGTAAACTATACCCCCTCCCTCCCTCTCGTTTCACAACTAATAATTATTTTAATCTAATTTGATTTAAAGCCTACTAATAAAATGTGGAATGTTGATATGTTATGCATATAAAATTATTAATATTCTCGTTTATTTATTTAATTAAAATATCGTAAATATACGCCCCTGTTTAAGTGAAATATGTATGTGCTCAATCAGATTGTAATCAATTACACAAAATCGTACTTAATATATTCACTAGAGCCAATAGTGGTCTAATTAATAATATTTTAGCTAACACGTAAATAATTCCTAGTATTTGTATGTTTTATACATATGTATCATAGTTCATCTGAAAATAAATATTCTTAAACAAAAACCAGTCTTTGAACAATTTACCGAATATAGGATATAATTAACAGGTAGCGAATAGTGTATAATTTATTCATATGGAAAATTTATTTTCAAATAACTTACAAATATGTATATTATTATAAAATATTTGTTTTTAACACTTACATATATATATATATTTCTATTGTTACAATTAGTTAGTGTCATAGCGCCAAATTTCGGGTCTCTCATGCAAGAACTAAAATGAGCCTTCAATATTTTCTAATAAATAATGCCCGAGGGGAGGGAAATAATTTCTATGATTTATATCAAAATTCAAAGGAGGAGTGGACATTTTTTTCTTTCCCTACCAGAGTACAGTCTTAGTGACTATAAAAAATCATTTTTCAATTGCCCAGGTGGGGGAAGGGGGTGGACAACTAGGAAACCCTCACAAAAAATTTTTTTAATAATTTTTGTCAGTAGAAGTAAATAAAATATACAATTTTTTATGTGTATAAAGGTTACTTAAGGGCACCTACTTTTTTAGCTCTAATATACATACATATATGATTGAAATATTGAAATTATAACACATTTCAGTAATTCGAATTAAAAATGTATAAATTACTAATAATTATTATTTAAGTTTCAAATTAATTATTAAAAAGTACCAGAAAAAGTTGTCATTAATTTTTTTATTTTGTACATACTCAAAATTTGAGGCCCTAATCATCACAATCTCCGTAGTCGCTGGCCTAACGTTTCGACTCTACGTGGATAGAATAAAAAAATCAGACATACATTTGTTTTATTATAAATTCAAAAATTAAAATTAAAACTTTAGTGTACCTATTTGTATAAAATGCTTCAGCTATAAGGGTGTCTCTATTATAATAAATAAATACATATAATATAATACATTACTCGAAGATACATTTAGTTTAAATACAAAACATTTCAAGGTAATATAAGTGCACGAACTTGATCTTCAACTCATGCAAAATAAAAATAAACCGGGCGTCAGAAATACCCATCTAGTCAATTCTTTGAACAATAAGATGTGCAAAAAATCGAATATGAGTAGTATTGTGTATAAATTATGCGATGTTATCATTTATTTGTAATTTCTGACATGAATCAAATCATATATAAATAGGTAGAGTTAATTCTCCAACGATCAGTGGTAAGGAATACGTAGATTAATAAACGTGCCTTATCTAAATAAAAATGAAGATATTATATTCATTGTCGATTCTCGTTTTAGTTAGTTGTGTGTTTTGTGAGAGTGTTGAAAAAAACGATGGTCCTGATTATTCTAAAGTATCGGAAAATACTGACGTTCATCCAACTCCATCTCGAGAAATTCTTCAAATTTTAGGAATAATTTTTCCTTTACAAAGACAATCGAAGGATGATAACCAGGGAGAAGAAAATTCAGTGCAGGATAGCAGTGAAGAAAATAAACCAAGTGTTATATTATTAGTAGCACCGGTTAATGCAGACTCGTTACCAGATGGTCTTTATTTGCGACCACCGCCTTTGACAGAAGATGATGTATCTTCACAACAAAATTGGAATAAAAATGAGGTATTTTAAAAATATAATTTATACCATCAACGAAAATATTACAATCGCATTGTTATACCGGTATTTTTTTTGTTAATAGACTATAATTGAATAATTATAATTATTTAATTTGTTATGGACAATGAGTATTAATATACCGGTGTACATTTTTGAATAAAATAGTTGTGTGGTTAAAAGTCAGCTATTTAATATGTGATTTAAATTAAGAATAATGTATATTTTTTTCAAATAGCACACTGTACATTTTAATGCAAAATCATGTTCAGCATTTTTTTCCGTCCAAATATATACATTTAATTTCTACCCTGTGCTCAATTGGACCTAATGCCTTATCGAACAAAAATATAGTTTTACAAAATGAGAATTTCTATTTTGTAAGCAAATTCAAAATTGAGTCAGGATTTTTTTTTTAATATGGAATGTTCTATCGGTTCTGAATCAAATATATTAGATTTTTATTAATAATTGATTGATCTACTAACAAGTTCAGTCGTTATCAAATTTTTTTTAGCTGATAGAACCCTAATATAATGTAAAATATTTTATAGTAAAAACTAAAATCAAGGATTATTTAAATATACAGAGTTACTGTTTTTTGCATAAAAAATATGATTTTAAAATCTGATATATTATTTTTAGGAAAATGAAAAGGAAACACGTGTAAGAAGAAGTTACGGAGCAACAAAAGGTGGCAAATATTCCGGAGGGGGAGGATTTGGCGCTGGAATTGGTGGAGGCCATCATTCTGGAAGTTATTCTGGTGCAGGTGCACATACTGGAAGCGGATATGGTAACCACGGTAGTTCCTTTGATGGAGATTATGAATTTGAACATGGCGAAGATGAGGATGAGGATAATGAAGGAGCTTTTGGTCATAGCGGAGGCTTAGGAATTGGAGGAGGCCATTCGAGCGCAGGTGGACATAGCGGAAGTTTATCTGGTGGCTATGGAGGCTCTTATGGCGGTGGTCTTGGAGGCGGTTTAGGGATTGGAGGGGGAAGCAGTGGTGGGCATGCAAGTTCAGGTGGACATAGCGGAAGTTTGTCTGGAACCCACGGAAGTTCTTCTGGTGGAGGTCTTGGAACTGGACTCGGTATTGGAGGAGGTAGCGGCGGTGGTCATTCCAGTGCAGGTGGGCATAGCGGAAGTTCCTCAGGTGGTCATGGAAGCTCTTCTGCTGGTGGTCTTGGAACCGGTTTAGGAATTGGAATTGGAGGTGGAAGCAGTGGTGGCCATTCGAGTGCGGGTGGACATAGTGGAAGTGTATCTGGTGGTCACGCAGGTTCTTCTGGAGGAGGTCTTGGAAGTGGTCTGGGTATTGGAGGAGGTGGCAGCGGTGGTCACTCAAGCGCAGATGGACATAGTGGAAGTTTATCTGGTAGTCACGGAGGGTCGTCAGGTGGAGGTCTTGGAAGTGGCTTAGGAATTGGAATTGGAGGTGGAATCAGTGGGGGGCATTCAAGCTCAGGTGGTCATAGCGGAAGTGTATCTGGTGGTCATGAAGGGTCGTCAGGTGGAGGTCTTGGAAGCGGTCTTGGCATTGGAGGTGGTAGCAGTGGTAGTCACTCAGGTGAAGGTGGACATAGCGGAAGCTTATCTGGGGGTCACGGAGGTTCATCTGGAGGTGGTCTTGGAAGCGGCTTAGGAATTGGAATTGGTGGTGGAAGCAGTGGAGGTCATTCAAGTGCAGGTGGACATAGCGGAAGTGTTGGTCACGCAGGTTCTTCTGCCGGAGGTCATGGAAGTGGTCTGGGTATTGGAGGAGGTGGCAGCGGTGGCCATTCAAGCGCAGGTGGACATAGTGGAAGTTTGTCTGGAAGTCACGGAGGCTCTTCTGGAGGTGGTCTTGGAAGTGGCTTAGGAATTGGAGGTGGCAGCAGTGGTGGTCATTCTAGTGCGGGTGGACATAGTGGAAGTTTGTCTGGAAGTCACGGAGGCTCTTCTGGCGGAGGTCTTGGAGGCGGTCTAAGTATTGGAGAAAGTGGTAGCGGTGGTCATTCAAGCGCAGGTGGACATAGCGGAAGTTTGTCTGGGAGTCATGGAAGTTCATCTGGCGGAGGTCTTGGAAGCGGTCTAGGTATTGGAGGAGTTGGCAGCGGTGGTCACTCAAGCGCAGGTGGACATAGTGGAAGTTTGTCTGGAAGTCACGTAGGCTCTTCTGGAGGTGGTCTTGGAAGCGGCTTAGGAATTGGAATTGGAGATGGAAGCAGTGGTGGTCATTCGAGTGCAGGTGGACATGGCGGAAGTATTGGTCACGCAGGTTCTTCTGGCGGAAGTCTTGGAAGCGGTCTAGGTATTGGAGGAGGTGGAAACGGTGGTCACTCAAGCGCAGGTGGTCATAGCGGAAGTTTGTCTGGAAATCACGGAGGCTCTTCTGGAGGTGGTCTTGGAAGTGGCTTAGGAATAGGAATTGGAGGTGGCAGCAGTGGTGGCCATTCTAGTGCGGGTGGAAATAGTGGAAGTGTATCTGGTGGTCACGCAGGTTCTTCTGGTGGAGGTCTTGGAAGTGGTCTGGGTATTGGAGGAGGTGGCAGCGGTGGTCACTCAGGCGAAGGTGGACATAGCGGAAGTTTATCTGGGGGTCACGGAGGTTCTTCTGGAGGTGGTCTTGCAAGTGGTTTAGGAATTGGAATTGGAGGTGGCAGCAGTGGTGGCCATTCGAGTGCAGGTGGACATAGTGGAAGTGTATCTGGTGGTCACGCAGGTTCTTCTGGCGGAAGTCTTGGAAGCGGTCTAGGTATTGGAGGTGGTGGCAGCGGTGGTCACTCAAGCGCTGGTGGACATAGTGGAAGTTTATCTGGTAGTCACGGAGAGTCTTCAGGTGGAGGTCTTGAAAGCGGTCTTGGCATTGGAGGTGGTAGCAGTGGTAGTCACTCAGGTGAAGGTGGACATAGCGGAAGCTTATCTGGGGGTCACGGAGGTTCTTCTGGAGGTGGTCTTGGAAGCGGCTTAGGAATAGGAATTGGTGGTGGAAGTAGTGGTGGTCATTCGAGTGCAGGTGGACATAGTGGAAGTGTATCTGGTGGTCACGCTGGTTCTTCTGGCGGAGGTCTTGGAAGTGGTCTGGATATTGGAGGAGGTGACAGCGGTGGTCACTCAGGCGAAGGTGGACATAGCGGAAGCTTATCTGGGGGTCACGGAGTTTCTTCTGGAGGTGGTCTTGGAAGTGGTTTAGGAATTGGAATTGGAGGTGGCAGCAGTGGTGGCCATTCGAGTGCAGGTGGACATAGCGGAAGTGTTGGTCACGCAGGTTCTTCTGGTGGAGGTCTTGGAAGTGGTCTGGGTATTGGAGGAGGTGGCAGCGGTGGTCACTCAAGCGCAGGTGGACATAGTGGAAGTTTGTCTGGAAGTCACGGAGGTTCTTCTGGAGGTGGTCTAGGAAGCGGCTTAGGAATTGGAATTGGAGGTGGTATTAGTGGTAGCCATTCGAGTGCGGGTGCACATAGTGGAAGTTTGTCTGGAAGTCACGGAGGCTCTTCTGGAGGTGGTCTTGGTCTTGGGCTTGGTCTTGGACTAGGAAGTTCGAGTGAAGGACTCGGTGGTTCATTAGGAGGCGGACATAGTGCAGCTATGAGCGGTTCGTTTGCAAGTAGTAGTGCCTCTAGCAGCAGTCATGCTGGAAGTATTGGTAGCGGCCACGGAGGATTTGGTGGACATGGTGGTTACGGTGGGGGACATGGTAGTTATGGTGGGGGACATGGTGGTTACGGCGCACATGGAGGTCATGGTAGTTATGGTGGAGGTGTTAAAGGAGGGTATGTATTTTATTTTCAATATAATTGTAATTAATTAAATAGATGTTAATAATAATCAATATTAATAAATATTTATTTTGTCCACAGGCGACGTTCTTCTTATGGAAAATCTGCGAGTGGAAGCTACGGTGTGACTTACTAACAAAATTGTGGACAGTATTGTTATCTTTATAATATTATGTATTGATTACATAGATGTACCAGAGAATATTAATGTATATAGGTAATGCATTCATTATACCACGAATTCTAGTGATTGATAATGTAATATTCCATCTGTTTTGTACCTAGTGTTATCGAATTTTTTGTATTGCAATCAATATTTTTTGTATTTATAAACATGTGTGATTGTTTTAATATATTTTTAAAATAAAAAATTATAAAATATTTCTTAGTTTTATAATTTTTGTATTTTTTTCAGCCAAAACTGGTAACAAAAATGATTAACGTAATTTGTTTATTTAAAATATATTTTATTTATAATAAAATCTAATCATTTTTTTTAAATAAATCAGCCATAGAGTACAGGCGCCAAGAAACATTCCTTTTCAAAAATCGTTAGTATTAATAAGAATTGATCATTTACATTCAGAAAGATGTAAAGAATGAAATTATAAAGGTTGCCAAACAATTTTCATAACTTTTTGTTTTACCTGCATTAGAACGGAGCCATAATCAAATTTATAAAAAAATAGATGTTGCACCATTTTTAATTTTAATGAAATTTAGATAAAATGGTTAGTTCATCAATTAAATTTAAAACCCTCTATCTTCAACGAAAATAGTTTATACTCAGAATTGAGCTAGATCATTTGAAACTAGACCCTTTTAGGCCTTCAAACGACATCAAGCCCATTATAATTGTTTAATTAGAACGCGTGTTATAGCAAGTTAAAAAAAATTTGAAAATCGACAAAATCTTCAAATCTTACGAAGGTTAAATAGTCACCACCCTCAACCTACGATCATTAAAATTTTTCTAATTTCAGTTTCTGTTAACTAATACGTATAATAACAACTGGCTAAACTTTCATCAAAATGAAAAATGCTACAACATCAACTTTTTTATTTTGATTATAAATGGAATGACTTCGTTCTAATGTAGGTAAAACAAAAAGTTATGAATTTTTTTTGGCAATCTTCAGAATTTCATGAATGTAAATCATCAACTCTTATGAATTCTAACGGTTTTTGAAACGGAATGTTTCTTGGCGCCCGGTCTAATAATTAATGTAAACACAAATAGAATTTAATGTTTGTTTATTAAATTCAAAATGCACTAATCGCACATTTTTATATTTGTACAAAGGCTACTAAAAAAACACTTCTATTCACCTAAATTTCTTATAACTTAATAAAAATAAACCCGTGTTTTATTCTTTCAATTTCAATTCGCTTATATTTATAATCATCCAATAAATCATCTTCTACAACAAACATATTTACATAATATGCATAGACATCCAATTTGATTTCCGACTTAGTGTGTGACAGTATATATGATTTGATTAGAAACGCGACGCGCGTGCGGGATGCGACCTGGACCAATATATTGATCCGTTGTACCGCGGTGACGGAGAAAGGGTCGCTGTCGGCATCGGTCTCGTGTACAACAAAACACAGCCCACGTAGATACCGTACCCGATACGTCAGTCTGTACTATAACAACAATTAAAATACATGCTCTTTTAAAAATTGGTGAATAGTGAAGTATAATTAATTGTATATATTTGTGATTATTTATATTCCATACCTAGGTAATTTGTACTGTCTATTAGGACCTAAATGGATATTTGAAGTTGCTGGAAGTGGAGATTTAGAGGTAAGTTTACTACTTTTGTCACATTTTATCGTTCAAAATAATTTTATCGGCATTTAATTTTATAAGATAATAGGTTTTTTACTGCTTTAATACCCTGTTATTTGTTTAATACAGTGAGATTATTTAGTTTATTTGTAACTAGTTTAAAACGGTATAACCGTTACACGACGTGGATAACTGGTATATAGGATAAGAAAAGTAATATTTTTGCGTTCTTCGATTCAAATCAAATTCTTTCTTGGAATGTTTGAAAAATTAATATTTCAGGATTAAATAATAATGTATACAAAAAAAAAGAAATTAATTTTTCAATAATTCATCTTTGAAAATTTGCTTTTTTATTTTAGTCTATGCAATGTAATTCTAAATTCGTGACCGTAAAACTTTAAAATTATTCAGAATTATTCTCTAAATACATTTATGGGGTTCACTAAAAAAATATATTATATATCTTTAAATTTTGCGACGCTACTGACAAAAATATAATTAAAAAATCATTCGTATAGCAAAATTATTTACTGAACAATAAAGTAAAGTGAATATTGATTGTGGAATGTATTGTTGTCTTATACAGTGGCGGACCCAGGATAAAAAAAAACACCACTAACTGTTTTCTCCGTAAGGGGAATACAATGACTTTCTGGACCCTCCTCACCCGCCCTTAGTTCCGCCAATGGTTTTATACACACATTCAAATATGGGAGTATTATTATATTTATTTATATATGTACATGTACAAGACCGCAGTTAGGGGGTGGGGGGGGGGGATACTGGGCTTTGACACCTTTATATTGTATTTTAGTATTTAATCAACTGACTAAATGATTTTTGCCAATTTTTTTAAAAACCGGTTTAAAAAATTGCATCGCTTATGTAAGTAGAATTTTTCGCAATTTTTTTCCTGGGTATGTACCTGTTCCATTCCATTACAAATCATTTAAATTAAATTTTATTCTTTGTATTTTCTAGTATCATTTTTTAAGATTTTTAAAATTTGATTCATTTTTGTGTTAAATAAAAAAACATATTATGTAAATAACGAATTATACGTTTAATAAATTGAATGAATACTTAAGGCCTCTATACACCACCAAATCTGCAGGGCCAATTTGTCGGGAGATAGAGTGGGGTTACTGTAGATTGGGTCGTATATTGGCAAATCGGGCCGACTATTCGCGGAATAATCGGCCCGATTTGCTATACGCGACCCAATCTGCAGTACTCCCACTCTACCTCCTGACAAATCGGCCCTGCAGATTGGATGGTGTATAGAGGCCTTTACTTTACGTTTAAAAAATGTTTGGTGTGCTCGTTCTCTTCGAAGAAACGTACTGACTAGACGAATATTGCTCGGTGCGTTCGGTTCGTTCGATTCATTCGGAGTAAATGCTCAAGTCAAAACGTACCATTAAACTATAAAATATCTAATAAAGATTAATCTATATACATATAATGACTTGTCCTGACTGACTGACTGATTCATCATCGCCGAGCCGAAACCCCTGGACCTAGAAACATGATATTTCAGGTGTGTCTTCCTTTTTTGAAGTAAGCACCCACTAAGAAATGATTTTTCAAAATTCAACCCCTACGAGTGGAAAAGTGGGTGTAAAAATTTGTATGGTAAAAAATAAAAACTTCGACATTCAACCCCTAATGGGGATAGACAGGGGTGGGTTTTTGAAATTTTTAACTAGGATCCATGGTATTTACGATTTTGAAGAATGAATACAGAGCAAAAAAAAATTATAATTCACATCCTGTAACACATGAAGGGTTATAATTGATTTTATTCGATCCGGCGGGAAAAATACCACGGGAGTGGAGTTTTTAGGGGAAAAAACAATCCCCTATCTCGCATAAGAACTGATATATTTTGTATAATGAATAAAAATCAAAACATAAAAAAAAAATTGTATTTCACCCCCTATCATTTATGAAGGGTTGTAATTAGTTTCATTCGATCTAGTGGGAAAAATATCACGGGGGTGAAAGCCGCGGGTATCAGCTAGTAATTTAATAAAAACAGGATCGAAAACAGATTTATCTCGCGGGACAAAAACTCAAAAAGGCACATAAATCTTCTGAAGAATCTAAAATGAATACAGATTTTAGCCTGGTATTTTAAAAACACATCACTTTTTTGGTTCCCCTAATCCGATCACCCTCCTTGCCCACTTCCAGAATTGTTGAATACGGTCTTGTGCTATATAGGTATCCATTTATGTATGTTTGAAATGGAAAATGTTATGTAAGCAGAATCTGGAACGGTTCCCATGTCCCTAATTTTGAAAAGCATTGGAAATACGATGATATTGCTAACCGAAACGAAGCGACGCGGACGATTCAATAATTCTGCTCCAGTAACCATTTTAATTCACGTAGGCCAATAATAACGCTTTGCGACAAATTGGTTCGAGCAGTAAATTTGAATAATCAAGTGAATATTGTTGGTATACGAATGAATTAACATTAAATTAAAATAATTCTTACTTTCATTTCAAGATATTTCGTATCTTTGTATACCGGATGATTATAAAATGTTTTACGAAATAGTACATGGGAACTATAAATCACATAAACTTTGAAATTATTCTAAAATTATGTTTTTGCTTTAAATATTTTTCTCAATATAGGTACTGTTAAAGTTTGACACACCAGTCCTGAATCATTCTGTATATTTTGTAAAGTAGTTTGGTTTTACATTTTTTTTTTGGTAAATTTTCTAGTAGTTACATATTTTACAATAATTCATAATCCATAGGGTGCAAAGGTGTACTTGCAAAAATTTTACAAATTTTCAAAAACAGTTACATCTCCGCAAAAATAGATTCTAAAGCTCATTCGTAAGCTTGTACGTTCTAGTTTTTGAATCAAAAGCTCAATTTTTTTTATCATCCCCTGCCGCTCTTTGCCAAGGGTTAATTTTTTTTTAATTATCCTTTTATTTTTTATTAACTTTGAAAGCGTGCATGGGATGCAAAAATTGTTTAACGAGAAATTAAATGCAAGCAATCGAAAGCTTGTTTTTTTTTCTTGAAAATGCTTTTTTTTCATCCTCGTTCGATTTTATTTTGAACGTGTTATTCACTGTATATCGTGAAATAATGATTGCAAAATAATCGGCTTGATATCATTAGAAAGCTGGAAGCATCTTCTTGCACACGATTTTAATAATAAGACAAAGGGCATGTTAGATTAGATATTAGTTACATTTAAGGAATTAATAATACGCAGATTAATGCAGGCGCTAGAAGGAAGTGAATACTAGAGAATTGAATTATCTTTGATTTTGTGAATAACAGTTTTTTGTATTTTGTCTATATAGGACGTATGTAGGAGTGTGAGTGAGAAGGCAATATGAACGCGGAGAGTAGAGAAACGCGCTTATTGTTAGTTGTTAATTAAAATAAAGGTGGTTGCCGGTAAGAACCTTGAAATTGAAGTAGGTATAGCATTATTATTAACATTCATTTCAAGATTATAAAAAAAATTATTAAGTATGATAACATTAGTTTCAAAGTAAGATTGAAAATACCTAAATTCAAGGTTTTATGAATTTTTAAACAGTTATAACAAATAAAGGAGTAAAGTTACAGTTATGAGTGTAAGGATCCTTTTATGCGAAAAGGCCTAAAGATGAAACACAAAAATTTTTGATTTAAAAAACATTATTTCCCCTTTTGTAGGGCCTTTTTGCGATTTAAAAAATATTGCACCAAGATACCGACTGGTAACTCGACTTTTTAAGTTCTTTAAGGTCTCAGTTATACGAATCTGAACATAGTTGTCGGTTGTCATATTATGTCTACTCACTTCCTTCTAGCGCCTGGTCTATTTAGTTAAACTTAAGGAATTAATAATACGCATATGTAGGGTATCTATTATCTATGTGTTAAAACAAAAGACTATTGTGTTTCAAATGTATTGTAATTTTGCACAGGCTAATTCCATCACCTACAAGTAGATGGCATACGAATCGGCTAAACAATTGCGCGACCAAGTCGCTTTAGATCAAGTGATTGTTGAGCGTGGTTCGGACGGAGTAGGACCCAGTACAAGCTCGGGAGGTGGCGGCGGTGGCGGCGCCGGCGGCAGCTTCCAAATGGTTACCCGGAACCCATTAATTTGCTGCATTTGTCAGGACTACTTCAACGAGCCATGTCTGATGCAGTGCTACCATACTTTCTGCGCTAGATGCTTACGAGGTCGGGATTGTGATGGAAAGATGGCGTGTCCTATTTGTGGGTTGGTATTTACTTTATGTTTTAAATGCAAATTAATATAATAGTACGGCAACACAACACCCTTGAGTAGGCAATGTTAATGTTAGATTCGATTTTAAGCAAAATACAAATTAAAAAAATTTCAATCCAGAAATTTTTTTCATATTTTTTTGATCAATTTTAAGACGATTTTATTCTTACATATTTTTTGCTAAAATATATTTTTCTAAGAAGATCGCAATCAGTTACTACTTTTCCGATCTTTAGAGATATGTAATTTCTTTTACAATTAATTAACCGTAACATTGTTTATTTAGTTAATAAAAAAATATCTACCAAGTAAATGCACAGTACTTCCTCGTGCTATATTCACCAACATTAGTTAATTACACCGGCACACAAAAAAAATTAAGTAGAATGTGCATTTGACCGGACCTACCTACGGGTACGTATTTTGGTCCGCTGAATCCGAATTCGAGGTCAGTTTGACCCCTACACCCTCGAAATTTCGAGAAAACTTCGAAAAACCGTAAAAATGATGAAAATCGGCAGTTTTAATGATAAAAATTTTTTTTGGAACTAAACTAAGCGTGATTTTCATGTATTTCGATCCGCTGAATATGAATCGAAACTTTATTGAGACCACGAGCCATTTCAAATGTGAAAAAATCACACAAAACTCTCGAAAATTCCGAAAAAAAATGAAAAAAAAAAAAAGAGAAGTAACCGAAGAAAATCGTAAACGAAAGAGGAATCCACTACGAAGATCATTTGAGGATAAAAGAGTGCGATACAAACGAAGGAAAGTTTAGGATTCGTAAAAATCATTTATTTCTATATTTTTATGTCTTGTGTTTTTCACAGATGTCAAGTTATTTGATATATCTACGTTATAGAGTATTTATTTTAGGCATTAAATCATGTTCAATCAATTTTTTTTCTGTTATGAATGGTAATTTTTACAATTTTTTCGAATTTTTCCAGCTTTAGAGGGTGAATAGACTAAAAAAATTAAGATGCGAATTGAAGACATCAAAAGATATAAAATTTTATCTGAATTGGACCAGAAAAAGTTTTTTTATCATGAAAACTATATTTTTTCGGAATTTTCGAGAGTTTTGTGTGATTTTTTCACATTTGAAATGGCTCGTGGTCTCAAAAAGTTTCGATTCATATTCAGCGGATCGAAATACATAAAAATCACGCTTAGTTTAGTTCCAAAAAATTTTTTTATCATTAAAACTACCGATTTTCATCATTTTTACGGTTTTTCGAAGTTTTTTCGAAATTTCGAGGGTGTAGGAGTCAAACTGACCTCGAATTCGGATTCAGCGGACCAAAATACGTACCCGTAGGTAGGTCCGGTCAAATGCACATTCTACTTAATTTATTTTGTGTGCCGGTGTTATTGAACAATTTAACTAAACCATTTAATTTATATAATATATAGATACTAAAAAATATTAGTTCGGCATTTTTTTAATAAATAAAAACAAATGACGAATTTTTAAAGCAAATTGAGGTAAATCTTTATAAGGGAATCTTTTACAACAAAAGTTGTAGATCTATATTATAGGAAATTGAATGCTCTACAAAAAAATTCTATAAAATTTTCACGTTATATTTGTCGTTCTTGAGATATTATATCTTGAAAAATAAATATTTTGGGATGTCACCCCTCCTCCTCGCACGATTTTGATGACCCAACCATCCAACCAAGTTTCATTTATATCTATTCAGTGGTTTATGAGTTATGCGTGTGACAAGGATTCAGGGGACAGAAGAGATACAAAGACAGACAGACACGGAACGAAAAGTGTTTGTCTTGACCTGAAACGGAAAGATCAATTTAAAATTTTGAACAATTTTTTGTCTCATTTTAAAACGATCACAAAATTTCTCATATCTTCGATATTGCGAGGAGGAAGCAAAATTATTCACGTATAATTATGATTATGAATTGTTGGCATACTGATTATATTTTATAAATAAAATCTGTTTCTGTGTGTGTACATTTAGTTAATTTTGTAAAGTTTTTGTAAAACTACAAACTATAAATTAATTACAAATTAATCAAGGAAATGATATAGTTTCCACAATCACAATCGTTACACAAACTGTACAAGACTTGCTTTATCATTCTAACCCAATTTATCTTTATATCCATTAACGTCTATCATCAATCAATGTCTCATACAATTTCTGTTCGTGGAGTTTAATTTTTATAAAAGCTATGGAAAAGTTTAAGATACGTATGTATGTACAGTTGGGTGCAAAAAAAGTGGCCAAGCAACTTTTATTTGTGATTTATGTATCAAATTAAACAACTGTTAGAATTCTTTTAGTCCTTTACGAACATTCGAGATTTAATAAAATTATAATAAATTATATAAATCACATATCAAAAAGAGTGCGTGTGTGGTTTTTTAATTATTTGAATGAAAAAAAATACACACACATAACAGTAAAACCTTTATAAGTCGAACCTCGATCAATTAAAATCCGTTCGCCTCCCTCGGGTCCTAAAATTTATATTACTCGAACTAAATATGGTATCTCTAGGAGGTTTTTTCAATATTTTATTACCCAGAGCCGGCCTTAGCAAGTCTGGCACCCTGAGCGAGATTTATTTTTCCGCTCTCTCTCCCCCTAAAAAAATGTTCAAAAATCACCAAAAATGCCAATTAAAATTGATAAATTAACAAATAAGTTGAATAGTTACTATCTCAGCTTGGCGCGATCCTACAGACTTCAACTTTTTTTTTTAAATATAGCTTACACCATTAACTTTAAGTCTATCAAATGCCCTAAGACCGTCGAGACCCTCTTCCCCTGATTTGAATCAAAAAAGTCACTTATGCCTCATTGTGCGTCGCCCCACCTGATCTGGCGCCCTGCCCCCCCCCCCCCAAAGTCGGCGCTGGTATTACCCTCTATAACTCAAAATTATATGTTATTTAGATTAAAATATATTCTATAAACTTTCATCCCAGTAGTTTATTTTGGTTGACAGTGTGCTTCTATGTAATTTGTAATATACAACAAAACAGTTCAAAAAGGGTAAAAAATGTGTAAAAACAGCAAACACGCTCTTGGCTCTTGGCGTGCTATTAATATAATTTATTGTTTTATTAATTTAATGCATAAGTGATAGGCGAAAAACTGACCTTACTTACCCACCTCCTTTACCTATGATTACACTTTCGTCGCCTCCACGATGATGTTTCTACGGGTTCTAGGTTCTAGGCGTCGAGTTTTAGAAGTCATTGACTAAAGGGTTAAGAATTTTCCTTGCTTGGTATATAGATAGTTTTATTTACTTGATTGTGAATAAACGATTAATTCGATATTAATGATTATTTTCAGGCACGTTACTCAGCTTCGCGAATCTCCATTACCACCGCCAGATTTATTAATGTCACAATTAATTGAATTAGCCAACAGTGAAAATCCTCCATGTTCAAATTGTGACGTCAGAGATCGCAACAATATGTACTATTGTAGTACTTGCAGTAAGTAAAATTTATACATTTTCCCTTTTCGCATAATTTGTCTACAGGTGTTCTCCATTTTTTTACGTCGTAATTTTCATATTTGATGACAAAAAAGCTATCAAAACGTTTTATTTGTCATATTTTACATTTCTTGCGAATAAGAGGGGGGGGGGGTCGATATTCCTAACATTTATACGGTTTGTAAACATGGTTTGTAAGACTTGACTTTATTTTTGACTGAAATATCTGAAAAAAAAATTTGTAATTTTTATAAAAGCGTAGTTTATTATAGGGTATTACTCTTAAAAATATATATTTAAATTTTTCTATAGCATTTACTTCATTTTAGGTCAAGCCCTGTGTAATCATTGCAGAGAAAATACACATAGAGCAAAAATGTTTTCAACACATGATGTAGTACATATGTCAAAATGTGCTAAAGAACCAAAGAAGGTATGTAGTATTTTTTTAAATCAATCGTATAGGTATGTACTTATAGACCGAGCTCTGATAGCAAAAAATGGTACGTCATCGAACACCTCAAATTTAAAATGTGAAAATGGTTGGAAATCATGTAAACAACATATTAGACCCGGCAGACTATTAAAAATATGTTAATTGCTATGCTTAATGAATTTTTGAAATGAGTTAAAAAAACAATGAATATACCTTACAAAACACCTGCATGAAATTTACACAGTTTATAGTAAATAATGTGC
This sequence comes from Sialis fuliginosa, assembly GCA_961205875.1. Lineage (NCBI taxonomy): Eukaryota > Metazoa > Arthropoda > Insecta > Megaloptera > Sialidae > Sialis > Sialis fuliginosa. The sequence goes on along the minus strand of OY540809.1, from coordinate 12,364,707 downwards.
AATTTTTGAAAAAAAAATGCTGCTTAGCAATTTTTGTTAATTACCTTGTCTGCCTTAAATTTTTATAAGTTATAATTTTCAACAAAAGTACGTCACATAACACCTTTTTTTTATTTATAAAAAAATGAAGTTTGAGATCTCCCCTATCTGTTAAAACTTTGCTGACTGGAAATTTTTGTTAATTACCTTGTCTGCCTTAATTTTGAATGTGCAGCATCCATGCGTGAGATGGATGTCCGGCTCCACCGTTGACGTGACATAACACCTTTTTTTTTTTTTTTTTTAAATAAAGTTTGAGACCTCCTCTATGCGTATAAATTTGTGTGCCATCGAAAAAATGTTTTTTACTATGGCAGTCTTAATTTTTAAGCGCCGTGCCAATGATTTTTTTTCGTTTAAATAGTTTATACGCAGGCCGTGAAAAAACACCATCTTAATTTTTTTTCTAACATTAACTTTGAGACTTCTTATTGCATTAAAATTTTGCTGCCAGCAAAAAAAACGTTTTTTACTTTGTCAGTCTTAATTTTTTAAGCGCTACGACCACATTTTTTTGTTAAAAAAAAATGTAATATAACCGTTGACAACTTTTTTTTTTTTTTTTTTAATTATCAATCGAGGTTTTACATCTCTTTTATATATTAAGAGAGTTTTTTTATCAAAAAAATATTTTTTACCAGGTCAGTCTTAAGGGGGAAAGCCACTGTGATGTAATTGTCAATGTTTGAGAATTTTTTATAGGTATACCATATTATTTTGCGATCAGGTAGTAGACATCTTATTAAATATATATTCAACTTATTGAATACCAATTTTTATTGAAAAATATTAAAAATTAAAAAAGTTATGGGCCTCGATGTGACGACCAAAAAAATAAATTCCTCTCCATTGTCACATCGAAATTTTGGTGAAGGGTTATCGAAATTTAGAAAAAGAATATACCTTCTCTGAATCTATTCTGATTATTTTCGCTATGATGTTTGTGTGTCTGTCTGTTTGTAAGCGCAGTAACTCAAATACGACAAATCGTCGAAGGGTGAAATTTTATATTTAAGATTAAATTTTGTCTGGGAAGAAAACCTCCTATTTTGAAAACAACCTTTCAAAAAAAATGACAAGAGTAAACATCCGTTTCCGGTTTAGTAATTACGTTTAAAAAAATTAATTTGAGACATGCTGCAGAGAATATTATTATCTATAATTTATGTCTTTTAAATAATATTCTATTTTTTATTATTTTTTTAAATCAATAAATTATATCGAATTTATCAGATATTTGGTTGAGCTTATAAAATATTTCATTGCAACGATTTAAATAAATAATTTGCTAGATTCAATCAATTATTTATTGGAACTATAGTATTTTTTATTATATGTATTATTTATTAATGTATCAGGATAGTTAAAAATAATAATAAACATTCATAATTATTTCAAATAAAACAAATAGGGTTTACCCTAGAGTCTAGAGTCTAGACCCTAGACCAGCGATCACCAAAATAGGACCTGCGCGCCGGCCCTTCAAAGATTTACATCCGGCTCCCGATGAATATATAATATATAGAAATATTAATTTTATAAAATGATTTGATTGTTAATTCAGGACAATTATTTATTTAAAATTTAAATAAATCATTGTCGTGAATTACAAAATCCTAATAGATGAATATCCTGCCTGGAGTACGCGTACTCTCAGGGGTACGCGAAAAAAAATTTATAATGGCGAAAAAAGCTACAGTGGCACACCCCCTCCACCCAACAAAAAACATAAGCTGTGTGAAAAGTTAATTAAACACCGAGCACTTGATAACTAATCTCTACAAATAAATAAAATGAAAGTTGGGAACCGCTGATCTATTGGGATTTGAGATAAGACTTGCAGTGTATTGTTTGAGACGACCAAATGTTTCTTTGCTCGGAAATTTCTTGAATATTACCATTTATCGAAATTCTATGAAAATAGTGCAGGCAAAATAAAAGTTTGCAGATATTAATTAATAAAAATTGTTAGGCAGACAAGTTATAATAGATAGAGGTGATCTCAAACTTTATTTTAAAAAAAAGAAAAAAAAGGTGTTATGTGACGTACTTTTGTTAAAAATTATAGCTTATAAAAATTTAAGGCAGACAATGTAATTAACAAAAATTTCCAGTCAGCAAAGTTTTAACAGATAGGGGAGATCTCAAACTTCATTTTTTTATAAATAAAAAAAAGGTGTTATGTGACGTACTTTTGTTGAAAATTATAACTTATAAAAATTTAAGGCAGACAAGGTAATTAACAAAAATTGCTAAGCAGCATTTTTTTTTCAAAAATTGCACATTATTTACTATAAACTGTGTAAATTTCATGCAGGTGTTTTGTAAGGTATATTCATTGTTTTTTTAACTCATTTCAAAAATTCATTAAGCATAGCAATTAACATATTTTTAATAGTCTGCCGGGTCTAACATGTTGTTTACATTATTTCCAACCATTTTCACTTTTTAAATTTGAGGTGTTCGATGACGTACCATTTTTTGCTATCAGAGCTCGGTCTATTAGTATTTACTAATAAAAATTAACGATATTTTAGTGTCCCATGCATGGAGAACAATACATTATGTTTTCAACGGCACAGAAAACAATGTTATGTGTAAATTGTTTCCGAGATACAGCAGCTGAACAGAGATCATTTTGCGTAGATATCGATACTGCTTATAGTCAGGCTACAAAAAGATTAGATAGAGCTCAGGGGGTAATGTTCAGTCAATTATTTCATATTATTAATCAAAAACTGCCTACTGAAATAAGTAATCAATTTAAGGGTTTGAATGAATTGCAAAATTCAATTAGAGATGGTTTAATAATGTTTAAAAATCAGATGGATGAATTGAGACAAAATATGGATTCAGAAAAACATATTATCAATACTTTTTGTCAAGGAATGCAAGAAGCTATTGCTAAAACACATGCTAATATGATAATGGAAGTTCAAAGGTATGTAAATTTTAATTGACAATCAGAGCTATATCTAAAGGTTGCTGCGCCCAGTGGAGGCCAGTTTTGCCAACTCCTATGTTACTTTATTTATTGAATAATTTATTATTTTGTAGACAATTTGAAACAAAAGAGAAGGTGTTCCGCAGTCAAATTGTGACATTGGGAACAGTATTACCAACATTGCAACAGCATTTGGTTTTATGCGTAACATTTGCTAACTCTGCGAATAAGTTTCAGTTTTTAGAACTTGCGTATATAATGTTCGATAGATTAAATGCTGTATCTCAGATGTCTCATCCTTTAAGGTAAGATATTGTTTGTGTAGACTGTAGATATCAATAAATTTTAAATTATGGGTTTTGTTTTCTATTTTCTAGGCCTGTTCAGTCTAGTGCGATACGTACAAATTATAGAAATGAATTTGCTCAAAGTTTAGAACCTTGGATTGGAAAATCTGTAATGAATGCAGTTGATTCTTCAGGTTATATAGTTATTTTATTTATTATTAATTGTTTAATAAAATTATTTGATGATTTTATTTTTTAATAGGTAATATATACGAATCATCGATTGGCTTACAACAAACCATGAGCGGAGTACAGGCACAACCTTCAACTTCCACTGCCCCACCTAGTACTGTTACTAATAAGAAACAACAAAATATACTTAAAATGAAATTACTCGAAGATGAATCACCTTTCTCTAATCATTGTCGCACATTTGAGACACAAATCAAGGTGACATATATATTATAATTAAGTACAAATTTTTATGATTTTGAATAGCTTGATTTAAATTTTATTCATCAATCAGCTTTCCAACGTTGCATAGAAAATAATCAAGTGCTAGTTCTGGTAAACACTAACAAATATATATTACAAAACGCAGGGCAAAAAAAACATTTTCATTTTCAAAAATACTACCTGGTCCTTAGAATTTTTAAATATTGTATAAAAAGATAGTACAGTAATCCCTCCATTTACGGGGTCTCCATTTACAAGTATTCAATTTTACGCAGTTGAAAAAGTGAAAAAAGGGTGGATAACTTAATAAACACTATGTAATGGAGCAATTTCTATTGCTCCATTACATTGTGTTTTCATGGAACCAATTAGTTGTGTAAATAGAGAGCTTACTGTATTTCACTTTAATTTTTTGAGCTTATACAGAAAAGGTTGGATGCAAATTTTTTTCAAAAATTTTATATTTTATATTTTGTTTTATGTTTTAAAATGAATACTTATTTATTTTCAGGATTTATGCCGTCAATTAACTGGTGTTAAAGAAAGACTGGGAGACTTGCACAGAGACATCACTATTCTTCGAAGAGAAAATGTGCCACCGTTAAATTTACGGTAAGTTTAAAACTATGCTCTTTAGTAGTACACATCTCGACATATTAAATTTTCTTAATATAGATTTTTTATATTTCAATTGTAAGTATAAGTTAAAATAAAATTGTTTTTACATGGGTATTAAATAATAATTTTGATAAACATGATATTCAGTACCTACTGCACATTTGTTATTTATTAACAATAAACTATTATTAAAATTAAATAAGAAACGCTAGTTTAGTAATAAAAAGTAGAAAAGGTTTGTAAAAAGTCGTTCTTGTTTTCAAAAATATCACATAATTTATATAATCGATATATACATTTTGTTTGTACCTATTAATTGGCAATTATTATAAACAAATTAAGGGTTGAAAAGAAGTGTTTGGGTTGTACAGCTGGTTGGATGTTCCCTGTAGGTATGAATGTGTCACACGGGACTGCTCATTGTTGGATGAAAACTTGGAACGGCACCAGAATGATTTGGATCGTATGAAAGTTATATTCGATTCTCTGTGGGAAGAACAACTCTGCCGGATTCACGTTGAACAAGATATATTTCATTCACAGGTAAAATTGATTTTGTGTATATAAGTTTTAGTTCGGAATATTTGACAAGTGAAACGTACAAATTTTATTTGTTTGTCAATAAAATGTAGAACATTTTTTATATCTACAGATTACGGATATAATGACACTGCGTAACGAACTGAAGCATTTAAGTAGTGTCGCTCAACAACTCGAAGCTTACATCAAGACCATACAAACCACATCTCAGCAGCAGCAACATTCAGCTGATGATGCGGTAACTTCAGGTACAGGCGCGGCAACGTCGTCTACGAATGTAGTGCAACACCAACAGCATCTGCAAGAGTTACTTGAACAAATTGGGTTACTACAACTTGAGAAGTATCTACATTCATCCGTTTTGTTGAGTATATCGGCGAATTGAACTGATGCATTTTTTAAAATTTGTAGTTGAAATTAAATTGAAATTTTTATTTAGTGTTTCGTGTCAGTAGTTTTGACGAATGAAAAAATTAGTTTCAGTTACAATCAGCAATATGAAAATAAAATTACTAGCTGATCAAATGAATTAATTGTAATCAATAAAAAGTATTAAATGAATTTATAAAAAAGATATATTAAATTAAAAAAATGCGGTCATATCATGCTTTACGTTATTTATAGCCAAAAATCTTTTTTTCTGAAAGAATTAAGTTTATTTTAAGCATATTATTTTATTTTTTTAATTAATTTAAAGTAAAGTAAGACTCATTTAATACAATAATATAAAAAATATTATGGAAAAGTGTTTAATAATTTAAATTATTCTATTAATATATAAAAACTTTGAATATAATGAATAAAAATAATTAATAAAAGACTAATGTTTTATATAGTTAATTAATTTAGTTACTTTCGTTTGTTTGATCAGTGTAACATACATTAAATATGTATAGGAAAATCAGTTTGAAATAATAATCAGTTCAACTTTGTTCTGTGATGCATGTGTTGTTTTATGTATAAATATTTTTAAATTGTTGATTGTTTTAATTTTAATAATATATTATTCGCCATTGAAATTAAATAAATAACTTTAAAAATGCTTAATGTGTTCTTTTGTAATCAATGACGTAGCTATCGTGGAGAAATCCTCCAAGCGTATTATATCAATTGAATAAAGAAAATACATGTCAACTTAAAATATAATAAATATAAAGAATTTTAAACTGTTTATTTTAATGGCTAATAATATACTATACATGTAAACATAAATAATTTTTGAATAAATATCAATACAGAAAATTTGTTTTAACGTTTACAAATTTTTTTTATAACAATAAATAATTCTATTTGATTAATTAAATAAATATAATAACAGAATTAATTGACAAAAAATAATAAAATATGTAGGTATTTTGTAATAATTGTTTTCAAATAATTTAAAACAAATAGTAAATAACTTTTTATCTTTTATAGCTTACAACTTAAAACGGAATGCAAGTTACATCCTCCGTCTGATACAAAAGGTGATACAATTCCTGTAAGAGAATCATCATCACGTCAAAAAAGTAGAAGTTCTGAAACCAGACCTCAAGTTAGCGTAATTCAAGAACCTCCAACAACGCTAGGACCTGTAGATCAGCAGGTACTTTTTATAAATTATAACAAAATTAACGAAGATAAAAATTTTTAATTTTATCATTGTAGACTTCGTTGAGCGTATCTTTAATTTCTTATCAATCCAATAACTTTCTCTACTGCGATTTGAATTAAAAAAAAATATAGAAGATTCATAAATGATTTTACTGTAGCCTCCATTAATCATGCATATGAGTTTTTTAATTTTAATTTTCTACAAAATGGGGGCTACTGAAAGTGAAAATTTAATTTTTCTACTGATTAACCAGCGATTTTTTAATTTTATTTTATGTTAATCCTGACTATAACAGTATTATTTTCATTTGCGACCTTTAATAATTATTAAATGATTATATTATTTATTTAAATTACTAGAAAAGAAATGTAATATCACAATTGATCGAACGAGTGAACAGACGAAAATCACCAACAGATGAACATCGATGTCATAGTCAATGTTCCAGTACAAGCTGTTCGAAAGATAGAGAAAGAAGTAAATCAACAAGTAGTGTACAGAGTCAGTCTACATCAAAAGAGAAGGGAAGTAAACAGGGTATGGATTTTTGAGAATTTATAAAAGTATAATAATATAATCAATTATCTAAAATTGCAATTGTTATGTTACAGGTCAAAAAGGAACTTTACAGCAACCAGTAGCTACGATTGAACGCCTTGAAACACACATAAAAGAAAAACTACACGACATCATTAATCGTAGGCAGTCTAAACTATTTGAAATGGTTTCTCAAGATAGTACAATATCATTACCGGGTTCAAGTAGTAGTACTAAGATTCAGGTTATAAAATTAAGAACTTATAATATATCCATTTAAATTACAATATCATTTTTACATTTTGCAGAAATTACAATCGGGAACTCCGTGTGATGAGAAATGCCCAAAATCAATTGAAATTCAAATGGATAGTTTGATGCAACAAGAATTTGCAAGTTTAGTTCATAGAAAACTGTCTAAAAGTGATTTAGAAAAATTAGCCCTACTTAGTCACAGCACAAAAGTATTGGATCAATCGAAAAAGATTGGCAAGAGTTGTGACAAAATTAACGAATTGAAAAAAATTATTCAGGCCGGTTCTGGAGAAGGTAAATAATTCAAATCAATTAATGCTACAATAAAATTTCAAGTAAGGTTTGCTATATGTCAGAAAATAAAAAAGTATCATGAGTATACCCAAATTTTATAAATAACTAAAAAAGATTTTATATAAGAAGCTTCATTCAAAATCTTGAAATGATTCACTATTTGTGAGCAAAGATATTGTCAAAATAATCCCTATACATGCAATGTTAAATATACTGATTTTATTTTGACGATATCTTTGCTCACAGATGGTGAATCATTTCAGGATTTGCCACATGAATTTTTCGGATAATTCATATTCTCTTTATTGTTTACATATTTTTTACAGGTACTTCACAACAGTCACAAAAAGTTGTTCATAAACGTTCAAAAACTCCAGAAACTTGTCAACGATATCGTGCAAAAACACCTCCAGATAATGTATCTACAGGACAGAGGTGAGAAATAAATTACAATATTTAAAATATCATTATATTTATTATGAATTTTACAGATCAAAAACAATGGATAGAACATGTGAAAGAAGCCGCAGTAGGTCTAAAACACCTCCCGATAATGCTAGGAGTCAACGGAGACGGCAAGCTCCACCTTTAGAAGCTGATTATCAACATATTGCTGATGCAACTTCTAGTTTATCAAAAACGTGTGATAAGAGTAAGTAAATAAAGATTTTAAATTCACCTTTATGTGTAGTTTGTGAAGAAATATGAAATTTTTTAAACCTCGCTGTACTACTGCATGAACATATTTCAGTATTTTAATTTTGAACTGTTTTTGTGGCTAAAAAAAAGAACAAATAATTTTTGGTACACCACAATTTATAATGTATTTCATAGTTGTTTATTCATAATAAAAAAGTAGTTATATCTTTATAGCTATAATGCTATAAACTATAATTGAAATATCACTTCTCGGTTAATAAATAGATACACGCAGTAGCGTAGCTTCAAATTGAGAACCTTGAAGTAGGAAGTTAGTGGTGGGCTCCATTCTCAACAATACATATTTTAAATTTATTTCCCAAATTATAAATTCGTTATATATAAAATTATGTTTATAAAATCCTTTGTTAATAATTAAAATAGTGAAAATATTCTTGTAATTTAATAAAGGCTGCTTTGGACCCCTCTAAAGCCAAGCACCCAGAGGCAGCTGCCGCTTTTGCCTCATTATAGCTACGCAACTGGGTATAACATATAAAAATGTTATTTTAAATTTTCGATAATAATTCCAATATTTGTAATATATATTAATTTATAAGGTTACTGTAATATACATATAAATTATTGATTATTCGTGGAAATACTGAAATGCATTAGTAAATTTAGTAATTACTATATTGTAGGTTTACTGTGGGTGTAATACATCAAAACAATTAACACAAGCTTAATGACTATCAAAAGTATAACATGAGTCCATACTTATCACAGCCTCACAAAATATTTAATTGGCCATAGTAGAGCTGAACGCGTGAGTAATTTTTGCTCAACGATTTTACTTTTATTTTAATTCACAATCACAAAAATTTCAAGGCCTGCACCCAACTCTTGATGATGTATCATTTCATTTCAGTTTTAAGACAGTTTGAGTTAAGACTAGTTACTGGACGTGTATGATCTATGTTAGACTTTTTATCTGGCGTTAAATAAACATAACTCTTGTATCTTAATTGTGTGTATGTACTGCTCAACATGAACCTACAATATTTGCCACCGCTAGAGATATTCTTTATATAATTGAACTGTATTAACACAAAGAATATTTTTTTCAATAATCAGATACATTATTCTAGCTTGTATTTGTCTATATATTTAACGCTTAAAAATAAATCGACTATTTTAAAAAGCATGTTTTTTGTTTTACTTGGACAACAAATACTTTTTGTAAAATAAATTTAGTATGTACATGCTTCTGCTGTAATAGGCAAATACAAACAGAATCGTAGCACTCCGAGTTCACCGAAGAGCGGGAGCCGCAAGCAGAAAGTGTACCCCTTCTCGGACGGTGAAGATGCTGCGGAATTTTATAGAAAACAGAAACGCTCTTCAGAATGCAGGGATGCAACAGATACTGGATCAACACAAAAACATAAAAGTATGTAAATATTTTTTAAGCGGTCACTTGTAAGTTAATTACTATCAATTTTTTATATTGGTACATAAATAACTGATTTTCTTAACTGTCTTAATGTTTAATTATTTACTAGGTCCATTGCATTACAGATCAGTTCTTATGAGTATTTATTAGTTCTGTAAATTTTTTAGGAAGCGAACGTGGTAGTATTAAGATGAAGAAGAGCAATTCTCAACAATCTGGTCAATCACAAAGACAAAATTCTTTTGAGTCTTTAAGTACTTTAAGTTTGAATTCACGCCGTAGTAGTCTTGAGACAGCTGAGAAAACATTAGTATTAGTTATAGGTAAATTCTGTTTTATACAGAGTTATTTAAAATTACCGGAAAATTAAATTACCTCCGATAATTTTGAAAAATCCTGTATTTATGTATAAAGAAATTAAATTAATTAGAACATTATTTAACATGTTTTTAGGTGCACGTAATAAAGGATCAGGGTCTAGTAAATCATTAAATAAACCATCAGGTTCTCAGCTAGCTACAGAATACAAAGATATGAAACATCCACAAAAATCAGATAAAAGTGGAAAAAGAGGCGATAAAGGTAATGATTTTTCATTAAAACAACGTTCCTGGGAAACATTTCCACCAAAGAAACATCGAAATCAAGGTAAGTTAAATTTGTAGCACTATAAATATTATTTAAAAATAATTATATGTAATTCAACAGCAACTCGTAGCTATCAATATTACCAATTACCAACAATGGAAAAAGAACAAATTCAAAGAGAGATGGAATCAAAACCTCCTCGCTTTGATCGTCAACAACGACAACAATTGGAATTTGAAATCGTTGATCCTACATTGCAACAAGCGATTGCTAGTTTGAAAAAACAGAGGATGGAACAACAACACAAGAGGCGAACAATGCCTGGATCGTCATCACAGACTGCCAGTGGTACATCTACGGTTGTAAGACAACCTGTTAAAAGACATGGTGTTCAACATCATAGACAGTTAATAGCCGAAAGAGGGTAATGTATTTTGTACATTGTTATCAAATTCAACTGTAGCATATTTTTTATGATCTTGAAAGAAGGAAAATGGATATATATCGTATTCAAAATATCTTTTATATTTTTAGATACTGTTCTGAATATGAACTTGATTTTGATACAGACGGCCAAGAGGAAATTGACATCCGTGATAGTGTATTCGATTTTGAAGATTTAACAATAGACTGGCGCGGCAAAACAAGTACAAATTTCGGACGTGAGTTTTTAACATTTAAAAGTGATAATCCCCGAGCAATGACCCACATGACAACATTTAAAGGAAGCGACTCACAACGGCAAATGCAGCACCATCAGTCGAGTGGAAGTGGTTATTTCAAAGGTGATAGTTCACAAAGTCTTGCAGCTACATACGAATCAAATGGTAGTAGTGCGACTCAATCAGGTGGAGAAGGTACGCTTAAAAAAGCAGATAGTTTTGAAGGTCATGAAGAAGCAGTACGTACATTGGTAGCTGCGGTTCAAGAGACAAGAACGGCTGCTGCGCGAAAACAACCAAAGTAAATATATTTATTTAAATATAATTAATAATTAAACTGTTTTTTTTTATTGATAAATTTTAATTTAACACATTTATGACCGAAAATATAGTGTACAATAGCCTTTTGAACAATTAATAAATAATGAATCGTTATATGTATTCACAAACACATAAATAAATATTCACAAAGCACAACAATACTGCGTCATTAAACAAATTATCTAGTCTTTCTCTCTCTATTACATATAATTAATAATTATTATTAAATGAGTTATACAGTCTGGTTTTTATTATAATAATTAAAACCGTAGTTAATTGTAGGTAGATAAGGTCATAAATAAAAGAAATTGTTACAAAAATAATTTAATTTTTGTTGATCAGTAATTCCCAAACGTATTTTGTCGCGGAATCCACTTTGGGAAGAGTTTTGTATATAAATGAAATTATTGTCTCAAAATGTATTTAATTTTTTAATGGATATAAGTACTTATTTTTTTAATTATAATTTAGAATTTGTCTATCGAATCTGAAAATACATAGATATATTAATATTATTGAAGAATATATTGTATGAAAAAATTGAAAATATTAGAAAATCATTCTCATATAATAAATAAGTCAATTAAACAATTAAAACTTAAATTAAAAAAAAAAATATTACTATCAGTCATAATAAGTTAGTATAGTATTATATGTATTATGATAAAATGCCAAAGAATATTATTAAAAATTTAAAAATAAATAATAAAGTAAGTGTTAATGCTCATTTTGATTCATAGCCATCGGTGCATAAAGTGTCTTAGATGGTTAATTCACTAAATTAGATCTTTCAGTTTTTACATTTTTGACATATTTGTGTATACGTCCACGAAGCATTGTTTCAATTATGGGTATAGTACGATATATTAAACACTAAAAGTAAAGAACTACATAGTGCCAATCGATGTGAGAAAAAGGTTTATCTCTTGATATTTACGTAGATATCAATTATTTCTGCTTTGTTGATCTACTATAATTAATAGATCTAAACAGATTATTAGATAAGATCTACTAAGTAGTAGATCTAAAAAGTATAAACATTTATATGTATGTAGATCTCAGGGGATTTACTTAGAACTATGTAGATTTATGTAGTTGATTTCTCCAATTTTTTTAAAATCAATCTTGAAATTTACTTAAGTAGATCTAATTAGATCTACTTGGGTTCAGTAACACTGAATTGATCAATGAAATATTAAAAAAGAGATTGATGCCCGGTATTATAAAAAAATTGCTTGAGTGCTAATGTAAATTAGCTTCCAGCTAATGCTATCTGAAATTGCTTGATATTTTAAAGCAGTGATAATAAATGTATAATAATGTAAATGTTATGCATTTTATGAGGTACACAATTGGCAGTACTTATTTTAAGTCGCCGATTGTACTTATCACGCTTGCGTCAAGATTATCATATGTACGATTTTATTCTCTACATCTGTGAGTGTGTTGTCATTTATATTTAATACCTAGCAGATAGCGTTAGCTGGAAGCTAATTTGCATTTGCACTCTAACAAATTTTTTATAATACCGGGCATGATTGAAATTAACTGAACTGATTGTTTATAAAATGTCGATGTTGATCTATTCAAGAATTTAAATTCTGTTTTTTTTTTTTTAACATTTGGTATAGTAACAATTATAAATACCCTAACGGTTTTGATCATACACGGTTTACACGCGGTATACACGCAGTATACACGCTGATTATTGCGCTTTTATGGGGTGTAGTCACCGTGTATATGACGTGTCCTTGGGAATTTTTTATACGGCGTTTATGCGATGTATACACGCCGTTTACACGGTGATTATTCCGAATGTATCGCGTTTTCATACGTGTAACTTATAGAATTTACACGCAGTTTACACAGTGATTATTCGAATGTATCGCGTTTTCATACGTGTAGTAGACGTGTAACTAATAGAATTTACACAGTGATTACGTCGAATAAACCGTGTATGTTAACAGTATTTATACTTACAGCCCTACTTTTCGTTTAAAAAAACAAGTAACATTTATAGCCTTTATAAAAACCACAAACCTGATTCCCTAGCGAGAGGTAACTTGCGGTTTGTGTTTTTTATAGCGTATAAACTTCGCATATACACCGAATTTACACGAAGAATAACTTCTTGGTATACCCAGTACATTGTGTTTTTACCGAGTTTTTACTCAGTGTTTACACGCGTAAACACTGTATAACACAAGTGTTTACTCAGAGTTTACTGCGTATGAATCGCGTGTATACCGCACTATACACAGTGTAACGCGCGTATATAATATTCCCAAGCACACGCCGTATACCGGGTGTTTACACGGTTGTTACACAGACTTTATGCGCATACAGCGTTTACACGCCATATACTGTGTGTATACTGCGCGTATACACACAGTATACGCGTGTACCCGAATCCGTTAGGGTACTTATATAGTCAATCAGTCAATGTTTCAAATAAATGTTTGAACTTAATTATTTGTGTGATATTGTTTTAATGTACTTGTATGTATACAATAATATGTGATAAAATGAACAGGACATTTAAAAATCAATTTAGAGATAATATATGAAATAGAGAAAATACTGATAAATATTGTGCACTTTGTAATTTTGTTAAGGGCGATTTATTAACTAATGAATACAATTTTAGTAAAAAAGTTTTAATTAATTGTGATAGATGGAATTTATTTTTAATTTTAATAAATAGATTTTTTGTTTATTTACATTTTATTTATTTATAGCAATCGTGGCAAAAAAATTAAAGTGCCTATGTATCGATTCCTTCTTTAATTTTACTTTAACAAGTATTATATATATATATATATATAAAAAAATAAAAACAAACTTGTTTGTTTAAACGTCAAAATTTATTAAAGAAGAGGAAACCGCAAGCTTAAATATAAATAAAAACAAGTTTGTTTTTATTTATATTTAACGTCACTACTATTATATTATATATATATATATATATATTATAAATTGATTTAATAACAAAATTTATATATTTAAAATCTTAATTAATTATTTATACGTAAATGATAATTGATAATAAATTTAATGGTACTATAATGCGCTCAGTTATAAAATAAAGGTATGAAAATAATTAATTCACTTTATATTTTTAGTCAGAGTCATAACTCAGGGTAGAACTGTAAGTTATAAGGTATTAATATTCTTATGATATATGAATTAGTAAATTGATATAATCGAATTTGTAAAATGTAATGATCTTATAATATTGTGTTCGTTAGATTAAATAAAAACTAATAGCATTTTAATCAAAACTTTTGTGTATTTATATAATTGTGATAAACTACTTGTAGATATGTATTACGAATTAAAATAAAGTATGTTTTTGTTCAACTAATTTTAAATTTAATCCTATAATTTATGTTTTATAAAAAGTTACAGTGGTAATTTAAACTAACTTAATTTTTGGGTATTAAGATTGTCACATATTCATTTTAGTCGTTATCTCAACAAACGTTTTCTTTATAAATTGTAGTGGAATTATGTATTCAATAAAAGTTTTAATCTATACAGCTAGAAGCATAGCTATAATTTTTTGTTTTACTATCTTTTATAGAATGCTATTTCGCTCCCTGGGCCCTGCGTCCACGATGAAGGCTGTAGTATACAGCCCAATTTATTTGCAATTAATATTGAAATTTGAATTAAATGAACAATTACATTATATATTATCTATGAATTCAAATAAAAAAGGTATGTTGTCTATGGTTTAAGTCTGACATATTGTGATATTTATATTTTATTATTTTTATAAAATACTTTTTATTTAATTTATGAACATGTCTTCAAATTCAGATTTATGTAGAGTTTGTTTAAAAATGGAAGGCCAATTTTTAAATATTTTTACCGTTACATTAACTAATAATTATGAGATTTATAATGCTATAATGGAGTGCGCTCCAGTCAATGTAAGTATTATAAATATTATAAAAATGCATAAATCTTAATGTTTTTTCGTATTTCAGATACAAAATAATGATAATTTTCCTAGTACTATCTGTATTAAATGTTATCAAAATTTACAAATAGCGTATGAATTTAGAATGCTATGCGTCCAAACTGATAAATTTTTACACAATCAAGCAATTAATTCAATGAGTTCAATTAAAACAGATGAGGGCATTGAAAACTGTCAAAACATTGATTTTATTGGCAATAAAATTGAAGAAAATATTTCAGATTATGAACTACATGATGATAATGTGTCACATACAAGTTTACCTTCACCAAAAATTGAAATCGTAGAGTAAGTATTATTTTAAACAAAATACATTTTGTAATACCTACCATTTAAACACCTTTTATCAAGTAAGGTAGTTATTTATTGACTAAATTATAATATGTAACTTTTTATAGACACTCATCACCAGTCCCACTTAAAGTTAAGCGAAAAAAAATAATCAGAGAACGAAAACAGAAGAAAACTAAAAAGAAAGAAATAAGTAAACCTGAATCAGGTGATGAGAAGTTATTTCAATGTGATATATGTTTGAAGTACTATTCAAGCCCAGAGAGTTTGCGATTGCACAGTATTACACACTCAGGTGAAATACCGTATGCCTGTACGATATGTGGTCAACGTTTCCGCTGGAGCTCTAACGTCAAGCGTCACATGCGCGTCCATACAGGCGAAAAAAACTACATGTGTGATATCTGCAGTAAAAGGTTTGCTAACGTCAGTACGTTGATAGACCATAAAAGAAGGCACTTAGGTGAACGTCCATTTGAATGTGCGTTGTGCGGGAAACGGTTTTCAGACCATGCAAACTTAGCGCAACACAGGTATGTTCATAATAATGAAAAAAGATATGAGTGTACTTTTTGTGGACGTGGTTTTCCGATACGATCTCGATTAAACACACATTTACGGATTCATACAAGTGAAAAACCATTTCCGTGTCCGATTTGTGGTAAATGTTTTGCGCAAAAGGTGCAGCTTCAAGCTCATACATATTCACACACGAATGAACAACCGTTTTGCTGTGAAGTTTGCAATAAGCGTTTCAAAGGTAGAAATTCGTTGAATAGACATAAAAAAACGCATGAGAAGAATTTAGATGATATAAAGAAATTTATAAAAAATGAATTAAATACAGAACCTATTAAATGAATGTGTAAATTGATTTTTAGTGAATGTTGTTAATTAAATAGACATAAAAAATAAAATGAAGTTGTAGAGTAATTAATTAAATAGTGGATGTTATTTTTGTAAGTAAGAAATGTATATAAATAGAAGTTAATTTGTATACAATAATTTTTTTAAGAATTGTATTTGTGACATTTTAATTGATAAATAATGATATAACGTTTACTTCATAAGTGCTGAGAAATCTTTCTAATACATCATATTATCTTATACACATAAACAGTGGCTATGGTCTCATTTTTTTTACACAGAAACATTATATTTGAACACAACTGAAAAAATTGAGTGAATTTGTTTATTATTAGGCTTTATTACAATTAATATTTTATATCTATTTTGTGTACATTGTATAATCATACACATATTTTAGTCCTTTTACTTTGAACATAAATTAATTGAGACAACTCTGGCTATGAACGATTGACAAATGTGTTTATTTTAATTTACTATTTTAAAAACCATACAGGATGTACAACTTTTAAAAAATTCCCCTGAAGCAAAAGGGTTTTAAATAATTTTTAGTAAAAACTATTTGATATTTGTAAATAATTTATGACTGGTGAAGTTATAAAATTACTACCTTTGGCAATAAAATTTGGTGCGGAGAAAATATACACATAATACAAATTTTATGTACAAATGTTTAAATCCTGAGAACAATTTTTTATATCCTGACTCCCCCCTCCCATGTGGAAACTTTCTGTGTTAACATTAATTTCAAGTCAAAAATAAATAAAATTTGCTTTGTATTTTATGTGATTTTAGGTAGCAATTTTATACAATAATTTATAAATAAATTAATTATAAAATCAGTGTATTTTTTTATTTTGTATTAATTGAAGCTATATTTAATTAATAATTACAATAAGGGGTGAAATATGTTAAGTTATGTTCTCCCTAATTTCTGTCTAGAAAGAAAAAAATTGTCATAGCAATGAAGACCTTTTTTTTGCTCTTCATCCAGGGCCCCTTTAGCATCTGGGGTGGAGAAACAGTATACACACCCTGAGACTCCAGGTGAAAACCTAAGACATGGTCACCCTAAGCCCACACTATTTACAGGTGTTAAATTTTCATTATTTAATCCACCTGTAATCACCAGAGGGTATTCAAATAATAATAAATTGAAAAATAAAAATAGATAAATATATTCAAAGTAACATATAAATGATATTTTTTTAATCGTACCCTACATATCCCAACCAATTGTTACGTTATTAATTTTATTTTGTTCCTCTAACCAATTCTGTAAAGGACGGAAATATTCTACAAGAGGACCAGCATCCATCTGTCTTTGTCCAGTGAGAAGTTCTATTGCATCAGGCCATGGTTTTGAAGAACCCAATTGTAACATATTCCTGTAATAATACAGTCCATTTCAATGTACAGTCACCTGCAGAACTCGTCTGGCACCCTAATGGCTAGAATCGCTTACAACAGATTCCAAATTTAAAGACAAACATCATCGGTTATCTTTTTCTATCAAGTTTAATATATTTAAATACTAAAATTCGGAATATCAAATATTTATTGCCACAAAATTTACGTATACAATTTTCAATAGATTACATAATAATTTAATTGCACAAATATATATGAGTACCTATTATAAACGAAGAGTAGTTCTTTATCTAGCAAATGAATTTCAAAATATCTGTCTTTGTTTGATACATGGAGAAATGATTTAAATATTATAATAATCAAATGGGAGGAGCCTACTAAGTTTGTGATAAACGAAAATGAATACACACTGCAAGACCATTAATGCAGGCGACTGTACATACATATATTCAATAACTATTAAGAAATGTAATGGTTTCTCACCTAAAAGCTTGCCCTGCTTCAGTACTATTGTAGATGTCGCACATATGAAGTTGTTTTTTGGGATCATCAGGTTGATACTGGTTTGCCTTTTCACAAAGAGCTTTGTGAAATTGATACTGAAGTATTGTACTCAAAAAATAACTGCAATACATAAAAAAACAATGTAATGCTTTATTGTGATTTAATATCTACGTCTTAATAATAAGTCTAACAAAGGGTCTTGTTGAATTATTTAATAGAAAATAATAAGAGATTAATGTTTCATTTTGACCTAATGGAAAAAGGTATAAGGCCTGTTTTAGGCCTATCACTTCATGCGGTAAAACGAAGTATTATACAGGGTGGGGCATTTAAAGTGTTATAGATTTTTATCTCAGAATCATCGCATATTTGAAAAAAATGTTTAGTTGTGAGAGGGTAATCAAATAATAATATTTATTTGCTAATTTAACGTTGCCTTCAAAGATATTTTAATCAGCAAATGTTGTGTGTCTTTCTGTCAGTTTGTTTCAACTTGACGTGAAAAATTCTGAACCAATTTTGATGGGACTTTAGAATTAGTTTGAAATTAAAAAAGAGAAAAATCCAATCGATATGTTTACTAATATAAAAATGAATAGAGGAATTTTTAATACTTTATATAAGGCGTATCAGCTACAACATGGTATATAGTAGCTGGATCAAAATCATCTTCTGTTCTAATAACAGGTGGTTCGACACCCTGATATTGTTTTTTTAAGTTCCACCATTCAGTATTGTAGTTTTCCGATGTAATCTCACCCTTAAATACCCCCCATCTCCATAGATCTACAACATATATATAAGGCAAACGCAAAATCTTGTTTAGGGCGACGTTGTACAAGTGATTAATAGAGGTATCCAAATCTTCATTATCTGATTTTAATAATCCAATTTGACGAAGATGTTTAGGTGTTGATACAGATAATGCCATCGTATCACCAATGGCTTCATGGAAACCTAAAAATATAATTTAATAAACATTTATTTAACGGAGAAAGCCATGGTTAAAAAATATAGATTTTTTTTGCATTTTTTCAAAGTATACATATTCAAAAATATGTAAAAATTAAATTAAAATTCCGAAAATTGTCTGAGTTACAGTCAATTTAGTGAGAGCAGGTAGCGCGGTTTTTATGACCCTCAGAAAACTTAAAACGCGTTTTTCTCGAAACGACTTTTGTCTACTTTGTCTCAGCTATTCCTCAAAGACTAATGAACCGATTAAAAAAATTGTTTTCTAAATTTTCGTAATTGTAGTGGCTAAGTATTAACATAGTAGCCGTTTATTGAAATTTTGGTAGTTACTTTTTTATGACCGCTTGAATTATAAAAAAAAAACGATTCAAATATCACTCTTTTGTGAAAAAATAAAATTTAAAAAACGGTTACGCACAACCATAGCTACATTCATATAGATATTGATAAAATATTTTTTTTTCCGGTAATCCATTTCGATGGGATAATGGAGAAAAATATTTTTTTTGGTCGTCACACCGAGGCACATAACTTTATATTTTATTTTATTTTCGATAAAAATTGATATTGAATAAGTTGAATAACATATATACTTAATAAAATGTCTTCTACCCAAACCTAAAATAATCAGTTATACTTATGAAAAAAATTTACAAACATTGACAATTTTATGACCCGTCACAGTGGTATGATTTAAAATTTAAACTGACTTACCAGAATTAGCAGAATCTCTAAACTGTATCGGTTGATTTTTATACTGCATGAAATACTCAATGTGACCCATTTCATGATGAACAGTGTAGAGGTTTTCCTCGTTGACTACAGTGCACATATGTATTCTTAAAATAAATAGGGTAAAGTGGGATAAGTGAGAATTACGACATTCACAAATTCGAATCTACCTGAAATCTTTTGAATCCCAAAAATCCCAAGAAGCAGGAACGCAGTTTACTTCTTGATCTTCCGGTTTTTCAAAAACAGAATTATTCCAGAAAGATTGAGGCATTGGATCTAAACCAATTGAAATGAAAAATTCTTCAGCTAGTTTAAACATTTTTAAAGCAGTGTAGTTCTACAAAAATTAAATATATTAGTTTTGGATTTCTCTCTGAAGACCTTAGTTCTATGGATCTTGGCTTCTGGGTGTAAACCACATTAATTTGGTCATGTTATCGGTCAACGTTTTGTAATACATTAGACATATTCAGGGTTCTTCTAAAAGTCCACTTTTAGAAAAGCCCTGAAGATGTCCTTTGCAATCCATATCCAGATCATCGCGAAAGCTTCAAAACTTGTACCTTAGTTCTGTGTTTACCTGTTTGATCATCTCAGCTGTAATATTCACTTGATTCTTTTGTGGGTTAGAGGGTAATTGAAAGGCTTGTATATTGACTGTAAAAATATAGAATAATTGTAACTTATGTTGACAAATAAATAAGTGATAATGGCAATTTTTTTCCAAAACAGTTAATCCTTATGTCCGGTATTATAAAGGAGTTAACAAATTTGCTAGCTAGCAAGCACTTTCAAATGGGGTATTAATTAAACACACATACAGACAGACAGACACGGGACGAAGTGTTTGTCTTGATCTTTAAATTTAAAATTTTGAAATCGGAGAACATTTTTTTCTAAAACGATCAGAAAGCTTCTCGTATCTTCGATATTGCGATGAAGCAAAAACAATCACGATTATGATAAAAAATTGTAATATTTAGTGAATTGTTCATTTAAATATTGAGATTAAGTTTAGAATCAACATTAGTCATGGTTTGAAAACAACTGATTAACTAATCGTGGTTAATTTTGCATTATGCAATCCAAGGAGAGAGTTGAAACAAAGACTGTTTTGGTCTTGTGTTTTTGTAGTAGAATCAAATGTAGACGATCTGTCATAAAAATCGTGAAAACCGAACTTTATTTAAACTCTATATTATGGTGTGTCAAATAAATTAACTTTCGCTATCGTTACGAAATAAGATAGTTTATAACCTAAAATAAAGGATTACCCTGTAGTTCAATTTTAAGAGGTGCCGCAAAGGGAGGGGGTCCCGTTTCCTATTTAAATAATAACATGGGGAAATGATTCTTTAGTACTAAAGTTGATATTGACCAAAAGGATCATTCAGAAAAATCTGAAAAAATGTGTAGATTGAGCCAAATTTATCAGAATTAAAAAACTCTACTGGCGCGATCAGTTGTTATAAACAATTTAATTGTTTATTTAACTGCTGAACCATTGGTTTAAGAGAAAACGTTTCTCGACAAAAATATTTCACACGATATAAGGAACAACGTCTTTTTATAATTTTCTATAATCTAAGTGGGAGGGGGGCTGATGGCATAGAACACTAATTGTGCAAGTATAGTCTTAATTTAAAAAAAAATAAAATGTTTACATATCAGATGATCTGGTATTGGTCCTTTTTCTGGAATAACATCACCATATTGTCTTCTTAGGTTGTATCGGATATAAGCGTGCAACTGTTGATATAAAGGCTTTATTTGTAACCAAAGATTATTGATTTGATTTTTGATATCGGTACTTTCATATTCTTTAAGCCATGTATCAGAATAGTCTGTATAATCTGAAATTTTTCATGGTTTATCAAAATTGTCAAAATATATAGTTACAATTTACAATAGACATAGAGTACCTATGTATGTTTACACAGCGCTGTTATTCCGGTTTTATTATAACCGATGTAGTTAAACCGTTTTAAGTGGTGCTGTTTACACATACGAGAATAAGTGTCAGCTGGAATTATAATTCCGATTTGAAATACGCTATAAGTTCGATGACATACCAACAATAAATTTCAAAAATATTTCGTCTCCTTTACGTCCAACGAATCACGTTTTTTTTGTTTCCATCTCTTCGTCTCAGGTGTTTTAACCAAATTTTAACTGATGACGCATTTTCAAATGTTAATTAGAAGTGCATTACGATGAAATCTCTATACTCCATAGATATTTTTGAGGTTGGCTAAATAGATATATGCAGTTTACTCGCATTTTTATTCCTGCTCTATTCCGGTTTATTTATGCTATTCCCGTAGACCAGGAGGAATAGCATAACTAAACTCGATTAGTAAACCAGAATAACGGCGCTGTGTAAACGTACTCATATAGTTGTATAACATTATCTACAAGTTCATTAGAAATAGTAAAATACAATTGTAATCAACCAGTTTAAGTTGTAATACCGTCTGGGAAGGGAATGGGAAGTCCCACATATTATCAACCTGATAATATGTGGGAATGGACCCCTCCCCCCTAGTCGGTATAATATAAGCTCATATTGCGTAATCCTTAAAAAAACTCTTCGTAAATCGAAGGGTCTCATAAGTGATACCTGCCCTGATTATCCCAGGGCACATTCCCTTCCTGACTCTCCAACCAGGAGAAGGTTGTGTTCATTCGGTTATAACTGGTTGCATCTAATCATAGTTAAGCCAAAAAAGGAAAATAACAGTTACAATAAATTAAATTTTTTACATACTCTTTATTCTCGCAGTTTCTTTGCTTAACTCTATATACTGTATATAACGATTCTTTATTGATGCTATTCCAGCCTTATTATGTGATTCCAACCAAGTGTATTTTAGTTCTTCTAAATCGAGGGATTGTTTTAATATAGCATCGACATCTAAAAACAAGAATTTTGACAAAAAAACACTTTTGTTCTGTTGTCTTTACTTCAATAGTTGATTTCGGAGGTTTTTCGCGTGCTGAAACCGAATCCGTTGCCCAAATTGGTCTATCATGTCAGGGTTTTGAGAAAACCTAGCCTAATAGGGCAAAAATGAAATTTTTGCAATATTTAAGAATTTATTATCAATTACAAGTGAGTAATTTTTTTCTAAAGTTTTCGTCCACAGTAAGAAATAGTACTTTCTTTCCTTTTTAAAATGAATTCTTACTTTTTACTGCGTACCATTTTTTTAACCGAAATATACTAGTTTGAAGTATTTAATGTAGTAAAGTCCATTGTGTGACTTGTGTCTACTCTATTAATAAAAATATCATATCTTCAAACTAGCAACTTTCGGCGAAAAAAAATCGTACAGTAAAAAGTAAAAAAATATTTTAGTGACGAAAGATAGTACTACATATTTCTTACCGTGAATAAACTTTTTAGAAAACAAGCCGTGGGTTCGACCCTTGAGATCCACACAACCAACTTCCCAACACGGTATGACTATAATTACTTGAATAGTGATTATTTATTGTTTTTATATAGTTTATGTGAATACACACACACACATTTTTCTGAAAATAGTGACCTTGAAACATAAAAATATGTTGAAAATTTGATTTTGATTTTCGGACCGATTACAATAATTTCCTGTTGTTGGTAATAAATTCTTAAAGATTGCCAAAATTGTCATTTTTGGCAATTTTAGGTTAGGTTATCTCAAAAACCTGATGTAATGCAGTAATTTGGGCAACGGATTCGGCTTCAGCACGCCAAAAAACCTCAGAAATCATCTTTTCATGTAAAGATAACAAAACGATGTCAACCTGTGTAATTATTTGTTTTTCTTTTTTTAATAAAAATCACCTATTTCCAGATTAAGGTCACATTTTGAAGAATTTCTGTAGGAGCAGATATTTAGAGTCGATTGATGTTCCTGCATTTCAGAAATAATACGAAAATATACCCTGCGGTGCGCATTTGGCAAATCGTTTGAATTGAAGTCAGAGTATTTCTTGAACTGGCGTTTCAAATTTTCATCTTCAAAAGTTTGCCAATGATATTTTTTTCCTTCTTTCCATTGTTCATCGTTAAAACTTGACAAATTAGAATTTGCGTTTAACTGAATCCAAAATATATTACCTATTATAATATGAAATTAGTTTCATTCAGGGACCTGAACCTGAATCCGAACCTGAACCCGAAACCCGAAAAAACCTGTATTTTTAATGCACCTGATATTTCAAAAGTCAACGAACCTATGTAAATCTGAACCCGAACATTTTCATAGATAACCGGTAACCATATATTTTTAAAAGGTTTTATAAATTATTTTTAATTTTTTCTTCAATGGCTTTTAAAAAAGATTATAATATGGACATCTATGCTATATTCTATAAGTGAATTACGTTTAAATTTGCAAAAAAATCTCATAAGTAGAGAAAATTTAGTGGTTATTCATGTTTTTTTTTTTTTAGAAAATGTTGTATTTGTTAATTATAATTTTTTTTGAACAAAATAATTTTCTTTCAAATACAAACTTGACTTACGCTACTGCGGGCCTCCCCTATGCTTGGGAGCTCCGGGCCCTGCCCCGGTGGTAGTTACGACCCTGTGTATTACCTGATTTTGTCGAGTCTCATTTGTTATATTAGAATAGTATGCCCAGTAAGCTAACATATATTTATTTAAAACAATAGACAATTCATTATTATAACGTTTTATAAATTCTTTGGCATTTTCTTCACTATAATCTTCTACTGATGGGGTTTCGTTTTCACTACAATATATTGTATAGTTCAATAATAATATAAAAATCAATAGTTTCATTTTTATGAAAAAATGTATTTACATTTGAAATAGCCTACAAGTAACTAATTGTAAGTTTTTCAAAGTGTTTACTTTATAATAAAGGTAGATATAATTAAAAAAGTTAATTTATGTTATCAGTCAATAAGTCATAAAGACAATTTGTTTATTATAAAAACTAATGTAGTGCATAATTATATAAAATATAAATCGTTAACTATATGATAACTAATACCTAGTTATTAAAAACACGTTTTTTTTTAATTTCGATAAATAAATAATTCATAACTTTATTAATAATAAGTTTATTTTTTTATCAATAATAATCGATTTTGAATTTTATTTCAAATACATATTATAATTATTAGAGCTATCTTCTTTATGACTAATTCATTAATGAATATGTATGTATATATGCAAATAACAATTTAAATAAATAGTCACTAACAATAATGATTTAAGTCATGTGACTTTCTTATACGTATTACAGAGATTGAACAGTGTGCGGGTTTACCATAGGTACCATGGGATTTTCTTATACGTAATACTGAGAGTGAACAGTGTGGGTGATTCTAAATAATTATTTTAAAAAAAAATTTCTGACTAAATCATGAATGTTCGAAAAAAATGTATGGGAAATAAATTGTAGATAATAACATAGGTACACGATATTTTTTATCTAAAACATTATTTTCTTATTTCAAAAATAATTCGAAAATTATTACGTTCAAAATAATTCATTTAATACATAATGTACATAATAATATTATCTATAGTTTATTTCCCATTTTTTTTGTTTTATCTTTTATTAGTTTGTTAGAAATATGTTTTAATAATATAAGAATCACGTACACTATTCACTGTCAGGATTAAATGTTCTTGCAATAAAATACATGTAAAATAAATTGTCTGTAGCTCTCCAACGAAAAATTTCCGGACTCATTTTTATTATAAACATTTAAGCTACTGTAAAGTTTGGTGAACTAGTTATGAACCATACTGTATATATACTTATCTATATTCATAATACAATCAGTGCCGGATTAACAACGTAGCAGGAGTAGTAAATGCTACGGGCCTCGCGTCTCTGGGGGCCCCGCAATTTTGCAGTTAAATATCTCTTATTGGACTTACTACTTACTGTCCAATGGTTGATACGAGGTGTCCAAATCTACAGTAATTATTAATTTAAATTTAGGGTTTCCGAATTCGATTCGATTTAATCGAAAAATCGATTTTTGAATGTCCGATCTTTGATTTTTTTTAATCGATTTTTCTAAATTTTCTCAAATCAAATCAAGAAAATTTTGTTAGTAAAAGTGGTGTTTTATTTATTATACAAAAATTCAAATTTTCAAACAGTTATATTATTATTTCCGCGAAAATTAATTAGATTTGCGTGTTCCAAAGCTCATTCAAAAGCTTGCACTTTCTAATTTTTGAATAAAAATTTCAACAAATTTTATCATCCCTTTCCGTTCTTTGCCAAGGGTTAAGAGTTCAAAAAAATATCCTTTAGTTTTTTATTAACGGATCAATTTTCTTAAAGGATTGTATATTCTAAATCAAGTCAATCAGCGGCGTAGTTAGAGGGTGGGTAGAGGAGCGGGGCAGTCCGACCCGGGTGACACCCTGAAGGGGTGACACCTGTCTTATTTGTTAAAAAATAAAACCTATTTACCCATAGACATAGACCATGGACCGCACTGATTACAGAGCCGCGTCAAAAGAAAGAGATGGAAAATGATTCGGGATATACTTGTCCTTATTTAATTCATTCATTTATTTCATTCTTATTAGAAGAAGAGATAGATGTATCCCGCAAAAAAAGGTGTAACATTTCTTCAAAACAGTGAGAGAGTTTGGGATATATCTATCTCTTTTTCTAATAAGAAAGAAATAGTCACTTCTGTTTAAATAAAGACAAACCATTTTCTATCTCTTTCTTTTGACACGGCTCTGTTTTCGATCCATGCTCTATGTTTATGGTATAATATTTACCTCTTTTTTGGTTATTATTATTAATGGGAAAAAATGTCTAATAAATTTAGTGAATTGACTTTTATTATTATTGAAAGTCTATAGAGATGATGATCATCTAATTTATTTAAAAAATAGATCCCACTGATATTTTTATGTCCTTAAAAATTGACAGAGGGTGACACCCGCTTAATGTGCAAAAAAAATCCTATTGACTATTTTCGGGGGGAGTGGGTGAAACTATCGATTTACTCCCCCCGTTTCACCCCCCCCCCCCATTAGCGACGCCACTGTCAAGGGCATTTTTATAACATTTGCTACAGGCCCCGCGCTTGCTTAATCCGGCACTGCTTACAATAACAATGTAAATGTTTTTACATTGTTCGAATTGATTATCTTTCGTGAACAATGTCAATAATAAAGACACGGTCCAGTAGCGCGCATTTGTGTGTTTGTGTGTGTAACAGCTGTCTACAACCCACACCTAGTTCCGGCACTGGTGATGACGTCACCACCACGACGCTGCCTGGCCCGGAGCGAGCGCCGGCGGCGTCACATTGGCGGGCGCCCAAAGTTTTAACTGTGTCGACCGCCAACGCCGAGAAATCCCAGGGATAAAAACTAGCAGAATCACAGAACCGTCGCACAGTGTGCGATTTTGAAAATCTAGCGGGACAAAATTATTAAAACAAACAATTCGATTAAATTTCATTATGTATATATTTGTAAATAAAAATAGATTATAAAAATATATAATTTACATAATTTCTGTATTTATTTATATCAATTATATTCACTGTCAGTTGTATCATCTGAATCACTAGTATTATGATCACTATCATTTTGTTGCTGTCCTTCTGTTATTACACTAATATTTGGTGGCTGTATTAATTTCAAAACAGCCGGATCAATTGGTAATGCTTTTGTCTTCTCGATTTTCTTCAAAGACGTTATAACAGGGTCGGAGCTTATCAGCAAATTGTGCAGAATGTCCGTATTTGTCAACTTTCTTGACACTTTTCGTGAATATTCGAGCCGGAATTTTCTAAATTCTTTATGTCGAGACTCCTGCGCTTCTTCAGACATTTGTCCAATAGGAAGAAGAAAGTTTTGTATTACTTCTGGCCCATGTAGCAATATCTTATGAAGAGTAACGGGCATTGGGTACCAGTGGTACAATGATATGTATAAATCTGCGGTTTCGTCACAATATGATTTAAATGTATTTATGTTAATCTCATATCCTGATGTCAATGTCCGTAGTATAACGTAAAACCTTTCAATAAGAATTTTATTTACACCTGTTATTTCAGCAGTTATTGTAGGGTTCTTAAAAAATTTCCTTGCACTATTCCCATCATTGGTGTTTCCACCTCCTTGTTTGGGCGTGTCTAATAATAAGCCTGTTTTTGACCTAAACTGGTCTATTATGTGTTTTTTTCTGGCCGCAACGCTTTCTTTTTCTTCTGCCGTGCGGCATTGCCATTTCTGCACGTTTAACCGATAGGATATGTGTAAAATACACTCCATTAATCTTATCTGGGCATGCAGTGTAGATAAGCCCCAAGAAAAGTTCTCAGCATCGCTTTTTCGTTTTCTTATAAGTTCTAAGTTATTCATGTCTTTAGGAGTCGCTTGACAAATATAACATTTTTGAGTGGCCTTATTGGATGCCAAAATGTTGCAAACTTTGCCATCGACCATGGTTTCTTCAAATATGTGAGCTACTTCGATCACAGTACCGTTAAACTCAACAATTGTCGGTGAAATTGTTGCAATTTGATCACGGACACTTTTAAATTCTTCTAATACTAGCTGCTCAGTCTCCTTTGCAAATATAAATTTAATAGGCCTGCAATATGACGTCGATGACGGTCGGGGGTTCTGCCATAATATAACCCTGTTATTTATTTCATTGAACCCGAATATTTGTAAAGGCACTAATGATGTTGTCAAAACATTTGCGTCTTCAAAATTCTCCGTGTCGGCTTGTTGTTTGTAACGACTTTGTCCACCACTACCATCACACCCCCATTTAAAAATTATTGTTATGTTTCTTATTTTTAATACTCCATCAACAATAAATCTATCCAAAACTTCAGTTTGAACTAAACTTAGTCTTTTTATAGTCAAGTCAACAATTGACTGTAACTTTACTTCAGCCATTGATTCATTGATTATACAATCTTCATTGGGTGGATAACATAATGTTTTGGCATTTTTTATTTGTTCATAGGCTGGGTAAATATTAAGCCCTTTTGCTTTTGCTGATTTTCTTATAATATTGTATCTTCGCTGGCTCAATTTCGCTCCATGTATTAAGGCCAATGCTTCTTCAGGCGAATACTTTGGTATATTTTTTTGTTTATCTGCTTTTTGAACAGCTTTTTTTATTTTGGTCGCTCTTTTCGGACTCGAAACTAATTTCCCGAGCATAGAAGCAGCATTCCTTTTACCTGACTGCCTTAGCTTTATATTGGTTGCATGAGTCAACTCGGTTAAAGTACTTCCCGTAACTAAAGATTTAACCTTCCTCGATTTCGATTTTAATCCACTTAAATCGAAGTCTTTTTTTGGTCGACCAGGTTTTCGCACACTTTGTGATCCACTTGTAGTCGGTATATCAATATTTTGTATAGATATACTGGTATTCAACCATTCCTCGTGCTTATTTAAAAAGTCTTTCTTACTGCGATGACACGATCGCCACCTTTTATTGAAATTCGTCATAAATGAGTGAATGACACGATTCAGTTCTTGAAGCATTGGCTGAGAACAGTGCTGAAGATTGAATTTGGCTCTAACATAATCCAGAATTATATTTTCAGGCTTTGCTTCAGACGTTTGAGAGTTATCATCATCATTTTTCAATTTTTCAAATAGTTCTCTTTTTGTCAAAGTTAGTATCGCACCTGTTAAAAAATAAATAGTTTGAAAAACTGCAAATATCTGCACGAAAACATTAATCCTACTTCTTCTATATAATATTTTGAATGAAATAAGTACAAAATCAGAGCATACAAAGGCATACAAAATTTTTGGCAATCAAAGAAAATCAATATTTTAAAAATAAAAACTTACTATTTTCTTATTGAAATTAATCGAAAATTTATACAAAATAATGAACTCAAGCATATTATATCGTATTAATAAATAAACTACATACCTTGTTGGGAAATATCCATTGCACAAAAACTGATCACAAATGTTTATTTTCACAATAACGTCCTTTTCAACCGAGCGTGTAGATACTACTGACCATACCTTTTGAACAGAACAGGTATAAACCGGTAATTGTAAAGCGTCTGGCTTAAAAAGCCTGGCGCCTATTATTATTATACTTGGTAAATGTTTTGTCTAGTTCATTATCTTCGATTCTAAGGTATTATAAGTTAAATTTAAGATAGTTTTTTTTTTATATTTTGTCCTGCTAGATTTGCAAAATCTTACACTGTGCGTCGTTTGATGCTGTATAGTGTATAGTGTACATTCACAGCCTGGTGGACGTTGATTTAATTATTGTGTGCAAGATACATTATCGGCTCTGATTGATTTTTTTACGAGGATGATTTTATTTAATAGTTGTATGTTAGAGTATTTATTTTTCGGTTTATGTATGGACATAAAATTAAATTAATTATTTCTTGTATAGGATTAGCAGAGCCGGATATAGGGGGTACAGGGGGTGCAAAATTGTGTTTTTTTTCAGGCAAACGTTTGCTCAACCTTCAATAACTGCAGAAAATTTGAGAAAACTATGGAATATGCTTTACTAAATCCTTAATTCTGAAAAAAGTCCTAAAATTTTTGTTTACTTTTTTAAATCTGTTTATTTAATTTTATAAAAAATCTGTAAAAATTAAGGAAGCGGTTTCTTACTCCCTTATATGTAGTTTTTTTTTGTTCAAAAATTATACTTCATCTATCGTAAATAGAAATTGAAATATTGAAAAAATCATAGACAAAAATCAAAAAACATTTTGAATTTGACGGCCTACGCTTTTCCTCTTCAATAATTACATCTTTTTTAATAAAAATAAAAAAGTAGTGTGTGCCTCACCCACATAAGCGCACGGTTGAAGTGAAACTTCTTTTGTTGTCATTATAACCTTGCAAATTGAATAAATAAAGATAAACGTATTAAATTAATAATCAAACGTATTATTTTGACGCATAAACCGTATACAAAACAACAACTACTTAAACTGACTTGTACGCATTCATCCATCTTTACCTTATACATATACTCATCGCTCGCGCATATGCACATTCCATCTTGAGCGTATCATCTTGAAAACCTGTCGTATTTTAAAACGTGTCGAGGTCATTCACATACACTAGCTCACTAAATAAGTTTTAATTCTAAAAACTTACCCGATTCTTTACTAGGAATTCCGATTTTTATATATGGGTAAAACTAAACTTCTACTGCGGTTTTTGCTTGACCTTCAGAATCTTACAAAAACCCAGATAGACATTTATGATGATCACGAGTAGATAAAATAATTTTTTACAAAATTTATAGCAACATGAGTTAAAGTTTGAGTAAATAGATTTACTTCATGTATGTCTATATGCAAACTTTACATTACATCATTTACAAATTTATTATTTGTTTGAGCAAAAATGATTCAAATATTACTTAAAAATTCATAATAAGCAGTTTTTACTTCCAGGTGCGCAACGTTGCTGCAGTCGTGATGAGCGTGAGCTAAATATGATGCAAATAATATAATGTCGGGAAGCCTCGATTTTTCTAAAATCCACCCTGGACGCTCCCTTATGACGCATTTGTAATTTGGAATGGTTGAATCACATTCTAACTGTCGTGTTTCTCAACGGGAACATTCGATCTATGTAGCTTGACTCTAGTCTGCAGTATCTTGTAGTTTTCCGGACTGTTGCATCGTTATGGAAATGATGAATGAAACATATGCGTTTTTCCCTTATTGTTAGATTTGAAGAAAGCAACAGTTTTCATTGAGGTAAAAACAGATTTAAGGTTATCGATTGTATATGTCTGTCTCGGCGATGTAGACAGCTTTTAAATCTAGGTAAGGTCAGGATTGTTTTTTCTCCATCAGCGTATTTTCTTATCATAAAAAATAATTGGTTTTGTTTGGGTATTATTTAGTTACGTACATAAGGTACTGGCACCAGTTATGGCCGCTATAAGAGCAAGGTTTACTGTTTTTGTGATTGAAGGAATTATTTTTTGTAATTCTCATGAACTCATGTTATTAATAAAAACAATAAACTCTTTATTTAATCAATTTAATTACCAAAGTCCGCAAATATAGTTTGTTTTTTAAAATATGGCCTTTTATTTTGTTTATGTTTTTTCTACAGTAATTGATAAAGTAAACCCAGTAATGAGCATGCAGTAATGGACACTTGGTAATGATTACAAAATTATAAGTACTATGGCACAAAAGATATAAAAGAAATAATCTTCAAATTTGAAACAATGTAAAGCAGTTTCTATAATAATATACTTAATAATTAATAAATAAATTATACTAATAATTAGTTTAAATGTCCACCATTTTGACACCTATAGGCCGATTATCATCAAATTACGCTGTAAGACAGATAAATGTATATAGATTAATATTCAGAAATGGTAGTAATCAAATATTTCTAATTCAGTACATTTAATAAAAAAAATAGCAATTACCTTATATAAATATTTAGTTAAATTGTTTTTATTTGATAAGATCTCATTTTTGTTGTTGTCAAATAAAAGTATTGGACCTGGTGTTACCCGAGGATATAAATTTAATTTGTTATAAACCAATTAAACATTGTTTTTAGTTATCGTTGACTAACGTTGACTACGCGAAAATACCTCTCCGACGATTAATAACAAAAAACAATAATGTTTAAGGGCGGGGTAAGGTTAATTCGTACAAAAAAAGGCATGTTTTTGTGAATTTTTTGTGTCGACACAGTTAAAATCTCTTTATTAAAACCAATGGTATATTAAAGAATGACATTCGAAGAATGTTGTATAAAATTTTCACGAAGAAATATTAAAAAATACGGCAATGGCAGCAATTATTCGGACGTCTCTCGGAAAAAAGTAGAATTACGGTGCCCCTCATAACTTTGTGCTGGATCATCCGAAATCAAAAAATCAAAGTTCATTCGTTAGATAATAGTTTTCCCCAAGTAACGCTGGGAGGGTTTTTCGAAATTTAATTTTTTCACTTTTTTGGAACACTTTGAAACGAAAAACGCGATTTTTTGCGAAAAAATCGGCTAATTTGTTATTGTAAAAAAAAAATTATTAACAATTTTGAAAAAAACTCTCCAGCGTTACCTCGTAAATTATGTACAGAAATAGTGTTCAAAATTTCAAAAGGATCGGTGCAGTAGTTTTGACGTTATGAGGGGCACCAACTTTGAAAAAGTGAGTTGTGGGGAAAACGCTTTAAAGTTTTGAACACTAAAAAAAACAATAGCGCGCTCGGGTAAGTATAAAAATCCGCCAGATATAAAAATACTCATAACATCGTCAATTTTGCTCCAATCGACTTGAAATTTAGACACAATATTCTTGAAATATTATGCATTCAGTTAAAAAAAAAAAAAAAAATTCAAAATAAAAATTTTTT
The DNA here is from genome assembly GCA_961205875.1 of Sialis fuliginosa. Classification (NCBI taxonomy): domain Eukaryota; kingdom Metazoa; phylum Arthropoda; class Insecta; order Megaloptera; family Sialidae; genus Sialis; species Sialis fuliginosa. Next base: position 12,331,381 of record OY540809.1, on the reverse strand, counting down.
AAAACCTTACCCCGCCCTTAAACAAAACCGATTGGATATTTTATACGAGTGATATTTTTCATGTACGGTACACCCACGCATCAAAATAATGGTAGAAGCTAACACAAAGAATATTCAAAATAAAATAAACACGAGTAAAATGAAAAACGAGTATCTTTAAAGCTTGCAGAAGTGTTTTTCGCCAAGTTTAAAGATAAATGTCTTTGTGTTTTTAGAACAGTGTTGTATTATGGTTTACTACAAAGTAATATTTATAATTTCTAGGTATCTACATATAGATTTCAATCTATAAAGTGTTTTTTTTCGATCTATATACAACCATTTGTACTGTATTTACATAATTTTGAATTTTGTCCTCGCTTTTTGTTGAGACAAGAGTGCTTAAAATTTGCACGAGATAAGATCGAAACGAAATTAACATTATTTATAATCTTGTCGAGAATCTCGATTGTAATTAGTAAAAAATATTAATATTCAAATGAATAATTATAAATATATATAGTAAAATATATAAGATTCGCTGTATTTCAAGACTTTACAAATTATATAATTGGTCATAAAAATGAAAACAATGTGGGTCACTATTACTACACGGGCTGAAAAGTCTTTGGCCTGACATACAGATGGCAACATAAACAAAAAATAATTCTTATGCTTCCCATAGAGTACCAACCTTAACTAGAATACTGTCAAAATTTCATGACATTTCATGTACTCTTGTTCAAGTTACAGCCTTTTAACTGACGCTACTTTTGTTATTTTTTAATCATGGAAAGAATTAATTTCGTTTTTTGATTAAACATTGTTTTTTGATGGGAAGAAATACCGTTCAAATAAAGGAATGGCTTGATAAGTATTACGGCACATCTACCCCAGCTAATTCGACCGTAAAATATTGGTTTGGTGAGTTTCGTCGTGATCGTACGAGCACAAATAATGCACCACGTTCAGGAAGACCAAATGAGACAGTTAAACATTCGAAAAATTCGTGAAATTGTGTTGAATGACCGCAAAGTGAAATTGAGTGAGCTAGTTATGGTCTAAGATCCGACATAAGAACGACCTTCACCCATCTGTTTAATGGATGAAAAGTATTTTTTATCAAATTTAGTATGTTAAAAAATATATCGCGAGTGGGTTGGCTAAAAAAATCCTGTCAAGGCTATGATTATGATATGATAACATTGCACTCATGTGCGATAGAAGAGGACGCAGCATTGGAGCTGCGCGCGGAAGGCCGTCGGGTGACAAAGAGTGCGCATGCTATTTGTTCATGCAATAGAGAAGGAGAGCGATACACTTTTTTTCAATTTTTAATTAATCATAGCCTTGTCAGGAATTTTTTAGCCAACTCACTCGCAATATATTTTTTAACATACTAAATTTGATAAAAAATACTTTTCATCCATTAAACAGATGGGTGAAGGTCTTTTCTATGTCGGATCTCCTACTATTAACACCATATATCCACACATGAAAAAGCTTTGCGCAGGATGGGTACCAAAAATGTTGTTTCACCAAGACAATGCACCATCTCACAAGGCTCACGTTACGACCGATAAATTGAAGGAATTGCGTTATGAATTGGTTCCGCACCCACCATATTCTCCTGCCCCCCCCCCCCCCTACCTTTTTCCGAAATTGAAAATGTGGCTCTCAAGCAAAAAAAAATTACTCTAATGAAGAGGTTGAGTTGGAAACAAACGCCTATTTTGAGAGACTTGACGCGAACCAATATAAGACCGGTATCGAAATGTTAGTGATTATGTCGAAGAATAAAAGAGTTTTTTCATTGTTAGACTAAAGACTTTGCAGTCCAAGTACACAGAGAGAAAAGTCATGATAATTTTTATACAGAAAATCTTAGAAAAATTACAGTGCTCTCTTATAATGCGTGCGCAATCGACGATACAAGTAAAAAATATTTATACGTCCATATAAAAATTATCAGTGCTTACATTATATAAATTGCTTTTTTATCACGCTAAAAATTACGGTGCTAGCATGGTAATATTTGGAATCTGTATCAGAAAACTGCCTTACCGATTCAGTAAAATTTCTATAGCTTATTATTTTTTTTTTCAAACAGAAAGGTAAAAACAATAAAAAGCAATTTCATTTTAAGAAAGTTATCGATCTACTATATATAACGAAGTGTCCTCACTGACTCACAATCATTTTTTTGACCATTTCCACTCATCGGAGAAACTTAAAATTTGGTATATACATTCCTTGGGGGTAAAAAATAACAACTAGTGGGCCTTTTTTGAAAAAGTTTATAAATGGGGTAACAAGGGGCCCCCAAATTTTCAAAAAAAAAGTTACAATTTTTTTATTATTTTTTTTATATTCCTTGGGCGACATAATGTAAGGTTCAAATTTCAGATTTAAAAAAAATGAAAAAAAAAGGAAAAAAAAAGTTTTGATGTAAAAAAGTATCAAAACGAAAACCGATATTAGATTTTTTTAATTTTTTTCAAATACTTTGGTTAATTGGCAACCATAAACGCGTGTCTGATTTTTGAAAAAGATATGTTAAAGAGGAGAAAATAAACAAAATACGTTTACATATAATGCGCTTGAAGCATTTACTAAATTAATTGCAAATGTCGTAACTATGGATACATTATATTTTATTGATTATTTTAAAAAATTTTAAATGTCAGTGGCCATTTAAAATTTTGAAGTGAACAATAAAATATAACAAAAAAGAAATATAAAGAACATAACGAATGAAAAAATATGGACAACTCAAAGTAATGAATAATTAAAATTTTCGTACATAAATATGTCAAAAAAATTGAAGACAAACAATCACAGCATTCGGATGACTAACATTCGGCATAACATAGGTAATACATTAAAATTTAAAACTTAAAGTTATTGATATATCAATATTTTTACCTACATAGGTATTTTATTAAATTAATATGTAATCATAAATATCACAAGAATTTATATAATTTGAAAATAACATTGTCGTAATTTTAAATGATACTTTTTTAATTGTTGTTTGAATTTGTAAATCTGTTATATTTACTTATCTATGTACATCATTCAACTAAAATGTCAATGTGCATCTTCAAAATGTTTTGTAAAGCTCTGTTAAATAGTTCACAAGTATTAAATAATTTACAAGTATTAAAATTATGATAAATGTTAATTGAAAATATCAATATATTTATATGAGACATTGATAGATGGCAAGCAGAAAAACCAAATTATTTCTAATATCATGTAATCATGTAAGTACATAAAATACAATATAAACATATATTTAAAAGTCGGCATTATATTATTATTATTATAAAAGTAATTTTTTCTATAGGTTTTCATGGCTGTTGTTAAAATTAATATATGAACTTGGTTTCCGAACTGCTGTCAATTTTCTAATTTGGCATTTCAACATTCTCAACTATCATGTTGAAATAAGTAATTGATGTAAAGAAGATTGAGTTCACGTTTTAAACGAGAAGCTTTGCCACAAGAGATTAAGGTTCGTAGAGATTGTCCTAATCAAGGACAAAATACTTAATTAAATTTGAACAATGTACCCATACAAGTACACATACGCAATATTGTTCGTTTAGTGTTTTTTCTAAATGTACCTCTATACTTCTGAAATCTTTTGCATTAGATGGGTGTTACACGCTCAGTCTGGCATCAGTTCAGTCCACGACTGACATCAAACTGATCGTGTAATACATTGACCGACAGACTAAATATTTTAATATTTTTCGTCAGTCTTGGTACGATGAAGGTCATGGACTGAACTGATGCCAGACTGAGCATGTAACACCTGTCTTGGGATTGTTTCGATGGATGTGTCAGAGTTTATATCGTCCCCTAAAAGTCAATGTACTGTAAACGACATTTTTCTAATTTTACAAGACACAAAAATGAATAATATGATCCCAGACGACATAATTTTCTTTAATAATATGTACTTTATTTTTATTTATTTTTGTAGGGGACGATATGTAAAAAAATTACGCTAAGCATAACGACACGTATGATTAATTTAGTCCCTGTATCATATACATCATATACTTTTCAGAATCAATTGTGTAATTACAAGGCAGCTATAATGTGGACTTCAAAAAATCGTATAGGCGTGGAGACTTCCGTCACTCATAACACAGGGTGAACGTCCCATTGCAAAAAAATTGCTGATCATATTTAACTGCTGTTGGTCTACACTCTACAAAACAAAATCTGAGTGGTCAATACCTCATTGATGACTTTCTTATGAAACGGACCTAAAAATTGTTTAAGACCGAGCGTAGAGATTTATTATACCTTTATATATACCTTTCCATCAAAACAATCCAAATGCAAAATATTACATAAACATCGGTATATAGAGACCTGATTAAGAGGTATAAAGCTTATTGTAGAAGACTAAGTGTTTTGTTTATTATATACTACGGTAAAAAAATATCTTTCATCAACCTACCTACACTTTAAGAAACTGATGAGCGTAGTTGATTAAGGAGTGCAGGGGTAGTTTGGCATGGAGTGAAAAAATTGTTTTTTTCATTAATAACATCAAAACAGCTAATTTTATTAATAAGTATTTCAAATATTTTTTGTAGTTTTTTATTAGACCTTTAGTTTGTTTTTTTACCTCTGTGCATTGAGACTAGAGATATCATGTTGTGGCATGTGAAAAATAGAAATTAATTAAAATAGAAAGTCATAGTTAAAATTAAAATTGTTACAAATAAAAATTGATAACTGTAGATAGAATTTCAGTGTAAAGAATGATATTATCGATACAATATTAAATGTAAAACTGAGAAATTTTTCATATTGAAGTTTTATATACAACACAACCGTTTACACTTACGATACACCAACATGTCAATTACATTAAATTAAAAATTTGGATATTTGTTGATCTGGAAATGATTATATTCCAATATAGAAGTAAATGTTTTTTAAAGAAAGTTTCGAGTTATAGAGGTTAACAGTTAGACAACATCAATAGAGATCATATTTAGTTTGCGTAAAGGAGATTTTAGAGCCCGAAGGGAAGCGAACGGATTTTGATTTATCAAGGTCCGACTTATAAAGTTTCTACTGTAATGTGTGTGTAATTTTTTTTCCATTCAAATAATTAACTGTGTATTTTATTTTAAATTAAAATTTTGAAAATAGTCAACTTGGAAATTACTTGGTTCCAATATAGAAATAATTTAACTGAAAAAAATATTACAGAATCTCTACTTTAAGAGATTAAATGTATATACCCGGGTAACACCGGGTCCAATGTGTGTTGGCTTCACACGATACTTGATTTTGTAGATGATTTTGATGCGTGTTAAGTGACAGTTCTAATATCAACATAATACTATAGTGGATATGAATTATGAAAATTAAAAAATTCTTTGGGTGAACAATATATAATTAATATTTATTAATTTCAACAGTTAAACTCAATGAGCTAAGTTTAAAATTTCACTACAATTCAGTTTTCTCACATTTATTTTTTACATGCAGGATCGATCTTATGAGGTATGTTTAATAAAACTCACATTTGAATATTTGTAAAATGGACATAATTATTTTATTATATGCTACTTTGTATCCTGAAAAATTTATTAGATAAAAAATGGGTGTGTGACATTTGACCTGTTTTATTACAAAAATCTGTATTATTTACCTAAACGAACTTAATGTAATTTCAGTAACGTAAATTCCACGCGAACGAAGTCGCGGGTAGCAGCTAGTTTATTTATATAATATACATTGTTTTGAATTTTACAATTAATAATAGTTTACAAATATAGTTGAGAACAATTTACATAAAGATATGACAACCAATACATGTGCAAAGAGACCGATTCACAGAACAAATTAAATATAAAATAACGTATTTTAAATATCTAAAATCTAAACTAACCTATATCTGTCAAAACTTATTTTACAAATAAAACTTCTAAAAATAACACATTAAAACCGAACAAAACATTATTGTAAAACATTTATCACCCACTTTCATTTAAAATTCGCACAAAACAATAATTTTAATAAAATAAAAACAATCATAGCCATTTTGAATCTAAATATGCTACATTTCCCGCTTTAATATTATTCACAACACTTTTTAATATAAATTAAAATATAATACTTTAAAATCACGATAACATAGAAAAATATCTTTAAAATAGAAAACACTACACAATTACAATATGTACTTTTAAAACAAATAATACATTCCAATACAAGTATGTAACTGTCAGCTTATATACGCCGTCGGAAATCGAAAATAGCCGACTGTACTCGAACCTTACTACCTTGTTTATGCTGATAGTAAAATTTGCTTTATATCCTAACTTTCTATTAAGATATATCGAAAACCATAAATCTGAGATCTAGACATGATGCGTATGATTTTTAGAGAATCGTTTTACAAACAAAATAAAACCATACATACATCTCCACGATAAACAGTTAATGAGATATCACATTTTTAGTTTTTGTGTTTTCAACATAATTGGTATCTTCTGTCTTTTTCTTTCTTTCTGCTTTTGCCAGATATCTTTGAAATATCATTGAATTTTATAAGTCAGTATTGTAAAATTTATCAGACCGCCTAATAATTTACATCAACTTAAATAGCATTTTTTTTAAGAAAAACAATTAAAAAATACAAATTTGTCGAGATAGGAACTTTTTACTGTGCTGTTTTATAAATTTCGCTGGCCTGTATTTTAAAAAATAATATTGTGTCCTTTACTTTTTATATTATGAATTTTAATTTTTCTTATTTTACCGTATAAAATTGACCATATTCGACTTTCGCACATCGTTGATAGTGCAGAGCACAGTAATTTTTCTAAGATTTTTCTCTCCGTGTAGTATTTAATAAATAATAATTCCCTAATTTTCTGTTTGATCACAGAAATGTTTTTTATTACTTACAAACTGCAGATTCAGAGTAGTTTTGCATGACTAACAGAAAATAGAGACATATGTATATGTGCATAATTCTGATAAATTGGAATTTTCGATAATACTGGAGCAGTATTATGTATATATTCACATGAGAAGAACTGAATGAATACATTCAAGAACATGTTTTGCATATTTTTATTTAAAGTTTTATATACTTATTGTAACCAGGAGTGTATTGAAAGAATATTAGGGTATTTGAGATTCATATCTAATCTTGCTATACGTACATAACTACACCAAACTGACAAAATAGAAATATAGTGTATTTACAACAAGAAAAATATTAAGTATATAATATTATAATATCTTAAGTGTATATATAATATATATGTATATCAAAAGATAAAAAAAAGAAGTGAAAACAGTTTGACATTTTCTCAATGACTCTTACTTCACTTAAAACATTAAGCGTATTACAAACAAATATCAAATTTCCCAGCGGTTGAACTGATCAAAAAAACATTTCTAATAGGTTTATTTTGTCAGGTATTATAAAGAATTAGTTCGAGAGCAAAAAATATCTTTGAGGTGTCAAATCATTATGAATTTGCTCATGATTCTAGATTCTAGAGCAGTGGTAATAAATGTATAATAATGTAAATATGTTATGTATTTAATGAGGTACAATACGTCAAAACGAAGTTTTGCACTATAAGAGCTTGTCGCAACTTCTAAAATTTTTTGACTAGGTGTTATCTGCGACTTCGTCCGCGGTAATACAGATTTCTGTTATGATAGTCGGTAAAAGATAAAACAGATTTTTAGTTTCGCATTTGCACGCTAGATGTCATTACATCAAAGAAGTATAGCTTAAAAGTACACACACCCATTTTTCGGGATACAAAATAGCTTATGTCTTTCCTCAGGAAGCAAGCTTTCTCCCTGCCAAACTTCATCAAGATCGGTTCAGCAGTTTAGCCGTGAAAAGGTAACAAACAGGCAGACAGAGACATTTTCGCGTTTATAATATTAGTATGGACAAGGTAGGCCTACCCAATGGGAAATTAATTTTTTTTCTTCAATAAACCTATTCAAGTTGATGAGAAGGAGAACTTAAATATATAAAAAATATAAACCAGTCTAGTATATACGCATTAAAATATCTACATATATACTAGTCACATATGTGTATATATGTTTGCTTATGATGTCTATATAGTTTAATATATTCAAGTCACAGAAATAATGTAAATGTGGTGTAATTTAAAATAACAAAAGAAATCCTTAGGATTTAAATTCTAGCACGTTCTTGAAAATGTAGTCTAGTTAAATTTTATTTGTTAATAAAAATAAAATCAATTCAGAATGAAATAATTTTTCTACTATTTAAATCAAAATAAGAATCATTTTATTATTTATTGATTATATGTATCTTCACATATTATTATTAATATATATATATTATATATATTAATATGAAATTGACGCTCTTCTGACAGAGAAAGAAAGATAGATGATGTATTTATTTATACTACCTACTATGTATTTCGTAAAATATATATTTTTGAAGTGAAACTTCTTTAGCGAGCTAGTGAATTTGAATGACCTCAACACGTTTTAAAATACAACATATTTTCAAGATGAAATGCTAGGAGGAGAGGATGCATATGCGTGAGAGAGTGATGAGTAGAAGTATAAGAAAAAGATGGATGTATGCGTACATGTCACTTTAAGTCAGTGTCAAGTTACGTGTTTTGTATACGGTTTATGTGTTAAAATAATACGTTTGATTATTAATTTAATACGGTTAGCTTTATTTATTGAAGTTTCACTTCAGCCGCGCGCTTTTTAGCTTTTTTTAACATCAAAGGTTGATGATAAAATATAATGTCACGGTATTTTTCTACTCTCTTGTTTGCATCGAAATAAGGTGCAAAGGGTGATTTGAAGCCTGAAGGTACATCTCCAGGTTTAAATTCGCTAAGCTTGTAAATTAAATTAAACAAATAGCAGCAGTCTAAGCAAGCTGTGTTAAGCAATATTTGCTACAAACTGGTCAGTTACTTTTACGTGCGATAGTATACAGTGTACTCCAATAGGCGGCATTTCAAAATGCACCAATGACATATCGTTAAATTTAACCAAAGGTTACCACAACACTTCTAATTGTCCCCATGTTAAATTTCCTTTGTCTTAACCAACTTGGAATACACTGTATATTTCAATGCCATTGGTCACGTTCACGACTGACCAAAAACAGTGAACAACGAGCTTTGATTGGTTGATTCATGGAATTTCTGATGGAATGTACCAGAAATTTAAAGAATGTAATTTTTAAGCGTATAAGGAAGTGAGAAAGAAGTAACTAGAAAGAGATAGAAACTAGTGATCAGGCTAACCAAAGAACTTTTATGTACACTTCATGTTGAGCGTTTCTGTCAGAACACTAGTTTCTATTTCTTTATGGTTACTTCTGTCTCACTTCCTTACACGCTTAAAAAATGACATTCTTCAAATTTCTGGTACAATCCACCAGAAATTCCATAAATCAACCAATCAAAGTTCGTTGTTCACTGTTTTTGGTCAGTCGTGAACGTAACCATTGTATTGTGGATTGTTAGTTAGGTTATTCTAACCAGATTATAATCACCTCTATCCACTAGTCTTCAGCGTTTACCCTTGAAGGTATCCACTACCCAGCACCTGCAATGCGGCTTAAGGTTTAACCTTATGTGTATATTACAAATGGCTTTTGTTACTTTATACGGTTAAGGAGTTGACTTTAAAATTTTAAGAGATGTTAAATTATTTTAATTAATGTCTATATTTCCACCGTTTAGATATAGGCACTTAAAAACTTTGATCGTATATATACGTATAAGATCCATAAGTTATTAGAGAGGAAGTAAAAAGCAACAGTGTTTTCAGACGATCTCACAATTACCAAAGCGAAACTCAATGTTATAAATCTTGCACTATGACCTAGACCTATATAAATGAGTTATATTAAATTATGCTCCAGTTTTGGAATAAAGTCCGTTAGTTTGATTTATAAGTTCATTTTTAAATGCCTAAAAAGTCTATGATAATATTTATTGTATTTTATAAAAGATGTAGAAGAAATATAGCAACTACGTATAAATTTATAAAAACAATTAATAAGGACATTTAAATAAGTGATTTTGTTATTTTCATTGAAATATAATAAATTGTTTCCTTCTCTAGTTTAATTTATTAATGGTTATTTAAAATTTATTTCGACGCTTTCAAAAATCAATGCTTGTAAATTTTAACTAATATTTTGATATTTTGTAGATTAAACAAATAGCGAGCTATGTTTTTATTAGCGTTGGGAGCGGGGAATACAAAAATTGAGTCTGATAATCAATAAAATGCGACTAATTTTAAAATTATACGGGAAATAACAAAAATTGTAATGTAGTACATGGAATAGTAAGCAAAAAACATAGAAAATAATTAATTGGTTTAAGAAATAAATCGTATTTTTATTAATACAATTTCAATAAATATTATTCAATGTATGGTATTTTTCCAGAATAACAAACCAATAAAAATGCTATCAGTATTGGAGAATTAATAAATTTGATGATACCATTGGTTTTTCAAATTAAAATATGCGGGCGCTCATGTTGTTGAGAATATTTTATACATATATGTATGTACATATATATTTTAAATTATTTTTGACTTCGTTTTTTGTATCCGGGCAAATAACACAGCGTTCAAGCGTCGTCGCGCCGATCTTGATCATTCAAACAGTATAAATGAATGGAATGAACTTTAGTCAACGTCGCGTATTGACGCCTCTCTAGTGTCAGACTTATTCATTAAAAACGGTTTGAATTCTCAAGGTTGACCTGCGACGCTTCGACGCTGTATTATTTGCCAAGACTTTAAAACAGTCTATATTCTATATATACATATAGTATATTTCAAAATGTACATTACTTGATTAATAGATACTGAAATAAAACTTCATTAGCGAGCTAGTGAATTAAATGACCTCGACACGTTTTAAGATATGACAGATTTTCAAAATGAAACGCAAAGGATAGTGTGCATACCTTTGTGTGAGAGAGCGATGAGAATATATATAAGAGAAAGATGGATGAACAGTGCATGCGTACAAGTCAGTTTACATCGGTTATGCGTGAGAGAGAGCGATGATTAGATGTATACCTAAGTCGGTGTCAATGTGTCAAGCTACGTATACGGTTTATGTTTCAAAATAATACGTTTGAAGATTAATTTAATACGTTTAGCTTTATTTATTTAATTTGCATTGTTATAATGAAAAGTAATGAAAACAAAAAAAGTTTCACTTCAACCGTGAGCTTATGTGGGTGAGGTGTACACAATTTTTTTTAAATTACTGCCTTATCTGCCTATATGGTAGTTCCGCCACTGGAAAAATACAAAAATAATTTGTATCGCGTGTATTGGAGCATACTCTAATTATTATCAATACATCAAACACTTCAGAAGGCATACAAATTAATGTTAAAAGCATTTTAATGTCCAGGTTTCGTATTTCATTAATATATATATGTATATAGCTATATTCAGATTGGACAGATCGTCGGGGTTGTATGAGTGGGTGTAAGTGTGGGGTAGTGTATTCCGCAGTCAGACAAAGACCAAAACACACCGACAACGGTATAAAAGTCATCGTTGTTGTGGATGATGCGTCAAAACGTGCAAGTTTCTGCTAACGGTACAATACGGTCATTGTTGAAATATTTGATTTTCGCGCTTTATTTTCAATTGTTGATTGTTTTTGGCTGATTGTTGACGATGGGTGTCATTGGTCAAGGAAGTTCCGCGACAATGAGGTTCACGTGTTTTTGTTTGTTTGTAGTCGTGGTGTGTGGAGTAATTTCTGAAGCGCGGTATTTACCTACTAGGTCGCAGGAAGACCGGTTAGACAAATTGCGAGAGTTGCTTAGAGATGTAAGTACATTTCATATTAATGTATAAAAAAAATCTAGTTTAAAAAACTAAAAAACGTACCAGAATTGCAGTTTGCAAAGTTTCAAATCGATACGACAATTAGAAGTGGGTGTAAAGTGAGTTGTAAGATTTGCTTACAAATTAATTACTTGTTAATGATGCATAGATTAAACACATGTCTGCCCACAGTAATTTTTTTCAAGTCCCATATTATATTCAATAATACCTAAATTGCTTAAAAACACGATTTTGATTTTTATACATTTTATCAAAAAAATATATCAATTGCATAATTTTTTAATACGTACCTGATCTAATAATTCAAAATACATTTTTGGATTTATTAGACCAACATCACAACTATCATTGTTTTTTTTTTTTTATATATTTAGGTACCTACATAATATAAGCCTTGTTTACACGAGCTTAGTGCTAATTATTAGTACTAAGCACTCGCACCAATTTTGGGACATGTAAACCCGAAGTATTAGTACTAAGCGTTAGGAACTAATGCAAGAATAGAAGTAGATCCTATTTACTAATGGCTAGTAGAACTGCTTAGTACTAATGATTAGCACTAAGCTCGTAAAAAAAAAACAATATGTTTAAAGAAATTGTAAAATGAAATAGTTAATAAATTATTATATAATAAAATATATAATAAATGAAAAAGTAAAGTACCTAGATATAAAATCTAATGTGATTTCGAACAATATAAATGTCATTTGAAATTGAAATGAATTATTTTATGACTATATATAGTAAAATATGAACTATTTTACTATAAAAAAGTACATATAAATGTAATATTAACATAAATTTAAGAAACGGAAGTAATATCTTTTATCCCCATTATTATTTATTACTTCGAATGGTTTCAGATTATATTTAATTTGCAATGAAACTTTTTCAAACCAACATAACAGTGTTATTTTTGTGGAAAAATTACATTAAAAATAAATAAATCCTGAATGATTTAATCAAATATTGGTCGATGTATGGGTTACCTCCCCATTTTTTTCTGGGTGTGCCACTGGTGACTGATCCATACTTTTATTATATTATATATTATATATTATTATATATTATATATATATATTATATATTATATTAATATTATAAATGCAAAATTGTCTATCTGTTTGTTACGTTTTCATAGCTAAACAGCTCAGTGGCGTAGTAAGAAAAAATTTCGGGGGGGGTTTTGATATTCCAAAAAATATGCGAAATTTTTTTGACGGAAAAAGCAAATTTTTTTGTTAATTATGACTTTTATTGACTAAAAAAAAAAAAAAAAGGTCTCACGATTGAAAATTATAATTATTATATGATCAAAAAAAAAACATTTTTATATTTATTTCGCATATTTTAACAGCATTAAAAATTTCGGGGCGGGTTATTATCACAAAAATTCCAAATTGTTATACTAATTTCATATATTTTAAAATTTCGGGGGGGGGTTCGACCCCAAAACCCCCCCCCCCCCCCCCGTTCCTACGCCACTGAAACAGCTGAACCGATTTTGATGAAATTTGGTAAGGAGATAGTTTGCATCCTGAGGAAGTACATAGGTTACTTTATATTCCGAAAAATTTATTAGATAACAAAATGGGTGTGACATTTGCACACGCGATAGGTTATACTTTTTTTGGCGTAGACATCTAGCGTGCAAATACAAAATTAAAAACTTGTTTTTATCGACTATCATAACAGAAATCTGTATTACCTAACCTAAATTACACGAGCGAAGTCGCGGGTAACAACTAATATCCCTATAAATATGAATTGGTATTATAAGTTTTAATATATTTCTGATTTTGTTTGCAGTTGTTGGAAAATGAAACACAGCGAGGTGGGTCAGACTGCGGTGGTGCCGTGTCGGGAGGGCCTCCTCCACAGGTGTACAGAGACCTGGGGGTCTCCACCGAGAGACATCCTCCACGTTACTTTAAACGTGATATCCGCAGACTTGAAGTCCCCGATACCGATTAAACATTAAAATGAACATGTTCTGTTATAAACAAGATTTAATTTGAAACATTTAACTAGACTTGGAAAATTATATCAATATTAATGTAAAAAATATTCGAAATTTTAATATGATTTTTTTTTCGTTTAGTGAACGCGCAAAACTTTATTTTTAGGTATCCCATAAATGGTTTATTTATGTAAAAAGGCGTTAAGTAAAAATACAAAGTTTTCATTTATATCTTAAACAAATTAAAGTTTTTTTGTCGGAAATTTTTCAAAATAAAAAATCGAAAATTCATAATTCATAAAATACCATTAGGTCCAATTTATTTTGAAAATTACAAAAAAATACGGGTGAGCATTGTGATCTATGGCATTTCGAACGCCATAAACTGGGGGGTTTATAAAAAAATGAATGTTTTCATAAAGTGTTAAAATAGTAACGTTTGCGCGCGTCCACTTTAACCCTATAAATATTTTCTGAATTTTTTTGATCACGTAGTATTTTCTTCAAAATTTTTAAAAATAAATCACAATTCATTTTCGTCTGTTTGAAATAGCCTTATTTTAGTATCTATTTTTTTGGTGAAACTTCTGTTCTCTTGTTAGTAAAAATGGTATATATAGAATATAGATAGAAAATGTATTGAATATTAATTATTTAATATTTATAGGGTTTTTTAGAACACATTCCTAATTTAATCAATAATTACACTGAAATATTTTTCCAGGTAAGATAAAAGATATGAATGTAATACATAATCACTTTTTTATTTTGTTTTGAGAAAGGTTGTAAGGTACAGGTTTTTTCCGCCCTTTTAGATAGAAAATAAATTATATCAGGTAGTTAATTTGGAATCTTAAAGATATTTTTTACAACGGTAAATAATAATATGTCAAAATTATTATAAATATTTTGAAAATGTAATTATTTATAGAAGGTAGACTGTTATTATGAAGATATTATATTAATTAAGAAATGTTTATTTTAACATATAGTAAAAAAGTCATATTTATTAATTTATTTATATATACTTTTTTAATATTTACAATTTGCAATGTAGAAATTTTTATATTTGTTTTTCTAGTCATGCGAAAACTTAAAACGAAATTATATGAAGATTTATTTAAAAAGATGGGCGGTTTCATAATTTAAATAATATGCAATTTTATAACAACTATATGCCTGAAAATGGTTATCGAATATCTAGGTAGTATTTAATTTTGAATAATAGCTTTAACATTATTAAGGTTAATCATTTTTGAAATATTAATATTTTCATAATGAATAATAATAATAAATGATATTTTTTCTGAAATTTTTGCTGTTGAGGCACTAATAACGCCGTTTCAAAAAACTAATCATTTAAAAAAAATAAAAATAACTTGGTAAAGTACAATTTAGAATTTTAAATTTTTTAAATTTTAATATTATGAATTAAAAATATAAAAAACTTAAAACCGATTAAAAGTGTCCAATTACGCAGAACCAGAAAATTGAAACTTCGACATTGTTTCAAACATTTAATAATTTTGGATCTTGTTGGTGTAAACCGCGTCAATTTGATCGTATTATCGACCCTAAAGATGCTTAGTGCAATGTGTGACGAAACGTTGGCCGATAACACGACCAAATTGACGCGTCTTACACCCAGAAGCCAGATCACCGCGGATGCCTCAAAATTTGTTTTTAATAATTTTATTCAGAATAATGTTTTATTGATAAAAGTATATAGTGGTCTATTATTTAAATAAAATACTACCTTAAAATGTCCTTTCTTGATTATGTTAGTAAAATAATGAAAATAAGTTATATTTTTATAATACAGGGACTTTAAAAAAAAATTATATTTTACACTTATTTGTATTAAGGGCAGTCCTTAATTTCAAATATTGTTGATTTACTTAAATTATTTATTAATATAGTCATGAAAGGATAAACAATAAGACAATATGTATGTAATTATTTATACATTAATGATCATAATTATGATGACAATACATTTTATTAATTATAATTATTGTGGGAAAGATATTTTATTGTATTATATACGATAAGAAACATTTACATTTCCTATTTTTAAAACAGGATTTTTTTAAAGTGTTTGATTTGAAATATATCCTAGATTAAATTATCCCACGACGATCGGGAAAATTTTATCCCGTTTATTATATTGCGATATTTTAAATCACTGTTTCCTAAACTTAATCATATTGCGAACACATTAATTTTTTATAACAACTTCCATCGATGACTTTAAGGGGCTATTCTACTCCTTCGGATAAATAAAATTAACTTTTTTCATTTTCTTAGGTATTTTTTATCGATTAAAAAAAATAATATCTAAAACAATAAATTATATTTTTATATTCTTATAGATAGAAATATATTCTCATTTTGTATCAGGACCGTAGGAAATATATTTTATTAAGAGTTTCATTTATAAGCAATTTATATTTTAATGTAGGTATGCATTTTTATAGATAATAATTTTTTTAAATAACGAGTAGGTACTAAAAATTTATTTAGTATAATATTTTTAATTGTGAGGGTCAGTGGCGTAACCAGCGGGGGGACCAGGGGAGTCTGGCCCCCTCGCAATGGTGTATGTAGTGAGGGACCAGTTGGTATTTTTTTAATTTATATAAAATAATTCCGACCCCCCAAACCATTTTTTTTGGTTACACCACTTATGAGGGTTGTTTTTATGTTTTAACAATTTGTGTAACTCAATATCAAAGTTCAAATTTATCTTTCCCACATTTTAAAATATTTGAATGGCAATATATACAATAGTGGCCATTAATTTTATATTTCTTTTAATTAATTATAAGATTTGTATAATTGTTAATAACATTATAAATATGTAAGTAAGACATAAAATGACAATAATGTACGTATGTTGATTTTTTGTGTAATTTTTTTTGTTTACTATAAAGATTGGTTGTATTTATTTATGTAAATAAAACATGATTAAAAATAAATTGTCACTGTTGATATTTTTTTGTTTAATTTTATTAATCTTTTAGGTTTAGTAATTTATTGTGAATTTGTGAACACAGATTATCAAAAAAAGGAATTCTGTTATACCTGTCGGTTAGCTTTATAATGTGATCTGGTTCGGTAAATAATTCAACCCCAAAAAGGATTTTATGAATAGATTTATTCATAAAATGGTCCCTTATCAGATGTGAACATGACATCTGATTGATTCTTTACCTGTAATAATGTTGTAAATTACAATTAAGTGCTTTCGACAGGTAATAAAGTAAGTAAGCTGTTAAAAATTATTTTTTAGACCTAGATATTTTCTCGTATAAAATATAACCAAATTGAGAAAAACAGAAACAAAATATTATTTGATGATTTACTGAATTATACTAAAGTTATTGCACACCCAAAGCAAGCTTTGAAGTGTGTATTACTCACGTCCTATTATTTTTTCCATATTAAATTTGATAAAATGAGCATTATATATTAAATTTCTTCAGTAACTCCCCTAAAAGTTTACATTTTCTGAATGAGAACATTACAGTCTCCATATCTACTTAATTTAATATCGATTGGTTTTAATTTTCTGTCATAAAAATATAAACAAAGTTCAATTTGTCGTTTTAGAGCCATTTTTACACCACGGCAACAAACTATAGCTCGCAATACGTAATAAATTAACATCAAGCCGTTTGAATTGGCAAATTTTTTGGCAAAATATAGTGGTTCGTTTTGAAATTTAATGTTAATTCCGAAAAATTATAATTTATAATTATAATTAACGTATTATGATAAATTAAAATGTATTATTTATTATTTGTAGAATCTGTTTTTTAGGTTCTGTATTTATTTATTCTTTTGTGACAAATTGTATTAAGAACATATACTACTTGAAAGTGAGGTTATGTCATTTATTTATTGTTTTAAAATGAACTTAGTTTCAAAAGTCTAAGGAGTGTGCATTTTATGGCCAAGCTATGCTATTTTTCACTTGCAAATAATATAAATAATATGTATATTAAATCAGAAAATTCGTATTTCCCTATCTTGTTACCTGATATTTCGGACATGATTAAAGTTTTTTATATAGTTTTTAATCAGTACCGTGGTGCAAAGCCGTGTGAGAGGGGAGACCATATAATAGGAGCTGATCTCTATGTAAGATGAACAAAAAAAGGTCCTTAGTAAAATAAAATGAAACAATGGGCGCTAACAGGTCTTTGCTGGGGGCGCAAGGAACCTTAACTATACGTCTCTATCGATACCCCTCCTTCTTCTTCTGCTCTAAATATTATTTGTCCCAAAGCAAAGTTATTGAGAATGTTATTTTTTATAATTTACGTTCTATTCTTTTGTTAATAAGAATCCTTTAAGAAACTCAATTTCTAAAGGAGAGAGAAAGGGTGTTAAAGTTTTTTAACACCCTGATTATATCATAAAGGTGGAATTCAAGCGAAATAATCTTCTTCACAGCGGTATTTAAACTTATGACATCTAGGGACCCTCTTTTGAACAATAATTTTTCAGGGACCCCCTCCTCACAGATAAACAAAAAAAAATCGTTAGATACTAATTCATCATTGGTAAATGAAATCTAAAAAAACTTTAACTTATGCCAAATATGTTTCACGGACCTTTGGGGGTCCACGGACCCTACTTTAAGAACCACTGTTCTATATAATTAATATATAAGTATTGAATTATATAAACTGAATCATAATAGAGGTTCAAAATTGTTCCAGATTAACAGTTCAAATGGTATTACATTTTTAATGTTCATGAAACTCCCTCAAAATTTTTAAATTAAAACAAATTAAATTTCAGACTTAAAAATGTGTTTGTTCACTTCCCGGACCATGACCCCCTCCCCAAATATGGGGTGTGGGTAAAAAACTTTAAGAACTTGTACTATAGTTAATATTATTTATTGACAAAGACTATATGTATACATAATTTTCCATTTGTAAAATATTTATTAAGGATACACTGCTTTGTTTGCATAAAATGATGAAATTTATTCTGCAGTAAAGTTTATTATTATTATGCGATTGACATATTTTTTATTAAGAAGGGATTTTTATCGATGGCAAACATATTTACGTATTAATCAATAAATAAGTGTTATGTGAAGATAAACGTAATCAAGAACTGTTGATACTTAAGAGTGTTTATCAATAAGATACAAAATATTTATTATCGATATCAAAAATAAAAAAAGCTGCTCTGTGTGCCCTGTGACTTTCTTATAGGTAATACTGTCAATGTATGTATGGTGCATATCTACTTATATAAAATAAATCTTTCTGACAAAAGATATAAAAAAAGTAAATGCACAGTGCTTCCTCATGCTAAATTCATCAAAGGTAATTAATTATTGAACAATTTAAATAAAACCCGATAAAGTGTTCAGATAAATTGCCTGGAATTGGTTTACTATTTAATTATTATATAATTTTACTAAAAAATATTAGTTCGAAATTTTTCTTAAAACGCATTTTTTTTGTATGTTTTTTAATTTTTGGCAATTTCAATCTAAATCTAGATTTTTTTAAACGTCAAAACGACATTTAATATGTCAAAGTAAATATCAATTAAAAAAAAAACAAAGACGATTTTTTAAAGCAAATTGAGATCAATCTTTGTAAGGAAATATTTTACAACAAAAGAGATATCATGAAAAAATAAATATTTTGTGATGTCACCCCTCGCTCTTACACACGATTTTGATGATTTTCACATGAGATCGTCCACAAGCTAGTCCCAACCATCCAATCAAGTTTCATTAATATTGGTTCAGTGGTTCATGAGTTATGAGTGTGACAAGAATTCACTCAACAGACAGACACGGAACGAAAAGTGTTTGTCTTGACCTGAAACGGAAAGATCAATTTAAAATTTTGAAATTGGAGAACAATTTTTTGTCTCGTATTAAAACGATCACAAAGCTTCTTGTATCTTCGATATTGCGATGGAATGGAACATAAATTATAGAAAACTAGCTGTTACTTCGCGCGGAATTTAGGTTAGTGAAAACAAGTAGCCTATGTCCTTCCTCAGGATGCAAGCTATCTTCCTACCAAATTTAATCAAGATCAGTTCAGCGGTTTAGTTGTGAAAAGGTAACAAACAGACACACACTTTCGCATTAATAATATTAGTATGGATAACGTTCACTACAGCTTTGCTAAAATTTGTTTAAATTCGCGGAATAATCGGCCCGATTTGCCTATACACAACCCAATCTGAAGAACCCCCACTCTACCTCCCGACAAATCGGCCCTGCAGATTGAGTGGTGTATAGAGGCCTTTACATTTAATTTAATATAGCGTTCGGCAAATTATACACTTTGTTAATGGAAATGTTTAGAAACACTGGTTTAAATGCTGTAGTAATTATTTTTATAGACAAGCATTAGATGAGAGTCAAGTAAGTCTCGTTTTGTCTCGGTTTTTGGAACAAAGACTCGTCTCGGTTTCTAATTTTACAATGCACTCTCGTCTCGGTATTAAGCCCTAAATGTCGTTAATATTTTTAAATTACTAAAAATTGTTTTGGTCATTTTGTCAGTATCATAGTACCTATATGTCATATCCATGTATATGAAAAGTGAACTTTGGCTGATGGTCCGTTTTGTTTACCAATTTGACTGATGACTTTTTTGTTTGTTTGAAAATATACTAGCTCCTAGTTAATATAGAGTACGTTTACACAGCGCCTTTATTCCGGTTTTATTATAACCGATGTAGTTAAACCGATTCAAGTGGTACTGTTTACACATACGAGAATAAGTGACGTCAGTTGGAATTATAATTCTGATTTGAAATACGCTATAAGTTCGTTGGTGTACCAACAAGAAATCTCAAAAATATTTCGTCTCTTTTATGTCCCACGAATCACGTTTCTTTTGTTTTCCATCTCTTCATCTCAGGTGTTTTAACCATATTTTAACTGACGACGCTTTTTCAAATGTTAATGCGAAGTGCATTACGATGAAATCCCTATACTCCGTAGATACTTATATTTTTTGAGGTTAGCTAAATAGGTATAATTATGTCCATGCAGTTTACACGCATTTTTATTCCTGCTCTATTCCGGTTTAGTTATGCTATTCCCGTAGACCAAGAGGAATAGCATAACTAAACCCGATTAGTTATGTCAGGTGTAAAGTTCCATTTACACGGACTTTTACACCCGGTTTTATTACATCGGTTATAGTTAAACCGGAATTAAAGCGCTGTGTAAACGTACTCATAGATAGTCTGTTGTTGAGGGTACCACTATACAAATATACCTACTTCCCTTGAAAATGTATAGAATAGAGAAATAGAGATATATACTGCGCATTCTGTATTTTTTAGATCTTATGAGATCTTGACAGATCTGTATTTTGAGACAAAATCATATTTTGTCACTGGTTTTTGATCTGTGGATACTAGCAAAGGTCTACAACGGTCTACAGAGATCTCTGAAAGTTGTTGTAGATCGTGATATAGATTAAAACGTTGAAAATTAATTCTATCACGATCTACAACGATCTTCAGAGATCTTTGTATGGATCGTTGTAGATCTTTGTAGGTCCCCACAGATCAAAAACCAGTGAAAAATATGATTTTGTTTCAAAATACAGATTTATCAAAATCTGATTTGATCAGATCTAAAAATTTTTCCCGGGAATTTAGTTCATAAAAATGAAGATAGAGATATAACCCAACCAAATACATATCTTTTGTACACTCATGTTTAATTAAGCCCAATGCATGCTCTATCTCTTTGTTTTGTGATAACTCTGTCTTCAAATCAGATGCGGGGTCCATGCTCTATGTCTATGATAAGGATTTTATTTAATTTGTTGGTTTAGTTAGTGTTAAATGCGTCAGATTAAGTAAAAAAATAAAATAAAAAATATTTAATCGCTTTTTTGTAGGTATGTTTATATTTCTTAAAATCAATTGTTCATTCGGTAAAGTATATCATTTTAGGAATTCATATTTGAGTTGGTGATATTTTATTTGAAGCTAATAAAATGTTAGCTAACAAATACTTACAGCGGAGTATTAATTCTTTGTTTTTTTTAATCATTTTAAAATTTAGATCAGTGATACTCTGAGCGTACAAAATAATTTTCATAATATTACCACTATTTTAATACCGTTGGTAATTACTTACCGCGCCTGCGAGAAACTTGTCAAACACTTCAAGAAAATGTCATATAGGTTTGATACCCCACTTGAAATAAAAATGCTTTTTAGCTAACAAATTTTGTTAACTTCTTTTATTTATAATACCGGACATTACAGTAATATTTTAAGTAAACAGTCCGTTGCCTCGTGATAGCTACACTCATATTCATGATATTTATATGTTTATGATAATAAATACTGAACTAGGAAGTTCACAAATAGTAATAAATTATAATGCATACGATTTAATTTAATATAAAAAAATATTTTATAAAACGTAAGATATCTTCAGAAAATTATTTATTACTTTATCATTTTTTTATCAATCGATAAAACATATTTGTACATATAGATGGACAGATGGATAAATAATATAATATTAATTTTTAACAGTGTACATTGATAATTTCATGTATAAAGTACATACAGAGAAGCTATGGTGTTAGAGTGTTAGTCGTGATTTTAAGTATTAGTTAAGGTTTTACTGAGAAGGCACAGTGAACAGGTATTAGAATTTAAAATTCTTCACGGACAATTTTACGTCAGTTGTGAATGGGCTCTCAATAAGTGAACATGTGTTAACTTTAAATATAGATATATACAGTGTGTTATCTTCTGATTGCGGCTACTTTATCTATCCGAATTTGTTATTTAATGTGAGTATATATTAATTTGTAGTCATTTTTATTGCATTATAATTTCGGCAACATTAAAAATTGTTTGTTATAAAAATTAAATAAATATGTACCTACTTATTTATCGAAAATTTATGAATGTATAAATAAATAAATATAATTTCAGGTAGTAATATTTATTTAAAATAGTTTAAATAAAACTATAATATATGACGTACAATTATAAATATAATATTTATATATACATAGTTTGTAACTTGTACAAGGTAAATGATTGTATATTAATTAATTGAATGGTGGGATTAAGAAGTAAAAGTAGAATTTCTATAAATCGAAGAAAATGTCTGTCCCTTTACTGCCTTTGAACCCTATATAACTCGAAGTAATTACGGTTTCTCTAAGACAGCGTTTCCCAAACTTTTCTTGCGACAGAACACTTCACAAATCCTGAAAATTTAACGGAATACCTTGGTCAGTGGCGTAGTAACGGGAGGGGGTTTTGGGGACGACCCCCCCCCCGCCGAAATATTCAGTGTTCTAAAAAAAACGTATGTTTTGAGAAAACATCAGTTCAAAATACCCTTTTAATGAGAGCCCCCATTTTTTATTACAGAATCGTGTTTTTGTGTAAAATTAACAACAATTTTTGAAATTAAATTTTACGGCTTCATTTTTCCAAGACACTGAATAAAATAATTAGATATTTTGGACTTTCAAAAACGTTTTATTTGAAAACCATCAATATTGTGTTTATGTATTATATATGTATATTTATTAAATATATTAGATACTTCCTCATTTATATGTATAAACTGATAATAATTGTTATTCTATGCAATATGTGATTATTTTTTATTCGTTCCGTTCACTAATTTTGTGCAATGTCAAAATATAGGGGTGTCCTCTTCGAAAAAGCATATAAGAACTAATCAACTATCTTTTATTTAAGTAAAGGGCAAGCTGGGTCAAAATGTGTATAGTATACGTTTTATCATAAAGTAGCGGCAAGTAAAATAAAGGAAAAATATGTTCATTTATAAAATGTCAATGTAATATTCGGTATACCGCTTCATACAAATTGTAGATAATATTTTTGTACAATTAAGGCAGTTGGGATGTAAATTTACACCAAATAGCAACAGGAAACAATAACCATTTGTTCTATACTTTATTATTTTTTTCTTTTGGGAAGCAGGTATAACCCTATAAACACTATAAAGGGTGGGTACGCGTCAACTCGGTGCATCCAACTCAGCGAAAAAAAATATTATTAGGAAATATTTTTTTAACTAAAATTTACCTGCAGGTTCACCCGTGTATAAAAATTTGTACTAATAATACGTTGTTTTTAATTCAAATCGAACAATAACCAGTAAAAAACATCTGCCAAGTAAATGCACAGTGCTTCCTCGTGTTAATATAAAGTACCTGGAATTAGCCAACCATTTAATTTTTATACAATTTTACTAAAAAATATTAAAAATATTAAAAATTAAAAATATATGAAAAAATATTTTTAATATTTTTTCATATATTTTTAATTTTTTGACAATTTCAATCCAAATCTAAATTTATGCAAATGTCAAAATGACATTTAAAACGTCAAAATGACATTTAATATATCCAAGCAAATATCAATTCAGAAAAATAAAACACGTATTTTTAAAATAAATTGAGATAAATCTTTGTAAGGGAATATTTTACAACAAACGTTGTAGACCCATATTATAGGAAATTTAATGCTCTACAAAAAATATTCTATAAAATTTTCATGTAACATGTGTCGTTCTTGAGATATCTTGAAAAAATTAATATTTTGGGGTGTCACCCCACCCAACCATCCGACCAAGATATAACAAACATTATAAAAATTGCTAATTTTACCAATTTATTTGTATTTTTTGGCAGAATTGCTGTTTCTAATATTTTTTATTTAAAAAATAAGTATTATTTTTTCCATTCTTACTTCATTCCCCCATTCCTCCCGTAGATAAAACTATTTTATACATAATACACGCGGGTGAAACCACGGGCAAATTCTAGATAAAAAATATATTTAATAATAATAATTATTATCGCCGAATTGACCGTCGTCGAGTTTGACCGTCGCTCGCGTCGCCGAGTTGACCATCGTCGAGTTAGATGCACCTGTCCAGATAAAAAGTTCATGGCCGCAGTTAAGAAAAATATATTTAAATTTATAATTTAAATTTAAATATATATATATTTTTTAATTGTATTTTAATTATTCAAGTAACATTAGCTTAAAATGGATATATAGATAAATGGATAAAATGGATATTTATTTTTATGATTATTAGTTTTATTAGTAACATCCAAACATTATGTGTAGAGGCCTCTATACACCACCCAATCTGCCGGGCCGATTTGTAGGGAGGTAGAGTAGGAGTAAATCGGGTACTGTTAGATATAGTAAGTAGGATCCTGCAGATTGGATGTCAAATTGGGTGGTTTATAAAGGCTTTAATTATTCTCATTTATTCATAGATTAAAAAAAGGAATAAAATTGATATAGGTATTTAAAACTGTGCATCACGTCACGTTTGTTCAGACCCCCTCCTCCTTTTTTGCGAACGAATTTAATGAATGACTCCGAAGGAAAATTAGAGAAGTGCGTAAAGTCCCGATGTAAAGAGGAGAGGGTACTAACAATAGATAGTTCAAAAAAAAATATTGAAAAACAATTTTTTTATAAAGTTATCAGACTTTTTTTCTTTTTAATATTTCGTTCCGAAATTGGAAAAAAGGAACACTTATGAAATAAATTCGATTTTGGCACGGAACACAAATATAAAAAACACTAATAACATAAATTTAAGATTAAGATGCATTTATTTAACAAGTTAATTAAATATTGATCAAGTTGATAACACAGACCTCTTTCGGCTCGTATGATTAATTGTTGACAATTAAAACTAGTTCGTACGCAGATGTGAGGATAGAAACGCATTAATTAATCTGTTTGTCAGTAAATTCGTTCGTCATGATTTTGTATCAGTTGTCATGGAGGGTCAATTAAACAATCTGTATTTTTGATATGAAAACATGAATAGACTGATGATTATTTGGGTCATAATTTACAAGATGCAATATTTGTTTTTCAAAGATTAAAATCAGAATAATGTGCGAAGAGAGTGTAGAATATTAAATAATTCTTGTTCTGATGAGGGAAAAAATTATACTATCAATTCTACATTTATTCTTGATATTTTTTATCAGGCCTCGAGAGAGTTTTGCAGATTAATAGATTTTGTAATATTGTGGTGATGAATGACTAGCTATGCCTGCAGTTTCGCTCGCGTGGACTACGGAATTATTGTTTAGGATATAAGACCGACGATGAAATCATTTATTTCGATAAGGATTATTGTTTTGAAGGTCATTAATCCTCGTAAATAGAACCTAAACATTTTAAATTTTCTTTGTAACATAATAGCAATAATTGCGGCTTAAATATAAAAGTTAGATATATGGTATAGCGGAGTTTATTTTAGATCTTTTGATTCTACATAATTCTTTACTATATTATTTTGTTCAATATTTAACAGTTAGGCAGCGTTTTTTCCGACTTGATTTACTATTATCGTCACTACTTATTCCTTATGTTACCTAATGTAACAAAATATATACTATAACCTGGGCAAAGAATATATCTATGAATTAAAAAAACAAAACAAAAACACGTAAATCGGAAAAGTGTTTCTCAATTTTTAAGCGCACTAACGGACAGACTGATAGACGTCGCGTTTTATAATATATATAGATACATACATAGACACACTAAAATGAATCCCCTCCAGCAAATTCATCCGTTTGGGTTGATAAATATTTTTTTAAACAATTACAAAAATAAAAATAAGAAACCAGGCAATCTTTTATTAAATTAAACTAAGGTCTAAATTGTCTCACAAAATATAGATAGTAATAGCAAAAATAATATACAATGTATTTTAATATTGTATTGTAGTAAGACTTAATGTAAATATAATAAAATCATAATATGAGATATATTTTATGAAATTAAGCCTTTTCTCTAATCTTGTCGATATCGTTTAATTTACTTAATTGCACAAATAGTGTTGAAAAAAAAAACACTCACAGTTGCACAAAGCAACTGTACATATTTGTGCAGCATTATCTTTATTTCCACTTATAAATTTAAATTAAGTAATTATTAAATAAAATATACATGAATTTAAATAAAAATAAAATCTTACGGATACATACATATGTATTGTATGCAAAAATGCACATATATATAGATATATGTACATACATTGTACATATATTAAACTTTGTGTCTCACCGAGAGTATCGCTTTAAAAGATTCTCAAAAATGAGTAATAAAAATTACTATTTGATATTTAGTACAGTCAAAGCATCGTAAAAAATATGGCAACCGTGCATTTTGGGTAGGCAGCGATTTTTTAAGAGGGTTTCGTCGGTTTTGAGTCTAATACAGATTGTGAGTTTTCAGGACTGTGAACGATGCCTTTTTGGCGCAATTGTGAAAATAAGGGTGTAATTAGTTTATCTCGTAACTGTGAGTGTGACAAAAATTTTGTAAAAGGTATTATTGTAAATATAGTAATTCTCTGTAACTGTTATTAGTGACTTCTTGCGATTTTTAATGCATTATTTCAAAAATTACCCCTTCCCTCCCCCTAGTCTGCCCTTAAGGATACACCCGGGGGTACGCCGGTAACACTTAATTCTCAAAAGCGGTACGTGCGGGATTTTAACATTAGTAAACACTGCTAGCACATATAAAAAATTGATACCCATAATTATTTAATTTGTGCCATTTTAAAATATGAAATCAATGATGTAATAAAATTTGAAATCTAACATATACTTTGAAAGATATAAGTGAAAAACTGTAAAAATATTTGTTAATATACATACTTGTTGAAATAATCAATCCATATATAGCAATCTTTTTTTTCATGTTGTAAAATGCATTATTTTGTGTTTATTTAAACATTGTGGGCAAACGTTTATACTTACAACTTCATATCAAGAGATTCAATTTGCAAAGAATAAAATCACCTATAAAATGCATTATATTGTTTTATTCTACGTTGGATAGTTTTTAAAATACGTAATACCAAAAAATTACAAAAAAAATCTCTTGATGTAGCTCATATAGTGAAAACCATTTTTGAACCCATAAATAATTTCCCTATAGTATCTAGTTAAACAGTGAATTTTTTGAAATTTTTTATTAATCGTTAAATACCAATATTCCGTTTTACAGCTGATCGGGTCATAAAGCGATATTTATCAAAAATTACATTTTAGTCATGAGATTTTCGACGACCATCACTCAAAAACTATTAACTTTAGAGACATGAACTTTATTATTTTTTATAGGAAATTTCATTCTCTATCAAATGAGTCCTGTTCAGTTTTGCTCTAGCTCACATCGTTTTCGCTGGATCGATGATTTAAACATAAGCGGTGGTCAAGTTTTTTTGTTTTTATTTTGTATATTTCTCGATTTCCCAGGGGTCCACAACCTTGCAAATTTAATATTTTTTTAAGGACTTCATTAGTCATTGATCGGCACTAAAATTATTCAGCCGAATATTTATTCCATTTGAATATTTAATTTGATTAGACTATTACTTGGCTCTCTATCTATCTATCGTCGAAATCAAAAATATGGGTAGTAATGTTGGCGTGGAATGCCACATATACCTTCCTAAAACATTACCTACCTATTCGTATTCAATCTGTTATCTTTAATCTCTTATTAGAGTTAATTATTAACATATGGATTCTAACCTAATGATAAACACAAGTCGTTGAATACCTATATTTATTTAAGAACTGGTTCTGGATCCATTTGTACTTTCGAGTCCATTTAATCGACCTGAGTTGTTATTTCCGACAAAATATCTGATAAGATTTCAATAACTTATATAAAATAAGTTATTTTATTTTAAAAACTTATCAGTTGAAATTTTATGTATGTTTGTTTAAAAGTTAATTCAACCAATTTTATTTGATTGTCTTCTGAAACCATTTCGTGAGTTGAAATTATTGTTGAGAATGTTTTTAAAATAATGGATTTTTGGTATCACGAAGTTTAGTAAACATATTATTATTGATTTTTCTATTTGCTGTTTTATTTTATTCGAAATTATAAACATGAGATTTGACAGGGGCATGTAATATACATAACTAGTAATATTAATTGTAAAAACATTTAATACTTATGCTCTAATTATTTGCAGATACAATAATGGCAGCAGAAAATGAAAGTACGAAAAATAATGAAAAACAACAGACTCCAACATATCTGCAGGTATGACGAAACCTTTATTATAATATATATAATAATATATGCAAATTATAAATCCTTCCTTATACATTTATGTATATAGGTTTATTAATTTTCCAATGTTCACGAAAATTAATATTTTCCCGCAATTCGTGTCCTGGGGCTTTAGAAAAACCATTTATTTCGGATACGGTTTTGGCTTCAGGGGTCGGAATAATTTCAGATAAGGTACTGGCACCAGTCTTGGATAATACCCCAATGTTGGACATTTGTTTTATGAAATGTAATAAATTAGAAATATTAGTTGATATTTGATTACTGACATTACTGAATCATAATGTATAGACACTTAACTGTAAAACAGCTTCATTTGATGACAATCGACGAGTGGGTGTCAAATGGCGAACATTTAAATTAATTATTACTGTAATCTATGCATTGTTTCAACTTTTATAATTCTTTATTTTATAACTTTTAGTGTCGTAGTACTAATCATTTTGTAATCATTGGGTGCCCATTACTGGGTTTACTTTGTCCATTACCGGAGAAAAAACATAAACATAATAACAGGCTACATTTAAAAAAACAAACTATATTTGCGGAATTTGGTAATTTAATTGATTTAATAAAGAGATACGTGTTTTATTAGTTAACATGAGCTCATGAAAATTACAAAAAAGAAGCCCACCAATCCTAAAAAAAAGTATACATTGCACTTAAAGCGGCCAAGACTGGAGCCAGTACATTATCTGATAGTTTCGGTTTGCTCGTATAATTTAGTTTCAAGTAATTAATAATCATGTTTTATTATAGGTTTATTTAGCAATAATCGCTAATATAACAATACTTGCACCTGGTATGAATGTTGGATATTCAGCTATAGCTCTACCAACTCTCACAGATCCAAACAATCCAGTCAAATTAGATCCAAATCAGGCATCATGGTTTGGTAAGTAGATACTATATAATAATAGCGACGCTCGTTTTAATTTTCCTGCAAAAATGAACAAGCTTTTATCGAAAAATAAGAAGTTTTAAATATTTAATAATAATATAATTTATGAAGATAAATGTTAGTTTTCGCGGTGAAATATTAAATATGCAACTTTAAGCGGCGAAATAGCATATCTACGATCTACATGCTATCTAGTTTTTGCGATTAGAATTAAAAAAGAGCTAGTTTCTTGGAAATGTTAGTTTAAGTAAAAGAAATATAACGTGCTAGTTTTCGTGTTACTTGGAGATATAAATTTAATCTGTAATAAACCTTTTAAACATTGTTTTAACTTATCGCTATTTATTTGGTCAATTATTAAAAAACGCGGTACCCATCGCGCGGAAAGCTTTTTAATATGTAAACATTTATGAAGGATATGACCTCATTCTTTGAGATGCTTATGGTGTTAGCTAGCTCACTCACATTCACTTTGCGGTTATTCAACACAATTTAAAGAATTTTTCGACTGTTTTCTAGAGTAACTGCCTCATTTGACCTTCATGAACGTGTTGCATCATTTGTGTTTATACGGTCAAGACGAAGTTCAGCAAACCAATGTTTTATGGTTGAATTAGTTAGGGCAGATATGCCGTAACACTTATCAAGCCATTTCTTTGTTTGGACTGTATTTTTCCCCATCAAAAGACGATGTTTAATCAAAACACAAAATTCACTTTTTTCTATGATTAAAAAAATAACAAAAGTAGCGCCACTTTGAAGACTGTAACTTGAATGTACATGAAATGTCATGAATTTTGACAGTATTCTAGTATGGGAAGCATATAAATTTTTTATTTTTGTTTTCATCTGTATGTCAGGCCAAAGATTTTTCAGCCCATGTAGTATTGATATATTTGGTTTTCGGAACACGCAAGTAAAATATCTTTCTCCTCTGTTATGAACCATTTGAATTATAATAAATTTTTTTTTTAAATTCGTTTTTACAAAAAAATGAATAGAACATAAATTATAGATATAGATATTACCTACATTTTTTAACTTGACCATTTTTCTCTATTTCGCACTGTTTCAGAGTAATTCGAAAAATAAAAAAATCGACGTAGGTAAACATCCGTATCCGGTTGAAAGATCGTTTTCAAAAATAGGATGTTTTCTTCCCAGCCAAAAATTAATCTTAAATATAAAATATCACCCTTCTACGATTTGTCGTATTTGAGTTACAGCGCTTACAGACAGACAGACAGACGGACACACAGACATCATGGCGAAAATAGTCAGAATGGATTCAGGGAAGGTCAAAATAGATAATTCCGTCAAAATCCGGAGTTCGAAAAAAATCGGCTTCACTATACTTACTTATACTAATGTATATTTCATATACATGGTATAAGAAAGTAAAAATTGCACTGATATAAGTGTATAATGTTTGAAAACACATAAAAAAGTGACCTTTGTATAAGATCTCTAAATTAAAGCATTAAAAAAAACTTCCTGGTCCATCGAAACTGAGACACTCTGATGTATCATGAACAAAAAACATTTTTATATCGTATAGTTTTTTTTTAATTTACATATTTTATTCATTTTAAATACCTGAACAAACACGCCACGTGAAAGTATTTTAGGCTTGATAACCGATGATGCAACTCATTAACATTAACTAGTTTTTAGGTTTCCGTAGAAAACTAGGAAACCTTATAGTTTCGCCATGTCTGTCCTCTAAAATTTTAAGCCGATTAAGATGATATTTGGTATACGGACGAAGACTGATAACACAAAAACAGAAAAGATTTTTGAAAAAAAAATTGTTTTTGGACCCCCTTTCCATAGACTGAAAAGTGAACTCACATTTTTTTTCCATTACCCCATTGAGTGGGATGTCATTAGATAGGTCTCCTAAAATGCAATAAAAAATGCTATAGCATATTTTGATTTTAACCCTTCAGTCACGACATATTTGCCTTCAAAGTCGTGATCAGAGCGTCCCCCCCTTTAATTTCTAAACTATCTATTCAAAAAATCTGAAAAAATTCGAGAATATAGCTTTTAATTAGTACTTCCACTGAAAATTATAACGAACACTGTCAAATCTATTTTGGACCCCCTCTCATAGACTGAAAATTGTACTGAAATTTTTTTTCACTTACCCCATTGAGTGGGATATCTTTAGATAGATCTCCTAAAATGCAACAAAAAATGTCATATGACCTTTTGATTTTAACCCTTTAGTCACGATATATTTGTATTTAAATGTCGTTATCAGAGCGTCCCCTTCATCCCTTCTACTTTCTAAACTATCGATGAAAAAAATCTAAAATAAATCCAGAATGTAGCTTTTAGTTAGTACTTTCAATGAAAATTATAATGAACACTGTAGCTAGAATAGTTTATCAAAACTTAATTAAAACTCTTGTTTATAAATCGTGATGACTACAGAAACCTATCATGTGCGTGCCCAACACTTGGCCGTTTTATTTTGTAATAAAATGTATTTTATTTTACAGCAAGCATAGCATCGATTGCAACACCATTGGGATGTTTGATATCTGGACCATTCTTGGATCGTATGGGACGCAAATGGGGTCTGTACGTAACGAACGTTGTCATGTTCCTTGGATGGATTATAATAGCGACTGCAGATTCATCGAATGCTTCATCGATGTACACTACGCTGCTTATTGGACGCTTTGTTGCAGGTAATTGACAAGTTTGTGTGTTGGCCCTTTGGGCAGTATAGCCGTAACGGTACGGCGAAAGTCTATAGATCCAATTAAAGTACCGCAGAACGGGTATAGCCATACAACTTCGCGCGGTTTTTTTCTCTATTGCTTCCTCGCAATATCGAAGATACGAGAAGCTTTGTGATCGTTTTAGATTGAGACCGAAAAATTGTTCTTCGATTTCAAAATTTTAAATTGATCTTTCCGTTTCAGGTCAAGACAAACACTTTTCGTTCCGTGTCTGTATGTCTGTCTGTGTGTGTGTGTCTGTCCTCTGAATCCTTGTCACACGCACAACTCATGAACCAGTGAACCGATATAGTGAAACTTGGTTGGTTGGTTGGGTCTGGCTTGAGGACGGTACCATTTAAAAATCATCAAAATCGTGTGTAAGGGGGAGGGGTTACGTCTCAAATTATTTATTTTTTCAATATATCTCAAGAACGACATGTTACGTGAAAATTTTATAGAATCTTTTTTGTAGAGTAATGTAGAGCATTCAATTTTTTTAAATTGATATTTACTTTGACATATTAAATGTCATTTTGACGTTTGCATAAATTTTGATTTAGATTTAAATTGTCAAAAAATTAAAAATATACGAAAAAATAATCAGGTGCGTCTTAAGAAAAATTTCGAACTTATATTTTTTTAGTAAAATTGTATAAAAATTAAATGGTTAACCAATGGCAGGCAATTTATCTGAACACTTTATCGGTTTTTATTTAAATTGTTCAATAATTAATTACCTTTGGTGAATTTAGGAAGCATTGTGCATTTGCTTGGCAGATTTTTTTTACATACAATTAATTTTATTAATGATGTTTGTAAGTTATTTAAAAATATGTTATTAATATTTACCGGAGGAAAAAATACGTAAATTTACTCCCTGACAGTATATGTTGTAAATTAACTCATTACTCAAAGGGTTAAGGTGCTTTTTCATATTGGCATTCAATTTGAGCGCCAAATCCGAATTTTGATTTTTAGATTCGTTAAAAAAAGAGTGTCAACGCCTGTTTGACGTTAAAGCTTAACGTATATCCGGATTTTATAGTTTTTATTGTCTATTTTTTTTTCAAACAAGAGCAAATATTGTTTAAAATAAAGAATTTATTGTTTTTGCCCAACATTTTTTTTTTAAAGAGAAACATTTATTTAGTCGGATTAAGATTATATTTTAATATTAACAAAATATTGTTTTCGATGTACATAAAACAAGGATTGTCTTGACCCAATGCATTTTTTTACTAGGCCTCCTGAATGCCCGAGACTTGAGGCAACTGTCTTATCTGCTGCCTATACGTTTATAAAACAGTGATTTTTGATAAGTTACCATAGGTTTCGAACGATTCAGTCGAATGTATGTATATGTATATTAATATAAAAAAATATGTCGTGTTTTATAAAAAATCTATCGAGCAGAACATTTTAAATTAGGGTCTAAACATGAAAAAAAACTACATCTGTTTCGTGGTATTTCGTTGATTGTTCGCAATTATCTCGATAATGACACTTTTTAGAGGAAATTGTACTTCTTTATAGTCGTCCTGTGATTACTTTCGCTAGAGTTGCTTTTGTACGTATGTATGTTTTATCATGTAGACAAAAAAGTCTCCTATTTGGTGACATTGTACTTTGGAACTAAAGATCATTAAAATTTCGAAAAGTCGCAAAACAGAAGATATTATATGTTTTTTTATCCATTATATATCTATTTATGTAACATCCAAATCATTATAATGATATTAAAAATAAATGATTTCTTTCATGTATGTATATACCAGGGCTTCGAACCGTTATTTTTTTCGTTTCGGTTTTCGTTCCGGTTCGAGTAAAAACATATATTTCGGTTCAGTTCCGGTTTTCGTTCTGCAAAAAATAACGGTTTTTTCGGTTTTTGGTTCAGCTCCGAGTGATTAATTAAAAAAAAATTATTTGAATTAAAAAAAATGTTTGTACCATAATTTAGAATATTTTATGGTACTTGTATGATAGTCCGATCGACAATTGAAGTTGGAAATAAGATCATGTTAATACGAGTATTTTAACATGTACTGAACCGTTAAAACCGATATTTTTATTTCGGTTCTGTTCCGATTTTCGTTCCGGCAAAAAATAACGGTTTTTCCGGTTTTCGGTTCAGTTCCGGTTCGAAGCCCTGGTATATACAAATCTGATTTAACATATTTCGTAGTGCATCAGTTATATGCAGACTGATTTACAACAGGATATTATTTTAAGCAAAAAACTGATATGAACATGTATCCGGAAATTCTTCATGAGGAAGTTATAGCCTCTCTTTTCGTCCAAAGATTATTAATTTTAATTTATTTAATATCATTAATACATTGTGATAAAGTTAAAAATTTGATAATCGGTTTAGTATTATATTAGGCAGTATTATCTATTTTTAGTATCGATCAATAATTATTTAGCACAGTGGCGTATAGGGTAAAAATAAAGAATAAAAAAAACACAAAATACAAACTGAATGGCTCGGTTACCCCATGGGCTGAATTATTATTCTTTAATACTAATACTAAACCGATTATCAAATAATACATAATAATAATAATAATACTTATGGGTTCTGTAGATATTAAATTAAATAAACTCATTTTTTAGGGGGCTGTAGCTCCCTCAAGAAGAAGAATTTCCGGATGCATATTTACATGAAGTTTTTTGCTTAAAATAACACCCTTGATCTATTGTTACACATAATACAACTAAACTACAAAATACTCGAAGGAGATGCCTCTCTTTTTAAAATATAGATAAGTTTTGCTGTTATTTCTATATAAGATAGACATACCTATGTCACAATAATGTTAAACATGTTACGTATTTATTAACATTGCAATTATCGATGTTATAATATATCATGTATATGAGTCATTGAAAGATGCAATGTTTATAATTGACATAAATTCAAATGGAAATTTTACTGATTTAACTTGTTTATATGAAGTAGTAGTTTATTATACACACTAATATTATAAATTCAAAAGTGTATCTATCTGTCTGTTTGTTACTTTTTTACGGCTAAACCGCTGAACCGATGTTGATGAAATTTGACAAGGAGATAGCTACTTTGTATCCCGAAAATTTATTAGATAAATAAATGGGTTCGTGACATTTGTACGCGCACTAGGTTATACTTTTTTGGCGTAGAAATCTGTATTACCTAACTTAAATTCCACGTGAACGAAGTCGCGGGTAACAGTTAGTATTTTATATATATTTTATATAAATACAATTTAAAAAAAATCGAATGAATATAGGTTCTTTCGGTGTTGTCAAAATTACATTTTTGAAGATATATACTAACATTACTAAGAACTTTATTCTAATAATTTTGTTGTCCTTATCATGTTGTGTAATCTGAACAAACTGAAGTCATTTACCTTATTTCTAATATAGATAAGGTCTTCATTTGTATTGTTCCCTCGCCAAGTCTAAATGATAAAAGGAAGCTTTGTAACTTCAGAAACAATTGTGCCCGATTTCAAAATTTCATAACAAACACTTTTCTTTCTCTACCTTTCTATTAAATCCTTGTCATAAGCAGAACTCATTAACCACTGAACGAATTTTAATGAAATATGCTAGTAGATGGTCCATATAAAATAATTAAAATCAGGTAGAACGATACATTTTACGTGAATATTGCATGAAATCTTTTTATAGGGTATCTATGTACCAGTACCTATTATATTTTCTATACAAAGTTATAAAAACTTTTGTAGTTTCTTTAAAAATGATCTCCGCTTGCATAATTTAGCCTGATTAACATTGCTTTCTTTATGAAGATTTTTTTTTTGTTCTGAATGTATATAATATGTTTTACTTTCCTTTGGTAGCAGTTGAGATGAACAGAGTTTACGGACATTTTTTAATTTTAATTTATATTTCAGGTTTGGGTACAGGTTTGGCGAGTATACCTGCTACTGTATATGTTAGTGAAATATCATCCCCTAAAATGCGAGGGATGTTAGCCACATGGACAACGGTCGCTTTTGCTTTAGGAGTACTTTTCATTTACATTTTAGGATTCGTATTCCAAGTGAGTAATATTTTAAAGTTGACAAAATCTAGAACTTTTGATTAGCATTTAAACCATAGAGATAATATAACATAGAGAAAGTGAGGCAGCCGAAAACGATAACTGTCGGTAGAAAGAGGAAGAAGAAATTGTGGACCTCTATCTATCTTTGTCAAACAATACATGTTTCCATAGAGATGACGGTACATATAACAATTTGATTATCTATGTGCTTACATCTGACCATAGAATATACACCTGACATTCTTTGTACGACTTAATTTGTAGTAAAATTCTAGTTTTTTAGTGTTTTTTTTATTAATTATTAAAAATAAATTTACTAATTTATTTATTGTAAATATTTAGTATGTACATAATATATACAAAATAACTTGACAGTTCTTTAAATGCGCCAGAAGAAGACTTATGAATGCGTCAAAAGACAAAGACACAAGTACACGAAATGTCGCTTTCTCTTATTATTTATGATTGGTGTCCACTTACATAAAATGCATGGCTCACCTTTTCTATATTATATTATCTCTATGATTTAAACTGAATTTGTAATTAATTAATTTTCTGATATCAAAATTTAAATTTCAGGATGACTGGAAGTTATCGGCAATAATTTCATCTATAATACCAGTTATTGGACTTGTACTAGCTATCTTCTTAATACCAGAATCTCCAGTATGGTTACAAAGAAAAGGACGATTAGAAGAAGCAGAGAATTCCAGACGCCGTTTAAAACAATCACAATATAAAATCGTATCCGTACAAGTAGTGAACGATGACGAAATACAAAAATCACCAGAAGTTAAAGGAAAAATAAATGTTCAAAACGGACTAGTCTACAAAGATACCTGCGAGCCAATGAATTCAGATGAAATAAATGCCAAACTAACATTGAAAGAAAAACTTATAGAAGAGTTAAAATATTTCACAAAACCAGAATGTGCAAAACCTTTACTGATCATGTCAATTTTCTTCTTTTTCCAACAGTTCTCTGGAACAATAATGATTGTGTTTTATGCTGTAGATATTATAATAGAAGCAGGAGTAACATTTGATCCATATTTAATGGCGGTTATGATTGGGATTATCCGTACGATTGCTTCAATAATGATAGGTCACATTTCTAAACGATATGGTAGAAGACCTCCAAGTATTGTTTCTGGCGCTGGAATGGCAATATGTATGGTGATGTTAGCTGAGTATGTTTACTTAATAGCACCGAAAAATCCATCTCAAATATCCTTAATGGAATTGCAATTAAATGCAACAATGGCACCTACAACTGAAACATACTTTGATAACAATGGTACATTAACAAATATGTCATTTGTTCCACAAGTTATGTTGGAATCTACTCCGAATACATTGAAATGGATTCCAGTTGTTCTGTTATTGTGTTATTTTTTCGTGTCAACTATAGGGTTTTTATCGATTCCATTTGCAATGATTGGTGAAATATATCCGACACAAGTGAGAGGGTTGTTCAGTGGATTGA
Source organism: Sialis fuliginosa (assembly GCA_961205875.1). Taxonomy (NCBI): domain Eukaryota; kingdom Metazoa; phylum Arthropoda; class Insecta; order Megaloptera; family Sialidae; genus Sialis; species Sialis fuliginosa. Next base: position 12,293,191 of record OY540809.1, on the reverse strand, counting down.
CAAGTTGTATCGGGTACTCGTTTGCTTTTATAATAATTAAACTCTACCCTGCGATGCTGAGATCCATGGGTCGGGCGGGTTTGTTTTTATTTTATGGTGCGGTGGCTTTGGTGGGAGCTATTTTTGTTTACTTTTTCTTACCAGAGACAAAGGGTAAAACTTTACTAGAAATTGAAGATTACTTTAGGAATAAAATTGATGAAACATCTTCTGATGATAATGGGGATGAAACAGAAATTGAAGAAAAGGAGGGAATGTTAGAGCGAAATAAAAAAGTTCTAATAGTTTAATATATTTTTTTAATGTTTAATAAATAAAGAAGACTGGATAGACGAGGCGCTAGAAGGAAGTGAGTGGAAATAATATGATAACCGGCAACTATGTTCAGATTCGTATACCTGAGACCTTAAAAATGCAAGGTGTCAGTCGGTACCTTGATCCGATATTTTTTAAATCGCGAAAAGGCCATACAAAAAAAATTTTTTTTTGAAATAAAAAATTTGTTGTATTATCTTTAGGCCTTTTCACATAAAAAAGTCCTTATATTCACTGTAACTCTACTCCTTTATTTGTTATAAATTTTTTAAAGTCCATAAAAATTTTGAATTTGGGTATTTTTAATCTTAACAATATAATTAATGTTGTCTTTCCATTGAAACACTGATCAATAATTTTAATAAATTCAGACACTCATTACTCGTTGAAATACGAATCTGATGAAAAATATGTATATAACCTTTTTGGTAGAGAATTTAATTATCTTTAATTTTGTAAATAACTATTTTATCCATATGGGAGTGTGGGAGGGTTAGTGAGAGGGTAATATGAACTCGCACTTAATTGTTAATTTATATAAAAATTAATTAATTAAAATAAAGGTGGTTGCCAGTAAGAATTTTGAAATCGAAGTAACTATATTGTAAACATTCATTTGAACATTATTAAAAAAATATATTAAGTATGATAACATTAGTTTTAAAGTATACATTTGCATGATTGAAAATACCTAAATTCAAGGTTTTATGAGCTTTTAAAAAATGTATAACAAATAAAGGACTATAGTTACAGTTATGAGTGAAAGGACCTTTTTTATGTGAAATAGTCTAAAGATGATGCAAAAAAAAATTTATTTAAAAAAAAAATGCACCAAGGTACTGGCACCATAACTTTTTAAGTTATTTAAGGTCTCAGGTATACGAATCTGATCATAGTTGCCGTAGTCATATTATTTCCACTCACTTCCTTCTATCGCCTGCACTAGGATATTTAAAATATTTTTTATGAGAAGACTGTGAGTTATGAATTATATAAAAATATAAATTCTGTGTGCAATAAGGTTTTTTTTTGTGAAACATTCTGCAATATATTTCTAAGACATTATTTTTATATAGAACATTCCAAAGTTTTTTTGGGTCATATTTAATCGATCTGTCTTCCAATCATAACTTAGATTTATTTATTGAATCATATACGTAATTAAATCTTTTATATTTATAATCAGTATTAATTTTAAAAATTCTAATCTATTGCATAATATTTATGCTTTAAGGATTTCAATTATTTACATTTTAAATCATGAGTAATACACATGATGCATCATTCCGGAATTATTAGTATATTTGTGGATAATATATTAATTAAATAATAATAATTTATGTTATCAGTTACATGCTGAGACACAGAAATATTGTCATTGTTCAAATTCCACTTAACTTGACAAGAGATAATATACATATTATCTGCATTTTTGATGATAATGTCTTAATTGACTATAAGTAGGTATACAATTAAAATTTCGTTTTATTATCATAAGAGTACATTGATCAAAATAATAGTTAGGAGAAAAGAAGGAATACAAAGAAGTAAAAGAGAATAGATATTACAGAGCTTGTTTTAAAACTCAATAATATAATTAAATAAAATTTTATTCTTATTAATTGTAAGTACCAGTGGCGTAACCAATATTTTTTTATCGGAGGCTATTGATATTTTACATATAATTATCTAGTATAACCGTTTGGTCTCTTACTGGTTACAAATTACAACACCGCTGGTTACGCCACTAGTAAGCACATCTTATTGTTAGTCATCTTACAATTACTTAGTTTTAAATCTGGGCTTATATACAGATTTTCATAAAATTGGTGGTTAATGTTTCAAATAATCATTTTTATTTCTAAAAATATATATATCTGAATACAGGATATTCAATATATTTATTTATTATTTCATATTTAATAGACCAGTTTATATTTAATCATCATTTCTATTAATTACCATATTTCGTAGTTTTACTAAAGCTTTTTAAATAATTTTGAATAAACATTATATCGATTATTTATGTATATATTTAATTTTTACTTTTTAAGTGCCATATTCATGTGCCATATAGTTTTAAGTTTATATTTTTAAATGAAAAATCACTTTATTCATTTAGTATTAGATATTTAATGTAATTTTTTTTATAAATAAAAAATTGTTAATAATATGCGTTTCTTTACATGCATATATCATATTACAATGATTGCCAAATTATAGTACATTTCAGGAAGAAGAAAAAATGTTTTATAATTTTTGTATTGGGTGGATTTTTAAATATTAGTAAAAATTAGTTAGGGCATAATTTTTTACTCATGGAGAATTTCCAAACACATGTTCAAATGAACTTGATAATATAGGTAGTAATAAAGTTTAAAATTATCGAACTAACCAAATAATATAAAAACAAGCCGTGGGTTCGACCCTTGAGGTTCACACAACCAACTTCCCAACACGACTATAAATACTTGAATAGGTACTGATTATTTATTGTTTCCGTATATTTTTTAATATGTATATAAAATTTTTTTTATGGAATTTGTCAGAAATAAAACTCACCTTTTTATTATGAATATTATAGAATATTATTCCTAATCTCAATAATGTAATACACATTTTTAGATATAATTTGACAATTTGAATTTAATTGCGTTTGTTTCCAAGGCAACATCAATTAGTAAACGTATTTATTAGTATTTAAAATTCAAATTTTGAGGGTGGTTTTCACCCCTTCAAAAAAATACTGAAATACATTTTTTATTATTTGTATTGTAGAATATTTATTCATGCTAAGTTTCAAGTAAAGCCGACCAAAAAAATTTTTTTTACCCACACTAAATTTTACACCTCTTTTTTTCCCGTAGGGGTTGAATTTCGAAATGTCCTTTCTTCCAGATCATATTCACGTCAAGGCGCTTCGATTGGCACCCCAACGAAGTCAATGGCATTTTTTATTTGTGAGATTTCGTGCATGTACGTACATACATGGGCGCCGGCAGGATTTCTGCTAGGGGGGTGCATTTAGATATATAAGATGAAAATATTTACGAAAAAAATTTTTTTTTATGAAAGTTAACATGAGTAAAAAAAAAAAGGTCTTCAGTATTTAAAAATATATAATTCAAGATTGAGACGACTAAAAAAAAAAAAGGTCCTCAGTTTAATATTTTTACATTTATATCTTTTTATACACGAAGTAAATTTCTTTCCATTTTGCCAGGGGGGTGCAAATGTATAAAATTTTAAAATTACAATTGTATTTCTTAATTATTTCATTTGCCAGGGGGGTGCAAGTTCACCTCCTTGCACCCCCCTCCCGGCGCCCATGCGTACATACATACACACACATATGTAGATCTTTCTGAAAATATTGTAAATATATTATAGTGACCTTGAAACATAAAAATATATTGAAATTTTTTATTTTGATTTTCGGATCGATTACAATAACTTCCTGTTGGGAAGTTAATAATCATTTTTTTTCTAGAGACAAATTTTTCCGATATTCCCCAATTTTGCAACCGAATTTTAATAAAGTGCCAATCTTAATATTTTAAATTGCATTGCTGCCATCTATGGGAGAAAAAAAACATATCAACTTTATATCACATATATGTACCACTTTTTCGCTGTTGTGACAATTAAGAAAAGTAACTTTATATTTAAAGTACTTACCTAAAATAAATACTCTAATTTAGTTCAAATAATTTGATTTAACATTAGTAGCTTATGATGTCAACGTACTTAAATAGCACATGATTAACGTGCAAAAAATAAGCCCTTGGTTTTTTTATGAATTATGTTAAGAAACCGGTTCTTTGTAATTGTGTTTTCTGCAAGTATATTAGAGTTGACTTTTCTTTTACATCAAATCGTTTGCACTTGAATGCACTCGTATTTACTAATATTCTCGCTATTATCTTGATTAAAATTAAGAATATTGCTTATAAATTAACAAAAAATTAAAAACATTATAAATACATCAACTGTCAGTGCAAAAAAGATGTTTTATTTTCTAAAAATAATAATATAAATCATGGTAAGTATTTTAATATATCTAAAATAAATATAATAACTAACACAATTGCCATAGCCGGTAAAATAAAGGGCTTTTCACGTTTCATATTTCCTGTGGCTCAATATTAACATGATTATAAAAAAAATTACTCATTTTAATTAGCAATGAAGGATTAGTTAAATTTGGAATGTTTTATTAACAACATTATAAATTATAAATATATCAACATAATACAAGTCTTGAGGCTTCCGCGGTGGTCTTGATATAGATCTTGGCTTCTGGGTGTAAGCCGCGTCAGTTTGGTCGTGTTATCGGCCGATAACACGACCAAACTGACGCGGCTTACACCTAGAAGCCAAGATCTATATCAACATAATAATATGTTTAATTTTCTAAAAAAAAAATATATAAATCAGAAAACTCATGGTAGGTATTTTAAAATATACAGGTTGTCCAAGATAAGTATGAAATGCATAGGGATTTCTTAACCGGTTAGAGATACAGATTCGGTTAAATGCTTCGAGCATATACCTCCTAGAGGCAGCCTTTCCGTCCGCCGTGCGAGAGAGAAAGCGCGAATAAGTCTACAACCTTTCTCTTTCGCTCGCCGAATTCAGCACGCGGAGCGAGAGAGAAAGAATGTAACTTATTCGCGCTTTCTCTCTCGTACGCTTGTTTTGCACGGCCGAGCGGCAAGGCTGCCTCTAGTAGGTATATGCTCGAAGATTAAATGAGATAGATTGTTTGTAAAGAAAAAAATATTAAAATCTATGTGGTTTAGGCAGTATTAGTATACCCAAAAATTTGAAAATTTGGAATTTTTTTAAATAGCTATAACTTTTTTGTCAAAGTAGATAGGTACTTTTTGTTTGCGGTTTCTTAAATAACTTTTTGTGTAGAATTGATTGGTGTATTTAGAATTTTTATATAACTTTTAATTTCCGAGTTACAAGCCCTAACTTTAGTTTTTATTATGAGCCACTAAGTTGGCTATAGCATATTTGAACGTGTTTCTTACTCAACTTCATATTTATTTTCGAAAATAAGTCGAAGTACCAAATACTAGTGATATTCATAAAGTATTTATTACAAACATTTAAGTAGGCCACGAAAAACAAAAATTGTTAAACAAAAATCAAAATAACAACAATAAAAATAACAAATGAATATTTGAAAATAATAAATTTAACAAAAAAAATGTTTTTTTTCGAAAATAAATATGACGAGTTACATATCGTTGTAAAGTTGATTAAAAAACACGTTCAAATATGCTATAGCTTACTTAGTAGTCCATAAGAAAAACTAAATTTATTGCTGTGATAATATAAAAATTATAAATACACCAATCAATTCTACACAAAAAACGATTTAAGAAACCATAAACAAAAAGTACCTATCTACTTTGACAAAAAAGTTATAGCCATTTAAAAAAATTCTGAATTTTCAGATTTTTGGGTTATTAATATTTTTTGATGTAGTAGTACTTCATCCCTTCCTTACAAATAATTCATCTAATTTAACCGACTCTGTATCTCTTACCGTTTAGGAAATCACCATATGCATTTCATGCTTATCTTGGACACTCTGTATATCTATAATAAATGGAATAATTAACCATTGCCATAGCTGGCAAAATAAAGGGCTTCTAATTTATTATTTACGTTTCATATTTCCTGCGGCTAAATAATAACAAGTTTATAAAAAAATGACCAATTTTAATTAGGAATAAAGGATTACTTCAATTTGGAATGTTGATCTTGAATATATTATTTTAGTTATTGTCCAGTTTAAATATAAATCTATAAGTACCATGAAAATCACGCATATATAGCCATTATCCTTCTGGTTGTTGATTGGAAAAATCATGGCGAGTAAAGGAAAATCAAGAGAAGGAATTGAACAAAATGAACTATCGAATTTACGGCAGGTATGTGACTAGAAAACATAGCTTTTTTAATTTAGATTTTTTTTGGTTTAACGAATCAGTGCACCCTGAATTTTTTTTGGGGGGATTTAAAAAAGTGTTCGAAAGTACATATAATTTTCTTTTATTTATCTATTTTGATTATTAAGTTACATAATGTACCTATATTGGAGAGAGAGTCTGATCTCTACCCCCCATGAGTGCGCCACTGTATCGGATAAAATATGACAAACTGTAAAAATGTGAATATAATATGTCAGTTGTAGGTAGACGAGACGTGATTTAGTTCTCGTCTCGTTTTTGTTTTTATCTGATGAATATTTCTGACTATAGTAAAAATAACTTATTTTAAAAATGTGATTTATTTTTGTTTTAGATGTTTTACGCTTTGATAGCTAATTTTACAATCGTATCTCCAGGAATGAATTTAGGATATTCCGCAGTTGCAATACCGGCGTTATCAGATATAAACAATTCACTTTATTTAAATACAGATCAGGCATCTTGGTTCGGTATGTACAAAGCGTAATACTTTTGCAAGTTAACACTTACTTAATGAGCCGACCTTATCAGTGCAGAATTTTATTGCGGGGCCAGCAAAAATAGCCGTATTTTAACAATTTCACTTTTCTCGAAAAATTACTTCCACAAAAGGCATTATTTTACGTCAGTTTAAGCGCGTAATTTTATTGATTTATACTGATAATGAAATACACATTACTGTGAGGCCAGTCGGTTGAATGTTAATAAGTCATGGTCATGGCTAATTACTAAATATATACCTACTTAAGTTCATTAACTTTTAAAAAATGAGGTTTTCAATTCGGCTGCATATATTTTGTATGTACGTTCGGATATTATAATTAAATTTAACAGTTTTTGAAATCAGTGCTAAGACAATTAAATAAAACCGACTTTAAAAACTGTTAAATTTAATTATTGTATACTTTTCAGTATTTTTAGGTTTTTTTCAAATCGGTTTTATTGTTATTCTTAAAAAGTTTTTAATGTCTAATTAACTTTAAATTTATGGCAGGTGTGTTTTATGTACCTAAATATAAAACTCGTTTTTAATTGCTGAAAGGTCCAATATTTCATAAATGTATTGAATTACATTGTAAGATTGTCTGAACAGACAACCGGTCTGCTTAATATAAGAGTATATTCTTTTACTAGAAAACTTTAATATTAAAATTGTAAAACGTAGCATACATTTCATTATATTGACAAGACGGTGAATAAATATACCTATATAATATGTAGATTGTAGATATGTACTCGTATATTTGTACGACACAAACAATTTCCAAGGATGCACGTGCATCTTTTATAAAATGAATTATTAAATTCATACTTTGTTTACACAGTATCACCACACAATAACGGTGTAATTAAGACTGGATCCTCGCCGTTAAGTTAAAACCACCAATAAGCGAATTAAGGCTTATACAGTGTATTCCAAGTTGATTAAGACATAGGAAATTTAACATGGGGGCAATTAGAAGTGTTGTAGTAACCTTTGGTCAAATTTAACGATGATGATTAGTGCATTTTGAAATGCCGCCAGAAAATTTAATAAAATAGTAATTAGTATTTTGTTTTCAAATTTATATCTGCCAAAAAATATTATTATAATTTTATCTAGGATGCTTACTTTAATTTCATTAATGTATTTTATTCTTTATTAAAATTGAAAACAAAATACTGTTGATTAATTTAAAATTTATCAGTTAGTTTCAAGGCGGCATTTCAAATTGCACCAATGACACATTGTTAAATTTGAAGAAAGGTTACTACAACATTTCTAATTGTCCCCATGTTAAATTTCCTATGTCTTAATCAACTTGGAATACACTGTATATATTATTAAGATTGCAATAACACTAAATATACACCGCATGACAATTATATTTTGATACAGATGAAAACGCTAAAATATTAAATTTATAATAAAGTTTCAGTTAGGTTTTTATTAATTCTTAAAGTAGACATATGTATTGAAAATTTAGAATAAGTGTTTGGGAATAATTCCTCTTATAACTTTGATAACTAGCTTCAATCTTCTTTCAAAGTTATTTTAAGCGGCACGTACTATTTCCATTGGTACATATTTTGTCCCAAATTTTGAGAATAACATTCTTAAATTGCTGCAAATTTGAGAATTTGTAATATCTGGTAGCTTAGACTGTTTGCTGTGTGGTAGGGGGCTCCATCTTGTTGAAACTAATAATAATCATCTCCAAATAAATATTTGGCATTTAGCATGATATTTTTTTTCAATACTTCCTCCAAATAATATTGCATTAATTTTTACGCCTTTTTCAATAAAAATTAAGAAAATTTGCCTCTTGGGCTGATGGCGCCCCAAACCATGACGAAGCAGGATTCTAGAATCTTGGAACGTGTCTTTTGTCTTCCGGGATGTCCTCAATCCTAGCAGACCAAACTCTGTCATTCTGGGAGTTCTGGGATTACTTCAGAAAATATAAATTCATCACCAGCGGGCCAAACCATTTTTAAATATTATTTCTCGATATACTTTCATGCTCGAAATTTTTATTAAGGATAATTTAAATTACATAATTGTTTTAATTGTTTTTTTTGGTGAAGAATGGGTTGCTAAAATAACGCCAATAACGGTATATCGTCGATAAAGAGTTGTATCAGATTATACATAATTGTCATGGTGTAAAACAATGATAGAAATGATAAATATATATTTAGTACGTAAAGTAAATGATTTACAACTGAAAAAGAAATAGAAATTAGGATATTTACGGGCGCAATTATTGCGAAACGCCGTTAAGCAAGTAGCCGTTATTGCGAAGTGCTACTATATAACAATATTACATAAATCTAATACTCCTGTATTAAAAGCTACTTTAAATTGTTTGCAAATATTTTGTCAGCGTTTATTTAAGATTTTTTATATTATAATTCTTTACATGTGATAAAAATAATTAAATATTCTATACTGTGAACAGCGGCGGCGCAATCAATTCTATTATAAATGACAGCTGTACAAATATATATGTAGATGCTTTGAGGAGTGGGGATTCAATCTACGAAAAGTACCGTACCCAAACTAAACGGATTTACAGTATAGAACATATTTATATAAATTTACTAGCTGATAGGGCCTAGGCCTAGTGTTACCTAGAGTCACTCCAGTCTCGACAGTGTCGCCATTTTTAGCCAAATCGGCGTTTTAATAAGATCATTTGTTTGTTATTTTTAGCAAGTATAAAAAAAATACCATTAAAATTGAACATAATGTAATAATATAAAGTATATTTAATGATATTGACTGATAATATCAGAAAATACAGCTGTGAGCAACACTTGACTATTACAAACAATCAAAAATTGATCCGCGCAGTCCAGACTCTTACTGGAGTGACTCTAGTGTTACCTGGGAATTAAAAAATTATAAATACTCACTGATGAGTTATTTTGAGCGATACCGTGATTATATGTAGCCTATAGCACTTCTGAGATTTTAAGGAACATGTTGGTGTAGGTTTCGTCAAAATCGGTTCAGTAGTTATCGAGATTACTTCGGTCAAACACACACACAAACTTTATTTCTTTATTATGTTAATAAATTGTAATAAATGCATCGATTAAAATGCGCCACATTACCTAATTTCGCCATCAAACAGATATAATTACCCCTTTGACCTCATTTAGATGCAACATTATTTTTAACTACATTATTTGTAACAATTATTACATAGATTAAAATGATAAAATCTTTTAATTTGTTTTATTTATATTAATTGTGGATTAAAATAAAAAATGTTTTATTAATGATAAATTTGTATTTTCAGCTAGTATAGCATCTATAGCAACACCTATAGGATGTTTATTATGTGGGCCAATAATAGATAAAAAAGGAAGAAAATTCAGCTTGTATTTTACAAATGTTGTTATGATAATTGGTTGGATTATTATTGCTTTAGCAGATCAAATAAATATATTTGATAGTTACGCCTTACTTTTGATTGGTAGATTTATTACAGGTAAGTGTCTATACATTTCTTCTAATTATTAAAATTTCTTGTTATATTTGAATAGCCGTGGTCGAATTTAGAGGAGAATAAAATTCAATTCAATTCGAGTACGACCATTATCTCAATAACGTATGTGTGTCTGTCTATTTGTGAACACTCTACAACCAAAACTCTTGCCAATTAATGCAATTATATTTTTGAAACGGTACGTGTAGAAAAAAAACATTTTTCTATTACATTATACTGTTTTTCCGAAATAATAATATTCTCTAGAATGTCCAGACAAAATTATTATCTTTTCTTTATTTTATGTATTATTCATTTTTCCTGAAAACATTTTTTAAAGGCATAATCAATTTTTAACCGACTTCAAAAAACTAAGGATGTTCTCAATTCGTAACTCCGACAAATATGCACCGATTTAGACAATTTTTGTTTGTTTGAAGGAGCATACTCACAAGGTTGTCCCATATAAATTTTAACGTTTTTAAGAAAAAAAATAAAACCACTAAAAATACTGAAAAGTATATAATAATTAAATTTAATAATTTTTGAAATCGGTGCCAAGCCAATAAAAAACTTTTTCAGAAAGAAAAAAACAAACCGATTTCAAAAACTGTTAAATTTAATTATTAAGTATATACTTTTCAGTGTTTTTTAAAATTAATTTTTAATATTATATTCTAGTCTGCACTTTTTCGGTAAAACGAATCATAACTAAAATATATTTGTTAAAGGTTTGGGAATGGGTTTATCAAGTGTACCAACTACAGTGTACGTAAGTGAAATATCTACACCAACAATGCGATCAATGTTAACAACATGGACAAGCGTCACTTTCGCATTGGGAGTTCTTATCATTTATACTCTTGGATTGTTTTTCCCGGTTCGTATTTCACAACAAACAGAAACCAAAATAATACAAAATGTACATTTTTAGAGCGATTGGAAACTACTGGCAATTATATCAGCGTTGGTTGCTTTTCTAACAATAATTGGAATTGCAGTTTTCCTTCCTGAATCACCGATATGGTTGGAAAAAAGAGACGAAAAGGCAAAACGCGAAACTGATAGTTTATTAAATACAGAACAGAAAGGGTATAGTTCAATATCTTTCTCTTCCGGAATAAGAAATAGAAATACTGGATCCCAAGACATTAGAAGAACTTCTAACTCGAATAGTACATTCTGCATTCGAAGAATCACCAGAAACATTTCAGAAAAACTTTCATACTTTACTGAACCACATTATATCAAGCCATTGTTAATTATGTCAATGTTTTTTTTATTCCAACAACTATCAGGAATAATGATCATGATTTACTATTCAGTTGATATCGTTTTAGAAGCTGGAATTATGATAGATCCATATATAATGATTGTACTTATAGGAGTTATTAGAGTATTGGCTGCTATGTCAGTTGGGAATATTTCTAAAAGGTACGGACGTAGGATACCTAGTATTGGTTCTGGTATAGGAATGACGATTTGTATGGCAGTTCTTGTCGCTTATTTGTATTTCCTAAATACATCACAAAATAACGATGCATGTAAAGTTATAGATGATCAATTTAGTAATGCGACTACAACTGAATTTTATCAGTCCACTACATTGAGTACAACGACTGTAGCTGATAGTGTTGACAATGTATCAATTAATTCTTACAAATGGATACCAGTTGTTACATTATTATTATATTTTCTTACATCAACGGTAGGGTTTTTAGCAATCCCGTTTGCAATGGTTGGGGAAATTTATCCAACACGTGTAAGGGGGTTATTTGGGGGAATAACAACGTGTGCTGGGTATACATTTAGTTTTATAATTATTAAAATTTATCCCCAAATGTTGTGCACAATGGGTAAAATTGGGTTGTTTATGTTTTATGGATCTGTTTCATTTATAGGTACTTTATTTGTTTTGGCATTTTTACCAGAAACTAAGGGGAAAACTTTAATAGAAATAGAAAAATTGTTTGATAAGAAAAGTATATATGATTTAGATGATAACGAGCCAATTAATACAGAATTATATGAAAGAAATCCAATGTTAGAACAAAATAAAAAAACTGTTGTGCAAATTTGCCAAAGAGCACCAAAATAATAAAAAATACATGTTTATTTTTATAAATAATTAAAATAATAATTTTCTAATTATTTATGATTAGATATAAGTGTGAATCTCGTTGATCATTTACAACACTATACTTTATTAAATAAATAATTTATGTCGTGTAAGAGCCCGTTCACACGGCGCCGTAACGTTTTTTCCCCGTGCCTAGCAGTGGCAATGCATTTCATATGAGAGTGTTCACACCAAGGTTAGTAAAGTACAAGGTTGCCTCATAACTCTGTGCGGGGAGTGGCATGAGACGGGAGATTGCGTCATCGTGAGGAACTCTTTGACATTATAAATGGCTGTCAAACTATATTTACTCTTTATTTTCGTTAAGCTGATTTATTGTAAGTTGTTTTTAAATATTTTCATTTGATATTGATAGTGTACTGAGTTTTAAATCTAAATTTTTATTATTTTATTATTATAAATTATAGTTTTAAACAAGTGTTTTTTTATGTGTAACCAACAAATGTATTTTCTTTAAGCATTGGTTTCTTACATCATTTTTAAATTTTTATGAAGAAATATTATATGTAATAATGTGTGCTTCTGTAATAAACAATAATATTTACTTTTTTTAAATACAAATATCCAAAAATTCGAAATAATTTGAAAACAACTTTAATATATGAAACAACGTTTGAAAGGTTCCTCAGGCTGACGTCATCCCACGCAGCCGCTGATTGGTCAAAAAGTTATGAGACTACCTTGTCTTTATATACCTTGTGTTCACACGACCCACGATTGACTGTGTGAACACACTCTCATATGAAATGCATTGCCACTACTGGATGCACGGGAAAAAACCTACACAGCGCCGTGTGAACGGGCTCTTTTATATGTATAAAATTCAAAAAAGACTAGAAAGCGTTCAAGCATGAAATATATAAATCCAAAAATAAATAAATATATTTTTTATAAGTACCTGCCTAAATCAAATGTTTTTATACTTTAATTACTAAATGTGATATAAAATGTACCTTAGTCTAATTTGAATAAATTTTAGAATGTTTATAAATAAAATATTGTATGAATTACCTGTAGGAATACATATTTAACAATTTTCTTTTCTTATTTTAAAATAAAATAATAAAAATAAATATATCTACATATAAAGACAGAAGTCCTAGTGATTTAATCATTAACGCCCATCTTAAACTGGACCTAGAAACGCGAAAAAGACGGTATTCATTTTATGATATAAGCACCTACAAATTTTCCGAAAAGTATTTGTTTATATTCAACTATGACAACTATATAACTGAATTATCAACGTATATCACAAAATTCCAGACAAGTACAAATTGATGGTATTAGATTTGATGACATTTATATGTCCAAAAAAAAGAATAGTAAATAGAAACAACGCGGGGGAAACCGCTAGTTAGATACCTAAATAATAAAAATAATTTAGTACATAGGTATTTCTGAATCGATGTAACCTACTTACTACACACAAGACACATTTGTGGGCATATAATTAGTAAGTACACAGTACATAACATTATACAACAGGTATGTAGGTATGTATTGTATATATTTAATTTTAGTTGCAATACCGGTTTATTGGAATTATTCAAGTATCAATAGATGTAATCAAATATTCTAGTAATCTAGCGCAGCGGTTCTTAAACATATAAGATCTAGGGACCCTCTTTTGAACAATTATTTTTCAGGGACCCCTCCTGACAGAAAAACAAAGAAAGTCGTTAAATACTAATTAATCATTGGTAAATAGAAATGTAAAAGTACTTTAATGTATGCCAAATATGTTTCACGGACCCCTGGGGGTCCGTGGACTCTAGTTTAAGAATCGCTGATCTAGCGGATAGTAACTAAGGATTTTAATTGAAAGTTTTTTTTCAAATAACCGGTAGTTCGGTATAGAAATCAATCAACCAGTAATTGATTTTTTTATTACAGTAATTTTTTTATTTTGAACGTAATCTTGAAAGTTAAAAAAAAATATTTGGCTATAATGCCCCTTAACCGGTTACGTTAGAGGTGGTGTAATTTTAATCCTAATTCAGGACCTGTATACTCATAGAATAAAAATATAATAAAAACGTTCTAGTGTGAAATAATATTCGCTACTAGAATTATTGGTATATTGAACTGACGTTTGTCATTACGTGGCCAAAACATAACCTAATCCACCTGAATTTAAATATAATAGTAAATTGATAAACATGGATTTTATTAAGTCAATTCCAACCCATATGGTAATTAAAAGTTATAACGTTTAATACTATGTTAAAATTTATGTCATATATATTTTACTCATAATTATTGTTTTTTAAATTAGGATTATGATGGACAAGCCAAAGCTGAGAAACTATCACGAATTATAATAACATTATTTGGAGCTGTAGGTTTAATATGGGGCTATATAATCCAGCAATTTTCACAAACGGTTTATATCTTAGGAGCTGGATTTGTTCTTGCAATATTGGTAAGTATTGGCTTCGCAATAGTCAAATTCATGTTATTCTTTTTTATTATTGTTTGTAGTTGATATTCATAAATATAAATGTTTTTAAATGCAAATACATTATCAAAAAAATGCATTTAAGTATTAATACAAGTACTTTTTATAAAAATTTCGTAACGAAAGCAAATGTGTTTTTACTTCCATGTTCCGAAGAAAATGAATACTCTTGAAAAATCATGTCCGAGATAATGACTAATTCTGGTTGTACTTCCTTCAAAAAGTAAAGAAAATTTGTCTATTGTACGGCAGTTACGCGTATGTTTCGATGTAGAATTTTCTTTTGTATATGATAACTTCTGTAAAAATGCAGTGATTTAAATTATTTTAAATGTTTGTCTCAGTGAGTACTGCAGATCTATTGATTTTTGTGATAATCAGATTAAGAGTTTTAGAAATATTAGAAATTTTGTACCTATTATCATCTAAAAAGGGAACGTTGCATGGTGTATTTCACTTTTGATAAAACTTGGTACATTTGTAGTACAATCAAATCTAAGGAACACTTATTTTATACTTGCTAAAACAGCCATTAAAGGGGTGAAAGTCTGAAATAAATACAACAAAATTAAAATTGTTAGAATAGGCCAAGCGTGGATCCATGGGTGTGGGAAGGGGTCATGGGGGACATCCATCCCAAACCTCCAAAGTTAAAGCAAATTAAATAAAAAATATTTATTAAATATACTAAAGTAACTATTTTTTCCATTTCACAGACGTTATTGTCATTAGAACATTAGAAAATTAAAAGGTGTGGTTAGGTTAGGTTATAATACAGAGTTTTATTCCATTAAATTTTACAAAATGCAATTTTTTTAATCAATAGATATATTTCTTAAATTTTAAATAATAAGAGCAATTTCCATTGAAATTATTTATATAAAAAGTTATTACAAAGAAATACATCAGGGGTTATTTTAAGAATAATACCTTTTTTTGATTTTTTGCTCTACACTTTGTATATTTTTTTCTTATAAATTATAGTGACCTTTTTTTGCTCTACACTTATACTTTTTTTACATCGTGACAATTATATTCTGATACAAATGAAAATGCTTAAATATTCAATTCTTAAAGTAGACATATTATGTATTGAAAATTTAAAGTGTTTGGGAATAACTCCTCCTTTAACTTTGATAACTAGCTTCAGTCTTCTTTCAAAGTCATTGCAAGCGGCACGCACTGTTTTCATTGGCATTTTGTCCCAAATTTTGAGAATAATATTCTTAAACTGCTGAAAATTTGAGAATTTGTAATCTGAGAGCTTAGACAACATATATGACCATACAAAATAATCAGAGGATTGCAGTCGTGAGAACTTGACGGCCATTCATTCTTCAACAAAAAATCAACCAAATTATCTTTACACCATGCTTCAGTAATGTTTGCTGTGTGGGAGGTTAGCTTCATCTTGTTGAAAGCAATAATAATCATCTCCAAATAATTTTTTTGCATTTAGCATGACATTTCTCGTCAATTATTCTTCCAAATAGTATTTTGCATTGATTTTTATGCCTTTTTCGATAAAAATTAAGAGTAATTTGCTTCTTGGAGTGATGGGGCCCCAAACCATGACCGATGCAGCATTCTAGAATCTTGAAATGTGCCTTTGTCTTCCGGGATGTCCTCAATTCTAGCAGACCAAACTCTGTCATTCTGGGAGTTGTGGGATTGCTCTAGCTTTAGTTTTAGATCAATTATGAAATAAAAATGTCTCCTTGAGACATACCTTCTTGAATTTTTTTAAATATTATTTCTCGATATACTTTCATACTCGAAAAGACTAATTTAAATTATATAATTATTTTACATGATTATTGATATACTAGATAACATAACGGTACTTTGAATTGTTTTTTGATAAAGAATGGGTTGTTAAAATAATGGTATATTGTCGATAAAGCGTTGTATCAGAATATAATTGTCATGGTTTATATGTTTCATTCTACTTGCAATTTTTCAACTACACAAATTAGCTTTTACAACTGCAGTTTTCATTTTTAGAACTGCAGAAGCAAGCTACAACTACACACTAAAATAACCCCTGAATTATACATAGAAGTTATGTATCATACAGTTTTACAAACATAC
Organism: Sialis fuliginosa; assembly: GCA_961205875.1. Lineage (NCBI taxonomy): Eukaryota > Metazoa > Arthropoda > Insecta > Megaloptera > Sialidae > Sialis > Sialis fuliginosa. The sequence continues at coordinate 12,276,220 of OY540809.1, read as the reverse complement.
ATATATAATTTTCTTGTTACTTATCAACTCCATTGTTGGTATTACTTAAAGATAATTCTTTAAAACCATTCGGTAACTTGTTTAATCTTGTTATTATATAATGTGCTTCTCCAGAGTCTACTTCTCTTATCGAATCAAGATAAATATCAACAGCTTTATAAAAAGTGTTATTCAGTTCTTTTCTCATTAAATTTGATAGACTTATTAAATAAATACAATTATCTGTGACTTTACTTTTAAGAACGTCACATAGTGGTCTGTGATTCCATTTAGCAACACTAGCATTAACGGAATCGATCAAATTTGGTACTCCAAAATATTCCTGGACAATATCAGCTAACGTCCGGGATTTTGGAAGCAGGTCTATTTCTTTGCGTTTCATTAAATGTTTATCCGCTACAAATGTATCAAAAACATTTCGCAAATATGTATTATGTTGGTGCATTAAGCAATCTGATAATTTGTCACCATTGTGAACAACTTTGAAAATTCTCTTGGATTCGAGTATATCTTTTAATCCTTTGTCAAAACAAATTTTACCCATTTTTTTAATATCAAAGACGTATGCTTGATCCCACGTAGAGAGAACTAAAATAGAAAGTTCCATTTTCCGTCCAAAATCTGCACTTTTGCCGTCGACTCCAATAATTTCACTACCGCTTAAATGATCGATTGCTTCAAAATATCTATTATTTAATTTAATCAACACTATATAATTTCGTGCCATTTCAGATAAACGAAATAGTTCACATGCAGGTATTTTTGAATTGTTTTCGTCTTTTTTATTTTCAATATCATTTTCTTTGATTTCGATCTTTAATTTTTGTGGAGATGTTTTTTTGATTTCCTGTTCAACAGAATTGTTTATAATTTTTAAAACTCGCACTTCATTTGTTGAGAAGTAAAATAAAGATGTATATTTAGTATCCGCATCAATATATTTCACATCAAACAATGTGAGCCGACCAGAATCTTCGTTTTGTGAATGGAATTTTCCTTCGTATCTATCACCTTCGATCAATTCTAGATATAATTCTTGACCCCGCTTACACTTTAATTTCTTTGGTAAATAATTATACTCCATATTTTTCATTTACGGAAAACAGTCAAACAACGTTTATTCTAAAATAGGAATATTAACAATTGTTAAAATAAAATAAAAACTAACCCTACTTACAATAATTAAAACTATGTACTTACTGTCTATATCTGTGTCACAATTATAATATTTTAGTAAAAAATATTTAAGTTCAGCTAAATATTTTTCATCATAATATTAAAAACAGGAAGAAAGAGGAACAAAATAAACGCATGTTTGACAGATAACAAAACAATAATTCGGATTCGGCTCATCTCGGTTATTTTCGAATGTTCAGTATCGTATTAAGGATTTTTTGGATTTCATTGCTACTCTGTGCGTTTAACTAAATTGGAGGCACTAGATGCAAACTGATTTTGGGGCTCCGATCAAAGATATTTTTTATTTTATTATAAACAGACGCGGATTTAGGTTTACAATTGAGGGGGCGGGCATGGTCTGTGAAATTGAAGCAATTTTATATTAAATATGCTTTGATTTTTGAAGTTTCGAGGGAGGGGGAAGTCATGTCCTCCATGACCCCCCTGAATCCGCGCTTGATTATAAATAGCTTTATAAATATATATAATATAATATGAAATTTTAAAAGTACTTAAGAACATTTTTGTAAAAAGTACTTCAGTACATATTTCTTGTAGTTGTTCACAGCTCTGAAATATGTAATATTTTTTATAGATAACTGTTCCACCATGGCCAATGTATCGTCGTAAACCATTGAATTGGCAAAAAGCAAGAGAAATTATTGAGGAGCCATCATCGGCAGCGACTACTTCTACGAAGAAAGGAAAAAGAAAATAAGTTTAATGTTCATTTTGATATTTCTGTAAAGTCATTCCTCAACAGAATTTTTACTTTCATTTATGTCTTTGTGTTCCAAATAAATATTTATTAAAATCAAATAAAGTTTTTTGTTTTTATATTTTTTACAAAATAGAGGTAACCCTTAACCAACCTGGCCATTTCTCATGTTTTTTTTGGATGATATATTTATATTTATAAAATATATTATATATTATATTATACAAAACCATGCAAAATTGCAATTATTTAAGATCTTTTAGGTTTATCGAAGCTAGGATCTATTATTATAGAAAATAAAAATATATACATTAATATAATTAATGAAATTCTGGTTTTATCCTGATGAAAAATAAATCGATACATCCCTGACCAAAATTCGTTAGTCAGCTGGTAAAATTTCAGACAGATAACCAAATACATATCTACCTTACAAGAAACTACCTGTATGTAGGTATTGTATACCATACCTTTCTACACATAGGTACCTGCTCAACTCTGTAATATTTATACAAAATAGTTGAAAACAGTCTGATGCCACATAACAAAATTATCGACGTTTCTGTTATTTGAAAAATAGTAATTGTTCAATTGATTCTCTGATGGAAAAAATTTCATGAAAAATACGAAAATTGATGAAAAAGTATAAAATAAATTCTTGATTATTATTAGGTTTTCATAGAAAATTTTAAAACATTTTATGAGTTTCTATGAAAAGTTACCTAATCGGTATGAGGGGGCGTAAAAAGTTTTTTTTAAATATTTTTATTAGACATCAAAATTAAAATAAATATAAATTATTTTTAAGTTTAACGAACTATGTTTTAAATAATTGAATAAAAGGATCATTAATCTTTAATTTAGACAAAAAAGTAATTTTATTAATTTTAAATAACGGATATAATTTTTAAAATATTCATTATTTTGTAGTTTTTTTGCATCGATAGTTTAGAAAGTAGAAGGGTGGAGGCGACGCTCTGATAACGACATTTAAATGCAAATATATCATGACTAAAGGGTTAAAATCAAAAGATCATTTAACATTTTTTGTTGTATTTTAGGAGACCTATCCAATGACATCCCACTCAATGGGATATGTGAAAAAAAATGTGAGTTCACTTTTCAGTCTATGGGAGGGGGGTCCAAAATAATTTTGACAGTGTTCGTTATAATTTTCAGTGAAAGTACTAATTAAAAGCTACATTCTAAATTTTTTTCAGATTTTTTGAAAAGATAGTTTAAAAATTAAGGGGGGGGGGGACGCTCTGATAACGACATTTAAATGCAAATATATCGTGACTGAAGGGTTAAAATCAAAAGATCATTTAACATTTTTTGTTGCATTTTAGGAGACCTATCTAATGACATCCCACTCAATGGGGTAAGTGAAAAAAATAATGTGAGTTCACTTTTCAGTCTATGGAAAGGGGGTCCAAAAAATTGTTTTTTTCAAAAATCTTATCATTTCTGTTTTTGTGTTATCAGTCTTCGTCCGTATACCAAATTTCATCATAATCGGCTTAAAATTTTTGAGGACGGACATGGCGAAACTATAAGGTTTCCTAGTTTTCTATGGAAACTTAAAAATCATCCGTGAAATAACACTGGAGTGGGCGATACCCCCCGCCCCCCTTTCGAAGACGGTGGCTATGAACATAACAATTAATTCCGACTAAACTTCATACGGATTGGTCCATTATTTTTTACCCGCGCATAGGTTGAAGCGGGTATTCGGCCCTGGTTTCGCCTCTATCCATAACTCAAAAAATTATATTTTCATGTGTTAATTATAAAATAAATTAATTACTGAACATAGACAATAATTACATAGTATGTTGGTCCTAACATCGTTTTTTTCAAATATCAACTCTGAAAGGTCAAGTATCTATTAAATTCGATATTCACATACAATTAAGAAATGTTTTTAGGTTTTTAGGTCTGCCCACTCAAACGACTGTTTAGTATAAATCAGAGGTGCGATTGTCTATAGTATAGTGTTGAGATTCAGTCAAAGATGAGTTAATGCTCCGGGGCTTTGCTTAGAAATTTTTTTATACAGAGGCGTTTCATGTAGAAGCTAAATTAATTTTTTCTTACAAAAATTATTATTTCTAAAATAAAAATATGATACCTAAGCATGGGCGCCGGCAGAATTTCTTTTAGGGGGGTGCATTTAGATTATAAATATTTTTTTGATGGAAGTTAACATGAGTAAAAAAAAAAGGTCTTCAGTTTTTATATACATACATATATATATAAAATTCGAAATTGACGACTAAAAAAAAAAAAGGTCCTCAGTTTTATATTTTCACATTTATAACTTATTATTCACAAAGTGAATTTTTTTCATTTTGCCAGGGGGGTGCAAATGTATTAAATTTTAAAATAACAATTTCTTAATTATTTCATTTGCCAGGGGGGTGCAAGCGCACCTCCTTGCACCCCCCTCCCGGCGCCCATGTACCTAAGTATAAAAAGTTTTTTAGATCATCTGTAATTGAATTTATTAATATTTTTTTATGAAAAACTCATGTTATTTGAAGGAGAATTGAGTTATTAAAGTTGTTAAAGTTATAAACAAATGTATACGACAAAAAACTAATACATATTTCGATTCGGAATTTTTTTTTTGACCAATTTTAAGATGATTTTGTTATTACATAATTTTCAATCCTAATTAGTTATTAATTAATGCAGGTTACAAAATCGAAAACACAGATGCTAATTGCAGAATTTTAAATAAACATTTTTCAAAATTGTACACCGCAATTAGTAAGTACTTTTTACGACTTTTCTACATAAATATGTAATTTGTTTTACAATTTATTAACCGCAACATTTATTTTGTTAATAAACAATGCCTATTTTACAATGCAGCTACCTAAAAATGTGCCCTTATTCAAGCCTTCCATATTCCAATTTTGGACATAGACTTTCCCTAATCTTTATCACCCTTCTTGGTCCCCAGTTTTTCTTGAGCATTGAGTGCAGGCTACTTTGATGTAAGATTGATTGCATATATAGTAGATAACAAATAAACATTAAGTGCATATGTTTATCCTTTTTTATACATAAAATCCAATTTGGTAATTCAATTACCTATACACGCATAAAAAAGTTTACTTAAAACAAGTGAAAATTGTCTTCGAAACATTGTTTAAAATAAATAATTTATTGTTTTCATGTTGTTTTAAAGAGAAACAATAATATAGTTGGATTATGCTAATATAACAAACAATATTCTGATTTCGAAATTTATGTGTCGAATGTAAAAGAAAATAAGAGCTCTGCATAGGTATTTGTTAAGCTTTCTGGGTATTTCCAATGACTGGCCGCCACTGATCTCAGAATTCTCAATGAACAGTGAAAGTTGTATAATGACAGGGAGGGTGGGTCTTTTGTATTAATGACTTTTTATGGTTTTTAATATGATTTATGGTTTGTTGATATCCATGTATTTTTTTGTGATTATGATAAAATGTGAAAAGTATGTAATTGTTTATAAATTTAAATATATATAGCAGTGGTTTCCAAACATTTTCGACTCGCGGTTGTCCTTTTTGAACTAAGGTTTCCCCATAGTGCCTAATCTTAAGTCAAAGTTTGACTAATCTTAAGTAAGAGATACAAATAAATATAACACGTATAACACCAGAAAAAATTGTAATAGAACAAGTCAAACATCTGCAATATTGCACGAATTCATTTATTTCAAACGAAAAAAATAATTATGAAAGATTTGGAATATTCCGCGGCGCCCCTGTTAAGGGTGCCGTGGCGCACACTTTGAGAATCACTGATTAGCAGTTCTTAAACTTTCCCGATTTAGCAATTATTTCTTTAAATTATTCTTTATGCCCATAATTATTTAGTAGCCGTTAAAAAAATTAATAGGTATTTAAAATTACAATTTTTGACTTATTATACGAAAATTTTACGCATTTCGTGGTGCCCCCGTAAATTCGTACAGTGCCTGTCCTAGAGATACTCCAGTAAGAGTTATGATAGCGTAAAAAATTAAAAAAAGGTTATTAGAAGCTCTATTCAAAATCTTAAATTGATTGACCGTCAGTGTGCGAAGCTAGAACCAATGAAAATTAAATTCTCTGATCAATAAAAAAAAGAGTTTCGAATTTGGTATTAGTAATAAGTCTAATTAAAAAGTTTCCAATTTAAAATTTTTATTAACTCATTTTAACAATAAATAATACTGATTTATTTTTAAATTTGTGGAAATTATTTATTGCATTATTTTAATGATGTACTTTTTTGTTTATTTGAGTAAATTGACATTAAGTGTTAGAAATAAGAAAATGCTAATTAGATAATAGACATGTGTTGTATAACCAGGTCCGTATTAGATATATATCTACACGTTTCTATATAAATGCCGTTTTATATCATTTTTATCCGATGTATAAAATATTTTAATTTTATCTGTCGTACGTAATACATGAAGTCAACTATAATAAATCCTTGTTCCATCGCTAATGTTTTTCGGTTTTACTTTTGGTAATACAAAACTGATCAAATTGATAATTTTAAACCACAAAATAATTTATAAACAGTGCAGATATTAATGAAACAAAAATTACGTTTACGTAGCCGTGACGTCATCCACTCTGACTGGTGTTTTATCAAACATGGCGGATTGCTGTATTTTGCGTTTTTATTTTAACAAAAATCATATTAATCTCGTTTTTAATATAAAAATAAATACATTTTTTAGAATCTTTTTAACTTATTTCATTATTTAAAATCATAATTTCAGTGATACTTTATTACTGGCATCATGCCGATTATCTCTAGTTTAAAACTGTCGATCTCTTTAAAATTTCACGCTGGGATAGATATCGTTGTTCTTTTTATCCCCTATTTTTTTCTTCTATCGAAATGATGTGTGCACGAGAACTACCTTAAATACTTTATTATAAAATTATGAATTCCTAGACACCTTTTTCGATGATCCTCCTTATTCAAAAATTACAAATACCGCACTGCACACGCGTTTATTTGTATTTAAAGATGTCATTTCACACATGATGACTCGTGCATATCCCCCCTCCCGTCTGCACGCCCGTTGTTGACATTTTCATATACTTTCTCTGCACATCTGCGGCGAGGTCGGTTGACCTCACTCCGATGGCGGGTCGAGAGGCTGTACGCGAACCCCCCCCGGGCGACATAATGTCAACATGTTTGCTTTTTGATTAATTTTCGCGAGTTTTTTTTTCATATTAATGCACGTGCGTAATGATTAAAAAAAGTTACGTTTTTGTGTGTTTAGGAAACTTGTAATTATGTTCTTGTATGATTTTTTGCAGTAGATTTTTTTTTCTTTTCATTATTGATGATTTTTCTTTGAGTGACAATAATTTTTTTTATTGTATAAGTACCACACCAAAATAAATAAATGCTAAAGACCTGTGGCGATCTTTAATTATATTAATTTTGGCGTGCATAAACAATTTTAATTATAATTTATCAATTTTTAAGTCTGTAAGACGTTTTACAGGCAATATATTCAATTTTGAAAGTTTCTAAAATGTCGTTAACTACTGAACCGATTTTGATGGAACTTTCACAGATCGAAAGACTAGAATTAGTTGAGGCTTAATGATAACTGATTTACGACAGGTCCGTGTTAAGAAAAATACGATTTATATTTTAATAAAAATCGCGCCCCCGATAAAAACTGTAAATAGGGCGTCGCTGATGTAATTGAAGAGCTTTTTTTTTCGTTGTTACCTCAATTTTGCACGCCCTTCTATTTTTTTATTGACACGTTCTTTTTTTATACCCCCCACTCTTTACCGAGAATTTGTATTCCCCTTTTGTTCCGAAGTAAACTCTCTGAATTCAACAATGCATTTGATATTTAAAACTTAGTTTCACTGTTTTTTACATTAGTAAAGATAAAAAGAAATGTAAAAAATAAAACAATGCAAATGCTTTATGAATGTACTGTGTACCTAATCGAGCGTGTAATTTCGCTAAGTGGTATTTCACATTAAAATAAAACAAATTACTTGTATTTACAATTAGTTAGATACGATTGATGGCGTGTATCTGACAGCTTTAGAAGAAGGAAGTTATGTATTTCTTTAGCTTAGTTACATGGGCATTTTCAGAACTTAAAAAAGCTGTCGTATGATATGGTACTCTCTTATACCCACTATAAAAATAAAACAAAATACTGTTTTATTATATATTTATCATTATCATATACATATAATTACAGTCCAATTTGTAAAGAGTGGTGTTAGAAAAAATTACATTTTTTTCGAGAAATTAGTAGATTTTGATGTATAGAACACGGTGACATCTTTTGAAGGAGGGTGTAAAACTTTTTAATTTCCAAAATAAGTAGATCTAATTTAACCAAATCTAAATCTCTTAGACGACTTACACACTAGCGACTTTTAGTAGCGCGATAGTCGTGCTGCTAAATCTCATGGCATGCTACCCGACGTCAATTATTTTCGTTCAGAATAGGCATGATGCCAGTAACAAAGTATCCCTGAAATTATGATTTTAAATAATGAAATAAGTTAAAAAGATTCTAAAAAATGTATTTAATTTTATATTAAAAGAGAGATTAATATGATTTTTGTTAAAATAAAAACGTAAAATACAGCAATCCGCCATGTTTGATAAAACACCAGTCAGAGTGGGTGATGTCACGGCTACGTAAACGTAATTTTTGTTTCATTAATATCTGCACTGTTTATAAATTATTTTGTGGTTTCAAATTATCAATTTGCTCAGTTTTGTGTTACCAAAAGTAAAACCGAGAAACAAGGAGTGTTTACATAGGCGTGACGTCAAAAATGCGTCATGACACCTGCGAGCGTTTTGGCGTCCAATTCAAAATTAGTTTTAAAAGGGTCAATTTTTGTGATTAAACCTTTATTTTCTGCAGAAATAAGCATTTTTTTGGAAATAAGAGACACGTAAGATCATCATAAAATAGTTTTTAAAAATTAGGCATCATGCCTATTGTTTCAATAGCAAATAGCATGCCATGGGATTTAGCAACGCGACTATTGTGCTGCTAAAAGTCGCTAGTGTGTAAGGGGTTTTTATAGTTACTGAGATCCCCATGTTATCTGGGACACCCAGTATAAGAGGATCATTATAAAATAAAAATAAAAATAATTGATTATAACCTTTAAGGTTGATGAAGATATTACTATACAAATCAACAATTACAAACGGCACTATTAATGATTACCAAATCAAATTTTCTCAAAACGTGAAAGTTTAAAATCAAGATCTATTCACATGACAGAAGATGGCTTTTATTGTTACATTACGTAACACGTTCACTGCCGCCGCAACAGATGCGCGATCTGTCGGTGCTGATGTTAATTTCTAATAAACACACACACACGCACGCACATACACACGTACAGGGAAAGCACATTTCTTGTACTTATGGAATATAAATATTTGTACTAGACAACGGATTATTTGTATTTTAAATAACACCGTTTGAAGATTTTTATTTTAATATTTGTGTACGCTGTATTTAGTGTATAAATAATGGCATAGATTTCTCGATCTGTCGACAATTTCACTTTATCCATGAGAATTATATTAATTTAATTGGGAAATATTGAACATGTGTATACCTATTACGTATTTTTAAGTGAATTATTTGATTTATTTAATCACGGTGGTATATCGATTACCTACAGTTGACTCTTCATTATATTATAATGGATTAATTAATTATACTATTACATAGCTACACAATAAAAAAAGTGCGGAGCTAAAAAAGCATCCTATATAACATTGTAGTATTGGCTGAGCATAGTCGAAATCAAAATTTTTGAAATTTTCTGCTTACCAGTGTTTTGCTTCCTCGCAATATCGAAGATATGAGAAGCTTTGTGATCGTTTTAAAATGAGACAAAAAAATTGTTCTCCGATTTCAAAATTTTAAATTGATCTTCCCGTTTCAGGTCAAGACAAATATTTTTCGCTCCGTGTCTGTGTGTGTGTCTGTCCCCTGAATCCTTGTCACATACGTAACTCATGAACCACTGAACCGATATTAATGAAACTTGATTGGATGGTTTTGGCGTGTGTCCCAAAATATTTATTGTTTCGAGATATCTCAAGAACGACACATGTTACGTGAAAATTTTATACAGCATTTAATTTTCTATAATTTAGATCTACAATGTTGTAAAATTTTCCCTTACAAAGATTTATCTCAATTTGCTTTTAAAAATAGTTTTTTTTTTTTTAGATTTAGATTGAAATTGTCAAAAAAATATATACGAAAAAATAATCAGGTGCGTTTTAAGGAAAATTTCGAACTAATATTTTCAACCTAAATCCAAAATTCAAGTTCAAATTAAAAAAAAAATTGATAAACAGAAAATTCTAAAACTTTGGATTTTGACTATGCTCGACCAATACTGTCGCTTTTTTGGTTTCGCACTTTTTTTTGTGTAGCTGTATTATAGATGAAACAAAAGAATAAATTGGGGGTTGCATAACGTAAAGAAACGATTAGTTTGTTAATTGTCTGTTTATTAGCTTGCAAGTACTTTCAAATAGGGTATCAAACTTATATGTCAGTTCTTTTGAAGTTTCATGAAGTGTTTGATATGTTTCGCGTACGCGTGGTAAGTAAACACCAACGGTAATAAAACAGTGATGATGTTATGGAAGTTATCTTGTATGATCAGAGTCGCCAACTGTGTTATAATAAATTCGAAAACAAATAGGTAATATCATACAATGAATACCTCATTTGTTTGCAAGCTAACTTTTGTTAGATAGTCTGTAATACTGGACATAATTATAAACTTTTGATTATCAGTTTATGAACTACTTATGTTTTAGCCAGTTTGATTGCATTTTTATTTGCATTGATTTTGGGCGGGGTTATTTATATCTAAAAATAGACTGAAATCCATATAGGAACAAAGAATCTGAATACAAAATATATTAACTTATTCAGTATTGTTATCATTTACAAGGTCATTAACTCCAAACAATAAAATATCTATTAAATTTAAATAAATTTGAATAATCAAGTTTATATTTAGTTGAATAAGAACAAGTTGAAGATTTCGAATATTCGTTAGAGATGACATTATTAGCAGAGAAATTTTATTTATAAATAGAACATACATATTTATATATATGTATTCATAAAATTTACACTTTTCTGTATTAAATATGAATTGAGAAAATAAGAATATTTGTTCTTTGACAGCACACAAATATAAAGATTTTTGATATTTTTTATGCAGCGGATGTTAATAAGACATACGAGTATATTTATCTGCATTTAATAAACATAATTTTCATACTTATAAAAAAGCACTTATAACCAGTATTGAATTAAAGAGGGGGGGGGGGGACTTTCTCCCCATCGAAATAAAATATATACCTCTTCGGTCATAATTTATTATTGTACATTTTAAGAAAAACATTTATACAAATATGAAAACAAATCTAGTCTCTTACATTTATTATATTATTATTCTACTAGTATAGATAATATAATTGGATAAATAAATACTGATTGCATCTCCAAAAGATCTATGCTCGGTTTTATCAACCAATTTAATGCTAAGTAGATTTGGTGTATTATCAACGTAATTTAAATGTCATATGATTTATTATATTTAAAATTGTATTAAGTGAATTCTAGGCTCTCATAAAATAATGTACATAATATGTATTGTAAAAACATGGTGTAGAAAATTTAATTATGTTTGGTTCTATTCATAATACGATACAAAATTCAAATGTACATTTAAGCTAAATAACACTGTCACACAAAAAAAGTGTGCGATACCATAAAAAGCGACCTATATAGCATTGTAGTATTGGTCAAGCATAGTCGAAATTTAAATTTTTGTACTTACCACTTTTTTTTATTTGAGCTTGAATTTTGGGTTTAGGTTGAAATTGTCCAAAAAGAGTGTGTGATACCAAAAAAGCGACCAATATAGCATTGTAATAGTATTGGTCGAGCATAGTCAAAATTCAAATTTTTGGAATTTTCTGCTTTTAACAGTTTTTTTAAAATTTGAGCTTGAATTTTGGGTTATGGTTGAATTTTTCCAAAAAGAATGTGAGATATCGAAAAGCGACCTATATAGCATTGTATTACAGTAGATATTGGTTGAGCATAGTCGAAATACAAATTTTTGGAATTTTATGCTTACCACATTTTTAGGTTTCCTTAGAAAACTAGGAAACCTTTAAGTTTCGCCATGTCCGTCCGTCCGTCCGTCCTCAAAAATTTTAAGCCGATTAAGATGAAATTTGGTATACAGACGAAGACTGATAACCCAAAAACAGAAATGATAATATTTTTGAAAAAACATTTTTTTGGACCCCCTTTCCATAGACTGAAAAGTATTTTCAAAAAAAAATTTTCACTTAATCCATTAAGTGGGGAGTTTTTAGGTAGGTCTCCTAAAATGCAACAAAAAATGTTATATAACCTTTTGATTTTAACCCTTCAGTCACGATATATTTGCATTTAAATGTCGTTATCAGAGCGTCCGTTGAAATAATTCTTGTTTATAAATCGTAATGACTACGGAAACCTTGTGTGGCTGTGTAATCATTGGAATATTCTTCACATGTTTGTAACAAAACAATTCACTGAATGTTAATGACAATTGACAATTTGACCTAATGACTCGGATCATTAGAAGATATTATTAATTATTTACTTTGGAGTTATATTGTGTGTAAGTACGTGTTTATTTATATATTATTATGTATATTTTATAAACACATAATAATAATTATAGGTATAACATTAGACTTTAAGAATCGCGATGCACTAACAATAATTTGCAGTTCAAATGGATATACGTGGCTTTATGAACTTTAAGCTATAAGAACATTATTATCTTTTATTCAATTTCGATATTATTTTTTAATAGTACCTACGTGTAGTGAACCGATTTAAAAAATATATATTAAGGCATATAAACTTCTAACAAAATGGAAAATCAAAATTATTAGTGTTTTATTTTTTACATTCAGTTATCAATTTGGATTTTCACAATTTACTAATGTAGATAATTAAAATGTTCAATTATTTCATCTAAAATTTTTCTTCCCCCATTAGGAAAATTATTTCCCCCCCACCTCCTTTTCTCACAGTGGTATCTTTCATATGATACTCATAAGTAAGAGTTTTAACGGCCCGAATCGATTTCTGATTGATTGTAGTAGCCAAGTTGTATTTTCTAATTTTACCAATCAATATCATTAAATATACTTCATATTATTACATTACATTACATTACTGGGTGACGTACATAATTCCCACGCAAACACTGTTTGGTGAGGGAGCTATTAAGACTACCTTATATACATATACCTTGGTATATTCTTATGTCTTTACAAAATTATACAAATGTATTGAAAGTAGTCATAGAAACTTTACGACTAGGTAATGTTAATTTACTTGATTATTGTTGATAATGTAGCTTTGCGTTTTACATTATACACTTGATTTATTCCTCTTTCGACTCATGTTTTGTAATATTACCTACTGATCATTTTATGTTATTAGACTCTTAATGAGTAAATGTTATGAAATATCCGTCTATCTTTAAACAAATTATTTTCTGAGAATTATTTAACATTTCGATCGGTACACGCTTTCTTTTTATTCTTTTAATAATTGATGGAAAGTAAAAAAAGGTGCTTGATTTATAGAAGAAATTAGTATTTACAAATAAACATTTGAATAAATGCTTGTGAACGATTGCAGTCAAAATAATATTTCTTTGCAGTGAAGATGAAACATAAATAACCCAAATTTCTTGACAGAAAATACTAGTTAGCTATCGTTTTTATCTGTTCTTTTACACTTTTAATCTAGAAATACAATTGATATACGTGAACCCCACAAATTAACGGACTCAATAGTATACTATTATATAATGCAGTCTACGAAATAAATTAATTTATTATTAGGTATATACTTTCGCCACTCAACAAGAATAAATTAATTTAATATGAGTTTTTTGTTTATTATCAACTAAAAAACATCAGCCAAGTAAATACACAGTACTTCCTCGTGCTAAATTCACCAAATGTAGTTAATTATTGAACAATTTAAATAAAAACCGATACAGTGTTCAGATAAATTGCTTATCATTGGTTAACCATTTAATTTTTGTCCAATTTTACTACCAACTTTACCTGTTTATTTTTTCAATCTAAATCTAAATTTATGCAAATGTCAAAATGACATTTAATATGTCAAAGTAAATATCAATTTAAAAAAATCAAAACACGATTTTTGAAAGTAAATTGAGATAAATCTTTGTAAGGGAATATTTTACAACAAACGTTGTAGACCTATATTATAGGCAATTGAATGCTCTACAAAAAACATCCTATAATATTTTTACGTAACATGTATCGTTCTTGAGATATCTTGAAAAAATAAATCCCTTCTCTTTACACACGATTTTAATGAGAGACCCAACCATCCAACCAAGTTTCATTAATATCGGTTTAGTGGTTCATGAGTTATGCGTGTGACAAGGATTCAGGGAACAGACACACACATACAGACAGACAGACACGGAACGAAAAGTGTTTGTCTTGACCTGAAACGGAAAGATCAATTTAAAATTTTGAAATCGGAGAACAATTTTTTTGTCTTATTCTAAAAGGATCTTTGTGATCGTTTTAGAATTTCGATATTGCGAGGAAGCAAAACTACCAATTTAGAATTTTCTTGAAAAAAATAAATATTTTGGGATGTCAATTCTCCCCCTTACATACGATTTTGATTATTTTGAAATGAGACCGTCATCAAGCCAGACCCAACCATCCAATCAAGTTTCATTAATATCGATTTAGTGGTTCATGAGTTATGCGTGTCACACGGATTCAGGGGACAGACGGACACATATACAGACAGACGGACAGACAGGCAGACAGATATGGAACGAAAAGTGTTTGTCTTGACCTGAAACAGAAAGATCAATTTAAAATTTTGAAATCGAAGAACATTTTTTTTTACTCATTCTAAAACGATCACAAAGCTTTTCGTACTTTCGATATTGCGAGGAAGCAAAACTACCAATTTATAATTTTATATCTCCTGGCACACTTTCCAGTCGCTGTTGGGAAGCTCTGCTCTAATCTACTGATATTCGATATAACCAAAAATTACTTCTGAGTTAGTGATCGATCACAGATAACAAAAATCGCTCTTGAAATTTCTAAATCAAGATGGAAATGCTTGCGTGGCGTGGGCGGACATTTGGATGTTTGAGAGAACAATTACCTCAGACTTGCGGGTGTACTCAAACAATAATGGATATACCTATATTAGTTACAGTACACATAATATATCACGAGCATTGTCATTTGTGAGACGTTCTATTTTAGAAAAGTACTTAATCTTACTAGTGTGGGATGACTAAAATATCGATATGTATTATAGACGTTTGAAATGAGTTAAGCTGACGGTAATTTCTTTTTAATCAGTAGCGTAGGTATTATCTATACTAATATATAAAGAGAGAAAGTTAGTATGTGTGTGTGTTTGACCGAAATAATCTCGAAAACTACTGGACCGATTTTAGTGAAATCTGCATACAATATGTTTTATCAATGTTCTTATTGAGATAAAAAATTCCAATTTATGTTATGATAATAGTCAATGAAACAGGTTTTTAGTTTCGCATTTGCACGCTAGATGTCTAAGCCAACAAGTATATCCTATCGTGCGTACAAAAGTACACACACCCATTTTTTATCTAATAATTTTTGGGGAACAAAGTAGCCTATGTCCTTCGTTAGGAAACAAGCTATTTTCCTTTATAATACTGTGTAATACCAGTCTACAAAATAAACCATTAATATTATTTACGAGTTCAATTGGAGATTTTTTTGCCCCCTCCCCCCTATCTATGTTTTATTGTTAGTAAGATTTATCTCAGAAAATCTGAAAAATTAATGGTAACAAAGCTTTGATGATACTATTAACGAAAAATCAGTATCATTTCAAATGGTTAGATCGAGAAAAAAACATAAAAAATGAGTAAAATAGCAGAATATATGATAACCACGTACTCAGTAGGAACTTACGAACATGGCTCCCATATCCAAATGGGCCTTATCCGGCTAAGAAATTAAAAAAAAATATTTACGACCAATTGTGAACTCGCTGCTTCGGGCCCCCATTTGCCTCCAGGGCACTAAGCTAAAGCCATGTCAGCACTTCCTTTATGGGGGCCATGCCTTGACTGACTTTTAATTTTGTGGGAATCATCTATGAATTGATTTTACATTTTCATATAATATACAACATTACATAACATTTAATGATTAGAGTATTTTTTTATACAAATAACATCCTCATTAGGTCCGCACCTGTTCCAGACATACCTAATTACAAGAGATGATTTTGTTGGATGAATTTCTCTAAACGGATGTGCCAGAATGTGTTTGTCTACGCCGAAGAGTAAATAAAGAAACAATCGTATGTCACCGAAGAACAGGCTTGGGGCGTCGTCTCGGACTTTCTTTCAAACACACACACACATACCCGCGCACGACACACACCCACCTTCCACGGTGTGGTCGTGCTATACCCGATTTACAGGTGTGGTGAATCAAGGCCATGTCCGTTGCTGCATTTGCTTATTTGAATTCGCGAACTTCGAATCCGTTGTTGCAATTTTTTAATATAATTATATACGTACCAGCGACCTCATATCCAATATGCATGGAACTCCTCTATTTTTGGAATTGTTATAAGTAGAGCTGTGCACAAGTACAAAATATATATACAATATATAGGGTGCCCAAAATAAGCGTGAAATGCATGGGGATTTCCTAAACGGTAAGAGATACAGATTCGGTTAAATGAGATGAATTATTTGTAAGGAGTGGGTGGGTATAACTACATCAAAAAATATTAATAATTGCATGTGGTTTAGGCAGTGTACCAAAAAATCTAAAAATTCGGAAATTATTTAAATGGCTATAACTTTTTTTGTCAAAGTAGATAGGTACTTTTTGTTTGTGGTTTCTTAAAGCAATTTTTGTGTAGAATTGATTGGTTTTATTTTCCGAATTACAAGCCTTAACTTTAGTTTTTCTTATGGGCCACAAATTGGCTATAGCATATTTGAACGTGTTTTTTAGTCTACTTTACAACGATATGTAACTTGTTAAATTTTTTTTCGAAAAAAAGTAAACATTTTTTAGTTTATTGTTTTCAAATATTCATTTGTTATTTTTTGATAGTTATTATTGTGATTTTTGTTTAACATTTTTTGTTTTTCATAGCCTACTTAAATGTTAGTTAGTCATAAAATACTTTGTAAATATCACTAGTGTTTAGTACTTCGACTTATTTTCGAAAATAAATAATGACAAGTGACACATTGTTGTAAAGTAGAGCAAATACACGTTCAAATATGCTATAACTAACTTAGTGGCCTATAAGAAAAACTAAAGATATGACTTGTAACTCAGAAACTAAAAGTGATAAACCAATCAATTCTACACAAAGAGTGCTTTAAGAAACCGCAAGCAAAAAGGACCTATCTACTTTGACAAAAAAGTTATAGCCATTTAAATAATTTCCGAATTTTCAGATTTTTGGGTATACCGCTTAAACGACATACAATTATTAATATTTTTTGATGTATATACTCACCCATTTCTTACAAATAATTTATCTCATTTATCCGAATCTGTATCTCTTACCGTTTAGAAAATCTCCATGTATTTCACGCTTATCTTGATACCCTGTGATATAATGATATTTACATATTTTTAAATTGGTATCGGGGGGGGGGGGGGGGGGGGCATTTTTTATTTTTGACCATAATATGACCTAATATTTAAACCTTATAAAAACAGTCCATCGATATCTTTTTTATGTGACATCTTATGTTATATATGACGTCATCGACCGGTTTCTTTGTTTTTAAATATATTTCTGTATTTTTTATTATACCATAAATAAAAACTATTTATTCTTTTTACATCCACGTAAAAAAATTGAGAAAAATGATGTTGAAAATTATATTTCAACATTGGTCAAATATAATCATGCTTAGTTACATAACGAAATATTTTCCAAACAAGTAAATCACAATGTTAAATTTCAATTGTGACATCGTTCTAGATTTTAATGTATAAACATATCATATTGTTAAAAATGAGACGGGAAGCAGTTTAAAGTTGGACGCGGGCCGTGATTTTTTAAAAATCTTAGATCGTGAGTGTGCGTGATAGTGAATTAAAGTTAAACAATCAAAAGTGTTTCTAAAACACAAAAAAAACTAATTAAAAAAAAAATTCTGAAGAAGATTCTGATAGAAAAATCGAAACGTTAAGTAAAGGGATACGACAACGCGAATTAGTTCATATGGGCAACGACCACGAAAGCCTGCAGAAGAATATTAATATAATTACAAATATATTACACTAAATACTAGTACAAACTTTTTTTTTATAAATGAGTTTATCACAATTATTCAATTTGTTCAGATTCGATATGGAAATTACTTGACCTATGGAACGCTGTTTAAGTATGGAAAGTGTTTTCTTTTAATGTATACATATAAATAAATATCACATATGTAATGATTAAAATTCTTTTGTAAGAATAAAATTGAAAATTCGTGTGAACAAATTTCTCCAGCGATGTTTCGTACAAAGAAAATATAATTGTTTAAAATGTTAAGTTAATAATTATTTTTTACGAAATAACATATTCAAATTAATTTTTGTTGAAAGTAACCATTAAATTTTATTTAATATTGTACAGTTGCCAAAAATTAGTAGTAAACATACTTATTAATTCTTCCATAAAAATAAATATAATTAATAAAGTAAATTTTGGTTTGTATCAATATGCAGTGGCGTTCACAGTTATTTTATACATTAATTAAATTGAAAACTTACTTATTCACACTATTTCTTACTAATATTTTCTGAAGATATTACTAATGTATATGGGCAAATCCACAGAACGTGGCCGCATTAGCTTTAAATTAAAATACTCAAATGCTTCTTCAAAATGGAGCATTGAACGCACACTCTTCTATGTCGTCTCAAAATCTTCGTAACAAAGAGAAGAATAATTGGTCTCAATTTCAGGAGTGTGCTTCGGATGTTCCAAAAGTTACAGCAAATAAACCAAATAAAAAACGCTGAAATTGCCGTTCGCTGGATAAAACAATCGCGCATATGAAATGTAAGATGTGTGCGCCTTTGAAACTTCGGGAAAAGGTTCATTGTACCAAAAAACATGTCCAGTAAAAATTTCAGATTCATTGGTTTGAATCTGAAAAAATTGCGGTGGTATGAATTTTTATTTTTTTAAAAGTTCCATTCTGAAAACGTGAAAATAATCGATTTTTCAATGCAAATTGTGCTGCAGTTTTTATATGAATCAAGCAATCGACTTGTAACTCTATGTTTACATCCACAATAAAGTATACTTTGAGTTCGTGTACTTATGGGTGGGTAATATATGTACATTCCCACACGCGCACTATTGCCGTTCCCCCAAAGCGGCCACGTTCTGTGGATTTGCCCATATACCTAGTTACTTTGGAAGAGAGTGAAAGGGGTGAAAAAGTGTTTTTTTTTGCAAATAACATCAAAACGCATGTTTCTAATATTATTTCACCTTTTAAAACGAATCGGATATAATACACCTCTTCTGTCATTGAAACCGAAATAGACCAGATTTTTCTATAGAATTGCCTAGCAATTTACACAAATTTGTTAAAATAAGTAACTCCTATATAACACAGTAGTTAAGTTTCTATAGAATCTCGTGTTGTGCGAAACCGATGTTATCCGAAATCACTCTCATGGGGGCTCGGGATAAGATATGGAGCCATGCATTTATCTACACATAAATATGATTGCATCTACATACGTTTTTTGTACTTACTTATATGTACATTTGTGTATTCAATTGCAATTAATAACTGTATGTACCTACATATATACACAATAATATGTACTTGCATTTAAGTGCATACATATATTATGATACAACAGGTACTATAAATGATAATTTACATAACAATTATGCAGTTGTGAACAATAAGAAACAAGTGACATTAGACAAGTGTAAACGAATTATATACTTTCGCTAGCTAAATATTTATTATAATATGTATGTTAATTGTTACATTAATGCATAATATCTATTAATTATTTTCGAATTTCGGTCACATGAAAAAGGATTATTAATTGTAATGTCAATATTATAAATTGGAATAGTTGTTACGAAAATAGGTAAATATCAGCGGCGGCTCAAGTCAAGTAGAGGCCCCAAGTGGTAAAAATTTTAGGGCCCTCAAACTCAAGTTAGAAATAGTTACTATCATATCATATATTTATTAACAAAAAAGAAAAGTAATAAACAATTTCATTTCGTTACACATTAAATGAATTTAGTTAAAAAATATTTTTTTTTTAAATATATTATTTCTTGCAAAATCATCAATTATTTTGATAGTGTCAATGCGGTTTAAAATTTCCTGCTCTGTACAAAATGGCCAAGTTATTTAGTCTTTCTTCCCCCACTGTTTTCCTTAAATAATTTTTACTCTCTTTAAAACAGAAAATGATCTTTCTCCGAACGCATTAGATAAGGGAATTGTTAGAAAAATCTTCAATATTAAAATAATCGGAAATGTGTAAGACATTTCTTTGACGGTTCGATAGATGTAACATAATATCTATCGACACCACTATCACATGAGAAATCTCAGATGTCTGGACTGTCTGGTGTGGTTTTTATAGTATCCTCGTTTTCTTTTAGAAATATTAAGAAATGGTCTAATTCATCTTCCAAAGTACAAACATCAATGTCATTTTTGGACATATCCTTCAACTTTTTTAACGTTTTCTTTCTTTCTTTCTTCTGTTGACAATTTCCAATCAAAAAATATACGAAAAGGCTCTAGATACTCTAGAACAACTTCATACTTCTGAGCTCTTTGAGACAGTTATGCCTTACAATTAGTGTTACCACATATGACATAAAATGAATTGACTTATCAAATACAAATCCCCTAACCATAAAAATTGTAAGAGTTCAGACTTACACGTGTTTCAATAGCAATGCTATCATCATCAGAGTCTTAAAGACCACTGATGATGATAGCATTGCTATTGAAACACGTGTAAGTCTGAACTCTTACAATTTTTATGGTTAGGGGATTTGTATTTGATAAGTCATAACCATAGTTTTTGTCTGTTGTTTGTTATATGAATTGACTTTAAAATCTTCTCTAATTGTGAATTCATGTCCGACTTCTTTGTTTTCATCCAAAAACACTTACTGCGATATTCGGGTGGTTATCGTTAAACCCGCCACTGGTAAATATAACGAATTATAAAATTTATTACCCTGCAGATAGTCTTAACTTAGCGTTTTCTCTAGATCAAAATCTTTATAATACCAGACATAAATAATTGTTATGCCCGGTATTATCAAAGAGCTAATACAATTTGTTAGCTAACAAGCACTTTCAAATTGTGTATCAAACCTATATGACAGTTATCTTGAATTATAATGAAGTATTTGACAAGTTTATCGCACGCACAGTAAGTTAATACCAACGGTATTAAAACAGTGGTGATATTATGAAAATTATTTGATACGGTCAGATTTACCAACAAGTTGAAATATCACTGATCTAAATTCTAAAACAAATCCATGGATCATATCATTGAATTAATACCTCATTGAAAGTGCTTTGATATTATCTACATGTAATGATTTTTATTATTATTTATGTATAAAAAACGTTTCACAAAGTTTCCAGAACTATTATTAAGTAAGAATTAATAAAAATATGTTCTAAAAAAATTCCGTATTCGAACTCTGAACCTAAATAAATAAATTCAGGTTCAGGTCTCTGATTTTATCGAATACGATTGTTTTTCTAAATCAATAAATAATATTTAGAAAATAGTAAAAATTGAAACTAGCATAAATAATGATTTTAACACATAAATGAAAATCTTATTGTTTTTCTATCAAAATATAATATACATATGAATAGGTTAAATTTAAAATAAGAAAGTTTATGCGTTTGTGCGTGAAAAAATCTCACAACAAAAATTAAAATAAAACATTTGGTATTTTGTTTCACACAAAAGATTTCTCTGAACATTTATCAGCATGACCATGCCCATAAATCACATAGAGGTGATTAATTTAAGAAAACATCTTCGGCGACTTAAAAGAAATTGTTTTCATTTTTATACATTAAAAGTGAGTTCCTCCGTTATGCAAGATCAATAACACTAATTCCCGATATTATAATGAAATTGAACGGGGTATCAAACTTATATGACAGTTCCATGACGTTTATTAATGTTTAGCGTATGCGCGGTAAGTGAAAAATACAACGAAGTAATTGTATTTGTACTTAAAAATGGGATCGGGACAAATGCAGACATGAAAAAGGCAGACAAAGACAAAAGGCAGACAAAAAATTTATATAAATTAATAATATCTTAGAGGAGGGTGGCTTATGCCCTCCTCTAAAAATATTGTATCATTTAATTTGCTTTAACGATATATTTTTTTTGGGTTGGAGGTAGTATGATTAGTTAATTTGTTTTAACGTTATAACTAATACAATAATTATTTTTTTGGGATTATATGAATCATGATCCCCCCCCTCCCCCCAAAAAACTTAACAAATAAAATCAAATTAAAATTTACAAAAAAAATGATCCACATAACCCCCTCCCCCTCAAAAAATTAGTGCAAATATAACATTAAAGCATAACCCCCTTCCTCAAATATATTAATTATTGATATACATTTTTTGTCTGCCTTTTATCCATGTCAGTCTTTTGGGATTAGGCCTTTTGTCCATGTCTGCTTATGTATACCTTTTTAAAAGTAAATGAGTACCTAATTTTTTATAAGTGCATATTCTTAAGTAGAGTAGAGTACTTTTACTTGTATACTTGTACTTAAGTATATATTTTTGTAAAGTAATTGTACTTGCAATAATTTTTTTTGGCAAAAGTAATTGGACTTCTAGTTTAGTGCATTTTTTGTGCTTTTGCACAACTTTGTCAGACTTACCAACTGTTCTAAAACAAATTCATATAATATATGCCCCATGAGCTTGCAATCTAGCAAATTGATTCAGTGTCTTTATAATACTGGGCATAAACACAAGTAAATGAACAAATTAATAACACAATGTTTTGAAGTTTATTTTAAGAATAAGGCTTAAATATAAAATAAGAGCTATTCGGTCGAATGAAATTATTGAAATCAAATGTTTTTTTGTAAAGAAGAAAATACTAATATATAAAATTAAAAATAAATACATAATTATGTCAAGGATATTTTTTATATATGTATTATTGCATTGGAATTTTTTTATGAATAGATAAATCATTTAAAAGTACTTGCCGAAAAAAATTATTAAAAATGAATATGCAATGTTTACTTAAAAATCTTAATATTTTAGCCAATTATTAATTCGAATAGATGTATTCGTTATGTTGAAATATTTAATGTCATGTGTCATGATTATATAAAATTGATCATAGACTCGTGGCAATGATTTTGTTTAATATGTTTAGAACTGCAAACAAGACGAGACATTTTAGACGATCTCGTTATTGACTGATGTGATTTTTGGCTTCTAGGTGTCGATTTTGGCCAACGTTTTATTACACATCGCAGAAATCATGATCACCACGGAAGTCTCAAAGATACGTAATAATAACGGTTTATTTCGTCCGCGTGGAATTTACAATTACAAAGTAGCCTATGTCCTTCCTCAGGATACAAGCTATCTTCCTGCCAAATTTCATCAAGATCGGTTCAGCAGTTTGGCCGTGAAAAGATAACAACGAAACAGACAGACAAAGTTACTTGCGCATTTATAGTATTAATATGGATTTTATTTATATTGTCAAATATATTTTAGATACTACCTACTATTTTATTAACTATAGCATAGACATAGAGAATGGACAGTGCATTCTGTATTAACTCAATGGTGTAACATCTGTTTAAAAAAGGAGAGAGAGATTGGTAGCTTACTATAGTTCAGGGTAGTATTTCTGTCAGATATATTTTTTTGTATATCTATCTTGTGATTTTTGTGCAAAAAGTTTTTTATTAGAAAAGTAAATAATATAAACAATAAACATACTGTAATGGTTCATATTTCATCGAGAAAAAAAATCAATTGATCTGATAGAAATTTGCAAAATTATGAACGGATATTGTATATATTGTATAAATATGTATATATTAATAAAAAAATAGTTTTAAATCAATTCCCATGTGGTTGCTACAAAATTATGAGATGGATTGCACTTACAAACAGCACATACAAGATTTACTTAACAAAATTTTAAATATTTTTTTTGATATTAGAAAAAGATATTAAAATTGGTTAAAAAAATTCGAAACTTATATTATTTAGAAATCAATAATTGTTTCTTTTTTTAAATAAATTTTTTTATAACGTTAATTATTTTAACCTCTTTATATACATATAGTATAATAATATCTTATATTAATCAACAAGAGATTAACATATTATGTTAATATCTATGAATATTTTTAATGTTCGGGACTAAGAATGAAATAGTTACACTCCTGTTTAAAAAAAGGACAAGTATATTCCAAACCTGTTTCTATCTCTTTCTTTTGACACGGCTATGCTCTCGGGTCAGATGCCTGGTCCATTTTCTATGTCTATGAACTATAGCTATTTTTTTCATTCAGAAATAATACATTCTTACGATGATCAGAGCACGTAAGTTTTTTAACAAATCTTCAATACATAAGTTTTGATTTGATTAGTAATTATTCTAATAAAGGTTAGCGAAATATGTCAACCACTAAAAATTGTTGACAAAAATATTACTGCTTTATTTTTTCAGTGCATGTAATATGTATGTGTATTGTACAATTGTACATACACGATATATTATGACATTAAATTTTCTTACATTCAAGAATGGTAAACATGAAAAGGATTTATCACAAGGTGAGTAGGTCAAGCACACCGAAGTGGTTCAAATAAGAGATTCTGACACTGAACCAACTCTCAGTGGCGGATCCAGAAATGAGAGATTTAATTGATTAATATTGTTTTCACTTTTACAATTTCAATAAACAAACTACATATACATGTAAGTATATAATTTATAGCTGAGCGGCACAATAAACAAGGGGTATTTTTTGTTTATAATGTTTGTACTTTAATTTCATATATCTTTAAATCTAATAGTAGTATTATAGTATAAAACAAAGTCCCCCGTTGCGTCTGTCTGTCTGTCCACGGAAAAAAACAACCGATGGAGAAGTCGGTATAGTTAGCGATAAGTGAAAACAATGTTTAATAGGTTTATTATATACAGATTAAATTTATATTTTTGATTGCCTTTTTATCGACAAACCAGATAGTCAAAATGTCAAATTCAGAAAAGGAGGTACCGTAATTTCGGGTGACTTTGGACAATTTTGAATTCAAATTTGACAATGAAGGACTGTTACTAGAGGGCTGGAAATGGTCTCAAAAGTTTAGTCTTGACCCAAATAATAAGTTTCCAAACGAAAAGAAGAAAGTTATTTTATTTTTTCACCTTTTTTTTAAAAAAAACATGTCTGCCCAAAGTCACCAGAAAATCCGTGTGACTTTGGACAAACATGTTTTTCGAACGTATTTCTAAAGATAAACCTCATATGAGTGGCTTTGAACGCTTAAATCGTTATTAAATGTTCTGGGTTGATATGAGCAATAGATTAGAACAGCGGTTCTTAAACTTAAGTTGTCTAGGGACCCCCTTTTGAACAATTTTACAACCTTATTTTTTTGCTCCATACTTACAATTTTTGCCTTTCAACTGCAATGACTTTTTTTGTTCTACATTTCTTACATTTTTTGATTTTACAACTGCAATGACCTATTTTTTTGCTCTACATTTCTTACATTTTTTGTTTTTACAACTGCAATGACCTTTTTTTCACACATTTTATTATTTTATTTATTTATTACAGATTTTTTCAATTTTTTGCACTACACAAATTAGCTTTTACAACTGCGGAAATAAGCTACAACTACACATTAAAATATATCCCCTGCCTTCCTGACAGAAAAACAAAGACGGTCGTTAGATAGTAATTAATCATTGGTAAATAGAAATGTAAAAAAGTATTTTAATTTATGCCAAACATGTTTCACGGACCCCCGGCAATAGTTCTGCGGACCCTAGTTTAAGTACCGCTGGATTAGAAGATTAACACTATTTATTAGGTAATATAATCTTTATTAACAATTAAGTTTTAATCGTTTTTACAGTTTGCATATAACATTGCTATAAAAAAAGTAACAAGTACTCTAACAGTTCTACGTTCGATGTCAAATGAAGTTTAAAGAACTAAGCTCAGACCAGACCTGAAGATGGCCGATAGGATTCGATCGAAACGTCCGCGTCGTCAAGAAGACAACGCAGAACGCGGAGGTACCCGGAATTTTTCACCAGCATATATTATTATAATATA
Organism: Sialis fuliginosa; assembly: GCA_961205875.1. Lineage (NCBI taxonomy): Eukaryota > Metazoa > Arthropoda > Insecta > Megaloptera > Sialidae > Sialis > Sialis fuliginosa. Next base: position 12,249,764 of record OY540809.1, on the reverse strand, counting down.
TAGACGATATTTAAAAAAAGTGTGATTAATAGAAACCGTGACATATTTTCTTTAAATTAAATTTGCATCATTATTACAACATAGTTATTAACAAAATATGCATTCTTATAAACTGATTCGAACAGTCTCATCATAAATGCTAATTTTTCACACGAGTGCAAAAATACTAATAACTTAATGATAGGTTAGGACACGTTAATAGTATATTTGCAATATAAATGAATATTCAAACTATGTAGGTTTCGTGCGACGTTTGTCATTCGTGTAGACTAGTTTCCGACAGTTTACAGTTTTTGTAGAATTACATAAGATTTGCAAAAACAATAACGGGTCACTGATCGCAGAGATAAATCACATATCTGTTAAAAAAACGTATCCTGTTTGGCGACACTATACTCTGGATTACTCCGGAACTATAAATCAGTGAACTTGGGAATTTTCTTAAAATATTCGTTATCTGCTTTTCAGTTTTTCAATTTAAATAAATTTGATATAGGTAGGTATACTTTATTTTTGGTTCCAGTTCTTAGATGTTAAATGTCAGGTATTGTAAAGAAATTGGCGATTTGTTAGTTAAGAAGCATTTTAAACGCGGGGTATTAATTTTGTGATATTCTCTATAGATTTGTTTTGGACACTCGATATAAGGAAGATATCAGATATCTGAACATGAATCTAAACCCGTACCCGAAACCGAAACCAGAAAAAAACATATTTTTCAATAACCTGAACCCGAACCTGAATCTGAATCCAAACCTTTTCATGGATAACCGGTAACAATATATTTTTAAAAGGTTCAATATAAATTATTTAATAATATTTTTATATTTTTCTCCAATGATTTTAAAAGAGATTATAAATGTACTAACAAGAAATTTGTTTGAATTTTATGGTATGAAGTGACTTATTCAAATTACTAAAATTTACATATTTTTGAAGTTCTTATAGTTTATAAAAAATTCCAAAAAATTAATGTTTTTTTTTCAGAAAAGTTTTATTTGTTAATTACAATTTTTTTAAAAACAAAATAATTTTCTTTCAATTACAAACTGGAACCCGAACCATTAAAAAATAACGGTTTTTGAACCTAAAAAGTTTGCACCATGCTGAACCCGAACCAAAATTTATATTTGAACCCGAACCGAACCTGAACCATAAATAAATTCCAGTTCTAATTATGTATTACAATAAATTAAATTTAAAAAATAGTTAATTAAATAACAGAAATTGACACTTCAATAAAGCATATTGTATGTATGACACAGTTTAAAGAAGATGTTAATACAAATATTAAGTTCAAATAATGTTTAAGATTGTGTTATGATACAAGAATTGCGTAAAATTTAAATATTATTTGTCTGGTATATTTTTATCAATATATAAATCTAACATACATTTTATTCATATCTTGTATATATAATACATATGTACATTTAAGTTTTGTATGTAATGTATATATTTTATTACACAATGTTTATGCTATTAAAATAAACAAAAGGTTTATTGATAAATTAATTATATAGTATATTTATCCTAATTTTTATATTTCTTATAATAAACGAAAAAATAAATTCATAATACATGTGCAAAATTTTTTCATTGCAGAGGCGGATTACTTACAAGGTCTATCCAGGCCCTGGGCTAGAGTGGAATATTTTTGATTTGTGTGTTTTATTCCCAATTCAATACATATAATTATTTCGTTTGTTTTATTTTTCCATTCAACAAAATAAATGACCTTAATACAAAAATAATCGTTTTTGAGAAAATAAATATATTATAATTGAAAAATAATCCGATCTTTTGAAAAGTTAAATAATATTAATAAATAAAAATTTCTGTGATTTCAAATTATTAAATACTGTAAGGGTCGATCCAGACTATCGTTAAATAACGATATAATCTCTAATCCGATTAGCACCAAAATCTGGAGTACTCACTGAGACAAACAATTTTCCCAAAAACAATTCTGATCGGTGCATTTTTACAGTAGTTTTCGTGAACGAAAGAAAATTCTACATCCAGACACACACACAGCCGCTATGCGGAAATTAACTTTTCTTTAAGTTTTGTAGGTAGTACAATTAGAATCTGCTTTTATCTCGGACATGATTTTTCGACGGTATTGTAATACTTTCATTTATTTCAGAACATGGAAGTAAAAAGAAATAATTATCTGCTACATTATTAATAATTGTGAAATAGAACATTTAATTAATGATAATTTGTTCTAAAAATCAAATAAATTTGATTATTGTGTTAATTAAATATGTTTCTTAAATCACATTTATCTTAAAAATTACACCATGATATATTAAATATGTATATTGTCGAAATATTTATAGGTAAATTTTAAAAATTATGTATATAGAATGTAACATTTAATAGTATACCAATTTAAGTTAACTAAACCACGTTCTTATAATATTAATTTTTATTTATTAATATAAAAGCTGTTGTATGTTGACATTTCGATAGTTTATATATTGCAATGTATGAATTGATTAAACAATCAATATAGGCGTAATTTTCCTTTTCACTACTGGCTCAAAAAATCTGAAAAAAATTGGGAACGAGGCTTTGATGGGACTACCAACGACAAATACTCAAGTCAACAATACCAATTCAAATTTTGGAGAAATAGGGAGGGGCGTCATAGAATTTTTAATTTTTATATCAAAGCAAGTGGGGTGTCAAAATGTAGATCTCAATTAGTAGAACATAACACTTTTTTATATTTTTTTCTAACTAAAAAATGCAGTTGTAAGTGGCTCCAAACAATCCACGTAGTACATATTTCGGAACCCTTATGGCATACACTCGTGTATGTCTTGACCGAATTATTTTCCATTATATAAGCAAAAAAATAATAATATGTAAACAATGTATATTTATTGGGGATAATTGAATTATTTAAAGTTCAAGATTGTACAATAGTACGCGTAAACCACCGTTGCGCCATAGAACTATTATTTTAACCAATTGCTCTATCATTTAAATCCATATTATGATGCTGCAATGAGATAATCATCTACCGTGGTCACGAATATGAAATTTACTTTCTCATCATAGTGTGTAACCACAAAATAAGGCACTGTTTAAAAGGTGACATAAATTTTTGGAATAAAAGATACCATCGTATAAAAAAAGAAAGTTTTTTTATACATACGCGTAGAATCATCATTTTGCCCGAAGCAAAATTATTCGCCTATCTCGAAGAAGACACAATCTAAGCAATCGTCTACATTGACGAAACATATGCATATTTGTATAGAATGTGATTGTCTTATTAAATTATTAAAGTACTTGTAATAACTGAAAAATACATTTATGTATTTTCACATCCTAACTTTAATAAGCGTGGTGTGTATATTTGGATAAATTATTAGACTGTGATTGATATATGAGAAACATGTTAATTGGTTGATAATACTGGACCTTTCTCAAAAAAAATTATCGTGTGAACTCTTTTATTTGTTTTACAGAACACATATTCGATACATTACATATGTAAAAACAAGTGTATTAAATGCCATATCTATTGTTTTTTATTGAAGCCTTTCAACTCATTGTTAAATATGAACTAGTGCGAAAAATACTGCATAACATAATTCAAATGAACTGCAGACAATAGATCCGTGCTAAATATTTCGTCAATTCTAACAGCGGCTGTTCACCTCTTTATCAAAATGAGATTCTTGCATAAAATAATAATATATTATCAATGTTTACTATAGTAATCGTAATCTCTGGTGATATTAGGTTATAGAGATTTTTGACCTTGAATTTTTTAACAAGTTTATTGCCTTAGTGGTTTTATATTTGGCAAACTTTTCAATCGTATATGTTTATGAATGAATTGAATTCAGGTTTTCGAAGTGAATTTTTTACTTACTGACTGAAGTATAAGTACAATTGAAAAATCTACATGAAACAAATGTAACAAGTTCGTAGGTAAGTATATTTCAAGGTAAAATAATTTGGTTAAGACATACACGGGTGAATGCCATAAGGGTTCTGAAGTACGTGCTATGTGGACTGTTTGGAGTCACGAGTGCATTTTTGAGTTAGAAAATAATATAAAAATAGGGTCATATTGTACTAATTAAGAACTACATTTTGACACCCCATATGCCTAGATATGAAAATTTAAAAAAATTATATGACGCCCCTCTATATTTCTCCATAATTTAAAATGATGTTGTTGAGTTTAGTATTTGTCGTTGGTAGTCCCACCAAAGCCTGGTTACCAATTTTTTTCTAGATTTTTTGAGCCAGTAGTTAGAGAGGTGGACAAAATAAAATAATACTTTTAGCCCCCTGATGACGCCCTTTTTGAGTTAGAAAAAAAGGTAATATTCTACTAATTATTATATATCTACATTATGATACCCCATACGTCTTGGTATACAATTTTTTTTGGATTTGCTTTAAGCCCCCTGCAGGCGGTATTTTTGATTGAATAAAAAAATATTAAGAGATTTTTCATTCATAAAATTAATATTTATGTAATAACGGTAAATTAATTAAAAAAAAATTCTACTTCTAATTTTTTCAGTGTTTTTCAGTTTGGTGATTTTATGGTTATTTTAGGCAATTAGTATCTTAAATGCATAATATAACTTAAATATAAATGATTTCTTTAATTTACATAATTCATTGCCATTTTTAATATTATTTTATTTAATTAGATATAATTTTCAGAAATATTACAAGCATAGAATTATTATTTCATAATACCTATAAAATAAAAAAAACCTTCATACTTTTTTTTATTTTTTTTTTAAATTTTGTTAGAAATATTTTGTAACTATTAGGTACGTTTGCTAAGAAATGTATGACATTTATTTTAACGACGACCAAAAAAAAGCTAGTCTACTCATCGCCCCCCCCCCCCCCCCTCCTCTTCTCCTTGTGGGGGCCATGACTGATAGAATTTAGAAAATAAACTAATATTTAATTATTTATTTATTCTATTATAACGTATTTTTTAAAGACCAGTCATTTTGACTTTTATAACCGTCTTAACTGTAGGTAGTTCTATAGTGTTAAGAAACCAGGAAAATAAATATATTGTACCAGTGGCGTAGATAGGGGGGGGGGGGGTTAAGGTGATCAATCACCCCCCATGAGCCTACTTGAAAAAAAGTCCAAGATATTTTTTTAAACTTTTTTAGTATGAAGAAAATAGTAAAAGCAAATAGAAAAATAGGAAAAAGTGGGTAATTTAAGAGTAAAAAAAAATGATCTTCAGGTTTTGCTTAGTTGTTAATTGACTTTTTTTTTAAGATCAAGGACTAGACTAACTATAATTTATATAACTATGCAATCAAAAAAAAAAAAGGTCATTCATTTCTAAATTATAATTACAATTTTTTTTTATATACATATTTTGGGGGCTTATCAGCCACCTCTTGCCCCAGGGCCCCCAACCTTCTAGTTACGGCCCTAGTCATATCCCCCCCCATCGCAAAAACCTATCTACGCCACTGTATTGTACTAATATTAGGTTGAATCAAATCTTAGAGCAACAAAAGTATATCATGCGTATATATACCAGATGCTATAGCTGTTAATAGTAGAAAAATTCAGTAGGTTATTGCGTTGTTCCTGTCAAAAAAGAAAAATCAACGTAAAAAAATAATATGCAAATTATCAAAGCAAAGTCCGCATACAGAATGTTCTAACGATTCCATAAAGTAGTTTTTATGTGTTGTAAAAAGGTGAGAAACAATATATTATAACTTTTAGATATAATGTTTTCTTCTTGGAAGACATCTGAAAAGCGTTAAACATTGTGTTATCTCTACAAACAAAAAACTACTGTTTTTAATCCAAGTTTATAACACATACTTATAGATTTTATATTCATTGAGTACGTTTACACAGTGCTTGTTAATCATATCATATACTAATGCATTGGACTCGGTGTTGCCAGGGGATATAAATATAATCTGTAATAAACCTATTAAACATTGGTCACGTTCACGACTGACCAAAAACAGTGAACAACGATCTTTGATTGGTTGATTTATGGAATTTCTGGTGGAATGTACCAGAAATTTAAAGAATGTCATTTTTTAAGCGTGTAAGGAAGTGAGAAAGAAGTAACCCGAAAGAGATAGAAACTAGTGTTCTGGCAGAAACGCTCAACATGAATTAAACATAAAAGTTTTCTACATAGTTACTTCTTTCTCACTTCCTTACACGCTTAAAAAATGGCATTCTTTAAATTTCTGGTACATTTCACCAGAAATTCCATGAATCAATCAATCAAAGCTCGTTCCGTTTTTTGGTCAGACGTGAACGCTACCATTGTTTTCACTTATCGCTAACTATTTAAGCAGCGCACGCGAATATATGTACCTCTCTGATGATTGTTTTTTCTGACTTGATGAAAACACAAAATATCCACAAATTATATACTAACCTAAACCTGAATCGTGAAATACTCGACTGTAATCTATCTCTATCTTTGTCTGTAATTTGGAATATAATAGATGATAATATAAACTCTGCACATTAATTAAGGGGACATCTATGTTTTCAAATGCTTGTAACCTGGTCAAAAATGAACTTTCCCAAACCTTTTTTTAAATGAAGAAAATTTACTCTGCATAATACATAATATTATTATGATGCTGCAATTCTTTCCTTAACATCTTTTCATTGTTTTACTTTTTTATTTAATTTAAAAAATAAAAAATAAAAATAAAATGACAATTTTGTAGAAAATTTCAATAGGTGCCTTAAAATCACTATTTAGGAATAAAATTGACGCAAAGGTGTCAAAGTTTTAGTGAAAATCAGGAAAAAATATTTCATATGAACATACCGGAGTAATTTTGGGGATACAGAAAAAAAGCTTAAATTAATGTATTTCGGATTATGTATTGTAATGAAAGATATTTTGATAAATTACAAAAAAACATTCGAACTTTAAAGAAAATAAAAATGTTAACGTTGAATTGTTAGAACCATTATTGAACCTATGATTTATGCTGAAAGACTTTTAAAAGGCGATACTTTCTATGCGTCTCGATTTTGTTCCTCAAAGTTTAAGCAGGTTTTGTCCCAGCATGATACTCTATTATCTATATAGTATTTATATAAGAAAAACAAAACACCTACTTTTAAAACTGTATTTTCTATATTTTGACATTAAATGATACATAATATCAATATGGTTATTTTATTTTATTTTATTTTACCCATAAAAATAAATATGAAAATTATTAAATTTCGTTCAAGTGAAACCCTCTCAGATGCAGTGTACAGTATTTTACAATTACAGTTTTTATTAGCAAATAAACTAAATATGAAAATGTAATATACGTTCAACCATTAGAAGATCGACTATAAAATGAAACTAAATATCTAACATAAACGATAAATAACTGTCATTTGTAACAATGTCGTCCGTTTGTGTAACTTTGTAGTTATAATAATAAAGATATATAAAAATATTAGCATATGAACCCGTATGTGAAGATGCAGATAATATTTAGAAACCGGGTTCGTGAAACTAGTGACATTTGAATCAATCGAGCCATTAAGTACTATAAAGTAATACCTGAATATATAGGAAGACATTAATCTATCTGCAGAAAAAAACAGCAAAAATTTTTTTCTTTGAGTCATCCATAAAATGCATTATAAAACGCCTTTAGAGATTTTGTAGGTGTGTTTAGAAATCTAATGCGTATACATAATATTGTTATGCATGAGTAGATTGGATGCACAATAGAAAACCATGTATACAGGGCCAGACTTGGGGCGTTGCCTTTTATTTTTTACTAGTTGTTACACGCAACTTCGTCCGCGAGGATTTTTTTTTATCTAATCAATTTTTCGGATATAAAGTAGCCTATGTCCTTCTTCAGGATGTAAGCTATCTCTCTACTAAATTTCATCAGCGATTTAGCCGTGAAAAGGTAACAAACAAACAGAGAGAGTTACTTTTGTATTTATAATATTAGTATGGATGATATTTATATTTTAAATAGGTTAAAGTGGGGTAAATGCAGTATACTAACGGTCTATTATTTTTTTATCTTACATAGTAACCAGTTTACTATTAGATCTGATTTGAAATTATGAATTCTATTTCTATTACCTACCTTTAATGCTATTGAATATAATTCACTACTGAATGGTACTGCACTGTATTTATTTATTGTATTGCATACCATAATTGGACGAAGTGCAAATAAATTATTATAATGATAATTAATATTACGTTAGCCTAGAATCGCTGGGGTAGTTTTCATTTGTTATCAAAATATTTACAAACTGTAATCTATACATACTATAAAACAAAGTCCCTCGCCGCGTTTGTCTGTCTGTGTGTGCAGATTTTCTCAGTAACTATTGAACGGATTTTATTCCGGTTTTCACTAATGGATAAAGTGTTTCACGAGGAAGGTTTATGTGTATAATTTGTGGATATTTTGTGTAAATTTCATGATGTCGGGAAAAAATCATCAGACAGGTATATTCGCATGTGCTGCGTAAATAGTTAGTGATAAGTGAAAACAATGTTTAATAGGTTTGTTACAGATTATATTTATATCTCCAATAAACACCGGGTTCAATGCGATAGTTTAAAAATAAGTGTATTTCTATTACGACAGTTTAATAGGTCAATCCACCCCAACAAAAAGGAAAACAGTAGAATAGCGCAGCATTATTGTCGAATTTACCTTTCTAGACAGTTCCTTTACTTATATACATATATTACAAAATATCCTGTATCTATTGCTTATTTTTCTTGTACATTCTTGATTTACAAGACGAAATCATTTTTGAAATTTACTTTTTTTTATATTTTACAAGATAATACTATGCTAATGTTTACAAAATTTTCTTGCAATTTTAAGTACCTAACATATGTAATTTAATTTTCGAGGCGATAATTTTTATAAACTGATGTGATAGATTGTGTAGATTGCCAAAAACATTTCAATCGAATGACACGGTTTCGTTAGCATTCTTTTTTAAATTTAAATAATTTTGGATATTTTATTGTTTAGTTATACAACACTCGATCCTTAGAAAATTAATTCACACATTCTAAAATTGCATAATATTAATATTCACGAATTATAGAAAATTGATGTAGTCATAAATATTATAAATAAATAAAAAAACGTTTGTTTTGTTTCTTTTGTATTTTTTTTTATTGTCAACTTTCTATCAATAATAAATTCAAATAAAAACTAACTAAAATCAAGTATTTAATTACCTTTAGAAGTAACTAAATGTACAAAAAATTAAATGTGAGTGTAGTTAGTAGCATTAGGGCACAAATTTTATGGAGTGGATAGTTTCAGTTGAAATTATAAAAAATATTTCATTGATTTTTTATGTTTATTATCTTTCGTAAAGAAAATTTATTTAACTCATATACATATATTTTTGAAGTTATAAGTGGCATAGCCAGGGGTTGGTGAACACCAGGAGGTGCTATTTTCGGTTTAATTAATGCCTTAACGTCCAGGTACGTAATATTATGCCGTGTTTAGACCAAAGAAAACAAAACAGCAACACGGTGTTTGAAAACACATCGTATTTAAAAATGCATAGGGTTTATTGCACTTTTGTCAAAAAGACACGATGTTGCTGTCTTGTTTTTTCGGTCTAAACACGGCATTACGTTGAACAACCAGATCAACTATAGTGTGAAAAATTGGGATCTTAAGAGGTTAAAAGTTCTCCTTTTTTCGAAAAAAAAAAAAGATAGCAAAGAGCTCTAGTCTACAGCCGACAAAATCAGAAATCCGCTAGTAGTGTAAAAATAAGAGAACACCAAAATAATGATAAAAAAATATCACATTTTATATGTACTTTTAGGGAAAAATGTTATTTTCATAACAATTTTCAAAAAAATAAAAAATATTTTTTTACTTTGATGAACAATAACTCTACATACAATAACGCTAATACTGAAAAATACGTTAGTTAATTACCTATGAGACTGACTCATTGTGGTTGCTCTAGTGACGTTACTTTGGAAGTTATGAGATAATCTTTGTTTTACTCTTAGAATTAAAAAAAAAATGTAATAGTTTGTAAGTACTACTGTGAAGGAACTTTTTAAACAACCTGTAGCTCAGAGAGTGTTGAAGATAGACTCCACCTACCCGTACAATTTTTTACTCACAATGAGCCAAGGAATCAGCTCTTAAAATATCTGTATCCCAAACTGGACCACCCTGTATATAGAAATTAATAAACCTGCCTTGTATTTTATATGTTCAGGGCCGTCTTAAGATATTTTTTAGCATACTGGGCTACTAAAATTTAGTGCTTTTGTGAAAAATAAACTTATTTTGTTAAAAATATTTTTATTAAAACAAATTAAAATTCTATCACTTTTGGAATTTTTGCGTCGTGTCTACGACCTCGAACGGATCTAGGGAGGGGTCATCATAGGGGAACAAATTAAATAGAAAAATACTAAATTAATATACTAAAGTAACTTTTTTTGTCCATTTCACAGACCCCCCCCCCCTCCTGCAATTTTATAAATCTAGATCCGCGCCCTATTAGCCCATTAAGTTAAGGTGAGCCTGTACATGTCACACTCTGAATTTATAATTATAATTGATATTTAAAAATGTCTATAGAATTTAAAATATTAAGAAATACTTTCGTCTTCAATATAAATAAAAAGTTAAGCAAATATTTACAGAAATATTGGGGTGACAATTTAATTTAGTTAATTAATACGTCTAGAGCTATCAACAATACACAATAGATATCAAAGCAGAAAAACAAACAATCAATTTCTATAGACGCAACTCATCTCAGAAGAAATATCCGTTACACCATAGAAAGTAAGAAGGTATTGTTTAATATTTAAATTTGTCAAAAAGTGGGAGGAGCTCATCGAGAAAGGGGATACTAATTGGGAGAAATGTATAAAAGGCAATGATATTAAAATGTCACGTTCAGTTGTAAAGTTGGGTGTTTTGTGATATAAACATGAGGACATTTATTGTAAGTATTTGTGTGGATCTTTACGAAGATTTGGTCTTATCGTGAATTTGTGTTACGGACCATATTTCATTCGAAACGGTTTGGTGTAAGAAAGTGTTAATCAATTTTGTGAATTTATTTTGGACAGTTAAAATGTTGAGTGATGTTTTTTTTTTTATAAATATTTATTTTATAAAAAAATATTTTTTTAGTTAATTGATTTTCTTGCACCAAGCTTTAATTATCTACGTGAATTTTGTTCTGAGTTTTTGAATAATTTATTTAAAAATAAAAATAAATTAAACTTTTTTTATTTTTCATAATTAAAATTTGAGAGTTAAAATATATTTTAAAATTACTTTTTTGTAATAAAACATTTCACAGAATATTTAGAATAATTGTGAGATATTAATTTAAAGAAAAAAATGTTATATATTCTAAAAATGATTATGAATAACTTAAAGTTTGTATTTTTTTATATCGATCCCTTTCCATTTAAAAAAATACCGATTAAATAAATAAACAAGACAAATAAAAATAAATTAAAATCGAACGCAATAAAAGTTCGCATAAACAATTTTATTTAACTAAATAATAAATAATATTATTATATTTTAGTTAGTGAGCTCTTTGCTGGCGGTGGCATTAGCCCGACCGGAAGCCGGCTACTCATACAACAGGCCTTCCGGTGGCGGCGGAGGATTCATAAGTAAGTAGATGTACATACCATTAAACAATATGTCTAACTAAAAAAAAAAAAATTTTTGCCATTTGTATGATATTTTGCTACCATTAAATATTTTTATGTATATCTAATTATAAGTAATTATTATTTCAAATATTTACAAAACATTAAGTTCTAATTATTGATTTTTTTTATAGATACCGGCATCGGAACCTCTTCGATTGGAGGAGGTATGTAACATTATAATATTTTTAATAGATTTAAGAGAAATATTTCAAATCGTATTTTATTGTTAGGTTTTATTAGTGGAGGTCAAATAAGCGGAGGTCACATTGGTGGAGGACAAATTAGTGGTGGACACATTAGTGGAGGTCAAATTGGCGGAGGTTTCATCAGTGGTGGACAAATCAGTGGAGGACATATTGGAGGAGGTATTGTAAGTGGAATTGGAGGTGGCCATATTGGTGGAGGACATATTGGAGGTGGCCATATTGGAGGTGGCCATATTGGAGGAGGTTCTACCCTCGTTCAGAAACACATCTACGTCCATGTTCCACCACCAGAACCTGAAGAACACAGACAACAACAAGTTATCTCCCAAGGACAAGCTGTCAAACACTACAAGATCATCTTCATCAAGGTAATATTTGTAACTAAGTCGTCAATATTTTAGATACAAAAATCGATATTGATTAAATTACGTTTTTATAGGCTCCAAGTGCACCAGCCCCAACTCCAGCTCAGATCTTAGCTGCTCAACAGAACCAAGAAAAGACCATTATTTACGTTTTGGCCAAACGTCCTGATGATGTTGCAGATATCACTATTCCAACAGCTGCTCCTACAGCACCATCCAAACCGGAAGTATACTTCATCCGTTACAAAACGGTAAGTAATAACAAATAATAGTCTAATCAAATTATTCGAATGATTTCGTTTACAGTTATTATAAAAGAAAAAATTCGTTACCCGGAAAAAATGATCAGATCCAATTAGGCCTAATTTGATCCAATCAGACCTGTTTTGATTAAAATATATCAGATCCAATTTAATTAAATATATATACTTTAAAAGTAACTAAAAATGTAAATACCTATATTGTTAGAAATTAAAATTACGCTGTTAGCGAGAGTTAACTTAATCTGACTGGATATAGATCTAAGCAGTTATGATTAGATCCGATTTGATATAAAATTACGTATGAGAGCTAAGTAGATCTAAACAGAGAAATTTGATCTAATTAGATCAAAAATTGGATCGTTATTTTTTCCCTGGTAAACTTTATCATTTTTTATAACAAAAAATCAGAGGAAATGTTGAGTTTTGATTATGATAAGATAATATAATAAAAAATAACACTTTATTATAGAAACAAGCTGCAGTTCATGGAGGAAGCACAATAGTCGGAGGAGGTGGCATTGCTAGTGACATCATCAGTGGAGGTGGAATTAGCGGAGGTGGAATCACCGGAAGTGGAATCAGCGGGGGGCTCATTAGTGGAGGTTCTATCAGTGGAGGACACATTAGCGGAGGTTCCATCAGTGGGGGACATATTAGCGGTGGTTCAATTGGTGGTGGCATAATCTCCGGAGGAGGTCTTACATCTAGCTATGGACCCCCAGGAAAATCAGGACCATATTAATAGATTATTCGCATAATTTATAAAGAAATCATCATAGCGACATCCGTTTCATAAATATTTAAAAAACTAGCTTTTGTACGCATATTGTTGAATATGTTCACAATGGCTAGTCTGATTGTAAATATTTTATATTATGCAATTTTCATAGATTTTTTTATCTTCTAAAATCATTGTACATATGAATATTTTTTTACTAAAAAATATATATTTTTATATTGTTTGCAGATTGTTTATTTATTTTATTTTTGTTTAAAATGAAAACCCTATAGGATACAACTAATTTAGGTGTTTATTAATTAACATTAATGAGCTGTTTACAAACTAAAATTTACAACGAAATTGTTTTGACCCTCGTTCTTATATTTTTTAATTATCAAATTTTAATTATTCAAATTTTAAAGATCACTAAGACAGCACTTTAGCGGCATCACTTCGACTCGAGATTCCAAATCATGTAAATGAATGAGCTCGGCACTTTATCCACTGTCGAAATGCGACGATTTGGATTCGTTACAGCGCTGTATAATTTGCCAATGTTTAAATAGCTATATAAGAACAAAATGAAAATTATGCTCACCTTACAGTACTTATTTACTTTTATTTATATAGAATCAATTTCGTTCGATTCGAGTCGGAGGTTGTTATTAAAACAAAAATATTAACACGTTCACGGTTATGACTATATCCGTCAAAATCAAATCTTTTATTCAGAAAATGACGGCTATAACCGTAGGTCAAAGAAAAATTTGTAGTAAAAAGACTGTTATAGCCGTATTGAAACTAAAGTAATTATATGATAGTAGTAAGTATTGTGTCTCTATAAAAAAATGTCTCAAATGTCGTCAATAACGATTCAATCGAAAACGAAAGATTCCAAAAAACCAAAAAAGAAGAATTTATAGTATATGTCTATACTAGTGGATCCTATAAGAAATATGTGTCCGCGAACGTGTTAATCTTATAAAAAAATACTATCCATATTTTTTTATTATAAAAATTAAAGAACTTGAAATTTAAACAATATAGTGTTTCTATTATAAATATCGATAATTTAATTAATAAGCACATTAAAAAAAAAACTTTCGGCGTCACTGATGGCGATATCAATCACTGAACTCTAATATAGTAACTAGTTTGAGATCAGTGATTTAATCATTTTAGTAAATATCAATTGACGTATACAAGTTTTTGAATAGCAGTTGTCATTTGTCATTACCAATATAACCTCAAATTTTAAAAATCACGTGGTGATATTATTTTACAAACGAAACAGAAAATTACTTGTAAATTATTAAAATGGATACATCAGATACTAATAAACAACCAGTCAATATAGACACTGACAATTTTGTACCAGCAAAGTCAAAACGAACAAAATCAGAATCTATGGATGTGGATGAGCCAAGTAAAAATAAAAATATAAGACAAAAACGTTTGAAGAAAGTAAAATCTAAACCACTATCTGAAAAAGAAAAGAAGGAAATAAGAAAAATTCCAGTTCCGTCACACAGATATTCACCGTTGAAAGAAAATTGGCTGAAAATATTTACTCCTGTCGTAGAATACTTACAACTTCAAATAAGATTTAACTTGAAGACAAGGAACGTAGAAATTAGGACGTGCAACGAAACAACAGACATAGCAAATTTACAAAAAGCAGCCGACTTTGTTAGAGCTTTTGTTTACGGATTTGATGTCGATGATGCACTTGCATTGTTACGATTAGATGATTTATTTGTAGAAAGTTTTGAAATAAAAGATGTAAAAACGTTGAAAGGAGATCACATGTCTCGAGCAATTGGTAGATTAGCAGGAAAAAGCGGCAGAACAAAATTCACTATAGAAAACGTAACAAAAACGAGGATAGTATTAGCAGACAGTAAAATACACATTCTTGGTAGTTTCCAAAATATTCAACTAGCCAGACGTGCTGTTTGTAATTTAATTCTTGGATCACCTCCTTCCAAAGTTTACGGACAACTAAGAAATGTAGCAAGTCGAGTGTCTGATCGTGTGTAATTTATAAAAATAAAATAAATTGTATTATATTATTATTGTATCTTTATTTAATTTTCTTTGATTTAAATAGTTCAATATTTATATTGAATTTTATAACAGGTTTACTATATTAAGTTATATAAATTTATAAATTACAAAAAGGGAACGTTTACAAATTTACCTCCCCCTACAAAAAATAATTGAGTCAAAGAGATTTTGTAATAAAAGATAAAATATATATGAAAATGAATTTTATAATTGATTCTCACTATTGATAATGCATTAAAGATAATAAAAATAAAAGTGAAGACATTACCTATCTTTAAAAATTATGGGACATTTGGCAAATGAAGTGGGTAACGGGAGATGAGAAAATTTAAAAACAGGACGGAAATAACATTAATTTGTATGTATATTTTTTACAAAAGGTATAAAAAAGAGCCTTTCTTAAAAAACATATTTATTCATAAAATTTATGTAACACCAATTAATTAAAAATCAGAACAATGCAAATTGTTAACTCATGTTTATTTGTTATTGCTATTTTATTGACATGATAATGTATGATCAGTATTTAACCTTTAATGCTTTAAATATATAAACCAGTATTCTCTAACTTTTTCTTCCTAGTAACGACACTTCTAGCAGGCAAATACTTGAGTTGCATAAAGCAAAATTAACCACAATTAGTTAATCAGTTGTTTTAAAACCATTATAACGTCAATTTTAAAAAACAATCACGGTTATGATAAATTTTAAAAAACAGTCACGGTTATGATATATTTTATAAATAAAAAATCAGCATACAAGTCTTGAGGCTTCCGCGGTGATCTTGATATGAATCGTGGTTTCTGGGTGTAAGCCGCATCGGTTTGATCGTGTTATCGGCCAATGTTTCATCACACATTGCAGTGGACATTTTCAGGGGTCGTCTAAAAGTGCACTTTTAGAAGAGACGACCAAACCGACGCGGCTTACATCCAGAAGCCAAGATCCAAAAAATCAGCATATTTAGTGAATTGTTCATTTACAAATTGAGATTAAGTTTAGAATTAACATTAATCATGGTTTGAAAATTACTGATTAATTAATTGTGGTTAATTTTGCTTTATGCAACTTGAGGTCAGTGTTGAATCTAAACAAAAGAGGTGGGGGGGAAGGGAGCTATATATTTGTGTAATGGTGAATACTAGTAGAGTATGCTATATTCTTATCAGTGGCGGTGCACAAGCTATATTCATGTGAGTCCAGTGACAGTTTATATTTAGATCAGACACATTCGGAAGACACGACAAAACCCGAACGTGTTCGATCTATGATAGCAACTCGCATGGCCTCACCTGAATACAGCTCACGCACCGCTGCTGATTCTTATTTTGTAAAATAAGTTTCATACTTCATATTATCGATATATGGTTTATTTTGTTACTTGACAAAATGAAACCATTAATATTTTACAGGAAATATAATCAATTTTGATAGTTTTTAGAATTTTTGTCTGTACCAAGTAAACTTGAAAAATACTACACCGATTTTGATCAGACTTTCACTGTTAGAATTTTTTTATTTAGATGTCAGCAGTAATTTAAAAAAAGTAGAGAATTAGTGAATTACTACTGAACAGTCACAATGTGAAATACACATTGTCTATATAAGCTGCGAATAAAAGCTAATATTATATAAAAGGCAGTGAACAAATGTTAAGTATTTATATAAAGAAATCCATACATTTTTTCAACATGTTTTAAATTTCTTTTAGTGTATATTAATATAAGCATGATTGTTCCTTATTTTAATAAATATGTAACTCTAATTTTTAATTTTCATTATAAACTAATTTAGATTATAGTTTATAGGAGACTATATAGGTATGCAGCTCCAAAAGCGTAAAATTCTTAAAATTATTTGGGTGTTTTTCAGTTAGCTAACACAATTTGACACTGTCACACAATATATAATTGTGTGTTTATTGGAAAATATTTTATTTCCTTAACGACTCACCAGAGTATGTCAAATATAAAATATAATACAGTCTTATGCCCGGTATTATAAAGGACCTAACAAAATTTGTTAGCTAGCAATTACATTCATATGGGGTATTATTACTGTACTAGTATCTATGGATTAGTTATGGAATTTAGAGCAGTGACACTTCAATTAATTGTAACACAGTTGGCATCTTTGACCGTACAAAATAATTTTCATAACATCACCACTGTTTTAATGCCGTTTGTATTTACCTTCAACGCGTGCGCGAAACTTGTCAAAGTCATCAACAAACTCCAGAAGAACTGTCATATATGTTTGATATCTCAGTTGAAAGTGTTTGTTAGCTAACAAATTTGTTAGGTCCTTTATGATACCGGACATTACTGACAATTTCTTCAAAAAGTGATAATTTTTAAATTATTGACATTTTTTATTTTTTAATATAAATTAATACCAATGCTTTAGAACTATAAATCATAGAAACATCAGAATAATCTGAAGCATGTCTGGGTTTTATAGTTTTAGAATATTATACCACCAAACAAGAAATTCGCCCTATATATTTTAGAAATGAAAATATATTAATTTGAGTAAGTACCACACACAGAACATAAAATTTCTATAGTTTGTAGCTCTCAAACTATAGTATTGGTATGTGTCGTCGACGGTAGTGACACCTTCAGTGGTGAAAATCGAAACTAACACAATAGGCATGATGCCTAATTTAAAAAAAACTATTTTATGATGATCTTACGTGTCTTTTATTTTCAAAAAAATGCTTATTTCTGCAGAAAATAAAGGTTTAATCACAAAAATTGACCCTTTTAAAACTAATTTTGAATTTGATGCCAAAACGCTCGCAGGTGTCATGGTGCATTTTTGACGTTACGCCTATGTAAACACTCCTTGTCAACTATAATAAATCCTTGTTCCATCGCTAATTTTTCTCGATTTTACTTTTAGTAACACAAAACTGAGCAAATTGATAATTTAAAACCACAAAATAATTTATAAACAGTGCAGATATTAATGAAACAAAAATGACGTTTACGTAGCAGTGATGTCACCTACTCTAACTGGTGTTTTATCAAACATGGCGGATTGCTGTATTTTGTGTTTTTATTTTAACAAAAATCATATTAATCTCGCTATTAATATAAAAATAAATACATTTTTTAGAATCTTTTTAATTTATTTCATTATTTAAAATCATAATTTCAGTGATACTTTGTTACTGGCATCATGCCTATTGGGTCAATTGTCATCTAACCTAACTTAACCGATAGAGTATTTAGTTTATTTTATAAAGAAAATAATTTCCTATTTTAAATAAACACATTTTTCAAACTAACAACTGACAGCTGACCCGATAAGAATACTTCCTTTTTTCAGCACACCATAGAGTACGATCTAGACACATACCGATTGTTGGAATGCTGTTTATTTGAGTGTCAGTGTCACATTGTGTTTGTAATTGGAAATCACCCTTTGTAAACACTAGCCTATATATATGTATATATTAGAAAAGTTGATGTTTTCTTTTTCAATATTGCCACCCTTGTTACAGTTTCCGAGTCATTTAAATTTAATTTTTACCTATGAGGCTGTACACAGACAAACATTTAGAAAGACTTCCATTCAAACAATATGAGCCAACAATCAACACTTTTCACACAAAACATGTGGTGCTGCCTGTGTACAGCCGTCTTTAAAAAAATTGAGTGTGTACTAATGTATATGCGTTAGAAGTTATACTTCTTTGACGTGATTGCAACTACGAATAACCTCAAATAAGTATATAAAAATAAACAATATTCTGCTGTTTGTAATTGTTTTATAATTAAAAATTTAATTTAATTATAAAATTTGATGTAGAACTATCGGATTTAATATAAAATAATACACAATAAAAATCATAGCTAAGGGGAGTCCTCTTATCAGATTTGTGAAAAATCACGTATATAGTTATTCAGAATAGAGTTGACGCGCATGCATGACTAGATCAGGGTTACCAACTTTTATAAATCATCACGTTTAGCTGTGTTATATTTAATAATTTAGTTTAAGTTAGAGTAGTCCAGGTGAGGTTAGGTTAGGTTAGTTTCAGATAGGTTAGGTTAGGTTTTTGAATTTCTGTCTATGCACTAAATAATATATTAACATAGATACAGCATAATCTACTCTATTCTAGCACATCAACACGTGATTTTCAGAATTTTTGACAGGGGACTTCCAGACTGTCCGTATTTACCAAAATCATACAGTAATTAAATATATGGTAAAAATAAATACTTATAACTTCAAATATTTACAATATTAATTTGAATTTACTGGTATAAAACACAAAGAGTCATAAACGTATTGTATTCAAAAATGACCAAAAGAAAGAAAGAGCATGCGTTGAATATTTTGGTTAAACATGTGAGAAAATTTCAATTACAAGAAAGTGTAATGTGTTAAATTTTTCAATATGTACCATGTCTACCGCGTTCCGTTGTATTACTAAACGCGCCTAAAGAAATATAACTTCAAAAAACATTTTTTATTTTGTAAGCGAAATGTATATGAACAATTTAAATTGAGTACCATTTTTCGATTCATTTGATAAATATAAAGGAGGGTATACACATAAACACGAATGGATTGAGAACATACGAATGCTCATATATGCGGAAAAGTGAATTGCATTGAATATAGTCGAAGGGAGGAAAACATGATCTATAGTGTTGATACATTATAGGAAATTCTGTGTTGCTTTTAATAACTGAGGTAAACCAAACCATTCAAGTTTGTTCTACTATTATTGATATCAGTGGTGTAACTAGACAGGGCGGGGAGCGTGGATAATTTGGACGGAGAGTTAAAATCTAGAATTTTTTTTATTTTCAACTTTTTAAATTGAATAAATAAGACTTAGAGCCCATGCACACTACAGACTTTTTGATCAG
This sequence comes from Sialis fuliginosa, assembly GCA_961205875.1. Taxonomy (NCBI): domain Eukaryota; kingdom Metazoa; phylum Arthropoda; class Insecta; order Megaloptera; family Sialidae; genus Sialis; species Sialis fuliginosa. Next base: position 12,229,522 of record OY540809.1, on the reverse strand, counting down.
TTTGGCACTTGGCATGGAGATATTTGAAACAATGCACACATTTAATTCAATGAATATGGTTCATCTGTCACATTAGCATCTATGATTTTATTTCTGAGATGCAGCTAAGCAATTCAGTTTGTTTCGTGCACATTCGTGGTCATGTGTATACCCATCTAGTAGTTTAATAAAATTTGTACTAAGAGTTAAAAGCCACAGTAGTAAGATGTTTTCGTTCATGATTGCTACAAAAAATTACTATAATATACGATTGAATATTTACTAAAGGCCACTATTACACTATCATATAAATATGTCAAAGATCACAACTAAGGCAGGCTTTGACATAGCTCTCAAAATGAGAAGTAAGTAATTAAACAAATAATCATATATATGCACTACGGTCGATTTCGTTTTTCCTACCACCTACTTCGCACAAAATATAAACAAAAATATTCAAAAGTTGACTGATTACACTTATATATATTATATCTTTGATCAAAGAAATTTGATTCTATTTCTTTGATAGAGTAATAACGGCCAAATACTTATAAATAAATTTTCTAAAACTGTTTAATTATTGTTAGAAATAACATGACAGTTGAATGAAAGTAACACTATTAAGTAATTGATAGCTGCCGAAAAAAGAGCTATCAAAAATTAATATAAAAAGCGTATGACTAGCAACTGCCACATAACTTTTAGCAATAAATAAATTCAATTAAATAAGTTATGTACTTGTATTATAGATCCACATTATTTAATAATGAACTAGACATGTTAACATCTGGCAATTCATCAGGATCTGGTATAAATCTTCCTACAGGTTGGATAGCTTCTTTTTGATCCCGTAATTTTAACATTTCTGTACGTAATTTATTAAGTATAGCGTAATTTGGAGAATTGACCGCTGCTTTACTCTGCAGTTGTGTAATTTCTTGTTCTTCTTGTTTTTTCTCACGAAAACTCTTTACAGATTGGTTACCATAAAGACGAAGCAAAGAACCCCAAGATGATATATGAGGATGAAGAGCCTGAAATTTATTTTTATTAAGACCAGATATTACATTTATCTGACAAAATATTTCAGTACTTGTTTTTTTAATTTTACCTGCAATATAGCTTGAGAAGCTCGTTGTTTTCCGTCTTTTTTATTTTTACAAACGACCGTTGCTTTATGTTTTCCCACTGTCATGGTGAATTCATTTTTTTGGTGTTTAAGTGTATTTCCTTGATACTGAATATGCATATCTCCTAATCCAAAATTTCTTTGTAAACATGTTAACAGAATAGCATGAGGAGAAGGCTCTGTTGTTTTTGCACAGAATTCTGCCACTCGTGGATCTTCTATTTTGATATCATCGAAAAACTGAAAAAATAACAATATCGTATCAATAACAATAAACAATATTACAGCAGTAAATATTTAATTTAGGTACTTACTGATAAATCATGATCAGCGGTTTTTCCTACATTTGTAGTACCTTCACTGGAATCCCCTGAAATCTTAGTTCTCATTTGTGGTATCAATATTTCCAGTGTTGCTTTAGCTGCTTCAGATTTTGCTTGTTTTTTACTTGTTCCATATCCAACGCCATACTTCATATCATTTATAGTGACTGTAGCTGCGTACGGTGTAGCCGCGTTTTCTAGCTCTTTAAATTGATAACTTGGTTGTTTTTTCAGTGCGTGTTGGACATACTCATGTAAAATACAAACATAGCTTTTTCCGTTTGGATTCATGATCCATTCTTTTTGTGGATATTGATTTCCAGATGAATCTGTTCCAGAATTTTGTATAGGAAATGTTATTAATTTTGTTCCATCAGGTAGTGCAGGTCGATTCACTTGTTTTTCATACTTTTTCTTCTTAGCAAATTTTCTTCTAGCAGACCATGACTTGAATCTCATAACCCTAATATTTTTAAATTTGAATATTTTTTCACAGTAATTACGAAATTCGTCAGCATTTAGTGACTGTGCCTCAATATTTTCTTGTACAGTTTCTATTCGTGCGTTAGGTAATAATAGTTCAAGCCGCTTGGGTATATCTGGTTCTTGTTTAATTTCTCCTAATTCATTTGTATCTGGTTCTTGTTTAATTTCTCCGAATTCATTTATACCTGGTTCTTTTTTGATTTCACCAATTTGTTCTTCTTCAAGGGCACGCCGATAATTCAGACATGGAACTGCACTTAATGGTACTTTATGTTTCTGTGAAATTATACATTTTCAGGTGTTATGCAGTATTCAAATGAATATTAATTTAACATAAATTTATAGTCTTACACACCAAAGAAATTAGTTTCAAATTACATTGAAACCAGTTACTTTGATACATATGCATTGCATATTAAAAAATTATTTAACAAAAAAATTTTACAATAACCTGATAAATCATGTATAATTATGAAATTGTTTTACAATTGTTGAAAATACTTGAAAACCAGTGTTGCGTAATGTTACTCTACTGTAATGAAATAACTTTATTTTTCCATTACGATATCATTATTTATACCGGTAACGAAATTACAATTTTCTACGTAATTTTATATACAGTAACATAATTTATTTTTATGTTTAACGTTACTGGTACTATACTCTATTTCATTTAAGAATGCAGTGGTTACCGGGGTTTCGTGCATTTTACCATCAATAACCATGGCAACCGCTGGATTCTTAAATGAAATACAGTATAGTACCAGTAACGTTAACGTTGTGTAGAATAAAAAGATCTACAATAAAGTCACCGACACCATATATCTAACTTTTATATTTAAGCCACAATGACTGCTTTTATGTTACAATGAAAATTAAAAATATTTGGGTTCTGTTTACGAGGACTTATGACCTGCAAAACATTAATTCTTATCGAAATAAATGATTTCATCGTCATAAGTACTTAATGTAGATATAATTTGCCTTTTACAGCATCCACTTTGGTCGTATAGTTTAGAAAATATCGAAATATATGTATATACGGGAACATATTATTCGTGCGATGGCGACTCATGTCGCGGCGTACGCAGGGCAGAGGAACCAGGCCGGTATTCTTTTGATTGTCAATTGTTTATTTCGTTTTCAATAATTAACTTTTAAATTTAAATAGAAGAAAAATTATTTTTACTTTTTGTTCTGATTCGCTTTTGTTAGGTAGGTAATTTAAGTGTTGTTTGGTTTTTATTGCAATAATAACTAATCGTGTTTGTACTTAATTCAACTATATATTTTTTAAGTCCTAAACAATAATTCTGTAGTCCACGCGAGCGAAGCCGCGCGGGCCCAGCTAGTAAAACAATAAATCAAAGGTGAAATACGCTGGAAGAGTTGTTATATAATAATTATATACTATAATAATTTTGGAATTTTCCAAAACTACAACTACTATTTTGTCTCATATGAGCATGTAGTGGTATTTTTGAAAGAAAAATAATGTTTTTTCATTGAAATTTTCTTGAAATATGTGCCAATCGATTAGGGGAGCAGCTACAATTTCAAACCTTGAAAATTTGAAATCTGGGAGTGATTTGGAACGACTTCCTGAAGTTTGCACTTGGCTACATTTTAATAATACCTGACACTGCTTGAGGATCACTGTGAGAGATATATCCCAGACAATTTGTTTTTTTTTTCATCTACATGTATTATGTTATATTTTTATATTTGTTTCTTTCTTTGGACTTGTTCAATGCTTTTTGTCAGGAGTAATACTGAATTAATAAATTATTATTATTATACTTTTTTATACTCATGTTTCAATAAAGACAATTATAGACCCAGATTATACTCTATCTCTTTTTTTGTGAAGACTCAAATTTAAAATCAGATGTTCTATGCCTATGGGCTGAAAAGTTTTTTTAAAGTATTTTATTATCTTAAATGTTGCAAACACTAATTTCAAGAGCGCGGAAAATCATTTTTATGGAAAAAAATTATTAAAATTAACAAAACTTACAATTTATTATAAAATATAAAGTTTCAATTTACTTAATAGAATACTACAGCAACTACGTTTTTTCACATTGCTGGGTTGGTAACAGTGTAACAACAATGGTAATGTTTAAATTAATTTAGTTAATGTGGAAAACAGATATTTTTGTATTACTTGACAATTTCCAATTGCAATTAATTAATTTAATATCAAAATTAATTGAAAATAACATGCATTCAATTATTATTATTATTTTAATGATAAATTTATTTTTCTTAATACACAAAACTAACTTACCTGAAATTTTACCTAATTAACAATTGATTTTTAAATTTAACTATCATATAAAAACCAATTACATACTTTTATTATCTTGTAACAGAAAATTAAAATAATTGAGATATTCCACTAGTATATCAAATATACACAAAAATAATTGTGATGTGTAGTTGAGGTAAGAAAAACTAGTTAATTCATTCGTCTTGAAAAATAATTTTTTGCATTAAATTTAAAAAGTATATAATAACAATTGAAATGGATAAATATTTACTTACTCTTGCACTACCAGGTCCAAGAAAATAAGGTTTTGATAATGTACACACTCGTGTAGTTTTATGAAGATATATTGGCATTCCACTATTATGTGTCACTTGAATCCAACCTTCAGGAAGTACATCGAAATGGTTTCGACCTTTTTCAATTAAAATAACCTTTTCTCTCTCTTCATACGTTTGAAGCTCTCCTGTACTAATATCATCATCCTTTTTTAGTTTGCGGTATTTACGGTTTTTAAATTCATCAGGTAAACCTTCCTCAAGCATAGCATCCAATTCATCGGATGATAAATAAGACTCATATGACCCTTCAGATTCATTTTCGGAATTAGAAAATTCATCTAGTACATGCCAGTCATTAAAATTTTGTTTTTTGAAGTTATGCTGTGATTTTGTTTCTGTTGAATCTGATTTAGAAGATATATTTTCTAAACTAGCAGAATCATTGGAGTCATCACTAAAAAAATTTTGAAATAATATTAATTTGCTTATGTACGAGGGGCAGCTGAAAGTTTTCAGTCTCAGGTACTTCTTGTTATTGTAATCGCTCATGCTATAGATCACTAGTTGCGTAACTTTCTACGAGTACATAGGGTAAAAATTAACTCATTAATGTAACTGATATAACAATTTTAGTATATAAAAATAAATATTTAATAATTCTAGTATTCTTTTCTTATTTAGATATTTGACTGTTTTGTGGGCTCTTGTTACAGAAATATGAATTCACATGAACGAAGACTATAAATGAATTTCAATAAAGTGGTAAATGAACTGCAGCCCTAATCTCTGGTAATGAAGCTTGGGGTTATTTTAGATAAAACCGTAGAATCAATCTGCCACAATAAAAATAAAATTACAAGAAATGTCTTATATGTTCATAGAACTGTGACTGGCGTTCACAAAACAGTCGAGTACTCTATGATATTACCTGGTTAAACTTTTATTTCCATTAGTAAGTTGGCATCTTGGTTCTGAATCCAAGTCACTACTTCCATCCATGTTGATGGTCGTTTGTATTTACAATATTATGATACCACTAAGACTATCCCACAAAACCAATAAATGGACTACCCAACTTATATTAATTTATTAATTGGACACTCCCATTGGTAAATGCGGACATAGGCTTCTTATCCTTTTTTTTTTTAAATTTATTTTTTATATAGAGATTGATGTGTGAGATATTCATTTATTGCATGGCTTTGAATAGAAATTTACAAAGACTCATACAACAAACATATCTCAGCTTTTAAATTTATAAAGATGATATGCAGACAGTTATGTAATTCTTATCACATTTGTATTTTTTTTAAATTTACATTACCAATAAGTTTTAGGTTAATTAACTATGACAACGTGTTATATTTTAGATTTACTATGAATAAAAAAAAGTAACATAAGTTTTACAAATATACATAGCTTAAAATAAATATGTAAAAATTCCCTTTATAGTTTATTTGAATTATAAAAACATGATTAAATATTTTGTACAAAATTATCTAACATCAAATAGTTATCTGTTTACATAGATTGCGAATAAGTTGACAGATGCTGATAAATCGACATAGAATAGACATCCATGCAAATGTGTAGCTTTTATCAATGAAAAGTGGTAAATTCAAATAATGATTTTTGTAAGGAATGATAAAAAACATCTGCCAAGTAAATGCACAGTGCTTCCTCGTGCTAACTTCACTAAAACCGATAGTGTTCAGATAAATTGCCTGGCATTGGTTAACCATTTAATTTTTTTACAAATTTTACTAAAAAATCTTAGTTCGAAATTTTTTTTAAAACGCACCTGAATATTTTTTCATATATTTTTAATTTTTTGACAATTTCAATCTAAATCTAAATTTATGCAAATGTCAAAATGACATTTAAAACGTCAAAGTGACATTTAAAACGCCAAAATGACATTTAAAACGTCAAAATGACATTTAATGGCCGATATACACTGCGAGCACTGTGACTTCTGACGTCACTCCACTTTACTGGATTGTTGTTCCGTTTTAGAATTTGTATTGGAAATTGGAAACGATGGTGATTTTTCTATAACGGAATACTCTGCAGTTACTGTAAAACCGCCATTTTGAAACTAATGTCAAAATAAAGACCAGATATATTTATAACGATGAAGTGGCCAGATTCATAGTATTTCTATGCAGGACATCACTTTTAATATCCTCTGATCATATAAAGTAGAATAATAAATAAATAATTCAAATATTATTTTCAATAATGAAAATAATAGCAATTAAAAAAATTTATATTGTTGCGTCAATTTGCTTAACTATATTAGTGCATTTCAATTAAGGCTAAATGATTTATTCTTATTTATACTTACTCTTGAATATATATAACATAAATGTTATCAATTCATCTTCAAATAACCTGATAATAAAAAATACGGTAAATACGGAGAGTCTGGGGGTCCTCTGTCAAAAACTCTGAAAATCACGTGTTGATGTGTTAGAATAGAGTAGAGTATGCTGTATCTATGTTATTATATTATTTAGTGCATAGGAGTATCTTTATTCTGTGGTGCATAGACAGAAATTCATAAACCTAACCTGACCCTACCTGAAAACGAACCAATCTTTCTAGACTACTCTAACTTAAACTAAATAATTAAATATAACACAGCTAAACATGGCCAGTCGTTTTATAAAATGCGTGATTTATAAAAGTTAGTGATCTAGTCACGCATGCGCGTCAACCCTATTCTGAATAACTATATACGTGATTTTTCACCCCCAGACTCTCCATATTAGCCAAAAATACACCCAAAGTTAACCTTAAATGCATCTGCTTCTGTCATTTGCTTTCAAATTTTGATCACGTGATCAAAGTACATACTGTGATCGCACCAGCACTGGCAGTAGTAAAATGGCGGCGATCAATGACGTCATTAATATTGCTAGGATATTGTAATAGAGCACTGGAAGTCATAACGGAATGCAAAATCCAGTAACTGTCACCACTGGCACTGGCCAGTACCCACAGTGTATATTGGAACATATATCCAAGCAAATATCAATTTAGAAAAACAAAACACGAATTTTTAAAATAAATTGAGATAAATCTTTGTGAGGGAATATTTTACAACAAACGTAGTAGACCCATATTATAGGAAATTTAATGCTCTACAAAAAATATTCTATAAAATTTTCTCGTAACATGTGTCGTTCTTGAGATATCTTGAAAAAAGAAATATTTTGGGGTGTCACCCCTCCCCCTTACACACGATTTTGAAATGGGACCCAACCATCCGACCAAATTTCAATAATATCGGTTCAGTGGTTCATGAATTATGCGTGTGACAAGGATTCAGGGGACAGACGGACGGACGGACGGACGGACACACGGACAGACAGACAGACACGGAACGAAAAGTGTTTGTCTTGACGTGAAACGGATAAATTAATTTAAAATTTTGAAATTGGAGAACTTTTTTTTTGTCTCAATCTGAAACGATCACATAGCTTCTCGTATCTTCGATATTGCGAGGAAGCAATATTCTATAAAATTTTCTCGTAACATGTGTCGTTCTAGAGATATATATTTTGGGGTGTCACCCCTCCCCCTTACACACGATTTTGATAATTTTGAAAACAATGTTGATATTATGAAAACTATCTTTAACGGTCAGAATCACCAAGTTGAAGTATCAGTAATCTAAATTCCAAAACAAATACACTGAATTAATACCTCGTTGAAAGTGCTTGTTAGCTAACAAATTTTGTTAGTTCCTTTATAATACCAGATATTAAACTTTTAAACTTAACATATTCTCTAAAACTCGATCACTTCGATTTATTTCGAGAGTTAGATCTTTTTGCTTCCTCGCAATATCGAAGATACGAGAAGCTTTGTGATCGTTTCAGATTGAGACAAAAAAAATGTTCTCCGATTTCAAAAGTTTAAATTGATCTTTCCGATTTACGTCAAGACAAATACTTTTCGTTCCGTGTCTGTCTGTCCGTCTATCCCCTGAATCCTTGTCACACGTATAACTCATGAACCACTCAACCGATATTGTTGAAACTTGGTCCGATGGTTGGGTCTGGCTTGAGGACAGTCCCATTACATAATCATCAAAATCGTCTGTAAGAGGAAGGGGTGACATCTCAAAATATTTATTTTTTCAAGATATCTCAAGAACGACACATGTTACGTGAAAATTTTATAGAATATTTTTTGTAGAGCATTAAATTTCCTATAATATGGATCTATAGGGTTTTTTGTAAAATATTCCGTTACAAAGATTTATCTCAATTTATTTTAAAAATTCGTGTTTTGTTTTTCTAAATTGATATTTGCTTGGATATATTAAATGTCATTTTGACGTTTTAAATGTCACTTTGGCGTTTTAAATGGCATTTTGACGTTTTAATGTCATTTTGGCGTTTTAAATGTCATTTTGACGTTTTAAATGTCATTTTGACGTTTTAAATGTCATTTTGACGTTTGTATAAATTTAGATTTAGATTGAAATTGTCAAAAAATTAAAGTATACGAAAAAATAATCAGGTGTGTTTTAAGAAAAATTTCGAACTAATATTTTTTTAGTAAAATTGTATAAAAATTAAATGGTTAACCAATTTCAGGAAATTTATCTAAACACTATCGGTTTTTATTTAAATTGTTCAATAATTAACTACCTTTGGTGAATTTAGCATGAGGAAGCACTGTGCATTTACTTGGCAGATGTTTTTTCTCATAAATATGAAAAAAAACCCGCAAGTGTTTTGATTTATTTGTTAGTTAGTATTTTTTTTAGATTACCAGGCAATAAAAATCCAACTTAAAATTTTATTTTAATATTTTATATAAAATACAAATTACGATGTTTTATGGCTTTTAAATATAAATTATCAATAATTGAAATACCATTAAGTAAATGAATCATCCGAAAAAAACTGGGATTATAAGATCATGAAAGTTTTATCTGTAAAAAAACGGAGATACAAGAAAGAAGTACAAGAGTAAGATGGGCTTGAAAAAGGTCATTAAATAAATAAATAGGCGTTTCACTAGCACTTTAGATAACGGCGAAAACGCGAACCGTATTACAAGAAGTATAGGTGGACAATGAAGATCAATATTGTTAGAATATTTAAGGAGAGGAATAAAACACACTCCTATATATTCGATGAAAATTTATATGCATATAATATCCTTATTTAAATTTATTCTTCTACTAGCAAATAACGATATCTCAAAAAGGCCAATTATTTTGCTTTGCAGCTTATTGTGCAGTGGCCCCGGAGCCTGTGGGGAAGGGGGGGGGGGGGAGGGGCAGGCGGACTGTTACTTCTCTTAAAATTTTCAGTGTAGGGCAATTACTTTTTTTATTATAAAATATAAATAAAATTAAATTAAAATAATTGAATATAAAAAAGTATACGGTACGAGACTTTAATGCGCGGGGTTCAGCTCGTACTTGACAAATTTTTATTCGTTCCTTAATGGACCAGCACTGTTATCATTATCAAACAGATATTATAGTCGGAGAGGTGAGCGACAAAATATTGCAACTACTTTATAAAGACTGATTTTTTGATATTACGTCACATTTGTGGTGTAGAGATACAGCCTGCCGTCAGTCAGCTAGTTTCGTTAGCGTTTGGCGCGGGGGCAGCTTTATTTTTGTAAAAAATCGATACACGTTGCAACTACTTTATGAAATCTAAAAATTTATTTGTAAACAGTATACTAACAATAAGTAAGAACCCTTTTTATCATAGTTCAAAATCTTGCAACCGGGCGCGTCAGCAGCGCGTTAAACTCGCTCACCTCTCGGACTATTACTGCGTGATTGACAGAATTGTTTAGTACTGTATTCGCGAAAGCAACAAAACGAGCTGTGATTGACAGTTTGTTGTTTCCCGCGGGCTATTGACAATTGAAATATCATTTTTGGAGTAAAAACAACACTAGCTCCATACGGCTTTTTACTTTTTTATGCGCTATGTGTGTGGAGGGCAATATGATCATTTTGAATTCAAAATAGCAATTTTGTACTAATGGTGGGGTTGTACCATTTTCAGTTTTATTTTGTAAGTAAATCATTATTAACCCTACAGCGATACCATCAAGTACCTTATACCTGACAGATAATCTTTTTTATATACTGGAGGGTGCTATAGACACGTGTTCTTCTCAAAAAGTGTTTATTTTTATTACTGAAAAAGTATATATCGCTGGTATCACACCAGTAATCTATATATATAATAAAACGGCCAAGTGCGTGTTGGGCACGCACATGATAGGTTTCCGTAGTCATTACGATTTATAAACAAGAGTAATTGCAATGGACGCTCTGATAACGACATTTAAATGCAAATATATCGTGACTGAAGGGTTAAAATCAAAAGGTCATATAACAATTTGTTGCATTTTAGGAGACCTATCTAAAGATACCCCACTCAATGGGGTAAGTGAAAAAAAATTGAGTAGAATTTTTAGTCTATGGGTGGGGGTCCAAAATAATTTTGACAGTGTTCGTTATAATTTTCAGTGAAAGTACTAATTCAAAGCTACATTCTGAATTTTTTTCAGATTATCCAATGACCACCCACTCGATGGGTTAAGTGAAAAAAAAATGTGAGTTCACTTTTCAGTCTATGGGAGGGGAGTATAAAATAATTTTGACAGTGTTCGTTACAATTTTCAGTTAAAGTTAATAGTTCGATTAACAACTTGATCGTAATATATGCATTACTGAAACACTGATTGCCTATAATGTTTTATTTCGAATTTCAACCATTTTTTTGGGATGCAAGCTATCATCCTGCTAAATTTAATTAATATCGGTTCAGCGGTTTAGCCGTGAAAAGGTAACAAACAGATAGATGGACAGAGTTACTTTCTCATTTATAATATTAGTATGGATTGCTGTTTTTCTTCAATAATTACATAATGATACTGGTATTTTTTTCTCATGTTGCCATTTCCATCCCCTACTGTATTACATGCCATAACCCAAACTGTTAATCCCAGATAATGTTGTACTGACGCACGTTAGGGTGTGAAATTTGATGTGCTATGATTATTTAATCTTACACGAGAGTTTAGCGAGATGAAAGTTAATTCAGCATGTCAAGAGAGCGCTTTATATCAACGTTCAGTTCACAGTTCACCTGATTGATTGATTTTAGAAATCAATCAATTAATATTAATTTTGTCAAATAATTAAATGCAAAAGCAAGTGTGCTGGTAAAATTAATAACGATAATTTTAATTTCACTATATTTTCTACTACTTTGTGATTAATATCTATATTATATATTATAACATATTTGAACGTGTTTTTTACCCTACTTTAGAACGATGATATGTAAATTGTCATATTTATTTTCGAAAATAAGTTGAAGTACTAAATACTAGTGAACTTATAAAGTATTTTAATACAAACATATAAGTAGGCCATAAAAAAACAAAAATTGTTAAACAAAAATCACAATACTAACAATCAAAATAACAAATGAATATTTGAAAACAATAAACTATTACAAAAAAAAGTTTTTACTTTTTTTCAATAATATTGATGACAAGTTACATATCGTTGTAAAGTAGAGTAAAAAATACAAGTTCAAATATGCTATAGCCAGCTAAGTGACCCATAAGAAAAACTAATGTTATGGTTTGTAACTTGGAAATTAAAAGTGATATAAAAATTATAAATACACCAATCAATTCTACATAAAAAGTGCTTTAAGAAATCGCAAACAAAAATTAACTATTTATTTTGACAAAAAAATACTCACCCCTTCCTTACAAATAATTCATCTCATTTAACTGAATGTGTATCCGTTTAGGAAATCCCCATACATTTCACGCTTATCTTGGACTTCCTGTATACCGGAAACCTGGACAGGCAGTTTTTATTGTATTTTCTAAGCTCAGCTCATTTTGAGGCCCTAGGCAGTTTCCTCAAGTGCCTATTGGTGCTAAAAATGCTAGTATCTTCAAAGATTAAAGATTTGTAATTAATAAGATTATAAATCATTGATTTAAGTAACACTTTATTTATAATTTATGTATAAACATAAATAAAAAAAATTACAAGTAAAAATTTAAAAAATCACGTAAAATAAAGTGTTCTTATTATACGTATAACACGTGATGATAAATCAGAAAATCTCTGCCTTATATGAAAACGCGAGATGGGTAAAATAACACCGTATGTTGTTAACTACCCACATGACCTCAGGGGTTGTCATTACGAAACTGTGACCTGGATAAGGGTCATCGCACACGATCACATTTTATTTTGATATTTGATTGTGATTAATTTTTACAGACTCGAATTGCTCTTGATTAATGTTGGCCATATTTAATGCTTCTCGTGATATATTTCTACTTTATCATTTAACTATATGCATAATAAATTAAAATACAGGCACCAGTCTTGGATCATACCCCTGTGTTGGATTCTTGTTTAAATAAATGTACTGAATTAGAAATATTTGTTGATATTTAATTATTGTCATTACTGAATCATAATCTAGAGACACTTAACAGTAGGGTATTTTATCCAAATTCGAGTGAGTGAGTGAGGTAGGTACTATGGGCTTCAGAAGTCGTCTAAAGGTCAGAATCGCTTACAAAAGATTAAAAAATATTAAGACAAACATCATAGATTATCTTTTTCTAGGACGCAGCTTATATAGTTACATCAATTTTAAATAAAAATAAAATATACGTCCAATTCATTAATTCATTTTATATCAAGTTTAACATATTTAAATATTAAAATTCGGAATATCAAATATTTATTGTCACAAAATTACTTATACAATTTTCAATAGATTACATAATAATTTAATCGCACAAATATACCGGGTGTTCCAGACCACCCGTCCACTATGTTTTACGCCCAAACTATTGAAGATAGAGTTTTATGATAAAAAATTTACTATATATATCGACCCTAAAGAATTTCAGGAAAATGTTTTCAACTCCCTAAAACTCCTCCTAGGGGGGTAGTTTGAGGGGTACATGCCCGTTTCTCAGAAAAATCAAATGGAACGGTATATTCAAAAGTAGATAATTTTAAAGATCATAAAAAAGTAAGAAACTTTTGTAAAAAAATTTTTTTCATACATTCAATTGTTTATGAAAATGATTTTATATTTTTGAAAAATTATTATTTGAAGGTAAGTATAGTTAAAATACAAAAACCTATTATTATTACTTATTGTATTAAAAACGGTTGTGTAAATCAGTCTTATTTTAGAGTACCTACCTACAATTCCGTAAGAGCACAAGTAAATGTGGTATACTACATTTTTATAATAAAAAAACTTTTTATGCTCTTTTTATATGGTAATATAATTCTTCTAATATAAGTAAGAAAATTATACACAAGGGTACATTATGAATACTTACAAATATTTCAACAGTATCTCTTGAAAGGAAGGGTTTTAAAAAATGTTGTTTTACTTGAATCTAATAATTGTGTCCATTAATAACGGCAGGATGATTTTTGAAATATTCAACCCTTTCTCTTCCCCTTGTTAAGTGCCCTTCTTGTGTTTCGCGGAACCTTGGGGTTCCGCAAAATACAGTTTAAAGACCACTGTCTTATGTGAACCTAATTTTACACATAACTGTAATACAAAATGCGCAATCCATGTCTTTATGTCAATGGTGCAAACCATATTTGATTTGGTGTCTATAAATTAGTCAATTAAAAATGGAATAATAAAAGATATTTTTTATAAAATATATACAGTAATACTTTTATTTACGTTGTTAATTGGTTCTATGAAAACAGCGCGTAAATAGAGCAATAGAAATTGCTCCACAACGTTATGTTTTTTAACCCCCCACCATTTTTTCCAAACTTTTTTAACCGCGTCAATTATAATATATCCATGAACTGATATTAAATTATTATTAACCAACAAATTTAATTTTTGTGTTTTGTAGATAAAATTATAATTACCTTCATATCAATTAGTTAATCAATAATTGTTTCATATATGTATGTACAAAATAATTATTCCCAGTTTGGTTTATATTATCCAAACACTGTAAAAATGTACATACATATACGACCACTCGTTATCGAGCTTTATACATGGGGTGCTTTTGTACAAAAAAGACATTAGCGGATCAACTAACCCGCAGGGAGTGTTAAAATGTTGAGGGGTATATTGGAAACAAAATACTTTTTAAATGTTATTGAAAAATTCATAATGTTGATTTTTATTTTTTATGCATACCTATATGAAATGTACTGTATAATAAAGTACCTATAATTATCATAAAAAGAAAATATAATTATGTGTATAATAATGCCGAAATCAAGATTTAAAAAAATTTTTAACTGATACTATTTGCATCCATATACATATCCTTAATAATATAATAGTAGTGACGTTAAATATAAATAAAAACAAACTTGTTTGTCTAAACGTCAAAATTTATTTAAGAGTAATCGCAAGCTTTCGATTCACAGAATCATCGTCAGGCTATTAATAACGATTTAAATGTGAGAACGATGTTGTTATCTCTTAATAGCCTGACGATGATTCTGTGAATCGAAAGCTTGCGATTACCTTTTCTTAAATAAATTTTGACGTTTAGACAAACAAGTTTGTTTTTATTCATATCCTTAATATATATAAAGTTCAACGTCTGTCTGTCTGTCCGTTAGTGCGCTTATCACTCGAGAACCACTTATCAGATTTACGGGGTTTCTTTTTTAATTCATAGGTACGTTTTCTGGCCAGGTTATAGGCTATATTTTGTTACGTTAGGTAAAGTGTGACGATAATAGTAAATCAAGTTGGAAAAAATTTTGCCGTCGGCGCGCTATTTTGCAATGTACAAACCGTTCAATATTGAACAAAATAATGTATTGAAGAATTGTGTAGAATCAAAAGATCTACAATAAAGTCAGCGACACCATATGTCCAACTTTTATATATTTAAGCCACAATGACTGTTTTTATGTTAAAAAGAAAATTTAAAATATTTGGGTTTTGTTTAAAAACAAAAATCAAATCAAAGGTTAAATTATGTTTATAGTTTTTTTTATTAATCTAATGTAAAAAATTCTTAGAGCACTCACCTTTTAAAAGGAATCAATAACTAGTGTTTTTTTTACGTGTATAATGATTTTATTCTGGTAAGTACTTATATATTATACATGGGCGCCGGCAGAATTTCTTTCAGGGGGGTGCATCTAGATATATAAAATTAAATTACATATAAAATAATAAAAAAATAAAATAAAAATTGTAATAATAAATTTGCATTGCATTTAGCATGACTAAAAAAAAAAGGTTTTTATTTTTCCTTATCTAACTTCATCTAAATTTATAAAATTACAGAGTGAACTAAACGCGACCAAAAGAAAAAAAAAAGGTCCTCACTTTTATATTCTGACCTGAATTTTAAAATAAAAATTGTATTTCTTAATTTTTTTAGTTTTTTCTTTTTTTCCAGGCGCCCATTATATTATACAAACTAGCTGGGCCCACGCGGCTTCGCTCGCGTAGACTACGGAATTATTGTTTAGGATTTTTGAAAAATATAGTTTAATTAATTAAGTACAAACACGATTAGTTATTATTGTAATAATAATTTATCAATACCTAAATTACCTAACAAAAACGAATCAGAAGAAAAAAGTACAAATAATTTGTGTTCTGTTTAAATTTAAATGTTAATTATTGAAAACAAAATAAACACAAACGATCAGCCGAGGGACTCCGAATATCTACCGAGCGTACGCGAATCCAGTCTGATGTACTCGCTTCGATGCGGCACGACACCATACATTTAAGATGTTACCTTTATAAATATATTTTAAGATATTTTCTAAACTATACGACCAAATTGGATGCTGTAAAGGGCAAACTATATCTACATTAAGTGCTTATGACGATGAAATCATTTATTTCGATATGGATTAATGTTTTGCAGGTCATAAGTCCATGTAAACAGAACCCAAATATTTTATGTTTTTTTTGTAACATAAAAGCAGTCATTGTGGCTAAAATATAAAAGTTAGACATATGGTGTCGCGGACTTAATTGAAGAACTTTTGATTCTACACAATTCTTTATTACATTATTTTGTTCTATATTGAACGGTTTAGGTAGCGTATTACAAAACAGCGCGCCGACGGCAAAAATTTTTCCGACTTGATTTACTATTATTGTCACTGCTTAGTTGTTATGTTATCTAACCTAAAAAAATATAGCCTATAACCTGGCCAGAGAACGTACCTATGAATTAAAAAAAAAAACACGTCAATCGGATAAGTGGTTCTCGAGTGATAAGGTAACTAACGGACAGACAGACAGACAGACAGACAGACAGACAGACAGACAGAGAGACGTTGAGCTTTATATATATTAAGGATTAAGGATAATATACTACCAAAATGAATCGTTTCATAATAAATCATCTGACCAACTCGTATGCTATTTCAGGTGTAATAAATCTCACGTATCACCGCTATTACTATCGCTCTTTTGACCTTTGAGAGATCTTTGTAAAATTAACATGAATAAGCCAATTAGATTTTAACCTGTGCTTTCTACGGCAGAAAACCTTTCCTTAAGTAAAGATAATTTCTCTATATAAATTCACCTATTGTTTTTGCGCCCTAAACAACACAGAACTCCAGGCAACAGTCCGGTTTGCTTGTATGAATATATCTACAGAATGTCTTAAAATAACATCCTCGATCAACCATTAAAGTGTAATATGCAAGTTTTGGATCATACTGTCTATAATGTTTATATATTATTAGCGCATTGGACCCGGTGTTATCCGGGGATATTAATTCAATTAAACATAAAGTAATCATGCTCATTCAACATGACCACCTAATATGCCCACCTGACATGCCCATATAACATGCCCACAATAAAATATACAAAAACTATACACCTAAGCTTTACTTATCCATCAGTGAAAACCGGAATAAAATCCGTTTAGAAGTTATTGAAAAAATCGTGTAAAATTATATTTTCAAACTCCCAGGATACACCAGGTCTTGTCTTAAAATTTGTATGAAAATAAAAAAAATAGGTTAGCAACAATCATAATAATTAATTTCAATATTTTACCTTTCTTGGAAGTGACATGGTTCTTTATATTTCTATTTTCAATCAATATATTTCAAAATTTTTAAGGGGGTCGCCTACCTTTGCGCTAAAATTTCGAACCTATTTTTAACGATGGTGTGCGAAAAAACTACACATGATATTGAGGAACGGTTTTCCATATTTTACTAGCACACTCTTAGACTTAAAAAAAATTATGTCGAAACAATTGTTTTTTTCAAAATCACGATCTTGGAGCGTCCTTGACCGCGCCTCCGCAAAAACGTCACTGTAGACTTTGTGGCACGATTTCACCATTCCAGTTTCTCGAAACGAAAAAATGTCTTTAATTGTTATCAAGTTGGCTAGATCAGGACACAAGCTTTTTGAAAAATATCAAAATCTTTCAAAATGGCAACAAAACAAATTTTTTCGAGCTGAAAAGGGCTGTAAAAAGCAAATAAAAAAACTTTTTCAAAAAAGTTCGTGTCCTGATTTAGCGATATGTCTGCTGAAAAATTAGAGAACAAGAAATTCCCGATGTTCGAAATATTCTAGACGGGCTTTTGCCAAAACTTTTGAAAAACACGACTTTTGGGGAAACGCGTTTAGACATATATGATGAAATAAAACATTGGAGAAATTTACGATTTAATCGGCTATGTCAGGGCCGTAGAGCTCTCCTTCCTCGTCACGGAGATGTTCCCGGTTCGCCACTTGTTCACACTCAAAATAAGTTGAAAATAAAAACCGTTATACAATTCTAGCCAGTATAAGCGACGGCGCAACCACCTGAAAAGACCGAGAGTGGCCGTGAATGGCGTTCCCACCACTCGTGAATTAACGTGTATCCGGTCAAATCCTTCACAGGGCACATTTCTAGTAATGTTTAGAAATATGAAAAAAAAAGAAAAATCATCTATTTG
Organism: Sialis fuliginosa; assembly: GCA_961205875.1. Taxonomy (NCBI): domain Eukaryota; kingdom Metazoa; phylum Arthropoda; class Insecta; order Megaloptera; family Sialidae; genus Sialis; species Sialis fuliginosa. Next base: position 12,211,056 of record OY540809.1, on the reverse strand, counting down.
TTCGACAAAATATTTGAAAGAGGCGTGATCATAGTGACCTAAATTAATAAATTAAAAACAAAATTTTTCGATATCAAATCTTTTAACTTTCTTATTTATAGCAAAGCCGATTTTTTTCGAAATCCGGATTTTGATGGAATTATCTATTTTGACCTTCCCTTAATCCATTCTGACAATTTTCGCCAGGATGTATGTGTGTCTGTCTGTCTATCTGTAAGCGTTGTAACTCAAATACGACAAATCGTAGAAGGATGAAATTTTATATTTAAGATTAATTTTTGCCTGGGAAGAAAACGTCCTATTTTGAAAACTATCTTTCAACCGGATACGGATGTTTACCTACGTCGATTTTTGAATTTTTCGAATTACTCTGAAACAGTGCGAAATAGAGAAAAATGGTCAAGTTAAAAATTATAGGTAATATCAATATCTATAATTTATGTTCTATTCATTTTTTGAATTTTTTTATTTTATTATAATTCAAATGGTTCATAACAGAGGAAAAATATCTGCCATGAGTGTCATGGGACTTTCTTTTACGTAATACTGAAAGTGAAGGGTGTAGGTGCATCTAAATAATTACATAAAAAAATTATTTCTGGTTAAATCATAAATGTTGGAAAAAAATGTATGTGGAATAAATTATAGATAATAACATACTCGACATTTTTTATCTAAAACATTTTTTTCTTATTTCAAAAATAATTCGAAAATTCAAAAATTTACAAGAGTAAACATCCGTTTTCAGTTATTACGTTAAAAAATCATTTGTTATATAATGTAGAGAATAATATTACCTATATTATTCATTTTATTCTATCTTGTTAGTTTGTCAGAAATGTTTTAAGAAAATAAGAATCACGTATCTATTCACTGTTAGGATTACGTATAAGAAAGTCCCGTGGTTCCCAAGGCAGATATTTTTTATTGAAAAAAAAAATCCGGATAATTTACAACTACTGATAGGCCAATAACCTTAAACCGGGCAGCCTGTATATACACATACGCACACATATTTGCGCAAAGCTAGGGCGAGAGCTCACGGTCTGCGACCACCTGTACCAAGCTGATCTGTGAGTACCTGAACGGAGCTGGCGGCGGCGCAGGCACACACACGCATCACCCGGACTCTGGCGGAGAGCAACTGTGGCAAGTGCTTGGCGCGCAGTCATCCGGTGTCTCTCGCTAGTGCTGCACACATACACACTTACGCGCGATTTATAAATAGCAACACGTGGCTCCAGCCGCCAGGCTATTCGTTAGTTAACCGTGTTATCATTAAAAAAAACTGACGCATTTTTAACTTTTTTTTTGTTTGGTTGCGAGTTAATATTTTTTGTTCCGGTTGGTTTTTGTGGTGAAGGTGTCTATTAGAACATTGTTTCATCGGTTTTGAAAGGTGGGTAAAATATTTTTTTTTAATTAAAAAGAAAATTTTGAAAAATGTATTTTTATTGTAATATAAAATAAGTACAAACGTATTACACAATATAAATTTAATTCGATGCCCAAAGATAAAATTGTAATAATTTGCTGTGTGAAAGATTTTGGATTTTTAAATTAACACAAAATTTATTACAGATATTAATTTTTGTTGTACATACATGATTTGACGTCTGCGCTTTGAAATTTTACCGCCTCTTCCAATTTGCCGCCCTAGACCGTAGTATTTAATAAGTTATTAACAATAAATACAAATATATGGGATATATTTTAAACAAATTATACCGATCGTTTTAAGATTTTTGTAACTAAATGCGGGGCTTTAGGCGCATATTAATTTCAAGGCCTTTTTCATTTCCCGGAAACAAAAATTGCAATACATGAGAATTTTTTTTATTTTATTCAATCTAGTAAAAATATATTAATAACTAAGAAAATATAAATATATTATTTAAATATTTTTATTTTGTTATACATTTTTGTATTTTTCTTATTACATACATACTTATATAACAAATTTTTTTTGGTAGAATTTTAAATTGTATGTGAATACAAGTCTTGAGGCTTTCGCGGTGATCTTGATATGGATCTTGGATTCTGGGTGTAAGCCGCGTCGGTTTGGTCGTGTTATCGGCCAACGTTTCGTCACACATTCTAAAAACACTTTTAGAAGAGCCCTGAAGATGTCCACTGCAATCAAGTAGACGCTTACATCCAGAAGCCAAGATCCATGTATGTGAATTATGTTAAAATTCAATTAAATATTTCAAGTAATATTATATAGGTATACACAAATATAATGTAAACACATAGAAAATTATGAGGTCGTGCTTTGAAGAAACAAGCTTTTTTTAAAGCTATATTTTATTTAGAAAGCTCAATACTTCGTTTCAAAGTTTATTTTATGCTGAATGTTATTTTAGTAAAATTTAAATCGAGTTATTCAAATCGAAGATATTTTATCTCTAATTCTTGAGATCAACATTATTTTTATCAAAACATCATCTACCTTATCTGATTATTAAAGTTCCTTTACTAGGAAACTTTTGTCGTTTTTCAGCGATAGAACTGAGTGAGTCAGGTAAGCTCGGAACAAAAAATGTTGGGGCCTATTACTTTTATCGGTTTTTAGGTTCCGGTACTTAAAAAATAATGAAATATTTATTAAAGTGTTAATTATTAATTAAGTAATGAACAGAACATAAATATTTTTAAATATTTATATTATATTTTCTTCTTACTTTTGCCAAAGTAAAGTCTTTCTAATTGAGGTGGTAAGTTCCAAAACTCGTTTGTTTCATTTAAAAAAAAATTGAGATGTCAGTGGATTTTGAAATAATTATTAACATTATTTCATAAATTGTTATGTCACTTTTGAGTAAAACTCGCTTAATCATATTATGATTAGGTGAGTTTTGCTCAAAACTGACATTACAATATGAAATAATGTCAAAAATTCTATCAAACTTCACTGACATCTTGATTTTTTTAAATGGAACGAACGAGTTTTGGAACTCAAAGCTTCAATTTCAGTAAAATCTTTCTCATCCTTTTGAACGTTCTATAGATAGCAATGTCAATCCATTTAATCGCTCCTGAAGCATCGTTTCCTGCATGTAGTTTTTTTTCTTATTAAGGTAAGCTTGATAAACGCTCGCTTACCTTTTGCAGTTCCTTTTGAACTGCAACTTATAAAGTGCATTCAATAATACGGAGGAATTTAAGCAAAAATACGTTCAAATAAATTTGTAACTCGAGAACGAAAAGTGATAGAACAATTCTCAAAGCATTCTACATTAAAAAGTGCCTTAAGAAACCGCAAACAAGACGCTCATGTAACAAATACGACAAATCGTAGAATGGTGAAGTTTTTTATATTTAAGATTAATTTTTGTCTCGAAAGAAAACTTCCTATTTTTGAAAACGATCATTCAACCGGAAACAGATGTTTACTCCTTTTTGCGAATTAGAGAAAAATGTTTGGGGTAAAAATTGTAGAGAATATTATTATCTATAACTTATATCTCATATCATTATTCGCCTGTCATTTTCAGCCCAAGCAAAATATCTCGTAAACTATATAAACTAGAAACTTGAAATTTTGTTGAAATAATAATATATAATATAATAAAAATTATACCAAGGCATAAAGTACGTCAAAATGTATAACCAGTGGAATTATTGACCCTCTTTCTTATTTATTTTATAAAAAAATGGTATACCAAGGCGTGTGGGGTGTCAAAATGTGGATCTCAATCAGTTGAATATGACTGATATTTTTCTAACTCAAAAATGACGTCAGTAGGGGGCTCCAAGCAGTATTTTATTTCCCCTCCCTCTAACTCGGTAACTACTGGTTCAAAAAATCTGAAAACAATTTGGTAACGAGGTTTTGATGGAACTACAAACGACAAATACTAAAGTCAACAATATCATTTAAAATTTTGGTGAAATAGAGAGGGGCGTTATAGAATTTTTAATTTTAATTTTCATATCTAGGCATGTAGCATCTCAAAGTGGATCTCAATTAGTAGAATATGACTCTATTGTTTTTCTAACTCAAAAATGCACCTGTAAGTGTCTCCAAACAGTCCACGTAGTACGTACTTCGGAACCCTTATGACATACACCCGTATTTTTTAACAGTTCGCCAAAATTTGTTTTATAAAATTAAAATATCTGCCATGGGAACCACGGGACATTCTTATACGTAATCCTAACAGTGAATAGTATACGTTATTCTTATTTTATTAAAACATTTCTGAAAAACTAACAAGATAGAATAAAATTAATAATATAGGTAATATTATTCTCTTCATTATATAACAAGTGATTTTTTTAAACGTAATAACTGAAAACGGATATTTACTCTTGTAAATTTTTGAATTTTCAAAATATTTTTGAAATAAGAAAAAAATGTTTTAGATAAAAAATGTCGAGTATGTTATTTTCTATAATTTATTCCCCATACATTTTTGTCCAACACATATGATTTAGCTAGAAAGAATTTTTTTATATAATTATTTAGAATCACCCACACTGTTAACTCTCAGTATTACGTATAAGAAAGTCCCATGACACTCATGGCAGATATTTCTATTCTCTTATGAACCATTTGAATTATAATATAATTTATTTTTTTCAAAAATTGAATAGAACATGAATTATAGATAATGATATTACCTACAATTTTTAACTTGACCATTTTTCTCTATTTCGCACTGTTTCAGAGTAATTAGAAAAATTCAAAAATCGACGTAGGTAAACATCCGTATCCGGTTGAAAGATCGTTTTCAAAAATAGGACGTTTTCTTCCCAGACAAAAATTAATCTTAAATATACAATTTCAGCCTTCTACGATTTGTCGTATTTGAGTTACAGCGCTTACAGACAGACAGACAGACACACATACATCATGGCGAAAATAGTCAGAATGGATTCAGGGAAGGTCAAAATGGATAATTCCATCAAAATCCAGATTTCGAAAAAAATCGGCTTCACTATACTTATAGGTACTATTATATAATATGTATATTTCATATACATGGTATAAGAAAGTAAAACACATAGACTGTTCAGTGTTAGTCTTACGTATAAGAAAGTTCCGTGGCACCCATGGCAGCTTTTTTAAAAATAATTAACTAATGTTGCTGCATTTGCAGATGAAATGCGGATTCAGCTATAATTAATTGCTGTTATCCTACTCTCGTAGGTTTTGCTCTATTACTCTTCCATTTTATATAATAGTCTACATTCCGTGACAATTGATGCATGAATTTAGTCTAGCAGTTGTGGAATTTTCTTTATATGTGAAACATAGTAACAAAAGAGAAATGATGAATACTACAGTTTTTGGAATTAGTTCCAGAAGAGAAGATAAAGTAGACGCGTTAAAATGAATATCGTTAAATATAAACCACAAGAAAAACTTTTAAACTTTTTGTAAGTCTTTAAAATTGAAAATCTTAGATGTTTATGTAAAAGGAGATTTTGTTAACTTCTTGAACAAGATTGATATTTATCTATAGATATGGTAGTGAGTTATTTTATTCTCGATATCGGTCTTTATTTATTTTTATTAGCCAATATTTACGTGTTGCGTTACGATATCTTATCCATACTAATAGTGTCCGTTTGTTACCTTTTCACGGCTAAACCACTGAACCGATCTTGATGAAATATGGTAGGGAGATAGTTTGTATTCTGATGAATGACATAAGCTACTTTGTAACCCGAAAAATGATTAGATAAAAAAAATGGGTGTGACATTTGTATGCGTGAAAGGTTATACTTTTTTGGTGTAGACATCTAGCGTGTAAATTTGAAATTAAAAACCTGTACTATCGACTATGTCATAACATAAATTGCGAAGTCGCGCGTGTAACAGCTAGTATGATTATTATTTAAAAAAATAGTTATATATTATATTAAAATGGATCTAAAAAACTGTATTCCGCAGGTACTTTTGACTTATGGACGGGCGGAGACTGGGAAATTATATTTCATTTTGTAGGGCTGGTAACTCGAAAACGAAAAAATCTAAAAACAGCAAAAAAGTACAAGAATACATAATTAAAAAATTGTTATAAATTAGAGTACCTTTCTAAATACTTCTTAAAACAAACACTGGTCCTTAAAAATAACAACAAAACAATAAAATTTTATATAGATATCAAATAAACGGAATCAAGAAGAGATTGTGTGATATAGAAGTGTCAATATCGTTTTCCAAGATCTGTTTTATTATAACAATTTGCCACACGGTTCAATTTTATACGGATTAAGGGTAAACATTTTTCAACAGGTGAATTCATCTTTTTAAAACGATTGCTCTATTTAATTTATTTATACTTTTTCAATATCATTTCAAATTGGTTTTCAAACGGTTGGTCTTTCTATGTATGTGATTTTGTCATGTTATTATACTTTATGAGCTTTTATTTTGTTAGTAACATGTTAAAAAAGTTTTTTTTTGTAAGTTCATGTTTATTAACTAATTAAAATTCAATATTAAATAATTTTTTAAAGGATGTCAATCAGTGGCCTTTTAAAACAAAGTGTGACATTATAAATTGATGAGTTTTTATTAATACATACACGGTCCGGCAAAAGTATTGAAACGGTTAATTAATTCATCCGAGAAAATTTGTAAAAAAGTTTTGATTAAAAAAAAGTTGATGGTGACCTTAAATGTGACCTTGAAGAGAAAAAGTACAAATAACAAAAAATGTTTATATTGATCTAGTAAAACTAGCAGAATTATTATACAATATAATTGGATTTTTACTTTTGATATTCAATTTAAGGGGGCAGACCTAATTAGAATTTTGAAAAAATCCATTTTTTTACATTTTCTCAAAGTAGAATATTTCAAAAGTATTCTCTGAAAATTTCAGACAAATGTCCTGTCCATAGACGGTTCAGTGTAAGTTCCAAAATAAATTTTTTATCTGCATGCAATACGTACTGAAAACTTTAAACGCGTTTTTCTCGAAACCATGTTTTCGAAAGTCGGTGATCACTGTAACTTGAGAACGGCTTTTCAGATTGGTTTGTAATTTTTCTCACTAATTCTATACATAATTGTCCTCCGGATTAACGAAGGATTTTTTTTGGACGATTATTATTTTTTTTATAGCCGAAAATGCGAGTGAAATTTTAGTCGAATAAAGAATTTTGACTTTCAATATCCGCCATTTTGTGAAAATTCAAAATTTTTCAAATCCCTTCGTTCATCCGGAGCAATATGTCATTAGCTAATGATCCCTTTTTTTTTTTTTTAATTTCTGATGATCTAGTGACGAGCAGCAGTGATCACGGCAAAACACTTTTTTTTTGGACCCCTCCCAAATTTGCTGTATCCCACTTATTTTTTAATATTTTGCCATAAAAAAATTACAATTTTTTCTGTAAATACATATCTTTCATGTGGAAAAACATTTGTTATTAATTATTTTAATGCGTGACCAAAAAAAATCCTAAAAAAGAGCTTTTTTTGGAAGTCCCAACTGGGTCTGCCCCCTTAAGCAAAAAATCACTAAGATATATTAATTTATTAGACCAAAATGCGTTAATAATATTTATAGTAAAACATCTGTTAGAAAACAAATTTCAAATTATTATTCTGCGCATGTTCGATAACATACAAAATACCCTTATTAAATATGGAGTGGTTTTAAAAATAGTTAGATTATTTATAGTAGGTACAATTTTATAATGTCAAAGTTACCTATAACAAATTGGTAAATTTAGATATATTAAATTACCACAAAAGGTCTATTCAGGGTAATAGGATTATACTATTTGTGTTACAATAAGGAAGTTTTAAATTTATTAATCATAGAATAAAAACTGAACAAAAGAAAGCATTTTTGTTAAACGTATATCAAGGTTAGTTCATAACTCTGTGCGGGGAGTGGCATGAGACGGGAGATTACGTCATCGTGAGGAACTCTTTGACATTATAAATGACTGTCAAACTATATTTACTCTTTATTTTAGTTAAGCTGATTTATTGTAAGTTGTTTTTAAATATTTTTATTTGATATTGATAGAGTACTGAGTTTTGAATCTAAATTTTTATTATTTTATTATTATAAATTATAGTTTTAAACAAGTGTTTTTTTATGTGTAACCAACAAATGTATTTTCTTTAAGCATTGATTTTTGACATCATTTTAAAATTTTTATGAAGAAATATTATATGTAATAATTTGTGCTTCTGTAATAAACAATAATATTTACTTTTTTTAAATACAAATATCCAAAAATTCGAAATAATTTGAAAAAAAAACTTAATATATGAAACAACGTTTAAAGGTTCCTCAGGGTGACGTCATCCCACGCAGCCGCTGATTGGTCAAAAAGTTATGAGGCAACCTTGTCATTTACTAACCTTGAACGTATATATTATTATTTATTTAATTATTCATAAAAATGATACATTTTATGTAAGCTCTCGAATATAAAGAAGATAACTTATAATTCTGTTCATTTTATCTGAAAGTATAGTATTTATTGATTTATTATACAATTAAATAGAAAATCTTGAAAATTTTTATAGTATTTCTTTTATATTTCATTTGGAAAATGTAATGAAAAATGTATTAAGTTGCTTGAATCGTATTAATACCTTTTATATGTCATATTCCTTGTTTTATTTTTATTATATCAGTAAAATGAAATAGTATAGGCATATTTATATGAAGTAACTGGAGAGGCAAACGTACCTTTATTAATTTAAAAATCATACCTTATGTGTGATTCTAACAAGAATCTAGAGCAGCAGTTACCAAACTTAGTTTGTTGCGGAACTCTTATACGATTTTTCAAAAATAACATAATCAAAACCATATTTATATTTTACAGAACAGAAAAATTATTTACATTTTTATAGTTTTTTTGCCATTATTTTGTGCAATAGGGAATATTAATAAGGTCAATATAAATATTCGCAGTATAATTGAAATGATATGACGAAGAAATTAATCAAAAAGTTAGATAGATGCGTATTATAAATATTTACAATTTAGTTTAATTTCTATACTTTATTTATACATCAAAAACTTATACTGTTTGTGAACAAAACAAATTAATAATATAACTTAAATTAGTTGTTTGTTTCAAATGAAGCGACATGACATGAAAAATATTTATTAATATTTTATATAATGTTTGATATTATATTTTGAATAATATTTTGGAATTTATTTGTATTTTTTGGATTTATTAAATTAAAAAGAGAATTTTGTTTAAAAACCAATCTTCCTTGATGCTTCTTGGAGTAAATAATATATAAAAAAATATTTTTAATTAATTTTTGTTTAAATATCAAAAAACAAAAGTATTCTGAGAAAATAAAATAATATAAAATTACAATAAAATATAAGAAATAACATATTTTGTAAATATTTATCTGTATGTAAAGTTTAAACATTGATATAACAAGAAGCCTTGAAATGCTGTTTATATTTTATTGTCGTATTTTTTTTATTTCACAATGTATTTTATGAAAAATTTTCAGTGGATGATTTTTAAAGATAAAAGTTATTTCTATTTTCTTTGAATTAAAATTGTAACGTAAACCTATACAAATCTTCTAACTACAAAAATTATAAGAGTTTATGACTTACATGCAGTGGCGCCTGAGCCGAGGGGGCAACTGCCCCCTTAAAATTTTCAGTGTGGAGGGGGAATGATTACTTTTTGTCCCCTCAAAATTTTTATCCTGTTCTGATGCGACGTGCAATTAGAAAAATCTGTTTTTTTGTACACTAAACTCCAAAATTTTCTTTTTGATAAAAAATTAACTTTTTTAATTTCAGTGCAGAACGATGAGAAAGCAACAACAAGTGTTTGGATGAAAATAAATCGATCGAAAATGGTCGTAAAGTAAATTAAAAAAAAATTAAAATGAAGAGAAAAGTTTTATTTACAAGCATCCTTTCTTTGATTTGACAAAAGAAAATTCTCAAGTCCTGCAGAGCCTCTCAAAATTGATAAAAAATTTTGAATTTTTTTTTCAGTTTAATTTTTTAGGTTCGTAAAAAAATTTGGTTCCGGCGCCACTGCTTATACGTGTTTTAATAGTAACGTTATCATCATCAGAATCTTAAAGAAATTAATTCAAGTGGTTTCTTTAAGATTCTGATCAGTATAATTATTTATTTTTTTTATTGAAAAAATAATTTCGAAATTCGTGAAAATATCATTTTTAGAGTAAAATTCGACTCTGGTTAGAAATGCACGAATTTCTCAGTAACTACTGAACGGATTTTATTCCAGTTTTCACTAATGGATAAAGTGTTTCACGAGGAAGGTTTAAGTGTATATTTTGTTTAAATTTCAAATCGGAAAAACAACCGTCGGAGAGGTATATTCGCGTGTACAGGGTTATTTTAAGAAAAATTTTCAACTGCATATACCTTCTTAATTTGCTCTACACTTTGTATATTTCTCTGTTACAAATTATAATAACCTTTTTTTTATCTACACTTTTTTATATTTTTCTTTCTACTTGAAATTTTTCAACTAATTGTAAGTACACAAATTAGCTTTTACAACTACAGTTTTCATTTTTGGAACTGCAGAAACAAGCTACAATTACACACTAAAATAACCCCTGGTTAGCGATAACTGAAAACAATTTTTAATAGGTTTATAACAGATTAAATTTACATCTCTGGGTAACATCGGATTCAATGTGCTAGTTAACTATAAATTTATTTCTAACAATACGTTGTTATTACTACAAAATTCAACTCTGTATAATGATTTAAACTAAAAATAGACACCTTAACCACAATAAAACAATGTGTCACTCGACATGTATTTCGACTTAACAAGAAGTCCTCGTCAGGAACCTAACAGTTCCAATTCGAAACACGTGTCGAGTGACACTGTTTTATTGTGGTTAAGGTGTATATTTTTAGTTTAAGTGACTAAGAAAACAAAGTTTCTCCGTTTTTCCAACAGTCTGTATAATGATGTCTTGTGCTGGCGAAAAAAGTATCGATTACTTATTTATAACATTTTTATTACATCGCGTACTTACTTGTAAAGTATTATAAGTATACCTTTTATGTCAAACTTTTGTAGAACTTGTTATTTTGAAATACATTTTATTGTCCGTGAGTGCATTCGTGTGTGTATTTCTGTGAATGTATCCTTAAGCCGCGACTTCCAAGAGATCATTCATTTATTGATTTCGGGCTGTTGGTTTTCTAACACAATCTCATACAACATAAATGTGAGGATTAGGGTTCTTCTACTTTTATAGTAGATGAATGTGAGTCTGACATACAACACAATGTAATTAATCGTATTAAAAAAGTATTGATTGCTGATAAGTGATAACACACCTTTTTATATTTTTATTTATCTTGAAATATTTTTTTCTTCAACATTCGCGTGATTTTTAAATACAATAATTAGTATTTGTTTAAAGAATGGCGGTTGTCCAACGTTGATTTAAAAAGATTGATATGGAAGTGACTTAATTGATTTAAAATGTATTATCCGGTATTACAACCTAGCTAATAAAATTTACTAGCTTGCAAACACTTTCAAATGGGGTATCAAACTTATATGACAGTTATTTTTGAGTTTTTAGTAGTTGCATGCACAGTAATAGGTAAGTTGGTTTTTACCTTTTTTACTCGGTTAAATAATATACACTTTAGTAAATATACTTTGTTTTTACTTATTGTTAGTATATATTCAACTATCTGTCAAGACAGTTATATAAGTTTGATACCTCGGATATTAAAATTTAAATCAATTGAGTCACTTCCATATCAATCTTTATAAGTCAATAATAATATAAAAAAATGGAAAGATTTTTTTGGGTAGGTAAGTAATATAATACAAAAATAGCAACGAAAATGTATGAGTTGTTTTGTTGACGTAAAATTACCCATAAACAGATATAATATAAAATCAGACAGAAAAACTACAAAGCAATACAAAAATATCACATAAATATTAATTGCACACCAAATGAAAAACTTTGTTTAGCGTCCTTGACTTTTAAGTGCCCTCCACATACCCCACCCTTAGTACGGTGCTGTTGGTAATTTCAAGTAATAAAAAATGTAATATTATTTTTCTGACAAGCTTTGTGAATCAAATATGACATACTTGAAGTGTTTTAGATATTATATGAGTAGAAAATAAAAAAATCAATAGTAACATTATCTAAATTTACAATTAAAGTCGATATGCTCCTTTAACAACACGAAAGGTTTGGAATACCACTTAAAAGTTGTGGAGGGTTCAGAACGCGGTTGATGCATTATATTTACTGCTACAAATTGGCACTTCAACAAAAATTGTTACAAAATACATTTAAAAATAATGGTGTATTTTGCAAATGTTTACAGAGTAGAATATTACCACTTGAATTTTATATATCCCATGTAGGAAATGCCAGCCTTGACGAGGGGCCCAAGCTTGCCTCAATATTGGGTTGCAAAAAAAATTATTATTATTATAATTTTGAATTGAATGACCTTTTTTTTTTTTTGATCATATAGTTATATAAACTGTAGTTAGTGTACCCTTTATTACTAAAAAAAGGTCGTCCCATTAAATTAAGCAATAACTGAAAAACCTTTTTTTTTACACTGTTAAAAATTTTTGTAAATTTACTACATTTTTACTAAGCAGTTGCTTTGTAAAATTACAAACTCTCGTATTGTATTGGAATTTTCAAACGCATTCGTAGTAATATTGCAATTTGTAATAACAAGAGTACTAAGCAGGCTGCAATTTTACAAATTTTTTGTATTCGTCAGAAACTTGTTGTAATTTTACCATTCAAAGTTGTAGAATTAAATCTAAAGTTTTGTAAAATTTCCATACATATTCGGAATTTAATTTTACCACAATTATCTGTAAAATTACTAACCAAAATTTGCAATTACAATCTCAAGAAGTGATTGGAAATTTACAAATCATTATTTATTTTTTCAAATTCTGTTTGCATTTTTACAAAAATTCATTCAAGTCATGAGCGCTATGTATTTTTACAAGTCTTGTTTGTAATTTTAAGTCTAAAACTTTGTAAAATTTCTACACATATTCGGAATTTAATTTTACCACATTTATCTGTAAAATTACTAACCAAAATTTGCAATTACAATCTCAAGAAGTGATTGGAAATTTACAAATTATTATTTATTTTTTCAAATTCTGTTTGCATTTTTACAAAAATTCATTCAAGTCATGAGCGCTATGTATTTTTACAATTCTTATTTGTAATTTCAAGTCTAAAACTTTGTAAAATTTCTACACATATTCGGATTTTGATTTTACCAAGATTAATAGTAAAATTACTAACCGAAACTTGCAGTTACAATTACAGGAAATTTACAAATCATTACTTTTTTTTTGAAAATTCTGTTTGCATTTTTACAAAATTTCTTTCAAGTCATGAGCGCTATGTATTTTTACAATTCTTGTTTGTAATTTCAAGTCTAAAATTTTGTAAAATTTCTATACCTATTTGTAGTCTAATCTTACTACAGTTATCAAAAAAATGACTAACTGAAATACGTAATCCAAATTGCAAAAAGTGATTGAAAAATTGTAAAATTTTAATTACTTTAGATTTGTTTATATTTTTACTAGTGTCTCTTACAATCATATAGTTTTATGTAATCTTCTAATTCTGCTGTGTAGTTTCAAGTATAAAACTTGGTATATTTATTTTGCATTTTTATAAAATTGTGACTTATGCAGATTTAAAATTTAATTTGAATGCAGTTCTAAGTAAAATTAGTAGCAAACATTTATACTTGAATTGCAAGTATGAAGTATAGATTATAAAAAAATATTTTTTTTTTATTAAAATGTTTTAATATACATGTTGTTTCTGAATATGAAATATGTTAGTTTTATAAAAAAAACCTCATAGAATCGATCAAGTGTATAAAAAAAATTGTGAAAGAACCGAATTATTCACTGTGGTAAAAAATAGTGATAAAATTTAATTGTAAGTGTAATAGGGTATGTTCAAATCTGCATATCAACATTTTTTATATTTGAAAGTAAGTAAATCTTTGCTAATTATTATTTATGAATTATATATAAACTGGTCAAAATGCCTAAAACAACCTTTATAAATGCTCCATATGCCGGTGTAAAACAACCTTTAATTTTATTCGAATTTGCAAGTCCCGACCAGCATAGAAAAAATCATTGTTGCGTTTCTTTTGACATGCCGACACAAGTATAGAACAGTGATTCTCAAAGTGTGGGTCGCGACTCCTAGGAAGGTCGCAGAAAAATTGATGACATAAACCGAGTTTAGTAAGCAAACAATTATTTTTTACTTGGTGTGAAAACAGTGTCCACTATTCGCTGAATTAACAATGACAGTTCTCTTGCCATTTGCAACCAACTTATTTATAGGCGAGCGGATTATCGAGTCTAGCTCGCTTAGAAATGACAATAACCGACCAATCGACGTTCTAGTGGCTAAAAATGATTTTATTAAATTCTTTATATTTTTCTGAGAAAAAACATCTATATACATGATATTTTTTTATGCGGTCCTTCAATAGGTACACACATTTTTTTGTTTAATAAATCTAAATCTGCATTAAAAAATCTGAAAAAATTATGTAAGCTTCATTGGATTAAAATGAACATTTTTTGTCTCATAAACTTTTTTTTAAAATCAATTGTTTTGAAGATAAAAAATATTTATACTTTAAAAATAGCGAAAAATTCGTATATTTGTGATTTTTTTTCTCGGAAACTAATTGTTCAATCAAAATAAATCAAAAACAAAAAGAATCAGCCAACTTTGAACTATAACTATATTTTTTTTCATTTTGATCATTACTGTAATTAAATGTAAAAACTTCATTAGAGCCGAACTCACTCTTTGCGCCGTAAATCGATACCATGGCTGGCTACAACATTCATTTAATAATAATTGAAATATTTAAATACTGGGATGAATGCATCAATAAAAACACTTTAGAATATTTTTATTGCACATTTATTTGTCACGATTATTTTCTTTATTATAATATTATACTTATCAGAACATCTACAAAAAATATTTCTGTTCTTGTTGCGGAAAATTTCCTTGTACAGCTAAAACATGCTCTTGTTTGGATTTAGATTTAAAATGTTGTTCAGTTTGTAGATGTTTTGATAAGTGTAACAATAAAGAAAATAATTGTAACAAATAAATGTGCAATAAAAATATTCTAAAGTGTTTTTATTGAAACTTTCATCCCAGTATTTAAATATTTCAATTATTAAACGAAAATTGTAGCCAGCCATGGTATCGATTTACGGCGCAAGGAGTGAGTTCGGCTCTAATGAAGTTTTTACATTTAATTACAGTAATAATCAAAATGAAAAAAAATCTAATTATAGTTTAAAGTTGGCTGATTCTTTTTGTTTATGTTTTATTCTGATTGAACAATTAGTTACCGAGAAAAAAATTCACAAATATACGAATTTTTCGCTATTTTTAAAGTTAAAATATTTTTTATCTTCAAAACTATAGCTTTAAAAAAAAAGTTTATGAGACAAAAAATGTTTATTTTAATCCAATGAAGCTTACATAATTTTTTCAGATTTTTTAATGCAGATTTAGATTTATTAAAGAAAAAAATGTGTGTACCTATTGAAGGACCGCATAAAAAAATATCATGTATATAGATGTTTTTTCTCAGAAAAATATAAAGAATTTAATAAAATCATTTTTAGCCACTAGAACGTCGATTGGTTGGTTAGTGTACTCGAAATAGCTGTAATCCGCTCGCCCTATTATACGAAATGGTATTTTCAGTACTGACCAACATCAAAACAAAGCCGCGCTCACTCATCACATTAAATTTAATTTAAAATATTTTAAGTAAACTCAATTAGTTAGTTAAGTTAATGTCGAAAAATATACAAATAATATTTTGTTCAAAGATGTACTCGAGATAAGTTATTAACTTGTTATTAATTATTATTGATATTAAATTTCGCTATTAATCACAATTATGAGTGATTCAATTCAAAAAGTTTGAGAAATACTGGTATAGAACATAGTTTCATGTGAACGCGCTGGCGGAAGGGGTAAATTTTGTTACATTTTATTTTCTCACGATGCTAAGCTACTGCGTATGAGCAATAATACGATTTTTGAACAGTCGTTATTAAAAATTTGTTGTGTAAAGATTGATGCTGCTACAAGTGATTTTTTATAATTCTGTTGTTTAATCCAATAATTGTTTTTAACGTTTATTGAATATATATCTGTTATAATTCAGGTAACTTTTTCACCTACTTACATCTTTAAGCTGTAGCCATTTGTCTAAACAAATGATTTTTATTTTTGGAGTTAAAATTTTAAGGCAAAAGAAATATTTTCTTGTTTCAAATAATTTTTTTCCAAAACTAAGATTTTAATATTTGAAATGTGTAATCAAATTTTGATAAGTGTTTTAAAATTTCACGACAAATAAGTATAACTTCTAACGCGTGTACATAAGTACACATACCCACTTTTTGTTTTGTTTTTTATAGACATGGATCATAAATATCGTCTTATATTATATTATATTATATATACATGGCTTCATTTTGAAGAAGATTCTGATAAGATATATTGCAAATATATGCCAGGCCTGCTTGATGATCCAAATGTATGCGAAGAACTGCAAGAAATGGTGAAAAATTTAGAACCACCCAAATCTACATAGCCAACATTTCTAGTGGATATTCGCGGAAGTGCTCGTAAGTAATGATATGTTATTTTAAAATAAATTCTTTACCACAATATTAATTTTTTTACATTTTATTAATTTTTTATGAGCAAAAAAAATATTTTGACATATTATTAATCAATTTTTTAGATACTTATAAAGAAGCTGAAAATAAAATCGTTGAGTTAGAAACAAAACCATATGTATACTCGACAGCAAATGAAGAATCTGCAAAAAAAAGCAGATACTGATAAGAAGGCTCTGAAGCGCAAATTTGATAAAAAAAAAGAATAAAGAGCTCATTAACAAACAATTTAGTCAAGCAGCATTGAAATGGACAGACGATCTTGGTATAAAAATTCGTAAGTAGTTTTAATTTTTTTTGGTAAAATTTTTTGTTATAAATATGCAACAAATATATTTTTTTTAATGTTAGATTCATCTAATCCTAAAAGTCAACACACAAAAAGAAAAAAATTGAATTCTAAATCGATTTCAATCCCAAGTTGTCACCCATCTGATGACACTGACATTAAGTCAACTTCAACGGAATTTTCCAGTGATGAAGACAACACTAACGGATTAGATCCAAACAATATATTAAATCCAAAAAGGATTGTAAAAAAAAAAAGCTGAAGAAAAACTCGAGACCAGTGCAAATCAACCAATGACAATAGGTAAAAACATACATCGTTTTTTTTTTCTTTAATGTGTATTGGAAACGTGATTTTTTTTGTTACAGAAGATCTGCATCAATTCATATCGAGCTGTTTTGTAAGCATCGGCAAACGTTTGTCAAATTTAGGAAGTCAATTAACCAATTATTCAACCAGATTACAAAGCCTTGAAAATGTCATTGAAAAACTTCATAATTCAACAAGCATTTTGAGTGACGAAATCAGTAACTCTGAGAGTGAATTTGACATGATTCTTCCACTACAAAATGAAGAAAGTTTTATTAAATTTAATGATAAAATTAAAAATGATGTTGATTTTAAAAAAAAATTGGTAAGTAATCACAAATAAAATTATTATTTTTTTATATAAGCCCTATTTTATATAATTCGTTTATAAGACATGAATAATAATTTTCTTTTTTTAGATTTACAAATTGTTATGCTAAATAAACAAGACAGTAGATATAACCAAGAATATTGGAAAGATACTCCGTGCCTACATTACTCGTGATTTGGCAATTAATTATGTGGCAATCAAAACGTCAGAATAATCTTCAAAAAAAATTTAAAATTTGTGTTAGCATTAAATTATGTTATTATTTTCATAATATAAATTATTGATAACACTGTTATAATTAATGACATATGTTTAATTGTTAATTAAATAATTAATAAATTAATATTTAATAAATATTTTATATTTAACACTAAAATACGCTGTTGTAGCATTCATTGATTTAACAATTTTTTTCAGTAAAATTACAGTCTGATATTGAAATAAAGCTATGCAAGTTATATCCCGATGCATAGTAATATTGCAACGAGCGGTTTGTATTTTTTTCAAATTGACTTGATGTAAGTTGGGTAGTAAAAATTCAATACTGCAACAAATAGTTTGTAATTTTTCGAAACTAAATTGGTATTAGTTGGGTTGAAAAATTACGATATATGGTTGTAAAATTACTAAATGTATTTAATCTAATTTGTTTAGTAAAATTCCGACTATTGTATTGTAATATTACTAAACAATTTTTTAATAAAGGTTAGTAATATTGCAACAAATAGTTTGTAATTTTTCTAAACTAAATTGGTATAAATTGTCTAGTATAATTACAATAAATTTTTGTAAAATTACTAAAATTATTAGAAACATTTGGCTTAGTAAAATTACGAATAATGTACAGTAATATTACTAAACATAAGTCTAGTAAATGATTAGTAATTTTGCGACAGATGATTTGTAATAGTTTAAAATTGAGTTGTGATAAATTGTATAGTAAATTTACAAAACTGTGTTCCATAATTCCGAAAATTGTGGTGCGTAAAAACTTCCTACACATTTTTGTAAAATTACTAAAATTATTAGAAACATTTGGCTTAGTAAAATTACGAATAATGTACAGTAATATTACTAAACATAAGTCTAGTAAATGATTAGTAATTTTGCGACAGATGATTTGTAATAGTTTAAAATTGAGTTGTGATAAATTGTATAGTAAATTTACAAAACTGTGTTCCATAATTCCGAAAATTGTGGTGCGTAAAAACTTCCTACACATTTTTGTAAAATTACTAAAAAAATTTTTGACAGTGTACTCTTAAACCACTTTTACTATTTTATACATACTAAAAGAGTTTAAAAAATTGTCTCTCAGTTATAAAATGTTTTTGAGTTTTCTCATGATGTAGGCTCATGGGGTGTGATTGATCATCATGATCCCCCCCCCCCCCCCTATTTACACCAATAGGTCCCAGTCTAGGCCAACCTTTAGATACCAAGTATGGGCCAACTTTGGGTCAGCCTTGGTACGACAAGCCTTGGCTGAGTCTTGAACGAAGTTATTATTTGTATCTTGGCCCAGTGAACGTGAACATTTTTATTAAAATATGCAAACATAATTAACATTTGTAAATTATCTAATTAACTACTATTATTATAAAACAGTTTTTTATTAAAAATATTAAGCATGTTATTATGTATATAGCGCACTCTCTCAGGCCCGAATACGACGGAGCAAAATGCCCGGTGGGCCGATCGAAATATAAAATCTATTTTAAAAACATATTTAAAATAACATTGGTCTAAAAAATTGTCAAAATGCACTATATAGATTTTTTTTCTGTGTTTAAATATAAATACCGAATTTATTTTACCCATGGTGTTCTTAATAGATGAACTTGGAAAAGCTCGGCGAAGGGAGTTAATTTTTCAGTGAACGTACGTTATTTTAAACTCATGGCAGCCTTTTTAATTTTCAAAAAAAGATATTCAAATAGATTTATTTGTATATTAAACGAATATGTTACCATTTTATTATTACATTTTTATAGAACCTTAATTTCTTTTTAAAAATAACATGGATTGAAATAATGGGTTCGTAATTAAAATTATAATTTAAGCAAAACTTATATGAAAAATTAAGAAACGAAGTAAAAATTCTACGAGAAAAAGAATTAAACGAAGTTGGTTTTGGATGTTTATTTAGTTTTTAATATAAATGTAAATGTAGTCGAATTTAATTTTTGACGATAAAATTTATAATTAATATAAGTCTTCTTGTTATATCATTTATTATATAAGATAATATTGATGGACTTATTTTATGAGACGATTTATTATAACCAATAAAATTTTTCATCAAAAACGTTTTTGTTTTTAATTAGTGATTAATTAATTTAGAAGTGTTTTTAATAAATCATAATTAACAAATTTTATTATCTTGAATATTGTTACTCATTAAATATCGTATGCTTATTTAATTTAATTATCTGTTATACGAATGATAAATTAATTGTTTATTTTCAACAAGAAAATCTTAATCGTTGAATTAAGTAATATAAATTATCTTATTATTATATTTTTAGGAAAAACAATCTGTTTTAATTGAATTGAGATATACTTATTTATATATTTTTTTTGTAATCTGATATAATTTTTCTTATTATTTATCTATCATAGTTGTTAAATAAAAGACTGCATATTGACAATTTCGGACGAGGGGAGGGACTGACCCCTGGAAATAATTATAACCATAATGGAATAAATATAACAATAATGTTATTTCTAATAATTTTTTACTTCTACAGTTTTCGTTAGATACAGATTAAGAAAATCGAATGAAGCTTTACCTGTATCTTGACATTTATCGTAACATATAAACCTGAATAGAGAGGGCGATCAGTTCTAAACACCCCCATGCATCCTTTGGAAACGCTACTTGTGTATGCGATATTTGGGTGAATTCGTTCATGCGCTTAAGTATCTTATGTGTGTGATATTCTTTGATCATATTAATTAGTGCGATGCACAAACTATGCTTAACTGAATGTTCATTATAAATATCATTAATTCAGCTATCGTAACATTATTTTGGGGTATGCAGGTACTTAAATATAAATATGTATTGGTTCTAATTGATAAATTAACAAATAAGTTGAATAGTTAATATCTCAGCTTGGCGCGATCCTACAGACTCCAACTTTTTTAAAATAAGCTTACACTTTACAACTTTAAGATTATCAAATACTCTAGGACACCCTTCCTCTATTATTAAAAAATTAAAATTGATAAATTAACAAATAAGTTGAATAGTTAATATCTCAGCTTGGCGCGATCCTTCCACTTTTTAAAAAATATATCTTACATCACTTTATGTCCAGTCTTATAAAGGAGCTCGCAAATTTGCTAGCTTGCAAGCACTTTCAAATGAGATATCAAACATATATGACAGTTCTTTTGAAGTTTGTTGAAGACTTTGACAAGTTTCGCGCACGCGTTGTAGGTAAACACCAACGGTATTAAAACCAAGGCTTCGAACCGGAACTGAACCGAAAACCGGAAAAACCGTTATTTTTTGCCGGAACGAAAACCGGAACAGAACCGAAATAAAAATATCGGTTTTTACGGTTCAGTACATGTTAAAATATGCGCGTTAACATGATCTTATTTCCCACTTCAATTGTCGTTCGGACTATCATACAAGTACCATAAAATATTCTAAATTATGGTAGAACATTATTTTTTAATACAAATAATTTTTTTTTTAATTAATCACTCGGAGCTGAACCGAAAACCGAAAAAACCGGAAAACCGTTATTTTTTGCTAACGAAAACCGGAACCGAACCGAAAAATATTTTTTTGCTCGAACCGGAACGAAAACCGAAACGAAAAAAATAACGGTTCGAAGCCCTGATTAAAACAGTGGTGATATTATGAAAATTATTTTGTACGGTCAAAGATGCCAACTGTGTTACAATTAGTTGTAGTGTCACGGCTCTAAATTTCATAGCTAATCCATAGATACTAGTACAAAATTAATACCCCATTTGAGAGTGTTTGCAAGCTAGGAAATTTTGCGAGCTCCTTTATAATACCGGACATTAGTCTATCAAATGCCCTAAGACCGTCGAGATATGTATATTGATTATTTGACAGACTTGCAAAGTCCGGCTCTGAATTATGTCAGTAAATGTATCATGTAATGCAGGGCTGGCCGACCCGTGGCCAGCGGGCCGCATGTGACCCGCGTCGCTCTTATATAAGCCATATATCGCTATTTTATTTATTGCTCTATGATTATTAGTTCCGTAGATATAAGCTTTCAAAGTGTGACATATTTTCGTTACATACCGTAAAGTGCGCCAACTTTGTGCCAGTGACCCAACTATGTGCCACTGCTGATTTCGGACAGAAAGGACTCTCTAGCGGAATAGGTTGTTGAGATAAAGCTTCCAAAAAAATACGTAAAACAGTTCTGACATGCGAGATGTGAACTTCCACATTCCCAACCTTATCACTCTTATCTTGTGAATACGAAAAATATTTTGGTGATAGTGTTGTTTTTCCAGTTTTTCAAATTTTCGGGGAAGTCTCCTCTGGAATACATATTTCGGATTTTTTTTGATTCATTGTAAGTTTATGATTCTATTCCTATACTATTAAAGGTGAAATAGCCGAATCGCCGATTTCTCAAGTTGTTGTATTTACTTGTAGTACTAAGATTTTCAAAAAATGAAAGAAACGTCTGACAACTTTGTGCCATTTGTTCTCATCACTGAATCCGTATTATTTCAATAGTTTTCATGGTTTTCGTTGTTTTTCTCGGACTAAGGTACTGGCACCAGTCTTGTACACATTAAGAGCAAAGTATACTGTTTTTTTTTTTTTTTGGGGGGGGGGGATTGATGGGCTTCTTTTTTGTAATTCTCCGCAAATAAAAGAATCATAAAACAATGTAAATTAGATGCTATGAATATATAATAATTAATAAATATATTACATTAATAATTAGGACAGGGCCGTTCTATGTTTCTATAAATAAATATAATCTTTTTTTTAAATAAAAATTGTATGATAATGAATAGGTACTCGTACATATGTTAAACAACGACAGTTTTGATATTGATGTTAACTAATTAAACTAAAATTTAATCTTAAATAATTAGGTCAGACACGTATTAAGGAGAATTTATAGTTGATATTTTCGAGTAAAAATTGTATGAAAATGAATATGATTTTTATTCATTATACAAAATTGTAATATCTCGGTTTCTATGCAAGATAAAGGGTTGTTTTCCCCAAAAAAAACCCCTCTCTGTAGTATTTTTTCCGCCGGATCGAATGATTCTTATCACAACTCTTTATATGTAACAAGGGAAGAAATATTAAATTATAATATTTTTATTATTTTTATTCATTATACAAAATCGTAAATATCTCGGTTCCTATGCGAGATAGGGGGTTGTTTCCCCCCCTATAACCCCCCTCTCCTGTAGTATTTTTTCCGCCGGATCGAATGATATAAATCACAACCCTTTATATGTAACGGGGGATGAAATATTAAATTTTGATATATTTTTTACTTTTTATTATACGAAATCGTAAATACTCGTATCTATCATTAATTTTTCTTTTCTTTCTTTATATATTTTTGATAAGATCATTTCAAAATTTTCGTTAATACGGGCCTGTCCAAATTACTATATATTATAATTTGGTTTAATTATATTAATTAAACAACTTTCTTGAATTATTCATAAATTAGATACGGATTTTTTTCAGTAACAGGATTATATTCCTGAGATGTGTAGTTAGGTCGACAATGCGGCCCGCTGTGCAATTTGGGTTGGACAGGCCTGATGTAATGAATAATAAATAACATATGCACGTATATCAAAGTATAATATATAATATATAATACACACATAATGTATTTATTGTTAAATATCAATGAATGAAAATGCGATCGACAACAATATAATAGTATATATCAAACATTACCGGTTTACAAATAACCATGAAAAACGAGAATACCGCAGCTTTAAGCATAGTTTGAAATTTTGATGACTTTGAACGTTGCAACGTGATACAGTAATAAACTTATATTGGTATTTTAATCGCTAATAATAATTTTAATTGACAATTACGTTAACGCTCGCTCTTGTGATTTAATGGTATTGTCTCAAAGTTTTATGATTGCATTTATATACATACATAGTACCTATATATACCTCTATATACAGGGTGCGCCAAAAGTATGGAAACCCCTGAAAATTTCGCAGAATAAGCGGGAAAAAAATAATGAAAATACCATATCCGACGTATTTTTTGACGGGGAATCCAATGGTGACCTTGAATTTAACCTTGAACATAACCTCTAAGCTACAGCGAACCAAAAATCGATTTTTTAAATAGTACCCCCTTTTTTATTGCAGATTCGAAAAGAGCGGAAAATTTTACGCTAGAATATGTATTTTTTTTTTTTCAAATCTTTTCGATTCTGCAATAAAAAAAGAGGGTCCCATTTAAAAAAATCGATTTTTGGTTCGCTGTAGCTTAGAGGTTCTGTTCAAGGTCAAATTCAAGGTCACCATTGGATTCCCCGTCAAAAAATACGTCGGATATGGTATTTTCATTTTTTTCCCCGTTTATTCTGCGAAATTTTCACTTACTTGAGCTTAATTTTAGGTAAATTCTTGTTTTATTTGAGTCTGTAGTGCCCTTAAAATGACCTTGAAAAAAAAATATAATACATATTCTAACGTAAAATTTTCCGCTCTTTTCGAATCTGCAATAAAAAAAAGGGGGTACTATTTAAAAAATCGATTTTTGGTTCGCTGTAGCTTAGAGGTTATGTTCAAGGTCAAATTCAAGGTCACCATTGGATTCTCCGTCAAAAAATACGTCGGATATGGTATTTTCATTTTTTTTTCCCGCTTATTCTGCGAAATTTTCAGGGGTTTCCATACTTTTGGCGCACCCTGTATACACAAAAGGTTTGAAAAATAATATATTGCGCATTTACATGAATGTTATAAAAGTTCAATATCAACTGTTATATGCAGTGATATAGAATTATATGTTTTTTTCTGTTAAGTATAAAATTATATTTGCAGTAATGATATTTTTATGTCAATGTAAATGGAAAAATGCGCCATGTTAATATCTAAAAATTTTATTTATTTACATATATAGAATGTACTTAAGTATCAGATGAACTGACATTAGTTAATTAACACATACCTATTAGATATTATTATTATTTTTTTGTATATTTTTATTTTTTTAACAATTTCAATCTAAATCTAAATTTTTCTGCTATGCAAAGTGAATTTACAAGTGACGTTAAATGCAACTTACTTACTAAGTAAGCTCCTGTTTGAAGCCTCTTTCAGATGTCATTTTGAGTTAGAATTTTTTTAAAGGGTCAAATTCTATTGATAGAGATCAACATTTTGACATCCCACATGCCTAGGTATAAAAAATATTTTTTTCCCTAGCCTTAAACTTTAAGTCGCCCCCTGTTTTTCAAAATTTAATATTTATATCATGGGTTCATATCTTTACATGTTTATATTATGACCCCTACCCCTTTTTTAGAGTGCACTACTGAAATTATGTCCTATAATGACTCAAAATGTCGATACGTTAACGTTCCAATTTAATCGAATCAAATAATGTATAACTATATATAAAGCATTATTGATTTATAATAAATTAAAAATGGAATTTAATAGGGCAATCACAACTGTTCACAAACTCAGGCAGCCTCGCCTAACTAAATTAATTACTGTAAATTACAGACACGGTGCAAACTTTGTATTCTATTTGTCGTATCGGGTTTCTTTCTGATATAACCTTTCAAACCGCATCGAGTTCCTCTTTAAAATAATTGATTCCAATAAGTGTGAAGGTAAACAAATGTGTACTTGCAAATAAATGCAATGCTATAAAAATGTTAACATTTCAAACATAACTTATGAAAGAATTAAGTTTGTTGCGAGGAAAGTAACTGATTAAATTAATTCGAAGACGTAGCTGCATTTGAAAGATGAAATAAGAAACGTTAAATAATTTTATCTTATACCGGAGTACTTCATTAAATGAGTTTCATCGTTTTTTTTTAACCTGGAGCAAATTTGCATCAGATGAATTCTGCTCTACACAGTTATTCTGATATTTTCTTCTAAATATAATATGCTAATTATACAGGATGACCCATTTTAATGATAGTTTTATGTTGAGATGTTATCAAAAAAATTTTCTGACGAAAGTTGCACGGTTTGAAGGGGGACATTTATGTACTAAGGTGAATAATTTTTTTAGGTGGGTTTAAAAAGAGGCGTGTTGGAATTCCGGCCGGAACTCACGATGTAGATTTAAAGTGAATATTTTTTCATTTTTTGTTAATTATAATGTGTTATTTATTGTAAAGCATAATCGTTTCTTTAATAATTGTATTGTTTAACTAGAATTTTGTTTATTTTAATATGTGTATATGTATGTAGGTATGTATATTTTTATGTATATGTATTTCTTTTCTTGAGATGTTCTATATATTTTATGAATAAATATTTTTCTATCTATCTATCTATTATTATTATTTTTATATTATATTATTATTGACACTCTAAATGTAATTACATTCAATCGAAAAGAACGTATGCTATACAAATAATTTAACGAAATTATAGCTATACAAATAGTTTTACGAAGCTGTAAAAATTGCAGAATATGTAGAAAACACAATTTTTATAATTTAATGTATTTTCTTAAAGAAATATCATATAGAACAATTTTATATTAATTTGAGATAATAATCTATGTATTTATATTTAAAATATAATAGTAGTAACGTTATACGTGAATTTCGACCGAAATTTCGGTACACCTCTAGTTTTAAAGGTAAGTTTTTTAATGGAAACTCCCTATTTTTATCTGAAAGAGAAAAAATATGTACGTTTTGTTTGAAATATTTTTTCTAAAAATTATCGAACAACCAAGGCCTTATTTTTGCGATATTAATTTTATGAGATGATAAAACTGAATACTATATTACTCGATGTGCACCCTGTGGTTACCGATCGGATTTTATTACACATAATTTGGCCCAGAAAAGTTATTAATTTTTACTCAAAGTAATAAATATTTTGGGATGCCACCCCTCTTCCTTATACACGATTTTGATGATTTTTTAATGGGATTGTCCTCAAGTCAGACCTAACCAACGAACCAAATTTCATTAATATCACATACACATACACACAGACAGACAGACACGGAACGAAAAGTGTTTGTCTTGATTTGAAACGAAAAGATCAAGTTAAAATTTTGAAATCGGAGAACACATTTTTTATCATTTAAAAACAATTACGAAGTTTCTCGTATCTTCGATATGGCGAGGAAGCAAAATAGTTAACATCTGCAGTTTTATATCAATAGTTTTGAATATTTATGCCATTTAGATGTTAATTTTTATCATTTCTGAATTGTGTTTTATTAAATATCTATCTATCAAGACCGAAAAAAACTTGCATCCGACTTTTATAAAGAGAATATTTCTGGTAATACATCAAAATAAGGTACTGGCACCAGTTATGGCCGTTATAAGAGCAAGGTTTACTGTTTTTGTGATTCTCATGAACTCATGTTACTAATAAAACAAATAACTCTTTTTTAATCAATTCAATTACTAAAGTCCGTTTGATTTTTATATTATAGTCTTTTATTTTGTTTATGTTTTTTCTCCAGTAAAAAGGTAAAACCAGTAATAAACATGCAGTGATAGATACTAGCTAATGATTACAAAATGATAAGTACTACGACACAAACGATATAAAAGAAAGAATCATCAAATTTGAAACAATGTAAAGCAGTTGTTTTGATAATATAATAATTAATAAATAAATTATACTAATAATTAGTTTAAATGTCCACCATTTTGACACCTATTGGCCAATTGTCATCAAATCACGTTGTTAGAAAGTAAAATGTATATAGATTAATATTCAGAAATGGTAGTAATCAAATATTAACAAATATTTCTAATTCAGTACATTTAATTAAAAAATAACCATTACTGGGGTCATATCCAAGACTGGTGCCAGTACGTTATACATTTTTCAAAATATCTCTGGAATTAATTTTTTTAACATTGCCATCAAAAATACTGAGCGTGATTAGTCTATACATTATATTTACTACCAACATTACGTATTGTTATTATTGCTAAACGAATTGTTTTTGTTTGTAATCAAACAATAATATTTGATTTAGCCTTTCCCAAAAACAGTATTATATTTAAATAGGTTCAAGAGAAATGTTTGAAAATATTTAATAGTTTAAATTTATTATCATCCCTTAAGCATTATGCTATTTATGTTACAAAACCCTATATTTTAGTGTTGGGTTACATCAGTAGGGTCAGTGGTACGTTACACAGTAGGTATTTTAGGTAATTGCCTAAAGCCACGATGTAACAAAGAGAGCTCTGTATTAAGATTTCGTTTAAATTGCACAGGATTATTCCCTAGATAGATATCTATAAAATAGCCCATTTTTATTAAAATTGACCGTCTGAAAGTTATGAAAAACTATCTTAAAGTTTTTGTTTTTAACACAGCTCATATGGACTAACCGTATTAACGTAACGTTTTATTAGTTAAAATTTAAACGAATCGTCTGTTTTCCATAAAAAATTGACATGTACATTCATATGAAAGAAAGCAGTAGACAGAACATTAAAATTATTGTCAATAATTCTACCAAACCATCACATAAATTAGAGTATTGTCGACAATGTGGCAACAGCGCTGTTGTTTGGTTACAGTAAAAAATGCGCGAAATATTGAAATATTTTTTTACAAAATGCGATAAGTGAATTGAGGGAATTCAGATCAATTTCATTGTTTTTTTAAATAATATATTAAATTATAACTTATATAAATCACCTGACAAGTAGTTAGTAGTAGATAATATGCAACGTTGCCATGATCACACTATGATGGATCAAGTATTTTAATTGGTTGAAGAGCAAAAAAGTATAATTAAAAAATTTTAATATTAAAATCATAAAAAAAATTAACGGGGCTCCCGTTAATTAAATTACGGCTCCCGACTAACATTCTATCATTTAAAGCAGGCCTGCACAACTCAAAATGTAAGGCGGGCCATAATACTTTATGAAAAACTTGTGCGGGCCGAAAAAATAATATTATTTAATTATTTAAAAATAAAATAAATATTTATATTGTTTTTCTGTATACCTACCGAGTGTTTTTTTTTAAACTTTCCAGCGGATTATTTCCAAAATAACGAATTTTTAGAAAAAATATTTCGGACAAAAGTTTCATGGTTTTGAGGGGGCTAAATACTTTATGGGGTGACCTTAGAAAGGTCACTTTGATGTGTTTTCAGTTTCAACTTTTCTTTTTCAAATCTATACCTATATTTTTTTTCTGAAACCAAAGATAAATTTCTAGATTTTCTATAATTTTTTACTCAGAAAGAAAAATTATAAAATTAAAAAAGTACTTAGAACTAAGCAAGGATTCTCGGAGAATTGTTTTTAAAATTTATTGTTAATTTTTTTATGCAACTTTTTTATAAAGAAAAAATTCTGAAAAAAAGAAATTGCATATTATTAAAAAAAAAATTGTGAGAATCTTTGCATAAATTTAAGTACATTTTACCTCCTGCGATTATTTATAAAAATTAGTAATTTTCGAGTAAAAAACTATGGAAAATCCGGAAAGTTATCTTTAGTTTGCTTCTTATAATAAAAAATTAACATTTAAAAAAAAATGCTCCAAACAAAAGTTGTTGTTTAGTTTATCTCTTAAATTACTAATTTGTTACAAAAAATATAGGTTTAGATTTGAAAAAGAAAAGTTGAACCTGAAAACCGATCAAAGTGACCTTTCTAAGCTCACCCCATATTGTCAATATTTAGCCCCCTCAAAACCATGAAACCTTTATCTGATACATTTTTTCAGAAAATTTGTAATTTTGGAAATAATCCTTAAAAAAAGACCCGGTATATACCTTTCATAATATTATAAATCAATAATCTAGGGAATATTATTTTTAATTTATAATATTATGTATTTTTACCAAAGCCTTCGCGGGCCGCAACGTGGTTGCTGGCGGGCCGTATGTTGTGCAGGCCTGATTTAAAGGTATCCTAGTTTGCACCGTATTAAAAAAAATAAACTATGAGTTCTCATATTATTTAAAAATAAACAAATTTCAACAATGGTATGTGAAATTTTAAATCGCATCTACGAATTTATAAAATTATACAATTGTTGCATTACCAGTACCTACTTCACCTACATAATATTATGTAGGTGTAATATTACAAACATGGAATATGTGATGTAAAGAATGTACATGAAAAATTTGCATGTTGAGAATACTTGAAAATTAAATTAAACTATATGAGAGAAGCTAAAAAAATACAAGAAAGATCTACTAAATATATTAAGTCCTTTGACGAAGGTTTATACGTACTTTCTTTTCCTTTTGTTTTCCGTTCTTATTTAGGTAATATATTATAGATCTAGCAGAGAAAAGTATAGTATAAGAAACAAAAAAAGAAGTTGAAAAAAAAGTAAAAACAATAAAATGTTTTGTAGTTTTTGCAGGAAAAGTATTAAGTATTCTGTAACATGGAAACTAATCTAGAAGCAATATCAATGTCTCTTATATTACTTTTTTATAAATTGAACGAAGTAATGAACTCATGCCAGAGAAAAACTTTAAAAGAAGAAAAATCGAATAATTGGCAATAAATTAAACAAGTAGATACCTAATGAAATAATAATGTTTTGGAAATATTCTAATATTAATTATACCATCCATTTACGCGGAGTCACTTTTAGGCGGCTGAAAAAGTTTGGAAAAAAGGGTGGAAAGATTAAAAAATACAACGTAATGGAGTAATTATTATAGCTCTTTTCATGGAACCAATTAACCGCGTTAATGGAGGGATTATTAAATACAAATATATATTTAACCAG
The DNA here is from genome assembly GCA_961205875.1 of Sialis fuliginosa. Taxonomy (NCBI): domain Eukaryota; kingdom Metazoa; phylum Arthropoda; class Insecta; order Megaloptera; family Sialidae; genus Sialis; species Sialis fuliginosa. The sequence continues at coordinate 12,180,421 of OY540809.1, read as the reverse complement.
GAAGTCGAACCAATACAATATCCTGAACCGGTCTGACTTCGGTTTACAGACAAAATAAAAGTTTCGGTTCATTTTTTTATTTTTTTTATTCTGGTAACTGGTTTAAAGTTCTTCTAATCGGTTCGAACTGTTTTTAGGGTTCCGTAGAAAACTAGGAACCCTTATAGTTTCGTTCTGTCCGTCTGTCTATAAAAATGTTATACCCATTAAGATGAAATTTGGTGTACGGACGTAGATTGATGACCTAAAAACAGAAATGATGAGATTTTTGAAAAAAAATTATTTTTTGGACTCCCTTCTCATACTCAAAAATATATTAATTTTTTTTTCATTTATCCCATTCAGTGGGGTATCTTTAGATAGGTCTCCTAAAATGCAACAAAAAGGTCATATGAACTTTTAATTTTAACCCTTCAGTCACGAAATATTTGCTTTTAAATATGATTATTAGAACGTCCCCCCTTCTAATTTCTAAACTATCGATGCAAAAAATCTGAAAAAATTCCAGAATGTAGCTTTCAATTAGTACTTTCAATGAAATTAATAATGAACACTGTAGCATGAATAGTTTATCAAAAATTTTGAAATAACTGTTGTAAATCGTAGTGAGAATTACTACGGAACGTTATCATGTGCGTGCCCAACACGCACTTGGCCGTTTTTTTTTATTATAAGGTTTATGTCCTTAGACCCGAATGGTTACTTTAGACAACCATTATATTTTTAGAGAATTTAATTAATTAATTAAATCCGAAATAGGAAAAGGCATATCTACTATACATAAGTATATAATATTAATATTTATTAAAATAATTTCGTAGACAAAAATGAAGAAAGTAACAGTAAAAACAATATATTTTCATACGTAAGTTTTTTTAAAACCTTTTCCAATTCAGTTATAATAGCACTGCTTTGCTTACTACTCGTATAATCCTATCTTCCCTTATAAGCGAATTCATGTTTATATGAAATTTTGAACAAATATTTTATAAGATATTGATTAAAATATCGTCGTCGTATAAATTCTACGAACAGAATCGTGTTTTGTTTCAAATTTTGCTACTAAAATCACGTACTGAAGATATACAATATATGTACACACAGCTTCTCTTGTTTCATGGTCAGTTCTCTCATCAAGTGATATTTCCTATCTCAAATTTTTTTTGTATATATAATTAAATATTGGGAACAAATTAAACGCCTATATTTTAAATGAAGTAAGAAATAGTGAAAAACATTAAATAAACTATTCTAACACTTAATAAACTATTAAAGCATTTGTAAACAATATTGAACAGTATTTTTTTGCAATAGTTAATATAAACTAGCGTTAAGAAAATACTTTTTGTTTATTAAAGAAAAAAATAACACATAGAAAAAAAATGGCTAAATGAGTATTAGATTGGTGAAATTTGTACTAAATATAATTATTTATATATTTTATAAATCGTACAGAGTTGATGTTCTAATAAAATACAAGTTAACTGTCCTTGGTTAGGGTAATCTATTGGGGCGAAATCGAGTTGATTAGTTTTGGGTTGGTTAGTTTTCGTTAGGTTAGGTAAGGTCTATTCTAAGATTTCAACACGTGATATTTGATAGTTGGTATATTCTTCAGGTTTACTTAATTAAAGTTGGGGGGAGGGGGTAATGGATTATCCCCCCCCCCAAATAAAAGTTATAAAATTAAAGCAAATTAAATTATACAATAATAATGAACGCAAATATTATCGCGCAAAACAATATTTTAATGCTCAAAACGGAAATTGTTATTGCTCAAAAAAATTATTTTAATGTCACACTTTATGTTTAGTATAATGCTCAGAATTCAAAATGTTATTGCTCAAATACAATATATTTAATGCTCAAAGTACATAAAATATTGCGCGCTCAAATACTACCCTTAACTATTTATCAATTTACTTTCTTATACTGCCTTATACAGGTTGTCCCACGAGAAGATGTTAAAACTAATCAGCTGACATTTTCAAATGGATACAATTATTGAAAAAACAAAAATAGCGAGAAGAATCTGCAATTGTATTCGGGCTGTGGTAGAAGTAAGAACGTGCACGTCAAAATAAATAATCTGACTTTTCCTCACGAAAAGTGCTTCTTTTCGTGAGGAAAAGTGTATGGCAGTTCTTGTAGAGGGTTTCGTATTAAATACGGAAAACATAAAGTTAAGAGTGAAACCACACCAAAAGGTTATAACACGTTATTTATTTAAACTTATGCATTACGTTATTCTTTTTTTGGGAAATAAATCCGCTTTAAAATATTTTTCTGTGTTGATTTTTAATAGAATTATCGATAATTTTAACATATTTTTCATTAATAAAATAATATAATACACAAACATTTTATTAAATTTTATTTATACCCATTAAAACTGGCCGACTTTCTTCTTTTCTTCTTTCTCTCTTCTCGTGGGACATTCTGTATATATTTATGTTACAGGCATCTTGTATAATTCAGTTTTTTTTAAATATTGCCTAGTCAATATATAAAATTTTATAAATTATGTTTTGTGACATCCATACTAATATTATAAATGCGAAAGTAACTCTGACTATCTGTCTGTTTGTTACCTTTTCACAGCTAAACCGCTGAACCGATCTTGATGAAATTTTGACAAGGAGATAGCTAGTATCCTAAGGCGGCTATTACACTATCAAAGAAATATGATAAAATTTCTTTGATCAAAGAAATATGACAGTGTAATTAGTCAACTTTTATAATATTTACCTTCATAATATTTCTATGATCATAGTTAATGACAGTCTCTTATATTTGTACAAAGTTTTTTGACGCCAAAAACAAAATGGCGACTACCAAGCTATCACTGACAGTTACAGTTACATAATTATTAATATATGAATATCAACAAAATCCAGTATTATATGATAATTTTCTTATTGATTATAAAAACCACAATACACGGTTGTAAATTCAAACCTCGATTGCGTCAATTGACGAACATCCACGCACTGATATTCAAAAGGCACCAAAAAAGAAGAAAATATCCCTAGATAATATTGAGAAAATATTATCAAATATTTTATGTAGTGTAATAGAACAAAATCTCGTATTTTATCAAAGAAATATGATCAAATCTTTGTCAAAGATCTTTGACATATTTATTTGATAGTGTAATAGCCGTCTAAGAAAGAACATAGAATACTCTGTACTTTGTATACCGAAAAACTGATAAAAAAAAATATGTGTGTGTTTATGTATATTTTTGGCATATTAACATCTAGCGTACAAATGCAAAACTTAAAATCTGTATTATTAACTATCATAACATAAATCTGTATTACCACGCGGACGAAGTCGCGGAAGACAACTAGTATTTTTGTATATATATGCATTAGTATAGAGCCAACACGTGCATCTATACATCGACTTGGAACAACGATTTTTAAAGATGTTTATGCATCAAAAAGCCAGATGGTTTGGGGTCTTAAAACGTAGGCATCCAGTGAAAACTCGAAAAAAGATTTCGGGCTAATTAAAATAACTTAAATTCTTTGCGAAAAGTTAAAAAGTATTGTGAAACTCAAATAAGAAACATAATTCAAAGATTGATACAAACAGTAATACAAAAAACTGCCAAAGTTTAATATGAAAGATAATATATTATGTATGATATATGTACATACCTACATAGGTACATTGTACATATATGTGTATATTTTTATTTGTTCCAAACTTATTGTTAGTTGAAATGTTTGTTTACAAATCAAAATGAAGTATTGAAGTTCAAGTTGTTATATTACAAGAACGTCAATATAATTTGTCACAATTGATAACAATACGATAAATTAGAGATAATTAGATTCAATTAATCATGTATATTTTTGAACAAGAATTTGTCAACAGATTCATTTCAATTTTCCTAATAATTTGAAAAATATATGTAAATAAAAAAAATATTTTTTTTACCTTAATAAATATCATGGTGTCTAAAATCATTTAATATTATTTGACTGATAAAACAATGTTTTTCAGTAAACGATATTTTAAGTACCTAATAATATATAATATATTATATTTTATTATAATTATTTTTATGTGAAATGTACATTTATAAATACAACTATTTATTATTTAAATAATTACGTTATTATTTCATTTTTCTAACAAAAAATAATTATATTTCATAATTTTTTGCAAATCCAATATTCATGTTTTCAATATCATAAACAGTGTAGAATCGATTTAAAAACGGCAATCCTAAAACCCAGTCATTACCAAAACCACTGATTTCAGGATAGCAATTATCACTATCCTAAAAAAAATATAGGTAATGTATTCACAGTGGCGCCGGAACCGGGGGGTAGGGAGGGGGGAGCGGTTGTTCGAGATAGACCCATGTAAATTTCATCAGAATCTCACCGTGAACTTCTCAAAATAGAAAAAAAAATTAAAAACCCTAAAAATACTTAAAGCCCCCTACAGGCACCATTTTTATTTGGTTATACATTTTAACGTGCCACATGCCTTTGTATAAAAAAAAATATTTTTGTTACTTAGCTTTAGCTCCTTATTGCCCTCCCTGAAAAATTATTTATTCAATAAATTTGTACATATTTTACTAGAGGGTGTCATTTTACATGTTCAGTAAAAATTTTAAGTTTCTAGCTTATATAGTTTACGAGCTATTTGGCTTTGAGTGAAAAGGACGGACGGATGGACGACAAAGTGAGATTAATAGGGTTTCTTCGGAACCCTAAAAAACTAACCCGCTGGGTTTCAATTTATTATAAATATTATTTTACTAACTTGTTTTCATAAAAGATTATGTAGGAATTCTCCCACAGTTTATTTTGATAAGATAATTCATTCTTGACATATTCGAATTATATAAATTATATTATTTTTTTATAGTAGGTAACCATTTACATACATACACAAATATTTCCTTATAATGTCTCTCTTCCACGCGCACGAGATCATAATGTTCTCTCTTTCTCGCACTCATTTGCAACCCCATTTTCGTGGTTTGTGTGTATGCATATTGTTTTGTCAAGATATGAAATATTTTGCCATTAAGCTGTGTATTTTAATCCCTCCCCCCCATCAATGTTGCCTGTGAAGCATTCCCCACCAACCAGAATAACTGGAAATTGTTTGTCTTAATTAAAAAAGAATATATAAATTATCATTTATGAAAATATAAGCCCTTAATTTGTATTTTTTTGATGCTTTAACAAATTAAAATACAATTGTTTCTTATTCGGTTATGGAATAAATTTCATTGAAAAAAGGTTTTACTCCTTAGTAATTGATTTATCAAAAAAATTGGCGTGTGCCTCATCCACATAAGCGTACAGTTGAAGTGACACTTCTTTTGTTTTCATTAACCATGCGAATTAAACAAAAAAAGTAAACGATTATTAAATTAATAATCAAATGTATTTTGTTTTAACATAAAAACGTATACAAAACTTCTTTACACCAAGAGTACGCTATTCATCCATCTTCGCCATTATCAACTATATACAGGGTGTCTAAATACCAGGGGACACTTGGGCATCTCGGAAACTATAAAAGATAGAGATTCGGTTAAACGAGAGAAAAGTTATCTTTAAGAGGAGACAGTTCAATGATATATTTACATTTCACAAAAATTCCATAGCCTACTAGATATTAGCCAAAAACCATTTTTTTTTAAATATTTCCTTCGTGAATATTTCTTAAGCGACTTGAAATTTAAAAAAATGTTTTAAATAAATGCTGTAGGATTTAGTATTGTCTATTAAGAATATTTTTTTAATTTTCAGAAATCTCGTAGTTTTTGAGATATGAGACTAATTTATGTTTTCTTAAATAGAAGCAATATGAAATTTTGTAATTTTTGAACAGAAGATTTTATTTATTTTTTCAATGATATGCAACTTGATGAATTTACTTTTCAAAATATCTCAAAAAAAAGTATTTTTTATTTATTTAATACACAATACCAGCCAAAGAGTTGCTATGGCTATCAACAATAAGATATTAAATTAACTTATAAAAAACATAATTAGTAATTAGTATTCATAAAAATAATTAAAACTTCAGTTGTTTTTAAATCTTATTGTTGATTGTCATAGCCATCTTTGGATCATACAGTGTATTAAATAAATAAAGAAAAGTTTTTGATAATTTTTTGAGATATTTTGAAAAGTAAGTTCATTATGTTGCATATCATTGAAAAGGTAATAAAATCTTCTATTCAAAAATTACAAAATTTCATATTGCTTCCATTTAAGAAAACATAATTAGTCTCATATCTCAAAAACTACGAGATTTCTGAAAATTAAAAAAATATTTCTAAATAGACAATACTAAACCCTACAGTATTTATTTGAAACATTTTTTTAAATTTCAAGTCGCTTAAGAAATATTCACGATGAAAAAATTCGGACTAAAAAAGTTTTTGGCTAATATCTAGTAGGCTATGGAATTTTTGTGAAATGTAAATACATCATTGAACTGTCCCCATACTGTCTCCTCGTATTTAGACACCCTGTATTGTTAAATATAACCAAATCTCGTTATCTATAAATAATCTCTTTTCTGTGTTCCAAACATTATCAATTTATTTAGGTTGGCATTACGTATCACAGTTGACTATCAAACAGTAAAAAATCGGATCAAACTGAACCTATGTATGTAACAAACAAAAAAATATTACATACTTCTTTAAATTCTGTGCAGGATTTAGTTTAACATCACAAACACATGCAAGTTGGAAAAAGGTACGATTCCGCCAAACAAATATTTATTTGCTTACATACAAACGTGTTTTTGTTTGACACAAAAGAATATGTTTTCTATCAAATCTCGTTACATTACACGCATGCACGGAACGGGAATCAAAATGTGTATTTGTTTGTTTTGGTTTTGTGGGAATTATTTTATAATTTGAAATAATGTTCATTGTTTATATGTTACAGTCATAGATACTATGAAAACAGAGATGTACTCAAAAATTATACTGACGAAATATGGCCCAAAGTGGCCCCATGGTGTGTTATAAGAACTCTAATTATGTGAGAAGTTAAATTCAACATAATGCAAATTAATTAATTATATTCTGATTTATTTTATACTAGCTGTGCCCGCAACATCGTTCGCATGGATTACGATTTTAAGCCTTGGCTTTACAGAAACGGTCTCCGTCACCGCTTCGACCTTGAAAATCGATTACATGTTAGTTGCGTCAAAACGCAGCGTAATAGATTTGCAAGGTCGAAGCAGTGACAGAGACCGTTTATGTAAAGTGCCAAGGCTTTACTGTTTAGGATTTTTGAAAAATATAGTTGAATCTTTTTATTCTATACAATTCTTTACTACATTATATTGTTCAATATTTAACGGTTTAGGAAGCGTATTGCAAAAGAGCGCGCTGGCGTTTAACTTTTTTCCACCTGTTTTACTATTATCGTCACTGCTTATTCCTTATGTTACCTAGCGTAAAAATATATACCAAAACCTGGGTAAAGAACATATCTATATATAAATTAAAAAAAAAACACGTAAATCGGATAAGTGGTTCTCAAGTGATAAACGTAATATCGGACAGACAGACAGAGAGACGTTGCATTTTATATTATGTAAGTATTTCAAAATCGATTACGCAAAAAGAGTCATATTTGTTACTCTCGAAGATTAATTTTGTACCTTATACATTATCTATAAACCTTTTTTTTAATTTCTGTCACTATGAAGACCTTTCAACTATGTCGGATTTGTGTGGATTATTTCTTAATCTACCTCCCACCTCATAAATTTTTATTTTTTTCCACATGTGTTTATTTTAATTTTATTTCCCCATGTGTTTAATTTTTTATTAAGTAAAAGTTTTTTGAAGTTATAATTCTTTAGACATGTTCAGGGTGAAATTTTAGTAATGTAACAAAATGCGGCAGGAGGATGAAGTTAGGTTAGGTTAAGTGTGTAGATAATACAGATTTCTGTTATGATAGTTGGTAAAACAGGATTTTAAAGTTTTGTATTTTCTACATGTCAACTACTAGTCTCAGAAGTTAAGTTTCAGTTAAGTACCTTAAATAAGTATAACTTCTAACGCGTGTACGTAAGTACACTCACACAATTTTTTTTAGTAATAATTTTTTTCGAATAATTACATACACAAATATTGTTTCTAAAAAAATTGAAGCTAAATATACCTTTTTATAATAATTAAAAACACATTAATTAATGAATTTAATTGTATGTAAATTAAACGTTTATATAAAAGAACCAAACTTCAAAGAAGAGGCAGCAATAATTTTATTTTCCAAACATTCTAACATCTCATATTCAATAAGGAATCATATATTACAGACTAGAATCTACTACCGTAAAGCAATTAACAGGAGTTAATGGATTTCTAATTGATGTTATATCTCATTTATGTAAGGTGATGATTGGTCGACTGTAATAGTCTCATGCATTTAGTGAGCAACATACTGTAAAATTGTTATTAAAGGACATTAGACTATCGCTACAAATTACAAACTTTCAAGTTCGGCTATCCTTTAACTTCATCTTGAATTATGGCATTGGAACTTGGTAATAGTGTTATTATACTGAAGCTAATAACATGCTTGTAATACGCGACTATCTAAAGTTGTTTAATAGACCAATAAAGTTATGAAGATTCCCATGTAATCACTTGCATTAATTCTAATGTGAAAAAAATACAGACATAATAATGCACTAATACAGCGGTTATTAAAATTATGTAGTTTAGGGACCCCCTTTTAAACAATTATTTTTCAGGGACCCCTCCCTGCAGTGGTTATTTTAAGAAAATTTTATAACCTTATTTTTTTGCTCCATACTTACAATTTTTGCTTTTCAACTGCAATGATATTTGTTTTTTGCATACATTTTTTGTTTCTACAACTGCAATGACTTTTTTTTGCTCTACATTTCTTACATTTTTCGCTTTTACAACTGCAATGACCTTTTTCCCACACATTTTATTATTTTATTTATTATATATTTTTTAAATTTTTTGCACTACACAAATTAGCTTTTACAACTGCAGAAACAAGCTACAACTACATATCAAAATAACCCCTGGATCCTTGACAGAAAAACAAAGAAGGTCGTTAGATAATAATTAATCATTGGTAAATAGAAATGTAAAAGTACTTTAATTTTTGTCAAACATGTTTCACGGACCCCCGACAAAAGTTCCACGGACCCTAGTTTAAGAACCGCTGCACTAATACATTTATATAATATTTGTTTACACATATCATATATAAATCCTAAGAACAACAAAAGAATCATATACTATTATAATTTTATAATTACCCATATATTATATACATACACAAACATACATGGAGAGATATGAACAAAATATAGGACAATTTAACATAATTGAGCACATAATTTGAGTGCACAGTGCACATACATTTCATTTTTTTAATGTTTTTTTTTGCTCATGTCGCTCATGTAAGTTTGAATAACAAAAAAAAGATATTAGAAAATATGTAATACAATGTATTGTACACCAAACTATTACTAAATACAGTATTTTTCTATCTATCTAATGTGAAAAAAAAATTTGGTTGGTGCACATTTACTACGTAAACCGTAACAGGTAAAAAAAATGCTATTCATGTAACTTTGACAATTGTTTATAAATTGTTTAAACAATTGCGCAATGTTTCATATATTCACAAATGTTCTTTATAACCCAATGAATAAACCTGCACAAACCAATTTTTTTTTTTCATATAAGAATTAATGCAAGTGATTTTTAGAATTGCACTGGTCTATAAATTATCTTCTGATTCCTTTATTTATTCAATATTTTGAAAGTTTAGAATTTGTTATTGTAGGATCTGTAAATTATGATTATAAATTACTAGCGCATTAGATCCGGTGTTAACCGAGTTAATATCTATAAAATCATAGTAACCTAAAATATTTAACATACCCACAACACACGGTTCACTGCGAGTTGTTTTTTCCCCCAGTTCACATAAAATATCCACAACTAAACCTAACCTATTTATTAGTGGAAACTGGAATAAAATCCGTTTAGTAATTATTGAGAAAATCATGTAAAATTATATTTTCAAACTCCCATGAAGGAAACACCAGGTCTCGCCTTGGAATTTGTATGAAAATAAAAAATAAAATAAAAAAATAGTTTAGTAACAATCATAATCAATTTCGATATTTTACTTTTCTTGGAAGTGAAATAAAGCTGCAGCTTGACCATATATTTTCGACATAACCGGCGAGATCGAGATAACTCTTTCTGTCCCATACTAATCGAAAGTACATTAGTTAACAATACTTTGGACAAAAATTACCCAAAATTACTGCGTCGGAACACAGCAAAATGGGGCTTCACAGTACGCGACACTCACGCGACGTTTTAAACGCCTTTTCCACTGATCTATTTATGAAATTTGAAATCTTTTTGGGGATGGTTTTTCGATTTTAGGGGTTGATACATGAAGTAATTTTGGTAAGCTTTGTGTCCTAGTTACACCTTGTCAATGTACTATAAAACCTTACATATCTCGTAAATATTATATTTTATTTGATATTATTAATGGGTGTAAGTTTATATGATTTTCTATTAAAAATTTGAAAATATTTGTCAATTAAATGTTTTGTACGGTTTGCTATAATTTACTCTAAGTACGACAATTTTAGTCGCATATAAATGAGCAACCACTTGTTTTGTTCAGGAATGTATGTTCTACAACTTTTATTTGAAACATTTTTGTATAAGGTTCATACTTTTCACAGAATAGTAAATAATAACTAAAATTGTCTTTAAAAAATCCCCCAAAAATTCCAGAAATCATCCTTTAAGTCCCATTTTTTTAGTTTTAAACAACATTTTTTATATATATGTTTATATATTCTTGAAGCCTGATGTATGCCTAATGAGCATATTACAAAAGATTTCAAATTTCATAAATAGATCAGTGGAAAAAGCGTTTAAAACGTCGCGTGAGTGTCGCGTACTGTGAAGCCCCATTTTGCTGTGTTCCGACGCAGTAATTTTGGGTAATTTTTGTCCAAAGTATTGTCAACTAATGTACTTTCGATTAGTATGGGACAGAAAGAGTTATCTCGATCTTGCCGGTTACTCGTGTTCTAAGCGACTTTTACGGTTTGAGTTGCAGCACTAAAATGTTTCTGTATATTTCAATTTTCAATCAATAGATTTAAAAATATTTAATTGTTAACATATGTCAAAAATCATCCAATTGATCGACAAAATATTTGAAAGAGACGTGATCATAGTAACCTAAATTAAATTTAAATTCATGTAAATTATAGAATTCTGTATTCCATGGCTACTATGTTTTTATATAAATGACATTTGTATGCTCTGACATCATGGAGTACGTTTGTACAGCGCTGTTATTCCGAGTGTAAAAGTTCGTGTAGATGGTGCTTTACACCTGACGTAACTAATCAGGTTTAGTTATGCTAATCCTCTTGGTCTACAGGCATAGCATAACTAAACCGGAATAGAGCAGGAATAAAAACGCATGTAAACTGCATGAACGTAGTTTTATCTATTTAGCAAACCGCAAAAAATATAAAATATTCAGTAATTCCCGAGTCTATAAGCCTCATACAAACGAACATTCATTTTTATATATAGAGACTATACAGGGTGATTCAGCACTGTCGTGCCAAACTTTAACAGTACATCGAGAAAAATATTTTAAGCAAAAAACATTATATAAACATGTGTCCGAAAATTTGTCATGAGGGGGCTACAGCTTTCCAAAGATTTTACTCAAAATTAGTTTTTATTTAATATCTTGAGAACCCATTGTGTTATAGTTATGAAATTTGATACAGGGTTTATTATTAATAAGTGTTATCTATATCCAGTATCAACCAATAGTAATTTTGACCAGGGCTGTATGGGCCCAGGAGGCCCGTCGATTTTTATCCAGTATTTTTTGTTCTTCAATTTTTTCCTGAGTTAAAAACTTGAATAAGACTGCATGAGACAAAATACACAAAAATATACTTTGCTTATTTATCATAGGATAAACAGTTTACGAACAATATCGATGCAAAGAAAGCATGCAGAATTTTACTTAATACGGATGCTTCAAATTAAACAAAATAAATTTATATTCCTGTTCTTTGATTAAAGAGAAGAAAAAAGTTCATGTACATATATCACCTAATACGTGTCCTCTTAGACCTATAGCCAGTTTTATTAATGTTGCAAGTAATTTACTAACATAACTAAAAAGCGATACATAAAATGGCTATTTGTTGGTAAGGATGAATTTTTGGAGGTATATTTTTATTATTTTTTTGTCTTATTTTTTATCATAGAACAAGAATATAAAAATATTTTTTGTAATTTGCAGCATCCGTATTAAGTAAAATTCTGCATCCTTTCTTTTGTATCCATATTTCTCGTAAACAGTTTATTCTATGATAAATGAGCAAAGTATATTTTTGTGCATTTTGTGCCATACAATCTTATTCAAATGTCTAATTCAGGAAAAAATTAAAGAACAAAAAAATACTAGATAAAAATCGGTGGGCCCACTGGCCCCATACAGCCCTGATCTAAATTATAATTGTTCAATACTGGAAATCGATAACACTTATTAATACTAAACCCTGTATCAAATTTCATAACTTTAGCACACTGGAGTCTCCAGATATTAAATAAAAACTAATTTTGAATAAAATCTTTGGAGGGCTGTAGCCCCCTTACGAAAAATTTCCGGACACATGTTCATATAATGTTTTTTGCTTAAAATATGTCTCTTAATTTACTGTTCAAGTTTGGCACGACAGCACTGAATCACCCTGTATATAGAGATGATAAACAGTAATTTATTATTTATTACAGCGAGGAAAATTGTTACAATGTGTAAATCATTGATTTAGAAGAACGGTCTTCAATCTTGGTTCTCTGATTGGTACTCTTCGGTTTCACATAATTTTTTAATCGTTCCACGAAAAATTATACTATATGCAACGATACCTTTCAAATAAATTCGCATATACAAAATAACACCCAGTTTGATCTATTTGTAACAGTCATGTAAATCTACAAATGAACCATTCAGAACGCATAGATGTGTACCAAGCTGTTAACATAAACATACTGGTAATATAGATAGAAGAAATTTGGCGTAAGTATCACTCATTTTGAAGTCTTGATCTTAGAATCCTTTTTGTTGAATCCTGTGATGCCTCTCAATTGTCAATAAATAAAAGAGAACAATACATCGATGTATCAATTGATTCTAAATTAACGTCAGTATTTTCAAGTTGACATACTTGACATAAGGAATTTTTAGCTTCAAATTTTAAATTGAATATCTCGAGATGGAAATAAAATACTTAATGTCGTTTGTATCACTTTTTATACAGATTAGATACATTTAGAACAGGCTTTAAACGGTCACATGTTAATAAAATCCTTTTTTGAAAACGGTCTTACAACCGGAAACGGACGTTTACTCTTGTTAGTTTTTGAATTTTTAGAATTATTTTAAAAACGATGCGAATTAAAAAAATGTTGTTGAGAATATTATTATCTATTATTTCTGTCCCATTCATTTTTTCAATCAGTTAGCCAGATTTTTTGTATAATTAGAAACACGTACAACCAGTAATGGCTTAAGGGGTTGGGGCGAACAAGGAAGACCGTCCGGGGTGCCAGGCGTGGTGGGGTGGCGCACAATGGAGCATAAGTATTTTTTTTGGTTCAAATCAGTGTACAGTTGTACAGGCTGTAATTTTTGAGTAAACTTTTTTTTTATCTTTAAATTTTTTGTCGATCAGTTAAACCCGATTAAGTTATTCAGCAACCCAGAAAACCTTTCATTAGGTATTAGCTGAGATACTAACTGATCAACTTATTTGTTGATTTATCAATTTTAATTTGTTCATAATACGGGAAGGAGATCTTGACGGTCTTAAGGCATTTGATAGTCTTAAAGTTAATGATGTAAGCTATATTTAAAAAAAAAGTTTGAGTCTGTAGGATCGCGCCAAGCTGAGATATTAATTATTCAACTTATTTGTTAATTTATCAACTTTAATTTGTTCATAATAGGGGAAGGAGGTCTTGACGGTCTTAAGGCATTTGATAGTATTAAAGTTAATGATGTAAGCTATATTTAAAATAAAAGTTTGAGTGTGTAGGATCGCGCCAAGCTGAGATATTAATTATTCAACTTATTTGTTAATTTGTCAATTTTAATTGACATTTCCGGTGTTTTTAAACATTTTTTTAGGGGGAGAGAGGGCGGAAAAATAAATCTCGCCCAGGACGCCAGATTTGCTAAGGCCGGCACTGTGTACAACACTGTATATTCAGTGTATACGTATGTATGTATAAGAAAATCCTGTGGTACCCATGACAGCTTTTAAGATATATTAAACCTGCCAAAATTCGTGTTCTTAAAATAATCTTCAGCTAGAAGTGTCCCAAAGGCCGTAAAATGTTGAAGACTTAACTTATCTAATTTTTTATTTAATTATTATAATAATTATAAATATTATTGATTTAAAGTACAAAGAATGAAAGACAGTGACCTAGTTTCTAAGTCGTTGTTTATATAGGTATATTGTTAGTTGTCACTATTACAGCCAGCTGCAACATTGAAGTGTCTCATTCCGTTTTATTTCGACTCATCACGTTTCATCACGACTCATTCGTTTATCTGATATCTTGTTTTGCTGCAAGTTATATTCTAGAATTGTTTTCAAAATACCTCTATAAAATTCAACGCACAGTTGTTTTTTGACAACGAAATTTTTCGTCCTAGATAATAATTATACTTTGCCCACTCATTAGATCTTATAATTCTATCCAATAATGACAAAGTTAACAATGATTACATAGCCACACACAAAATTCAAATATTCATCCCTCCAGATGGGTGGTTTTCAATAAGGGGCTGGATAGGTGTTGACAATTTTTTTAAATATTCAGTAGACGGCTCACAACATACGCATGCAAGAAAACTATTTTTAAAGCCTCAAGAAAGAGATAAATGGATTTATTAAGTATTCAACCCTCTGAAGGGGGTAGTTTTTAGAATTGAAAAAAGTGAGAAATATTCCCAGTTACACTCGGGGTAAAAGGCTGATAATCATCAGGTTTGTTTTATTTTTAAACTTTTTTTGGAAGGGAGTCACTCACATTTCAAAACATCTTGAAATTGTGACCTGATATTGCAATTCTGAGCCAGATTCGATTTCAGAGATCCCGAAAATATAAAAATGCATAGAAGGCCACATTTAAATTTAAAAATAATAAGCAGGCCGCATACTTACTGTCTTTCTTGAACTAGTCTTAGTCGTGAAATATATCTCCACTAGGAAGTTCATATCAAATAACTTCAGAATATACCGGAAATGCGCAATAGCCAATTTTAATTTACGTCTGTATACTGTGACGTCATTTTTTTCAATTCTGGGGAAGTTTCAGATTAGATTCATTAAATAATTATTTGTTCAAACATTTTTGTTTTTGCCTTTTGGCAGAATAAAATTAAAAATAAACTGAGAAGAAAAATTATATAGTATAAATAATTGAAATATTTACCGGCCGCAATGAAGTATTGAAAAGGCCGCAGGTTCTCCATCCCTGGTCTAGTCTCTGGTACATGAATTTTTGTGTGTGTGGCTGTGTTATTAATCAGTTTTGAGTTTATGTATTTGATATCAACAGAATAGGTACAATGTAGGTATATTACCCAACATAACACCCTTTTTTAATCAACCGGTACAAAATACTTGATAAAAAATTGTTATAAATACTTTTTGTATCCTTCTACAACATTTATCTATATATTTCAGTTTATTTATATACATATGTAGTTCAGTTTGGTTATAATAGGTATTATATATAATAATAAAAATGCATTTTCACATTGTACTGTGTTATTGATTTACTCGCAGTTTATTTCACACAAACCAGTTCATGTTATTTAATATGTTTACAAACACCACTAGATAGTATATTCAATATGTGACAAGCAAACGCCCAACTCATGATAAAATATAATTAATTGGTTTTTAATTGATATTATGACAAAACACTGTCCATAGAAGTTTCCCTTATCGTTTTCAGTCGGAAACCAAGATTTCTGGAATTCAGTATATGAGCCGTTGATTTTGAAAGTGACCTAACTCCATTTATGTTTAAACTGAGATATTAAAGAGTTTGCATTTCAATAAAATTAAAAATATACGTGTAAGATATCAATTTGCCACATTGATTAAGTGTTTCTAAGGGAGTTAAATTTATAATTACTATTAAAATAACCCCGATTATTAAATGAATAATATGTGTTTTTTTACCACAAATGGAGTTAGGCCACTTTCAAAATCAACAATTACGTTTGTTATTAATTTAAATGAACTCAACTCCATTTGTAGTTAGTTAAAATGCTTCAAATTGAAAAAAAAACAAACACTCATTTTAATTTATATTATTTCTTTATAACTCTTAAAAAAATTATACAATTCAGGAAATCTAAGTATGTATACAGGTGATTTTTAAGTCTTGAGATTGTTTAATATCTGGAAAACTATGGATTTTTAGAGAAAATATTTGGTACAAAAATTTTCAGGATTTAGAGGGGTAAAATCAATAGAGTTAACAATTTCGACCTTGAGTGGAGGTTTGAAGGTTATTTTGGGGTCAACAATTTTTTTTCAAAAGAAATCTATTTATTTTTTTGAAGATTCGTATTTTGCAGAAAAAAAGAAATAACTTTTGTCTGAAATGTTTTATAAAAAATTTCAATATTAACATATTTATTTAAATTTTGGAACATTAAAAAAAAATTTTTTGCTTTAAAATTTTTCCTCAAACATTTAAGAAATAATTTCAAAATTTTTGATCACAAAAAATTTTTTTTGATGTAAATTTTTTTTTAAATAACGTTAAAATTAAAATAAAAAAAAACTTTTCAAACAAAAGTTATTTCGATTTTTTTGTAAAATATAAATCTGCAAAAAAATAACTAAGTTTCTATTAAAAAAAAAATTGCTGACCCCAAAATGACCTTAAAACCTCCACTCAAGGTCAAAATTGTTACCTAAATTGGGTTTGCCCCGCTAAAACCTAAAACTTTTGTACCAAACATTTTCCATAGAAAGCTTTCGTTTTCCAGCTATTGTGATAAATAAAACACCGTTATTAATAATGAAGTGGAGTTAGGCCACTTTCAAAATAAACTTTTTAACTTGAAATTAATTGTGAAAATTAATGTGTTCAAAAAATTTTTTTCCTTTGAATATATTTAACCAAAAATTGTTTTTTATGATAGTTTACTTCTAATTATACACGTTACTACAGTCAACAAAAAAAATTTGAAAAATGGAGTTAGGCCACTTTCAAAATCAACGGCTCATATACTCGTATTATGTGATATTAAATTTTCTATTAATTATATTTTTAGGGTTGCAAAGAAACCTTATTAATCTCACTTTGTCGTCCGTCCGTCCGTCAGTTAAAGCAAAATATCTCGTAAACTATATAAGCTAGAAACTTGAAATGTTCACAGAACATGTAAAACGATGCCCTTTAGTAAAATATGTACAGACTTTTTGAAAAAATAATTTTTCAGAAAGGGTGCTAAGGAGCTATGTAAAATTTTTTACACCAAGGTATGTGGCACGTCAAAATGTATAACTAAAAACAATGTAATTTGACCCTTTTTCTTATTTTTTTTCTAAATCAAAAAATACGCCTGCAGAGGGTTTTAAAGCAAATCCAAAGATAACAAAGAAATTGTATACCTAGATGTGTGGGATATCAAAATGTAGATCTCAATCAGTAGAATTTGACCCTATTTTTTATATTTTTTCTAATTCAAAAATAACCGACGTAAAGTGAGTTGTTTGCATACGCTATTCGTCCATCTTTCTCTTATACATTTATCCACGCATATGCACACTTTCTCCTTAGCGTTTCATCGTTAAAATCTGTCGAGGTTATTCCAATTCACTAGTCTCGCTAAAACTTCGAAAAAATAAATGAACTTGACCATGTTTTTTTTTGCGAATTGGAAGCGTTCTTCTGTAGGTAAATTTTAAATCAATGAAAAATGATTCATTTATAATTATTATTAAAATGATGATTCTAGTTTCTGGTTTTGCACTTTACTTACATTAATATACACTCGTACTTGATTTATGTGTATATAGAACATATGTACCATATAACATCTCATATTTATACAGAATATGCTAAGTTGAATATATATTAATACACATCAAAATTCTGTTTGTGTTCTACTCATTATTAGTCTCTATATCCTCCTAATTGTGCTTTACATTGAAAATTTACCTAATTAAATTTAATTATAATACTAAATTCCACATCAAAGGTTAACAGTAATTAGTATTAATAAAGGAATTTGATCTAGCCAATATTATTAATATCGAAAAAAAAATACATGCAATATTAGAAGTTTCTTCGAGAGTAAATGTATTTGAAAGACCTTATTTGTAGACCTTTCGATTGTTTTGTTTATTAAATAAAACAGCCAAGTGCGTGTTGGGAACGCACATAATAGGTAGGGGTCCGTGGAAATGCTGAAATTTTTTCGGATTTTTTGAATTGATAGTTTAGAAATAAGAGTGGGGGGGGGGACGCTCTGATAACGACATTTACTGAAGGGTTAAAATCAAAAGGTTATAAAACATTTTGCATTTAAAATAAAAACTAAAGTGTGATACAAAAATTTTAGTTTGCACTGGAAATTTAACAAATTGCACAGTAAAATTAAAAATTCGAGATATTTTGCAGTGATATTAATGAGGTTTTGATCTACGAAAACCTAAAAATGATATTTTAAAGGTTTTTCATTATTAATTTGAAATCTGCATTTATTGTTCAAACAGGGTCAATTTTATGCTGAATAAATGTACTTTATCAGTGTAACGTAAGGTAGTGGAATTTAATTACGCAGTCCTTCAAATAACAATGCACTGTTGTGGTTTACGGTTTACCGAGCCCTATGTGGTTATAGCGATATTGGTAGAATTGGCTAAAATAGAAATGAAAGACCAAATATTTAAAAAATGTTGATAAAACTTAATTTTGTTAATTTACACTAATTAACAGATATTTTACAAGTTTTAAGGCTTCCGCGGTGATCTTAGTATGGATCTTGACTTTCCGGTGAAAGCCACGTCGATTTAGTGGTGTTATCGGCCAACGTTTCATCACACATTGCAGTGGACATCTTCAGAACTCTTCTAAAATTACTTAGAGTGTTTAGAAGAGCCCTGAAGATGTTTACTGCAATGTGTGACGAGATATTCACGCATAAGTAAAAAAGTAATTTTTCCCATGTTAATCAAATAGGAAAAAGACTCACAATCAGTTTGAGCCGTCCACAGGTTTGATCTATGAGTCTGAAATTTTGGGACAATTAACTTTTGATTCAAAGCTAAAACATAGGCCTGCGGGACCGAAATAATAAAAATAAAAAAAACACCCTAATGTACAGGCATAACTTTGACAAATATGCACCGATTTCGACGTTTTTTTGTTGTTTGTTTCAAAGTGTATACTTCCGAAGTGATACCATACAAATTTTATTAGACTCTGACCATGGACTTTGAAGATATGCCACTCAAAATGCAAAAATAAAAAACTTTAAAAAATAAAATACAACCGTTAAATATAATAGGCATGAAAAATGTATTTATTTTTATATTAAAAGCGAGATTAATATGATTTTTGTTAAAATAAAAACACAAAATACAGCAATCCGCCATGTTTGATAAAACACCAGTCAGAGTGGGTGACGTCACGGCTACGTAAACGTCATTTTTGTTTCATTAATATTTGCACTGTTTATAAATTATTTTGTGGTTTTAAATTATCAATTTGCTCAGTTTTGTGTTACCAAAAGTAAAACCGAGAAACATTAGCGACGAAATATGGATTTATTATAGTTGACAAGGAGTGTTTACATAGGCGTGTTGTCAAAAATGCGCCATGACACCTGCCAGCGTTTTGGCGTCAAACTCAAAATTAGTTTTAAAAGAGTAAATTTTTGTGATTAAACCTTTATTTTCTGCAGAAATAAGCATTTTTTTGGAAATAAGAGACACGTAAGATCATCATAAAATAGTTTTTAAAAATTAGGCATCATGCCTATAATTATATATACTTTTCAGTATTTTTAAGATTTTTTTGATGTCTATACTATAGTCATGTTTCTAAATAATAAATAATAATAATTGTCTAAACGTCAAGAATTTATTGAAGAAAATTTTTATTGCAAGCTTTCGATTTTCAAAATCATCGCATCATTTTCAATTGACACCTTTTTCATTTAAGCTCCGAAAGACAGTTCTCTCTTTCTACAATTAAATACATCCGTACTGTAATTGGAGCCAATGAAGAAACGACTAGTCGTTTCATCGTTATGTTGTGCAGTTTTCTTGTATCTCATTCGTTAAATACAAACTTATGTTGTACATTTTAATCAGTTACAGGTGTTCTGATACAGTATGTATGTATGTAGTTAACTATTTGATCCCTAACGAAATCTAATGTTAACTTATTTAAACCATTTTAATTTGTATGTTCATACATAATACAGAAAAACTTTGATACAAAGAATAAATATAGAAATTCTGTTAAAAAACAATTTTTAAGATGTTTGAAATGGACTCGTATGTTTGTTAGAAAATTATATAAAATAATCTATTAATTTTTAAGACACAATATCATTAAATTAACCCAACTACGTTAAAAAAAGTTTATACACATGTTGTCTTCAAAGAGAAGAAGTTTCACAGAAATAGTATAGTCGCACTCTAAAACAAATTTCATATAAATGACGTCTTTTCTGTGAAACTTATTTCTTTTGAAGACATATTTATAACTTTTTAGTAAAATATTTTAACGTAGTCAATTTTTATTTTTTTATTTATTTTTTTAGATCTAAGTATCTATATAGTTTACGTTGATTTTGAAGACATTCCTTTTAGAGGTTCCACATTCTTGCAATTTTGAACATTTTATTTTTACTTAAATAAAAAGTTATTTACCATCTTAAAAATAATTGAAATGTCAAAATAAATTTTGTTTAAATCTTTCTATTATGCCAATGTAAAATATAAATATAAGGCCGGTATGCTTATATCTTTTATATTATTGTTGTGTGTAAGTGGTTTTTATAGAGAATCATAAAATAAACTAAAAATATATAAACCGGTTGTTTTTGAATTAAATTTCGCTCATTTATCAACATAAATCCAGACATTGTTTTTTTATAAAACTGCTATTCTTTTTTAGTAGACTGGCTTCTGTTTTATGGTCAAGCAGAGTTTGTGAAAATAAATTAAATGGCTTCAAAATTTATTATAACTTATTATATTAATGGGAATAAATTAAACGCGCACTATTTTAAATGAAATGAGAAATAGCGAAGAGCATTAAATAAACTATTCTAACACTTAATAAACTATTAAAGCAATTGTAAACAGTATTGAAGAGTATTTTCTGTGTTTTAGCAATAGTTAATATAAACTAGAGTTAAGAAAATACTTTTTGTTCATTAATTTCTATAATATATTTTTTTATTTAGAAATCGTACGTTGATGTTCTAATAAAATACAAGTTAAACTGTCCTTAGTTAGGTTGGTTAGTTTTCGTTAGGTTATTTTATTTGTAGGGGGGGGGGGGGGGTAATGGAATGGATTAAGTGAAAACATTTCTTATTATTTCTGTTTTTGGGTTATCAATCTACGTCCGTATACCAAATTTCATCTTAATCGGTATAAAATTTATATAGACGGTCGGATGGACGGATAGAGCAAAACTAGAAAGGTTCAAAGTTTTTTACGGAACCCTAAAAAGGAGGAGGAGGGTCGCATAGTACTTACGAAACCTTATAAAAAAGGGAGGCATTGAAAATTTCCAAAATCATCCTTACGAAAAATATGAAAATTTAATATAATATAGTAATATGAGAATACATAATAAGGGTCAAGGAATAAATTTAAAATATTTTCCAGCGTAATTTACTCACAAAAACAGATCATATTTCATAATTAAACGAGAAATTAAAACCTCTTCATCCAAATTTTTCACATTTTAACAATTCATTCGGTCAGTAATTAACTTTAAGGTTGACCGTTACTAAATAATGTATGTAATTTGATATTTTTAAACAGAATTATTACAGAATGTACCTTTGTATTCAACTATTCACCACATTACTTTGTGTAGAGAATACACACAATATTACAATGAAATATTTTGGTCGCTGTAATAAAATTTACGGTTGCCACTAGCGACTTGACCGCTGTTATGAAATTGTGTTAGGTGTCTATAAAAGAATGTGCGTACGGGGTTGTGTATTTCAGTCAACAACTACCGGAATAAATCCGAGAAATATGGCCAGTACGATGTACACGAGGCGAAACTTTGATATTTATGATACACAAACACAATGGTGTATTTTATAAGTATTGTTTACTGTAAAATTAATGAAATATTATAGTAGATGCTAGGACTGCACACTAGGGTGGAGCGAAAAAATATTTTTTTGGAATCTTCAAAACGCTATATGCGGAAAATGTGCATTTGTATATCCTTAAAACACCTTATGAAGGAATTTGTAATTGGATATCATCCTGAGGTTCCTAAATGATTTTCTTTATTAGAAAAAAACATAAATTTTTGGGCTTTATATCTCGGTAACGGGGTAAGATAATTGAATGCGCAATAGTTTAAATTAAAGAGACATTTAGTACCTTTAAAATGATATATAACTGTCAAACATTTATTATAGTTAACCGTTTGAAAATTGCTCTCAAAAAAAGATTATTTTTATAAAAAAACCAAAAAATAAACATCATTTAAAAAAAATATGATAAACTATAAAAAAAAATTACAGTTACATATTATTTTAAAGACACTGGATTGCTCTTTAATTAAATTTATTGCGCATTCACATATCTTTCCCCATTACCGAGATATAACACCTTAATTTCATAAAATTATTAGAATTTAGAGTATAATATCTCGGTAATGGGGAAAGATATTTGAATGCGCAATAATTTAAATTAAAGAGCAATCCAATGTCTTTAAAATAATATGTAACTGTAATTTTTTTTATAGTTAATCATTTTTTTTTTAAATGATGTTTATTTTTTTTTTTTTTTTATAAAAATAATCTTTTTTTGAGAGCATTTTTCAAACGATTAACTATAATAATAAATGTTTGACAGTTATATATCATTTTAAAGGTACTAAATGTCTCTTTAATTTAAACTATTGCGCTTTCAAATATCTTACCCCGTTACCGAGATATAAAGCCCAAAAATTTATGTTTTTTTCTAATAAAGAAAATCATTTAGGAACCTCAGGATGATATCCAATTACAAATTCCTTCATAAGGTGTTTTAAGGATATACAAATCCACATTTTCCGTATATAGCGTTTCGAAGATTCCAAAAAATATTTTTTTCACTCCACCCTACTGCACACGTCTCAGTTTTTGTAACTGAAAAAGTCATTTGTAGTTACAGTTAAGAATTAACTTAATTAGAGGAATATTTAAATTACAAAAAGCAGTATATTTTTAACTATTTTTTTTAATAGTTTTTTTATTTATTTGATTATGTTTAATAGGTTGCTGGGAATTTTCCGTTTTTAGGGTTCCGTAGAAAACAGTTTCATTCTGTCCGTCCGTCCGTCTATATAAATTTTATACCGACTAAGATGAAATTTGGTATACGGACGAAGATTGATAACCCAAAAATAGAAATGAAGATATTTTTTTGACCCCCTTCCAATAGACTGAAAAGTAAATTCAAAGTTTTTTTTTCACTTATCTCATTGAGTGGAGAGTCTTTAGATAGGTCAACAAAAAATGTCAAATGATCTTTTGTTAAGAGAAAAAAAATCTGAGAAAATTTCAGAATGTAATACGTTCAATGAAAATTATAACGAACATTATATCAAAAATAGTTTATGAAATATTTTTGATTAATTATTTTTTATAAATCGTAGTGAGAATGACTACAAACCCTATCATGTGCATGCCCAACACGCACTTGGCCATTTTATTTGAATTAAGGATTATAATAAAATAAAATAAGCTGTTACCCGTAATTTTTTCGCGTGGAATTAAGGTTACGCCAAAAAAGTACAACCTTCACGCGTACAAATGTCACACACCTGTTTTTGTATCCAATAATTTTTTTGAAATACAAAGTAATCTATGTCCTTCCTCAGGATGCATCTATGCATCTATGCATCTATGCATCTATTTGCTAAATTTCATTATGATCGGTTCAGCGGTTTAGGCGCGAAAACGTAACAAACAGACAAATACACTTTCGCATTTATAATATTAGTATGGATTTACATTTATTAATTAATTTTTTTACTGTACCTACAATATTTTATTATCAATAAAAATACATATATCATCGATAATAATCATTTCGCACCCTATTTTAAATCTAAATAAATTAACCTGTAATTTATAAAATTAATCAGAACCATAAATAAATTCAGGTTCACGTCTCTGATCTTACTTATTATTATAATATGTATATTCAATATTTGTTTCATACATTGCAAAAAACATACGAACTAAAATACATATTACTTATTGTCAACATATAAAAACAAATAAATTTAAATTTGCCCATATTTGAAAAAAGAGAAAAATGTACAAAATGCGATTTACGAAGGATCGTTGAGAGCCGAGGGCGTAGAATATAAATTGCTTTATTTACTCGTGCGACTGTATTAAAAAGTATATTGAATTTAATGCGATATGGTCAGCTGTTACAAAACAAGTTTAATAATAAGACATTTTTCACATAGAATCCAAAGCGATAGTTGATTTTATTATAGGATTAGTTTTACCCAAGGAATCGACCGAGTTCATTTGTTAACCTATTTTATTTAAACTTATTTTAATATTGAAACTATATAAATTTAATTCACCGCACACCTATCTACATTTAAATTTTTTTATGGCGTAGCTAGGAGTTACTGCACCCCCTGCAAGGATTTGTTTCAGCTCCCGTTTATCTTTTATTTTATGTTTTAATAACTTTTTTTTGCTCATTATATTTTCGGATCGGCGCCCCTAAAAATAGGTTATTTTTCAGCCTCTTTGGGCCTTGTGTCCCCATCGAGGGGCCTGTTTCGTCATTTTCTGGTTAGAGAAGTCCATACTAAGGAAATATTACAATTTTTGATATTTTTCTAATTTAATTTCGTTTTGAGTTATTAGGTCAAGCACGTTATAAGAAAAATGTATAATATCCTAGCTGTTACCCGTGATTTTGTCCACGTGGTAATACATATTTCGTTTATGATGATCTTAGACAAGGAAAGATAAAGGACAAATAACACATTACCTAGCGTTGTTACCATATCGCTCCACGAGTCAATGGCGTATCATTCAGATTTTAAAATAAATATCAATTGTTTTGAATTATAAAATTAATTAATAATAAATGTTTTATATTGTCTTTAAAAGTATTTCAGTGAGTATAGACAGAGAAATGTCTATTTGGAACTATCACCTCTCATACATACTAAATTCAATTGTAATTTAAAATATATTTGCATATTATAAATTTTCAACTGACGCCTCTGGGATAATATGCGATTTTGACAATAAAGAAAAGATGGCCGCCGTAAAATTTTGGTAACACTTTTATATACGGGCTAGCATTGGTTGTTATGTATCCATAGTCTTTCCTAATCTAAGATGATGATAGACGATAAAACAGGTTTTTAGTTTCGTATTTGCACACTAGATTTCTACGCCAAAAAAGTATAACCGTTTGTTACCCATTTTTTTATCTAATAAATTTTAGAGATACAAAGTAGCCTATGTCCTTCCTCAGCAGGATGCAAGCTATCTCTCTGCCAAATTTCATCAAGAACGGTTCAACGGTTTACTCGTGTAACACATTTTCGCATTTATAATACTAGTATGGATTATTGAGTACGTCTACACAGCGCCGTTATTCCAGTTTTATTATAACCGATGTAGTTAAACCGTTTTAAGTGGTGCTGTTTACACATACGAGAATAAGTGACGTCAGCTGGAATTATAATTCCGATTTGAAATACGGTATAAGTTCGATGGTGTACCAACAAGAAATCTCAAAAATATTTCGTCTCTTTTATGTCCCATGAATCACGTTTCTTCTGTTTTCCATCTCTTCGTCTCAGGTGTTTTAACCATATTTTAACTGACGACGCTCTTACAAATGTTAATGCAAAGTGCATTATAATGAAATACCTATACTCCGTAGATACTTATATTTTTTGAGGTTGGCTAAATAGGTATAACTATGTCCATGCAGTTTACACGTATTTTTATTCCTGCTCTATTCCGGTTTACTTATGCTATTCCTGTAGACCAAGAGGAATAGCATAACTAAACCCGATTAGTTATGTTGGGTGTAAAGTGCCGTTTACACGGACTTTTACACCCGGTTTTATTACATCGGTTATAGTTAAACCGGAATAAAAGTGCTGTGTAAACATACTCATTGATTTCTTAATACGAATATATAAGCGAGGATAATACTTGATAACTAAATTAACGCGGCTAAAGCCGCAAGAAATTTTAGAACGTAAAAAAAATCAAAAGAATTTTATGGGTTTAAAATTATCATTTTATTACTCCTTTTTTCTTAATCTCGGTTTCAACCCATCTGAATTTTACATCTCTGCAATGTATAAAAAAATCCGCCTGAATCTTTGATAGAAATATGGAATATTTTTAACATAAACTTAATTAAGTCTAGGAGCAATTAAAATGCTGATGAAGTAATTATTTATGTATAGGCACCTGATGGTCAACAACATAAGGTTGAAGAGGTCATTCTATACGCTATCAAAGCGTTTAAAATGAACTCTATTTAATTTGATGTGAAGGATATCTCTTAGATGTTCATATACCTTCTACATACATATATACGAATTATAGCTCTATAATTTAAATTGATATCAACGTAAATACATACATATAATTTACGTTTTAGGTACTCCACAATATATCTATAGATAAACGTAATACTGGACCAAAATCGTAATATCGGTATTTGTAAGAAACATTTTTATTTGGAAAGAATAAATTTATTTATTTTTTCAACTATCTCTATATACAAAAATGAATATTCGTTTGTAGGAGGCTTATACACTCGGGAATTACAGAACGGATTTCAATGCAGTTTTCACCAATAGTTAGATAATTTTTCTGTGCAGTATCATGGCTATTGATATTTTATGAAAACCTAAGATTTAACATCAAAAGACTAAAAAAATCTTTATCAAGTTCTGTTTCGTTTCCATGATGTCACTGCATACAACTGTCATTTAGGAGGTATATAAAAACATAGTACCTAGCCATGGAATACAGAATTCTATAATTTACCGTTTCAATATTTAAAAAAAATTAATTTAGGTTACTATGATCACGTCTCTCAAATTTTGTCGAACAATTGGATGATTTTTGTATATTTCAAATATCTATATTGATTAAAAATTGGAATATAAAGAAACATTTCACTTCCATGAAAGGTAAAATATCGAAATTGATTAAGATTGTTGCTAACCTATTTATTTTTATTTTTTGATTTTTATACAAATTCTAAGACGGGACTTGTTGTTTCCTGGGAGTTTGGAAATTTAATTTATTTTACATGATTTTCTCAGTAACTACTGAACGGATTTTATTCCGCTTTTCACTAATGGATAGGTTAGGTTTAGGTATATAATTTGTGGATATTTTGTGTAAATTTCGTCGAAAAAAATCGTGGTGAACCGTGTGTTGTGAGCATGTTGAATATTTTAGGTCACTATGATTTTGTGGATATTAACCCGGGTAACACCGGATTCAATGCTCTAGTTTGAAATATATTCTAGTATTTCAAAATTTTATAAATTTAAACCTTTAAAATTAGAAAAATAAACCAAAAAGACAAAACAACAACACGTTATTTTTAAAAATGTATAAGTTTTGTTGCTATTTTGTCTATTGGGTTTAAACCGGTCATTAGACTTTTCTAATTATGAAAGGTATAGCATATTTTAGAAAATTATTTACAATGCAAAAGATATAACTAAATATTTACCCATGAAAATATCGAACGAAAAAAGTTTGTATTTAAAGTATAGCTTGTAAATGAAAAACATGTTTAATCTCTGCGGATAGAACATGTACAAGCAACAAATAATAAATTATGCTTTGTGAATATAAATTAATATTTATATTTTAACATTGATCATAATAAACTGTCAGATATATATTATATTGTATTTTCGAACTAGATGATTTATATAGGAAATTACTTTAAAAAAAAAAAATATACCTCATACAGTTAAAAATATACTAAATATACTAAAATTGTCGTACGTTTTTTTTCGTATTTATTATAAACTAGCTGGGCCCACGCGGCTTCGCTCGCGTAGACTACGGAATTATTGTTTAGGATTTTTGAAAAATATAGTTTAATTAATTAAGTACAAACACGATTAGTTATTATTGTAATAATAATTTATCAATACCTAAATTACCTAACAAAAACGAATCAGAAGAAAAAAGTACAAATAATTTGTGTTCTGTTTAAATTTAAATGTTAATTATTGAAAACAAAATAAACACAAACGATCAGCCGAGGGACTCCGAATATCTACCGAGCGTACGCGAATCCAGTCTGATGTACTCGCTTCGATGCGGCACGACACCATACATTTAAGATATTATCTTTATAAATATATTTTAAGATATTTTCTAAACTATACGTCCAAATTGGATGCTGTAAATGGCAAACTATATCTACATTAAGTACTTATGACGATGAAATCATTTATTTCGATATGGATTAATGTTTTGCAGGTCATAAGTCCATGTAAACAAAACCCAAATATTTTATGTTTTCTTTGTAACATAAAAGCAGTCATTGTGGCTTAAATATAAAAGTTAGACATATCGTGTCGCTGACTTAATTGTAGAACTTTTGATTCTACACAATTCTTTAATACATTATTTTGTTCTATATTGAACGGTTTAGGCAGCGTATTACAAAACAGCGCGCCGACGGCAAAATTTTTTCCGACTTGATTTACTATTATCGTCACTGCTTTGTTGTTATGTTACCTAACGTAAAAAAATATAGCCTATAACCTGGCCAGAGAACGTACCTATGAATTAAAAAAAAAAACTCGTAAATCGGATAAGTGGTTCTCGAGTGATAAGGTAACTAACGGACAGACAGACAGACAGACAGACAGACAGACAGACAGACAGAGAGACGTTGAGCTTTATATATATATTAAGGATGGAGGTGAATGAAACTTATACCATTCGAAAAGTACTAAGGCAGGAAATATAAAGTTAACATACCCACATTATTTCCCCTCTCGCTGTTTGTTTATTTCACCTAGCATCGTATAATAGCATAGTAATACTCCTAGCGCCACCGTGCGGCAAAAATAAATAGTTTTTGGGTTTCTGTCAAACGAAGAGAATGCGTATAGAGATTTCAATTCGCGTTGAATTGCAGTGTTTTTATTTGGAAATTTTTATGGCACAGTGGCTGTTAGTAATAATAAGGTACTGGCACCAGTTATGGCCGATATAAAAGTAAAGTTTACTGTTTTTGTTATTTACGGGCTTCTTTTTTGTAATTCTCAAGAACTCATGTTACTAATAAAACAAGTAACACTTTATTTAATAACTTTAATTACCAAAGTCCGCAAATATAGTTTGTTTTTTTATATTAAAGCCTTTTATTTTGTTTATGTTTTTTCTCCAGTAATGGATAAAGTAAAACCAGTAATGAGCACGCAGTGATGGACACTTGCTAATGATTACAAAATGATAAGTACTACGACACAAAAGATATAAAAGAAAGAATCGTCAAAGAAACAATGTAAAACAGTTTCTATGATAATATAATAATTAATAAATAAATTATACTAATAATTAGTTTAAATGTCCACCATTTTGACACCTATTGGTCGATTGTCATCAAATTACGCTGTAAGACAGTTAAATGTATATAGATCAATATTTAGAAATGCTAGTAAAAAAATAATCTAATTCAATACATTTAATTAAAAAATAGTCATTAATGGGGTTATATCCGAGATTGGTGCCAGTACCTTATCTTGTAAGTTAAATGTATTATAATTATTTATTTATTTCATGTTATAAATTGTAGACACTGAAATTATCTGTTTTAACGCATACATTATTTATCTAAAATTAATTCCGTATATAACAATATCACATTTTCAATATATATATACATACATTATACATACATATCAAATACATAACATGTATTTGATATCATCTGATTTATGTATACCAACATAATATTTATCATAATAACATATCAATTTACAAAGACTACCAATAAAATCAATCATTTGCTAAAAAAATATTATTAAATAATCTAATTGAATATTCAATGACAAATTAGTTAACAAAATCTGTAACGACACATCTGACATCATGGACGTCACAATTATACAAACAAATGGTATACAATAAATCATCATTAACAAAAAAAACTAACAATAATTAAGATTAATGAACTAATTGCACATTTTCTCTTTTTGTTTCAGAAGGTCGCATCGCAGTGTTTCTTGAACTCAAAGTAGTCAGTTTAAATAACTTGTAAAAGATGTAGGTACCTACTCTATTTCATAGTACAATTGTGTTTTTTGTTACAACAAAAATAAAATAGATATTGATTAAATCTCAGTGTCCGCGTCGCTTGGTCGACATTTGCATAAAAACAATGTTGAAAGTTTAAATTATGTATGGCCATTCTATAACAAAACGTTGATATATAGACGAAAAATTTACATAATGTGGGTGTCAAATTGTGAAATAGTGGATAATTTATGAGGATTTCAGAACAATTAAATTATCAGAGGAAAAACAAACAATCAATGTCATGGTGAAAATTTGTAACCGAAAAGAAAATATATTTGATGTATTTTTAGTATGAAGTTTTGTTTGTTTAAGTAGGAGAAAAAAAAACTTTGAGTATGTAGTTTGGAACGAGAGAGACATGGATGGGACGGAGATGTGTGCGTTTTTTTTCTACCCGAAGTAGTTTTTAAATGCCTCATGGGAGATTAGTTCGATGTTTATGGAAATACGGAGTTGGTGGCGGCGCTGAAGAAAATGGCAATTCTGAAGACATGCTGTTGTTGGAGAACAGTTCGACGTGGGAGCTACGCTAGTGCCCTCTATACAATGGTCAGTCAATCAAAATATATTTATGTTTATTGTCTTGTTATTGTGATACTTGTAATTTTGTTATTTAAATAGAGTTAGAAGTAACTCACTGATTTTGATGTACAAAATTATTTTTTATACGTACCATTTATGGGGTGAATTTTTTTTTAAATAATACATTTGTTGTGTAGGGTGAGTTGGGGAGGGTTCATACATTTTTAAGAAAATAAAATTTTCTGTATAAAAATATTAAAAAACCAAAACAAAAATTGTTTTCACTGAAAGTTTGGTACTTTGTACATAATATAACAACAGTATTTGAGTATATCTAGGTATGAATTTCATGTTTTGAAAAAAAATTGAAAACTATATTAAACCACCCCGACTGCCGGGAAGGAATAATACACACTAATAAATCACTTAAAAAAATGGTTATTTGTGAATCTAGGGTGTAAAATGATAGTTTTTCACACCCGAGGTGCACACAATATTTTTTCTACAACCCTAGTTATTATATAATAGTAACAATAATATAATATAATAATTAATTTATATACTTCGTATTTTAAAAACAAACTTGTTTGTTTAAACGTCAAAATTTATTAAAGAAGAGGAAACCGCAAGCTTTCGTATTTTGCTATATTAATATTAAAATTCGACTCAAGTAAGCTTTGGACAGTTCTATTTTTATTAAAATGTGTTTCTTAATTTGTTATTCTATAATATAAGATGGATAAGTGGTGATATTGGAAAAGAACATAAGTGTGCACCACCAGTGATATCAGAAGCTGCAAATTCTGTAATTTTAAGTTTACTATCTGCAAATTCTAAATTGATATATGAAAATTACACATAATACCATGAATTGTACCAAGAAAAAAACCTTAATTTGTTTATAATTTATTTAATTTTATTAATAATTTTTTTTATTACAATAGTTAATATAGTGTTTAAATTTTAGTAATTTGTTTAATACTATAATACAGTAGTATTTATAAAATTCATTAATCGTAAAAAAATGTATAAATGTACGTGTTACTATGAAAACAGTAAACACTTTTGCGCACGCCGTGCGTAAAAGTAATTTTTACGAACGGCGAGCGCAAAAGTACTACTTTACACACTGAAATGTCAATGAAAAATCCTACTTTTTTAAACGGTTGTAGAAAAAGTAAATTTTGAACGTCTGGTATACCTACCTACGCACACAAAAAATGATAAATTTATAATACATAGGTACTTTAAAAGTAAATATATTTTTGATAACTATATATTTCATATAAAAGTACGCATTAATTTTTTTATAAACATAAGAGATACACATATAAAATTTTCGAAATGTAATACCAAAGATCACGACTGTTTATTTTCAAATATTGATTTGTTTTTATATGACATTATAAACAAAAATCCTCTCAAAATTATAAAATATATCATATATCAGTGTAAACAAATATTGAAAAAAACGTATAACATGTTATTGATGAAATTCCTATACTTGTTTCTGTCAGCTTTACATATTGTGGAGGATTTTTTTGACATTTTATACGTATTTAGTACACCTTTGTTATTTATATTTGATACATTATCTTATCTTATAGTTGTATTTCATTGTTTTTTTTCATAACTTTGTGTTCATTTTGACTTCAAATTTATGGTTCTAATATTAGAAAAATAATGAATAATTTAATATATGTAGTATATAAAAAACTTCATCTGATGTTTGATGATATAATACTCTAAAAGCTATTCAAAAAATCGGAATGGTTTTAAATTATTTTTTTTATTTTTCGGTACCTTTAACTTTGTTTTTAGTTTTCTATAATTAATTAGTCCTTTAAAATTTAAGAACGATTAAAAAAATTACGAGGTCCGTCAAGAATTTCAAAAATTGTAAAATTATTATAGTTTTTCTATTGATATGTTTTGGTTGTTTAAGTAATTTTTTTTTTTGATTTTCAAATATCTATCTATCTAACATCGGTCAAGATATACACAGATGTATGCTAAGGTTCCGAAGGTACGTACTACGTGAATTATTTGAAGCTCCTTGCAGGCGCCATTTTCGAAAAATAGGGTCAAATTCTACTGATTAAGATATACATTGTGCCATTCCATTTGTTTAAATATGAAAAAAAACTCACTTACGCCCATCCCTATTTCCCAAAAATATGAAATGATATTGTTGATATTAGTATTTGTCGTTGTCAATATCTGTCAGACTGCTATAATGGCATTTCTATATTCATTTATAATACTTTAAAAATTCTTATATTTTAAAATATTCTACTTACATACAAAGAAATATCTCCATATCTAATACTTAAAAAAAATCAATCATATTGTTAGATTAACTTCTGATCATTTTATAAATTCTAAAATGTTAATGCAATAATGTACGTTACATTGATATATTTAATTCACAAAAAAAATCTCTAGCGATTTATACAGGCACAAAGGATATGGAAATTTTAATATTAAATGGATTTTATAAAACGTGTTGAGTTTTAATATGGATTTAAAAAATACATATATTCAGAAGGGAATGGCGTTAAAGAGTAGAACAAATTTAAATTTTTTACAATTTGATACTTGTTCGTTTAAAAAGTCTGTTCAGAAGTGACAGTTTTTACAAATGAAGGTAAAAAAATATTTAATAGACAATTTTAGAATAAAAATACTGAATGCTTTAAGGAGGTTCTTCTAGTAATTATGAGTCAAGTGTAGGATATATTAGAAAATTAATGTAAGCATGAAAAAGTTTGTATTTGATGTATACAAAATTTAATAGTACATTGAGATCATGTTGGGCATTTTTTTGTTTATAATACATTTGATTATTTAAAAAAAATATTGAGTAATGATGCTCTCAATCGCTCATTTGACTCTAGTACCAAAGTGGTACTAATTTAAATTTCTCCATCAAAAATATTTTAATTTTAATTTTCTATTTATTCTTTTCATATTTCGCGCTCAATTCCTAGCACAGTTCTAAACTACCACACAAATAGTGTAAGTTTTCACGTATATACATAAACAATCAAATATTGAATATCGTTGCCAAACTTATAACTGTTATTATTTTAGTAATAATTATTTATGAAATTAATTATTACAAAAAAACGATGCGGTAAAAGTGTTTATAATTTTGTTGATATGACGGTAGTTGTTTTCCTAGCTATTTAAACTATTTTTCAAAAATTAAAGTTGATTAAAAAAGTATCTTTTTTCTACATAATATGTAAGTTAGTATAATAAGCCGACACTGAAATCATTCGACTAGTTTGCCGAACAGACACACAGATCGATACAAATTTAGTTTGTTTATAATCCAAACTTCTTAAAAAAGTATCGGTTAATTGTCAATAACCATTTTAAATCTATATTTCCGGTAAAAAAGGAAATCGGATTAAAATGAAGAAACTATTTTTTTAACACGGCCGTTTCCGAGATTGTTCGGCTAGTTTGCCCGTCTATTTCTGACTGGAAATGTAAATATTCAACTCAATACTTTTCTCAAAAGTAAAAATACACATTCGATAGGAATCGTAATATAATATATCTAATAATTTTTCATAATATACATTTTTCATTAAAAATTTCAAATCCATTGAAGTAAAAACTTAAATATACCATTCGAAAAGTCACAATTATATATTTATCATTTGTAAAGAGTTTTCGAAGGTTAAATTGTTGCATTTACCTGCTATTGGTGAAGATAATTTTCTTATCGTATACATAAAGAGATTCTATGGTTGAATCTCTTTTGAGTTGGTAACAATGGTTTGTGAAAATCCAGATAAATCTCTAAACGATAATCAGAAATTTTTACAATGTCAATTTTTATGGTGTTACTTTTATTGGCTTTATTTTTAAATACTGATTTAAAAAAAAAATTAATTTATATGGTAAAGTTATTATTATTAGTAACTTACAATTAATTACAAAATATTAATTTTATCGTTATAAAGCAATTTAAAATGAAATTGCCTGTATTTTTTTTAAATCCTGATTTCAAAAAAACCATAGAGAATATAAAAATTTAGAAGAAGAAGGAATACAGTATCAACAGAATGACAGATTAAACGCAAGTTAACCACAAATATTTAATATACAAAGTTCACTGCAATTTATTAAGATTTTTACGTTCAAAACTTTAAACGCGTTTTTCACGAAATTACTTTTTTCTATGCGGTTTGCACGATAACTCAAAAATATTTCAATATTTTAAATGTTTCTTTTTTTTTAAATTTTCCAAAATATTTTTTCTATAGTCTGTCGAGTCATTTATTGATATTTTATTTAATAAATTCTGTATAACCATAAAATAACAAATTTTTAGATGGAAATAATTTTTTTATCTTCAAAATGTCATAAAATGCTTATTTTTTCATTTACTGTACAAGAATATTTTTTAAATTTTCAAATCGATCGACCAACGCAAAATGAGGCATCATTTTTCAAACAGTGTCTAAAGAATTCCATTTTACATATATAATTTATGATAAAATTTTTTTTCATTACTTATAAATGATCAATTAATAATGTGTAATTAATATTTTGTCTTATTTTTATCAATTACCTTCTTAAAATACAATCTGAAAAGTATTAATTTCACCAGCGCTGGAGGTACGTATGTAACCTTGGGTATTTTCATTGATTCTAAACTCAACTATAAAGCACATATTTTATTCTTAAAAAACAAAATTTCTAAATATAGGTACATATCTTTTAAGAAGACTAACTAATATTGCTAATAGAGGAACGGCTATCATTGCTTATTATTCTTTTATATATTCTAATCTAAAATATGGTGTTAATTTCTGGAGCAGTGCCTCAAATGCAATTGACTTATTTCGGTTACAAAAAAAATGTATAAGAGTGTTAATGAATGCCAAACCCAGATAGCCATGTCGCCAATTCTTTATAGATCTTAAAATATTAACACTACCTTCAATATATAGAGGTAAAGGTGTTATTATGGGCACTCATTTTGTTTTTTTTACAATAAAAAGTACAATAACTCTTCAATCAATCTGAAAATTTAAAGAAAGCATACTATGACATTTGTTTAACACATTATGTTGTTATTTATGTCATAGGCCTACTACTTAATGAGCTATAAAAAAATTAAACTAAGTACTCTTCGAGAAAATTCCGAATTGTGCTGGTAATATGGGCACCATGGTAAATACCGAAATAAATCTAATTTTATGGTACAAAACAAAGTTTTATTATAAAAAATTACAAAAAATGGATTTTTTCCTGGGTGGGGTTAGTTGTTAACGTGGCATCTGCAATAAAACAAAATATTTAATTTTAGAGGTTATAATATGGGCACCTTACAGTAGGGGCCCATAATACCAGCACAAAAAATGCCCAAATTACCACCCTCGTCATATTGGAAAACAAAAGACCACCAACAATTAACTTTAACCTCAAATCGCAGAAAAAATTACTGTAATACAATATTAGTATGTCCACAATATACAGTATGACTAATACCATGCAATTAATTATGTATAATGGTTTTTAAATCAGTATAAATATTTACTTTCAAAGTTTTCGTTAGAGCACAAACACAAAACTTGTAGCAACTCTTTAACTGAATGAGATGTCGACGCCAGCGCGCATATATACTTTTATATGAACTACTACTACAAGTTCAGGCCGTTTCCTCTAGAATACATTTGCTTCTTCTTCAGATATTAAGGGTGCCAATATTGCCCTCAGGTGCCCATAATACCACCTTTACCTCTATATATACGAGACTTGCTGCTTTGTAAAGAGCAACTGGTCGTTCTTCCAAGAATATACAACAAACCACAAATACAACACTAGAAATAAAAAAGATCTATATGTCCTTTTCGAACAATCCGCAATTGTCTTTAAAGGTACGATCAATCAAATTATCAAAATTTATAATTATTTACCTAGTCGTTTAGAAACATTAGAATTAAAAAAAATTAAAATATAATTAAAAACATTAATGTTAGAAAAATGTTATTACAGTATCAATGAATATGCTTCTCAGTGATATTATATATTATTTTATTATTATTTGTATTATTGTTTACTATTTCGTATACTTCATTTTATTTTCTATTCATTCATGTATATTGTGTATTTGTTTTGGCTTTTTTCCTTGACTTATTCAGTAGATACTTGTATAAAGTTAAATTGAATAAAGTTTATTTATTATTATTATTATTTAACAAATGTTACACTACAATCAGATTTTAGTTTTGCTATGTACTCGTATTAGATATTGCAAAAGTACCTGTAACATAGTTGCAGCTATTATATGTCATTGACAATAAATGTGCACTCTCTGTGCATTGTTACTGTTGTTACAGAGTTTAATTACGGCATTGCAAAATACAATGTACCGCTATCCGCTCTAGTTTACAACATGTAGGTACCTATGTTTTGTATTCTTTAGCTTCTCAATTACACATTTCGAAATCGATAAATCGGGTAGTCGGTTGTATTATTGAAACCAATGTGTGTGAAATTCAGAATATCTGGAAATATCTTGAACATTTTTACTTTCATGTTCCGAAGGAAATGGAAGTATTTAAGGGCCAAATAATCGTATCCGATTGTAATGCCTTTAAAACCGTAAATAAAAGTGCTTTTTCGTATAGTGGTTGTGCACGAGTCTGTCTGTATGCCCGTATAATTTTGAAGTTTTATAAGGAAATTAGATTTAGATGATATTAAACTACAGTAATTTTTATTATACATATTCTTTTAAAAATTAAAGGGTTTTTCATTTTCTTAAAAAAAACTATTATATCTTCGTTAAAAATAATTTTATATTTATTTTATGTTTATTTCTAAAGCTAGATAACAATAAATAAAAACCGAAAAAAGGTATTTAAAATAAAATAAAAGTATGGAAAAATCGTGTGTAAAATTTTATTTTAACGGCGCCTTTTGATTTTTAAATTTTTACGATTTAATAGAATTGTAACGACTTAACTAGCTTCAGTTATGTATTTAATATAATGTTACGGAGCTGAAGCAATATATACAGGATGGTCCGGTTTGGGTTACAGATATTTTAAGAGCTGATTCTTTGGCTCATTGTGAGTAAAAAATTGTACGGGAAGATGGGGTCTATCTTCAACACCCTCTGAGTTACAAAAATAGTTGGTTTTATAATTATGTAAATTAACATAAGCAATAAAATTATGTAATTATCAACAAAAAAAAATATGACTGTTCCATTGAATAGGGTAGGTAGCAAAATAATCACTTTGAGGATTATTTAAATAAATTTATATGTAACTGGAAAACTGTATGACCCAGGTCCAAACTTAGTGTAGTAAATTTGTAGGAAACATTATGACACACCAAAATAATGTTAAAAAATACCACATATTATAGGTACTTTTGGGGAAAAATGTCATTTATATAAAAAATTTCAAAAAAATAAACATATTTTTTTACTTTGATGAATAATAACTCTGAACTAGAAGCACGGCTAGCAATAACACTAATACTGAAAAATACCTTAGTTAATTACCTATAAAACTGACTCATTGTGGTTGCTCTAGATACGTTACTTTTGAAGTTATGAGATAATCTTTATTTGCAAGTGTTACTCTGAAGGAAGTTTTTAAACACCTGTAGCTCAGAGAGTGTTGAAGATAGACCCCACCTTCCCGTACAATTTTTTACTCACAATAAGCCAAAGAATCAGCTCTTAAAATATTTGTAACCCAAACCGGACCATCCTGTATAGCTAAATATCCAATGCAAGTGTTTTATAAAGTGCATACCTATTTATTCGAATTGTTATAATAAATAAAATATGCGCTTTGCCTATTTTATAGTTAAAAGCATTTAGAAAGCATATCTCAATAAAATATACATTACCGTATGTTTTATATATTTATGTGCTCTATAAAGTAAATGGGAATGCACTAGCACATCAGATTATCCTTACCTAAATAATTTTATTCATCAGTATTCAGATAACCGATAGTAAGTATCTATCAAATAAAAATAAAAACAACTTGTTTATCTAAACTTCAGAAAATACATTACTTAAAATAAACGCAAGCTTTCGATTCACAGAATCATCGTCAGGCTATTAAGAATACAATGTGAAAACGATGTCGTTATCTCAATAATATTCATCGGACTAATGCAATAATCAAACGTAACTGATGACAATTTTAACCAGCTGTTTTCTAGACTAACTTGCGCTAAAAAAACTCTTTACTTGATTTTCTCAGTAACTACTGAACGAATTTTATTCTGGTTTTCACTTATGGATAGTATTTCACCAGGAAAGTGTAGGTGTTTAATTTGTGGATATTTTGGGTAATTACACGGAGAGAAAAATCTTAGAAAAATTACTGTGCTCTGCACTATAAACGATGTGCGAAAGTCGAATATGGTCAATTTTATACGGTAAAATAAGAAAAATTAAAATTCATAATATAAAAAGTAAAGGACACAATAGTATTTTTTAAAATACAGGCCAGCGAAATTTATAAAACAGCACAGTAAAAAGTTCCTATCTCGACAAATTTGTATTTTTTAATTGTTTTTCTTAAAAAAAATGCTATTTAAGTTGATGTAAATTATTAGGCGGTCTGATAAATTTTACAATACTGACTTATAAAATTCAATGATATTTCAAAGATATCTGGCAAAAGCAGAAAGAAAGAAAAAGACAGAAGATACCAATTATGTTGAAAACACAAAAACTAAAAATGTGATATCTCATTAACTGTTTATCGTGGAGATGTATGTATGGTTTTATTTTGTTTGTAAAACGATTCTCTAAAAATCATACGCATCATGTCTAGATCTCAGATTTATGGTTTTCGATATATCTTAATGGAAAGTTAGGATATAAAGCAAATTTTACTATCAGCATAAACAAGGTAGTAAGGTTCGAGTACAGTCGGCTATTTTCGATCTTCCGACGGCCTATAAGCTGACAGTTACATACATATTTAGAATGTATATTTGTTTTAAAAGTACATATTGTAATTGTGTAGTGTTTTCTATTTTAAAGATATTTTTCTATGTTATCGTGATTTTAAAGTATTATATTTTAATTTATATTCAAAATTGTTTTTAGTGTGAATAATATTTAAAGCGGGACGTGTAGCATATTTAGATTTAAAATGGCTATGATTGTTTTTATTTTATTAAAATTATTGTTTTGTGCGAATTTTAAATGAATGTGGGTGATAAATGTTTTACAATAATGTTTTGTTCGGTTTTAATGTGTTATTTTTAGAAGTTTTATTTGTAAAATAAGTTTTGACAGATATAGGTTAGTTTAGATTTTAGATATTGAAAATACGTTATTTTATATTTAATTTGTTCTGTGAATCGGTCTCTTTGCACATGTATTGGTTGTCATATCTTTATGTAAATTGTTCTACAACTATATTTGTAAACTATTATTAGTTGTAAAATTCAAAACAATGTATATTATATAAATAAATCGATAACTTTCTTAAAATGAAATTGCTTTTTATTGTTTTTACCTTTCTGTTTGAAAAAAAAAATAATAAGCTATAGAAATTTTACTGAATCGGTAAGGCCGGTAAGGCAGTTTTCTGATACAGCGTTCCAAAAATTACCATGCTAGCACCGTAATTTCTACCGTGATAAAAAAGCAATTTATATAATGTAAGCACTGATAATTTTTATATGGACGTATAAATATTTTTTACTTGTATCGTCGATTGCGCACGCATTATAAGAGAGCACAGTAATTTTTCTAAGATTTTCTGTATAAAAATTATCATGACTTTTCTCTCTGTGTATCTATCTATACATAGAATAAAACAAAGTCCCGCGCCGCGTCTGTATGTGCACGATTTTCTCAGTAACTACTGAACGGATTTTATTCTGATTTTTACTTATGGATAAAGTGTTTCACGTGGAAGGTTTAGGTGTATAATTTGTGGATATTTTGAGTAAATTTCACGATGTCGAAAAAAACAATCATCGGAGATCTATCTTTGCGTGCGCTGCGTAAATAGTTAGCGATAACTGAAAACAATGTTTATTAAAGATTAAATTTATGTAAACAGGTTATGTAAAAAAAAACATCAAAAAGGATATCAGCTAGTAATGCAGTTTAAATCAATTATCTAGAAACACAAAATTTAATTTTTATCATTATTTTCAATTTCACACCTTGTTTTCAAGGAACATATACGTCACTGATGATAGTTTGAAATTATTTTGAAAGGCTTTTACAAAATTTCAGTTCGTTTTAACAATTGCTCCCAGATTACGTGACATTTTATTGGCGAACAAATAAAATTACGTGATCTTGTAGCAATCATCACTTCCAAAACTGATTATAGTGTTTGCTATTTGAGAACAAAGCAACTACATCATTGCAAACACATTATATTATGTTTAGTACCCTGTTTATTCAGTGTTACGTAATACTATGAATAATCCATAAAGCGTATGTATAAGCTTAATTTATATAATATTAAATTTGATCGTACTTTACATAAATAGCTACTCGTTTTATTCAACGATAAGTGTTCTAAATCCTTCTCTATTTATATTCTCTAATAATCTAATGGTGTAACCAGGGACGGAAGAAGCATTCAAAACATTTGTCTCGTTCTATTTTCTTACCGTAATCAAACTAAATATTGGTATGGAAAACCATACATGAATTTTTAAATAATTTTAAAAAGGTATATGAGAAATTTCAATGGGATTTGTCAGAAATAAAACTCACCATAAATGATAGGTTATGTTATTTAAAATTTCATTAACGTTCGTTAGAAACATTCTAGCAAAAAGTAACAAAAAAAAAATGGTATACTTACTTGTGAATACTTTAATATATTCATGAAATTTCCATTCTTTTAGTTTATATATAATTTTAATCATCAATAATGCGTTTTTTGATTTATCCAAGGCCTTCGACTCACAATCAGTTAATAAGGACATACTTTTAACTAAACTAAATAACTATGGAATTAGAGGAACTGTTCTCCAACTCTTCGCCTCATACATGACAGATAGAAATCAATATGTACAACTGAAACATGAAATTAATAATTTCCATACAATAATTAACTCTGACATAACAACAATTAAGAAAGGGGTACCACAAGGCTCCCTACTACATCCCTTACTCTTTCTTTTGTACATAAATGATCTTACAAACGTGTTAAAAAATAATAGTTTATGTATTTTTGCCGACGACATATCTGTCGTGTATGAGGTGAGGACGAAAAAATAATTATTTGATATTTTAGTAGTTAAGCTCAATCGGTGGTTTGACAGCAACGGTCTTAAGATCAATATTAACCCTCCGTTAGGCGCGCTTACTACTGTCGCGAGTTTAGGCGCGCGGCATACATACGTAGACCATTTTCAATAGGGTCTATAATAGCTGAATTTGATTTTTATTTCAAATGAGTTGAACTATGATGTTTATTGATATATACTTTTGTATACAACACATAATTTTTATTATAATTTTTATATATTTTGTTGTGGAAAAATAAACAAAGTTAAATATCATTTTTAGACGTTTTATTGTCATAAATTCTATATTAATTTAAAAAATAAACATACTATGTCTAAATAAAAATATGATAAACAAAATATGTTAATTATGATTAATATATAGAAATACAACAAAAATTCAATGAAAATGTTGCAAAGAAAAGTATGAAAATGGCGATCAAAATTGGATATTTTTATTTAGGTAAAAATACAGTGCGAATATATATCATATGGTCTTTTTATACATATTTGCCGAATTATTGTGATTTTTAGAATAAATGCACCGTCCGACATAATCACCTAGCCTATTTTCAGAAAAGTCGAAGAAAATTTTCCGAGGGGAGTGGGGTGGGGTGATGACCTAGACCTTATCGCATTGACCAAAAAAAAAGATCACTAGGTATTTTTTTTCACTTTTCGCTACTTTGGGCAGGCATGACCATGTGTAGACTTTCAATAACCAAAACAATCAATTAGCTTTAGCCCCCCCCCCCCAAAAAAAAACAAAAACTTTTTTCCCAAGTACATTATAGAATAAAATATTACATTAATTTTATCGATCCCTCAAGGGGGGTGGGGGGGGTAAGTACCCCATTAGCCCCATCCCCTCCCTATGAACGCCCATGCCTATAATGGTGTGGCGTTCTGTAATTATGAAAATCCCGTACGCTCGGTATTGTCCTAAACTCTTTGTGGGGCTTTAAATACTCCCACGCAAAGTTTTTTTGGGTTAAACATGTCTATATTTTTGAAATTAGTAAAATATAATACACGCCCATAAAATAAAACCACTATTTCTTACAAAAATGATATGAATAAAAAATCGAAGCACTACAAAAATAGTTACACCGTTAGGCGCGCGGCATACATGCGTAGACCAGCCGTTTTTGATTCGCTATAACTCAAAACATCGGGCTTAAAAATTGCAACTAAGTAACTAATAATATATAAGGATATGTAATCGACAGCTACTCAAAAGGGCACGTGCTAAAATAAAGCGTGGTTTGTATTGTTACAGTTTTTATAGTAGTGGTCTACGCATGTACGCCACGCGCCTAACGGAGGGTTAATAAAACATAATTATCAAATTTGGAGATTTCGGTGAACACTTCAACAGTATTCCCTTCGATAATAACGATATACCTATTGTCAACAGCGTTACATTTTTAGGTCTCAATATCGACAAGAATTTGAAATGGCGCAATCACATAGAGTTACTAACAACCAAATTATCAAAATATTGCTATCTTTTTAGAGCTTTAAATGAAATCGTCACGGATAATATTCTTCTCACTATTTATTACGCATATATACGTAACGAGGTTTTGGTGGGACTGCCAACGACAAATACTAAAGTCAACAATATAATTTTAAATTTTGGAAAAAAAGGGAGGGGTGTAATAA
Organism: Sialis fuliginosa; assembly: GCA_961205875.1. Lineage (NCBI taxonomy): Eukaryota > Metazoa > Arthropoda > Insecta > Megaloptera > Sialidae > Sialis > Sialis fuliginosa. The sequence goes on along the minus strand of OY540809.1, from coordinate 12,136,238 downwards.
AATTTTTAATTTTTATTTTCATATCTGGGCATGTGGGATGTCAAAATGTACATCTCAATTAGTAGAACATGATCATATTTTTTATTTTTTTCTAACTCGAAAATGGCGCCTGTAGGGAGCTAAAAGCAGTATTTTATTTTGTTTCCCTTCCTCTAACTCTGTAACTACTGGCTCAAAAAATCTGAAAAAAACAAGGCTTTGGTGGGACTACCAACGATAAATACTAAAGTCAACAATATAATTTTAAATTTTGGAATTATAGGGAGGGGCGTCATAGATTTTTTTATTTTGATATCTAGGCAAGTGGGGTGTCAAAATATAGATCTCAATTAGTAGAACTTGACATTTTTTTATATTTTTACTCAAAAATGCATGACTCCAAACATTCCCCGTAGTACGAACTTCGGAACCCTTATGGCATACACTCGTGTATGTCTTGCCTGAATTATTTTGTATTGACACCATCTATGTCTTAACGACTTACAGAATAAAGATTATTATTATTATTATTAACTTTATAACTTTAATTAATATAAGATTGTTAGACAAGTTTCACTTCAAGGATACTATAAATCGCACGGATTAGACAAATACAGCGTGAATACAGCTACAGCAGAGATATAATGATATGTCTCTCAAAATTATATAAAAATATTACTATAGTAATATTTTCTGATTATCAGAAACAAAATAAGGTAGTCACATCATTATTCCTAGAGGGAGTATAAAATCATGTTTCTGGTAGTATAAAGACCATATACAGTTTTCTCAGTGTGAGCTAAATGAGCAATTTGGGAAACGGGTTTGGTTACAGGTCGCTAAAAACCTTCGGGAACGTAAAACACAAACCCATTCTGCCCTTAGATCACATATATTCAGCTATATTTTTAACACGCTTTTATTAGCTTGACAACGTTGTAAGCAAATCTTACAACTCACTTTTCACCCATTTCTGTCGTACCTATCGATTTCAAACTGCAAACTTCTGCAACTCTGGTGATAATTCAATAATATGTATGGTACCATCGAGTTTATATGATGATGGAGGTGGTCATAGGGACTCCTTAATGACTAACAATAAGCCCAAACTAAAATTTATTAATTACTAGTTGTTACCCGTGCGACTTTGTCCGTGTAGTAATACAGATTTATGTTAAAACGGATTTTTAGTTTCGCATAGATGTCTTCTCTAAAAAAGTATAACCTATAACATACGTTATAGTACAAATTCCACACACCCATTTTTTATCTAATACATTTTTGGGATACAAAGTAGCCTATGTCATTCTTCAGGATGCAAGCGATCTCCCTATGAAATTTCATCAAGTATGGATTATACTATTGATAATTATGATTTTTCAAGAAAAAGCAGTTCCGAATAAATAAAGGAAAATAATGGGGACCATTTGGAACAAGGCACATAATTCCTATCCAGGAAAAAAGAACATACTATCAATTTGGATCAAATTGGTTCTGATAATTTTTTTCTGGGTATGGCTTTCTTCTTATAGACAGAATTGACACACTGTCAAAAATTTCTTTAGTAATTTTACAAAAATGTGTAGGAAGTTTTTACGCACCACAATTTTCGGAATTATGGAACACAGTTTTGTAAATTTACTATACAATTTATCACAACTCAATTTTAAACTATTACAAATCATCTGTCGCAAAATTACTAATCATTTACTAGACTTATGTTTAGTAATATTACTGTACATTATTCGTAATTTTACTAAGCCAAATGTTTCTAATAATTTTAGTAATTTTACAAAAATGTGTAGGAAGTTTTTACGCACCACAATTTTCGGAATTATGGAACACAGTTTTGTAAATTTACTATACAATTTATCACAACTCAATTTTAAACTATTACAAATCATCTGTCGCAAAATTACTAATCATTTACTAGACTTATGTTTAGTAATATTACTGTACATTATTCGTAATTTTACTAAGCCAAATGTTTCTAATAATTTTAGTAATTTTACAAAAATTTATTGTAATTATACTAGACAATTTATACCAATTTAGTTTAGAAAAATTACAAACTATTTGTTGCAATATTACTAACCTTTATTAAAAAATTGTTTAGTAATATTACAATACAATAGTCGGAATTTTACTAAACAAATTAGATTAAATACATTTAGTAATTTTACAACCATATATCGTAATTTTTCAACCCAACTAATACCAATTTAGTTTCGAAAAATTACAAACTATTTGTTGCAGTATTGAATTTTTACTACCCAACTTACATCAAGTCAATTTGAAAAAAATACAAACCGCTCGTTGCAATATTACTATGCATCGGGATATAACTTGCATAGCTTTATTTCAATATCAGACTGTAATTTTACTGAAAAAAATTGTTAAATCAATGAATGCTACAACAGCGTATTTTAGTGTTAAATATAAAATATTTATTAAATATTAATTTATTAATTATTTAATTAACAATTAAACATATGTCATTAATTATAACAGTGTTATCAATAATTTATATTATGAAAATAATAACATAATTTAATGCTAACACAAATTTTAAATTTTTTTTGAAGATTATTCTGACGTTTTGATTGCCACATAATTAATTGCCAAATCACGAGTAATGTAGGCACGGAGTATCTTTCCAATATTCTTGGTTATATCTACTGTCTTGTTTATTTAGCATAACAATTTGTAAATCTAAAAAAAGAAAATTATTATTCATGTCTTATAAACGAATTATATAAAATAGGGCTTATATAAAAAAATAATAATTTTATTTGTGATTACTTACCAATTTTTTTTTAAAATCAACATCATTTTTAATTTTATCATTAAATTTAATAAAACTTTCTTCATTTTGTAGTGGAAGAATCATGTCAAATTCACTCTCAGAGTTACTGATTTCGTCACTCAAAATGCTTGTTGAATTATGAAGTTTTTCAATGACATTTTCAAGGCTTTGTAATCTGGTTGAATAATTGGTTAATTGACTTCCTAAATTTGACAAACGTTTGCCGATGCTTACAAAACAGCTCGATATGAATTGATGCAGATCTTCTGTAACAAAAAAAATCACGTTTCCAATACACATTAAAGAAAAAAAAAACGATGTATGTTTTTACCTATTGTCATTGGTTGATTTGCACTGGTCTCGAGTTTTTCTTCAGCTTTTTTTTTTACAATCCTTTTTGGATTTAATATATTGTTTGGATCTAATCCGTTAGTGTTGTCTTCATCACTGGAAAATTCCGTTGAAGTTGACTTAATGTCAGTGTCATCAGATGGGTGACAACTTGGGATTGAAATCGATTTAGAATTCAATTTTTTTCTTTTTGTGTGTTGACTTTTAGGATTAGATGAATCTAACATTAAAAAAAATATATTTGTTGCATATTTATAACAAAAAATTTTACCAAAAAAAATTAAAACTACTTACGAATTTTTATACCAAGATCGTCTGTCCATTTCAATGCTGCTTGACTAAATTGTTTGTTAATGAGCTCTTTATTCTTTGCAACAAATTTGCGCTTCAGAGCCTTCTTATCAGTATCTGCTTTTTTTTTGCAGATTCTTCATTTGCTGTCGAGTATACATATGGTTTTGTTTCTAACTCAACGATTTTATTTTCAGCTTCTTTATAAGTATCTAAAAAATTGATTAATAATATGTCAAAATATTTTTTTTGCTCATAAAAAATTAATAAAATGTAAAAAAATTAATATTGTGGTAAAGAATTTATTTTAAAATAACATATCATTACTTACGAGCACTTCCGCGAATATCCACTAGAAATGTTGGCTATGTAGATTTGGGTGGTTCTAAATTTTTCACCATTTCTTGCAGTTCTTCGCATACATTTGGATCATCAAGCAGGCCTGGCATATATTTGCAATATGCCTTATCAGAATCTTCTTCAAAATGAAGCCATGTATATATAATATAATATAATATAAGACGATATTTATGATCCATGTCTATAAAAAACAAAACAAAAAGTGGGTATGTGTACTTATGTACACGCGTTAGAAGTTATACTTATTTGTCGTGAAATTTTAAAACACTTATCAAAATTTGATTACACATTTCAAATATTAAAATCTTAGTTTTGGAAAAAAATTATTTGAAACAAGAAAATATTTCTTTTGCCTTAAAATTTTAACTCCAAAAATAAAAATCATTTGTTTAGACAAATGGCTACAGCTTAAAGATGTAAGTAGGTGAAAAAGTTACCTGAATTATAACAGATATATATTCAATAAACGTTAAAAACAATTATTGGATTAAACAACAGAATTATAAAAAATCACTTGTAGCAGCATCAATCTTTACACAACAAATTTTTAATAACGACTGTTCAAAAATCGTATTATTGCTCATACGCAGTAGCTTAGCATCGTGAGAAAATAAAATGTAACAAAATTTACCCCTTCCGCCAGCGCGTTCACATGAAACTATGTTCTATACCAGTATTTCTCAAACTTTTTGAATTGAATCACTCATAATTGTGATTAATAGCGAAATTTAATATCAATAATAATTAATAACAAGTTAATAACTTATCTCGAGTACATCTTTGAACAAAATATTATTTGTATATTTTTCGACATTAACTTAACTAACTAATTGAGTTTACTTAAAATATTTTAAATTAAATTTAATGTGATGAGTGAGCGCGGCTTTGTTTTGATGTTGGTCAGTACTGAAAATACCATTTCGTATAATAGGGCGAGCGGATTACAGCTATTTCGAGTACACTAACCAACCAATCGACGTTCTAGTGGCTAAAAATGATTTTATTAAATTCTTTATATTTTTCTGAGAAAAAACATCTATATACATGATATTTTTTTATGCGGTCCTTCAATAGGTACACACATTTTTTTGTTTAATAAATCTAAATCTGCATTAAAAAATCTGAAAAAATTATGTAAGCTTCATTGGATTAAAATAAACATTTTTTGTCTCATAAACTTTTTTTTTAAAGCTATAGTTTTGAAGATAAAAAATATTTTAACTTTAAAAATAGCGAAAAATTCGTATATTTGTGAATTTTTTTCTCGGTAACTAATTGTTCAATCAGAATAAAACATAAACAAAAAGAATCAGCCAACTTTAAACTATAATTAGATTTTTTTTCATTTTGATTATTACTGTAATTAAATGTAAAAACTTCATTAGAGCCGAACTCACTCCTTGCGCCGTAAATCGATACCATGGCTGGCTACAATTTTCGTTTAATAATTGAAATATTTAAATACTGGGATGAAAGTTTCAATAAAAACACTTTAGAATATTTTTATTGCACATTTATTTGTTACAATTATTTTCTTTATTGTTACACTTATCAAAACATCTACAAACTGAACAACATTTTAAATCTAAATCCATACAAGAGCATGTTTTAGCTGTACAAGGAAATTTTCCGCAACAAGAACAGAAATATTTTTTGTAGATGTTCTGATAAGTATAATATTATAATAAAGAAAATAATCGTGACAAATAAATGTGCAATAAAAATATTCTAAAGTGTTTTTATTGATGCATTCATCCCAGTATTTAAATATTTCAATTATTATTAAATGAATGTTGTAGCCAGCCATGGTATCGATTTACGGCGCAAAGAGTGAGTTCGGCTCTAATGAAGTTTTTACATTTAATTACAGTAATGATCAAAATGAAAAAAAATATAGTTATAGTTCAAAGTTGGCTGATTCTTTTTGTTTTTGATTTATTTTGATTGAACAATTAGTTTCCGAGAAAAAAAATCACAAATATACGAATTTTTCGCTATTTTTAAAGTATAAATATTTTTTATCTTCAAAACAATTGATTTTAAAAAAAAGTTTATGAGACAAAAAATGTTCATTTTAATCCAATGAAGCTTACATAATTTTTTCAGATTTTTTAATGCAGATTTAGATTTATTAAACAAAAAAATGTGTGTACCTATTGAAGGACCGCATAAAAAAATATCATGTATATAGATGTTTTTTCTCAGAAAAATATAAAGAATTTAATAAAATCATTTTAGCCACTAGAACGTCGATTGGTCGGTTATTGTCATTTCTAAGCGAGCTAGACTCGATAATCCGCTCGCCTATAAATAAGTTGGTTGCAAATGGCAAGAGAACTGTCATTGTTAATTCAGCGAATAGTGGACACTGTTTTCACACCAAGTAAAAAATAATTGTTTGCTTACTAAACTCGGTTTATGTCATCAATTTTTCTGCGACCTTCCTAGGAGTCGCGACCCACACTTTGAGAATCACTGTTCTATACTTGTGTCGGCATGTCAAAAGAAACGCAACAATGATTTTTTCTATGCTGGTCGGGACTTGCAAATTCGAATAAAATTAAAGGTTGTTTTACACCGGCATATGGAGCATTTATAAAGGTTGTTTTAGGCATTTTGACCAGTTTATATATAATTCATAAATAATAATTAGCAAAGATTTACTTACTTTCAAATATAAAAAATGTTGATATGCAGATTTGAACATACCCTATTACACTTACAATTAAATTTTATCACTATTTTTTACCACAGTGAATAATTCGGTTCTTTCACAATTTTTTTTATACACTTGATCGATTCTATGAGGTTTTTTTTATAAAACTAACATATTTCATATTCAGAAACAACATGTATATTAAAACATTTTAATAAAAAAAAAATATTTTTTTATAATCTATACTTCATACTTGCAATTCAAGTATAAATGTTTGCTACTAATTTTACTTAGAACTGCATTCAAATTAAATTTTAAATCTGCATAAGTCACAATTTTATAAAAATGCAAAATAAATATACCAAGTTTTATACTTGAAACTACACAGCAGAATTAGAAGATTACATAAAACTATATGATTGTAAGAGACACTAGTAAAAATATAAACAAATCTAAAGTAATTAAAGTTTTACAATTTTTCAATCACTTTTTGCAATTTGGATTACGTATTTCAGTTAGTCATTTTTTTGATAACTGTAGTAAGATTAGACTACAAATAGGTATAGAAATTTTACAAAATTTTAGACTTGAAATTACAAACAAGAATTGTAAAAATACATAGCGCTCATGACTTGAAAGAAATTTTGTAAAAATGCAAACAGAATTTTCAAAAAAAAAGTAATGATTTGTAAATTTCCTGTAATTGTAACTGCAAGTTTCGGTTAGTAATTTTACTATTAATCTTGGTAAAATCAAAATCCGAATATGTGTAGAAATTTTACAAAGTTTTAGACTTGAAATTACAAATAAGAATTGTAAAAATACATAGCGCTCATGACTTGAATGAATTTTTGTAAAAATGCAAACAGAATTTGAAAAAATAAATAATAATTTGTAAATTTCCAATCACTTCTTGAGATTGTAATTGCAAATTTTGGTTAGTAATTTTACAGATAAATGTGGTAAAATTAAATTCCGAATATGTGTAGAAATTTTACAAAGTTTTAGACTTAAAATTACAAACAAGACTTGTAAAAATACATAGCGCTCATGACTTGAATGAATTTTTGTAAAAATGCAAACAAAATTTGAAAAAATAAATAATGATTTGTAAATTTCCAATCACTTCTTGAGATTGTAATTGCAAATTTTGGTTAGTAATTTTACAGATAATTGTGGTAAAATTAAATTCCGAATATGTATGGAAATTTTACAAAACTTTAGATTTAATTCTACAACTTTGAATGGTAAAATTACAACTAGTTTCTGACGAATACAAAAAATTTGTAAAATTGCAACCTGCTTAGTACTCTTGTTATTACAAATTGCAATATTACTACGAATGCGTTTGAAAATTGCAATACAATACGAGAGTTTGTAATTTTACAAAGCAACTGCTTAGTAAAAATGTAGTAAATTTACAAAAATTTTTAACAGTGCACCCATTCTTTAGAACTCAAATTAATTGTACTTATTAAAGATGATGTAAATTATATTAATTTACCGTGTTTAGGAACCTATAGTTAATAAAGTATAGTAATCATGAAATACTTTCAACGAAATTGTACATTTTGAGGGTCCCTGAATCACGTACGACCATTAATTATCACAATGACGTAGATAAGTGAAGACTCATGAAATTTTAAATCATCAGGATCTGTTTAGCTGTGAATAGGTAACAAACAGACAGACAGATAGACACACTTTCGCATTTATAATATTAGTATGGATTAAAATATAACGCATACTATTGTACAGTCACCTGCAGAACTCGTCTGGCACCCTAAAGGCTAGAATCGCATACAACAGATTCCAAATTTAAAGACAAACATCATCGGTTATCTTTTTCTATCAAGTTTAATATATTTAAATACTAAAATTCGGAATATCAAATATTTATTGCCATAAAATTTACGTATACAATTTTCAATAGATTACATAATAATTTAATTGCACAAATATATATGACTACTATAAACGAAGAGTAGTTCTTTATCTAGCAAATGAATTTCAAAATATCTGTTTGATACATGGAGAAATGATTTAAATATTATAATAATCAAATGGGAGGAGCCTACTAAGTTTGTGATAAACGAAAATGAATACAAACTGCAAGACCATTAATGCAGGCGACTGTACATACAGTAATGTTAACAATTTCTTTAAACCTCCTTTTTCTCTAAAACACACCGGCCGCTCCTGCTTTGCAAATGGCGTAAATGGTACCTTTAGTTAAGCTATTATCTTTATTTAAGCTATTATCACATACTCTAAATGGATTAGACGTAGACAAGAAGTTTTGGGTTGTTTTAATCTATTCTATCTCGTTGAACGTTATGCACGTACGTGTGTTTATTTTCGTTCAAGTTATTTTATTCATTGGAAGCAAGTACCTATTATGTACATGTTAGAATGGAAATGTTGTCATTATATTATGTATACATTAGGGTGTTTTTTTTAATTTTTATTTTTTCGGTCCCATTGGCCTATGTTTTAGCTTTGGATCAAAAGTTAACTGTCCCAAAATTTCAGACTCATAGATCAAACCTGCGGAAAAAAACTTTTTTACTTATGCGTGAATATCTCGTTAATTTTTTTATTTATTTTGATTTCTTACAGCAGTATATCATAGAGAATTAAATTTCTTACAAAAAAGATTCTAAGTGCTTTTAAACAAATATTTCTTAAAATTTATTGGATTTATGAATTGAGCACTTAATTCTCTACAAAATATTGCTCTGAGAATTAAAAAAAAAAAATTTTCAACGAGATATTCACGCCCAAGTAAAAAAGTAATTTTTACCATGTTAAGACTCGGTCTGGGTCGTCCACAGGTTTGGTCTATGAGTCTGAAATTTTGGGACAGTTAATTTTTGATCCAAAGCTAAAACGTATGCCAAGTATACATATTATGTATTTGGTATGTCTTTATTGATATGATATGTATATTTACTTGAACGGTATAGTCCAGGCTGTATAGGCTAAAAAGTATCTTAAATAGGAATTTTTAGGTACAGTTGTGCTACTCACAGGATGTTATAAATGTAGTTTAGAATAATACCCTAAGTTTGCTCCGATTTTGGCTGTAAGATGTTCACAGACAGACACTCAGATGTCATTAAGATAATGGTTGTTTGTGATTCAGGGATCCGCAACACGTATAGTTCCGTTCGTATTTTTTCATGATTATAACAGTTTTTTTATACAGTTTATGTAAATATAAAAATGTAAAAACAAAACAAAATGTAAGTAAAAAATTAAATACATATCGATGCTGGAAGTTTTGCTGTAAATGCCAAAATTACAATTTTAGACACAAAAAAATATTAAAATTTTTTGAAAAAAGATTGTTCTCTAACTACTTGTTTTATCTAAAAATTGTTGTAGGAATTTTGTTATCAAATAATGGAATGCAATAATTATATTATTATTAAAGGAGTAAAAACCGTTAGTAATTATAAATTGGGTTTTGCCGCCTACAGCAAAATTGCTTTCCGGCGCTAGCATCGATATCTATGGTTATGATATTCCTGTATTGTTCTAATATAAATAACAGTACGTAAATATAAATACTGTTCTGAGAAATGAGGCCGGATATTAATTAAAGGTAGCGACAATGTATGTTTTGTAAAATCAATACAAGGAATATGTTTACTGTGGTAAGTATATTTTTATTTTTAGGTTTTATACATCATATTTTTAATAAATATACCATTTTGAATTTTGAGCAAACCTATAGAAAAAATCTCCCATGGGTGACACAGGACTTTCTTATACGCTGTAGTGTTTTAATTATACAGGGTGAGTAAAAAATACGGAATATTGCTTATATTTTCTAAAATATTCATTAGTAAAAGTTTTTAAAGAAATTATTTCCTAGAAAAATGGTGCTATCAGTTAAGAATTAATTTATTATTGGTAAAGAAAAAATTGGTGAGTATTTTTTGAAAGATCGATTTATTTAAAGTATATATAGGTATATTTATAGCAGATACATATTTTAAAAATTCAATTTCTATGTAGCGACGTATCCCGTGTATTCAAGGGTTAACAGTTATTTCATATGTTTTCTACATCAGTGAATTTTAAAATCGAGTAGGTATAACATTCTATGCAGCATATTATTTTATATAAAGTACTGGCATCAGTGTTGGATCCTTTCAAAGCAAGGTACAAAAGTCCGCAAATAAAGTTTTTTTTTTAATTATAGTTTTTTGTTTTGTTTATGTTGTTTCTTCGGTAATGGATAAAGTAAAACCATTAATAGATACCCAGTTATGGACAATTGGTAATGATTACAAAATGATAAGTATTACGATACAAAAATATAAAAGAAAAAATCGTCAAATTTGAAACAATGTAAAGCAGAAAAATAGATTAATATTCAGAAATGGTAGTAATCAAATATCAACAAATATTTCTAATTAAGTACATTTAATTTAAAAATAGCCATTACAGAGGTGATATCCAAGACTGGTACCAGTACCTTATAAAAAAATAAACAACACATTATAGACATATACATGATTTATTTAAAAATCAAAAATGAAAACAAAAACATTGAATTGAAGAAATGGTTCAGTAAATGCAATTTTCTCATTCAATGAAGCCAGTATAATAGAACCGATAAGAGGGAATCACGAGAAAAACAAAAAATATATAAGATCGCGTCGATATATTTGCTTGTTAAAAGCACTACATTTCATTTTGCTTTCTTTCTGCCACTACTTCGTGAAAAACATCCGGGGTACAAGTTGTTTGTTCCGCCCAACATTAATTACTATTCAATTTTTTGTGGTGCATTGCTACACTATTTATTTTTGTATTAACTAACTAATTATATAAATTTATATTTAGATGTGTTGCAGGATACCGCAGATAATGTACAGGATGTTCCATTTTAATCGTCCTAAATCAGTGGTCTTTAAACTGTGCTTCGAAGAACCCCGGGGTTCGGTAGTTCGGGGATTCCACGAGTCAAAATAAAAATTAGAAAAAAAATTATAAAGCACACACTAGTTTATTAACTGTCTCTCTGTCTGTTTATTGCCTTTTCACGGCTAAACCGTTGAACCGATCTTGATGAAATTTGGCAGTGGGATAGCTAGCATGCCGAGGAAGGACATAGGCTACTTCGTATTTTGAAAATTCAACCCATAAGGAATTGGAAGGGGGCGGAAAAATTTGTATAGGGAATTTTTTTTTTAGTAATTGATATTTTACTCCCCGTTACATGTGAAGGGTTGTAATTAGTTTTATTTGATCCGGCGGAAAAAAATGGGTATGGGGGTTTCGAAATCCACGCGAGCGAAGCCGCGGGTAACAGTGAGTATATTTTAAACAATAATTTGTACAATTTTAATAAGTGACATTATAATTTTCGTTTCAGACAATTCCGCTTGATCATATAATTAGAATAACTAATCCTTATTAATGTCATACCTACATAATGTAGAGTTACATAATTTTGTAGAATCTGAATGTTTAGAAAGTTGTTGCAGTGAATATTTACGTTTTAACAAGGAAATGGAGTAACGTTAGATAAGAATTATGACTGCGAACGGTGAGAATAGCGAGAAATTCCAAATAAAATTCTACATCACGAATTGACAATATTTCTCGAGCATGTGAAATTATTTTACATGTTTAAAGTTGAAACATATGAGTACGAGAATGTATTACATTGTACATTACAAATTTATTACTTTTTAAAAGAAACTAAAAATGTGTAGTATTTACGTATTCTGGATTTACACACATTTAAGATTTAAGATACTTATTGAATGATATTAATTAACATTTTATATAATCAACCATCTTAAAAATTCCATGATTTTACTTACGTTACGATTTGACGTTTCGCAGCATCGATGCCACAGACATCTGAAACAATATAAAAAAATACATAAACAACGACCAAAATTCAAAAAAGATAACATAATTCGAATATACTCGTATATTGTATTTAAATTTATTTTAATGAATTACACAAATATAATTAACAATTTTTAGAGAGCATCTGTTTCAAATTGGTTGCCAAAGCCCCCTTCCCAAAGAAAAAATAACTAATTCGTCGAAATAAGTTTTTTTGAGTCTAATAAATGCAATACCGCGTTTTATTCAAATTATTTAACTTCAAAAGAAGGAACTCTAGAAAAACACAATCAAATCATTTCTTTTGTACTGATGGAATGAAAACAACACAAAATGTTCAAACGCAAATACAAAAGGACAGGATCTTTGTTATTAGTGACATTTCATTGCTTCGTCAAGTGTTTTTTTACCTCTGAAGTCGTTACAAATAAAATACCGACATGTATTATTGAAAACCCAAAAATATTGCAAATGTTTCAAAACAAAGCTATTTTTATTTAGTACTTCTAATCCGTTTTTAGATTTTGAGTAAATAGGTAACATACTTATTATTTGTAGAGGGAAATTAGCATTTTGAAGTGATGCATTCGGGATGTTGAATTTTTTTGGATTTTCTCTTTATATGTGTATATTGAAAATCAAAATTTTTGTAAAATCGGCCATGTGCGTCCCAGGAAAATTGCATAATTGTGCATTTTTGATACATTTCGAGTGTATCGCTACACTTTTCTTGAAATATCTCCGGTTCTATAGGTCGTAGGAAAATAAAAAAAAAATTAAAATAATTATAATTTTAATTGTAGACTTTTTTTATATACTTTCTTGTGAACACATGCCAAAATCCAACTTCCCGAATGCATCACTATTCATCACTTTATTTTGTTTCTATTCCCTCTACTATATGTAAGTGATATAAGTTTACGTTAAATATTTATCTTAAAAAAAATAGGAGGTTCTCAATTCGACAATAGGTATTTTTTATGAATGTTCGGGCATAACTCTGTTAAGTATGCACCGATTTGGATGATTTTTGTTTGTTTTAAAGAGTAACTCACGGTGTGGTCCCATTTAAATTTTATCAGAATTTGAATAGATTTCGAAGATACGCCACTCAGTTGGACAATTTCTACAAAAATAATTTTTTGTAGAAAATTGTATTTCCCATCAAAATGGAAAATTTAAAATAAAAAAAAAATATATATACAAGAAATATTCAAAAAACAAATAAAAATAATATAAAAAAATCACAAATTTTTCAAATATTTACTAAATAGCTCATAACTTTGTTCTGAGTAAAGATAGGTTATAGGAGATGTTTTGAGAAAAGAAAAGTAGAAGCCACGCCCGTCAAAACGGCTAGTCGAAAATTTTTTTTTTGATGAAAATTGGCTGTGATATAGAAATTCAAAATTTATTATTTTTTGTCATTTTTTACCGCATTTGCTCTCATATGTCGATATGCACAAAAAATATTTTTTTTATCTAAAAACGTGAAATTTCAGGGATGTCTTCCTTTTATTACGTAAGCACTCACTAAGAAAGGATTTTTCGAAATTCAACCCCTACGATGGTGAAAGAAGGTGTACAAATTTGTATGGGAAAACAATTTTTTTTTTGTAGAATTTACTTGATACTCTAAAATAATAAAATAATGAAACACGTATTTCAAAATTTCCCAAAAATCAATCCCTTAGGGGTTGCAAGGGGATGCAAAAGTTTTTATGGGAAAAATATTTTTGGTTGTTGACTCGAATGACTGTAAAAACACTCAACAAAAAATATTTTTTTCCATAAAAAGTTTTTCACCCCCTTTGTGATTTTATCATTTGTAGATGTCAAACAAACATATAAAACAATAAAAACCCTTTAACGCAATTGTCCCTTTCTACTTCTTATTTTCCGGTATAATCAATAGCCAAATATATTTAGACAGAAAAATGAATTGTATGAATTATACAAGAAAAGTGTAAGTATCGATTCGTTAAATATTTTATGATTAGAGACATTAATAAATAATTATAAACCTATTATCTCGAAGGCATGATAGTTGATCTTTAAAGACCAGATAAAAAACAAATGTAACTGCTGAAGTAAATAAACATGTAAGTGCAAATACTTTCATTTCCGGTATTATAAAGAATTTGCTCGAGAGAAAAAGTTAAGTCTAAGCTAACGCTATCTGCTAGGTGTCAAATCGTTTTAATTTGTTCGGGATTTTAGAGCCGTGGTAATAATTATATAATTATGTAAATGTTATGTATTTTATATGAGATTAACTTGTCATAATTTATTTTAAATTGCTGATTTATATTTAACGTGCATGCGTCAAGATCATTCATGTACATTGATTAGAACTATCAATGGGTTGTCATTTATATTTAATACCTCGCAGATAGAGTAGAGAGAGAGCTTATCTTTTGCTTCCTTGACTACATGTTCTTATTTGAAATTTAAATAATATTGGTAGGGTTCGTATTTTTTTATAATAATAGAAAATAAATGATTATTTATTTTTATTAAAGTAAGAGAAAATATTTAATTAAATGTTTTCAGTTTGTATATCCATACTACCTAAAAGTTTAGGGTGTATAATTATAAGAAATTTGTAATTACATTTGTTATTTTAAGGTTTCTCAACTTGAATTGGGCGGATATCAAAATCTTAATATATAAAAACGTTGATGCGTACCTCATCAGGCCTAAATTACTGGACGTATCGAAGCCATATTCACACCATATATTAGTTTGATGCTTCAATAAGTTTATAGATTTTTTGGGCCCCGTAGGTGAAGCTGGGGTCGAGATATTTCGATTTTTTAAATTTTTTCTATATAAAAAATATATCAAAACGTTGATTTTTAGTATGTGCGATCATCAGTCCTAACCACTGGACGTATCGAAACCATATTCACACCATATGTTCGTTTGGTGCTCCAATAAGTTCATCCTTTTTGGACCCGATAGATGGCGCTGGAGTCGAGATATTTACGAAAATGTGTATTTTAAATAAATTATTTTTGGGCAGAACAACGTTTGCCGAGTTAACTAGCATGGATATAAAGAACAACATTTATCAACAGAAAGTTGATCATTGTTCGTTTATTGAATCTGTACCTGTTTATGAATATTTTATTTTATTTTATTGTATTAAAATAACAATATTTCATGCGTTTATAAAACGATAATATCCAGAAAGACTTGTCTCCATTTCGTATTTAACATGCTTTGTGTTACGGACACGACATATCTGTACTTGACACTTTGTTATAATTTGTCAAGGATCCATAAGAAACATATTTTGTCAAATACACGCGGTGGACGCTCATATTTTATTACAGTTTTTTTCAAATTACTACCTGTAATTAATTGTGTTTTTTTAAATAACTTTTAAAATTATTTATAATATATGAAAGATTCATTAATAAAAAGTGTCGATTTCTCCGAGTCTTCTATCATACTTTCCTTAAAAAAATAAACTGTCAATTTAATTTTATTGTTAATTATTTTAAAATTTTATTTAATTTTAATATACATTATACATACATATAGACATATCGAGTGGTGAGTTATATTATGGGCAAAAAGGGCAACCAAATTTTATAATCATCGGGCCCCTCGATGATTATAAAATTTAAAATATATATTATATATAGTAAATTATGATGTTGATCTTATTTTCTTATCTTTAAGTTGATTTTTATGAAAATTTGTTTTTGAATCATGTAATTTGACGAATTTTTTTTGGGTTTTAGATTTCGTTAAAAGTATGTTCATTACATAGAAAATGACATGGAAAGTTGAAATTTTCAAACCGCAGGTTTGTATCTCAAACCGTTCGGCTTCTTAAAGTTTTAATATTTTCAAAATTTTGGAAAGCTCATTAATAAGTATTGAATCAATTATACAACAGTGATTTTTGAATTCGTTCTATTTATAGTCATATCATATAACACTGCCGCAGAGATCAATTTTTATTTTTCACCTCGGTACGGGTTAAAAAATTATTACAACTTGTTGGGTAAAAACTTTTTATAAACCCATATATACAAATATTGATCTTTGCAATTCTCGAGAGACCAATGTTGGCTGCCCGTCATCATTTAACAGAACATCATATTGGATGTATTTTGTTTCTCATATGTAGTACGAATGCATTTACCGGGTGTTCCACTATGTTGTACGCCGAAACTATTGAAGATAGAGTTTTATGATAAAAAAATTACTATATAATACATACACTGTCAAAAATTTCCGAGTCAAATTTACAAGAAATGTGTTGGAAGTTTTATTCATAAACAGTGTCCGAAATTTCTATTACGTATTGTAAATTAATAATAATAAATATTTTTTTTCTCAGTGTATATATCGACCCTAAAGAAATTCAGGAAAATATTTTCAACCCCTTAAAACCCCCCTTGAGGGGTAGTTTGAGGGGTACATGCCCGTTTCTCAGCGAAATCAAATAGAACGGTATATCCAAAAGTACATAATTTTAAAGATCATAAAAAAGTAAGAAACTTTTGTGAAAAATTTTTTTTCATACATTCAATTGTTTAGAAATAATGGCGACTTGTTCTCAAATTTTAAGGTTTTATTTAAAGTGCTCTAGTTTCGTTGAATATTAATGAAATTGTATTGAAATTTTTTTTTTACAAAAGTTTCAATAAGTTTTCAACTTATTGTAACACAGTTGGCGACTCTGGTTGTACAAGATAATTTTCATATCACATCACTGTTTTAATACCGTTGGTGTTTATTCATCACGCGTGCGCGAAATTTGTCAGACACCTCATGAATTTTCAAGAGAACTGTCAAATAAGTTGGATACTCCGTTTTAAAGTACTAGCAAGCTAGAAAATTTTGTTAGCTCGGCTGTAATCCGGTCATAAGAAAGGCAATTTTTAGTTAGCTAGTAACTTCCTGCATTTTCACCCGCGTTTATTTCAAAATAAAATCATTTTCATTTTTATAAAAAAAAAGTAAAATAACATATTATATAGATCTAAGAACCTAAAATATAATATAAATAATTGGGTGAATGTGAAGATGTAGTTTACATTTTGAAAAAAAAATCCACACTAAAATGCCCGCGGTTTCAATTAAAAAATAGATCATTTCTGACTAGAGCAACTGTTTTTTGTGTCTCTTTCAAGCAAATATCTTCAACTCAGAAGGGTTTTAATTGTCCAAACCTATAACTGTTAGATATTGTTGGTGAAACCGGGTATTAAACAGAAAAAGGGAACTTAATTAAAATATTGAACTATACAAACTATGAATTACAAGAATTTGGCTCAATGACAAGAATATAATATCTTAAATAAAAATACAAAAATATATTAAGCAAATAAAATATGTTATCAGCTGTCACAATAATTGTACAAAAACATGTCATAAACAGATAAAAAATAATAAAAGTTCAATAATAGGATCATTAGATAACTATCTAATGACTTGTCTCTTACATTCAATCGTATTCAAGTTAGAATCGAATTAGATTCTGTATACATATACAGTGTATTCCAAGTTGATTAAGCCATAGGAAATTTAAGATGGGGACAATTAGAAATGTTGTAGTAGCCTTTGGTCAAATTTAACGATGTGTGATTGGTGCATTTTGAAATGCCGCCTCGAAACTAACTGATAAATTTTAAATTAATCAACAGTATTTTGTTTTCAACATTAATAAAGAATAAAATACATTAATGAAATTAAAGTAAGCATCCTAGATAAAATTATAATAATATTTTTTGGCAGATATAAAATTGAAAACAAAATACTAAACAATTTTACAAAATTTTGTGGCGGCATTTCAAAATGCACCAATCACACATCGTTAAATTCGATCAAAGGTTACTACAACACTTCTAATTGTCCCCATGTTAAATTTCCTATGGCTTAATCAACTTGCAATACACTGTATAGCAATAATAGCTGACTCGGCAAACATTGTTCTGCCCGAAAATAATTTGTTTAAAAATCAGACCATAAATACACATTTTCGTAAATATCTCGACTCTAGCGCTATCGGGTCCATTATTTCTTTATATACATATCTTTCTACGTAACTAACATATATTCTGAATATGAACCAAATCGAACCATACATACAAATTAATCGAAATATTTCGACCTCAGCGCCACCTACCGGGTCCAAAAAATCTATAAACTTATCAGAGGACCAAACGAACATATGGTGTGAATATGGTTTCGATACGTCCAATGGTTTAGGCGTGTTGATGATACATATGATATATATTACCAAAATTTGTATATACATATTAAGATTAAATTTTGAATAACCAGATGAACAAGCTGATTTTTTGAAAGGCATCTATATAAAGGATCACATTCAAACGTTATACTAAATATTAGCAAAACACCAAAAATACAATACAATTTTATTTGTGTCGATTTCGTCGACTTTGGCAATGTAAATCATGGATATTGATATGAAAGCTATTGAATACCATAAAGGTATTGAATGAAGCATGTATAAAAATAATTAAAAGTGGAAAACAATTTTATTTACACAAAGCAATACCCAGAAAAGTTTTGACGCAATAACATAATATGTAAAAAAAATGTCATTAAAATAAAAGCAATTTGTGTTAAAATTAAATATAGCCTAATAATGTAGAAAAACTTAAGTAATTTTACAGTTAATGGTAGAGCTGTAAAGTTACTGTAAACTTTTTATATAAAAAATAATTAAATAGAAATTATTTGAAAACTGTTTTAGTATCAAAAGGAATCTACCTAAAACACAACACGTTTGAAAAATATTAGCTACTTTCATATGTATATTAACATACGGTGTACATACTCGTACAGAAATTACGAATGTAACAAAAAGCCAAGGAGACATAAGCCTCGAAAGTTCGTGTAAGAAATACAGAACTGATGAGGTCCCAAACAAATTTTACAGACGATATTTCTAAATCATAACAGTAAGTATTATTCTTCTTCATCCATTTATGTCTGCTGGCTTGGCCTTTTCAGACAGCTCCTTCGTGGTTGGTTTTTATTTTGGAGAATGTGTAGTGCGTGTATTGTATGTGTATATGACACAAGATGGAATGGGAAGTTGCTGATAGACCAATACAGTTAGTATAATATTGTACTAGATATAATATATGAAATTGCAATCACATTTTGATGTTTTCTTATTTTTTTTAAACATATATTGCACTTAAGTACTTGTATTTAAATACTGAAAAAGTACTTTAAACTTGTACTTAAATACAGTTATTAAATGTAATTGTACTTGTACTTAAGTAAATTTTTTTTGTACTTATGTACAGCTCTAGTCAAGATTTATTTCTATCTATACATAGTATAAAACAAAGTCTCCTGCTGCGTCTGTCTGTCTGTGTACGATTTTCTCAGTAACTACTGACCGGATTTCATTCCGGTTTTCGCTAATAGATATAGTGTTTCACGAGGAAGGTTTCGGTGTATAATGTTTTCATGAAGTCGTAAAAAAATAATCATCGGAGAGATATATTCGCGTGCGCTGTCTAATTATTAAACATTAAATTTGTATCTGGGTCCAATGCGCCTTCAGTAATCGTGCACCTAAAGCAACCTGTCCAAATAACTTCACGGTAGTTACACCACTGTATAAATGGTTTATTACTAACTGATAAAAAAAATAACCAGTACGCCTCTGCAAACATTTACACACGTTGTGAACATCCATGATACTTATGTAAAAAAACACACACATTTATTTTTCCTTGACACTCAAACCATCTCATTTCTGACAGCTTATGTTACTCCTGAAATACCTTTTTACCATCAAAAGAACGATATACATACATTATAGATCCGTGTATATATTTTAACATACTTTTGTGTTGTATTTTGAAAAAAATATCGGTATGGAGTGCCATACATGACTTCCATGTTCTTAAATATATTTTTAAATAATTTTTAATATATGAAAAATTTCAATGGATTTGTCAGAAATAAAACTCACTTTTGTATTATAAATATTAATTTTCTAATGTCCTAATGTGGAAAACATAAAACAGATGCGTAGAATAACTATACTCTATTTCATTTAAGAATGCAGTGGTTGCCGTGGTTTTTGACGGTTAAATGCCCGAATCGTAACGTCAAAACCCCAGCAACCACTGCTAGTAGCATTCTTAAATGAAATAGAGTATAATTTGACAGTTTGAATTTAGTTGCATTTGTTTCCAAGGCAACATGAAGTAGTGACGTATTAATTAGTATTTAAAATTCAAATTTTGAGGGTGGTTTTCAACCTTTCAATAGCTGTTTATACACGTACAAATAATAAGTGTCTCTTAGGTTCAATTGAACTATAAATGTACCAACTCTTATTAAAATTAGTGAGATAAAACGTTCACTTTTTAGACGATAAAAATTACAAAATTTCGAATATTTCCAAAACCCCTAATCCGATTAGCACCAAAATCAACAGGTCTAAAGTACTCACTAAGATAAACATTTTACTCAAAAATAATTCAAATCGGTGTATTTTTACAGTAGTTATCGTGAACGAAAGAAAATTCTACATCCAGACACACGGATACACGCACAGCCGCCATGCGGAAATCAACTTTTCTTTAAGTTTTGAAGGTAGTACAATCAGAATCTGCTCTTATCTCGGACAGGATTTTTCGACGGTATTACAATACTTTCATTTATTTCAGAACATGGAAGTAAAAAGAGAATTTCAAAAGCTTGTATACAGAATTTAAATATGAATTATCTATGTTCACTTTTTTTTAATTTACGCCCTCTTTTAAAAAATTATTCAGGAATCACCGTCGCAATGATCTATCTACATTACTGAAATAAAATGACCTTAGTAACACAACGGGTTTCAGGTGGAATACAGTTATCCACGTACTACAATATTTATTTAGTATTTGTGTGAAAGAGAAAGAAAACGAAGTGAGGAGGACAGAAGTAAGGCGCGTATAAATAATACATATGCAGGGGATGTTTTTCCCTGTACGGAGAAACATTTCTGAACGAATATTTAAATAAAATAGTGAACTGAAAGTATATTATGGCTAGTTAATGGTCAAATTAAATTGTACTACTTTTGCTACAATAAATAATTATCTAATATATAAAAATGAATGTTCGTTTGTATGAGGCTAGTAGATTCGGGAATTCTTAATTTCAATGTGGTTTTCACCAATATTTAGAAAAATTTTCTGAGCAGTATCGTGGCTATTAATATTTTATAAAAACCTAACATCAAAAGACTAAAAAAAATCTTCACAAGTGGTGCTTTGTTTCCATAATGTAACAGAATACAACTGCACAGGTCACTGTTCAAAAATACTGATTTTACTGACACAGAAATCTAAAAATACTGACTTTTACTGACTATCTGAAAATCTGAACCGAATTAAAAAATGTAGGTGTTATGTATTAAAAAAATACTTTTATAATTATTGGCCTCCACCATCCCCCTAGCCAACAATTTCCCTCTTTTTATTATGTTCATAACAAAAATAACAAACATTACAGTTAATTTTTGTTAATTTTTCTCACCGAACTTGGCATAGCCAGATGCTAGGGTGAAATATCTTCTAAAATTGGTAATAAACAATACAAATAAGTAAACAAAATATAACATTATTTATAATTTGAAAATATTTTTCACGGCAATTGTGTCGTTTTGAATTTAAATAGTGAGTTTTTTCACGATAAATAGGGCTCCAATGTGAAAACTGAGTACTCAACCCAAAAAACTGACAAAACTGACCATTTTACCAAAAAACTGACTTTAACTGACCGGGTTATAAAAAACTGACTTTTACTGGCCAGTTTTGACCCCTGCAACTGTCATTTAGGTATTAAAAACATAGTAGCCATGGAAATGGAAAAAGTATCTATGAGTCTACTTATTTATCTTCGGTCTATACGAGTATGAACTATTTAAAATTTCGGACGATACATCGTATTTAATTCAAGTCGCGTATAGACGATTGTAAGAATGTATCTTAAAAGGATTACAGAGTGAGTACCTTCAGTGAATATTTTATTTTGTATTTCATTCCCTTGTGGATGTCGTTAATGAAAACGTATGTATACCTACATACATATATATATGTATGTACGTAGGTTGTTTACCTACATATGTAGATTATTATTTATATTCCTGCATTACGTGGGTGCCGATCAAAATCCCGATAATCAAAATTTCCAACAGTTTAAAATCTAGATAAACGTTAGAAATAGGTATATATTATTTTAATTTAAAAAATTAGTTTTATTCATACAAAATAGATCTACAGCGTAATATCTACATATACAGGATGAGGCATTGATCTTGAGACTGCTTAATATCTGGAAAACTACGGATTTTTACGGAAAATATTTAGTACAAAAGTTTCAGGATTTGGAGAGGCAAAACTAATGGAGGTAACGATTTTGACCTTGAGTGGAGGTTTCAAGGTCATTTTGGGGTCAACTATTTTAAAAAAAAACTTATATTCTAACAAAAAAATTTTTTTTACATATAAAATTTTTTTTGCGTTAAAAAATTCTGTAATTATTCTCCGGAAAATATTTAGTACAAAAGTTTCAGGATTTGGAGAGGTGAAACTAATGGAGGTAACAATTTTGACCTTGAGTGGAGGTTTTAAGGTCATTCTGGGGTCAACTATTTTTTTAAAAACTTCAATTTTAACAAAAAAATTTTTTACATATAAAATTTTTTTTGCGTTCAAAAATTTTGTAATTATTTTCCTAGAAGTTAAAAAAAAAGAAATTTTAAACGCAAAAAAAAATTTTTATGTAAAAAAATTGCAGTAAAATTGAAGTTTAAAAAAAAAACTTTTCAGGTAATAGTTGTTTCATTTTTTCTGCAAAATCCAAATCTGCAAAACAATAAATAGGTTTCAATTTGAAAAAAGTTATTTGACCCCAAAATTACCTTGAGACCTCCACTCATGGTCAAAATTGTTACCTCGATTAGTTTTGCCCCTCCAAATCCTGAAACTTTTGTACTAAATATTTTCCGTAAAAATCCGTAGTTTTCCAGATATTAAGCAGTTTCAAGATAAATGCCTTTTGGTTGTCGGGATTGTTAAAAATATTACACAATAATTATATTAATTTGTAACTTCTTAAGACTGCACTCCTTCCTCCAACACTTTATTTTAATGATTTTTTATATTTGACTATTTACAATTAAGATTCGATTCAGTAGTTCATGAGATATATATGTGAGAAGGATTGAAGAGACAGACACAGAAAGATGAAATTTTTTTTTTTTTTTTGAAAAATTACAAATTATATTTTCTAATAAGAATTCATGATAAAAATGAAAAGGATTAAATTTCGGAATTAACGCAGACGAAGTTAAGGAAACATCCTAGAAAGGGAGCAATGTGCATATTTATGTAAATCTAATTAAACATTTTATGTGCATTTCTATAATACCGGTCAATAAAGTATTTTTTATTTTTACAAGGTACAAACATAATCAATAGATGTGAAATTGTAGAGATGTCAATAAATGAAAAAGTTGAAAACTTTTAAAGATAATAAAAAGTTTCTTTTTTATTGACAGCTCGTAAATTGGTATTTGATAAAATCTGTAAAACAATTTGTAATAGCGATTGAAAACTTTAATTTGATTTCAAATATATTTAACATAAGATCATCTTTATTGGAAAACTCAGTGCAATATTATGTTCACATCAATTGAGCGTGTAATAAATTGAAATACATACTTATACAGGATGATTACAAAGCGAATTCTTCTATACCTCATCCTTTAAATATAGAGATAGAAACAATTTTTCAATTATATAGAAATATACAGTGTGGCTCCAAAGAAAGGTGTATAATAAATGATATTTATTTAAATTCAAAGACCCATTTATTGCTTTTACCTTAATTATGTAACTTCGGTTTAAGGGGGGTTATATAGTGGTACAATATTTTAGGAGTTAATGAGTTCAAAAAGTTGATGTTTTTAGACATTTTGTCAAATCATTTTGGGCTTAATTTTGGAGATTTATTTTTAAATATGCACAAATTTTATTATTGTATGTATATAGAATGTCCTTTAAAAAATTCAAAGTTCTAAAATTCAATATTTTAAACGGAACAGTGTACTTTTATTTTGCGGGGAGTACTCTTGTTCACAAGCTAGAAAGGGGCAAGCCCCCCCCCCCACCTCAACCCTTTTTCTATCTCCTCTGGCTACGTACATATGTATGCATTGTGTGTTCTGGCAAATGTATTTAATGTAAATTTATGTAAAATTAAATTGTAAATATACAGAGTACCTATTACAATTGCTGAAAATGGAGAATCTGTGGTTTTACATAATTTGTCACATACACTAAAGTTAAGAAACAATTTAATATATGTACATTGGTAATTAGTATACAAATGTCATTAGAAAATAATAGGTAAAAGCTTACTTTGAATTTTTCCGTTTGAAACCATAATAGTTACCGGACTACAAATTTTATTTACAATGTAGTATCAATAGTTCAGGCTGTCGCAGGATTAGTTATAAATATGGTTAGGGTATAAGTTTGCTCCGATTTTAGTTGTCCATGTCAGGGGCAAACCATGGTTCAAATGCAAAATTCTTCAGATTTACTGACTTTTGCTAAATAGCGGTCTAAATAAGGATTATAAATACAAAAAAATGTTCGCTATAAAATTCCATACAACCTACATTTTGAAAAAATTATAAAAGTTCATTTGTGTATCGACTACGCTGAAAAAAATTGCTGAAAATATGATTTTTTAAGCTGTAACAACTAATAAAGTTTGAGAATACATACAAACAATTGTACAAAAACGTTTATTGTTAATCAAAGACAAGCATGATTCCATTATTAATAATTTAATAAAACAATAACAATTGAAGATATCAGGTCCAAATTTTCAGTTAATGTTCTGTACTACAAAATGTTTATTTTCCAGGGGTATCAGCTTAAAAAAACGTGTTTTCGGCCATTTTTTTCAGCGTAGCGGATAAACAAATGAATTTTTTAAGAGAATTTTATAGCGAACAACTTTTATTTGTATAGTACTTATTTAGACCCCTTTTTAGCAAAAAAAAAGTTACAATTAAACCATGGTTTACCTCTGATGCAGAAAACCAAATCGGAGCAAACTTAGGATATTATTCTAAACCACATTTGGGTCAATCCATATGAACTGGTCCAGCACTGGTTGCTCGATCATTCTAAAAAAAATTGATTTTTTGTGTGTAATTACCCTAACATGTTGGTAGTTTGAAACGACCATTATTTTAATTTTATTGTTTTTTGTTTTCGCGTGACGGCCATATTTGTTATACAGGTCGCAGCATTTTTTGTACTTTAAAGGGTTCGCGAAAACTAAAATATCTCAGCTTCTATCAAACCTTTCAACACGGGACTAAAAGGCAATTGTTCAGAATAAAACGGGCTACAAGATTACTTTTAGATATTTTCACCTAAATGTTATTCTAAAGGGTGAAATTTCAGCCTTAATTATAAGTTCTATTTTTGAAAAAATCCCATTTTCAAGGGGATGTTTTTGCAAGAAGGGGAAAAGTTAACAAGTCAAATTATTTTTTACAAATAGGTGGGTACTAGTTGTATTCACAAACCAAAGTTCAACTCTGAGACTTGCCCCCCTTTATTTTAAAAATTTCTCAAAATTTGAAAATTCGAGAAAATGGCACTTTTCAAAGCTAAATAACTCTGGTGGGGGACCAGATAAAATTCTGAAATTTTAGCCCATAATAGTACTACATAATGGTATTATGTACCAAAAATTTTGAGATTGAGATTTGACTACAAGCAGTGGTATTGCAAACACAAAAATGCATGTTTCAATGAGCGTATACATGTTGTGATTTTGTTTCAATAATAATTAAAACATGTTATATCTTTGTTATGAGTTACTTTAAGTTATTATATGTGTTATACATTTTTAAAGCTAACCTAATTTTCTATCTAAAAATAAAATATATATAGGGTGTCACCCTTGAAAAACAAAAGTTGACATCATTTCCGGTTCAACCGGAAGTGACAGAAAATAAAAAATGAGATTTTAAAAACATTCAGAAAAAATACAATTTTTTTCTTTATTCAAGCATTCTTCTATTTCCAAGAAGAAAAAAGATAGTAATAGATATTATATTAATGTTGACACTCTGTATTAACATTTGAACTCCTATTGAATATTGTGGTTGCAATACCACTGCTTGTAGTCAAATCTCAATCTCAAAATTTTTGGTACATAATACCATTATGTAGTACTATTATGGGCTAAAATTTCAGAATTTTATCTGGTCCCCCACCAGAGTTATTTAGCTTTGAAAAGTGCCGTTTTCTCGAATTTTCAAATTTTGAGAATTTTTTTAAATAAAGGGGGGCAAGTCTCAGGGTTGAACTTTGGTGTGTGAATACAACTAGTCCCCACCTATTTGTAAAAAATAATATGTCTTGTTAACTTTTCCCCTTCTTGCAAAAACATCCCCTTGAAAATGGGATTTTTTCAAAAATAGAACTTATAATTAAGGCTGATATTTCACCCTTTAGAATAACATTTAGGTGAAAATGTCTAGAAGTAATCTTGTAGCCCGTTTTATTCTCAACAATTTGCTTTTAGTCCCGTGTTGAAAGGTTTGATAGAAGCTGAGATATTTTAGTTTCCGCGAACCCTTTAAAGTACAAAAAATGCTGCGACCTGTATAACAAATATGACCGTCACGCGAAAACAAAAAACAATAAAATTAAAATAATGGTCGTTTCAAACTACCAACATGTTAAAATAATTACACACAAAAAATCATTTTTTTTTAGAATGGCCAAGCAACCATTTAATTTCATTTTGGACCATTTCATATGGATTGACCCATTTGTAACAAATCCTGTGAGTAGTAAAACTGTACTTTAAAAAACCTGTTTTAGCCTGCACAGCCTAGAATACAATATTAATTTTAAACAAATGTATCGATTCATTGAAAATTAAATTTCATTAAAATAACATGTTGCTAGTATGTAAGTACTTAAGAGTTGCGTTAATATTAATTTAATTTAATTCAAAGTTGACATTTCTTTGTCACAAAGTTCTAAACTTTACAAAGTTTGTATTAAATTGATCTAAATAGTTATCGAAGTATACACATTTAATAGTAAATAGTAAGAGAAAGAGCTTGTTATATAGTTGCATTATGCGGGGACATAAAGGGATTAGATTTGGCTTTGGGGTAATCAAACCATTACACAAACAATACAGAACTTTAAAGTTAATATATGTACATACATACATTGTGTTATGTATCCTTTACTTGTTCGAGCCATGAACAAGATATTTAGATGTTTCAAGTTGAACCAGATTCAAAATTAGTAGTATGAAATTAGGAATTGTATCATTTATGTAATAGAAGTTTTTTTTGGGATTACATCTGTCATATCTATCATAAATTAAACGTATTAGTCACAAAATTTAGCTCGAAAAAAGGCTGATGTATGTATATTTTTTCGAGGAATTGGTAGATTTCGAAGTAAAGATCACGATGATCAATTTTATTTAACTTTGTAAGGGCTTACAAAGCTGCCTAAAATCAGTTATTTGGAAATAACACTAGAACTGTCAGTTTTAGGATAAAATAAGTTATTATACATCTTAAAGTGTAAAATATCAAACAAATACTAAGCATTTATTAATGTTATTTACCTAGCACCCCATAAGTTGTGAACTATTCGGTTTTTTTTTCAATAAAAAAAAGATTTGATTTCGAATAATTACTTTGTAATAAAAAAGTAAAAAATTAAATATAGTTTGGCAACCGCAGTATATTATTTTAAATAAGCCTATATATATTTAAAATCAGTTAAATATAACTGACTATCTCTTTTCCACACTACATATAGACAATATCTTTAAAATATACTATGGCCTCGCCAACTGTAGTTGTTGCTCTTGCGCACGTTGTTTGTCTGTAAGTCGCATTTTATTACTTTAACGCGCCTGTCATGGAAATGTTGATTCTGAAACTACACGTGAATGTGTGTGTTTTATAATTTTAACGCCCGGTATTATCAACCAATTTAAATGCTCCTTTAGTACTAAATGCTCCTTTAAAGTAAATTTGGTGTATTACCAACGTGATTTAAATGTCATATGATATTTAAAATCATATTTAGTTAAATGCTAGTTTCACTAGCATTTAACTTTTAAATGCGGTTTTAAAAACACATAACAATTCGTAAATTGCTTTGTATTTTACAATTTTCTGTCAGTTTTCTACTCAATAATTATGCATAATAGTAGTGATGATTATTTAAATTCATCTGAAGATGAATATTAGTTAATACAAGTAAGAAACAAAAAAAATATCAAAGATAGAAAAAATTATTTTGAAAAATTGAATGATCAAGAATTTTTTCATCGATTTTAGAAAAAATAAAAGATGAAATTACTTTTTCCTCATTAAGGTAAACTACAAATTAATATTATATTTATGCTACATTTTTGTATTTATAACCACATATTTATTTTATAGAAATGCCTGTCTATCACCAATGCAACAATTACTGCTAGCTTTAATTCTAAAGTCACTATTCATTCCAGTACTGCATAAATATGTTCATTTTTATAACCTACAATTAAACGATACAAATTGTATTATATATTATATCCATATTATTATATTTTATAATTTACTCTAATTATAATTATTTTTAAATAAATCAAACTTTTCTATACTTCAATTCTGCCCGGTATTATAAAACAGTAATCAATACAATAATCATGTACATAGGTAACATATCATAACGTAGAACATAAACGCCAAGCTGATCCAAACTGAATTCAAACAATCCAAACAATTGTTTCATTTGAAACGTATGCGTCAGCTAATTTCTTATTGTCGTGAACATAGACACTCTTAGAAAAAAAACTAAAAACATAGTGCAGTAAATTTTAAACTCCCTTTAACTAAATGTATGCTTGTTTCTGTTGATAAAAGATATAAAATTTAAATGTGCATTTAAGCTAAAGGATAGTTAGTTAAAGGAACATTTAGTTAAACTTGATAATACCGGCCGTTAAAGTATTTAAAACGTCTCTGTATAGAATTTCAATAAATAGAGCATTTACGGCGAGTTATCTCATTTACCGTGTATTAAAAACTCCTATTTTTAATATCCAATTACTCAAAAACCATACGTCCAATATTTTTTTTTTAATAGTAAAATATATGAGCTATGCATAAATAACATATTAAAATTTTAGACTTTTATAAATACATTGCTCTAATGATCAAATAACCTTAAATCAATATCAAAAGATGTGAATAAATATAGGTATACCCCTTTGAGATATACATACCTATGTTGAAAATGGCATACGAGTTCATATGTATACAATCTTATATATAGCATGCTTAAGATCACTTTTGAAGTCTGTTGAAATCTTTATGTACATATGTACTCGTGAACACATTGGTAATTCTTGTTCCGAATTTAACAACTTCTCAGGTGCTATTCTGATTATTCCCAAACTAGACTCAAAATGTCTCGGTGAAGTTCATTCTCAAGCAATATTTGTTTATGAACTTCAAAGTAGTATCTGTATAAAATCGAAAAAAATATCACGAATTCTTTAAATAATAGATCTATAAGTTTTTAAATGGAAATTCAAAATTTTCACTTGATTTTTTCGTTTCAGATCAAGACAAATACCTTTTTTTATTCCATGTATGTGTCTGTCCCCTGAAACCATACCACACGCATAACTCATGAATCACTAAACCAATATTAATAAAACTTGGTTCGTTCGTTTTGTCTAGCTAGAGGACTGTCCCATTTAAAAATCATCAAAATCGTGTGTAAGGGGGAGGGGTGATATCCCAAAATAGTTATTTTTTCAAAATATCTAAAGAACGACACATGTTACGTGAAATTTTTATATAATCTTTTTTATAGAGCATTCAATTTTCTACATATAAAGTAGGTCACCACAACTTTTGTAGTAAAATATTCTCTTACGAAGATTTGTTTTTATTTTGACATATGTTAACAGTTTAAAAAAATTACCCATCTGTATACAATAAATTGCAGTGGATAATAAACCTTGTAGATTAACATTTCAAATTTGATATTCTGGATTATAACTCATCTTCTGTAATTTTTAATTAATCAACGTCGCCAATGGGTAACCAACTAATTAAAATTTGTTTGTGAGGTATTATTAGATTGCATTATATTTTAATCTTGCTGATTAACAAAGTTTAGTATTGTGTAATTGATTTGGTTATGTAATTGATTAAAATGAGAATGTAGTGTAACCCATTTTATTTATATTGACCAGTAATAATTCAAACTAAATCAAAAACTCTCTTTTTATATGACAAGCATGTTATAGCGTAATCATCGTCTTTCTCTGCTACCATCACATGCTTTATAATTAATTAATTTATTATAATAGCTTTTTAATTTCGCATTTGCACGCTAGATGTCTTCGCCAGAAAAGTACAACCTATCGCGCGTACAAATCTCACACATCCATTTTTATCTAATAAATTTTTTGATACAAAGTAGCCTATGTCCTTCCTCGGGATGCAAGCTATCTGCCTGTCAAATTTCAGTGGTTTAGCCGTGAAAAGGTAACAAACAGACAGGCAGAGATACTTTCGTATTTATAATATTATAGTATAGATTATACTAATGATAAAAAGAAAGAAGAAGAATGGGGATCATTTAGAACAAGGTACCTAGCCAGGAAAAAGAACATATCTATTTCAAATTGGGTATGGTTGCTGTCATGATTATTGACAGAATTGAAACCCATTCTTTAGAACTTACAAATTAATATCACAACTTATAATAGAACCACACTACTTTGAAAAGTGTTCTACTAGCTTTATCTGGCGCGCGGCGCGGCATGCCATGTAATTTATAGTTTATACAGTGTGGCGGAATACAAAAGTACCGATAACTCCGAAGTTTGAAGACACGTTATTTTGAAATTTTATATCATTGTATTCAGAATACTACACTCTATTGATTTACGAAAAAACATTTTTTTTTTAAGTTGAGGGGTGCCCATTATACCCTCCAAATAAAAATTATAGGGGGTACCACATTTATACTATTTTATAGCTCTTGTAATACCAAACAAATTTTGTATTATACACAAGATACTATTCCAAGCGGTTTATTAGCTATTTAAAAATTTAAAATTTAACTCTCATTTTCAATAGTCGATTTCACCACCTAAACTTAAAAACGGGCACGTATAAAAAAATACGTGTCCTTAATTTTTACTCAAAGAACATTTTTACCAAGTTTCATTAAAATCCGAGAGTGGCACCTGGGGTTGTTCCCTTGTTAAATAAATTGTATTAAAAATAATGTAAATTAAAAATTATATTAATTTGCTGTTTATAGGAACCTATAGTTAATTAAATAAAAATACTTTCAACTAAATTATACATTTTGAGGGTCCCTGAATCACGTACGCCATTATCACAATGACGTAGATATGTGTGTTTGTCTGCATGTGAAGACTCATGAAATTTTAAACGTTTGGTTTTTGTATACGGTATAAATGTGCAGTGTGCATTTCCTATTTTTTTAGTTATTTTCCAAAGCGGTTCGCAATAGAAAATAATGTTATGAATAAAAATTGTAGACAATAATTATTATTATTTAAATTTTTTTGTGAATTTTAAATATCAAAATTGTACACGGATAGAAAAGTGACTTGGGTCAAGAATATATAACGAAAACAATATTTTCTTAATACAATATATTCTTATTACAACTATAATAATATTATTGTTTTCGTCTGACAATATTGCTTTAAAGAGAAACAATAATTTTTTGGATTAAGAATATATTTTTATATTAAGAAAATATTGTTTTCGTTATATATAAAACAAGAATTTTTTTGGCCTAAGTCAACGTTTCTATCTGTGTACACATAAATTAATCGATTTGTTCAAAATGAATAATATTTGTAATCAATTTAATGATAAAAATTAAAAAAAAAAACATTCTAAAAATATCTTGGAGATAATGACGAAAAATTATTTAATGTGTTGCTACTGAAAATAAAGTGCTCTCTTAAGCAAATAAAAAAATCGTAATCTCGAATTTTAAAAGGAATTTAATAATTTTTCCACATCAATTATTTGATGACTTAACATAATTTTTGTGTTATAACTTAATGCCTTTTAACACATCTTTAATATTGCATTCAATTCAATGCGCATATTCATATTAGTTTAATTTTTTAACCGTCGAAAAATATCCCCAGCGCCTGCACCAGAATTAAGGTTTAAATTATTAATATTATTTTTTGAAGAAAAACTTTATTTCCGAACAAAACTGAAATACCTGAAATTATTGTTTTAAAAATTTTAATCAATTGTTTGTATTTTATTAAAGCAAAGCACACTATTTTTCGATATTTATTTTATATTTGTTATATCTTATTTTATAACAATTTTACCACTATACATGTACAAAACTTTTATAAAGAGAACATTCTTAGCTATAAAATCCAATAATAATGTACAGGATATTTCATTTAAAAAACGTTATTTTTCAATATATCTCTAAAATTCGACATTCAATTGTTTTTTTGAGACCGCCATTATTCATCCCGGAAAAATACTGATACTTTGCCCATTTAATCGACCTTCTAGCTTCAAACAGTTAGCAATAATCACTCGGTTCCCATGAACATCCTGTATAGCAGTGGTCCCCAACCTTTTTGTACCTAAGAGCACATTCTAAAATACCGGTCAGGCGGCGGGCACCATTTATTTTTTCAAGATAAATTTATAGTTGAAAATATTTAAGTATTACATAAAAATTTTTTTTCCAAAAATATAGTTTTAACATATAAAAATTATTGTTTATATGTAAAATAAATAATTACTGAACAGTACATACAAAAATTTATATAGTAAAAAAGTTTCATAATTTTTCAATTTCACCAAAAGTTTTCACTGCAAAACCTTTCAAATTTTTGAAAAGTTTTTTTCATACGTTGGTTAGGTTGGTGTCACTTACTTTAATAATTCACAACAATATACAAATTTGAAAAAGTAACAATATATTTTTTAAACAATTTTTGGAAATGAAGATTATTTTACTGTGATTGAGAATACACAAGTATACAAATACAATACATATTTTCACAGAAGAAATATTGCTAAAATGATATATATTTAAAAAAATAGTTACTAAATACTAAAAATTAATTAATTTAAAATAATAAAAATTTTAAATAACATTTTATAGAAAACAATTTTTTGTTTTGTTTTATCGTAGTCGTACACGTAAAACGGTTGGTGCCCGCGGGCATAGGGTTGGGGACCACTGCTGTATAGTATCATATTTTTGGGTACACTGGTACACATTAGATATACAATATAAATTCTTAATAAATCCCAGTGTATTGATTTTATTGGAAATGGAATATTTATATTTGCGAAATAATCAACCGTACACAAAAAGGTAGGCAGCGTTTTAAATTATATCGCTAGTTTATAAAGCACAACAAACATTGTGAATACGGAATGAGTAGCAGTAACGCATGGAAGTTCAAAGTGAAGTAATAATCTTCAAAGTTGTGCCCAACAGTGCATAAGATATACACCCGTTACACAGTTGAATTAACGTCATATTGAACTTGAAGGTTTCGGTTCTGGACACAGATGATCGTGTCACAGCTTGCGTGCTCTTTGTAAAATCATTGTGTGTAGAATGATTTTAATAAATGTTCAATTATGATTATATGTGCAAAAGTATACGTGAGTGGTTTTTGCTTATTAACTGACTTAAAAAAGATAAGATTCTCAATTCGATAATAAGGTATTGGCACCAGTTAAGGTCAATAAAGCCAATAAAAAACTTTTTCTACAACCGTTTTAAAAAAAAGTAGGCTTTTTCATTGAAATTTCAGTGTGTAAAGTAGTACTTTTACGCACGGCGTGCGCAAAAGTGTTTACTGTTTTGATAGTAACATACATTTTTACATTTTTTTTACGATTATTGAATTTTATAAATAGGTACTATTGTATAAATAAAAAAAATATTAATAAAATTAAATAAATTATGGTTTTTTTCTTGGCACAATTCATGGTATTATGTGTAATTTTCATATATCAATTTAGATTTTGCAGATAGTAAATTTAAAATTACAGAATTTGCAGCTTCTGACATCGGTAGTGTACACTTATGTTCTTTCTCAGTATCACCACTTATCCATCTTATATTATTGAATAACAAATTAAGAAACACATTTTATTAAAAATAGAACTGTCAACAATTTTGTCCGAAGCTTACTTGAGTTGAATTTTAATATTAATATAGCAAAGTACAAAGTATATAAACTAATTATTATATTATAATATTATTGTTTATATTATATAATAAATAGGGTTGTAGAAAAAATATTGTGTGCATCTCGGGTGTAAAATGCGTTTTTCGCACTCGTGTGATTGTTAGTCGAGGCGCTAGCCGAGACTAACAAACATTCCTACTCGTGCGAAAAACAGCTACTTTACACCCTAGATACAAAAATAACCATTATAAAAACCGACTTTTCAGTATTTTTCAGATTTTTAAGTCTGTTTTAAAGTTTTTATTTATTGGTATTTGACTAATTTCGCTTAGATTAATAAATTATATTAGTCAGGGCCGGATCAAAAAAATTTATGAAACATTTATGTTGAAATTACATAATTTTTTTTCAATACATTTTCAAATTTGAAGTATTAATTCGGCCTTTTTTGTGAACTTTGTTCAGGTGCATGGGATAAAAAAAATTGTGGAAGAAAAATGCTTTTTTAAGGTTCCGAAATAACCCTTTTAATCTCATTTTGTCGTTCATTCGCAAATTCGTAAACTATATAAGCTAGAAACTTGACATTTTTAAAGAACAAAACTAAGCACTTCTCCACCCTTTATATAATTGTTACAAATCTTATAATAACTCATTAAAAAATAAAAGTAATCTGGATAGTTTAAAGGATAATATTTTTTTATATATATTTTTTGATTTCATTTTTTTATATACAGCCAGTTACATCACACCCTTCACCGAACAGGGATAAAGAATAATATCAAGGACGGAAAACACTAAGCTACTGAATGTAATTTAAATTTTTTTCAAATATAAATACGTATCAACAAAATTAATTTTTTTTTCTCTTGCAGGTACGTACAATGTTAAGAATTCTTGAGGGACTAAGGTAGGCTACTTATGCAAACAATATTGTTATACGTTATACAGGTTTAATTTCTTTACGTTTATGTTTTTCAAGTTTCTTCAAAGTCAAAAGTTAGGTAATACCATTAAGAATATAATAAAAATGAGACAAAAATATTCTAGAATTTTTAGTGCATTGTGTAAAATTAAATGAAGGAAAAATTGTACATAAATAAAACTTTAAAAATAGGATAAAATAATTTCAATATATTTATATTTATTCTGACTTTTTGCGATTGGTGGGGGTCTTTACTACCTGTTTGAAACATAAAATTTCAAAAATTACTTAAGTCATTAGTGACAGATCTCCCGCCACTCCATACCGGAAAAATTAGTCATTAGTCAGAATCAATCTATAAGTATATATAAATATAAATAATAACAGCTTAATTGCGTAAACGTCAGAAAATTTCGTAAAGAAAAAGTAATAGCAAGCTTTCGAAACACAAATTCATCCTCAGGCTAAAAATATAATTTATATTGACATTATTTTATCCTTTTTAACGATTTATGTTACTCGCTATTTACGTCCACGTGGAATATAGGTTAGATAAAACAGATTTCTGTTATGATAGTTTTTTATTTCATATTTACATGCTAGATGTCTACGCCAAAAAATATAATCTAAAATACAATTGTAGCACACACTTTTTTTCGAATCAATTTTTCGGGATACAAAGTAGCCTATGTCCTTTCTCAAGATGCAAGCTGTCTTCTTACTAAACATCAAGATCCGTATGTATAGCCGTGAAAAGGTAACAAACAGACAGACAGACATACTTTCGTATTTTTAATATTAGTATGGATTATTGCAAGTTCCGTAAATTTATAATTTTATTTATTTATAATCTTGCTTGATTGAAATTCTTAAAACTTCAGCTACATCTTCCAACTGTGAAATTTTTACATTAGTACAAGATTACTGTTTTGCTAATTTGTGCTGATTTAGATGATCTTTGTTAATTATTAATTATTATTCCATGCGTTTTGTTGTTAAACAAGAAAGGAGTTTATTTAAGGTTTTGTTGTTTTATACAATTTTCTTAGTTTGGTTTTGCTGAATAGATTACAAAAGTACAAGTGTACTCATTTTAAGGTCATTAAGTAAAACTGTTAAAAAAATGACCATTTTTAAAGTTATTGAAATTTTTTTAAAGTGTAATACCTGCTTTATTTTCGAGAATTAATTAATTAATATTAATTTTAATTACTAATTAGAAAAGAACGTAAAGTTTCAAAAACATAATAACAAAAACGTTCAAACAATGAAATACATTTCATTGTTTGAAGTTAATTATTTTTAATTGTATACGAATATTTTACAAAACATGAAGTTCTTTAAAGACAGACGACTACAAGAAAGTACAAAAAAGTGTATTTTTAGTTTATTAATCCCAGCAAACATAATCATACTTTTAATCCTTAGATAAAAACAAATACTAATTACTTAACGCTGCGTATTCGTAGCGTAAAGAAAATTTTACGTAGAATATATTTACCGTTTAATAATGTTAAAAAATACATAAAATCTTAATTAAATTTAATCATTTTTCCAACAGATTGTTTTAAACTGATGTTGATTTTCTACTGCCAAAAAAAATATATTTTTTTACAGAAAATATTTAAAGTAGGTATAAGCATTTACGTATATACCGAGTAAATAAAAAATATCTTCTGTTGGGTGATTTAGTACTCCAGAATTCTAACCTCGGGTTGCATAAAGCAAAATTAACCACAATTAGTTATTCAGTTGTTTTCAAACGATGATTAATATATTAATTCTAAACTTAATCTGAATTTGTAAATGAACAATTCACTAAATATGATTATTTGTTACCTTATAAAATATATCATAACCGTGATTGTTTTTTAGAATTGACGTAATAATGGTTTTAAAACAACTGATTAACTAATTGTGATTAATTTTGCTTTATGCAACCCAAAGTAAGACCTGTAAATCATAAAAACAATTCCGATAATAGTATCATTTAAATTAAAAAACCCTATTATACATTTTTTTAGATTTTTTAAACCAGTCGTTTCTATAATATGATAGAGGAAGGGGAGAGTAATTGATTATTCGATAAAAATAAAAATAGATCTAACCCTAACCTTACATTACATATTCAGTAAAAAAAAAATTGTTTTTTAAATTTAAACTTGGTATTCTTCTTTCCAAATTCAGTTATCTAATTTTCTTTAAATGTTATTTTTTTTCCTGATGTGTGATGAATACCTACACGTACGGGGACACAATACGGAATGGAGGTTGCCTTTGTGCTTGTCAGGGCAGAATTCGACATACAGGCATGGTTGTCTAGGATTAGGTATTAGGTGTTATACATTAAGAATACGTATTGTAATTGTTATATATTTTGTTCGATTAAAATTTTATGTGAGCGTCTCTTTTATATTCGATTATGGCTGTTTCAGTCGTTATTTATGTTCGTGGACAGTTTTGTTTAAATCTATGTATTAACCTGTAAAGGAGTAAGTTTTTCCAAGAAAAAAGTGCACTGGGAAATGGGTTTTTACAAAAAATCTCATAAGAAACCTTGAAATTTTTTGTAAAAACCCATTTCCCAGTGCACTTTTTTCTTGGAAAAACTTACTCCTTTACAGGTTAATACATAGATTTAAACAATTTTTACTAGTATAAATATGTATATATTAATTTCAAATTTCAATATAATAAAATTGTGTCACGAGTGTGACTCACCATGCGTGGATAAAATAATTTAAATCGTGAATGTTCGTGATCGGATGTAAAAAAGTACTTACGCGCCACACTCTAACTTGCAATGTACATAAATAAAGTAATGGCTTTTGAAAGTCAAGTATTTGATGTTTTCTTTAAATTAAATTCTACTAATTAATTAAATATATATTTTTTAATTACCACCAAAACTTTTTCGCGTTTTCTTTTAGCACATTTATATATTTTTACTTTTAAAGAACCTAATATTCAATGAATAATTAATTATTATTTGTTAAATAATCCAAATGGAAGAAAGTTTATACAGAGACTTCTGTTGATTTCATATTCGCAATGTTTGTTTGAATAAGAAATTTCTTATTCAAAAGGCAGGAAAATTAAATACAAATTTAAATACATTATTTATGCGCAATTAATTTTCATAAGTCCATATAGTATTTTAGTAAGGTTTTCATCGTTTTAAAGATTTATATATTTGTATATAAAATTAAATAAATAATATTCAATAAAACGCCAAACTTATTTATCAACATTTCTCGTTTTTTAACTTCCTTATTGACTTTAATGTTTCATACAAAGCTAGCTATAGAACATGACTAGACGTGGATGACTGACGGAAATAGGAAATGCTCCGGGCGATCAGGGTAGGCAACATTTACGAAGCCCAACTCTATTAATCTCACTTCGTCGCCCGTTCATCCGGCCGTCCTTTCAAGCCAAAGTAAAAAAATGTCTCGTAAATTATATAAGCTAGAAACTTGAAATTTTACCACTGTTCACGAACATAAATAATAACGACTGAAAAGATACAAATTTATGATGCCATAATAGAATTTAAAAGAGACGCTTAAATAAAATTTTAATCGAACAAAATATATAACAATCACAAAACCTACTCCTAATTTGTAACACCCAATATCTAATCCTAGACAACCCTGCCGTACTGTATGTCGAATCCTGCCCTGACAGGCACAGAGGCAACCTCCATTTGTATTGTGTTCCCGTACGTGTAGCTGTTCCTCGCACATCAGGAAGAAGAAATAACATTTAAAGAAAATAAGATGACTGATTTTGTAAAGAAAAATTCCAAGAAATTTAAATTAAAAAAATGATTTTACTGAATATGTAATGTAAGGTTAGGTTAGGTATCAAACATTAGAATTTGGACCTATTTTTATTTTTATCAAATAATCAATAATTCTCTCCTTCCTCTATCATATTATAGAAACGACTGGTTCAAAAAATCAAAAGAAATGTATAATAGGCTTTAAAATTTTAATGATACCATCAATAAAAAATACTAATCAATATCATTTAAAAATTTTAAGAAATAGGGAGAGGCGACATAGCGTTACTTTTTAGGGTACCGAAGAAACCCTATTAATCTCACTTTGTCGTCCGTCCGTCCATCCTTTTCAATAAAAGCAAATTATCTTGTAAGTTATATAAGCTAGAAACTTAAAATTTGTACTGAACATGTAAAATGATGCCCTCTAGTACAAATTTGTTGAAAAAAGGAGCTAAAGCTAAGTAAAAAAATATAATAATATAAAAAATAATAATATAATAATTTTTAATACTAAGGCATGTGGCACGACAAAAAGTATAACCAAACCAGTGGAATTTGACCCTTTTTCTAAATCAAAAATGATGCCTGCAGGGGGCTTTAAAGCAAATAAAAAAAAATTGTGTATCAAGACGTATGGGAAATCATAATATAGATCTCAATTAATTGAATATGACCATATTTTTTTTCTAACTCAAAAATGGCGCCATCAGGGGGCAAAAATCAATATTTTATTTCATATATGTCTTGTGTATGGCTTGATCGAATTATTTTAATTGTGGGGCGTCAAAATGTAGATCTCAGTCCGTAGAATTTGACTCTTATTTTTATTTTATTTTTTTCAATAAAAGTACCTTCAAGAGGCTTTAAACAGTAGGTACATATATACCTTCGGAATCCTAACACCTGTGTATGTCTTAACAGATTTATTCTATAAATTTTTTGATGCGATAAAAATGTATTTGATTTAAATTTGCGCTTCACTTACATAAATACACCGCAATATAAACTACCGCTGGATACCATAAATACATACAATATACATAGCGGGTATAGTTTAATTCACAACAAACAAAGGTTGATTTTAGATTGTGCGCGAAACTGTCAACTTACTTCAATAGATCCCTGACAAAGGTAATGACGTTACTTGATTATAATAAGCATCCAACAGTGACGATGATCTGATATACATATATATTAATGATAATAACCTTGTCTCTTTAAACGTATGTACGATTCAATCAAATGTCAAATTATACTTTACAATTGAATATTGTAACACAATATGGCGGAATAATAAAGAAGGCTGATTGGATTCATTCATACAATATGTGTTAATGATTAATGGATATAATACATCAATATTCAAATGAATATACACTACCCTGCAAAAAGTTTAAGGTCAACTGAAAAAATGTCGATTTTTGGACTTTTTGTTAATATTTTTGACCGGTTTATTCAATTCGTCTCGGTAATTTTTCGCTGCGAATGGCCCAATTTATTCAAAATGACTATTTGAGCTCGTTTTTCTTTCGAAATTTGGTGTGCTTTCCCCATTTTCGTGTAAAAAAAAGATTTTTTGGGGTACACACAATATTGAGGTTAGTTCATTTGAAATGTGAAATCACTGGTATGGTGCCAGTAACAAAATATCACTGAAATTATGATTTTAAATAATGAAATAGGTTAAAAAGATTCAAAAAAATGTATTTATTTTTATATTAAAAGCGAGATTAATATGATTTTTGTTCAAATAAAAACACAAAATTGTGGATGACGTCACGGCTAAGTAAACATCATTTTTGTTTCATTAATATCTGCACTGCTTATACATTATTTTGTGGTTTTAAATTATCAATTTGCTCAGTTTTGTGTTACCAAAACTAAAACCGAGAAACGTTAGCGATGGAACAAGGATTTATTATTGATGACAATTAATGTTTACATAGGCGTGACGTCAAAATGCGCCATGACACCTGCAAGCGTTTTGGCGTCAAATTAAAAATTAGTTTAAAAAAAGTCAATTTTTGTGATTAAACCTTTATTTTTTGCAGAAATAAGTATTTTTTTGGAAATAGGAGACACGTAAAATCATCATAAAATAGTTTTTAAAAATTAGGGATCATGCCTATTGTCGGTGCAGAAAATTGAAACACAATGTAATAACATGACAATAGGTATTGTATATATAGAATATACCTACTCACTTTTAAGGAAAAATTAATTGTCACTATAGATATAATATAGAGATAATTTGAATTGACACTTCGAAATACATGAGAGCGCTGGGTAACTAACCGACCGTCCAGTTATCGGACGAGAAACATATTTTATTAACGGTAAATACAAGCACGTTGAATATAACGGTCAGAGACAGAAATATTCGCAAAAGTCCATAAAATGAAAATTTTTCAGGTGGTCTTAAACTTTTGCAGGGTAGTGTATATACTGACACCCCTATGGAATCTGTATATAGACTTAA
This sequence comes from Sialis fuliginosa, assembly GCA_961205875.1. Taxonomy (NCBI): domain Eukaryota; kingdom Metazoa; phylum Arthropoda; class Insecta; order Megaloptera; family Sialidae; genus Sialis; species Sialis fuliginosa. Next base: position 12,094,413 of record OY540809.1, on the reverse strand, counting down.
AAAATAGATAATAAACGTAATGTTATATACCATTAAATTTAATAGTTAACAAATTAAATCATAATAATTAATTGTAAGATAGAAAATAACAATGTAACCAATACATATTTTAACTAATATTGTTATTTTAAAAGTGTACAATAACAAATATAATTTTTTAAACCGATTTTTTCATATTTTTTTATATATTTTAAAGCTAAAAAGTAATATTCCCTACTATTAGTTAAAACATTTTTTTATAATATTATGTAAACAAAAATGTATACCTACCTAATTTCTTTTCGTTTTTGAAAAATAGCCTTACAAACAGACAGGTAGACATAATAGTCAGCATAGATTATAAAAAAGGTCAAAATAGAAAATTTCGAAAATTTTCGTCAGTTATTTTTTTATATTTATAGTAGATATAAGTAAAAAAAGTAAAAATGTTTTTCAAGTTATTGGTCATCATACGTAGCCCCTTAGTCATTTGTAAAAAATATTAATATACACATAAATAAAAAAGTTTTTATTTTGCCATAAAACCCAGTTTATTTATCTTGCAATCTTGTTAAAATATTTATTGAGAACAAATGTAATCTTTAAAATAATCTATAAAGAAATCCACGTTATTTTCTTTTTAACGATATGTCAGTAACGAATAAAAAAGTTAAAATGACTACTTCTTTTTTATCAACTTATTTATAAATAACTTTTTCACGTATAAAAATACCTGCTAATTATGCTTCAAGTCACGTTTAAAAGTCTACAGAAATCAGTGAAGCATTGAAATAAGACATTTTATTGAAAATTATTCACAAATACTTTTTAATTGCTTCTTTTCACGAGTCATAATTTGATCGTGTAAATGATTTGATAATCTTTCACCTGAATCAAAATTGTTTCCTTTAATTGAATGTTATTGAATGGTATGTTGAAATGTGCAAACATTCTTTTATGTCCAATCGAGTACAATCAATATTGACACTTGAATTGAACAAAGAACAAACCAATAAGATACTTCAATATATACTTTATACGTATAACATTTTTAATATAACACACGTTTGTTGTAAGTACATCATAGTACATAAAGTTATAACGTATATGTATGTACCCAAGCCAGTGCTTCTCAACATTCTTGTTTGCGTCACAGCACATTAATCAAATTGTAACACTTGTACGATACGCTGACTAATTGTTAAAAGCACCGATATGAATAATTTAGTTTAGTTTACACGCTCAATTAATTTGCACAAATTGAACTGTGTGATTATTTTCATAAACTTTGCATAGATTTTGTTCACACAAAATAACCATTTGCTTGAAGTTATTTTTGAGTCATCTCTGAAAAACTGTCAACTATATTAACTTAATTTATAAGTCTCGTTTTGTTTTAAAAGATTATTAATAACTAGTTGTTACCCATGACTTTTTTATTTAGGTTAGTGAACAAGATATATAAGACAAGGTAGTCTCAATAGCCCTTTGACCAATCAGCGTTTGCGTGGGAATTACGTCACTCAGGGAATATATTCAAATGTTATAAATGTATAATTATGAAGTTATAAATATGAAGTTATTAGCGTAAAAACAGTGTTTTGCCCCTTTCACCTTCTGCAAAACTATCTTTGCGCCTTTGGTTAACTACACTCACCAGTTTCTTAAAGTGTAGGTACTAAACTATCTCTATACCAATTTTCATTGATGAAGGAATTATTGTGTTTGAAAAACCTATTTTTACTGTACTACATTTATAACATTTAAATATATCCCCTTGGTGACGTAATTCTCGCGCAAACGCTGATTGGTCAAAGAGCTATTTAGACTACCTTGTCTTTATATACTTGGTTAGTGAAAAGGTTCGATTAGGTAAATAATACAGAAATACAGATTCCTGTGTGATACTCGATAAAACAGGTTTTTAGTTTCGCATTTGCTTCCTAGATGTTAAGGCCAAAAAAGTATATAACTTTCGCGCGTACAAATATCACACCCATTTTTTTATCCAATAAATTTCTAGGATATAAAGTAGTCTATGTCCTTCCTCAGGATGCAAGCTATCTTCCTGCCAAATTTAATCAAAATTGGTTAAACGTTTTAGCCGTGAAAAGGTAACAAACAGTCAGAGAGAAATATATACACTTTTATATTTATAATATTAGTTAAGTAAAATGTAAATCAGTTCCAAAAACAGAGACAAGACTGGGGGCTCAAAGAAATTCTGAAAACCGAGATTTTATTCTTTGTAGAAAATGTTTTATGCAATAAGCAGGCAAAATTGACCATTTTAAATTTTTGATTGTTACGACCGACGAGAAATATTTTTCACAAAGATACATACGGGGTAGGAAATAGTAGAAACATCTATATATATATAGGTACTTTTATTGCCTTTTCTTCAATATAACGAAACTCTTTGTTTTCTTTGATTGAAAGACTACACTTTGATATATTTTCTGATAGTGATGCAAACGGATTTCCAATCGAATTTTTCTGTTTAGGTTGCGCTCACACGTACATCTTTTAAACGCAATATTTATCGCTTTGTAATTCATACAATGAAATTTTTATGAATAATACATTTATTCAATTTTGAGCGATAATAACAATGAAATTTGTACATAATTTTAATGCATTAACAAGAGTAAGTACCTATTGATCGTTATTAGTATCGGTTTCTTCGCAACTGAGTACATAACAATACGACAAGTGATTTGAATTTCAAAATTCAATTATCTCTAAATTCTCTTCAATTCGCGAGAAAATATGCATTATTCAATTTGCATTGTAACTATAGTTAATCAATTTTTCTCTTTTGTATTTGTATATATATATATATATACAGTAATCCCTCCATCTACCCGGTTAATTTGTTCCATAAAAATAGCACGTAAAAAACCTTGTGTTTTTGAAGTTTTTCCACCCTTTTTTCCAAACTTTTTTAACCGTGTAAATGGAGGGATTTACTGCATTTTGTTATCATACATATATTTAGTCATGTAAATTTGTAATTAATAATATTGAGTTTTAAAAATATTTCAGAAAATATCTTTCTTTTCATTTTTTTAAATTGGTTTTCCTCTACCAAAGTAATTAATTTCATATTACCTTTTTTATAGAGGATTACAATTACATTGTTTTTGAAAGATAATTAAATACGTCGTAATTAATTATGTAACGGTTCTCCCTTCCGAAGTCTTACAAAGTTACAAATAAGAAAATATAAGAACGTAAAATTTTTAATTTTTTTATAACAATATATTTTTGTTTTTGGAACAAAAAACAGATAATCATTATTTTATGAACGAATCCTACGCAAATATTGTGTTGTTAAAAAATTATATATCTGCCCTCAAAAATGTTCACATTAATTAAAGTCCCTAATATCCTACTTGATATCATAAAAATTGAACCAATATCTCGGTCTCATCTCGTACACGTGACCGAGACTGAAAAAAGTTTTTACATCCTTAATAGCTTTTATTTGGGGGGCCATATGTTGCGATTATATGTTAGGAAACTGAGCAATAAACATTTGAAAATGAACCGATTTTCATCTGAAAATTTAACAAAATTAACGTATATTTTTATTTATTTTAAAAGTAAAAGAAAAGTTGTCATGAGGTAGTTTTTTTATGTTCAAAATTTTTTACGTCCATATAATAGACTGGACGCAAAGAAAAATTCCGAGAATGTACTTATAAAAAAATTAATATTATAATTTTGCGATAAAAAAGACATTTTATTTGGAATTGTCTATATATATTATATATACCAGCTAGGGTTGCCAGAATGTCTCTTTTAAAGAGAACATGTTCTCTTTTTTAGCTTGGATCTTTCTTTTTCTTTTTTTATATTGAAATGTCCTCTTTTGTTCTCTTTTTTTAATTGGGCATATTTTGATTTAAATTTTTGTACTTATAAAACTTCAAGGTACCTAAATTGTATTTACTAACTAATATCAGGTCACAAATGTCGTGATACAAATTCAATTGTAGACGAATTCCAATTTGAATGTCATATATGTAGGTACTATTATGTACTATAATTTTTGGATTTTGGTGAATAGTGAATACGTTACATTTATTGTGGAATATTTTAAATCAATTTAATTTTATTAATATAATATTATTTTAAATAATATAAGTAAGATTATAAATTTGTAACTGTAAGTTAAGCCATGATCCAATAACTTGGTCCGAAATTTAGTACCAAGTTCTTGTATCGTGGACACAGGGTTTTATAGATAACATAACTGTATAATAATAAATAAAATAACTTCAAAATGTTTTTAACAATTGAATATGTAAATTATTTAAAATCAGAAAAAGAAAGATTTATTTAATAAAAATATAATATGTTTATATATTTGACCAATTTTATCGATTTCCGTAAACCACAATAAAATTTTTGTTGATTTTTTCAATTTGTCCTCTTTTTGTCCTCTTTTTTAATGAACTAGTTCTCTTTTTTCATCTTGAGCTTCTGGCAACCCTATTACCAGCTGTTACCGCGACATCGTCCGCGTGGTAAAACAAATTTATGTTATGATAGTCGATAAAACAGGTTTTTAGTTTCGCATTTTCACGCTAGATGTCACTAAACTAACTAACCTATCGCGCGTATAAAAGTATACAAACGCATTTTTTTAATACCTAATCAATTTTTCGGGATACAAAGTAGACTATGTCCTTCCTCAAGATGCAAGTTATCTCCCTGCCAAATTTCATCAAAATCTGTAATAAACAGACAGACACACTTTCGCATTTATAATATTAGTATGGATTCAGGCCCTGAGAGAGCTTCACTGGGGCTCGGGTCAAACAACATTCAGGACCCCCCCTCTATCTGGGCCTGAGTATATTTCCTTTGTATGTTCAATCATTTTATATGTCTAAATAAAATAAAAAACAAATATAACTAGAAACTATATATAGATTACGCTTGAAAGATATTTTATGGATAAAAGTAATTAACGTATGTTGATGAGTCTATATCCGTTAATGTCATTTGCAGGTGAACGTTCAATATGTTCTTCAATAGATGTATCGTGTGGCTATGTCAATATTATCACATTCTAATATAAATATAGAAAAGCGAATAGCGACGCTGTTGTTGATACTCCCAGAGAGTTTAATAGAACATGTTTTTGATGGAAATTGTTGTAGTTGCAATAAAATTGTGTATGTTTGTTTATCTTCATTTGCAATGCATCTCGGCCGAAGATATTATAGTCAACATTGATTTCCGTAGTCTGAGTACTTCGATCTGCGATGTCATTCAAGAATTTAAATTACGTGCAGATAAATTTCCTCTTTTTCTACCTTTGATTTACAATTTATAAAACGGAACAGGTGAACTGAAGGTTCATCTAATTATAAATCTGTCGTTGATTTATTCCAGAGATGAGAATATTTGAAATTATATAGGAATTTTTAATAATATTTAAATAAGCTTCAAATTAACGTATTTTTAGTTTTTGTACATTTCAGAAATTGTTTTTCTGTGCTCCTTAATTTGATACCATACATTTGGGAAACTATTCAATTTTTATTGTGAATGAAACTTGCGTCCGCTTTTTTTTTGTTTATTTACAGTATTACTTATTGTTAGTCACTTGCGTGATATTTTTAACCAATTTCAAAAAAGGAGGAGGTTCTCGATTCGGCTGTATATATTTTTTTATGTATGTTCGGGCATAACTTCGACAAATATACCCCTATTTGGATAATTTTTATTTTTTTGAAAGAGTATATTCTTGAGGTGGTTTAACATAAATTTTATCAGAATCTAACCATGTACTTCAAAAATACGCTCCTTAAAAGGGAAAAATAAAAAAAACTTTTTAAGAAAAAAATAAAACTATTAGATTTAATTATTATGTATACTTTTAAGTGTTTTTAGTTTATTTTTTTTAAAGTCGGTTTTATTTTTTTGTCAATATCATCCAGTCGTTTTCATGAAGATGAAATATAACTGAAGTGATAACTTAATGTTAAAAACCTGTCCTGCAAAATAGCTAGCATAACGTACCGCATACTCTTTGTCTAACAAACTTTGATTGGCTGACGGCGCGGCGTAAACTGCCAGGTCATTCATCCGTATTATAAACATTGGATTCGCACTATATTATGATCATCTAAATGATGGTAACTTGGTAACTATGGAAACAACTGAAACATTAGTTTGCAAACATTTTCAAACGAGGTATCAAACTTATATGACAGTTATCTTGAAGTTTCATGAAGTGTTTGACAAGTTTATCACACACACAGTAAGTTAATACCAACGGTATTAAAACATAGGTGATATTATTAAAATTATCTGGTACGATTCTAATTCCATAACCAATTCAAATCACAATCAACACATTTGCAAGCTAGCAAATATTTGCTAGCTTGTCTGTACAGGGGTACAAACATAAAAATATACAAACATATTCATAATACCGCCTACGTCCATGAATAATCGGGTAAAAAGTTGGGTTATTACATTTTCTGATAACTACCAGAAATTAATGTTTTATTACTGAATTGATTTACAAATTGTTAACATTTAAAGGGTATTTACAAATTGAAATCAAAATTTAACGTGAAAATAATTCATTTGTATAATTTAATTTGAATCGTTTAGTTTATGATCTATAAAAATATCCACACGTGAGTTTAATTTACATAAATGATATTAATTATACATACAGGGTGGCCCAACAAAAACGAAACGGCCGCGTTTTTGGTTAGTTAAAATAAGTTTTTGAAAAAACGCTCGAATACGTCCATTTTGCTTTCAAGGGGGACATATTTTGCAAGAATCTTTTTAACTCTCTGCGCTATGAACACAGCCCTTAAATTTTTAAATAGCATGATAGGGCAAGTTATACCTCATTTGAAAGGTTTTTTTTATTCTAAAGAAGAGACTTTTTGTTTTTTTCAAATCTGTTTAATTTTAGTCAAGTTGTCTACATTTTTAATTCCATGAATGCATTTATTTTCTGATCAATAAAACAAACATTTACAACTAAAATTCAAAACAAAGTAGTCTTTATTTCTTATCAAACAATTCAAAAAAATTTACTAACATCCAAAACTTTAATTAATTCAATAAATGTTCAAATTGAGCTCCGCCAGCCTCCAAACAAAAATACAAGTTATGCTCAAAACGATTTCTCACTTATTGGTTTGAGGAGTAAGTTGGCGACATTCTTTTTTATTTTATATAGATTATTTATTTTATATAGATTAACTATATTATGTATGTGTATTATAAAAATTCGCTCTCGTTACGAAATAAGTTAGTTTATGTCCTAAAATAAATCACCGCCGAAGAATTACCCTGTACATCAATTTTAAGAAGTGCCGTAAAGGGGCGAGTCCCGTTTTCCATTTAAATAACATAGGGAAATGATTCTTTAGTACTAAAGTTGGTATTACTGATTCATGATAAATGTTGAACATTTTTTAAGAACATCATTTTGTAGAAGATAAAATTCTCTACAAAGTCGAATTTGAGGGTCATTTCAATGTATCAAAAGTTATAGACATTCAAAGTGATTTATTTCTTAAAATGAACGTCTAAAAGGCTCTCACAATTAAACTATTATTTTTATAAAAAAATGCTAATTTTATGGGAAATTTAATTTTCTATAAAAACAGTCTAGAAAGGTATAAGTGTAAATGCAATGAGTTGAATCTTATAAGCGTTTTAAATATTTTTTTTATAAATCAGCATTTTAATTATAAGCTATCGGAAAAAAATGACCCAGACGACAACTGGTATTATCAGAAAATAATTTTATTTTCTGCAAAATGACGTCCTTAATTTTTTTATCCATTATCATGAATCAGTAATACCAACTTTAGTACTAAAGAATAATTTTTCAATGTTATTTAAATGGGAAAAGGACCCCCCTTTGCGGAACCTCTTAAAATTTAATTACAGGGTAATCCTTCGGCGAAGATTTCTCTTAGGTCATAATTTAACTTATTTCGTAATAAGAGTGAAAAAAAATTGATTTTTTGACACACCTTAATGTGTATATAAATTTAACATTTGAAACACGTTTATTTAAATTTTATTAACGCACTAACTAACGAATGTATCAACATCAAAAAACAACACAAAGTCGCCTTTGACATTTGAAATGTTCTTTCCAACAATAGACTAGTCCTTGTATATACAATAATTATTTACCTACAAACAAAGAAACTGCGGCTCTCTTGTACTTAATAATAATAAAGTATGAAAATGATCTTCCGCTTTCTCATTAAAAACAGTCACCGGGCTTTGCTCAATTAAGAACATAGGTTAGTTAATCACAAAGACGTAGTTGTAAAGTGTGTACATAATTTATTGGTTGTATTGTGGATTAAGCTTTCAAAATTTATTTCGCATGTTTGTTTTTCTCCGAAATCATTGTCAAACGTATTTTAATGTTTGGATTGTTAGTTAGGGCTAACTAGTATATGGTCTATATAAAATGAAAAGCATTAACGTATTTAGTGGCGGGGAAACGGGTATCCCAAAATTGCTATTTTTTTCAAAATATCTCAAGAATGACGCATGCTACGTGAAAATTTTATAGAATCGTTTTTATTCAATTTTTTGTAAAAAAGTTACTACATAAATTTTGTAGTAAAATAAGGTACTGGCACCAGTTATTGCCGCTATAAGAGAAAGGTTTACTGTTATTGTGATTGACGGGCTTTTTTTGTAATTCTCATGATCTCATGTTACTAATAAAACAAATAACTCTTTATTTAATCTATATAAAAACCAAAGTCCGCAAATATAGTTTGTTTTTTAAATGATAGATTTTTATTGTTTATGTTTTTTCTCCGGTAATGGATAAAGTAAAACCAGTAATGAGCACGCAATGATTACAAAATGATAAGTACTACGATACAAAAGATACAATATAATAATTAATAAATAAATTATACTAATAATTAGTTTAAATTTCCACCATTTTCACACTTATTGGCCGATTATCATCAAATCACACTGTAAGACAGATTAATATTCAGAAATGGTAGTAATCAAATATCAACAAATATTTCTAATTCAGTACATTTAATTAAAAATAGTCTTTACTGAGGTCATATCTAAGACTGGTGCCAGTACCTTATTCCCTTATACAATAATACACCTACTTTTGCAGAATTTTTTGTCTTAAAATTCTAATCATAGTTAATTATTTTGAAACACATTTTAACTTATGTACAGCAGAAAAATTTTGCAAATAAGATTGTATAAAAATGAAAATGTTAACCACTGGTAGTTTATTTGAATACTTCATCAGTATTTATTAAAATTGTTCGATAATTATCTTCCTTTGCTGAATTTAGCACGAGGAAGCACTGTTCAATTATACTCGGCTTTTTGTGTCAATGATCAAATGATAAAATTTATATAAAGAAAACGTAAATTAAAAACATGAAATGATTTCCATTAAACAATTTAATTTGTATTTGAAACAATAGGCGTCATAATACTTTATCGGTAGGTATTTATTAAAATGAATCAATAATTAATTCAATTTTCAGAATTTAGCACAATGAGCACTAAATTTTAAAACTAATCAGTTAATTTACTAACAATAATTAAAAAACATTTATTTTTTTAGTGTTCCGTGCGGAACGGAACACTTATGGAATCACTTCGATGTCCGTCCGTCTGTCACAGGCGATTTTCTCTGAAACTATTCGACGTAAAAATTTGAAATTTAGCACAGAAATAGAGTGTGGTGGCCCAATTATAGATGTAAAGTATAAAAAGTTGAATTTTGATTCTGGGTGTTAACTTCAGGGGGTAAATTGGATATTTTCTTTACAAGGGCATTGTATAAGGTGTCAAATACAAGCTTATAGAAACACGAATTCAACAATATAATTAATGTATTTTTTATGCATTTTTTAAAACACTTTTTGGGTAAAACGTTTAAAAATTGCTGTCCCCACCCTTATCACTAAAAAGATTCTTAAGAAAAATCTGAAAAAAATCATGAGTATTGAGAATAAGGTGTAGATTGAGCCAAAATTATCAAGATTGAAAAATTCTAGCGTGATCAATTGTTATATACAATTTTATTGTTTATTTCCTTATACATAACTGCTGCACCATTGGTTTCAGAGAAAAAGTTTTTTGACAAAAAATATTTCTCACGATGCAAGGAACAACTTTTGCTCTTAAACGTTTTTCAAATTTTTCAATAATTTAAGTGGGAGGTGGGGCATGACACGGAACACTAACTGTGCAAGTATAGCTTGCACTTGTCTTATTTTTTGTATTATAAGAGCATTAATTAATGAAATAGTTTTTCGAAAATATAACTATAATTATAAAAATAATAACTACAATCTCTAAAAGTCTAAACTTTCTAAATTTTCTGTTTTGTGAAGTACTTTTTCATCTAGCTGTATCACAATTTATGGAAAACAGTACGTTGATACAAAGTATTAAAACTTTTAAATTGTCGAATAAGCAATTTGCAAAGTTTTATAATCACTGCATATTCAGATACAACTTAAAGTTACTTCACATTGACGATAAATCTATTAACGTCTAAAAGGTTAATGTGTGCTATTAGTGTTGTCGCTGGCCATTACATTGTTTCATAGACAATAATTCATACTGTCACATATTATGAATTGCACTTCTAATGTGTTAAAAACATATTATATTGTAAGTAGGAAATGTTCGTTAAGTATATGTGCTATATTGTACGAATTGTCACGTAAAGTATTGTTACATGTTAATAATACAAATGCATATTATAATTAGTGATGTAACGAATATTCGCATTCGCATTCGTGAATATTCGCACATTTTTTAACATTCGCATTCGCATTCGCAAGAAAAAGTGCGGATATTTTTGCGAATATTACTTTTTTTTGTAATAGTAAAAAAAATATTTTTTTATCTATTATTATATTAAATAATTATTTTTAAGAACTTAGGAACAGTCAACGTTTATTTTTACTTCCATGTTCTGAAAAAATGGAAGTATTGTAATACCGTCGAAAAATCGTATACGAGATAAGAGCAAATTCTGATTGTACTAACTTCAAAACTTAAAGGAAAGTTGATTTATTCATGACGGCTTTGCGTGTATGTGTCTGAATGTAAAATTTTCTTTCGTTCACGATAACTACTGTAAAAATGCACAGATTTGAATTATTTTTGGGGGAAAAAATTTAAAAAAAGTTTTTTAAAAGAAATTAAAGCAATTTAAATAATACAATACATTTGGGAAGGGGGATTGTATGGATCATGCCCCAACCCCTAAAAAAAGTAAAAGTTATAAAATTAAAACTAAATAAATAATGCAATAATTTTTTAAGAGAGAAGGGATTATATGGATCGTGCTCCCCCCCCCCTCACAAAAAAATACAAAAAACTTATCAAATTAATACAAATTAAAATTTACAAAAAAAAAGATGTGGGAGCTTATATGTCTACATGCCCCCCCCCCCACCTACAAAGCGAAAAAATAAGAAAAATAAAATTTATAATAAAAAAAGTCAATATTCCCATTCGCATTCGCATCCGCGAATGTCGGCCGCTAATATACGCATTCGCAATTGCGAATGTTTAAAATCATACATTCGTTACATCACTAATTATAATACAGGTGATATAGAACTGACGTGCACAAATATAATGTACTGGCATCAGTTATGGTCGCTATAAGAGCTTTTTTACTTTTACTGTTTTTGTTATTGACCAAGTAAAGAATGTTAGTGAGAATGGCTACGGAACCCTATCATGTGCGTACCCAATACGGTCTTGACCGTTTTTTTTTATTTCATGAACAGTAGGTACGTCATTTATGTCCCAAACATTAATTATAAAATACTGTTTCTAATTTGCTCCCTTCCCCAAATAAAACTCTAAAGTTGGCATTAGAGCTGGGCGCATGAGTAATTTTTGCTCACGATCACGCACGCTCACGAGAGAAAAATTTTTAGTCACATCCGCTCACTCACGGTTACAAAAAAGTATTCACGATCACGCACGCTCACGAATTCTATTTTTTTACTCACGCCCGATCACGCACGGCGGGTCACACTCGTGACCCGATTTAATCTTATTGTTGTAAATTAAATTTTGAAATGATGAAAATAAATGTTTTTTACGCGCAATACATTGTGTATATTAGCACACCCAAAGCATGCTATGCTTTGCAGTGTGGTTTTACTCTCGTCCCATTTTTTTTTTCGTATGAAATTTGATAAAACGAGCATTATATATTAAATTTCTTCAGTAACCCCCTTACATGTTTACATTTTATAAATGAGAACATTACAGTCTCCGTATTCACTTAATTTAATATCGATTGGTTTTAATTTTCTGTCATAAAAATATAAACAAAGTTCAATTTGTCGTTTTTGGCCTGTTTTTACACCTTGTCAACAAACTGCAGCTCGCAATACGTAATAAATTGACACAAAACCTTTTGAAATCGCTTCATCTATTTGCAGAATAGAACCCTATTAAAACTCAACCAAATCGGATAACTAGAAGTAAGGAAATTTGCAGTTTATTTACATCATTTTGATTATTTTAACGAAATTCAGAATCGCAAATATAGGTAGTGATCGAGGTAGTTCGATAAATATCCACAGCGAGCGCCACTATAGTTACTTACATTTAGCTTCATTGTTATGTTTTGTGATGACTTCATCTGTCATATTATACTTATTATTATAATTTATATGTATATAGCTACGTCGATATGTTCTGTATTTTAATTATTTTATTCAAAGTCAATCAATGACTTTTTAAACAAGATAAAATTAGGTAAGTTCATTTTTAAAACAAAAATATAATATCATATAGTATAACCTATAAATATTAATTTTATTTTAGATCAATGTATGTTTTTGTAAACGCTAGACATTAGGTGAATACAGTTGTTATCGTTGTAATTTAAAAATATGTGGATGTATTTATTTTATCTTTTTAATTATTATTAAATTTTTATACATTGTCATATTAATACAATTTACAAAAAATCATGTATCCATTTTATATGTCATTAGTTAAAAAATGTACATTTAAATTTTGTATTGTATTAAATTATGTTATTGTCACATTGTTTGATACGTTTTTCTATGAAAATATACGACGAAAATGAACATCTGGATTTGTTCATACTTTTCATTGTTGGTATGGTATGTTTTTAAAAAAATTTGAATTGTGTTTGTTGAAATTTAATGTTAATTCCGAACAAATATAGTTGTAAGTATGATTAACGTATTATGATAAAATGTATTATTTATTATTTGTGGAAGATGTTTTTCAGGTTCTGTATTTATTTATTCTTTTGTGACAAATTGTTTTAAGAAAATATACTACATGAAAGTGAGGTTATGTCATTTAACTTATAAAACCACTATTATTACTATTGATATTAATATCAATTTAGACAAGAAATGAGAGTAAAAAATTAACATTTTTTTAAAACATTCTTCAAAAAACAATAGTTTCAAAAGTCTAAAGGGTGTGCTTTTTATGGCCAAGCCATGCTATTTTATATTCTTATTATTTTTTTCTAAATTGCATTCTATTACAGTAAAAGCAAACAAAATAAAGCTACAATTCAATTTTAAATCTTTTTTTGGTGTTCTGATACAGTTGGCAATACTGACCATATGAAAGTGCTTCGAAAAATAAACATTTATTTTTTATACTATATTTTTTAATGTCAAAATTCGTTTTAAAACATTATTATATTTATACATTATTAGTTCAGATATTAAAAAAAAGATCAAATAAATTTATAAAAAAAAGTTTCTTCAAAATATACTCACGGACTCACGAACGATAAAAATGTACTCACACACGGTTGTTTTAATTTGACTCACAATCACGCCCGCTTACGATTCAAGATTTGAAAATCGCTCACGCTCACGCGGGTCACGGCCGTGACCCTCAAGCTCTAGTTGGCATATTTATGTCCCCAAACTCTACTTACGAACAACTACTACGCTTATTTAACTTGCATACAAACTAGACTAGAAGGGCATTGAAAATAGCCAAGTATAAACATTATCTTATCTACGGAGGTGATAGAACGCGTCTCATTTTCCAGGTGAACTAATTTCATAGAACATAGCAGAATTGTTGATCGTGTTAACACATTCAAAGCGGGTGTCGGATCTTAGTTCTTTACTCACCTAACGGTATTAGGGGATACGACAAACGTTTGATATTAAACTGTGTACAAACTATTGTGGAAACAGTCGACGTCAAGATCATACACCGTCATCATTCTCATTGAATATGTTAACAAAGAAAACAACCCCTGAGGCTCGAGTGCTTTGATTTCAGTGAAGGTCTCTTCAGATTCTGTTTGGTTATTCCAGTGGCAGATACCTAATCAAAATATGATGGTTATACATAAATTAATGAGGATTCTAGTTATGTATTCTTCTTTAATACGATATTTAGTTGGACAAGTGTAGTTTTTCATTTATTTTTCTTCATCAGTTAACTCAATCGTTCCCGAGGTTTTTTTTTGTTACCGATATTGCTGATTTTTCTGTCATCAATTTATACCTATCTATGTATACTAGGGTTTTTATTTTTTTATTTTCGGTCCCACAGGCCTATGTTTTAGCTTTGTATTAAAAGTTAATTGTCCCAAAATTTCAGACTCATAGATCAAACCTGTGGACGGTGCAAACTGAGTCATTTTCCCATTTTATTAACATGGGAAAAATTACTTTTTTTTAGTTACGCGTGAATATCTCGTTGAAATTTTTTTTTTTTTAATTTCTCAAGGGAATATTTTGTAGAGAATTGCTCAATTCATAAATCCAATAAAAAAAAAAAAAAAATTGTTTAAAAATTATCATAAAAATTGAATTTTTATTAAAATATTCGATCTATGAATTGAGCACTTTGGGAAATTTAATTCTCTATAATATGCTGCTGTATGAAATTAAAATAAATAAATTTTTCAACGACTCGGTTTGCGCCGTCCACAGGTTTGATCTATGAGTTTGAAATTTTGGGACAGTTAAGTTTTGATCCAAAGCTAAAACATAGGCCTGTGGGACCGCAAAAAATAAAAATAAAAAAACATCTTAAATTGTATACTAAAACTCCAGTACGTTGGTAATTGCATTGTTGATGTATTCAGTCCAATACTCGAAAATGTGTATGATTTCAAACCCATTATAATTAAAATAATCTTACATCAAATGCAAAATTTTAACAAAAGCGCTCTGTTACATATATGTAACGCTGGGCACGATTGGGTTATTTTAACATAAAATTAAAAATCTTCCAAATATTTAATGAAATAATTTTATCGTAGTTTGGGCGTAAACGTACTATTTCGATGGTGAATCCTTAATACATATTAAGCTCAACGTCTGTCTGTCTGTCTGTCCGTTAATGCGCTTATAACTCGAGAACCGCTTATCCGATTTACGTGATTTTTTTAATTCATAGATAATTTCTCTGATCAGGTTATAGGATATATTTTGTTACGTTAGAAAACATAAGGAATAAGCAGTGATGATAATAGTAAATCAAGTTGAAAAAAAGTTTGCCACCAGCGCGCTCTTTTGCAATACACTGTCTAAACCGTTAAATATTGAACAAAATAATGAAGTAAAAAATTGTGTAGAATTAACATCCGAAAAAATTGAAATATTTTGAATCCTGAGTTACGGGTCTTGTCATTTATCTAATCTTTCAAAATTTGTTAAAAATATCTACGGAAATATGTAACGAAAAAGATATGATACCAATAAGATACTAATCATTTTTTTCAATCGTTGAACACAGCTGAACAGATTAATTAAATGGATATGTAAGCGATGATTTTTGTTACTAAATGCACTCGTGTTTCAGGAATCAATCTCTCCTTTCTTCTAACGTTAAATTCTCCACTGTATTTATTTTCAGCGTATAATGATTGCCTCTGAATACAAAACAGTTTTAATTATAACTTTTCAGTGAAGTTTAAAATACAAAAACAACGAAACAAGTTGTTACTTTCAAAATCAACAGTTTCAAAACTGTCGTACGGGTGACAGCCCATGTTCTGTCAGGTGTTATAGACATATGCTCATGTTTTAATAAAACCGTTTAATATTTATGTTTAAAAGGAAACGTTGTTTATGTCTAGACATTTCAAATGTTACATCTTTTTAATCAGTAGTTAAAATTTTACTGCACTATTTCAACGAAACACCTCGTCATTTTATTTATGTGGTACTTAATAGGTGTTCCACGAACTTGTCACTAATGTTGTACAAAATTATGAGTACTTACAGGAAAAAAAATTATGCCGTATTTTTATTAAGTAGCATAATATAAATTATTGAAATACTTCCACAAAAGTATTAAATATTTTATCACAACTTTCTTGTAAGTAAACGAGGCTTAACAATAAAAGCTCTGCATATTACTTAAGTAATTGTGCTTGTACTTCAGTACATTTTTGTACTTGTGTACAGCTCTGAATAAAGCTAATATAAACATTAAACTCGATCTTAAAATATTATAAATGCGAAAATAACTCTGTCTGTTATCTTTTCACAGCTAAATTGTTAAACCGATTTTGATAAAATTTGGCAAGGAGATTACCTGCATCCTGAGGAAGGACATAGGCTACTTTGTATCCTGAAAAATTGGTTAGATAAAAAAAAACAATTTCCACTATTTTTAAATTAAATGTACAGAATTAGAAATATTTGTTGACATTTGATTACTACCATCTCTGAATATTAATCTATATATGTATATTTAACTGTCTTACAGCGTGATTTGATGACAATCGGCGAATAGGTGTCAAAATGGTGGACATTTAAACTAATTATTAGTATAATTTATTTATTAATTATTATATTATCATAGCAACTGCTTTACATTGTTTCAAATTTTACGATCCTTTTTTTTATATCTTTTGTGTCGTAGTACTTATCATTTTGTAATCATTAGCAAGTGTCCATCAGTGCGTACTTATCACTGGTTTTACTTTATCCATTACTTACATAAACAAAATAAAAGGCTATAATTTAAAAAACTATATTTGCGGACTTTGATAATTAAATTGATTAAATAAAATGTTACTTGTTTTATTAGTTACATGAGTTCATAAAAATTACAACAAAGGAGCCCGTCAATCACTAAAACAGTAAACCTTTCTCTTATAGCGGTCATAACTGGTTCCAATATCTTACTTTCTTGATCGTTTAATAATGGATATTTTAATGAGTAAAATAATTAGAAACTTTTAGCAAACTTTATTTCAACCAGAAAACAGGGAAAAATTAATAGGTATACCATAAACACTTGCCGTACTTACTTTTCCTATTATGAAGAATTTAATAGTTATGGGTTTGAGTAATTAAATTATACGTATAAATATAAAATAAATTTTACAAACTCGACATCTGAATCATAAAAAACAGAGTGCAAGCGAAATCACCGCTTTAAAAATTATCATTAAAATTAGGTTTATTGTTTTCACGTCCGATGGCCGTCAATAAACCATTCATTTATGATATTACCACCCCAATGCGTGATGTTCCTCACATCATGATAATAAACAATTCAGCATGTTGAATGTACAAAATCATAAAATAATATTTGAACGTGATGTGTGTGTGGCACACATGTTTTTGTTTTTGAATTTTAAATACTTCGTGATATGTTAAACAGTTATTATTGATATATGGTTATTGTTTGTTAATACTGAATAAATGCATTTCCGTTATATTTATTTTTAGATTTATTTATAATATATATTATGTTTATAATCAACTGGCTGCTACCCGCGACTTCGTTCGTGTAGTGATACAGATACATAATAATCGATAAAACAGTTTTTTACCCATGTAGGAAATTATAAAGTGGCCACGGTTGGCGCCAATGTTAGCTAACATAGATACAAATGATAACTTCGTTCAAGACTCGGCCAAGGCTGATCGTACCAAGGCTGGCTCAGAATTGGCCCAATCTTGAGTAAAGAATAGGTGACCGAAGCTCGATATTTGAAGGTAGGCCTAGACTGGGATCAATATCGATAAGCTTGGGCCCATCGTCAAGGCTGATATTCCCAAAGTATGTAAAGTACAAGGTAGCCTCAGTAGCTCGGTGCGAGAGAGGGAAATACGTCATCTGGGGTACCCGAATGTGGAGAGAGGGAATGATGTGACCAATCATAATAAATATAGCCTTGTAACTCGACGCGAGAAGGGGAAAATACGTCATCTAGGGTGCCCAAGCTGATTGGTCAAAAGCTACTGAGACAACCTGTGTATTAACTAACCTTGTGACATTCCTATCGCGCGTACAAAAGCACACACACCCATTTTTTATCTAATCAATTTTTGGGATACAAAGTAGCCTATCAACCTGCCGAATTTCATTAAAATCGGTTCAGTAGTTTAGCTGTGAAAAGGTAACAAACATACAGGTAGACAGGCAGACACTCTTTCACATTTACAATATTAGTATGGATCAATATAGAAAAGACATTACGGGAAATAGATATTAATACATAATTATTTGCTGGATAGATTCCAAAGGACTTCGTACCAAATTAATGTAAATTAGGATACGGTCAAACTTCCTCAAACTGGAGCAATCTAACTCACGACTTGCTGATTAAAACAAGGTTCGAAAATGGCCGTTTTTGTAGATATCCAGTGTCAAAGTTAAGGAATTCAAATATCTACTGATCATGTTTATACATTATTTTTCCTTACTTGATGCTAGTTTTGTCTATACAGCAGGTTATTAAAAGATAGATTCTGGGAAAAAAAAGTTTGCCGAACCCATAGCCTGTTAGATATTTGAATTCTAACCATTCACTCCGAATAACTAAAAAAAAATTGAAACTTTTGATCAACATCATATTGCAGTTCCACTCAATTTGACTGTACCCTAAGTCCCTAATTTACATTAATTTTTTGTTGAGTCCTATTAACGTTAATAAGTAAAAAAAAAAATTCGACTCTCACACATTAGATTTTTTTGAGCATATGAGTGTCAAAACCGAAAGTGAGACCTAAAATAATTATAGGCTTGAACGCAAAGCTCATGGGGGTAGGGTTCCTATTAGACGTATAAAATTTAATAGCTGTTTAATTAACAAAAGTACGGTATTTTAAAATATTGTAAGAGTCATTACAGAGCCAATTTGTGAAACAGATATTGGTGCTTTCAGTATTTTATCTGGCGGTTACGAAACTTATACAGAACAATGGTGGATATAATGGTCAAAGTTTAACGATATTTTTAGCGGGAAAGAGAACTTTGTAGCTTACGGCACTTTTAAAATCGATAGATGGTAATGACCATAAACCAATATCGCAACAATGTCACTTGCGATACTTTGGTTTATAGAGGTCGAATATATGAAAGACGGTTGAATATGAGTTTACTGTAGAATGAATTTATTAAGGGTGAACAAAGAACATCACTCTGATTGATCGCAATATTGCTGATTTTTCGTGTTTTTTTCTTATTGTAAGATATGTTATTAATTACGTACATTCAATATCTTAGTGGTTGTTCATATGAAAAAAAAGTTATTTTCTTAATCTGTGTCGATGTTTTTTTTATTGATTTTTTGATAAAATGGTGACGCTTTTTTTCTTCATTTTTTAGATATTTTTTTGTTCATTGAAAAAATGTCTACGCTTAGCCATTGCGATTACGCCAATTTTCGTTAAAAATGTTAATAATCGGATTATAATAGTATTAGAGTTTTCAGATACATATAAAATTCGTTTCGGGAAAACGCAATTGAAAGTTTAAGTACAATAGTTATTTAACTAAAATATTTTTTTTACATTACATCGTCAATTTTAAATAGGGAGATATTTTTGAATGCATATTGATTTTTTGACCCATCACAGTGTCTTTTTGTGTACTCATCTTGAACCGAGTGTCAAAATACATCTCATCAAATATTTACATAAGAAAATTAATCCCATAAATATTTATGAAATTTATATAAACTTTGTTCTGACATTTTTATCTATACGCGTATATCTTAATTATTAACATATGAAAATAGCTCCACATTTTGTAGCGTCTGTCACCGTTATACTTTCCAACCGGGCTGTGCAAAGCAAGCAGTGAATAATTTAATGTAAGCGGCGAGGGAAAGCCACCTAATGAGAATGTCTGATTAAAGAACCCTTACAAGATTGTCGGAGAGAACTAATACTGTCAAACAAGTGACATCCTTGAAGTTGGTTACAGTAGCGCGTCGTCATTGGATTTCGTCGCTTGTAAACATGTTACACACACACACATACACATTACAAATACACACATACTTAACCCTTTGGACCCAAAAATCGACTAAAGTCGATTGTATTTCTTTCCTTCCGCGCGAAAATCGACTAGGTATAGCCCACGACTCGAAAAACCACCGTTGCTCGCGGAAATCGATTTTTATTTTAGAAAAACATGTAAATATCAGTGAAATATTCAGTACCATCCTCCATCCCGCCCTTTTTTTACTAATACTAAGACACTAGTCCTCAACGAATATCAACTTACTAATATGTAATTTCATACAAAATTGACATCGTGAAAATAAAATGTTAATTTAAAAAAATAGATAACTTTGATTTTTTTAGAGAAATGTGTCCATTTACGGGGATAATTGTTTCGCTATATGGTCACGTTCAAAGGGTTAAAGACACATACAATAGATTCTCAAACTTCTCCATTATCGTATACTCTTTTGGGCAAATACATATGCAAATTCGTAGGATATTGAGAAGGGACAAAATTGGAAATCACTGTATTATTTACTCTTAAACACTCGTAATATTGATTTAGCATTTGCATTTGTACTATTGGAGAATGGTGAAATATATTAAATGGAAAATGTAAATATCTTGGCATAGGAATTAATAAAAAAATAAAAGAGTACTATGAGCATTATTAGCTTCTTGTTTTTTTAAATAATTCAATATAATTTGTATCGATATTTGTTTTAACTACATGGGCTGAAAAGTCTTTGACCTAACAATGTAAAAACTATTTTTTTAATGAAAAAACTTTTATTCTTCGACATAATCTCCATCTAGAGTAATGCACTTATTCCAACGGCCCTCTAACATTTCGATGCCGGTCTTGTATTTTATATTTCCGAAGCCCATAGTACATACATACATGCTGGATTGCACAAACGTTGATTAAGAGAATTAACGGAAGATTAAGGGTAATTATCTGTTAAAAATCCGTTACAAAAATTCGCTCAATTAACTTAACCAGTCACGAATGGTCAATTAATAAGATCGGTTACAGTCTTTGAGGGGTGGGCGGCAAAAGGAGATCGCCTTTGTTAAAATATGTGATTCAGTAACCATTACCAACTGTTCGGAAATATTTTTTTATTGAAAATAATAGTATTTATATTATTTCCATTGTAAATAAAATCAGGTAAATAGTATCAAGGTCAGATAAAATATGGCCTTTAATTGGGAATACCCACATAGGTCATTGCATATCAAAATGTGATTGGGGTTCCAAAGGAATGTTCTTATAGGGCTTACCATTGTGGAATCTGATCCGACTCTGACTAATAGAGCTTACTATAACTAAAATAACTCCTTCGGATCCAAAGAGATCCAGCGAGATAAGGGTTTATACTGTTGTCCTTTTTTCTCTTTACTCAAGAGAGACAAGTATAAAATGAAGTGCTCGATATCTCTTTTTCTCATAACCAAGTCAGTATTAGAGTTGTATGAGAGTGGGGGCTTGATTATGGAGGAAAAGAGACAGCTAGCGATCCATTCTATACCTCTCTCTCTTGTGTCGAAATCTACCTGAAAATAATAGATCCTTGGAAGTCAAAGTTTGCCCGGCTCTGTTATAGGGCGTACCGTTGTGGAGCTTGATCCGGTTTTGACTAATAAGGCTTGCTATGTTTCTATGCTACATTTTAGACCGCCACTGGTTGAGTGTTTTATTAGTATGTAGTAAGAAAATACGTGTAATCCTTTAGGCATGAGATACTCGCTTATGTTATCCCAACGGTCATTATCGCAGTATTTATTTTCAGCCCTCAGAAAGAGAAGTAAATGTCATAAAGCGGTGATGATAAAAATATAAGTGTGTACGTGAGTTCTTTGATGTTATATATGTACTATATTTTCTAATTATAATTAGAAATATGTATGGGTTAATGTTTATGATGCTTATTTCTGAAACTAGCGAAGCATTAAATTAAAGAAAATTACCCCACATAGAATTTTATTTGGTATGCCACTTTTTGTGAGTTTCAGTTGAATGTCGTCGTTTATAAACTTTCTATATTTAATTAAGATCTCATTTAACGGACATTTTAATTTAAATAATGGCATTAAAATTAAATTGAATTCAACTACTTCTTCTCCATTTCTATACATTAGTTAAATTTTCTTAGTATCGTATAAAAAACAATTAACAAATACTAAAATATAAAGTATAAATGCAAAAGTAACTCTGTTTGTTTGTTTGTTACCTTTTCACGACTAAACCGATTAACCAATCTTGATGAAATTTGGTAGGGAGATAGCTTGCATCCTGAGAAAATATATAAGCTACTTTGTATCCTGAAAATTGATTAGATAAACAATATATAAAAATTCTATGCGGACGAAATCGCGGGTAGCAGCTAGTTAATGATAATACATATTAAAGGCTGTAGCCGGGTAAGCATGCAAAACATGCCTTTACATAGATTTGGCTGATTATTTTTTTGGAAGTCACATTCTATTAAACATTCAACCTGACCAAATATTAGCTTCCAAAAATTTATAGTTTTCGAAAAAAAATTTTTTTTTGATTTTCAAAAAAAAAATTTTTTTTATAATCTGTCAGTCGAATTTGATGGTGCTTGAAATATATTATAGAGGTATTTATGACTCATCAGAGGTAATTTTATTATGATCCTCTGTACACAATAAACCAGAAAAAAAAATTAATAAAATTTAAAAAATCAAAAAACACCATGTTGTCTTCGGAGGGCAATCACAATTTTTTTTATATATTATACCTTGTATGTACCCAAACAACATATCAAAATCCCAAATTGATACAAAGGGTATAACATACTCGTATAAATTCGCATGCGGTCGTATCGGAGTGGCGCGAGCGTGGCGCGGGCGAGTGCAAGTGTCTTAATACTTTTAAAATATCTTTAATTTGTTGCTAAACAGGACTGGGCTAGCCCAGAGGCATATCAAAAATTTGACGGGGCCCATAGTCTGACAAAAACAAAATATAGAGGCCGTAGCCGGGAATATATGGGAACTGCTCCATTGAATAAATTTTACAATTTTTTTTCTCATAGGTTGCTTTTTAAGTAACAAAAAATCGCCCCAAATCGCTTAGAAATGTTTATAATTGACTTTAGTAGTAACAAATCACATTTCCGCTGTGAACTAGCGAATCTTCTTCCATTAAAAACTATAGACAAGATTTATTTTTTTTTAATAAAAATTATCTGAGCAAAAATGAATATATTGAAGCACAGACATTTAGGGCGATTTAATTTTACTTAAAAAGCAACATATGAGAAAAAAAATTGTAAAATTTATTCAATGGAGCAGTTCCCATATATTCCCGGCTACGGCCTCTATATTTTTGCTATATTGCGCCTATTTGAGAGACTTGACGCGAATCACTGTAAGACCGGTATCGAAATGTGAGAGGACCGCTGGAACAAGTGCATTACTCTAAATGGAGATTATGTTGAAGAATAAAAGAGTTATTTCATTGTTAGGCTTTTCAACCCATGTAGTATTTGTATTATAAATAATTATAATGTGTATCGCATCTGAAACAGATTCTTCGCCATTTACGGTTTTGCCTTGACTTCGTCGTCCAATCAATCCAGTAATGCACAATGATATTCTTTGTTGATTGTTCTTCCATGTTGAAGGTAGTCAATAAATATTATACCATGTGCATCCCAAAAAATACTAACAAGAATTTGGGCGTTTCGGACGGCTTTCATCAGGCAATAACCATTCGGCTGATTAGACTCCGGTAATGGATCCATGTTTCATCCATTGTCACAAATCGCATGAAAAAATCCTTCTTTTTGCGGTGAAACAGTGCCAAATTTTGCTTTGAAAGTCGAACACGTTGGTATTTTGATCAATTGTTAAAAATGCGGTACCCATCGAGCACAAAGCTTTTTCATATGTAAATATTTATGAAGGATATGACCAACACGTTCCTTTGAGATGCCTATGGTGGTAGCTAACTCATTAAATTTTACTTTACGGTCATTCAACACAATTTCACGAATTTTTCGAATGTTTTCTGCAGTAACTGCCTCATTTGGCCTTCCTTAACGTGGCACATCATTTGTTCTGTTACAGTCCGACGAAACTCAGCAAACTAATATTTTACGGTTGAATTAGTTGGGGTAGATATGCCGTAACACTTATCAAGCCATTTCTTTGTTTGGACGGTATTTTAGTTCATCAAAAAACAATGTTTAATCAAAACACGAAATTCACTTTTTTTTCATCATTAAAAAAATAACAAAAATAGCGTCACTTCGAAGGCTGTAACTTGAACAAGAGTATATGAAATGTCATGAAATTTTGACAATATTCTAGTTAAGGATGGTACTATATGGGAAGCATAAGAATTTTTCGTTTATGTCGCCATTTATTTATATTTTCAGCCCAATGAGAATAATGATCTATATTATATTTCTCTATATGTATCAATTATCTATTTTCTATTCTCGTACACATATTGAACATGGAATTAATATAGGTATTCCAATGTTTACCTATTTTCAATTTCCAATAATAAATAACAAATGCATTAATATAGATTTCACGTTTGAATGTAATAATTTGATAACGGTTTAAAGTTGCATTTGCATTCACTAATTAAAATTATTAACTTCGCTTATATCTGAATATTACAGTTTAACTGATGTATTAAATTCATAAATAGAATCATAATTATTAGGTTTCAGTTAATTATACTATACCAATGTGATGGTTATAACAGAATTTTAGCTTTGAGTTATTAAATTATGTAAAAGAATATGTTGTCTTTGATGAGAATAACGATATTAATTCATCTAAAACAGTGGTCTTTCAATTTTAAATATTTAACTACCGTTTAATTGTTTTAAGTAAAATTAACAATTAATGCGACTTAAATTATTTATTAGTTATACTTTTTTAATGTTTTATCGACGCTTTTGTATTATTGAAGTTTGCTTTTGCTAAAGATGTGACAAGAATCACTAAGTACACATGTGCAGTTCTTTTAGTTTGCAAACAAAAGAAACATTATAGTTAATATTAAGTCTATCATTGCTCCGTCACCTTCCTAGATTGTCTGGAAAAATATTGACATTAGATTAGGAAAGTTTATGAATTCATAGCAATCCACCTAGCTCATTGTCAGTATATGAAACTGTGACCATCTTTTATTAAATGTTATTCAATAGACATAAAATTTATATTATGCATTTATATATTTAAAATTACAATTGCTTCCTAATAGTGTTTTTTTTGTAAATTTTTATTAACTGTTGAATACAGATATTACATTTTTTTAGATGATAGAGACATATTGCAACATTTTGGTTTTGAGTTTTGAATGATTTTTACTCCTGAATTAGTTTTACAATTATACCGGAAGCATATAGGATTATTTAAGGGAACAAATTAAACACGTACTATTTTTAATGAAATGAGAAATAGTGAAGAACATTAAATAAACTTAATAATATTTGTAAGCAATATTGAACAGTATTTTTTTGTGTTTTAGCAATAGTTAATATAAACTAGAGTTAAGAAAATACTTTTTGTTCATTAAAGAAGTAAAATGACACATAGAAAAAAATTGCTCCTTAAAATGGTTAAATGAGTATTGGGTTGGTTAGTTTTCGTTTAGGTTTACCTTATTTTATTTTTGGAGAGGGGAGTAATGGAACATGCCCCCCCCCCCAAATTAAAAGTTATAAAATTAAAGCAAATTAAGCTATACAATAATAATGAACGTAAATATTATTGCTCCAAACAAAATTTTAATGCTCAAAATGGAAAATGTTATTGCTCAAAAAATTATTTTTAATGTCACACTTTATGTTTAGTATAATGCTCAGAATTCAAAATGTTATTGCTCAAATACAATATATTTAATGCTTAAGGTATTTAAAATATTTCGCGCTTAAATACTACCCATTATTTAATAGTGTTATAGGAAATTTTATTACTTACATACATCGTTTTCGCTGCATCGACGATTTAAGCATTGCCGTCGATTAACGCTAAAATAATCGAGGTGAATATTAACTCCATTAAAAAATCTAATGATTTTTGACGTGTTCGTTGATATATAAATATATTTAAATATAATAAGCAATTATTCACATCTCTGTAACTACTTTATCAAATAATTCACATCAGCACCCATTTTCCAGGATGTGACACAAGTTGTTAATTTAATTTTAGTTTTCGTTTTCTCACATTCCACCCTCTTGAAAATTTATGAAAACTCGAACTCGTTACCAAATAAACTTTGGCTTTCAGATCTTATAACATTGTTATTCTCTGTCTAATTTCTATCACAATTTTCAGAGGTGGATTTACTTTATTGTACCACTTCTAATACCTACATAGAAATAACTTTTTTATAAAGATGAAACGTTTTATGCTTTTGTTTTTCAATAGCTTGCTAATTAAGTGAAAAAGGGATCAAAATTTGAATTTATAATTAGTTCATAAATATTCATTTCGTATACAAAGTTTAAAACTTTGTGAAGTTCAATTAAATAAAAAAAACATAATTAAGCCTTTGTCTTAATTATTTATTGATCTTATGTATAATTTATTTGCAATTAATGAGTTTTATAAACAACTAGCTGTTACCCACGTGGAAGTTAGGTTAGGTAGAAACTGTCAGTCATAAAACCTATGAAGAAGAAGGAAAAGAAGATTATGTAATATAGATTTTTGTTATTATAGTTGATACAACAGGTCGCGCGTACAAATGTTACATACCATTTTTTTTATTTAATAAAATTTTCGGGATACAAAGTAGCCTATGTCCTTCCTCAGGATGCAAGCTACCACCCTGCCAAATTTCATCAATATTAAATACTAGTATTAGTATAGACATACATTAATCAAACTTATTAAGGCATCAAAATATGAATATAGAGAAAAAAATATATTGTAAAAATATTTGAAGCTTTCTTAACTATGGTAAAAATTGTCATACTTTAATAAATAAAAAATATCTTTAAAGATTTGAATTTCTACTTATTATTGATTTTTGCTAATTTAATTTTTATTCATTTTCTCCAAATTATGAAATTATAAAGCAATCAAAAAAATGCAAAGTTTTTTGTAGGTAAATTTTATTCAATTACGCTTTTTTTAGATAAAATCTGCTGGTGTAGTTAAAAAACTTCAAAATTCTTTGTTAAGATTTAACCCAATCGTGACCAGCGTTGCATATATATAGTCCAAGAGGTGAGCGACAAAAATTGCAACTACTTTATAAAGGCTGATTTTTTGATATTAAGTCACATTCGTGGTGTAAAGATACAGCCTGCCGTCAGTCAGCTAGTTTCGTTAGCGTTTGGCGCAGGGGCGGCTTTATTTTAATGTTGCAACTACTTTATAAAATCTGAACATTTATTTGTAAGCAGTATATTAAGTAAGAACCCCTTTTATCATAATCAGCCTTCAAAATCTTGCAACCGGGCGCGTCAGCAGCGCGTTTAACTTAACGAGTTTAACGCGCTGCTGACGCGCCCGGTTGCAAGATTTTGACGGCTGATTATGATAAAAGGGGTTCTTACTTAGTATACTGCTTACAAATAAATTTTCAGATTTTATAAAGTAGTTGCAACATTTTTACAAAAATAAAGCCGCCTCTGCGCCAAACGCTAACGAAACTAGCTGACTGACGGCAGGCTGTATCTCTACATCACAAATGTGACGTAATATCAAAAAATCAGCCTTTATAAAGTAGTTGCAATTTTTGTCGCTCACCTCCCCGACTAATACAACAGTTCGCTTTTGTTAAGATTTTGCGTTGCTGTAATACTATTTTAATTCGAATGGGTTTGAAATCATACTTATTTTCGAGTATTGAACTGAATACATCAACAATGCAAATATCAAAATCACTGGAGTTTTAGTATACATATTGTTAGATACATAGGTATGAATTGATGACAGAAAAATCAGCAATATCAATAACAAAAAAAACCTTGGTCACGATTGGGTTAATTTCTGTTTTTTCCCCTATAATTATTTGATATCTAACGATAAACATACAACTTATAATTTCCGGTATTATAAAGAATTTGCTAAATATAAATAAAATCCTACTGACAGTTCTAATCAATGGTACGTTTTATATAAATGATCTTAATCAATGATTTAAAAGCAGTGGTGAGAAGTGTACATCATAAAATACATATGTAACATTCACATTGCTATACATTTTTTACCATTAGGTACTCTAAAATCCTTAGTAAATACATAACGATTTGACACATCACAGATTGAGTTTAAATTTTATAAACTTCCCGTTCACGGCCAAATAAAATCACGACGGCAGCACTAGGTTTGTTTGTGAAATAAGCACGGCCGTACAAATGCACCACAGCCATAACACGGCCGCATCATGGCTAGAGCACGGCTGTGTGCTTTTTTTTTACTCGAGTTTGTGGTGAAAAAAATATATATGATGCGAATTTTTTAATGAAATCAAGGACAAGCTGAAATATAATTGCAAATAAACAGGTCGAATTCAGTCAATACTAGAAATGAATACTCTAATTTCTATTCTGATAACCGTTATGTATATTATTTACGTTAAACAATTTGTTTCTACATAATTTAATTAAAATAAGTTCATTCCACTTTCACTAATGTGTTCACAAACATTTGATCTAATTAGATGTATAATCGGTGTACAAAATGTTAAACTAATTTACGCATAAAATGTTCGCAGAACAGTAAAATGGTTTCATCCAGCATAAAATATGTAATTGAGTTATTCAGGAATTAAAATATTATATTTTCGTTTCTAAATGACCTAGACAAATGGCCAAGAAAATTTAATCTTTCTGAGCTAACGAATATATATTTCACAATCAAATGTATATACATATTATATTCTGGATGAGTTATTTCTGCTTGAGTTTACTTTAGTTAATATTAATATATAATTTTTCTTGTAAACTCTGGTTTTAATTCTGAAAGGTGTAAGTTCATTGTTTTTTTTATTAATAGCATAGGGGGGGGGCATCACCCCATAGGCATGATTCCAGGGAGGTTTCGCTCTCCCTGTGAATCTATCTTTTATAAAACAAAATTAAAGGAATTATTTATTTTCAAAAAAAAATG
Organism: Sialis fuliginosa; assembly: GCA_961205875.1. Taxonomy (NCBI): domain Eukaryota; kingdom Metazoa; phylum Arthropoda; class Insecta; order Megaloptera; family Sialidae; genus Sialis; species Sialis fuliginosa. The sequence goes on along the minus strand of OY540809.1, from coordinate 12,065,056 downwards.
TTCAATATCCAAATAGCTGTTACTATAGAAAAAAAATCATAGGTATATATTTGGAAATATTAATTTAAATTATAAACAGTCATACAGTCGGGACTCATTTATTTCAAACCTTCTGAATCATATGACGCGCGTTTATTTCAAGTCGAGAGGGGCTCACACCCAAGGTTAGTAAAGGAATAGGTTGCCTCATAACTCTGGCGGGGAGTGGCATGAGAGGGGAGAACGCGTCATCGTGAGGAACTCTTTGACATTATAAATGGCTCACACCAAGTTATGTATAGATCCTTGACCAATCAGCGTTGGCGCGGGAATTGACATCATGAAAATGTATTCAAATGTTATAAATGTATAATAGAATATCAAATACAAGAAATCCTTTATTTATTCTTGTCTTCGTATTTTTTGATATTTTAACAACATATACAATCAAAGAAGTACAAATTTGACATTGCAAAATCATGAAAAAGCTATCACAGACAATTTTGTCTATTCGGGAAGTGTCATTTTTACTATTCTTAAGTTGGCAATACGTTCTGTGATGTCAAACATTTGAATACGCTGATTGGTCAAGGAGCTATAGAGACTACGTATGTAAACCTTGGTATTTAATATTTATTGTTAATAGTTAATCGTGATAGTGAAATAATTTTACTTTACTTTTAATTTCGAATATGAGCAAGGTGACGAGTGACGACGGTGATAAGTATCTCTAATTAATTCTACAAAAATTTCAAAAATATGTTCGTTTACGCCATGACTCGAGAATGGTGGGAGGTGAAGGAGGAGAAAAAATTTGCAATAAACGAACGTCGGCATTTACGATAAACGAGCGTTAGAAATAAACGAGCGTTACAATAAACGAGTCCCGACTGTATTTCCTTTCTGCACCTCATAAAATCGCATATTGTTATATATATTTCAAATATATACACATATAAATACGACCATCGAAAGGAGTTATCCGTTTCCAACAGATGTAGCAAATCTGTGATAATAGCACACCCTATTTCCCAAACCATGTTACGCCACTGGAATATACCTACTTATATTTATTACATAATATGAAAATTGTGTTGATAGAAACGTATATATTTTATGTATATAAAAAACAAATAAATATTATGATGAAAAAATACTTTAAAGAATGCTTTAAAGTTTTAAAATATAACACAAAATACAATAAAACTTTACCAAAGATTTCAAGAAAAAATAACGAGAAAAATTTATTTCTCCCTGAAATGGAAAATTTTATTGTTATTTTCTGAAAATTCTTTCTTTTGGTTTTAAATTACATTACATATAACATGCCTATTTGTTTTCAATTTCTCAATACACAGGTAGTACATATGTATAATACATAGGTATCTAAATAAAATGTCTTTGTAAATATTATACTACTGTACTGATCATTATAATAATAATGAAGCAATGTCTTTGTTTCAAAAAAGTATTAACGATAACAAACGTACATTATATAAAATAACGAAGGTACTGCAGGGTCGATCTTTGGGTGACCTCAAATCGATCTTTTTTTAAATCATTACTGTAGTAAGAATATCTATTTATTATTATATTATATTTTAGATGGGCAGTATTTAATTCAAGAGGATACAGAGGTGTGTGTAATGGGGGGGGGATATAACACTGTACATGGAGCCCACAAATTTAAATTTGCCTGGGGCCATTTGAAGCTCTAACGTTATACAGTTAGACATGGTGATTCAGGACTTTAGCTTTTTAGCTTGAGAAAAATATTTATAATCTTTAGAGGGCTGTACTCTCTCACAAAAAATCTACTAACTAATATTATAAATGTGAAAGAAGCTCTGTCTGTTTGCTACCTTTTCACGGTTAAACCGCTAAACCGATCTTGATGTAATTTTTGCATTCTGAGGAAAGGCATAGGCTACTTTGTATCCCGAAAAAAAGTTAAATAAAAAAAAAACACGCGGACGAAGTCGGGGTAAAAACTAGTGTTCATATAAGGTTTTTTACTTAAAATATTTTTTTATAATAAACATTTTTCTGTTACTCTATACCTTCATAGAAATAATCTAGTTTATAATTGTACCTATATAATTTAGTTTTTTTTCTTTAGAGATTTATTTTATAGTACCTGTCGAATAATAACTCATTAGTAAAGAAAAGAAAAGTTCAGATAAATACAAATAATTTTAGGTCAAATAAAGACGTAGCATGCCAATAAAAAGCGGGCATCCCATATATGTAGAAGGAAGTAAAACACGTATAGAATCGGGAAACGGGATGAAATATGTTTCCTGAAGGGATAAGAATCTACAAGAGATAGAATGATATAAATATTTAATGACTTACTAAGCTAAACTTTTTGTAAATAGACTAATCAAATAATTTGTTTCATTGAACAGTGTTATAATATTTAATAAGGTCATGGAGGCAAATAAGGCCCACCTTAATTAAAAATGGTATATTTCGTGTAATAAGTAATTTATATTAAAAAAGCTATGTTAATAGTAAACTTTGGTTGATTTATTAATCTAAAGAAGTATGAAAACCAACTTTTTTTAAATGATTTTTTCATTTTTAAGACATCTTAAAAAAGTAACTTTGGGCCTTATTAAACTATGGTAGTATAATAAGGCCACTTAACTAAATTACACATTTTCAGATAATTATGTTATTTTGTATGGGAATTCTGTTTTAATCAACATTTGGCGTAATGTTTGCTTAATTACAGCTAATAAATAAACAATTAATAATTTATTTTAACATTTATTTTTTATCCATAACGTGCCGATGCTGCATCCATAGCAACTGCTAAACTCTCGCCAGACCACGTTATTTCTTCGTTGTAGATGATTTCTTAATAGAACTATTAGTAAATAAAAATGACATACCAATCTAGAACAAAATATGTGATCATAAATTGTAATAAATAATAAAAAGTCCAATCTTAAATTTGGTAGGCCTTATTATCCCTAAGGTACTACGGTATATTTTATTTTATTTTATAAAGCAAAAACTTAAAAACAATAGAAATTAACTTTTTACCTAAACAATTAATACATAAAAAAATTTAACAAAAATTAACATTATATGTTAGTTGTTTTTATAAAATTGAGCATTCATCACCATCTCTCGCAACAAACTCAGAGGTACCAAAAAGTTAGCGCGGCGAAAGACTAGTCGGTATGTAGTTAGCTTTGTATAAGTACTTTCTATGTGTATATAAAAATCCAGACCGATCTAACTATTACAAATGTGTTTTTTTCACATGGGCCTTATAACACCATGAGCCTTATTTGTCGCAGGTACCTTATAAAAAATTTAGCATACATTTTTTTTTAGTTTAAATCAAACTTTAAAAAAACATTTATTTTAATTGTAATTTATAGAATTTATTAAGCCAAGTAAGAAACGAAAATAATAATAATCAATACATGTTTATTCATTCTAAGGTATAATACCCATCATATTTCATTGCATTGTATTTTTAATAAACCCTATTATACGAGTTTTTCCTCTTATTTTTTATAATTAGCTTATACATTGTGTGTATATCAGTTTACTGTAAGCTTTTTTTATAAATACCATTATTTTGCCTAATGAAGAAGGTAAAATGTAGGTTAATTTTGCTTATTACGTTTGTTAAAGATTTTAAATGAGCAGATTCGAAAAAGCGTTATTGAAAATAATACCTAGATGATTTATATTTTGTAGTATTCGGCTTCAGTTTCGGTTAAAATCATACTGAAGGTTTTGCCGATCATTATTTTATTTTAGTTACATATGATTAGAATATAATAATAAATAAAACAATTTTAAACTAAATTACAAAGCTTTGAAAATTTCAATTTTTTGAGAAGTGGAATGTTATAAAATATTTCAAAGTAATTCAAAAACAAGCCGTGGGTTCGACCCTTGAGGTCCACAGAACCAACTTCCCAATATGGTATGACTATAAATACTTAAATACTGATTATTTATTGTTTCCATTTTAGACACGTATATAAAAAAATAATAAAATACGTTTCATTATTTGTATTGCAGAATATGTTATTTATTCATGCTAAGTTTCAAGTAAATTCGACCAAAAAAATATTTTTATCCACACAAACTTTTACACTCATTTTTACACTTGTAGGGGTTGAATTTCGAAAAATCCTTTCTTTCAGATCATATTAACGTCAAAATACTTCGATTGGCATCCCAATGAAGTCAATAGCATTTTTTATTTGCGAGATATATACGTACATACTAGTGATGTAACGAATGCATGATTTTAAACATTCGCGAATGCGAATGCGAATATTGACTTTTTTTATTATAAATTTTCTTTTTCATATTTTACGCTTTGAGGGGGGGGGGGGGGGCATGTAGACATATAAGCTTCATCAACTTTTTTTTTGTTAATTTTAATTTGTATTAATTTGATAAGTTTTTTGTATTTTTTGTGGGGGGGGGGGGCACGATCCATATAATCCCTTCTCTCTTAAAAAATTATTGCATTATTTAATTAGTTTTTATTTAATAACTTTTACTTTTTTAGGGGTTGGGGCATGCTCCATACAACCCCCCCTCCCACATGTATTGTATTATTTAAATTGCTTTAATTTCATAAAAAAAACTTTTTTTGGTGGGGTCTGGAGTACTCACTATGACAAACATTTCCCCCAAAAATAATTCAAATCGATACATTTTTACAGTAGTTATCGTGAACGAATGAAAATTTACATTCAGACACACACACGCACAGCCGTCATGAGTAAATCAACTTTCTTTTACATTTTGAAGTTAGTACAATCAGAATTTGCTCTTATCTCGTACACGATTTTTCGACGGTATTACAATACTTCCATTTCTTCAGAACATGGAAGTAAAAATAAATGTTGACTGTCTAAGTTCTTAAAAATAATTATTTAATATAATAGATAAAAAAATATTTTTTTTTATTATTACAAAAAAAAAAGTAATATTCGCAAAAATATCCGCACTTTTTCTTGCGAATGCGAATGCGAGTGCGAATGTTAAAAAATGTGCGAATATTCGCGAATGCGAATATTCGTTACATCACTAGTACATACACACACACATAATCTTTATGGAAATAATGTAAATATACTATAGTGACCTTGAAACATAAAAATATGTTTACATTTTTGATTTTGATTTTCGGACCGATAACAATAATTTCCTGTTGGTAAGTTAATAAAATAAAACCTAAAAAAGAAAATATCAAATGTAAAAACGAAAAAGTTTTACAAGAAGAATCGCAAAAACATTATCTTAATTCGGTGTAAATCTTAATTTCAATACAGAACACATAATTAAACAACCTAATGTTCTAAAATACACTCGGAAATTTAGAAACTTGACGTATTGTGCGGTACGAAACAGTATTCAAGTTTATATACTGTATACTTCAGCATCGATTTAAAGTAAACAATATAATTACAGATCTAACTTTTCTGTAATAGGGTTCTTTAGAAACGATAAGGAAACACGAAACATTTCACTCATACTATCTTTGTCAGCGTGTCGTAAACGTATTTTGTGCGTCATGATGGAGGCAAAGATGGAGAATCAGATATTGCTTTTACGTTCAGAAGCTATTGTACGTACCGCTAAATGTTTAAAAGCTACGTGTGTGCAGCGTATTAGCTCTTTCAGTGGTGCCAAATATGTGTACAGAAATTGATGTTTGGTGTTACTCGACTATAATTGTCGTTGAAGTGATTGCAAAAATTTTGATGCGCGTTGTAACTGGGGTGGGTTGGCAAATACACGATCCAATCTTAGCACGTTCTAGATTTTTAACGTGATTAACGTCTATACCTTTTCAACTTCAAATTGAGACTAATCAATTTCAAATTGGGAATAATCAATTTCAAATTGAGACTAAAAAATTTCAAATGTTTTAATTTCAAATTGAGACTAAACATTTTCAAATTGAAACATTTGAAATTGTTTAGTCTCAATTTGAAATTGATTATTCCCAATATGAAATTGTTTAGTCTCAATTTGAAATTGATTATTCCCAATATGAAATTGTTTAGTCTCAATTTGAAATTGATTATTCCCAATTTGAAGTTGAAAAGGTATAGAGTTTCAGGACAGATACTGGGTGGGCTTTTCAGAAACTTGATGTAACGCGCAGATATCAGTTTTGCGTGCTAGCGTAAATTTAAAATCAGTATATCTTGACACAAGGGCTAAACCCGGGAAAAAATTATTAAAACAAAACAATACTAGATAAAAATCGATGGATCCACTGGCCCCATACACACCTGGTCTAAATTACTATTGGTTGATACTGAAAATAGATAAAACTCATTAATACTGAACCTTGTATTAAATTTCATAACTGTATCACAATGGGTTCTCAATATATTAAATAAAAACTAATAGTAGGAGATCCGACATAGGAACGACCTTCACCCATCTGTTTAATGGATGAAAAGTATTTTTTATCAAATTTAGTATGTTAAAAAATATATTGCGAGTGAGTTGGCTAAAAAATTCCTGACAAGGCTATGATTAATTAAAAATTGAATAAAAGTGTATCGCTCTCCTTCTCTATTGCATGAATAAATATCATGCGCATTCTCTGTTACCCGACGGCCTTCCACGCGCAGCTCCAATGCTGAGTCCTCTTCTATCGCACATCATATCATAATCATAGCCTTGACAGGATTTTTTTAGCCAACCCACTCGCGATATATTTTTTAACATACTAAATTTGATAAAAAATACTTCTCATCCATTAAACAGATGGGTGAAGGTCGTTCTTATGTCGGATCTTATGGAGTGTTTACACCGAAAAAACAAAACAGCAACATCGTGTCTTTTTGACAAAAGTGCAATAAACCCTATGCATTTTTAAATACGATGTGTTTTCAAACACCGTGTTGCTGTTTTGTTTTCTTTGGTGTGAACACCGCATTAGACTATAATTTTGAGTAAAATCTTTGGAGGACTGTAGCCTCCTTACGATAAATTTCCGGACACATGTTCATATGTACATATAATGTTTTTTGCTTGAAATATTTTTCTCAATTTACTGTTCTAGTTGAACACGACAGTGCTGAATCACTCTGTATATATTTTTTGTACACCAGATGTACGCCTTTACGGCGAACTCTATTGTCTGGCGTTTCAACGAGGTATTCTCAGAAATGTTTCTTTTTGCATTTCTCACGCTCTAATTATCCAACAAATCTGAAAATTATTGGATAAATTTGTAACATCTATACCTGCCGTTAAGCTTATGAAATTTATTTTGAATAACTTGTTGCGAAAAATAAATAATATTAACTGTTTTCCATGCCCACCATTTTGTAGAAAATTTAAGCTGATTAGAAATTCAAACACACGCCCGACAAAGTCTATATACGATTACATATACATTTTTTTTTTTAGAAAAGGAGTTAACAATTGGTTAAATAATATTGTTAAGCCGATTTTTTTCAAATTCCGAATTTTAATGGAATTATCAATTTTTCACTGAATCGATTCGACAAATCATAGAAGAGTGACATTTTATATTTAGGATTAATTTTCGCCATGAAAGAAGATTTCCTATTTTTTAAAACGAACTTAACCAGGAATGAATGTTTACTCTTCTCAATTTTTGAAATTTCTAGTTATTATTGAAACGATGCGAATTAGAGAATTTTTTTAAAAATATTATCTGTAATTTATATTTTGTTTATTGTTTTCTATTTTTTATTAGTTCACCAGATTTTTTTTTATAAAATTAAGAATACGTACCCACACTACTGTCAGTGTTAAGTATAAGAAAGTCTCATGCCAGCTTTTTTAAAATTAATTTAATGCGAAATGGTGTCCATTGCGGTGCCCCCCCCTTAAAATACTGTATGTGATACACACATTCTTTATAAATATATTCCGTACCTGTCTATAACATCGATAAAATGTCTAAATTTTCCCAAATATATCAAAATAGTATCCTTTAGATAAACATTGTACTTCTGTACCAACATATAAAAACAATATAACTTGTATAAAACTATATTATATTATTGTCACTGTCCAAACAAAACAAAAACTTTCTCAGCAAACTTTTGTGATCTGTCTTTGTGAATTAGTAATAAACGAAAGGATCTGATATACGAGGTTCCTATTTAGTGCTAAGCTTTTAATAGAGAATGGGAGTTATTGTACAAAAGTTCGGTCAACTCTCTGGAATAAAGAAGAACAAAGAACACTCATATATGTATTTGTTTCTTGTCGTGTTCGAACGACGGAAACAAAAAAGTAATTGTTGTAATCTTGTTAGTACGGGACATATTTTTTTCATTTAGTTCTTTCTATCAAATAAATTGGATAATAGAAATATATATGCCATTGATATGATGAATTTAGAATTTTCAAAGTATGTTTTATTAATACAGTAGATGTTCTATACTGCGAACCGCACCGTCGCGCGGCGTAATCATTTTATTATGAATATGTAGTGTTACCAATCTTGGCCGCTTTAAGAGTTTACTGTTTTTTTTTAGATTTATGGGCTTTTTTTGTAATTCTCATGCACTCATGTTACGTACCTCTTTATTAAATCAATTTAATTACTAAAGTTCACAATTATAGTTTTTAAAAAAAATTTATTACAACCCTTTATTTTTCTTTTGTTTTTTCTCCAATAATGGATAAAGAAAACTCAACTAATGATTACAAAATCATAAGTAGATACTACGACATAAAAGTTATAAAATAAAGAATCATTTTTATAAATTTACAACAAATATTTCTAATTGAGTACATTTCATTAAACAAGTGTCCAAAACTGGGGTACGATCCAAGACTGGTGCCAGTACTTTATAAGGACTTTGAGGAGTGGGGATTCACACTATGGAAGGTATCGTGTCCGACCATATTGTATTTTATAACTTTGTAATTTTTTTATATTTTTCCATAAAATTTTGTGTAAACAGTTCAAAGTATCCTTATTAACATATCCTTCCCAAATAGATAGGTATAAAAAAATCAGCAATTTTGAACCCATCACAGTGGTGTTCCCCCAAATATTTTCTGATTGTTTTGATTGAAACTGTCGACACACTGTTCTTAAATTTAAAGGCATTATTTAATAATTAATTTAAAAGTTAAGAATAGACGTCGCCCGGCAGTTCATCTAGTAAATTATAATAATACATAATAATACCTTCTCTTCAGTAAATTTAAAATATACATTATTGAAATATATTTACATTTCCTGGTAGTACATATGGAACTTGCTCTTCGAGTTAATACATTTTAATTACGAGTGTTTTAGTACCAAAAGGATTAAGTAAATACGAATGTACTTGATTGTGATTTCATCTTATTTGCAGATTAGTTCGTTCTCTAATATTATTTCGGATTATACAACTAATTAAACACATGTAAATTCTTCGTTTCACCAAACTTCTTAGATGTTCAATTTTACACTGTGTAAATATACGAGTACATATCCTTAATTTCAAATTTTATGAAAAAGAATTGAACATTATTTTTGATATCTCTACGTGTTGGACACGCACATGATAGGGTTCCGTAGTAATTCTCACTACGATTTATAAAAAAGAGTTATTTCAAGTTTTATGAAAAAGAATAAAAAATTCCTTTTGATATTTGCACCCAATTCAGATCTTTCATTTTAAATTCCTGATTTTATGTTAACGTATAATATATAAATAAAATAAAAACACTAATTACTCACAAGTGAGTCATTAGAAACCAAATAAACAAACGAGAAAATTTGTGTTTTCATAAACATCAGACCCTATTACAGGAAATAATTAAGTATGAAATACAAAACGTTTTGCCGTTTATTAGTAAAAATATGAAATAATTTATTTTGTTGTTTTATTTTTAAAGCATTGCACAAATTCAATTGAATTATGTCCGGTATTATAAATAAATTTAATAAAACGTGTTCACTTGTAAGCAGTTAATTAAATGGAGTATTACATAGTATTAGGGCTTGTAACGCGAAAACGAAAAGTGGTATGAAAATTCTAAATGCACCATTACTACATAAAAAAATTAAGAAACTGTAAACAATCCTTACTAATATTATAGTTTCTTACCTTTTCAAGGTTAAACCGCTGAACCGATCTTCATGAAATTTGGCAGGGAGATAGCTTGCATCCTGAGGAAGGATATACGCTACTTTATATCCCGAAAATCGATTAGATAAAAAAACATCTGCCAAGTAAATGCACAGTGCTTCCTCGTGCTAAATTCACCAAAGGTAGTTAATTATTGAACAATTTAAATAAAAACCGATAATGTTGAGATAAATTGCCTGGAATTGGTTAATCATTTAATTTGTATACAATTTTACTAAAAAATATTAGTTCGAAATTTTTCTCAAGACACACCTGATTATTTTTTCGTATATTTTAAATTTTTTGACAAATGTAAAAATGACTTTTAAAACGTCAAAATGACATTTAATAAAGCAAATGTCAATTTAGAAAAACCAAAACACAAATTTTTAAAATAAATTGAGATAAATCTTTGTAAGGGAATATTTTACAACAATCGTTGTAAACCCATATTATAGGAAATTTAATGCTCTACAAAAAATATTCTAAAAAATTTGACGTAACATGTGTCGTTCTTGAGATATCATGAAAAAATATATATTTTGGGGTGTCACCCCTCCCCCTTACACACGATTTTGATGATTTTGAAATGGAATCGTCCTCAAGCCAGACCCAACCATCCGACCAAATTTCAATAATATCGGTTCAGTGGTTCATGAGTTATGCGTGTGACAAGGATTCAGGGGACAGACGGACGGACAGACAGACAGACACGGAACGAAAAGTGTTTGCCTTGACGTGAAACGGATAAATCAATTTAAAATTTTGTAATCGGAGAACATTTTTTTTCTCTCAATCTGAAACGATCACATAGCTTCTCGTATCTTAATATTGCCAGGAAGCAATACAAATTCGACGCGGACGAAGTCGTGGGTAAAAGTTAGTAATAATATATTTTATTGTCATAGTTTTGATATTATCTATTAAAAAATATTTTGAAATTATCTTATGATTATTATTCATTATGAATACTTATATATAATTTTATATTTAATATCTCTGCATTGAAATTTTCCAACCACCACGATAAAGTTTGACAAAATGATACTTACTGACGCTATTCTTAAAGTTAAAATGGAAAGTTTTAACTTATGAAATTTGACTCATACATATAAATTGACTTATAAAAAGACAATGTTTTCACTCTACGCCTCTTGAAACTTTTGCGAAGACATACATTAACTATATAGGTAGACGAATGGAGAATTTTTTGAATAGTAATTTAATAAACATGGATTTTTATTTCATTTTTTATAAAATTATTTATGAAAAAAATTAATACTTTGAGTACATGAAGTCCATGGTCAGATTCTGATAAAATTTATATGGGACCAACTCGGGAGTATACTCTTTCAAACAAACAAATAATCTACCAAATAGGTGCATTTTTGTCGGAGTTATACCCGAACATACATACACCGTGACAATTATATTCTGATACAACTCTTTATCGATGATGTACCTTTACTGGTGTTATTTTAGCAACCCACACTGAAAAAAAATTAATGGATACAAATAACTCAAATTATATTAATCATGTTTACTGAAAGCAAGTAAATTTTACTTGATCTAATTAATTCATTGATGTTGCGTCCAATAACCCAGTTATTTATAGGAATCTATTTGATCCAAACAGCTTAATTTATTGATACAATTTAATGTTATTTTATTCAATACAATAATTCTTTGAAATATTTACAATTCAAATTATGTGTTGCAAAAATACACTTTTTAAATTGAATAAATTAAAACTATTCCACGCAACTAATTTAAACATTCGATCTGAATGAGTATTTCTATTGATGCAAATAGCCAATAACATAGTATCTTGAACCAACAAAATACAATTATTCAATACAAATATTCCAGAGCACGCAAGTTACCTCTCGCTAGGGAATTGTATTTCTGCTCCGTATATAGGAACGTATAGGACAGTCATATTCTAACCGACTTGGGGAAAACCCAGGACGGAATGTGACACCCGCTTTTTAAAGCTTCAGTTAGTAATTTTCAGATTATTTCTCACTTCGGCCTTTAAGTACAAATAATTTTTGCAAAGTGGCATAGTTTACAAATTTCCAATTTCGGAACATTTCATCACCGATGAAACTTTCTTATTGAATCAGCGATTCTAATTTCTAGTAGTAGTAATTCCAATTAAAACTCAAATATATCCAAGGCACCGCAAAACCCAACAATCAACTCGAGGCTAAGTTCACGTGTATAGGGTACTAATATTAAATTATTAATTAAATTTAATTATCGTGACATCACTTCCGTTGATAAACATAAGTTTCTTTGGCGTTGTTCATCAATGTTTGTTTAGACAAAATTAAGTTGTTTTGCGAGAGCTATAAACGTATTAGTCAGTTAATTATACCGATGTTCATGATCTACCTTTCATTTGTAATGCTGGCTGCTCATGCAATGATTTTATTAGTAGGTAGTTGGTATATATATGATAGTATATATCTAGTGTGTCTCAACAGTCTGAAATCTCTATTATACCTATATAAATATCTGCCTTGGGACCCATAGGACTTTCTTATACATAATCTTGACAGTGTACGTGATTCTTAAGTTATAAAAACACATTTCTGACAAACTAATATGTCTGACAGACATAAACTATAGATAATATTATTCTCTACAGTATGTATCACATGAATATTTTGAACGTTTTTACGTAAACGGATGTTTACTCTTGTTAATTTTTGAATTTTTTGAAAAAATGTTTTAAATAAAAAATGTCGAGTATGTTATTGTCTATAATTTATTCCCCAGACATTTTTTTCCAACATTTATGATTTAGCCAGAAATAATTTTTTTTTAATAATTATTTAGACTCACCCGCACTGTTCACTCTCAGTATTACGTATAAGAAAGTCCCATGACACTCATGACAGATATTTCTTCTCTGTTATGAACCATTTGAATTAAAATTAATTTTTTTTTTCGAAGATATGAATAGAACATAAAAATTATAGATATTAATATTACCTAAAAATTCAAACATCGACGTAGGTAAACATTCGTATCCGGTTGAAAGATCGTTTTCAAAAATAAGACCTTTTCTTCCCAGACAAAAATTAATCTTAAATATAAAATTTCATCCTTCTACGATTTGTCGTATTTGAGTTACAGCGCTTACAGATCGACAGACATCATGGTGAAAATAGTCAGAATGGATTCAGGGAAGGTGAAAATGGATAATTCCAACAAAATTCGGATTTCGAAAAAAATCGGCTTTACTACGAGTATACTTACTTTTATTATATATTTCATATACATGGTATAAGAAAGTAAAAATTAATGTTCGTTTGTATGAGGCTTACCTTGGGTTGCATAAAGCAAAATTAACTACGATTAGTTAATCAGTTGTTTGCAAACCATGATTAATGTTAATTCTTAACTTAATCTCAATTTGTAAATGAACAATTCACTAAATATGATAATTTTTTCCCTTATAAAATTTATCATAACCGTGATTGTTTTTTAGAATTGACGTAATAATGGTTTGAAAACAACCGATTAACTAATCATGCTTAATTTCGCTTTATGCAACCCAAGGTTATAGGGAATATATTTTGATATCCTCTACAACTTCTGAAAGTTTGTCGGTTTGTTAACGGAACACCCTGTATATAAATACTAGAATATGGCATTATGCTTGACATAATACAAAATCGTAGCCGGGAGACAAAATGCAAGAAAATTGAAAAATATCAATGATCTGTAAAAAAGTTTATGATACAGCATCACATCTAACTCGTATCTAACAAGAGTGTCGGCATCGATATCGGTATGAAAATGTATCAGATAATAAAAACATATCATTTCTGTTATTGATGCTTTGATTGAATTTAAATTTTTTATCATATTTTTGAAAAAGATATGGGCTTTATATCGATATTGTATTTTAGTTACCCACATCTGATAAATGTATAAATTCATGAAAATTAATTAAATCGTACATATAATTCAAATTATAAAATAATATAAACAGCTTTTCAATGCTGTTTATATTATAACGTTATGAAACAACTTCATTGTAATTTGTAAAAAAAATCATACCATTGAATAAAATAATTAAAATACAGAATGTATAAAACATATTTTATGACACACATTTCTCCAGAACAGTGGGAGAGATACGGTGGCGTTTGGGATATATTTATCTCTTTTTGTAATAAGAATGAAATAGACACTCCTGTTTAAATAAGGACAAGTATATCACAAACCAGTTTCTATCTCTTTCTTTTGACACAGCTCTGTTTTCGAATCAAATGCGCGGTCCATTCTCTATGTCTATGATTTTGTCAATTAACTCGCGCTATTAGCGGAAATTTTTGGAACTCCGAACTAGGAACTAATATTTGACAAAAATTTTGTAGTTAAAATAGCAAATAATGTTTAAATAAATTGTAAATTTCCTTACTTCTAGTTATTCGATTTGGTTAATTATTCTGTAAATAGATTAAGTGAATTCAAAAGGTTTGCTGTTAATTTATTACGTATTGCAACCTGTAGCGTGTGGCCGTGGTGTAAAAATGGGTAAAAATGGACAAATTGAACTTTGTTTATATTTTTATGACAGAAAATTAAAACCAATCGATATTAAATTAAGTAAATATGGAAACTGTAATGTAAACTTTTAAGTAGGTTACTGAAGAAATGTATTATATAATGCTCATTTTATCAATTTTCTTACGAAATTTTTTTTTAGGGCGAGAGTAGAGCACACTTCCAAGCAGAACCTGCCTTGGAAGTGCAATACTCTATACTCTGAAGCAGTCTAAAGTAAACAATTTTATTTATAATTTTCCATTAAATTATATTGGTCGAATATTGTAACAACGAGTACAAGACTGTCAACAAACAAACATGTTGCGTATTCTTGTGTAGATGATCTGCTTAACTACACAAGATAAATTTAATCAAGTAGGCCTGTGTATTTTCTCGTAGATCCGCAAACATCCAAAGGTCAAACGCGTGTGTTAACGCATACAAAATATTTATATACTCTATGTTTAGAAATATTGGTTTAATGTTAATGACACTATTGTTAGCTGTTACTCAATAATTAAGTTAATGTTTTTTATGTAGTTTTATACGTTGTAATTATAATTTAACAATTAACTATTTTATTGACATTCTTGGTGTTAGAAGTAAACAAAACAGTGCCCCACCCCCCTAAACATACTTAAGTGGCTCCTATGTAAATATAGAAAAACTAATTTATTAATAAATATAATATAAAAATTAAAGCTAATGCAAATAAAATATTATTTATATAATCCTTCCACTTTTCATTGTACTTCCCTAATATAGGTAGGTAGGTATCTATATTATCATCGAAGTATTTAAGAAAACAACAGCCCTTTGTATGTGGTTTCTCCCCTTTAATTAGCATCGCAATGCATTACCCGGAAATTTCTCGCTTAGAAATTAATTAATTTAAAACAATATATGGAGGTTATAAAATATTCTTATTCTATCCCATTGTTTAATAGCAATGAATTGAATTTATATCAAGTTTCTTAGTAAATGTAATTGACTACATAAATTTAAACGAATTTCATTTATTTTAGTATGGATTTATTATATTTTTAGTAATTAGTTGTTAAGTTAAACTTAATAATAGAAATATGAAATTTGGTTCAGTTGTAATCGATTTTTTCTGTGCTCTTAAAAAATGTATATTTACTTATCCCCCCCCCCCACACTTTACCTTGTGGCCCTAGGAATAGTTACCTGAAGTGCCTACTGTGTAACACGCCTGCACAGTACATAAATGTATACGTTACTAGTTGTTATCCGCGACTTCGTCCGCGTGGAATTTATGTACCTACTTAGGTTATTGAAAATAACACCATGAAGTTAGATTAAATAAAAACTGGTTTTTATTTTTGCATTTGTACGCTCTATGTCTATGCAAAAACAAAAAAGTATAACCTTGAAATGTCACACACCCATTCTTTTATCTAATAAATTTTACGGGATAAGAAGTATCCTATGTCTTTTCTCAAGATGCAACTATCTCCCTGTCAAATTTCATCAAGATCGGTTCAGCAGTTTAGCCGTGAAAATGTAACAAACAGTGACGGACAGATATATGTATCTACATAGTTTTTCAATTAAAATAAATACAAATATTTTATTTCATTGAGATTGTATCCCTATTATAAACGCTTCAAATTATTTGTAAATTATATCAGTAAGGATATTACAAAAGGTTAACCCTTTCGACCCTGCCGATGGCATTTGCCACAATTACATTTACAGGGCTCTATTTACTGTACCAATCCGTACATTTGAAATTTATTTTCAATATTGAAAATTAAGGGCTGAAAGGGTTAAATATATATATAGGTACATTTACGTATTTCATTTTCATGGATACTCAACAGACGTTCATATAAAGATAAGAATCCAATTAAATAATTGTTTCATGGTCTTTCACTTTCCCAATATATTGAGAAAATTGGCCGTTTTCTTTCATTATTTTACAAATAAAGGGACGTAATAAAAGCAGTTATTACTTTTATAGCACATTTCTAAGGGCAGTAACGTTTATTGATCCGGAATCCAAATTAAATAATATACTGCTACTTAATGTTTTGACGACAAATCAGCATTAAGAAAAAATCACGAAAAGAAAAAGAAAACATCAGTATCCCGCCCGATTACGCACGGTGGGTCACGCTCGAGACATAATTTTATTTACAAAAACTAATAAATTAAAGTAATTAATTCAGTTACTTTTAATTATTTTTACTGTTTCAAAATAAAGTTTTATGAAAAAAATCCAATTCGAGATTTCAACGGAACTACATGTTTTGAGAGACCCTGTATTGTGGTGGCCACAGTATTTTATTTTTATATAGTAATTTGCAAATTAATTCGTTTTTATTAGGGCTCCGAAGAAACCCTATTAATCTCACTTTGTCGTCCGTCCGTCCTTTTCACTCAAAGCTAAATAGCTCGTAAACTATATAATCTAGAAACTTGAAATTTTTACTGAACATGTAAAATGACACCCTCTAGTAAAATATGTACAAATTTATTGAATAAATAATTTTTCAGGGGGTGCAATAAGGAGCTAAAGCTAGGTAAAAAAATATTTTTTTATACCAAGGCATGTGGCACGTTAAAATGTATAACCAAACAAGCGGAATTTGACCCTTTTTCAATCAAAAATGGTGCCTGTAGGGGGCATTAAAGCAAATCCAAAAAAAACAAAAAAATTGTATACCAAGAAGTATGGCATGTCAAAATGTACATCTGCATTAGTAGAACATGACCATATTTTTTTTTTTTAACTCAAAAATGGCGCCTGTAGGGGGCTAAAAGCAGTGTTTTATTTTATTCCCCCCCCTCTAACTCTGTAACTACCGGCTCAAAAAATCTGAAAAAAATTTGGTAAAGAGGCTTTGGTGGGACTGCCAACGACAAATACTAAAGTCAACAATATAATTTTAAATTTTGGAATTATAGGGAGGGGCGTCATAGAATTTTTTATTTTGATATCTAGGCATGTGGTATGTCAAAATATAGATCTCAATTAGTAGAACTTGACATTTTTTTATATTTTAACTTTAACTTAAAAATGCACCTGTAAGTGGTTCCAAACATTTCACGTAGTACGTACTTCGGAACCCTTATGGCATACACTCGTGTATGTCTTGCCCGAATTATTATTAAATAATAGTATGTTTTCGTCTTATGATTTCGGACATTTATTGAAATTAAAAATATCGAAAATGGATTTATAAATAATAAAATAAATATTTATAAATAAATAAAATAAATACGTAATACCTAATAAAATAAATTCTTTTAGAAGTATCTATAAATAATAAAGAAAGAATGAAACAAAAAATAAACCGCATGAAACATATCGAACCACGCAAACTCATAATAATATATTAGTCTTTTACCTAAGAGAATATATGTACATTCTTTTTATCTAGAGAGCCATCAATATCTGTACTAGTGGCCGCAAAGTTGAGTGCCTTGGGCCGTGCCTGCCATAAAGAAGATTGGGTCAATTGCTTGAGATAGAGTTTCAGAACAGGGACCTCTATATGGTATTATTTTATACTTTACTTTGTTTTATACAATTCAATATATTACATAAATAAGTAATCCGATTTAACTTTATTATTAATTTTAAATAATAGCATTCGTTAGTAACGCATAAAGCTTTAAATTTTTTTTGGAAGTTATAAGGGAAAGTATGGTATATTGGACCACTCGGTAAATTGGACCACTCTTATATTTCGAAAAGTAGTTTTCTGATTTCTTAAATGACAACACCGTGCGATAGGCACCTAATTTCATTGCATATCGGCTTATATTGTTTTCCTTGACAAGTTGAATGTTGTTTTGTTTCCGCAAATGAAAATAAGTGATTATTGATGTAATTCGTGCTAAGGGTGTAGTTAGTACAAAGGAAAGCATACAGCGTTTTTAATTTATAGTTTGCAGCAGCAAATTTATCAACAATTAACTGTTATGGATCGATTGGTGGCTTTAATAGGTTACGTTTTTGTTAAATTTTTTTTTCTCACTTCTCACACTGTTGGTTAAAATGGACCGCACGTAGTTGCCATACCTGGAATCATGAAACTTGTATCAATAATCCTAACATATGTGATGATTGTCTTTCTTTAATAATTTAATTGAAATAATGTAACGTAATTCATAAATATATATTATGTTTTGTTTACAGGTATATTTTAGTTAAGATTCTATTAAGGTCCAAATTAGCAACCTCGTGGTCCAATTTACAGTACCGGTTGGCTAAACTGAAACAAAGCTCTGATCTGTTGATTTTTGTGGAGTTTACGATAGTTATGTTGATTAATACTTAATAGAAACAATATCTATAAACTGCTGTTTCATTTCATTAAAAAATAATTTGTCTAAACGAAAAACTAGTATACTAAATATCGTAATTTCAAAAAATTGTCCAAATTACCCGACTTTTCTCTACTACTTTAGGCGCGTTCAGGGTGAAAATCATGCAACGAAAACAATTTGTAGATATTATAGATTTTTGTTATGATAGTGGGTAAAATAGGGTTTTAAGTTATATTTGCACGCTAGATGTCACTATGCCAAAGAAGTATAGCTTCTAATGTCCGTACATAAGTACACCCACCTACTTTTTTTTCTAAAAAACATAACCTTTATAATAAAATAAAAATTAAAATTAAATTTCGATAAAACTCAATTTATTAAATTTGGTAATTATGGCGATCTTCGAAATGAATTTAACTAATTAATTGCGGGAAAATTAAATTCATTGATGATGTCAAGAGTCAGACCGACAAATTGAGTACATCACAAACAAAATAAGTAAATACGTGTAGGTACTTTAGAATAAGTCTACGCAATATTATCCCACTAACCATGTTATTAAAATATAATATTACTCCCACATAGAACCATGTGTTTCTAATATAAAAATCTAAATATTAGAAATTAAATGTTTTTATTTTAACTTATAATACCTATTATCGAAACGATACGGTAGATAATTAATAACAATTCTTTAAAAAATAACAAAATCTATAATCTATATATTAATACGTGAACATCGAAAGTCGTTCATTTTTTTAACATAATTATTATAAAAGGAGGTGAATGAAACTTACATTATATTTGAAAGGTACATAGATGTGCACAAAAAAATCATGTGTGTATGTTGCCATTAAGGTAGGTAAAATAAAGTTAACATACACACATGATTTCCCCTCTCGTTGTTTGTTTATTTCCCATTGCATCTTTCAACAGCATAGCAATACTCCTAGCGCCACCCAGCGGTAAAAATAAATAGTTTTGGGTTTCAGTCAAACGGCGAGAATGTCAAATTCGCGTTCAATTGCAATGTTTTTATTTGGAAATTTTTGTTGTATATTGAAAATTGTCGTATCTTTTTTTTGTATTTATTATAAGGGGGGGGGGGAATGGTTAGGTAATGTTAGTTTAGATTCGGTTAGGTACTGTGCCATAGATGTACACAAAAAAATCATGTGTGTATGTTGCTGTTAAAATATTGGTCGAATTTCGACCATAGGCGATACTAGTTATCATAAATATTCTAGTGAAGTTTATTTTTGAGTTATTTTTTAACAATAATGAGTAATAAACACTTTCATATGGAATCATTTTACAAAACAAAAAAATCTAATTGTGCCTTATGTTATATTATTTATTCAACAAAAGGTTTAATTACAAATTTGATTCGTCATGTGAGAGTAACACATCCAACTATAAAATTAGATTGATCGAAAGCTCGAGTACTATTGCATGAATTTACTTCAAATCAACCAGAATGTTTTGAAATTACATATCCCCAATAATCTAACTTAACCCCCCTGTACCTGTGCATCCGACACTATCCTCCCCTCCGTTTAATCTGCCACTAGTTGTATATGTTAAATTTTTCAAATGAAGTCCACAAGTAACGAAAAAACTAAAGTCAATTGAGAAAGAAATATATTATTATCTGGACTTAAACAAAATTAAAAGGATCCAATCCAATGGATAAAAATGGATGAAGAAAAAGATAATGAAACAAGATGGAATTCGACATATGGAAAGTTTTTTAATTAAAACATCATCAATATGCATTTACAGAAATTGATTGAAATAGTATAGAGATCATTTGTACAATTCTTAAAAATTTCCAAGAAGTTACTTTAGAAATACATATATTTTGAAAAAAAAGTTTCAATTTAAAAAAAAATATACTAAGAAAGCTTATTCAACAATTTATTTTAAATATTTAATATGAGAAAATTCTTCTAATTGAATGTGATCATTTTAAGACAAATACAATTGTATAGCATTTAAAAATGTATGTTCTACTATACAAAATAATAAAACATGTTGTTTTGATAAAATATTAAAATTTTTAATAAATAATATATACATACAAATACATAAATTAAATAAATTTCCGTTCGCCATTCTAATAATAACATTTAACTATATTTTCGACATCCACAAATTTTGTCTGGAAAAATTTCGAAGTTTCATGAAATAAATACCAATATTTTGTGGCTATTTCAAATAATGTAAAATTTCCTATTTAATACAACCCGGGAAAAAATGTAGATCTATTTTTTTCCTGGGAATATAAAATTAAAGTAATAACGTACATATTTAAAATATGTATAAAATAGCTGACTAATTATTATCAGGTAGGTAGGTGCATTAAATTAGAAATAAAATAAAAACTTTTTTAATATTGTGTTTAAATAATCTTTAGCAACATTTACCTCAAAAATGCTGTTTGATTACAATTTTAATAATTGTCCGCTTTGGGGTGTTTTAACATCAAAGGTTTCCGATACCTTTATTGATGAGTAAAGCAATTAAAACTTAATTGTTTATTTTCTGTTAATAATTTATATAATAGTTTTTAAAATGTTATGCTTTATCTCTCATTAAAAAAATAAAAATAAAAATAATCGAAATAAATGTTCTTTGTAATTTTAAGAACAATATCTTCTATCTATATAATGAGAAAAAGCTCTTAGTTTTTGTGTTATTGAACGTCAACAAATTTTACCGAAAAAACACTGACACGCTTGCTTTGATATTGACATTATTGTCAGTACATTTTTTATCAATAGAATTCATATGAAAAGAGAAAAAAAACATCTTATACCAGATAACAAAAGAAAAACTCAATCTATCTTACATCCTTTTAAAAGAAATATGCTTCTCCATTTATTCTAGAAGGCATACTTTAAAAGAATATAAAAATAACTTACTGCAAATGACATTTAAAATGATAGACAAAACTGATTATAGTATAAGGGTCAAGATGTCTAATATAAAAACCCCTTTTTAAAGACTTGTAATTCTTTACATTTAGTAGGTGCTCTTAACATCCAAATTCACATAAGTCTATAAAATACATATGCATATAAATCGTAGTAGGAAATGTAAGATTACGATAGCAATCAAACTCTTTCGTATGACATTTTATTTAAAAATTATCTTTTTCGCAGATAAAAAAAGTTTCTCATTATGAAACACTATAGGATCTCTTCAAATCTTGTTGTTATTTTTTCCACTTTTTTGCTTTTATGAAATTTTTTAAATTAATTTAATTTAATTTAACTTATTTATTATGATGGCAACGTGGTAATGACCAACAACTAACGAAAAGTTTAACGTATCTGTGTACAAAAAAAAAGTCTATCTCATATTAGGAGACTTTACCCTATATATCTTGACGATGAATTACCAGTATTTCCGTTCATTGTTGTTCTTTTGATCTTCCCGGAATTCATTGTAAACTTCCGCATTAGCTTACACCTACGTATTTTTATAAATATCTAATTAATACCCAAATTATTATTATTATTTTTCATCATTTAGGCTTTAGCTTTATTAAAAATATTCGAATTTTCGATCATCTTATCAAAAAAGTAGTTTATCTCAAAATTCGTTAAAAAATTTATAAGTAATTACAATTATTTTATTAATAATATAATATTTCTCTTTTTTATTATCATGAAGTTTTAATATCTATTCACATACAACCAGTGGCGTAGTGACGAGGGGGGGGGGGACGAACCCCCACCCCCCCGAATTATTCAATGTTCTTAAAAAACGAATGTTTTGAGAAAACATCAGTTCAATTTTTTTTTACTATGCCACAGCATACAACAATGCCCTGTTTTCCGCATATTTTTATCGACTGCGTTAATAAATCTTGTATAAAATAGATAATAAAATAAAGAAGCTATTTTATGGTAAAGAATATTTTATAAATACATTTTTTATATAATTTGATGATATTCTTACGCGTCGTTAATTTTTATTGAAATTGGCGAAATGGTGAACTGTCAACTAAGATCAATAAATATTGTAAAGTATTTTCATCTTCAAAAGATTGCCAACAAGTATACACAAATACATGTAAGTAAGTACATCCACTATATTATAATGTCAAAAATAAAGTCAGATTTGTCATAAAATATTAGTACATATACAGTAATTAATTTTAATCATTTAAAACTGGGACTCTCGATGAGAGTACATAAATAATTTCGTCAGGGTGTCGTCTCGTTCTAATTTAAGCCAATCTTGTCTCGTCTCTTTCTAACTTAAGGTACTCTTGTATAAATATTACCACAAGAATAACAAAAATTTTCATATTTTCATAATTCCATTTCACTTTACTATAATTTCTTGATCAACTTTTATAGGTCAGGGGTCTCCAACCCTATGCCCGCGGGCACCATGGTGCTCGCCGACGATTTTACGTGTGCTCGCCGCTGTGCGACAACGATAAAAAATTATTTAAGTTTTCAATAAAATGTTATGTCGATTTTTTTTTTATATTTAGTAACTAATTAGAGAAATATAAGCGTATTAATTTGAAAATAATTATTTGTTTATAAATATATTAGGTATATCATTTTATAATATTTATCTCCCAAATGCACCGTACAGCAGGAAAAAATGTAATCATTACATCTTTTTCTAGCTTTACGCAATTACAAAAATCACTTTTATTAATTCTAAAGCTAAAATAAAATATTCTGTTAATGCAGATTTGTTTATGAGGTAATTAAAAACATTTGTGCATACAATGAAAATTGCACAAATTTCAAAAAAGCATTTTTTACCTGTCACGGCTTACATAAAGAGAACTAAGCAATTTACGAAAAAATGCATCAGAATCTTTTTTGTAGATCACAAAATTTCCTATCAAAAAGTCAGCAAGGGTATTTCTGTAACTTTTTTGTTCATGTGTAAGAGACGCCCGAATACTCAAATCAAAATCGCGATTTGAAAAAATTCCCGCCGCCCGACCGGTATTCTAGAATGTACTTCTAGATACAAAAAAGTTGGGGACCCCTGCTATAAACACATTTTATATTCGTTATTATTGTTATTCACAAGATCAAAGTTGTGTGGAACAGCACAATTTCAAAATCAACGTTTACAATACTTCTCAAGAATGAATATCTTGAATAAGCAAACGAACATATTATACACGCAAGGATATCATTTACATCTCCTGAAATTCAGATTTTGTTGTTTCATTAGAATTTAAAGATATGTATTAAAATATCAGTCTTCCTTTACTATCATATATTCATAGAATAAATGAATCGTTTTAAAGATGGAAAATAACATCTCAGATAACAATTATTTAATGGTATATTATATGAAAGACTCGACATGAGACGACCCTGAGATATGTAAGTTCGTTTTAATTTTTGTAACGGGAAACTCTGTCTGTCCGTTAAGAACGGCTAGAGACATCAAGTTGAAATTAATAACAAATACTAAGGTCTACACCCTCAGTCTTGTAAAAAAAAATTCTAGCTCAAGGCACAAAAAATATACGACCTTTCTAAGCGTATTTTGATACTGACAGACTGACTCAATGATCACCAAAATAGGCTACTTCCCGTTGACCTATCACGAAGAAATGTCATAGCACAAACAAAAAAAAACTTTACACCCCTTTTTATTCCCTTAAGGGTTGAGTTAACAAAAAAAATACTGAAATACATTTTTCATTATTTGTATTGTAGAATATTTATGCTAAGTTTCAAGTAAATCCGACAAAAAAAAACTTTACACCCCTTTCATAATCACGTCAAGACGCATCGATTGGCGCCCCAACGAAGTCAATAGCATTTTTTATTTACGAGATTTCGTGAACGTAAAAAATGACACTCACATACGTACGTAGATACACACACACACACACAGACATCTTTCTGAAAATAGTGTAAATATACTATAGTGACCTTAAAACATAAATTATGTTGAAATTTTTGATTTTGTTTCCGGACCGATTACAATAACTTCCAGTTGGGAAATTAAATATACATAATAAACTTTTATAACATAACATTTTTTTATACTATATATTATCTGTTCCTGAAAGGCACGTTACTGTATAATTTTAGATTGACAACTGTGAAACTGTGAACCCTAGTTCAATTTTGGTTGAATCGAAGTGAAGAATATAATACTTTAAGCAAAGCAATGCAAGTACTGCTGGCATTCGTGACATACATATTTATGCGAAGCAAGATTTTCTGCATTATTTGCAATTAAATTCAAATAACGAAACCGTTTAGTAGTAGAAAAAGATATACAAGTAGCACTCTCCTCAATAACACCTAGATTTAATGAAGTTTGTGCTAATAAACAAGCACATTCATCTATCAATTATGAATTATTTTTTTTATTAATACATTTTATACCTTTTTAAAACGTGTCTTCATTATTTTATAAAATAAATGGGGGAGCACCAAGATTAGATTTTTTTTAAGGAGGCGTAGTAACATAAAGTTTGGAAACCACTGCCCTAGAGTATACACATAATATATAGTTAACGCGATGTACCTGTCAGGTACGTATGACTGATTATATACATATCTAATATTTAAATCTGTTTAAATATGTTTCACAGTATGTTTTCACTTTTCGTTACATTAAAAAATGTAGCCAAAATAAATAAAAATTTTAATATTTCAATTTGAACTTTCGGAAGCGTTGTTCACCGATATTATATTATCTAAAATTTATATAAAAATGTAGTGTGTTAGAATTTTGTGTTGACATTATATTTATAAGTACATCACCTTCTACTTGATCTTGAATAACGATTCGTTGAATTTAGTAGAAAAACACTGTACTAAAACTTCATACAGGCTAATATAACCCTTATATGAAGTTGTTGGGAAAATTTAAATAGAGGAAAGATTTTAATTGTATCTATACAATACGATGAGAATATTACGGAGTAATCAAAACAAAAAAAAACAGCAAAGTTTTCATAATATAAAATTGCATCCAGTTTAATTTTAAATGAAATATGAGTAAATAACATTTAAAATAACAATAAAGTTTAGGTACTAATTATTTATTAATTACGTTTAATTATATTATGAAGACTAAATAATTACATTACTCGTATTTCCATTATCAAAGGAAATCAAAAAATATATTTTTAAATTCTAATTATATAAAATTGCTCGTAACAGTATACTTTTGCTTCCTCGCAATATTCAAAGGATAATATAGGAATCTATGTTACCGTTTCTAATAAAAAATTTTTTGATCTCCGATTTTAAAATTTAATTTTTACATGGCGGCCATATTTAGATGCAGCATTTTTTACTCTTTAAAAGGTTTACTGAAACTGGAATATCATAGTCCTGTTTATCCTATAACATGTACTTAACTTAAAGCAAATTTTTCAGACAATGAAACGGCGAAGTGCGTGTTAGGCACGCACATGATAGGGTTCCGTAGTCATTACGATTTGTAATTGTTATTTCAAAATAGTTTATTATTTTTGCTACAGTGTTCGATATGATTTTCATTGAAATTACTAATTACAAGCAATGTACATTCTGGAATTTTTCCAGATTTTTTGAATTGATAGTTTGAAAATTAAAGGAGGGGAGGCGTTCTGATAAAGTAATTTAAAAGCAAATAATTCGTGACTGAATGGTTAAAATCAAAAGGTCATTTAACGTTTTTTGTTGCATTTTAGTAAACCTATCTAATGTCACCCCACTCAATAAGGTAAGTGAAAAAAAGTTCACTTTTCAGTCGATGGGAGGGAGGTCCACACATTTTTTGACAGTGTTCGTTATGATTTTTATTGAAAGTACTAATTAAAATCTACATTCTTGAATTTTTTGATAGTTTAGAAATTAGAGGAGGAGACGCTCTGATAACGACATTGAACGTAAATATATCGTGACTGAAGGGTTAAAACCAAAAGATTATAAAATATTTTTTGTTGCATTTCAGGAAACCTATCTAAAGACACCTCACTTAATGGATTAAGTGAATTTTTTTTAAAATATACTTTTCAGTCTATGGAATGGGGGTCCAAAAACATTTTTTTTCAAAAATCTTTTCTGTTTTTGGGTTATCAATCTACGTCCGTACACCAAATTATATCTTAATAGATATAAAATTTATATAGACAGACGGACGGACAGAGCGAAACTATAACTAAGGGTTCCTAGTTTTATACGGAACCCTAAAGAAACAATATTATTATTTTAAACATTTTCACCTAAATGCAATCCTAAAGGGTAAAATTTCAGTCTTAATTGTTATTTTTAATCTCATTTTCAAGGGAAAATTTTTGCAAGAAGAATTGGCAGACTTGTGAACAAAATAATAATTTTCTTCTAAAAACCTCTATATTTAATAACACATAGTTCAAACATATTTTTGTATTTGAACTTTTTCATTTCTACCTGCTACTTTTAACATCAACATAATTTAATTTGAATGAACTAATGACGCGAATCATGGTGGAGGTAACTACGAATAACAAACCCGGTAACACAGAAAAACAATACAATATAGTACAATGTAGATTTATCTTGTTTACGTTAGATGTGCAAATGATATACAGTGTTTTCGTTATTGTGAACCTAATGCAATGTGAAATAGAAATATATCTAGTTTCATTTGTTGTAAATGATAAAAATGAGTACAAAAATTCGTAGTAGGTATCTACAATGTTATAATTTTTCTTGTTGTTGAGATGTATTTTTTTTGTCTGAATTCATTTTCTCATTACATTTATGTATTAGGGTAGGTAATTTTAAACTTTCCAGATTGCTGATAACTTTAAGGATAATCGAGATACCAAAAATGTTATCGGGAAAAGTTGTAGAACTCATAGAGGGTAAATTGATGATGACCATAATTTTAAATGGAAACCTCTTTTTATTAATTTTTATTAATCTTACGTCCGTCCGTCCTTTTCAGTCAAAGCAAAATGTTTCGTTAACTATATAAGCTATAGACTTGAAATTTTTATCGAACATGTAAAATAATGCCCTCTAGTAAAAGATATATTTTGTTGAAAAACAATTTTTTTCAGAGGAGGCGCTTAGGAGCTAAAACTAGGTAAAAAAATATTTTTTATACCAAGGCATGTGGTACGTTAAAATATATAACTAAACCAGCGGAATTTGACCCTTTTTCTTATTTTTTTCTAAATCAAAAATGACGCCTGCAGGGACTTTAAAGCAAATAAAAAAAATAAAAAAATGTACAGCAAGGCGTGTGGGGTATCAAAATGTAGATCTCAATCAGTAGAATTTGACTCTATTTTTTTTAACTCAAAAATGGCGCCACAAATAAGTATTTTATCCCCCCTCCCTTTAAATCGGTAACTCCTGGCTAGAAAAAACTAAAAAAAATTGGTAATAAGACTTTGGTGGGATTACCAACGACAAATACTAAAGTTAACAATATTATTTAAAATTTTGAAATAATAGGGAGAGGTGTCATAGAATTTTTTATTTTTATTTTCATATCAAATATAGATCTCAATTAGTAGAATATGACCCTATTTTTATATTATTTTCTAACTCAAAATGTGGCTCCAAACAGTCCACGTAGTACGTACTTCAGAACCCTTATGGCATACACCCGTGTATGGCTTGCCCGAATTATTGTTTGTACTTTTTCTCAAACTAATTTTGAGCAAAATTTTGGAAGACTAGCTCCTTCAAGAAAAATTTCCGGACAACTGCCATATAAAGTTTTTTACTTAAAATAATTTCTTCGATCTACTGTTAAAGTTTGGTACGCCAGTCCTGAATTATTATTAGAAAATTATTTACAAATATTTATTTATATCATTTTTACGACTAAATTATAACAACTATGACATTTTTAATTGCAAGATTAAATATGTTTTTAAATAAACGCAAGAGTGTAAAGAATAAAAATCCACGTCACCCACAAATTAACTCATATACACTGAATGAAATAATAAGACCTTACAAAAATAGGAAGTCATATTTAGCAGCTCTCAGATATTACACAACCGTCATTGTATTATATGAAACGGTTGGGTTGTGAAAAGCCGACTACTTTAGACGTGAAACTTTCTTCTCGACATTCGCTATTAATCTTTTTTGTCTGTTTTTCACAATACATGTGCCTTTTATATGAAATTCTATACAATACTCGTGGGTTGTTGTCCGTGGCAACAAGAAGCTCCCCGCGCTAGAGCTTATTGTTCTAAAGATGAACTAGACACTTCATCTCTGCGCTTAACATGAGATAAGCGAATCGCAAAAGGTGCGGAAAGGAGTTGCCTTGTCTTTTAATACAAACATTCTCTTTTGTTCGTTTGAATTGAACTATAATTACTTATTTTTGTAGCGAAATAATGTTTTTAATTAATTGTGAAATATATCAGATAAGTAGCAGAAAAATTAAAAAAAAAACATAAAGGTTACTAAAGATAGTTAATTAGTGAACAATTTAAATTAAAATATAAATTGGTTAACCATTTAATTTTTATATAATTTTATTTAAAAATATTAATTCGAAAATTTTCCTAATACAATCCTGATTAAGTTTTGATAATTACAATCTAAATCTAAATGTTTTCAGCTATGCAAATGTCGAAATGATAAAGTAAATAGCGATTCTAAAAAACAAATGACGATTTTTTAAACTAAATTGAATGCTTTAAAAAAATACGTGTATTCTTAAGATATCTTGAGAAAATAACTATTTTGGGATGTCACCCCTCTCCCTTACACACGATTTTGAAATGAACCCTTCCTCTAGCTAAACTCAACCAATCAACCAAGTTTCATTAATATCGGTTTAGTGGTTCATGAGATATGCATGTGACAAGGATTCAAACACATACCAAAAAGTGTTTGTCTTTACCTGAAACGGAAAGATCTAGTTAACATTTTGAGAACAATTTTTTCTCATTTTATACGAGGAGACCAAAAAGTGATAGGTAAATTTATATAAAAAATTTAAGGAATTTTTAATTATACAACTTTTATTTTGCTTTAATTTGTGTTTGATCTTGATGAAATTTGGCAGAGAGATAGCTTGCATCCTGAGTAAGGACGTAGGCTACTTTGTATTCCGAAAAAAATGGATGTATGTTCTTTTATACGCGCGATAGTTTAGGTTAGTTTAGTGACATCTATCGTGCAAATGTGACTATCATAACATAAATCTATATTACCTGTATTCCACGCGGATGAAATCACGGGTAACAGCTAGTATTTTATATAAAGAATAAAAAAAGAAACGTAGACAACCCGCTGTAAAACTATTGGAAATACAATTTTCACCATTTGCAATTTGTGTTTTCGTTCGATAATGAACACCGGATAAGTGAATCCTGTCTGTATGACATTTCCAGTGACTCTAGGATAATGAAATTTCCAGCATCCGATAGATAGAATCTAATCCTGTGCCGTCAGTGTTTGTAAAGCATTTCTGAATACGTATGCATTGCTTACCTACGCCATACAAATACTTATCGTGTGTATATGGTATATCAGGTGCACACGTGAAGAGTTCGTAAATAAAGGGATCTCTTTCGGGATAGTATGTATTAACTGTTAACTTATTTGAATTATTTTTTAAACCAATAAAATTTTAATTCATTGATTCATGATAGATTAAGTTTAGGATGGTGCTGGAAGGAAAGACTTTTAATAGATAATTAAAAATAGATTATAGGAAATAACGTTTTTTACAACTTGTGTTATCAACATTTCGTTTAATAAAATTAAAAAGATATTTTTTTTAAATGATTATATGGGACATAAATTATATAAAACTTATATTACTTACTGGCTGTGCCCGCGGCGTCGCTGGTGTAAATATAAAAGTAAGATATATTATGGTATCGCCAAGTTTAATGTAGATCTTTTTATTCTACAAAATTCTTTACTATGTTATATTATAGAAGAGCGCTCTCGTCACTGCTTAATCCTTTTGTTACCTAACCTAACAAAATATAAACTAAAACCTGGACAAGAACATATATATGAATTAAAAGAAACACGTAATATCGAGTGATAAGTGCACTAACGGACAGACTGACAGACAGAGAGATAAAGTTTGATTTCTGTTATGAACCATTTCAAATATTTTTTTTTTAAATATTTATGAAAATATTTTCAATAAATAATAGATCAATATATTTCATGTAGGTATAATAAGGTGCATATATTATAAAATTAACAGTTTGAAATTAACCAGATATACACTATATATACATAGCATATTATTTATAAAAACAAGCAAATACCGTATGTTGAAACTTTTTGGAAAAATATTCAAATAAGTTTAGACATAAAATCTACTCGTAAAACCCTTTTCAATGTGAAAGCTAAATTAAATGGAATATATATTTGTATGTAATCTACAAGTGTTTTCTATATGGAATTCTGTATACCTAAGGTACTGGCATCAGTCTTGGCCGCTTTAAAAGCAACCTATACTGTTTTTTGGGATTCTCTTTTGTAATTCTCATGTTATTAATAAAACAAGTACTATTTTGTTTATGTTTTTCTCTAATAATGGACAAAGTAAAACCAATAATGGGCATCCAGTGATGGAAACTGGGTAATGATTACAAAATGATAAGTACTACGACAGAAAAGTTATAAAATAAAGAGTTTTAAAATTTGAAACAATGTAAAGCAGATGCTATGATAATATAATAATTAATAAATAGATTACATCCGCGATGTTTAAATGTCCACCATTTTGACACCCATTTATCATCAAATAAAGTTATTTTACAGTTAAGTATCTATAGATTTTGATTCAGTAATGACAGTTACCAAATATCAACAAATATTTCTAATTTATTACACTTAATTAAACAAGTGCCCAACACTGGGGTATTATCTAAGACTGATGCAAGCAACTTATGTTGTTTTCATATATATTTTGTAATGTTACATACAGTAGATGTTTGTAACGCCTGGAACACATCCGTACATCGAAATTTAGCAAAAATGTTTAAAAAAAGCTTAATCATTTAATAAATATTTAAAATAGAAAAATAATTTTAATGAAATATTTACTGAAAAGGATGAATTACGTTTTAAAAAATATATTTAACATCAAAAGAATTTTGCTTTATTCATCCTGATGCGTATGTTTATTTATTATTTATTTGAAATAGATTAAGGATTATTATTCTGTGATATAAAATTTATTTTTATTTAATCTTTAGTAGCGTTTCGGTACATTTTATAATGGTTAATTTATGTATATTCAGAAAAATTGAGTCTTGGCAAGGACCCCAGTAATGGCAAATTTTTAATTAAATGTACTGAATTAGAAATGTGTTTTGATATTTGATTATTACCATTTCTGGATATTAATTTATATATATTTAACTTACAGTGTAATTTGATGAAAATGTGTGCTCATTACTGGTTTTACTTTATCCATTACTGGAGAAAAATCATAAACAAAATAAAAGGCTATAATTTAAAAAAACAAACTATATTTGCAGACTTTGGTAATTAAATTGATTAAATAAAGAGTAACTTGTGTTATTATGAGAATTACAAAAAACAAGCCCACCAAATCAAAAAAACCGAAAATTTACTCTTATAGCGGCCATAACTGGTACCTTTACCTTATATGAATAAATACAATTGCTATATTTGTCAACAAAAATAGAAATCATATATGCATTTTTTATCTTATGAATACGAAATATAATATGATGTAGACTGTACATATTTTAAAGGGAATAATAAGTTTCGTACTTCTTATATAAAGAAGTTAAACCGTCACGCTATTTTGTGCATGAATTTTGCAAAGTATGTAACTATATTTTATTTTATATATTCGTTCCACGTGACAAAATATTATTATTAAACCATACTTCTTTCTTTTGTTCGTTTTCGTTAAATTATTGTTTAAAATTTACTCTAAAACAAAAATTAAACTTGTACAGAAATTAAAAATGTACCATATATACAGGCTGTACCACGGGAAGGTGTTGAAACTAATCAGCTGGCATTTTCAAATGGATGCAAGTATTGACTAAATAAAAATTGCAGTGAAAAGAGTAGAGTCTGTATATTCAAGATTCAGGTGACAATATCTATGTCTGTCGGATTTTATTCCGATTTTCACTAATGGATAAAGTGTTTTAGGAGGATGGATTAGGTGTATAATTTGTGTAGTGGATATTTTGTATAAATTTCATGAAGGCAATATTTAACAAATTAAATTTATATTCCCTGGGGTATTACCGGGTCAAAAATGCTAGTTTTAATTAAATATTATATAAATATGTGGTTTAACATATTTTTTTGTAATAGGCCATCGGGCATAACCTATTAGCTAGAACATTTTGATTTTATATGTTTTTTTTCGACCTTTCAGTTTCTGTTTTCATCTTTTGTTTCGTTTAATATCTTAAAACTAAAATAGAGTACCTACTTATTGCGCGTTGAATGATTATATAAGACGACAAGAATATTAAATAACATTGTCAATGTGTGAAGAGTACATAAAACAGCAGAGATGAAAGTAAACTGCTGAAATTAACTGAATTCTTCTGTGTACAGAAGGGGCTGAATGTTTATACATATATAACAGAACGTTTATTGTTTCTGTTCTCGTAAATATTTGCTCAATGAAAAAACTGTTGACGAGTGGTATTATACATTTTTATAGATAGGTAAATTTAAAATGTTTGAGGTTTTTAACATTTTCTAAAATTCAATTCATGCTTTTTTATGTTTATCGATTTTATATTGTTACAATGAATGTAAAAACAATTAACAGTAGATCGAGGATGTTATTTTAAGGGGGAAACCACTGTGACGGGTCAAAAAACTGTAAATGTTTAGAAATTTCTTTCACAGGTATAACTAATTATTTTAGGATCGAGTAGAGAAAATTTTATTAAGTATATATTCAATTTATTCCATACCATTTTTTATTGAAAAATATTAAAATTTTACAAAGTTAAGTTGTCTCATCGAAATTTCGGAATGAGTTATCGGAAATTTCTTTTTTATCAATATCTATATGAATCAAAAAAAATTCAAAGAACAGCTACGCACAGACTTAGCCACTGCAACTACGAAAATTTAGAAAAACAGTTTTAATCAGTTCATTAGTCTTTTAAAAATCGTTGAGACAAGGTCGAAAAAAGTCATTTAAAAAAACGTGTTTAAAGTTTTTTGAGGGTCATAACCTGCTTTCACTAAATTAACTGTAACTCAGGCAATTTTCGGAATTTTAACTTTATTTTTTTACTTATACAAAATTGCAGCAAAAAAATCTATTTTTCTTTCGTCATAGTGGCTTTCCCCCGTTAATATATTGTTAATATATATGAAATTCGATGATTGATTTAATATTAACAAGTATTTTCGATTTTCAGGAAAAAAAATTAAAGAACAAAAATTACTACATAGATAAAAATCGACGGACAACTGGCTATATATACACATCTAGACAGTTGTTAGGTACTGTTTTTTATATTCGTTGATTTTTTAATCAACATCATAATATGGATTTATTAAAAATATGTAAAAGCTTAACATAATTATCCCGCGTGGACAATTTTCAATGATTACATTTTCTCAGGAAGCAAATTGAGTATAATATTCTTGCCAGTTTCTTAGGGGATCTAAAATCCCTTAGCGTCTAAAGACTAAAGCCTCTCAAACATGAACTATATATGTATAAGAAAAATGTAAATACCTATAGCAATTTATGTACGAATTAATTGAAACGATTTAAGAAGGTTTAACTGAGTATAAAATATTATAGTCCGGTCATTTAACATTAAAAACACTCATTTTGTGCTTCATTTAAAATTTAATATTCTAAAAGGAAATATATTTCAATAAAAATAAATTGACAAAGGTGACATTCAGTCAATAAAACTTTTTGAAATGTTGCCTATTCAATGTTGACAAAAATCATTCAAATAATTTTAAAATTTTGCACATGAAAAGTTTATATTCAGCTGTTTAAAAAAAGTATAATAAAAAGGAAATGAATGGAAAAAGCGTGTGTTCGTTTTGTAAAAAAAATATTCGGAGGTAGTGAAAAATATTTTGTTAATGACGTAAAGGTGAAAGATAATTTCAATCGTACTAAATCAAGTTTATTACATACCTCATATTACAACAGGTGGCTTCATAAAAATGAAAAAGCTTTAAGAAATTAATAATAATATACATCGTGACAATTATATTTCGATACAAATGAAAACGCTAACATATTAAATTTATAATAAAATTTCAGTTAAGTTTTTATTAAATTCTTAAAGTAGAAAATTTATAATATATGTATATTTCGGAATAACTCCTCCATTAACTTTGATAACTAGCTTCAATCTTCTTTTAAAGTCATTGCAAACGGCACGCACTGTTTCCATTGGAATTTTGTCCCAAATTTTGATAATAACATTCTTAAATTGCTGCTTTGAGAATTTGTAATCTGGGAGCTTAGACAACATACCTATATGACTATACAAAATAATCGGAGGATTGCAATCGGGAGAGCTTGACGAACATTCATTCTTCAACAAAAAATCAACCAAATTATCCTTACACTAGCTTGAATAATGTTTGCTGTGTGGGAGGGGGCTCCATCTTGCTGAAATCAATAATCATTATCTCGCAATAAATTTTTGGCATTAAGTATGAAATTTTTCTTCAATACTTCCTCCAAATAGTATTTTGTATTGATTTTTACACCTTTTTCAATAAAAATTAAGGGTAATTTGCCTCTTGGGTTCATGGTGCCCCAAACCATGACCGACGCAGCATTCTAGAAACTTGGAACATGTCTTTTATCTTCTGGAATGTCCTCAATCCTAGCAGACCAAACTCTGAACAAATAACTTCTCATCAGAAAATATAAATTCATCAAGATGCAAGCTATCTCCTTGCCAAATTTCATCAAGATCGAATCTTACGGCCCGCCAGCACCCACTTCACGGCCCGCGAAGACTTTGGTGAAAATTTATAATATTATAAATTAAAAATATTCCTTATTGTTAGCTTATTTATTTATAATATTACGAAAAGTATATATATACAGAAAAATAAAATAAATATTTATTTCATATTTAAAAAAATCAATAATTTTTTTTTTTTTTGTCAGATAAAAGATATATTCTTTATTATTATTATTTTCTAAATAGCTTTTCCTCCTGTCCTATTTTCTTTCGGCCCGTACAAGTTTTTCATAAAATATTACGGCCCGCCTAACATTTTGAGTTGTGCAGGCTTGATTTATAATATTAGTATGGATATGTTTTGTTGTGGCGTTATAAATACAAACATTAACTAATAAACATACAAATTAATGTAAAATAATTTATAAAATTTAAATTATACATGCGAGAAAACATCATAATAAATAAATAATAATTTTACACATTTTCATAAAAAACAAAAAATGAATATATGAAAAATACCTTTCCAGTATTTAATATTCCAATTACATAAAAAACGGTGTGCTATTTGAGGTATGAATTATTAATAACGTCAAAGTAGCGAACAAAACAGAGCTATAGAGAAAAGAAACACATCTGTCAAATATAAAACAGCGGGTCCATTTCATGATTATATTTCTGCAAAACAGCAGATATAGATCAAAATAACGCACCAACAACAAGCAACAATAAATTATGTGAAATAACAAATATTTATCTCAAGTTGTTGAAATATGCATATTATAGTTTTATGTAAATAAAATGGAAAGTATAGTGATTTTAGTAATCTTGAAGTATTTTTATTGTCTAAAAAACATATATAAAATTTATAACTTTATAACACTGAATATTTGCAAATTTTTGCCGATTTAATATTTTTAAATGAAGGTTCTGCCGAACTGGGCTCGACTGTTTAAGGTTTTTGGTGTTTTTTAGGGAGGAAAATAAAAATATTCCAGGAATTTAAAAATGTAAATGTTTTGTTATTATTAAAACCTCCGTTTAACAAATTTCAAAAATATTGCATTTCAACACATTTTTATGCACCGAAGTAGGCCATGCTCATGATACAAATATACAAGGTAAGATTGACAGCTCTGACCTTGAATGTTGTGACGTCATCGAAATTGCAGAATTCATGTTGCCTTGGAAACAAATGCAACTAAATTAAAGTGTCAAATTAGTTATTCTACGAATATGTATTATATTTTTAACATTAGGGCATTATAGGACTAATATTTTTAATACAAAGGTGAGTTTTATATCTGACAAATTCCTATTAAATTTTTCATATATTAAAAATTATTTAAAAAGATATTATAGAACATGGAAGTCATGTATGGTTCTCCATACCGGTATTTTATGTTCTAGTTTTAATTAAAATATTATAAATCGATGTAGATTTAAAAGAAGCAAATGAAGACGTAATAGAAACCGCTTAAAAGAATCTAAATTTGTAATAAAAACTCCAGAGGAAGAACCTATACTAGATACTAATGAAGTAACCATAATTGTCAGTGAAAACTGAAAAATAAAATGATAATCGTTTATATAAATGAAAAGAACAAGTGTTGTTTTTATGTTATAGTTTTAATAAATTTTCTTTTTTGAGATTTATGATACATTAGTTACTTATTTAATTTACGTAATCTAAAATATAATCTGCATCTAAAAAATGATTGCTTAGCTTTTTCAGGTATGTTAATGTTATTACATTGACTTTTAAGAAATCATAGCGTATGCTTAACTTAAACTATTTAAATTAATTTTAAAAAACCCTTTTTCTAAATCTAAAAGTTTTATTGAAAGCAAAGCATTTGGATTTAGTAACCTCTTGATGACAGGATTATTCAAAATAATATATTTGAGTCGCCAATCTTTGTCAGTAAAATTCAGCGAGCAAACTCTGCTTGACTTTATAAGGTATTGGCACAAGTCTTGGACGCTTTAATAGCAAGTAAAGCAGATGCTATGATAATATAATAATTAATAAATAGATTACACTAATAATTACTTTAAATTAGCCGATTGTCATCAAATTAAGCTGTTTTACAGTCAAGTGTTTATAGATTATGATTCAATAATGACAGTATGTAATCAAATATCAACAAACATTTCTAATTTAGTACATTTAATTAAACAAGAATCCAGCACTAGGGTATGATCTAAGACTGGTGACAGTACCTTATTGATATTTTTAGTCCCGCATGCTTTCAACCACAATTCACGCACTTCTCTATTTTTGGGAATTAACAAAAACTTAATATGTTCAGAATCCTTTTTCTTATTAAGATAACTTGAAGTTTTATAATTTTCCACTGCACAATAAACACCTGGCATTCTATATTATTTACTTTTCACCATATATCAAAGCGAATTCTACACAACAACAATACACGAATTTTCCATCTGATACATAAAGTACTTCACGTGACGTCACAATAGTAGATGTCATTTGTTTATCGAGCTCACCTTGTAATCTTTCCACCATGGGCCATGCTGATACAAAACAAATGCCGGCAAATTTATTTATGCCTGGATGAAAATGAGACATTTCGAACATTTATTGTAGTCTTTTATCTTTTATGTGTTTTCAATTTTGCTAGTTTTCATAGTTTTTTTTTTTAAATAAAATAAACAATTTTATTACGTAAGTATTATTTGTTTTAATTATTAAATTTAATCAAATGTTACATTGATACTTAAGTACTTACATTTTGGCATTTGTTTTGCATCAACACGGTACTTCGGTGTATAAAAATATGATGAAATGGTTACTTTTGTGAAAAGTATTGAATATCTCAGAAACAGACAAAGGACATTCCCTATAAAAATTAAAAAGGATAAGAAAAAAACATCGAATAGTGAAATAAAAAAACGGTAGTCACATTTGAAAAAAAAATGAGTTTTATCATTTTGAAGATTGCAAACTTTGGCATTTTTTATGAACATTCTGTAGAATTAAATTCAGTTGAAAATAATTTTACACTTTGATCTTTTCAAACCAATAATATTATGTACCAACCTTTTTTTCTATCTCCTACGGGAAGTGCGCTAGGAAAGCCGGACACAATATTGGAGGACCCTGTATAATAACAATACTTATGTCCGGTATTATAAAGGAGCTAGCAAAATTTGCAAGCACTTTCAAATGGGGTATCAAACTTATATGACAGTTTTATTGGAGTTTTTGACAGATAATTTCATGCATAGGAAGTGAAATTAAAGATATGTTAAGTATATTTACTAAAGTGTATTTACTAGCCTAGAGTAAAAATCAACTTACTGCGCTTGCAAATATCTGTTAAAAACTCAAATAGAACTGTGATATAAGTTTGATACCTCATTTGAGAGTGCTTGCTAGCTAGCAAATTTGCTAGCTCCTTTATAATATCGAACATTAAACAAACTTGTTATATCAAATAATGATCAGTACAAACATCAAAATTATATATAGGTATATCTACACAACATACATGAGTGCACTAATAAATTCCGCGAACCTACGAATGCAGCACACTTACAGCAGTGGCGTGTATAAAAAGGTATATATGTATAGAAATACAGTAATTTAATTTTAATGATATTTTTTAAAGTCTGATAATTTTAATGAAAAACTTTTATTTCGGCTTTTAACATTGAAATTCTCGAGTATAATGTACCCTCATCGTAAAATAATTCTTAAGAATTAAAAACAAAATCAGTTAACTAAACACTATTGGGTAGCTACTTATAAGTTCAAAATTATTTTTTACATTAAATTGTAAATATAGGAGTTATATTAAAAAAAATTTGCAGTCTGAATTTTCCATAAACAGTTATTTATAATCACATAAAAAACAGTAATATTAGTTTTAAAGATAATTTTACCCTCTATCTCTCGATATTAGGTCGTAAAGCAGTGTTTAAATAAAAACAAAATTACACATTTGGTAAAATTAAAATAATATTAATGTCCGATATTACAGCCGAGCTAGCAAAATTTTCTAGCTTGTAAGCACTTTCAAATGGGGTATTAAACTTATATGACAGTTCTTTTGAAGTTTTATGAAGTGTTTGGCAAGTTTCGCGTACGCGTGGTAATTAAACACCAACGGTATTAAAACTGTGGTGCAGAGGTTATTTTAAGAAAATGTTTCAACTGCAAATACCTTTTTTGTGCTTTTTTGCTCTACACTTTGTATATTTCTCTCTTATTAATTATAGAGACCTTTTTTGCTCTACACCTATGCCCGGTATTGAAAAGGTGCTTACAAATTTCAAATATTTCAAAATTCAAAAGGGGTATTAATTTTGTGATATTATCTACAGTTGGCGACTCTGACTGTCCAAAATAATTTTCATTATATAACCACCGTTTTAATACCGTTGGTATTTACATACCACGCGTGCGCGAAAATTGTCAAACACTTCATAAAACTTAAAGATAACTGTCAGATACGTTTGAAACCTCATTTCGTTTATAATACCGGACATTACACATTTTAATATTTTTCTTTCTATTTGCAATTGTTCAACTACACAAATTAACTTTTACAACTGCATTTTTCATTTTTGGAACTGCAGAAACAAGCTACAACTACACACTAAAATAACCCCTGCTGTGGTGATATTATGAAAATTATCTGGTATGGTTAGAGTCGCCAACTATGTTATACTAACCCAATCGTGACCGAGGTTTTTTTTGTTACCGATATTGCTGATTTTTCTGTCATCAATTCATAGATACCTATCTAAGTATACTAAAACTCCAGAACGTTGGTAATTGCATTGTTGATGTATTCAGTCCAATACTCGAAAATAAATATATTTTCAAACCTATTCGAATTGAAATAATCTTACAGCAACGCAAAATCTTAACAAAAGCGCTCTGTTGCATATTATATGCAACGCTGGGCACGATTGGATTAAATAGAAGTATCACTAAAATTAATACCTCATATATTCAAGGTAGCAAATTTTGTTATTTAGTCTATAAAACCGGACGTAAAAGAAATATAGCTGGAAAGCATTTACTCCATTTAAAATGCTATACAGTACACAGTATTGTTCTATGGTTACGCCACTGGAGTTCGGTGAAATATCATCCATTTGTCGACAACGCTGTGATTTCTGTTCCCTTTCTTAGGAGTGTGATTGATTACGAAGGCGTCTCATGAGAGCATCTCTCACCCCCTCCTCATTCAGCCCACAGAACTCACACTCGCTTCATTCACTCTCTAGACATTTCACCACAAATTCATATTAAGGGTGAACGCTGACATACTAGATCAGATGAAATATTATGAAAATATTTTCAAAAATATGAATTGAATACATTGCAATAAAGGTTTTT
This sequence comes from Sialis fuliginosa, assembly GCA_961205875.1. Taxonomy (NCBI): domain Eukaryota; kingdom Metazoa; phylum Arthropoda; class Insecta; order Megaloptera; family Sialidae; genus Sialis; species Sialis fuliginosa. The sequence goes on along the minus strand of OY540809.1, from coordinate 12,023,832 downwards.
ATCTTGAAATAATATAATAATTTTTTTCTGTTGGGTTTTAATTTGACAAAAATGTTGGAACCAAATCATTTTTCTCCAAAATAGCCCATATTCAAAGTTCTATTAAAATCTATATTTTTCAATTCGTTTTCAATTAATTTATCATTAATAACTGAATTAGGATCAACAAAGAATTACTGTAACTTGAGCTCATTATAGATTAACCCATTAACGCCCAAAACAAAACAAAAACATGCAGAAGACTTTTTGAAATAAAATTAAGTACACATACAATATATTTAACTAAATACCTATTACAACAAAAACTTTTTTTTACATTTAGAAAAAAATATATTCGAGCGAGTAAATTGGCAGATATGAAGTCTATTTTGTGCGAGACTGATTTTCTGATATCATTTTTTTAAAGATTAAATCAAGTTATATGTATATTTGAGTTATTCCATAATATGATTTAAACAAAATTCGAAATCACATACTTCAGTTGGATAAAATATTACATCATACCTCTATTTATATACAAACAATTGGCAGCAATTAAAACACGTTTAAATACTTATGAAACTAATAACGTTAACAGATTTTGTTTATTGCACTATAAGTATCTGATTTTTAAGGAAATATTGTGAATTAATACCCATAAAAAGCAGCACGAATTATAAAATGTTTATTGCACTATAAGTATCTGATTTTTAAGGAAATATTGTGAATTAATACCCATAAAAAGCAGCACGAATTATAAAATTATACAAGTGTGTACGGCGGGCGTTAATGAGTTAATATAGAAATAATTATTCCTGTACAGTACAAGGATCATTTTATAGAGTTATTTTAATTTATAGTCCGAGAGGTGAGAGACAAAATTTGTAACTACTTTATAAAGGCTGATTTTTTTATATTACGTCACATTTGTGGTGTAGAGATACAGCCTGCCGTCAGTCAGCTAGTTTCGTAAACGTTTGGCGCAGGGGCGGCTTTATTTTTGTAAAAATGTTGCAACTACTTTATAAAATCTGAAAATTTATTTATAAGCAGTATACTAAGTAAAAACCCCTTTTATCATAATCAGCCTTCAAAATCTTGCAACCGGGTGCGTCAGCAGCGCATTTAACTTAACGAGTTTAACGCGCTGGATGAATATATGTACCTATATGTATACTGTGATTTATTTCGGGGTCCGATCTGTAGTGTATTAAGGGGAAGGTATTTACCCCGGGCGGAAGTTTGTTAAGAGCGCAAAATTGTGGATTCCCGGCGGTAAATTTGAAAAAAAGATCTTCAATTTTCATATTTAGTTAGTATTGCAAAGGAGGGGGGGGGGGGGGAGAAAATTTGCTATTTGTCCTGGGCGGCAAAAACCTACGGTACGCCACTGGGTCCGATCTTTTTTTTTCTTTTCGTGTATATAAAAAATTAACGACAAAATACCAGTTAAAAATTTTAAATGGTATGTAAAATATTACTTACATATAACAAACAACAGACAAAAATCAACAACAAATCCCCTAACCATAAAAATTGTAAGAATTTAGACTTACACGTGTTTCAATAGCAATGCTATCATCATCGGATGTAACGTGTAAGTCTAAACTCCTACAATTTTTATGGTTAGGAGATTTGTATTTGATATATTACTTACATATCTTACTATGCTAAATTTTCGCAGATAGACAGTTATTAATAACAATAGCTAATAACTAATAGGAAAGTAAATTGCTGGCTTATTCTCAACGCTTGATTTTTTTACATTCATGTAGAACTTTTACATAATAATACGTAATAAGTCTGTTTAATTCGGTGGAATCGTGACTGAATCATGTTTCATTCTGTATGACCGCTTTGCATTCAGCCTAATCTCAATTTTCCACCACCGCGGCACTGCTAGCAGACACACAAATCACGGAAATGAATCCGTATTCCGTACCGGTCTGACGGATTTCCGCCGTTCTACTTCCGCTCTCGCGCTTTTCTGCTACTTTCGTCATTTATATTACGGAGGTAATAAAATTTAAGGAATTTGTAGTTTCTGAATCGTTATATAACTCAATAAAAGACGTATCAAACCAATTTACAATTGTGATATGTATTTCATTGTGCTTATGTATGTATACGAGTGCGCGTGTTTGTGTGTGTGTGTGTGTGTGTGTGTGTGTGTGTGTGTGTGTGTGTGTGTGTGTGTGTGTGTGTGTGTGTGTGTGTGTGTGTGTGTGTGTGTACTTTGAAACCGCACTGATTTGAGAATTGCTTTCTGAAATTTAATTTCAGCATTCACGTTTATTTTTCTCCCTTTGAGTTTTGAAACTTTCATAAAATATGATTTAGAACAATATTGGTTCGTTTGTTCTAAAAAAATATATTTCAGTAGTTGTTACAATGTAATGTTTTGTGAGATAATTACAAATTTTAATAAGTATTACTTTATATATACTAAATTTAAAAAACGTATTTTATATTTTGGTTGGCCCACCTGGCATTTGCCCGGTTGTCCATCGGTCGTATCAGCGGGGCTGTTAATATTTATCTTGATATATAAAAATGTTGGTGCGTATGTACAAATGTGTTCTCATCAGGCCTAAACCACTGGACGTATCAAAGCCATATTCACACCATATGTTCGTTTGGTACACTAATAAGTTTATAGATTTTTCGGATTCGGTAGGTAGCGCTGGGGTCAAGATATTTTGAAAAATTGCATTTTTTCCATATAAAAAATACATTAAAACGTTGTTTTTTTGTATGTGAAATCATCAGGCCTAAACCACAGGACGTATCAAAGCCATATTCACACCATATGTTCGTTGGGTGCTCCGTTAGGTTTTTTTTGACGCTGGGGTCGAGAATGTGTATTTATGGTCTGATTTAGCTCATATGTGTTAGTTATATTTTTACAAAAAATTGACCCAGTAGGGTCAGCTTAAACAACAATTAAAGCCCTACATACGTGACAGTGGGTGAAATATTAACTCTTGTGCGACGCCTGGATGGGTTTGTTAGTATTAATTGGTAATATTTCCTTACGTCTATGTCAATAAATTATATTTAAAGTAAATCATTTTTTTGTTATGTTTCAGACGTACTTCGCCATCACGGGCTTATTAATGAGCCAGTTTCTGCATGAAGAACGCATGTATCTAGCAAGCGAAAATGAAAACACCCATGTGCCCAGCCTACTTGAACCAGACACCATTTCACACAGTATGTATATATTTTTGCTATTATGTGATCCAAAAATACAGCCAAAATAGTACACGGTTTTACATAATTATATTAAACTAGCAAAAGGGCTCGCTAATAATAATGGGCGTATTGCAATATTCTGTCACTATCCCACCGAATCTGCTCACCCGCACAACATACCCAACTTGTCCACCCAACCTGTACGTAGTGGGTCACTAATAAAATAATATAGACCTGACAATAAGTTATAAAAATAAAATGAGAGGCAAACAGGTAACATGGGCTAATCAATCATTTTTATTATTTGATTTCTTGATTTTGTGAAATACTATTTAAATATACAGGAAACATAACGATCACTGAACGAAAATTGATAATGAAATTTTTATAAATACACTAGGAACGTTTCTATAGTTTCTTATACGCACAGAAAAATATCATAAATATATTTAGAAATAATTGGGTTTTATTATATCGTATTAACATTAAATATACACTAGCATACCAATTTCAAACCAACCAATGACCTTTGTTTATATTATAATTGAATATTCGTTGATTGGATGTATTAATGAAACACAGATACAGACCTGTATAACACAAAGGAGATCTCCATTATATTATATGCACGTATACATACCGGGTGGACAAAAAAAAACACTCATTCTAAATTAACTTAAGGTAGATTTTTAATAAAGTCTGATAAAATATTCAGATAAACTGTCATTTAATTTTTATACGATTTTAGTTCCTGATTAGTCTAATACTCTAATTCTATTTTTTTAAATTATTTTACTACAAAAGTTGTCGTTGATCAAGTAGAAAGTTTGAAATCAGAAATGATCAAATTACTTCGAAAAAAAAAACATAGAAATTAATATTAAAAAGCTGTTTAGAATTAATATACAGGATGGTCCGGTTTGGGATACAGATATTTTAAGAGCTGATTCCTTGGCTCATTGTTAGTAAAAAAATGTACGGGAAGGTGGGGTGTAACTTCAACACGCACTGAGCTACAGGATGTTTAAAAACATCCTTCGGAGTAGTATTTACAAACAAATATTATCTCATAACTTCCAAAGTAACGTAACTAGAGCAACCACAATGAGTCAGTTTCATAGGTAATTAACTAACGTACTTTTCAGTATTACCGTTATTGCTAGCCGTGTATCCAGTTCAGAGTTATTGCTCATCAAAGTAAAAAAATATGTTTATTTATTTTTTTTAATGAAAATGACATTTTACTCTAAAAGTGCCTATAAAATGTGGTATTTATATCAATATATAAATACCACATTTTATAGGCACTTTTAGAGTAAAATGTCATTTTCATGATGATTTATAATTTCATTTCAACATACAGTGTGTGTTTAATCCACCCTGTATATTTCAATTGTTATCATGTTAAAATTGACGTTAAAAAATAATGTTTGAATCTAACCATTTTTTTGTGAAAATCATTTAAGTTTTATTATACAAAATAAAAGTCATCTGACATTTGATATTTCCTTTTAAAAAATATGTTTGAATAACATATCTTGACACATGCCAATGTGTGATTTTAAAGGAAAATAAAATACATTGAAAAAATGAAATCATCTTTGACATTGACAAGACTTTTCAATACGTAAATTTTAAAAACTTTGCCGACATGCGTAAAGTCTAGTTAATATAAAAAGTTTTAAAAATCATAGTGGTGTGGTGTATGTCAACCATTTTCTTTAATTTTAAGCTCCATTAGTTCCACGTTATTTTAATGTTAATAATGTTTTGTGTGTGTTTCAGCAACAATGTCGTTCAGTGTCGCAGTATTGGTATGTTCAGTATGCGGCGTCGCTACTTCTATTTTACTTTTAATTGGTCTTTACTGGGTAAGTAATTAACAACTACTCTAGATTAGGGGTCATTCATTAAATACATTGTACCCTTCCCTCTCCCTTTGCCACGTTTTCAACCTCGTACCTAATAATGCGTCACAAATTATTTTTACTAAAAAAACGTCCTTTATATCGCGACTGAAAAATAAAATCTATGAGTACGTTTACACAGCGCTGTTATTCCGGTTTTTCTGTAACCGATGTAGTAAAATTTCGTGTAGATGGCGCTTTACACCTGACATAACTAATCCGGTTTAGTTATGCTATTCCTCTTGATCTAAAGGCATAGTTTAACTAAACTGGAATAGAGCCGGAATAAAAACGCGTGTAAACTTCATGAACATAGTTATATCTATTCAGCCAACCCTACAAAATACTCGTATATGGTAAGTATCTACGGAGTATAGAGATTTCATTGTAATGCACTTCGCATTTACATTTCAAAAAACCTGAAACGAAGTGATAGAAAACAAAAGAAAGCGTGATTCGTACGACGTAGAGGAGACAAAGTATTTTCGGGATTTCTTGTTGGTACGCTATCGAACTTATAGCGTACCTAGTTCAAATCGCGCTTAAAACGGTTTAACTACATCGGTTACAGTAAAGCCTGAACAACAGTGCTGTGTAAACGTACTCTATAGTTTAAAAAAAGGAATAAAATTGATTTAGGTATTTCAAATATCGTGTCACGTCACGTTTGTTCGGACCCCCTCCCCCTCTTACAGTCACATATCATCAAGCTAGGCAATTGACACTGTTTCTAGTTGTTTTGGATTTTTTGCAGCACTTTAAAATGTCTTAGATTTCAGATTTAAACTTAATCTCGCCAATGATCTTGGTTTCAAAGATTATCAATAATCAGTAAAAACTAACTTATTATGTCAATAATACAGCCACAAAAAAGTATCGAGTGAGAGAGTACCTATAGACCACAAACTGAATATAACGTCAAAATTGCGCCATAAGATCAGGATTTTTTTCTAATCTCAAAAGAAAAAAATACTTTAAAAAACCACTGACATGATGGTGCAATTTTAACCTCAGAATTGCGAGATAAGGTCAAAAATTTGTTTAACTTAAAAAAACAGAGGTTATTTTAGTGTGTAGTTATAGCTTGGTTCTGTAGTTCTATATAAAAATGAAAAAATGCAGTTGTAAAAGCTAATTTGTGTAGTTGAAAAATTGCAAGTAGAAAGAAAAATAAAATAAATGACCTAATAATTTGTAAAAATATTATTTCTTTATTATTTTTAAAATTCGAAACGAGACGAGACTTATCTGACTCCCGTCTCGTTTGCAGTTCTATTATTTGCTGTTATTTAAAAAAAAAACATCAAATATACGTATTTTTAAGAAGTACCTACATATTGCAAATAAGAAATCGTAATTTTCCCATTTACGAATTACTACCCCTTAATAATATCACCCACGCAACATCAACATCATTTTAGAAACCGACATATATCCCACCAATCTACACGTATCGTATGTTCGTTTTCACACATTCATGTCTGCTATATAGGGAAAATTTAAAATCAATTTAAATATATGTATGTGGAATATAAAGAACTGGTTGTATTTCCCACAGGATAACAAGTTTCTGCTGATTCCTTGGATCCTGACTGTCACGGTAGCAACAGGTGTGGATCTCGCACACTGTCTCTACATCTTTGTAGAGGAAACGGTGAGTTAAGGATGTATCTAATTTCCACGAAAAATAGTTGAAATTTGGAGAAGTTATTCCTTAATAAATCTAAAATACCCACATCAAATATCAGAAGGTTTAACTAAATACATAGTTTGAAAGTTATTAATTTAAAAAAATTAACATAGACTCTTATGGCAGGTTAAATTCAACAAGTTTCATAAACAATTTTATACATAAACAGTAACTTAATTATGAAAAAAAATTATTGCTGAAAAATATCTTAAAAAATGTAGATTTACATTATTTTTGACTCAGACTGTACCTGCCATAACAAGCAAAAAATTGTTTAATTTTTTCTACTTCAAAATACCTGGGCTGTTATTACAGAGAAAGGAGAAAATATTAAAATGCATTATACTTTACTACAATTTCTTTTTCTTTTTTAGCTAAAGTTCAACCCTCTCACCGCAATCCTGTTCACAATTGATTTCTTCTTATTAAGTTTAAATGTAAGAGACATTATACATAATTATTTTTATGAATGACTAATGAACATTTATATATTTCAGGTTTATTCGTTATTATGTGTCGTATCGCAATATCAGGAATATCGCGTTGGTCGTGGTACTGCAGAATACGACAGAGAAATAATGGTGAGTGTAAAAATCGAATACTAAATGAACTAAGTTCGATAGACAAAATTAAAAAAAAAAAAAATCGAATACAATATAGGGTCGTCGATACGTTTCACATCAAATCGCGTATAAAAAATCGCTCAAAAAAAGACATTCCTTATATGCGCCTAGGACACCAAAAAACTGTTTTGATTGTTTATAATCGCTTTATTAATTTTGCTATAAAATCTCTGGGAAGGTTATTTTAATTAGATTTTTGTTTACTTATTTTAGTCACTACTATATACGTAATTAAAATTTCCGACGCTTTTTAACGCAGTGTTTATTATTCTGTTTCATTTATGAAAAGTAATTGTAAAAGATTGGAATGCGTAATTTTATTTCAGTGAATAAAAAGATATTTTGAAAACAATTTATAACAATTCCCGTTATATGTATTAAGTGAATTGCAGAAAGTTAAAAAGTCGTATAGAAACGATGAGATATAGTGACCACGGGGAGTTTTATAAGAAAATCGACCATTAAATTCGAAGTTTCCTAAAAATATAACAACCGAACTTTACGAAATGGAGTCTTATGGATAAAATACACCAACATCATGATACAAAAATTATTTTCTATAAAGATTACTAGAATAAATTTAGAGAAGATAATAATTTTACATAAGTAATAAGACTTAGTGAATACATTGAAATATACTGTGAATGATTTTATGAAGAGCCTTCTGTATATAAATAAGTTTGTTATAAAGAAAATGTATTCAGTAAAAATTTAAAATGGATAATTATTATCGAGATAATTGTGATAAACCGCTATCATATTTTTTTATATTATTATCTCCGGATTTATAACTGACATAACTATATGCCTCATCAAAATTTAAGCCTCGTACGAAGATAATATTTATTTTTTGCTCATATGCAAATAAATGGCGCATTGATTTTTTGATCATTTTAGACAAATGTTACGTTTATTTGTCAATTTGACGCCTTATAGTTTAGCTATGTATATTTATTAACTTTATTTATTAACACTTCTGATTAGGTGCAATTTCGCAAATTTATAATTTATACCCGATAGTTTAAAAAATATATCAAGTTATACTGAATCGCTTATTTCAAAAATTGGCTTCCCGTCTGTCGCTTATACTTATAGAGAATGAGCCTTCTGAATACTTTATGATATATGTAAAACCTACATACCTATATATCATTTTATGTTATTATGTTAAATTGTATAATTATGTACTATATATCAATTTTACGACTGATTTTTTTTAGAAACGGGGGTAATCGATCATATGAAACCTCTTTTTTCAAGGAAGCTTATATGGCTTTAAAGTTTCCCGACGTCTGATACATATATGTATATACTGTAAGAAAGGAGACGGAAAACTTTAATGCCATATGAACTTATAAGGTACTGATACCAGTTTTGGCCGGTTTAAAGTCTTGGCACTTTTCAATACAAGTGGCATTTTTGCTGCGTCGAAACGCAGCGGCATTTTTTATTGAATCACATATAATAGATTTTCAAGGTTGTAAAGTGCCAAGGCTTTAGTGCAAGGTATAGGTACTGTTTTTGGGATTGTTTGGCTTCTTAGATGTAATTCTCATGAACTCATGTTACTAATAAAACAAGTATTTCATTATTAAATCAATTTAATTATGAAAATCCACAAATATAGTATTTTTTAAATTATAGTCTTTTAATTTGTTTATGTTTTTTCTTCAGTAATGAATAAAATAAAACCAATAATGGGCAGCCAGTAATGGACACTTGCTAATGATTACAAAAAACGACAAAAAAATTGTAAAATTTGAAACAATGTAAAGCAAATACTATAATAATATAAGAATTAATAAATATATATGACATCCGCGATGTTTAAATGTCGATCATTTTGATATCCACGTTTAATTAAACAAGTTTCCAGCACTGGGATATTATCCAAGACTGCTGCCAGCACCTTAACTTTAAAAAAATCAAAATCGACCATACTTGTTTCTGAAAAAATGCAGTATTTTATGAAATATAATAATAAGAATTATTTTTAACTGGTATTACGATAAATATTTTTTATATTCAAAACCAATGTACCAGTAGGTATTTCCCCTAAAAAAATATTTTCGGCAAAATTTATATAATATTTATATAATATTAAAGGATTTTTTCACCAATACCGGAGAAAAATGGTTATAATTTTTTACTTTGTTGAAGATTGCCGTTACTTATTTGTTTTTTATTTCAGATACCAAATGTACAATACACAGCGGCTACAACGACAGGTACCAGCTGTGTAAGTGGAGGTCGAAGAGTTACGATATGCCAGGATGCGAAATTAACTCCGACACAGAGTCCTACTGTATTGAACTTTTCTCCGGGAATAGATTCAGAACCAAATCTTACAATTAGCGGGCGAAGGCCCAGTCGGAAACACGTCCAGTTTCCGATCGAAACAGCCATGGAGAGAAGACGTTAGTACATACATATAATGAGTGCCTTCCGAATTACGCATAAATGATAAAGCGCATAGAGTACACAGAAACGCGTTCCGATTTAAGTATTGCTCGCTTTGACAGCGCTCAAAATCCCCTAGATTTAACTGAACTCCCCACTCCACCTAGCGCGTTGACTGCTTCTAATTCGACCTGAGGCAGCCAAAGCGTTTAACGCGTTGGTGCAATCTATGCACTTGTTTAGTAATTCGGAACGCGCTCAGACTACATCATTTGCAGTTTTTACTTTTCTGTCAGTTTCAGCTTTGCTATTATGGCTATTATTTCATTACAACAATTATTTGTGAAGTTTTTTTATCAACAATATTAAACATTTTAGTCTATTAGTAATATTTTGTTGACGTTTTGTCTGATATCCATTTTTTTAATATTAACATTCCAGTCAGCGCATAGGTCGCATAGGAAACCGGTCCGAAATTATAAGCGCTTCATGCGTATTATGCGTGCATTGAAAAAACGAAACGATTTCGAAGCTTAATTCGGAACGCACTCAATATTATTTCTATAGTAAATAGTATAATTATTTTCATCCATTTCCATTTGCATTAGAAAGTATTATACTGTTTCACAAAAGAAACTATGTATTTGTAGTTAATATTTGTTTGCAACAGAGAAAAATGATTAGATCTAATTATCTAAATTAGATCAACTCAGATCATTTTTGTAAAACTACATCGAACTACACCATAGATTTACGGAAATCTAAATTTAAAAAAAAATCTATATGATTTATGTATAGAACTTAAAAATTCGGCAATTTTATTTTTTAGATCTATAGAGATCTAGTTGATCTTACAGTAATCGACGTAGATCTTAGAAACAAAAAGGTCGAATTAAATTTTAGATCTACGTTTTCAAAATTTCAATCTACGAAGATTTACATAGATCTCCATGGCTTCTATTCAGTCCGCTCATCGCCATCTCCATTCACAGTGGCGTAACCAGGATTTTTTTGCTCGTCACTTCTTAGTGTTTAATATTTCCCGATGTTTTAAAATTACCTAACCCTTCCACTTGGTTATGCTCCTGTTACTGTTAGTTAAAATATGTAACAGGTATAACTCACAAGAATATTTTTAGAAGATATTTTATTTTTGATGCTTTTCCTGAAAATATAATTGATAGTAGAAGAAACTTACATTGTTAATTTTGTTCCAGCTTCTTCCATAGAACACGATGATTTGTGGACTATCGATTTACGAAGAGAAGCACTTTTAGCTCCTGACTGACACACACTATATTTTAAAACAAATTTTTTATTATATGTTTAAAATATTTTTATTACATAAAATTTAAGCTGACTGTAAAATTTGGATTATAAACTGAGCCCTTAATTATAATCCAAATTTTACTAAGCATAGCCATTACTTTACCATGAAAATTTTTTATATTATAAATATTTATTAATTAAAAAATATTAATGTGCCAATAATATACAAGAATGATAGTACATATTATTAATCTTGTATATAAATAATGTTGATATTATATTCTAGCTTGTGAAATGCATTTGTATAAAATAATAGACAATAAACTTAATAACAATATTTAAACTATATGAACAGTCCCTAAAATCCACTGTATTTATGTATATCTTAATATTTGTTTTTTTACAATGTAATGCGATTAATTATGAATTCACTTTTTCACCAAATGAAGTAGGTATAATTTATTGCAAAGTATGTAAAGTATAAGATAGTCTTATTAGCTTTTCAACAATCAGTGTTCGCGCGGGAATTACATCACCAGAATCAAATGTTTATAATAGAACATCAATTGCAAAAATATTTCATTATTAATCCTTGTTTTCGTATTTTTTAATATTTTAACAACACATAATCACAGAAATTCAAATTCAACATCGCAAAATTATAAAAAAAGCTGTCAGATAGCTTCAAACGTTAATTTTCGAACATGACACGACGACACCGTTCGATTTACGAATTGCCAACATAAGAATAGTAAAAAAGACTATCATTATGTGGCAGCTTTTGATGATTTTGCAATGACGAATTTGTACATACAGTCGGGACTCGTTTATTTTAACGTTCGTTTATTTTCAACTTTCGTTTATCGTAAATGCCGACTTTCGTTTATTGTAAATTTTTTCTCCTCCTTCACCTCCCACCATTCTCGAGTCATGGCGTAAACGAACATATTTTTGAAATTTTTGTAGAATTAATTAGAGACACTTATCACCGTCGTCACTCGTCACCTTGCTCATATTCGAAATTAAAAGTAAAGTAAAATTATTTCACTATCACGATTAACTATTAACGATAAATATTAAATACCAAGGTTTACACACATAGTCTCTATAGCTCCTTGACCAATCAGCGTTGGCGCGGGATTTCAAGTCACCACGAAGATGTATTCAAATATTTGACATCCAGAACGTATTGCCAACTTAAGAATAGTAAAAATGACACTTACCGAATAGATAAAATTGTCTGTGATAGCTTTTTGATGATTTTGCAATGTCGAAAATGTACTTCTTTGATTGTATATGTTGTTAAAATATCAAAAAATACGAAGACAAGAATAAATAAAGGATTTCTTGTATTTGATATTCTATTATACATTTATAACATTTGAATACAGATTCGTGGTGATGTCAATTCCCGCGCCAACGCTGATTGGTCAAGGATCTACACATAAATTGGTGGGAGCCCCTCTCGACTTAAAATAAACGCGCGTCATATGATTCAGAAGGTTTAAAATAAACGAGTCCCGACTGTAATTATGTTGTTAAAATACCAAAAAATACGAAAACAAGAATAAATAAAGGAATGTGTTTGCAAATTATATTTTATTATACATTTATAACATTTGAATGATTCTAGTGACGTTTCCCGCGCGAACGCTGATTGGTCAAAAGCTATTGTTCTACTTTACAAAATTTGAATTTATTGGAAAACCATTATTGTCAAAAATAGAAAACAGAAAATGTAATTTAGATCACGTAGATTTAAATAAGATAAAAATTCAGGATGGAACTCGCACTGCTGACTGGACCTACCATAATCATAAATATAATGAATTATTACTTACCTTCATACTACCTTATTTCAAATACGCATATAATAAATGTTTGTATACATATCTATGTAAGAAGAAAGTAAAATTACAATTTTAGTCAGAATTAAGTTAGTCTATCATAGATCTATATAAATCATTAATTTATAATTTTAATATTGCATTTTACAAGTTATAATATGAAATAATCTTTATTACTTGTTTAAATATCTTTATTAATTAAGGATATATTTTGCAAATAATAAATTGCTAATAAAGAAAAAACTGTGATTTAAATTTTCATGGTGAAATAATGTATATTAAAATAGTTATGTAAAAACTGTAACTGAATGAATGATATTTATATATAAACAAATAAAATATTGTATATAAAGCGATGTAATTTATTTCATTATTTTATTTATACATATAGAACTAATAAAATATTCAACATAAGTGTCTATTAACCAGAAATCAACAATCACATGATTATAAATATAAATATATATTATCTAATAATCAATAAGGAATACCATAGGTGAGAGTAGTCGCATTTTGGCAACCAAAATATTAACAATTTAGTACATTATGATTTTTTTTTAGAAATTGTATTTATAAGAAACAAAATTCTTACAATTACCATATAGTAAACTCTTTATTAAATTTACCAGCCATCAATTATAAAAAAAATAGTCACTCTGATTTTATTAACACATTATTTATAAAAAAGCATACAATTGACACAAAATCTAAAATAAACAAATCCTTACAAAATATAATATATACTAAAAGATCAATATTCAAGCTCTGTAAATGAAAATGATCAGAATGAAGTTAAAATGTCTATTTTTTAATTCTTCTCACAGATTCAATGTTATTTTGCCTGAAACTTATTAAACAAGAAATCCTGAAGGTAACAGATAGTGAAATTTTTCCCCAATTACCAGTAATAGCAAAGCAAGGAATTCAAACAATTTAAACTCTCCAAAAATGGTCAAAATTTACAAAGGCTCTATTACTCTTTGTTCAGAATTGGTTTAATATAAAAAATAAATTAAAACTGACTGCTTCAAGAGGAAAATGAATTCGAAACATTGCATAAAGGAAAAACAAAACGACACTTTTTATTCTAATAATTGTTATTAAAGTTATACAGAACATTGAAGATTACCCATTTTTGGAAAAAGTTTAATAATAAATTTTGTTTTGGAAAATTGTATGTTTACTTCATTAATAAACCAATAAATAAATTTCAAACTATTTTAAGCTCTTTTGTTTTCGATCCGTTAACCAAACAATCTTTCACATTATAAAGAGTTTACTATGTTAGAAAGATCTATTTATCAAAAAGTGCCACTTAACATAATAGTGGTCCCTAAAACACTACATTGCTTGTGTTGCTAGCATTGAAGTCACCTCCACCGCAACCAGGCGGAGGTTGGTCATCATTGCTGTTGCTGTGGTTTAATATTACTGGTGCAGCTCTCCGTTTCTCAGCTGCGTGTGATGTTGTGTCTCTCATTACCACCGTTTGAAGGTTTGATGGCAAATCGGTGACCGTTAAGACCAGAGGGGTTTTTATATCTCGTCGTCTGAAATTAAATTGATGGTATTATTAAACGATAAATAAGAAATAAAATAAAATATGTAGTCAAATATTCGATTATCTGCAAATTAAAAATGATGTATAAATATAGTATATTAAATTTTCTAAAAAAAGGAAAAATGTTTCCGGTAAGTTTTAACTAAGAAAATTAGAAACGGACCTCAATATTTTTGATAATATATGACTTTTTAAAAAAAGCTAGTTTTTAAGTAATTTTCATTAATAAATATGTAAAATTCCATGATTTTATTACATATGCATGTGCCCCATTTATTTTTTTCACTGTGGTTAAAAATACATCTATTTAATGTCTTAAATACACTTAAAATCAAGAGCCGCAAACAATTTTTAACTTTATATTTTAAACAACTAAACATTAAATTTGAAATAATAATCAATATCATTTTATTTAAAAGGAATTAGATCACGATATATTACACTGGGAATATTTATTTATTTATAATTACCTATAAAATAAGATGTATGGTGTACATGGTTGCTGAAGATTTGACAATTCATTAGACAAGGAACTTCTAGAGACTTGGCTATCATTAAACTCGTACCACACTCCCAAACTGTCTCTAGCAAATGTGAAATAATGTCCTGAATCAACACTTGCCCCTGCATGTACAACGGCAGCATATAATTCATACTGACACTCATTTAATTCAATCACAAGGTCGTACGATACTCTTTGGAATAATTTTGCTCTCTGTTGTGACTTTGGATCATAGCGAAAATGTTTTAACGTAAGAATAAGATGCCTAGGCACTTGTAAGACTCGAAACACACGTTCTGCATCAGTAAGAGCGGCACACCGTTCACACCAATACTGATTCTCACCACACAACTGTTCAGGTTCCATGTAATAATCCAAAAGTGTCTGGACCGAATTGTTTGCATCTCTGGAATTCGTTGGAAAAGATAGTTGTAGATCTCGGAATGGATCAGACTGGATCGATTCACTACCGCAAGATTCACAGCGGTACGTTGTTTCGGCTTGTCCTCCAAACGTTTTTTGTATGAGCGTGGGAACGGATGCGGCGGCCCCGCTCGAACAAGGATACCTGGATGCAATTTGGGTTTTCTCGTGTTCGTGCATTACATCAAGTAAATACCCCATGAATTCTGAACTGTCATGCTGGAGGCCAGGAGCAAATCCAGGGGGTCTGATCGTTAATACTTGTTCTGGTGGAGATAAAGCTTCACGGGTTGAAAATTGCAGTAAAGCAAACAATGTTTGCAAGCCAAGAAACGGACCCGTATTGCACTGAGACAGTAAAAGGTCATTCTTGAAAGCTTGGGTCATAAATATTGCTTGTAGTACGCTGTTCATGTAACAAGTATTTCCAAGATTAATTAACCCGACTTTACCAGGCACATTGGGGATTGATGGAATAACTATAAGCAATTTTTTTGACCAAACTGGTACATTTAAATATTTCTGATAGTCCTGTGAAGGTTGATGACCACCAATAGCTAGTCTGTAAAATAAATAAAAAAATATTTAGTTCTTAAAGAAACTGTCCTTTATATCTATAGACGTTTCAATATTCAACTCACCTTAACTGAGTGTACATGGAGTTATGTCCAGGGAAAAGTTCCATCAATGCTGAGCTATAATCTACAATTAATTGTAGACAATCGCGACTGCTTTCAGAATCTTCACGTCTCAGGGCATAGATAACAGTAGGAAATTCATTAGCTGCTAGTAAAAATGCATCCGGTTTATGCTGTATCGATGCTAACATGTAAAACAACACTTGTGAAGCAGATAATCGACATACACTCAATGGTAATAATTTACAAATGTTTTTGATTTTCTCCATTGAAACCTAAAAAAATTAAATACATTATGCTTATTTTCAAAGTAGTGCCAGTAGATTAAATAAAATCAATTTTGGAATGATATTTCAAGGATATTTTATCTTTTTTTTAAATTACAATCTTGAAAGTTTTGCACGAGGATATCAGATTATTTCCCAAATTTAAATTGTTAATGCTGAGATATTTGAGCTTTCTTTTGTAATTGAGTTAAAAAGCTTTATATACATTTTTATATAGTTGGTAAACAAATTGACAAATGTAATAAAGTTTAAGTTATTTATAAATCACTACAAACCTGTTCAAGAACTCTATATTTTTCCTTTATCTGAAGACCTTTCATGAATGCAATAACCCATTGACTGAGATTAGGGCCGCGTGGCCACTGAGATATCCAAAGACAAAGGGTGGACAGAGCACGAGCTAATTTGGCATCATCGTCTTGCGGCGCTAGAATCCATTGCACGACATTCTTTACAAAAGCAGGATCGATCATTTGCAAAACTGTTGCCAAACCCGGACCTGCTTCCTTTTCTGGATTTGTTATGCATGTATAGAGTGCATTCATCAATGTGTACTGGAACTCCTTGGGTTTCTTAGGGTTCTTATTTACCATAATCAAAAAATTACTGATTTCCTCAACATTTTTGAAGAAAACATCTGTACAAAATAAAAAAAATACATTATACACAAGTTCGGAGCTGAGATATGAAGCTGTCAAACACTGTAATGCTCTTGTCAGAACAACTCGCTAATGTATACATAATGTATTATAATAATTAATACAAATAAAGTTTGTTTATAAAATTAAAATCAATAAATTTAGTTAAGCATGTAAAAAAGCTGGCAGAGAAGCCCTGAATGCTTCAAATCTCTGAACACACAAGGAAGAACAAACAATGAAGTTATTATTAGGGTGGGTTTCTACAAATGTTTGCAAAACTTGATATATTTTTGGTGAATACGTTAAATCACGTGCAATCGTAAACATTTACAATCATTTTCTGGTGTTCTGAGCAAAGTAGGTAAACTAAATATCTGTTAACATTGGTTTTTTGGTTTTCTTATTCATGATTATTATGTCTATAAAATTTGAATTGGTACTTACTAATTTCTTGAGGATCTTTGGGCAGTTCGAATTCTCCTAGACTGAGTACCAAATTTTTACAAATGGTCAGTAGATCGGCATCTTGTAACATTATGTTAGGTTGAGTCCTCAACGTCTCCAATAAGTCTATTATTATTTCTAACTTGTCCAAAGTCTGGTTTCCCGTTCCTTTCTTTGGAGCAACCATTTCGATTATTTTCTGCTTCACAGCCATTTTAAATTCTGTAAAAATTTCAATAAGTGTTTTAATTATTATTATCAACTAAACTGTTAAATAAACTAAAATTAGATGAAGTCTTTTAGAAAAATATTTTATAATAAAAATAGGGGTTAATACGGAGAATATGTTGATGTTTTAATAATTTACACTTGAACTGTCCATGGTTAGGACAATCTATTGAGGTGAAAGGGGGTTAATATAGTATATAAAACAGAGATTCAATCTCTACCATAACGAACTGTTTTTATTAAATAATTGTGAAATAAAAATTCCTGCATGTTACAATAGATGCAGTAAATTCTACTCTATTCTAATACATCAACACATGATTTTGATAGTAGTGACATCGGGACACCCATGTTTTCTGTATTTATTAAAATAGGTTATTCGTCTAAATCTAAATACTGCAGTTTATATTTTTATGAAGAATCATTGTCTTTATTTAGTATTGTACAGTATTCACTTAATTGTACACCTGGATACAAGCAGGTGTTTCTGCTAGTTACACTAATAATAAATCACTTACCTATTGAATGAGTATTTTTCAAAATCCACGATACAATTTTTAAAGCTTCTGGACAATCACATACTATATCTTCATTAAGTATTTCATACACAGTATCCAACGATATATATTCTTCTATAGGTAACTTTAATGATTCTATTCCTTTCAATATTGTCCAGCAAAATGACACTGATGAAGAATTATCATCTAATAGTATTATTCTGAAACAAAGAGTTTAATGGAAAAAACAATATAGACATACCTCTATGAAATTGTACCATATTAAAACAAACCTAAGAGCTAATTTCAACAGAAGATTAACATTATCGCTTGTGATATTAGATGTAGTTAAATTACGTATAATGGAAATAATTTCTGTGTGATTTTTATCCAATGTTTCTATACTTTGAAGATTTTGAAACATTTTAATAATAAGATTTTGTTAAAATTGAAAGCAATGTCATGTTAGATATTAATGATTTCTCTTTTTATTATAAAACACGCCTTGACAATGAAAACACAACAATAAAAAAAAAAGAAACGCGTAGAAAATTAGTCTTATTAACTAAATGCGATGAAAACACAATCAATCAAGTTAGTATATTTTAATCAGAATGACATTACAAATTTGAGAATTACTAATTACACAAAAATAAACGTAATCAGGTAATGGCGCGTTGACACTAATCATCAAATTGTTACCGTACCCCCGTACACCCGTACTGCCCGTTCTACATAATTAAATATACGCATGCGTCTTGTTGACCAACTTGAAAAATGAAATGAAATATTAATATTAATTTTTAACACAAGTATATTTCAGGGTATATTATCTATGTAGATTATATATGAGAGTATTAAAACTATTCTACATCATATAAATCGGTCATACGTTGTTTAAAATAATACTATTTATCGTATTATAGTAATTACGACTTTACAAAATATAATTTTTACTAATTTAAAATTGGTAGTACTGAAAAATATTGGCGCGAGATTTACATTTTGACATTTATTATAAAAAATTTATACATGTGTATGTACATACTTTTAATTTAAAAAAAAATGTCAAATTCATCAATTTTGTTAATTAAACGTAAATATAAATTTTTAATTTATGTGAGACATATAATAATACATGTTAATATATTTTAGATTTAATTTGCGATACTTCAGATAATGTATCATTTATATCACTTCGACATCCAGGTACAAATGAATCTGCTATATTTCTTTTGACCTCAGAAAAAAAATATCTGCAAGAAGTATTAACATTTTCAGAGCCTAGGAAATCTTGGTTTATAAATAACCATATCAAAAATAGTGGAGATTTTTTAGTATCAACACCTATTGATGTTTTATTTTTAGGTAATAATAATATTTTAATGTCACAAACGTTGAAATGAATACCATTGTAATAAGAAGTTTAACTCTTGTTTTCTTTTAGTTTTACCATATATTGCGAAAAATTGTTCTAGTCGTGCTATATCTATAGAAGATGCTTTAATAGATGATGAATTTAAGGATATAAAAATTTTATGTGATATGTGTTTACAGCACTTACATTTTATAGCAGATGAAATAGTAAGTATATAAATGACTTGTGTTTGTATAAATAATATTTGAATTTTAATACATGAGTATTTTGTCCTAAACTCACCTGTATATTATATTTTATTTCGGAAAAACCCCTTCTTAGTGAGTGCTTCCGTAATAAAAGAAAGACACTCCTAAAACTTCACGTTTCTAGGTCCAGAGGTTTGGGCTGGGCATTGATAGTATAATATAACTGTCTAAATAAATGGAATTCAAAGCATAATCTTGTCTTAAACACTGATTAATAATTTAATATTTTTATACAGAATGTAAATAATATACATGCTTTTAAATATAATGAAGAAAAAACATTAAAGTGGCTAAAGAAAAAAATTAATCTATTAGTGGAAGCGCTGAAAGCAAAAAATATTCAGGTCACATCTACTGCTACATCAGTAAATTTCTCCAAAGTATCTGACGATTCAAATGATATTGACTATATTAAATTTGCTCATGGTATTATATCTGAATACTTATCTGAAGATTTGAGTAAAAAATTAGCAAAATTGTTAAATTTACCAGAGGATGTATTGGCTCCCCATAAACGCAAGTATAGTGAAATAGAAGCTGTATCACCTAATTCTAATCTATCACCTGGAAGTACAGGAAAGGCGAAAGTGAAACAACCAAAAATATCAGCAAAATCAAAACAACTAGCTAAAGCTGCATCCGGCACAAAAAGTATAAGTTCTTTTTTTGCTAAAAAGTGATTAATTTTATAAAATAATTTATTAGTTTTATTTGTTAACTTTTGTATCTATAATTGTATTTTTTATTAAGATGTATTATTTAGAAGTAACGTTTTTTATTGAATAAATATTATTTTTTAATCAATTAAATTTTCTCTTGAAACGTAACCCAGTATTTTTGTTTGCGTGTATGAGAAAGTAAGAATAATGAATGATATATTTTTCAACTGCCAGATGTATGAAACTAAAGAAATTCAGTGGATAAAAATAAATGAATTTGTAGAAACATGCCAATAATTTATTAAATTATAATTACTACAAAATATTACATATTTTTAAATTTCTAACATTAAAAAATGAATGTACTTGTATTTGATGTAATAGCATCATATATAAATGTATTATGCACAGGTTTATATTGACCAGTTATAAATTTAATTACTTCTTGAGCTACACAGCCACCTGAAAAATCAAATAAATAATGTGTAGAACAGCGTTTCTCTTTAATTTATTAGCGGTAATAGTAAACGTAAAAGCAAATTGAGTCTTACCTAGGAATGCAGACACTGAATGTAATTCTGCTCCTCCATAACGACATATTTCATGTACATAATCATCTTTAGATAAAGAAGAACATGTCCACTCGCCAAGAAGTTTTGAAACACAAGACTAAGAAAATCAAGTATATATTATTATTAATAATATTAAAACAACAATTTTTATATTATTACTTTTAATTTTACTATATCTGGTTCAACTTGATCATCAAATTCACCTGGGTATGCACTATGCTCTGAGTAGAATCGATCTAATCCTCTCAACATCACATAAAACACCATCATACTGTCAGGATTTTCTAAACTGTTTGCTAAAAATCAAAAATTTATTATTAACTAGTTAGTTATCTAATTGCTAAATTTCATCAAGATCGATTTAACTGTTTAGCCGTGAAAAGGTAACATAACTTTTGCATATAATATTAGTATTAAAGATAATTATAGTCTTCGATAATTATCAGATAATTACTCAGTATGGGTTTGATTCTTAAAAGTAAATCATTGAATATTATAATATTTAAATTAATTAATCAATTTTTCTACTGCAAGTTTTTATTTATTTATCAAGATTATCATGATAGTTATCATTTCGCACCTTGGTTGATAGTAACAATATAATATATTACCTATATAATTACAAGTAATTGTGTTATTTGCATATTCATCAGCAATACATGAACCACGTTCAACATGAAGATCAGCTGAATGTCTACAGAATAAACGAACAGTGCGTTCATTTATACTATCTGAAGGTTGTCCAAGCTCGTGAAGTAATTGTTGAACTCTACGATATACAGCATCAGCATCAGAGATTGCTTGTTTATGATAGCTAAGAAAATGCAAAGTTAAGTAAATTACTATTTTATATTTTTTATAGTTTAAAAAAAATTATATTACTTAATAATTAAAAG
This sequence comes from Sialis fuliginosa, assembly GCA_961205875.1. Classification (NCBI taxonomy): domain Eukaryota; kingdom Metazoa; phylum Arthropoda; class Insecta; order Megaloptera; family Sialidae; genus Sialis; species Sialis fuliginosa. The sequence goes on along the minus strand of OY540809.1, from coordinate 12,001,948 downwards.
TTAATATAAATAAACATTACATTTGTTGGAGTGCTACGTAACTTCCTGTATCAGCTGTCATATCAGGAATGGATCCGCGAAGTGGTAAACAACCATCACCTTCATTGTCAATAAAATCTTTTAAAGCTCTTGCCATTACCCAAAATGGTTTACTCTGCAAAATGAATTTTAAAACTAAATCAAAATATTGTTAAATGCAAAATATATGACTAGTTATTGTTCCAAATGTAATTAACGGTAGTAATAGACCGGTCCATAAAAATTGTTATGCTCATAAGTGTTAACTCCAGGAGAAGAGATGGGGGGGCGATCGCCCACATGTTCATTCTTATTTTCTTATCTTTACATAACTACCAAGCAAGCACTGCAACTTGGGGTAATTTAAATCGTAGAGCTGTCACTCGAGGTATGACTACTATACAAAATTTTTAAAATCATAACAAACCTTTTGTGTAAGATTAATACAGCTATCATCATTTAAAATATTGTTAACGTTTTGTGGAACAATAGTGGGGCTAATATTTGAATTCACTGCTTTAATCGCTTCCTCAAAATTTTCCTCATCGTATGGAACTCCATTTTCATCTGCTCTTATACCTGATAAAAAATTGAGGATAAATTGTTAAACACATTATAAAATTTGTATTTATCATGTGTACCTTTTCTTATTAAATCTTTTAGAATTTGTTTTTCAGCATAATTTGTTGGTAATGTTTTATTATTAATACATTGCCAAGCTTGTAGATATTTATAAAGTATAACCAGATATGGAATATGGCTGTGTTCTTTGAAACTCATATTATCTAAATCTAAAGAATCTAAATATTCTGAAAGAGCTTGGAATGGTTTATCCAAACGTAAATCTGTTATCTAAAATAAATATGAAATTATCAGTATTTAACACATATGTATAAAAATGTATTTTTTAATAAAATAAGATGCTCAGAAATAATTTAGTCTGTCCCGAGCTGATGTCTTACGTCCCATAATAAGTTATTTAAAAAATTATATCTCATTAGTAGTGATACTGATTTTCCAAATACTATAATCTGATCACAATGCACTCAGATTTTAATTTATACAGACCTGATTATCAGGATGAGACTCAATGATTGTGTGTTCGCGAATCTGTACTCGTAAATAAGCTAATAATCCTATACTTCTGCAAACTAGTAGCGGTACATTCATAGCCCACAGTTTTTGGGATAATGTAATAAGTATTCTGCCAAACAAACAAAATTAGATTAGAGATTAAATAAAGTTATAATTTCTACAGAAGTCGGCAACATTTCTTTTCTTTAAGTAGGTTATAAAAAATAATAAAGAAGTCTTACTTTTCTGGTATAGAGCAAGCTACAACAATTGTAAATGAATTAAAAAATTCTGGATTATCATTAAGAAGTTGATCTATGTTTCCTTCAATATAGTCGCCTCGTACATCTGGATTCAACTCAAGTAATAATCTTGTAGTAGCTTGTGCTCTTGATTCTCCGATATTATCCAATTCTAAAAAGAAACTGAAACAATAATTATTACAGTATCGTAAATAAAATATTTAAAATTATTTACTTAGAGCCTAGATCTTCTTCAGTGACATTTTTTCCATCAACGATAGTAAATGCTCCTATGCCAGGTAAAACAAGAGATTTTAATATTTCTGTACCTGTTGCAGTAGCATTTATAAGACATATTCGAGCATTTTCTAATTCATATTGACCATGGTCACCCCATAATCTATTAAGATAAAAATTATTAGTTTAAAAATGTTTGTAATTATACTACAAGAACATTGTATCAAACCTTAACTGTCGATCATATTTTTTGCTTTTTTCTGAAGGTTCTGGAGATTTTGGAGATGGTGTAGACATGATTGAAAAAATGAATCAAATAATTAAAATATCGTTTATAAAAGTTCAAAAGATAAAAATTCGCATAATTATACTAAATAAGTTTTTATTATTAAAATTCTTATTAGCTGAAGGAAAATTTATTGACTGACCGAAAAATAAATTTTACGTGAGGTTATAATTGAACTTGACAGTTGACGTGTGACGTCAGTCGTTCATAGATGATATAAATAAATGTCATGCATATTCTATGGAATTTTGCAAAACCGTACTTGGCCGTACTTATGAAAATAGGCGCTAGTTGGGGCTAAACTGCGGGGCTTAGAAAGGACAGAGTAGTAATTTTAATATAAATAATAATTTTTACTTTTGGAATACACCCTTTATCAATTATTACAGAGATTCCCAAAGTTTGCACCCCGGTGCGAATCTGCAGGCTCATCCATTCCATTAATTGAATGCTAATGAATAAGTAATAAATTAATGAATTTGTTCAGTAATGCAGTTTTTTTGACTTGTTCATTATTTTAGTCATGTTTTGACTTAAGAAGGGTGTTATGGGAAAACCTTAGTTCAAAAAGGGTGCCGCATTTAAAAAAGTTTGGGAGCCTTTGAATTAATAGATAAAAAAAATTAAATTCTTTTATATTGTAGATTGCACATTCTCAATTGTATTTTGCTAAAAAAAATACTAAAAATCTTAGTCACGCCACTGACCCTTTCTTTTGGTGCGCTTCGTAATTGATAAATATAGATTCATTTTAATTAAAATTGTAAATATACAAACTAATAATGAAAGACACGAAAGTAACACATAAATACTTAGATAATGGTTCGCATCAACAAAAAATTACAACTATCTACCATTTTTTAATAACATCTTATAAAAATTACCTTTAATCATGTTCACAATGATCTTTTGCCCTTTTTGTAAAATATTAAAAATTAGGGGTGTACCGGAATTTTCAGTTCCGGCCGGAACCGGATTTTTTTTCAAAAAATTATATTTTAATTAATACAGATAAAAGAATGTCTACTACTCGAAATAAAAGCGTGTGCATGTATCATAAACAATACTGCATTATCTTAATACTACTTGCTAACAATAAGTAAGTTCAGATAGTATACATCAGTCTATTCGGAGAGGTTATTCTCAGAGGTAGAAAATGTTTTTGAAGAAAACGTATTTAGGGCTAGTCTTATTTTTACACCATTACAATTGGAAATTTTCAAAAATCTTTGTTATACAGGGAGAGTCACATCAGGTGGAACAAACTTGAACAGTTTATTAAGAAAAAAAATTAAAGCAAAAAAGTTTATATAAAAATGTGTCCGGAAACTCTCCGTGAGAGAGCTACAGATTCTCAAAAATTTTGTCTCAAATTAGTTTTTATTTAATATTTTGAGAACCCATTGTGAAACAGTACTTAAATTTGATACCCGGTTTAGTATTATACGTGTTATCGATTTCCAGTATCAACCAATGATTATTTAGACCAGGGATGTATGGGGCCAGTCCGGTCAGTGTGTTCTTTGAGTTATATCTAGTTTTTTTTGTTCTTAATTTTTTTCAAAAAAAAAAAACAGTTTTTCTCCATGTGGCCATCCGCCGCCCTTTCTGAACCGGCACCACGAGCAGTCGCTGTCTTCCTCCCTAAAACCAGCATTGCTGTTATATATTAACAAAATAAGCAACGAATTTTAATAAATAAATATTAAATAAATTTAAACATCAACCATTCTTTTTTCCAAAGCTTACTTGACTTAAATTTAATATTGCACTCGAGTGATTGTTGTAGTTTTGACCGACACCTCGACTAATAAAAATATTTTATTTGTTTTTTGTGATTTTTATCCAATAATGAATAAAATGCGTTGTATCTTTGTTATGAGTTGTTTTATTATCGAAAATCGATAAGCTTTGCGATCATTTTTTAAAGAAAAATTGTTCTCTGATTTTAAAATTTTCACTTGATCTTTCTTTTTATAATCGTTTTTTTTCGATCAACTGTTCAAGTTTTATACCACCTGATATGACCCTGTATAATTGAACAGTTCAATGTCCGTAATATGATGATGATTGCAGATTGTTGTCGGCTGGACAGTTCCTTTTCCAACAGCTCAGTGGTATTTTATGTTTTGATTTCGTGTTTGGTGATACAAGATGGAAGGGGAATATGCTGATGGGCTGATCATCGCAGGTTGACACGTACAGGGTTGCCGGGTATAGGAGATGTGTAGGTTGGGAGCTACTAGGGAAGGGTTGATATTTATCTTATATAATCATTTCTATAATTTTAGGTTACATTTATTCAGGAAGTTGATAATGTGATTGTAGCTTGCTTTATTTTGTAGTATTTCCTTGTATTCTTCCGTATTTATTTTTTCTTTTTTCAATTATTTTCTTTTGTTTTTGTACCTGGGACATTTTATGATTAGGTGTTCGGCATCACACATTGATTTTTGATCACATTGACAGAATGGAGTAGGTAGTATTCCCATGTGGTGTATTCAGATGGTTGATTCTTAATCTTCTAATGGTTGATATGTTGTATCTTGATTTGTCCGTAATATAATGACATTTTTGCTAATATTTAATTATTTGTGTTATAAAATGATTGTTTCCATTAAAATTTTTGCTAATAAAATGTTCTTGTATCATAATTACTATATTTATGTTTGATTTTTTAAACAAAAATAACGTATATTATTTATGAACCAAATTTTACACATTACGGTAATATAGAATACCTAGTTCATGTCTCTATGTCTACGATCATTTTGATATTAAGTAATTTATTTATATATATTATTTTAAGTAATACATACACTGATAAAAAATGATTACAAATAATGGTTATTGACTTAAAGATGTAGATATTATTATTTTGATAAAATAATAAGTATTATTATTGATATTTTTATCTATAAGTAGTGATTGTCAACAATTACTAATCGTTCTTATTATATAAATTTGTATATTTTTAGCTGAATAATCATTTGAAAGTTAATTTCTTTAATTTTGATTTTAGATATAGATATATTCGATTTATTTATAAACATAAATAAACTGCTTTGGCCATCACGAGACTTTTTTATGCATCATTATACAGAAAAACGAAAAATAATTGGAATATATGACCTACTTACCCACCCCCTCCTCACCTGACTGTACATACATACATGTATGTTACGTAATATTTGTAATATTTTCATTAAAAATAACTAAAATGTATAGATTCATACATATCTTATATTAAATATATACTGGTAGTTGGCAATCATAAAGCGGCGTTTTCACTGGTCGAACTCACAATGAGTTGAATAACGATTGAACTGAATAATATGTAAACTAGCTTTCAACTTGGTATTCAACTAAAGTATAGAAATACACTCTACTTTGATTGCACAACTGTGGTCGAACGACCATAATTGAACAACTTGAGCGACCAACAATCAACTTGTCTTTTTAGATTCAATTGTAGTGATTTTTGAATAAAAGCGTGATTGGTTCTATTTATTGCACAGCATAGTAAAGAAATTGCATAAATTATTAATTAATTAAAGGAAATAAATAAATTTAAATAATCATAAATTAGTAAATGATATGTTAATTATTTAAACAAAAAACTATTAGCGCAAGCGCCAAGAAACATTCCGTTTCAAAAACCGTTAGGATTCATAAGAGTTGATGATTTATATTCAGAAAGATGTAAAGAATGGAATTCTGAAGGTTGCAAAAAAAATGTTCATAACTTTTTTTGTACGTAGGTATGTACTGACATTATAACAGAGTTATTCCATTTATAATTAAAATAAAAAAGTAGATGTTTCACCATATTTAATTTTGATGAAAGTTAAGTCAGTTATTATTAAACGTATTAGTTAGCAGAAACTGTAATTAGAAAATTTTTAATTCATAGATTAACGTTGGTGATGGTTTCAGGACCGTAACTACGGGCTCGGGGGTCCTGGGGCAAGAAGAGATCGAGGGCCCCCCAAAATATGAAGAATTGAAGACTTTTTTAAAATCATTACTTGGAAATGTACTACTTATTTGTAATTTAGATTTTAATGACTTTTTTTTTAGTCGGTAATCCAGTTTTTTTATGTAATTGTACATTTCCTATTAACTTTATTTTTTATACATTTTCAACAACCAAATAAAATTTAAAGTTTAAATTTAAAAATTAAGTTAAGTCAAAATGGTGGACATTTAGGTAATTATTATATAATCATAGCAACTGTTTTACATTGTTTCAAATTTGACGATTCTTTCTTTTATGTCTTTTGTGCCGTAGTTCTTATCATTTTGTAATCATTAGCAAGTGTCCATCACTGCGCGCTCATTACTGATTTAACTTTATCCATTACTGGAGAAAAAACATAAACAAAATAAAAGGCTATAATTTAAAAAACAAACTTTATTTGCGGACTGTGGTAATTAAATTGATTAAATAAAGAATTATTTGTTTTATTAGTAACATGAGTTCATGAGAATTACAAAAAAGAAGCCCGTCAATCACAAAAACAGTAAACCATGCTTTTGTAGCGGCCATAACTGGTACCAGTACCTTATTTTCAATTTTAACTATCGCTTCGTATAAATCATCCTACAGATTCAACCTAGTTGAACAACTCAGGTCGACCAGTGAAAATGCCGCTTAAATGTTCTTTAACAATTTTATATTTAAATGGGTTAATTAAATTTAAAAAATTCAATCAGACAATTTGAAATGTATCGCACATTGATGATAAGGACAATTATTTATTAGAAACATTGTGTTTCTAGATAATAATTGATGCTATGTAATCATTGCCGTATTCTATTATTTCGTATGAAAATATACCATTTAAGTTAAGTACCTGTTATATTGTTACACCTTAATCTAAATCTTATTTTTAAATTAAGATACTATTTTATCTATTTTAGATTTTTGTATAAATAGACAATATAACTGAATAAGAATTGATTGCCTGTGATATTTGATTAGGTAAGTTAAATTAAAGAACATATTTGATATTTTGTTAAGTTTTTGTCTTTAAAATAATTATTTTTATAATTACAAGTTGTTGAAAATAATCAATGTTTTTTTAATATAAGGTATATTTATAAAATATAATTGTTGTATAGGCATCAAAATGCGTTTCCTGGTTGCGTTCTTGTGTGTCCTGGCAGTTGGGGCTGCCGTAGAACAAGCCCGATTTGACAATTACAGAGTGTATAGAATCACCCCACATTCAGATAATCAATGTGGAATTTTAAAACATATGGAAGAACTTGACAGTGGTGTATGTATATTTTTGATTAATTATATATACTTATAAGGTAGGGGCACCAGTCTTGGCAAGGACCCCAGTAATGCCAAATTTTAAATTAAATGTACTGAATTAGAAATATGTGTTGATATTTGATTACTATACCATTTCTGAATATTAATCTATATATATATTTAACTGTCTTACAGCGTGATTTGATAATAAACAGTCAATAGGTGTCAGAATGGTGGACATTTTATTAGTATAATTTATTTATTAATTATTATATTATTATAGCAACTGCTTTACGTTGTTTCAAATTTGACGATATTTTATATCTTTTGTGTCGTAGTACCTATCATTTTGTAATCATTAGCAAGTATCCATCACTGCGTGCACATTACTGGTTTTACCTTTGCCATTAATGGAGAAAAAACTTGAACAAAATATAAGGCTTTAATTTAAAGAACAAACTATATTTGCAGACTTTGGTAATTAAATTGATTAAATAAAGAGTTACTTGTTTTATTAGTAACATGAGTTTATGAGATTTACAAAAAACAAGACAATTAATAAAAAAAAAACCGAAAACTTGCTCTTATAGAGGCCATAACTGGTGCCTTTACCTTAAGGTTTTAAAGTGTAAAAATTTTGAAACGAAAGTTTGTTGGTTATTAAAACATATTTTTAATGTACAGCATTCGTTTTATTATGAAAATTGTATTCAACTAGTCTTTTTCAAATAAAACGTTATGTATACAGGATGGGCCATTTTAAGTGTTGCAAATTTTTATCTCAGAACCACCGCATATTTGAAAAAAATGTTTGGTTGTGAGGGGGTAATCGAATAGTAATATTTATTTGTTATTTTAATGTGGCCTTCAAGCATATTTGAAGGTCAACATCATTTTTTTAAATAGGAACCTATAGTTTTTATTTAGTAATCTTATTCTCCGTAGAAAACACACATCTTTCATTGAAAACTTTTTCTTGAACAACCTAAACTTTACAAGATATTTCACAAAATAATTAGGAAATTTTCGAGAATTTTTTTACTCAGAAATCATCAGGTTTACATTAGAGAAAAAGAACAATATTTAAGTATTCTGGTAATTTTTAATATTCCTGTAACTGCAGAATACAATAAATTTATTTATTTATATTAAATCGACCATCTCGAATCACAAGAACAAGAAAATATTTCAACTGAAAACTTTAACTTATTTGTTAATTTATAATTCAATTACTTTAGTTCGATTTCTGGACATCAGTTCGTGGAATAAATCAGCATGTGGATGTTATGGTTCCTCCTCATAAACTAGCAGATTTTCAAGAATTTCTTGCTAGATTCGGTTTGGATTATGACATATTAATGTTGAATTTGCAAGAGTATGTATTAAATTTTGTTTACCAATTTTATATATCTATATATTGCAGTGTTGATTTTTGAGTTTAATATTTTTTTAAACTCAAAATTCCAAAAAGTACTTGAATTTCTTTGAATGAAACCAAATTAAATTAATTAACTAATTAACCATAAGTACTTATCTGTATATGCCCGGTATTATATATAAAGAATTTACTTGAGTTCAAAAGCAAATTAGCTTCCAGCTAACGCTATATGTTAAGTATTAAATAAAAATGACAACACACTCACAGATGTAGCGAATGATATCGTACATATTATAACCTTGACGCATGCGTGATAAGTATAATCAGCGACTTAAAATAAGTGCTGTCAAGTGTACCTCATAAAATGCATAGCATTTACATTATTATACATAATTTGCATTTGCATTTAATCAAATTCTGTTTAATACCGGATAATTAATTTCTTTACAAAAAAAAACTAATGGTAACAAGTACTTTTTTGTACTGTTATATTTAATGTATTTAAATGTTGTTGTTAAAGTACTTCGATAAGTTCTAGTACTTCTAGTATTTAATATATTTTTAAATCAATGTGATTGTACTTTGTACTAATTCTTAAGGAACATATTTTGGACAGTACAGTAAGGTCTCATTTTTACGCGGTAGATACGTTCCACAATAAATAAATTAATCAGTTAAAATAGGCCGAAAATCGCGTAAAAAATGTTTCTGAAAATACACGAAGTATCTATAAAAAAATAACAACAAAAAATTAGTTAGAAAATTTGAAAGAAATTTATGTAAAACTAAAAATAAAATACTTAAAAAAAAGATATAAATTCTCTACTGTACATGTCGACTTAAAAAAAATCTCGAAAAATACAAAAAAAGTAATATAAATAAAAGTAAACATCTGCCAAGTAAATGCACAGTGCTTCCTCGTGCTAAATTCACTAAAACCGATAGTGTTCAGATAAATTGCCTGGCATTGGTTAACCATTTAATTTTTATACAAATTTTACTAAAAAATCTTAGTTCGAATTTTTTCTTAAAACGCACCTGAATATTTTTTCATATATTTTTAATTTTTTGACAATTTCAATCGAAATCTAAATTTATGCAAATGTCAAAATGACATTTAAAACGTCAAAGTGACATTTAAAACGCCAAAGTGACATTTAAAACGTCAAAATGACACTTAATATATCCAATCAAATATCAATTTAGAAAAACAAAACACGAATTTTTAAAATTAATTTAGATATATCTTTGTAAGGGAATATTTTACAACAAACGTAGTAGATCCATATTATAGGAAATTTAATTCTCTACAAAAAATATTCTATAAAATTTTCTCGTAACATGTGTCGTTCTTGAGATATCTTGAAAAAATAAATATTTTGGGGTGTCACCCCTCCCCCTTACACACGATTTTGATGATTTTGAAATGGGACCGTCCTCAAACCAAACCCAACCATCCGACCAAGTTTCAATAATATCGGTTCAGTGGTTCATGAGTTATGCGTGTGACAAGGATTCAGGGGACAGACGGACGGACGGACGGACGGACGGACGGACGGACGGACGGACGGACGGACGGACACACGGACAGACAGACAGACACGGAACGAAAAGTGTTTGTCTTGACGTGAAACGGATAAATAAATTTAAAATTTTGAAATTGGAGAACTTTTTTTTTGTCTCAATCTGAAACGATCACATAGCTTCTCGTATCTTCGATATTGCGAGGAAGCAAAAGTTACAATATTTTGCTTCCTCGCAATATCGAAGATACGAGAAGCTATGTGATCGTTTCAGATTGAGACAAAAAAAAAGTTCTCCAATTTCAAAATTTTAAATTTATTTATCCGTTTCACATCAAGACAAACACTTTTCATTCCGTGTCTGTCTGTCTGTCCGTCAGTCCGTCCGTCCGTCCGTCCGTCCGTCTGTCCCCTGAATCCTTGTCACACGCATAACTCATGAACCACTGAACCGATATTATTGAAACTTGGTCGGATGGTTGGGTTTGGTTTGAGGACGGTCCCATTTCAAAATCATCAAAATCGTGTGTAAGGGGGAGGGGTGACACCCCAAAATATTTATTTTTTCAAGATATCTCAAGAACGACACATGTTACGAGAAAATTTTATAGAATATTTTTTGTAGAGAATTAAATTTCCTATAATATGGGTCTACTACGTTTGTTGTAAAATATTCCCTTACAAAGATTTATCTAAATTAATTTTAAAAATTCGTGTTTTGTTTTTCTAAATTGATATTTGATTGGATATATTAAGTGTCATTTTGACGTTTTAAATGTCACTTTGGCGTTTTAAATGTCACTTTGACGTTTTAAATGTCATTTTGACATTTGCATAAATTTAGATTTCGATTGAAATTGTCAAAAAATTAAAAATATATGAAAAAATATTCAGGTGCGTTTTAAGAAAAAATTCGAACTAAGATTTTTTAGTAAAATTTGTATAAAAATTAAATGGTTAACCAATGCCAGGCAATTTATCTGAACACTATCGGTTTTAGTGAATTTAGCATGAGGAAGCACTGTGCATTTACTTGGCAGATGTTTTTTCATTAGAATTGTCATCGCTATCTGAAAATACAACTCGGCAATGTTTGTGAACTAGTGCGAAATCTTGTTAAATAGAATTTTAATAATAACAAAACGTTAACATATTTAAATTCTTTGAATTATCAGCTTTTTAGAGACCCTACTATAATTGTATTTGTACATATTTAATGTTGGCACATTTAATTTAATTTCAGTGTTGTTGACGAAGAAAGAACCACATCACGTAGTACATATGAATTTAACTTTATCGCATATCATCGCCTATCAGTGGTAAGCATTTCGTTATTTTATTAATTTCGTCACCTGAATATCTGTTTGTTACAAGTCTACTTTAAAAAAAATTGATTGATTACTTATATACACGCGTTAGAAGTTATACTTCTTTGGCGTGATTGCAAAACAACTACGAATAACCTCATATGTATACTTATAAAAATATAACAATATTCTGCTGTTTGCCCAAATATAATTAAATATTTAATTTAATTATAAAATTTAATGTAGAACTATGTATTATATTATTGAATTTAAGCAAACATAATGATAAAGTACTTATCGAAAGTTTTATCCATTTTATATAAAATAATATACAGTAAATGGATTGCGCATCTTATTCAAAAGAAAGAGAGAGCATTCGTTGGAAATTTTGGTTAAACATGAGTAAGAAAATTTAAATTACAGGAAACTGTATGTGTTAAATTTTTAAATATGTCTATGGATGTCATGACGTCATCATGTAATTTTTCCGTTACCATTCATTTCCGTTTCATTATTAAAATTTCACCCTCAACGCGCCTAAAGAAGTATAACTTTAAAAATATTAACTTAAGCAGAGAAAATTAACTTTTAATGAAAAAATAAACAATTTCCACAATTCAAATTACAACTAAAAGTAAGATTAGGCTTCTAGTCCAGGCTAGGCTAAAAAGTATCTAAAATAGAAAAATTTGCGTACAGTTTTAATACTTACAGGATATGTTACAAAAGTAGTAGATTTTGGTTGTCTGCGACAGGGGTTAACCATGATTCAATTGCAAAATTCTTCAGATTTTCTGATTTTAGCTAAATAAATAATCTGTTTTAGCCTCTACAGCCTGGACTATTCGTATTGTTGTTTAAACTTTCAAAATTCGTTTACTACAAAAATAGTATTGTGGATTTATGTTACGATCAAATATTCAGGTTCACGATTTTATTATTAATTCATAAATATTTTTTAAAATTATTATAAAAAATATAAATATTGTAAATTTAGATTAACCAACATCTCGAGAGTTTGGCTCAAAAATACAGTGAAGTTTCAGTCGTTGTTGGAGGTAGAAGCTATGAGGGACGTGATATTACTGGAGTTAAATTGTCGTACGGAAGTGGTAGTAAGCCAGTCATTTTCATCGAAGCAGGTAGAATTTCTACTATTATTTTTGTTAAATAATATTACAATATAAATATTTAAAAATTAATACTTACCCAATAGATGTTCCGTGGAGTGGTGTAGCTAAAAGAACGGGGAGCCGCCCGCAAAATTTTTTAGGGACCCCCTATAAAAATAGTCTCCCTAGACTTCCATAATATGAAATGTTGTGTTCTTGTTATTAATAAAAAATAGCATTCGTTTAGTGATATTTTCAGTATTTCAGTATATTCATGTTCTATACTAAGTACACCAAGGGACTTAAGACGGGATTGTGACAAAGTGCTTCTTAAATAAGATTTTTATTAATTTATTTATGCAATTTTTATTTTATTATTAGTTTTTTATGCGTATACGTATTTTTTCTACGCCCCCCCTCCCCCCCTTCGTGCTGGACCCACCCGCATTGCGGGCCCTTTCCTACGCCACTGGTTTCGTCTCATCAGTTCCGCACTTAAATTATTGTGTAAGGATAAAAGTTGTTCCTTACATCATGAGAAATATTTGTTATCGAATTTTTTTTTTCTAAAACCGATGGTTCTGCAGTTATAAGGAAATAAATAATTACATTGGTTATAACAATTAATTGCATTAGAATTTTTTAATTCTGATAATTTTGACTCAACTTGTGCTTCAATAAACTTTCATTTGACTCCTTACATGATGCCCTTGAATTTATTTTCTATTCCATTTCCCAATTTACCCCCTGATATTAATCCTAAGAATCAAAATACAACTTTTTATACTTCACGTCTATCTCTGTGCTAAATTTCAAATTTTTACGTCGAATAGTTTCAGAGTAAAATCGCCTGTGACAGAGAGTCGGACGGACACCGAAGTAATTCCATAAAGCCTTGGTACTTAACAACATTTCGACGCAGCTAAAATGCCACTTGTATCGAATTACATATAATAGATTTGCAAGGTCGAAGCGCTGACGATGATCGTTTTTGTTAAGTGCCAACGTTTTAGTGTTCTGTTTTTACGGAACACTAAAAATTGCGGAAATTGAATTAAATCTTAAAAATAACAATATAAATTATAACTTGTACACTCAAAAAAATAATTAAGGGATAAAAAAAAGAGTCCTGGCTAAATCATCTAAAATGGAAGGAAAAAAAACTCATACACTCAACGAAATAAAATAATATTGTAGCGCGTATGTCGATTTACCTTGATGATTAATTCAAAAATAAAAGATATTTGACGTTACTATAAAATAATATTTCAGGTATCCATGCCCGTGAGTGGATTTCTCCAGCAACTGTCCTCTTCATGTTGAATGAACTTTTGACCAGTTCTGATTCAGAAGTACGCCGTATTGCTCAGAGTTATGATTGGTACATTTTCCCCTCCACCAATCCCGATGGCTATGAATACACTCACACATCTGTAAGTTATTTGTTTTGTAATGTGTGCTATAATATGTAGAGTAGCACCGACAGAAGTGGGCCACCCGCTATATTTGTTTTCATAAGTGACATATCTGTCAACAGAATTTTTTTTTTGTTTTTGACAGAGAAGCTCAGTTTGAAGTAGGTTTTTGAAGTGTGAAGACGTTCATTAGTGTTCTCCAGCGATTAGTACCAAAAAATATATTTTTTCCTTTTTTCTCGTTTTCAAAGTTTTCGTGATTTGCATAAGTTTTTCATCGAATTTAATCAGGTAAATAGCCTTTAATTTAGTTTTCGACGTAACCTTAAAAAATTCGAAGAGATTTTAGCATATTGTCACGTGGTGTTCTCGCCACGTGCTTTCGCGTAAAATTATGCTTGAGGACAGAAGTGGGCCATTTTTTGCAGACAGAAGTGGGCCACTGCATTGACGTTTTGTTTTGACATTTATTGTTTTTTTATGAACCAATTAAGTGGTTTTATGAATTAATTTGAATGTTTTAGCGATCATGCCACCAAAAAAAGATAACCCGACTGGCTATAAACCCATCGACTACGATAAATTGCTTGGTGCTATAAAGCAACTTCACTTTATTTTGTATATTTTTGAAGCAATATAATAAACAATATCACACATGAAAATTGGTTTTTACAATTTAATTTCTTAAAAAAATTATTAATTTAACATAAAAAAACACAGTGCCTGATCTTTTTACTTGTTTTAGATGAAAAACTTGGGTGGCCCACTTCTGTCTGCAAAATCGTGAAATCGCAAATTTCTATTTTTTTACTTAACGATGTAAAACGATATGTTAAAATGAAAATTTTCAAAATCTGTGTTTGCAGACAGTTAGGTTAATCCTTACTCTGCAAATAGACGCAATAAGTGTGGAAAAATTTTAATTTTTGAACATTTTATAACATGAAAACCAAAGTGTGGCCCACTTCTATCTGTACTACTTTACCTATAAAGCTTTGGAAATCTCATCATTTGAAATAAATAATTGTAATAAAAATTGTATCTAATATTATTTCTTAGAACCGCATGTGGCGTAAAACAAGAAAACCATACGGATTGTGTGCTGGAGCAGACCCTAATCGTAATTGGGACGCACATTGGATGGGTATGTGATATATAAACTTACAATTAGTTGAAAGTATTTTAATAAATTATTAAACTTGAAAAATTGTTCCAGAATTTTATTTTTGACTTTTGATATTAAATTTAAAATTTAAATATCAAAAATAGTTTTACTTTATCATCATATAGATACCAATGTCAAATATCGCTTAAAGCATTGCTCCAAGAAAAAGTTCTATACAACAAAAATATACCTTTAATAAAAAAAAGTTGTCTACCGTGCGCGCGAAACAGTTTCTTATTTATATATTTGAACTTTTATGATATAATATTTACTAGAATAAACGCCTGGTCTTAAACTTATGCCACACTATGTACAGTCACCTGCATTAATGGTCTTGCAGTTTGTATTCATTTTCGTTTATCACAAAATTAGTAGGCTCCTCCCATTTGATTATTATAATATTTAAATCATTTCTCCATGTATCAAACAAAGAAAGATATTTTGAAATTCATTTGCTATATAAAGAACCACTCTTCGTTTATAGTACTCATATATATTTGTGCAATTAAATTATTATGTAATCTATTGAAAATTGTATAGGTAAATTTTGTGGCAATAAATATTTGATATTCCGAATTTTAGTATTTAAATATATTAAACTTGATAGAAAAAGATAACCGATGATGTTTGTCTTTAAATTTGGAATCTGTTGTAAGCGATTTTAACCTTTAGGGTGCCAGACGAGTTCTGCAGGCGACTGTACATGCAGGCTTCTTTTAAAAATAACATATGCATTTTATTTTATTTTACTTTATTCAAAATTAACATTTTTAAATAGTTTTCTGTGGTGCGGGCCCATAGGCTCCAGCCTAGGTAGCCTTCGCGTAAATACGGCCCTGTGTACATGTGTATATTTACTATGATGGATGTTCATAAGATATTTTTTAAACAGAAATTGGTGCGAGCAACAACCCTTGTTCTGAAACTTTCGCTGGATCAAGTGCCTTCTCTGAGATTGAAACCAAGTCACTGTCAGAGTACATCGCAGGCCTTGGCGGGAAAATCAAATATTATCTTGGATTCCATTCTTATTCACAATATTTACTTATTCCCTATGGACACACTACTGAACATCTTGACAATTACGAACAATTGGTGAGTTATATGATTATTTAAAGTAAAAATATACACCTTAACTCTTAGATTAGGAAAGACTATGGATACATAACAACCAATGCCAGCCCGTATATGAAAGTGTTACCAAAATTTGTCGATGGCCATCTTTTTTCAATTGTCAAAACCGCATATTATACCAGAGGCGTCAGTTGAAAATTTATAATATGCAAATATGCTTCAAATTACAATTGAATTTAGTATGTATGAGAGATGATAGTTCCAAATAGACATTTCTCTGTTAATCAATTATCACTGAAATACTTTTAAACTCAATATAAAACATTTCTTTATTAATTAGTTTTATAATTCAAAACAATTGATATTTATTTTAAAATCTGAATGATACGCCAATGATCCGTGGTGCGATTTTTCGTGGTGCGATATGGTAACAACGCTAGGTAATGTGTTATTTGTCCTTTATCTTTCCTTGTCTAAGCCTTAACCACAATAAAACAATGTCACTCGACACGTTAGGCTCCTGATGAGGACTTCTTGTGAAGTCGAAACACGTGCCATTTTTATTTCTATTACTTGAATTTCTTGATTTTGAAGTAATATATGACCATTTCGTTTATAACTTTATTATTTTATTTATTATCAACGGAGCGAGCCCCAATAATTTGTTTTACAATTATTTACATATAATAGATAGCGTTACAATAAATATTCATAGTTGCTTTTTTCATATTTATCATTCAAATTCAAGTACATTTTTTTTCTCTTGTTAGTTTTTACAGGCAACATTTTCATTGCATAGTTTTGCTATTTTATCTATTATGCTAATTCTTTTATCATTTCTTAGTATATGGTATCTCAAAGTATTGTAAATTAATCCTTAATAATCTACTAGGCACATGAAATTTAAATGCTCCAAGCAATTCAGAACATTTTATTTTATTTTTTAGTATTTTCAATGCAAAGATTATTTCTGCTCTTTTTCTAGCTGATTCTACTGTAGTTTGTAGCCTTTGCCTAATATTGCTATAATTATGATCCGTAAAATGTATAGGTTAATAAAAGTGTTATTTACAGTTTCAATTCTTTTTATTAATCCTATCTCTTTAGGATCCCAAATTGGTGAAGCATACATAATTACCTACTGAATAAATATAAAAAAATATAATGTTCTGAATGTTGAGATACTTCTAAATTTCTTTGAAAACCTTTTTATAAAATAAATCTTTGTTTTTACTTTTGATTCAATGTAATCAATATGTGCCTTATATGATAATTTTGAGTCAAAAACAACTCCTAGATCTTTAATATGATATACCAATTGTAATGCGAAGCCATTAATAATATACAAAGTATTTGGTCTATGAGAGCTACCAAATCTTATAGAAAAACATTTTTGAATATTACATTGCAACCCATTCAATAAACAACATTCAATAAATGAATCTAAATCATATTGTAATAATATCATATCTTCATAGTTTTTTATTTATTTATAAATTTTTGTATCATCAGCAAAGAAAAGAATCTGACTATATTTAATGCATTATTAATAATAAAAATATTTTTTGTATAGATGAGAATTGGAAGGAAAACTATACAATCTTTGGCAACTAGATATGGAACAAAATACGTCGTTGGAAGCATCCCTGAAGTAATTTGTAAGTTATCAAATTATATTATCATAATTCTATACATTTTGGAGAACTCGAAATAAGGAAAACGATCACAGCAATAATTTGACCATTTTATACGGAAAATTATAGCAGTCAGTTTTGTAAAATAATGTAATCATTAGCAAATGCTACATGGGCTGAAAAGTCTTTGACCTAACAATGAAAAAACGATTTTTTTAATGAAATTATGGTAGAACATTTTTTTTTAATACAAATCATTTTTTTTTAATTAATCACTCGGAGCTGAACCGAAAACTGAAAAAACCGGAAAACCGTTATTTTTTGCGGAACGAAAACCGGAACCGAACCGAAATATATTTTTTTGCTCGAACCGGAACGAAAACCGAAACGAAAAAAATAACGGTTCGAAGCCCTGCTTGTAAGGCTGTAACATGAACATTAAATGTCATGAAATTTTGACTAGTTAAGGTTGGAACTATTTAGGAAGTATAAGTATAAGACTTAGTAGGTATCAGCAGGTAGATGTGTATCCTATTCGGATACATGACTGAATATAGGCCAGACTATAGAAAGAGGTAGTACAGATAATAAGTTAGATACTAATACTTTTCGTTTGAACCAAGGATCATACCTCTGAGTGATTGGGCCTATCCTGATCACTATAAGGAACATCCCAGTTTCCTAACTCATCCATATCTGGTTTTGGTAATTTTTTGTACAAATAATTGACAGGAAACTAAATATATTAGTCAAAATATTGTTAATTTTATATTCAGATTTCGCAGCTGGAGGTAGCATGGACTGGGTGAAACAAGAATTCCAAACGCCTATTACATACACTTATGAGTTGAGAGATACAGGGCGTTACGGTTTCTTACTTCCACCAAATCAAATCATTCCAACAGGTGAAGAGACATTCGATTCTCTGATCACTATGATCCAAGAAGGAGAGAAAGAAGGTATCAATTAAACAACAAAATACTACCTATAACTCATAATTGTAAAATTAGTGTATATGTAAATAAATAAATATATATATAATATATGAAAAAATATTTGATTTTATTCCTTATGTAGAGGATAGAGGTGTAAATATTTTAATAAAAATCATTAAGTATCAATCAATAAATTATCAATCATATACTTTAAAATCAGTAGTCCAGTAATATTAGACAAAATAATGACCAAACTTCGGAAAAATTCCCGGAAGGTTGAATTTTGGTTGACAGCTTCTTTTTGGTGTTCTAATGAAACTGTAAAGAGTCTCCATCGATACGCGTGGTCAAAGGTCGCGAAAAACAGTTTTTAGTGAATATCTCGTTAACGGTCACTTTTACAGAGAAAATGTTAGTTTTCAATTTCAGGAGACTAACAGTTCCAGCCTGGAATGTTGCCCATAAAAATAGCATGACATTTTTTCTGGTAGCGAATAAATGATTTATTGTTTTCGCTCTGTCCTAATTGAATTATTATATAACCTCAATTATTTCTAGGGTCTTAGCTTTATAAATTAAAAATATTAATTTTCCTTAAAAGGTGCTTGCCATAATCCAATTCATTTTTAAAATTTTGAATTAAAAATGACTTGACATTAAAACTATCCAATAATTTTGGTCAGCTTTTTGATGAATTTTCGTCACTGTGCGACGATACAAAGAAATAGTTTTTTTTTATTATAAAATTCGGAATATGTAAGTTCATAAATGAATTAAGCACTTATTTTAAATATTTATTTGACATTTTAATTTTAACATAATATAGTATTTAACATAAAAATAACATTTATAACTCTATAGTATCACAATATAATATAAAATATAATAAAATTGTAATTTTTGTACACATTTTTAAATTAATTTTATATCTATAGGATGTCCAAGATAAGCGTGAAATGCATGGGGATTTCTTAAACGGTAAGAGATACAGATTCAGTTAAATAAGATGATTTATTTGTAAGGAAGGGATGAGTATTTGAGTATTACTACATCAAATAATATGTGGTTTAGACAGTATACCCAAAAATATGAAAATTCGGATTTCTTTAAATGGCTATAACTGTTTTGTCAAAGTAGATGTTTGTAGCTTCTTAAAACAATTTTTGTGTAGAATTGACCCATGCATTTCACGTATATCTTGGACATCCTGTATAGTGTTTATAACTAATTTATACTGTTTTGGCGTTTAGTTTTAATAGCTGTTTTTTGTCTATTTTTCCCGTGGAAGTAAGTGGAAGATCATCAACAAATACAACACCTCCTCTTAGTTCATGTTTAGGACTCATGTGTTCTGAAATAATATGTTTATATATATATATTTAATTCTGTAACTAAATTATATGTACAGATAATAATAATAATTATTATTATTATATCGGTATTGTGTGTATTTTAATAAAACTTACTTTTAATGAACTCATGAACATCAGAGACTTTTAATTGGGAATCTGGCTTTGTAATAATGAAAGCTTTGGCTCTCGCTTGTTCTTCTATATGTGCTTCACCAATAACAGCCGCTTCATATATTTCAGGATGTGTTTTTAACACATCTTCTATTTCTTGTGGTCTTATCTAAAACAATATAATGTATTATTATAATATACTTTACGGTAGAAACTTGATTTTTATTTTGATTATATATTTTAATTAAACTTACATAAAAGCCTAAACTTTTAAATATATCTGAGATACGACTATCAAAATAGAAGAATTTGTTGTCATCGTAGTAACACATATCACCCGTGTGAAGCCAACCATCTTTGTCTATTGCGTCGGCAGTTGCTTTAGGATTATTGTAATATCCCAACATAATAGCTTTACTTTTTAAACATAATTCTCCTTTTTGATTTGGACCAAGAGGTTTATTCATTTCAACATCCATAATCTGAATTATAAAAAAAAACAAGTGTAAGCTAAACTTGCACAGTTAGTGTTTCGTGCTACCAGCCCCCCAATTAAATTTATTGAAAATTTTGAAGAACGTGTAAGGACAAAAGTTGTTTCTTACATCGTGAAAAATATTTTTTGTCGAAAAACTTTTTCTCTAAAACCAACGATTCAGCAGTTATAAGGAAATAAACAATAAAAATGTTTATAACAATTGACCGCATTAGAATTTTTCAATCCTGATAATAGTGGCTCAATCTACAACTAATTCTATATGTTTCTGTGTGATCATTTGTTGATAATGGTGAGGACAGTAATTTTTAAGCGTTTTTCCCGATTTAAAAAATGTATAAAAATACATTATACCTATATTGTTTTACTTCGAATTCAGAAAAAATCACCTGTGACAAACGGACGGATATCGAAGTGATTTCATAAGTATTCCGTTTTGTACGAACAATATTCTGTTTGAAAAATTGATTACTACGTAGAAACAATACATACCTTTGCTTGTGTTCCAGGTGTAACTTTGCCAATTGATAGTTCTGGTTTATCACCTGTAGCATAAAAAGCCATCGCGACAGCTTCAGATGTCCCATAGGAAGATGACAAAATGGTTCTTGGAAATATATTTTTAGCATCAGCTATAAGTTCTGAAGATACTTTGCTACCTGATGTACATAACAATGCTAATTTTGATACGTCGTACTTTCTCGAATGTTTATGTTTCACAATTTGAACCAATTGCGAAACTCCAGTTATAAATAAGTAAACCTACGAGTAAGATAATGCTTTATTAATATACTAACGCATTGGACCCGGTGTTAACTGGGTTAATAATATCTACAAATATAAATAAAAACTTAAAAAAAAGACTTTAAAAAAAAAACTTAAAAATATTGAATAATAAATTTAAAAGATTAAAATTTTTTTTTTATTGGTTGGCACTGACCTCAAAAATCAATTATTAAGTGTATACTTTTGAGGGTTTTTTTGAAGTCAAATTCTGATAAAATTTATATGGGAACACCACCTCGGGAGTATACTCTTTAAAACAAAAAACAAAAATCGTCAAAATCAGTGCATTTGTCGGAGTTATACCCTTTTTTGAAGTCGTTTAAAAAAATAAATTTTGCCTTATTGGCAAAAGTTTTGAATTGTTGTTATTTTAATATAAAAAAATTACCTTATATTTTTCCAAAGTTTCCATTATTAAGTCTGAATGAAAGTCATTAATAACTATTCTTTGAACGTGTTTAATTATTCCAAATATTATCATTTTTATATCAGAAATCCAAATTATATATGACAAATTTAAAAAACAAAGACCATCCATAGGAGGATCACTAAAAAAAAAAAAAAAATAATAAATGTTAGGATACATTGAATTCTTTATGTTTACTTACCCAATTTGGTGCATTGCATGTATTAGGCCTCCGTGACTTATTTCAATCATTTTAGGGGTACCTGTGGTTCCACTTGAACACAATATAACAGCTAGATGTTCATATGGGTTATTAAAATTCAGTGGTACAAAGTTGTTTACAGATTCTGAGTCTGTGTGTTCCAGAAGATCAGAATATGGGGTGAAACCGCTTTCTCCATTTCCAAAAAATTCAACGATTTCTACTTCTTGATTCAATTCGGTAAATGCCGTGTTGAGAATATTGGATAAATTTGGCTCACAAAATATTAACTTTGGTTTTGATAAACTGAAGAAATGTTTGAATTCAGCTAGAAAAATAAAATTTTACTATCATGAGTACCTATATAAATAATATATATAGTAATATAAATAGATATTTAATTCATTAATGTATACAGTATGCGTGTTGCTAAGTATATAAAAAAATCTTTCTGGCTGATAAAAGATTAAAAAAATGAATAGGATATAACTTATAATGATTATAATTATCTTATTTTATAAAAAAAATTTAACCCCTTTCCAAAAATGATGAAACATTTTCAAAAATTTATAAGAGTAAATATCTGATTTCCGGTTGTAAGATCGCTTTTGAAAATAGGAAGTTTTCTTCCCAGACGAAAAAATATATGTAAATTTTTAGCCTTCCGAGTTTTTGTCGTTATTGAGTAACAACGTCTAGTGTCTATTTTCATTAAAATCCGGTATATGAAAAAATCTATTATATTTATTTCATACATATGTTACCGGAAATGTACAAAACCCGGCAATGTATAGAATTCCTAGGTACTCTATAGAATGCCTCAAATCAGCAGGTAATTTATGAAATAGATTTAATTATATACATTTCCTAGGCGTTGTATAAACTACCTAACTGATAGCCGGCAACGTATGAAATATAAACATAAATAGGGTGAACTGATCAATTTTGGTCCAGGCACGGATGTTGCTTTACTTTATGTTATAAAATACTTTAGGTGCAAATATATAATAAAAAAATATTGGATCATTCTCGATAGCTGTAGGTTTGTACCGAAAATACTAAATTATTGATCGTACTTAATACACTCCTGGAGTAATTTGCTACTAAATGATTAAATAATATCTTATTGTTAGACTTATATATGTTTTGTATTTTAACAATTTAAAATCATATAGGTACGTCATATGCGTCTGAACTAATATTTAATTTAAATTATTTTAATAAATACCAATTGTTCCAATATTCTTTATGTGATTTTGTCATTTAACAATAAAGGCCCTAAATCTTACCTAATATTAATCTGGACATTTTAAAATTAATTAAATAATATCTATCTCTTTATAATTACTTTTTATTTAATAAATTTCCTCATATTATCTTGGCATTCTATAGAATTCCTAGATATTCTACACAATGCCTAGGCAAATTATATAATAAATTTCTATTAAACAAATATTTTATATTTTGTCGGAAATCGTTAGGCATTGAATATAATTCCTAGGAAAAATATAGAATGCCTGAATTTACATACTTTGACGGTAATATATACACAAAATAAGTTTAGATTGCATAAAATTTTGTTTTAATTTAAAAAAAATGAGTTATACTTACATAAAACAAGAGTAGGGTGAATTGGTGATATGACAGCCCCTATGTACAAAGACGCTAATAGAGGTATACATGTGTCTAGATGGTTATAAGTACATACAGATACAATGTCCCCTTTACCAATACCTCTACGTTGCATTTCTATAGCCACGCTGATGCTGCGTTCCATGACATCTCTGAATGTATCACTTTCATCACTGGGTGACAATGTCTGAAATATAACAAAACGTTACATAAATATTAATTAAATTAATACAAATTAATTCATATATAGGTACTCAAACAAAAAATATTGTTAAGTATTTTATTCAAAGTAATAAAAGTTATAACTACATTTTTTTTAAATATTATAAAAAATTACCTGACATATTTTGGTATTAGCTTCTTTTAGACGTCTAATTAAAAGATTCCCTAAGCTCTCACTCAAAGTAAAAAGAAGCGGTGGTCCTTGAAGAATTAAATCGTTTGAATTCGTCATATTTGTGCACTGCTTATTCAAAAAGTGATATTTGGTATTTTGAAGCTACAATTTGTATCTTATACTTATATAGTAAATTACAAAAACGAAAGATTAGATTAACTGATAATTAAAAAAAAATCGATGGAATAAAATTGGTTACTAAGTTCATTAGTGGATCATTTAAACAATGGACGAGATATTTTATAAGAATTAAGTGATTATAATTTATAGTCCGTTAATTTATTTATCGATTGATGATTGACTATTTATTATTACTTCCATGTTCTGAAAGAAATGGAAGTATTGTAATACCATCGAAAAATCGTGTCCGAGATAATGACAAATTCTGATTGTACTAACTTCAAAACGTAAAGAAAAGTTAATTTCCGCATGGCGGCTGTGCGTGTGTCTGTGTGTCAGGATGTAGATTTTTTTTCGTTTACGATAACTACTCTAAAAAAGTACCGATCTGAATTATTTTTGGGGAAAATGTTTGTCTCAGTGAGTACTCCAGACCTAGTGCTGATCGGATTAGGGGTTTTGGAAATATTCGAAATTTTGTAACTTTTTTCGTCTAAAAAGTGAACATTGCGAGTATTATCTCACTAATTTTGATAAGATTTAATACATTTACAGTTCAATTGAATCTAAGGGACATTTATTATTTGTACGTGCCCAAACAGCCATTAAAGGGGTGAAAAACACACTTAAAATTTGAATTTTAAATACTAATTAATACATTAATTCATGTTGCCTTGGAAACAAATGCAACTAAATTCAGATTGTCAAATTAGTTGTTCTACGAATGTGTATTATGTTTTTGACATTATATTTAAAAAGATAGAAAGAACATGGAAGTCATGTATGGTTCTCCATACCGATATTTTAAGTAGATAGTGAAAACTATTTAGAGAAGAATCTCTAATGAACGGAAAGTCCGATCAACCCAATCTTTGACAATTTAGACAGAAAATTGAATTATATACAACCTTTTTTATTACCATTTTAAGAAAAAATTTTTTTTACCTTTCAAAATGGCACTCAAGAAAATTTTTATTTAAAAAAAGCAAAATTTTGAGTTCCTTTTGTCATTTTGAAAGGTATAAAGTTATATATGACCAAAAAGTGTTGAAATTGATTGTAATGTATTTAATTGTGTTTCCAAACATAAAAGATAGGGTTAATCTAATTTTTAGTTTACTAGATATAATAATTTTACGAATCCATTTGAATTTAAATATGTGTACTGTTTTTGTGTGATTTAGTTCGGTGCATATTTGTCGTTGTTATACACGAACATACATAAAAATATATATTGTCGAACTGAAAACCTCCTCCTATTTTGAATTCAGTAGTTCCGGTAGAACTAGAAGTCGGTTAAAATAACATACGAGCGCCATGGTAAATTTTATTACAAAACTATATATTTTTATTGTAAAATATTAATTGTGAATTTTCCTTAAGTCGGGTCTGTCCTAATTGAATTATTGTATAACCTAAACTCTTTCTAGGGTCTTAGATTTATAAATTATAAATTATTAATTTTCCATAAAACGTACCTGCTATAGTTTAATTCATTTTTGAAATTTTGAATTAAAAATGACTTGATATCAAAATCGGCATCCAATAATTTTGGTCAGCTTTTGGTGATTTTCATCACCGTGTGATGATACGAAGAAATAGTTTTTTTTTAAATACTAAATATGTAAGTTCATAAATGAATTAATTAAGTACTTATTTTAAATATTTATTTGACATTTTAATTTTAACATAATATAGTATTTATCATAATAATAACATTCATAACTCTATAGTATCACAATATAATATAAAATATAATAGATTTGTAATTTTTGTACATATTTTAATTTTATATATTTATGTATAATGTTTATAACTAATTTATACTGTTTTGGCGTTTAATTTTAAAAGCTGTTTTTTGTTTATTTTTCCCGTAGAAGTAAGTGGAAGATCATCAACAAATACAACACCTCCTCTTAGTTCATGTTTAGGACTCATGTGTTCTGAAATAATATGTTTATATATATTTAATTCTGTAACTAAATTATATGTACAGATAATAATAATCAGTGGCGTCACTAGGGTTGGTGTCACCCAGTGCGGTAACTCATGTTGTCACCACCCTCACGACACCCCCATAGACCTCACCCGAGTCCGCCAGTGCCATACATATTCCTACAAAGTTTTATAGAAAATTAACTTTTAAAGTGATGAAGCGAACAGGTTTGAATTGAAAATCCACAAAAATAATGAACAGTAAGGCTTCAAAAATAGTTTTTTTACATAAAATTATGTGAAATTCCTGCATTATAGTAAAGAATAAAGATTGACCATTAAACTAATAAATAAAATTAAAATATAATGTATGTAGGGACTTTAGTAAAAAACATTTATGATATGTTGTTGTTAATAAATTTTCCATAGTGCGCTGGGCCGGCTGAGGTGAAACAATGCATAAGAATAATTTCATGGAGTGACAGAATCGTAGATAGTGATGTTTTGCATTTGGGTGTCACCCCTTGTGATGGTGTCACCTGGTGCGGTCCGCACCCCCCTAGTGAAGCCACTGATAATAATAATATCGGTATTGTGTGTATTTTAATAAAACTTACTTTTAATGTACTCATGAACATCAGAGACTTTTAATTGGGAACCTGGCTTTGTAATAATGAAAGCTTTGGCTCTCGCTTGTTCTTCTATATGTGCTTCACCAATAACAGCCGCTTCATATATTTCAGGATGTGTTTTTAACACATCTTCTATTTCTTGTGGTCTTATCTAAAACAATATAATGTATTATTATAATATACTTTACGGTAGAAACTTGATTTTTATTTTGATTATATATTTTAATTAAACTTACATAAAAGCCTAAACTTTTAAATATATCTGAGATGCGACTATCAAAATAGAAGAATTTGTTGTCATCGTAGTAACACATATCACCCGTGTGAAGCCAACCATCCTTGTCTATTGCTTTGGCAGTTGATTTAGGATTATTGTAATATCCCAACATAATAGCTTTACTTTTTAAACATAATTCTCCTTTTTGATTTGGACCAAGAGGTTTGTTCATTTCAACATCCATTATCTGAATTATAAAAAAAGACAAGTGTAAGCTCTACTTGCTAAGTTAGTGTTTCGTGCCATCAGCCCCCCACTTAAATTATTGAAAATTTTGAAAAACGTGTAAGAACAAAAGTTGTTTCTTACATCCTGAAAAATATTTTTTGTTGAAAATTTTTTTCTTTAAAGCAAACGATTCAGCAGTTATAAGGAAATAAACAATTAAAATGTTTATAATAATTGACCGCATTAAAATTTTTCAATCCTGATAATTTTGGCTCAATCTACATCTAATTCTATATGTTCATGATTTTTTCAGAGTTTTCTGAGTGATCATTTTGTTGATGAGGGTGAGTTCAGTAATTTTTAAGCGTTTTTCCCGATTTAAAAAATGTATAAAAATACATTATACCTATATTGTTTTACTTCGAATAGTTTCCGAAAAAATCACCTGTGACAAACGGACGGATATCGAAGTGATTTCCGTTTTGTACGAACAAAATTCTGTTTGAAAAATTGATTACTACGTAGAAACAATACATACCTTTGCTTGTGTTCCAGGTGTAACTTTGCCAATTGATAGTTCTGGTTTATCACCTGTAGCATAAAAAGCCATCGCGACAGCTTCAGATGTCCCATAGGAAGATGACAAAATGGTTCTTGGAAATATATTTTTAGCATCAGCTATAAGTTCTGAAGATACTTTGCTACCTGATGTACACAACAATGCTAATTTTGATACGTCGTACTTTCTCGAATGTTTATGTTTCACAATGTCAACCAATTGCGAAACTCCAGTTATAAATAAGTAAACCTACGAGTAAGATAATGCGTGTTAAAAAAATTAAACCGCCTTTAAAAAAAAACTTAAAAATATTGAATAATAAATTTAAAAGATTAAAATTTTTTTTTATTGGTTTGGCACCGACCTCAAAAATGGTAAATTCAATTATTAGGTGTATACTTTTGAAGGTTTTTTTGAAGTCAAATTCTGATAAAATTTATATGGGACCACCTCAGGAGTATACTCTTTAAAATAAAACAAATCGTCAAAATCAGTGAATATTTGTCGGTTATACCCGAACATATACAAAAAATATTGTCGAATTAAGAACCTCCTACTTTTTTGAAGTTAAGTTAAAAATATAAATTTTGCCTTATTGGCAAAAGTTTTGGATTGTTGTTATTTTAATATAAAAAAATTACCTTATATTTTTCCAAAGTTTCCATTATTAAGTCTGAATGAAAGTCATTAATAACTATTCTTTGAACGTGTTTAATTATTCCAAATAATATCATTTTTATATCAGAAATCCAAATTATATATGACAAATTCAAAAAACAAAGTCCATCCATAGGAGGATCACTAAAAAAGAAAATAATAATAAATGTTAGGAGTTAGGATACGTTGAATTCTTTATGTTTACTTACCCAATTTGGTGTATTGCATGTATTAGGCCTCCGTGACTTATTTCAATCATTTTAGGGGTACCTGTGGTTCCACTTGAACACAATATAACAGCTAGATGTTCATATGGGTTATTAAAATTTAGTGGTACAAAGTTGTTTACAGATTCTGAATCTGTGTGTTCCAGAAAATCAGAAAATGGGGTGAAATCGCTTTCTCCATTTCCAAAAAATTCAACGATTTCTACTTCTTGATTCAATTCCGTAAATGCCGTGTTGAGAATATTAGAAGAATTTGACTCACAAAATATTAACTTCGGTTTTGATAAACTGAAGAAATGTTTGAATTCAGCTAGAAAAATAAAATTTTATTATCATATGTATATGAAATTTGTAATCGCCAGTACGTAGATATCGATTCATCTATTGCAATAAATAGATATTTAATTCTGAATATACAGTGTGCGTGTTTCTAAGTATATACAAAAATCTCTCTGGCTAACTGATAAAAGACAGGAAAACTTAATGGGATATAAGTGATAATGACTAAAATGATCTAATATTATTAAAAAAAATTTGAAGTTCATCCCTTTAAAAACAAAATTATAAGAGTAAATATTCGAATTCCGGTTGTAAGATGTTTTAAAAAAAAAGTTTTCTTCCTGGACGAAAAAAATTCAAAATGTAAAATTTTACCCTTCTGAGTTTCTGAGTAACAACATCTAGTGTCTATTTTCATTGAAATTTGGTATAAGAAAAAATCTATTCTATTTATTTTATACATATTTAGTCATAAGAAAATAAAAATATTTTTATTTGCATAGAAAAAAAAATTACACAAAATAAGTTTAGATTTCATAAATTTTTATTTTAACTTAAAAAAATGAGTTATACTTACATAAAACAAGAGTAGGGTGAATTGGTGATATGACAGCCCCTATGTACAAAGACGCTAATAGAGGTATACAAGTGTCTAGATGGTTATAAGTACATACAGATACAATGTCCCCTTCACCAATACCTCTACGTTGCATTTCTATAGCCACGCTGATGCTGCGCTCTAGAACATCTCTGAAAGTATCACTCTCATCACTGGGTGACAATGTCTGAAATATAACACAGCATTACATAAATATTTATTTTTTGAACAAAAAAAAAAGAATAAAAATTAATTCTTACATGCTTAAGTATTTTATTCAAAGTAATAAAAGTTATAACTACATTTTTTTAAATATTATAAAAAATTACCTGATATATTTTGGTATTAGCTTCTTTTAGGCGTCTAATTAAAATATTCCCTAAGCTCTCACTTAAAGTAAAAGGAAGCGGTGGTCCTTGAAGAATAAAATCGTTTGAATTTGCCATGTTTGTGCACTGCTTATTCCAAAAATGATATTTGATATTTTGAAGCTGCGATTTGTATCTTATATAGTAAATTGTAAAAACGAAGATATACGCGGAAGATTAGATTAATTGATAATTTTTAAAAATTCGATGAAATAAAATTGGTTACTAAGTTCATTAGTGTATCATGAAATCAATGGAGGGGATATTTTATAAGAATTGAGTGATTATAGTTTATAATCTATAATTATTTAATTGATTTATCGATTGAATATTGATTTTATTTATTTTTAAGTAATGAAAACTATTTATAGAAGAATTTTTGGTATTGACGGACCCCGCGGCATTATGACTTCCACTGAATGAAATTATTATTACATATATTCTTTAGAATACCAAGGATTTGTAAAAACCTACCAGTAATCTAGAAATTGTATTTTATTTTTTGAAAATGACACTTAAATTTAATCGCCATATTGTCTAGTTCTGTCAGATATCTTAATGATGCGGCAAAGGAGTATAATAATATATGTATGTTTGTCTAGTGTTCCTTAAAGTTTTTAGGGCAATCTATTGGGGCGAAATAGAGTTGAATAGCTTTGGATTGGTTAGTTTTCGTTAGGTTAGCTCTATTCTAACACATTAACACGTGATATTTGATTGTATTTGATAGTTGTGATGTCGGTAACGGCATATTCTGTACATAACACTAAACGAATTTAAAATTTGCCGCGCCGTACAAATTGTGGTATGTAGTATATAGATGACTGCGCACTGCGCACTACTATGTGAGTCTATTTGTTCTGGAGCAATCCCCAAACTCCCAGTATGTCATAGTTTGGTCTGCTAGGATTGAGGACATCGCGGATGAAAAAGACACGTTCCAAGATTCTAGAACGCTGCGTCAGTTATGATTTGGGGCGCCATCAGCCCAAGAGGCAAATAACCCTTTTAATTTTTATTGAAAAAGGCGTAAAAATCAATGCAAAATACTATTTAGTGGAAGTATTGAAGAAAAATGTAATGCGCTTAATGCCAAAAAATTATTTGGAGATGATTATTATTGATTTCAACAAGATGGAGCCCCCTTGTACACAGCAAATATTATTCAGGCATGGTGTAATTGGTTGATTCTTTGTTGAAGAACGAATGGCCGCCAAGCTCTCCCGATTGCAATCCCCCGATTATTTTGTATGGTTATATATGTTGCCTAAGCTTCCAGATTACAAATTATCAAAGCAGCAATTTATGAATATAATTCTCAAAATTTGGGACAAAATGCCAATGGAAACAGTGCATGCGTTTGTAATGACTTTGAAAGAAAATTAAAGCTAGTTATCAAAGTTAAAGGAGGAGTTATTCCCAAACACTTATTATAAAATTTCAATACTTATGTCTACTTTAAGAATTTAACAAAAACTTAACTGAAATTTTATTATAGAATTAATATTTTAGCGTTTTCATTCTGATGTTTGTTTTCAACAAAAAATATGCTTTATCTAATAGTACCTACTCGAGGCGGTGACCAAAATTTGGTGATCATCGCAGCCCGCATTTTTTTTGGAATTTGTTAATTAGGGTATAGAGAACTCATTAGACAAGGACTTTGTAAACACACTGTATCTAATGAACGGAATGTACGATAAACCCAATCTTTCGCAATTTAGGTAGAAAAATTGAATTTTCTATTCGATAATTTTTTAAAACAAATAAAAGGTTTTATACAAACTAAAAAAGGACAAGACATTATCCCCCAAAAGAAAAGTACTTATCTGTTCGATTATTTTCGTACGCATTTTTCAAAAACAAATAATGCTTCTGAAAAATCTGAAAAGTGAATATAAATACCTAAGTCCTTTTAAGTAAGTTGGCAGTTACTAGTTAATAGTAATATCTTAGTTTATGAATCTTAATCAATTTTAATCATGTAGTAAGACTGTTCCTTGAAATGTTTTTATATAATTATTATCAATTAACCAATATTTCAACATAGTTAAGTACTAATCTTTTTTAACGACAAACAATTATTTTAACTAGAACATCAGTTGACGTACGTGAGTTACAGATGTACGTTGTATTATATTTATTTATAGAATGTTTAACTGAAAATATCTATAAAAAATTGCTTATAACGTCAATGCAAATTTAAGTTAATTCGATTACCTACATAAGACGTCATATTCCTATCTTTGTACGTAGGTAAACAACAAAAATTAATGCGAGCTTTCAATTATATAAAAATAATAATAATTTATATAATTATCAGATATTGCAAGATTTTAATGTAAATCACCGAGTAATCTAAAAGATTATGACGTAAATAGGTAAAAATAAACAATTAGTAAAGTGGAATTTTATAGAATTTGTCACTTGCGATAAATGTAATTAATCAAAATATGACTTTTCAGTGTTTTTACAAGTGTTGCACTTTATTGCATATTTTTGTGTTATTGTAAAAATATGTACTTACCTATCTATAATATAAGGTGGCATAAAAAAATCGTGACTGTTTCGAGTAATTAATATTTTTTCCATGACTTATACCGGGTGTTCCAGACCACCAGTCCACTATGTTTTACGGCCAAACTATTGAAGATAGAGTTTTATGATAAAAATTTACTATACATATATATCATTCCTAAAGAATTTCAGGAAAATATTTTCAACTCCCTAAAATTCCTCCTTGGGGGTAGTTTGAGGGGTACATGCCCGTTTCTCAGCAAAATCAAATGAAATGGTATATCTAAAAGTAGATAATTTTAAAGATCATAAAAAAGTAAGAAACTTTTGTAAATTTTTTTTTTTCATACATTCGATTGTTTAGAAAATATAGCGCCATGTTTCCAAATTTTAAGGCTTTACTAAAATTGCTCTAGTTTCGTTAAATATTAATGAAATTTTATTTTTAAAATTTGTTTTGAAAGTAAAAAGAAAGAAAAAAAAATTTTTAATTAAAAATTTTCTTATCAAAAGTTGTTAATTTAAATATATTTTGTAAGATAAAGAACTTATTGATATATCATTTCATTTAAAAATTTTGAATTATCTCCAATTGAAGTTTTGCATTTTTGATATGTCGCGTATGACACTTTAAATTATCCAAATCTCAAATAATCTACATCATTAAAAAGTTCATTATTTCTACTTTCAAAATAAATTTTAAAAATAAAATTTCATTAATATTTAACGCAACTAGAGCAATTTTAGTAAACCCCTAAAATTTTGAAACAAGTCGCCATATTTTCTAAACAATTGAATGTATGAAAAAAAGTTTCTTACTTTTTTATGATCTTTAAAATGATCTATTTTTAGATATACCATTCCATTTGATTTTGCTGAGAAACGGGCATGTACCCCTCAAACTACCCCCCAAGGAGGAGTTTTAGGGGGTTGAAAATATTTTCCTGAAATTCTTTAGGGTCGATATATATATAGTAAATTTTTTATCATAAAACTATATCTTCAATAGTTTGGGCGTGAAACATAGTGGACGGGTGGTCTGGAACACCCGGTATATAATAAGGTACATATATTACATAAGTAGTTCTTACTATAATAATATAATGCCATATATTAATCCCAAAGGGAATAATGACGAGACATTAATGGTCATTATTCCCTCTTGTGCTAGTCAATCACAAAATATATTGAATAATTTCTTAAATAATACCATGGAAACAAAATACAGAAACTTTAAACTGTCAAAAATGCTTGAAACTTGGATTCCTTGTATTCAATTGTATTTAAAATATAAGTAATTAAATTAGTCGTAGATAAAGTGGAGCAGCTTTTCTCAACCTGTGAGACGCGCCCCCCTAGGGAGGCGTGATAAAACTAAATGGGGGGTGCGAGCATATCCAGAAAAAATATTATTAGAAAATTTATTTAATTTACTGAAAGAAAAACAATAAAATATATTCTGACATAATAAAAAATAAAATACACATTTACATTTTCACTGATATAATACACTTATAAATAGGATTGTATCAGTAGGTACTGCATAATATATTTAATAATTAACTTATCAATATTAATTTACAAATAAGATTAATAATTATTAGTCCTTGGGGCTGTCTTGTAGAGCAAAGTTTTTCGAAAGAAGATTTAATAAAATTACTGTATGGGGGGGGGGGGGGGGCTATGAAAATTGTAATTGAAAATTGTGTCGCAAATACTAAAAGGTTGAGAAAATCTGAAGTAGAGTATACTACTCGCAATAATGGCTATTATTATTGACTCGTGGTATAATCTACTATTAGAATTATTTATTTTGTTGAAATAATACAAAACTATTAAAGTTAAAATAACTACATTTATTTGAACAAAAATTGGTCTTTCATACAGATCCGGCCCTATGTTAAATGGCACCCAGGGCGATCAAGAAGTATGCGCTCTTTTTGCCCCACCCCCCGAAATTTCGAGATTAGTTATCGGAAAAAAAAATATTTTATCAATATCTCTATTAGCCCAGTCAAGGAAGCAGTGAAAAGTAAGAAAAAAGGGCAAGCAATTTTATGATTGATTCTTATAGATTTTGAACCGGAGAAATCGAAAAAAATAACCCGGACTAGCAAAAAGTGGTGCAACACCCTTAAAAATGGGGTTTAAGAGTGAAAACCCCATTTCCAACCGTTTTTTCAATTTATCACAAAATCTAAAGCGATGATGGTATATTTTTATGGTTGATATATGTTCAGGACACTCAGACGAATCGATTGTGACCACATATACTAAATTTAACTAAAAATTACCTCTTTCAGAGGGCTTAAAAGTATGAAAAATGCATCTTTTTGGGAAAATAGTTTAAAAATTAATAACTATTGTTAAAATCATCCAAATGACTCGTAATTAGCGTCAAATTTTTCCTGAAGTTCCAAAGAATAATGACCAACCATAATTTAAAAAAATATTAATCGTTTAACCAATAAAAACCGATAATGTTTAAGGATAAGTAACGTAATTTTTAGAAATACGACATTTTTACTAAAATTTAAATAAAAACACCAGGGTTAAATATTTTTTAGTGAAACGAATTGATTCTTAAAGATTTTGAACCGGAGAATTCGAAAAAAATAACCCGGACTAGCGGAAAGTGGTGCAACATCCTTAAAATGGGATTTAAAGGTTAAAAGCCCATTTCCAACCGTTTTTACAAATTATCATAAAATCTAAAGCAACGATGGTATATTTTTATGATTGATATATGTTCAGGACACTTAAACGAATCGATTGTGTCCACATATACTAAATTTGGCCCAAAATTACGTCTTTCAAAGGGCTTAAAAGACGTAAAAATGCATATTTTCGGGGAAAATAGTTTAAAAATTAATAACTTTTGTTAAAATAATCCAAATGACTCGTAACTAGGCTCAAATTATTCCTGAAGTTCCAAAGAATAATAGCCAACCATAATTTAAAAAAATATTAGTAGTTTAACCAATGAAAATCGCTAATGTTTAAGGGTAAGTGCATTTTTACGTCTTTTAAGCTCTTTGGAAGAGGTAATTTTTTCTCCGGTTCAAAATCTATAAGAATCAATCATAAAATTGCTTGCCCTCTTAATTTCCTGCCAAAATGCTACCTTTACTGGACTATATATGAATGTATAGTTGAATATAGTTGTGCGTAGCCGTTTTTATTTATTTAATTTTTCACAAGAAGGCGACGGTTTGAATTTTTTTTTTATTCTAACACCTTTTTTTAATTCAAAAATCAGCTACGCATAGATCTAGCCACTACATCTTACTACGATAACGAAGATTGATTTTTTTAAAATTGGTTCTTTAATCTTTGAGGAATCGCTGGAGCCAAGTCGAAAAAAGTAGTTTCGATAAAAACGTGTTTAAAGGCCACAATGAGTTTTACCCGCTCGGTGAGAAATAATACCAGATGACCTTTTTCTTTCAGTCATCATACGATAAGTGAAAAAAATACTAATGAAGGTATTTTTTCTTATATCAAATGGAAAAATTCAAAATTATAATCTGAGTATAATTGGTTGAGTACATTTTATTATTATAACAAATAGAGATAAAGGTCGTGCGCACTAAATAATTATTTATTAAATCATAAATACAATTTTAAAATATACAGGGTGGAGCATTATAATAGGATCAGGCATTTATTTATGTAACTATTGATAATATCAAAAAAGTTCAAATAATGGTTTTTTTAATGTGAAGAGGGATATTACATTCACATTTATAAACCTTCATTCGCTTTGCGCATTCGGTTGGCATTTTTTTTATTAAATGGAATAGTATATATTTTTATTTCATAGAGCTATAAATATTGTTATGGATAGTTTGTGTAAAAAAAGCATTTTTTTCGTAGAGTAATAATTTAGACGTAATTTAATATTAAATAAACTGCCCTGGTCGGCACAAGACTTTTTTATACATCAAGATACAGAAGAAATTACATAAGTTATTAACACTTTCTTACATTACATTAATTGTTGTTTTTGTAAATATTTGAGATATATTTTAATTCTATTCTGTGATTTTATTTCAAACTTTTTTTATTATAAATCGTTATAATAATTTTTCTGTTTAAAAAAAATGTTGTTTTGTCAATGGATTCTTATTTGTTTGATATTTCAGCAGTTCAACACGTTTTATTTAATACGAATGCTTCTATGATGAAAAATAAGACAAGCAAATAATATAAATATAGTGTACCTCCAAAAATTCACCCTTATTAACAAATAGTCATTTTAAGTATCGCTTTTTAGTTATGCTAGT
This sequence comes from Sialis fuliginosa, assembly GCA_961205875.1. NCBI lineage: Eukaryota > Metazoa > Arthropoda > Insecta > Megaloptera > Sialidae > Sialis > Sialis fuliginosa. Next base: position 11,965,280 of record OY540809.1, on the reverse strand, counting down.
AAAGTACTTGCAACAGTAATAGAACTGGCATTAGGTCTAGAGGACACGTACTAGGTGGTATATATGTACATGAACTTTTTTTCTTACCTTTAATCATAGAACAGGAATATTTTATTTTATGTAATTTGAAGCACCTGTATTAAGTAAAATGCTGCATGCTTTCTTTTGCATCGATATTTCTCGTAAACGGTTTATCCTATGATAAAAGAGCAAAGTATATTTTTGTGTATTTTGTGTCTTACAGTCTTATTCAAAATATTAACTCGGGAAAAAATTGAAGAACAAAAAAATACTGGATAAAAATCGATGGATCCCCTGGACCCATATAACCCTGGTCAAAATTAATATTGGTTGATAGTGGATATCGATAACACTTATTAATACTAAACCCTGTATCAAACTTCATAACTGTAGTATAATGTGTTCTCAAGATATTAAATAAAAACTAATTTTGAGTAAAATCTTTGGAGAGTTGTAGCCCACTTATGAATAATTTCCGGACACATATGCATATGATGTTTTTTTCTTAAAATATTTTTCTCATTGTACTTTTCAAGTTTGGCACGACAGTGCTGAATCACCTTGTATAGAGTCAATTTATTGAAATTTACGTACTATGGTACTAGTAAAATTATAAAAAAAAAACAATATGTCATTATTTGGGTTACCAAAGTACCTATTTATAAATAGTAAAATATTAGAATAGAGAACCATCAAAATAAACAAAATTAGTTTATAAATATTATTTATTTATAAAATCTTATTCGTATTTAGTAGAGTTCATATGCAAAAAGAAGGTTAAGCAAAATTTTAACGTTAACATAAATTAATTGTATATTGTATTTCTTCGGTTACTTATGGGTGCTGTAGGGAATCTTCAAATACCATAGATTTTAACGTTATGTGGAATCACCGAAATAGAATTGCAAAAGTAATCTGATAATCATATTTATGATGGATGCTCATTGAGGGAGACAAGTTTAACATTCCTTCAATGTGTGATGGTAAGTTACCACGTTGAAATTATGACCCCAGTGGTATAAGGTCAAGTGTTTAAGATGGTTAGACATCGACGCAAATTTTTATCTGACTATCTTACCTTAATTCCTTTGTAAAACAAACATTTAAACTTTTATCAAAATGTTACACTATTAAACGTGGAAGAAAAAATAAAAATAATAAATTTGATGTTTATAATTTATTAAATATATTTAGGGATGACAAATTTTGTTTATATTAAGTACCACATGTACACTTTTTCTAAATCTTAATATAGAAATAAAATTATGAAATATTATTTCACTAACTACATATTATTATATTATAACATATGAAATTCGTATTCATAATATGCTCTTTACCATTTCATGTATTTTTTTTTTATTAACTTTTCCTGAAGGTGTTAATGGCATTTCATCTAAGAAAACGACACCTCCCCTTAATTGCTTAAATGGATTCATACGTTCTGAAAATTAAAAAATAGGATTTATATAAATAAAGTAATACCTAATTAAAATATACGTTATATTACGATGGAACTTTGTTAGTACATTTTTCGCCATAGTATGTTTTTTTAGGTACCTGCATTCTTCTATAACACCCTATGTTAAATATTTCGTTAGTACGTTTTTCTTGTTAGTAAGCGTTTTCCCTCCAGTCCTTTCGAAAACGTATTAACGAGGTTCCACTGTATATTTAAATATGCTACATAAAATGTAATTATTTTACAAACCTTTCATGAATACATGGATATCATATTCAGTTAGTTTAGAATCAGATTTCTTTACAATAAACGCCATAGCTCTGTTCTGATCTTCAGGATGAGGTACACCAACAACAGCTGCATCATAAATATCTGGATGCTCCTTTAAAGCGTCTTCCATTTCTTGAGCAGTTATCTAGAATTATATTTGTTATAATATATTCTACGTAACATAAAATAATTAATAAAATATAAAAATCATAATATATACTGTTCCATGGCATTTTATATACATAAAAGTATTATTTCACCAGTAAATTCTATTTAAAATATTCATATAGGAAAGATATGCAATGAAACGGACAGTTCATGAAACGGACAATATTTGTTCCATCGAAACTATACGAACGAATTAATTCAAATTTTGTTGTTAGTAACACTAAGCTTCACAGACTACAGACTACACCATAAAGATGGCATTTACCTAGTGCTTATTTTTTTATTGACAATATAATTTTTCGTCGCAAAAAATAGTTTTTTGAAAAAGATTCCAAGGGTGAGATATTACACTTATTGTATTTTTGATGTTTTGTGTAATATTGCATATATTTGAGCCACACATTAATGGTAAGTTACTTTTCAAATCTTATTTCTGTGCAGATGAAGTTTGTCAAATAATAACGTTTATTTAAATAGTAATGTTGATTGTAAAAAATAAATAGTACCTACTGTTGATTAGCTTAAATATCTTAAATGCAATAAATAGCGGAACTTATTTTGTAAATACTTTATATTATTAATTAAATAAAAAAATAATTTATTTTTTTATTTTGTAATAATTGTAATTAAGTAAATAATTAGATAGACTGATGAAACCAAATTTTAGAATTTATTACTTAAGTACTTAGTAATAATACAAATACTGGATTAAAAATAGTTTTAGATATCAAAATAAATCTAATTAAAATTTTGTTTGATTTGAACTTAATTATATTTGATAGGTACCACTTATGTACCCCAGTCCGTTTCATCACACTTACTGTCCTTTTCAATGCGAATGGTGTCATAAAAAGGATATAAATGACTTTTTTAAAACATGTGTTTTAATTATTTTTAAATATTTTTGCGGTAAAAAAAGATTCAGTTTAAGAAACTCAATTAATTAAAGATATTTAGTTTAGTATATATACAGCAGTTTAGGTATTGTAATATAGGTATAAGTTAGTACGGTAAGTAATAAATTGAGATTGAAAAAATGTTGTTATATTCAATGAAATAGTTACTAGTTGAATTTTTTTTCGGAAAATAGTTTTTTTTTATGATTTAATAATAATCAGTGCAAACGAAGTAGTAAAAAGTGTCGCAAATAGTTGGAAAGGTAGTTGCAAGTAGTGGATTTCAAATTGTGTTCAATCAAACAAATTTTCTGAAAACGGTGGAGATATGTAATAAAAATTACAATAAATGCATTTTTACGCAATAGTTGAAAAACTATTTTTCTAATCTCTAATAATAATGTTTGTATAGCTTTAATAAAAAATTGCATCAATTTCAAATATCCGTTGCATAGCTTATCTTTCCTACTTACTTGAAAATAAAATTCAGAAATATGTATTATGTATATTTAACTTACAACCCAGCCACAGTATTTGAATACTTCGCAGATACGAGTGTCGAAAAAGAAGAATTTGTTTTCATCATAATAACATAAGTCTGCTGTATGCAAAAAACCATCCTCGTCTATTGCTTTGGTAGTTGCTTCAGGATTGTTGTAATAACCCATCATAATGGTTCTACTTTTTAAACACAGTTCTCCTTTTTTATTAGGTCCGAGAATTTCGTTTGTTTCAGGATTTATAATCTACTTAAAATAAGAAAAAAAATTATTACAATATTTTAATATAGGTAGGTACCTACTAATTATTAAACTTTGTATTAATATGTAATCCTGTAATATAATGGAGAAAGTATTGGTAATTGTATTGCAACTAAGTAAGGGTTTAGGGGTGGAGGGTAAAAACTCGTTTAATTATAAATGAAACTAGAAGTTATCAATGACTTTATTCGTTTTTAATTTATTATGTAAAATCATAAATATCTCGGCTCTATTGTGAGATAGGAGGTACCTAGATCCTCTAAAACGAATGAAATCAATTATAACCCTATATCTGTCAAAGGTGGCGAAATATTGAAGTCGGTTATGTGTACAAAATCCTATAAAAATTAATTTAACTTTTTTATGCAACTGTATTTAAAGGTAGTAGTAATCTATAGTATATTAATACGTGAACATCGAACATTGGCGTACGTTTCTTTAGTATTTATTATAAATGGAGGTGATTGAAACTCCTTCGAAAGGTACTGTGCCATAGATTTGCACAAAAAGCATGTGTGTATATTGCCGTTAATCGTTAAGCCAGGTAAAATAAAGTTAACATACACACATGATTTCCCCTCTTGCTGTTTATTTATTTCCCCTTGCATCAGCATAGCAATACTCCTAGTGCCACCAAGCGGAAAAATAAATAGTTTAGGGGTTATGTCAAATGTAGAGAATGCGTATAGAGATTTTAATTCACGTTCAATTGCAATGTTTTTATTTGGAAATTTTTGTTGTAAAATTAGGTTAGGTTAGGTTAGGTTAGGTACTGTGCCATAGATGTGTACAAAAATCATGTGTGTAGTGTATGTTGCCGTTAAGGAAGGTAAAATATTGGTCGAATTTTGACCACAGGCAATACTAGTGTAGTATTAAAACTTATTTTATTATAATGGACTATATACCCTCAAAATCAGTCATATAAATCTCAAAATGAACTAATCAGAACTCAGAATTTGTTATTTAACAGATGTGTACTAAGCTGTCAACATAAACAAACTGGTAACATAGAAAAATAGGCAATAATCTATCTATTGACGTATTATTATTGCTATAAGATTATTATCAGTTCTGGAGAGATATGCTTTTTGATTTATAAATAGTTTAGTTATTTATTTTTATTGAAAAATGTACATGATTTATTAGGACCCCATATATAAGCTTTATTTAAATTATAAAATTCACCCTCCTGTAAAATATGAACTATAAAATAATTACTTTTGCAAGAGTTCCAGGAGTTAAACTTCCCATTGAAAGATTAGGTTTTTCTCCAATAACAGAAAAGGGTACTCCTACAAATTCTGTTGTACTGTAGGATGAGTAAAACAAAGCAGTTTCGAATATTTTTTTAGCATCAGATATAAGGTCCTCGGATGCTCGACTTCCTGGTATACTTAAAATCATTGGATATTTTAAACTACGTGTTTCACACATCGACTGTTCATATCTTATGACACTTCTTAATTGTGATACTCCCATAAGTAATAGAAAGATCTGAAAATTAGTGTTGTTTTTCTATATATTCATTGAAGATTTTTTTTTTGATAGACGAAACAATTGAATTTTATTAATAGTAAAATAAAAACAATTTTGATAATACAACCTTAAAACGTTCCAATGTTTCCAAAACTAATTCTGGATCGAAATCATAGATAATTATTCTGTGAACATTTTTATCAATGCCAAAGAAAATAAACAATATTTCTGTGATCCAACTTAAGTATGACACGTTCAAATAGCTGAATCCATCAATTCCAGTAGGACTCCTACAATAAAAATATTTGGTTATAATTTAATATACCTAATTTTGTTGAATTTTAACTAAATTAAAATGTATTTTATTCTATAGAATGCCTTGTAAGTTAGACTTAATTTTATTTTTAGCAGATTCTTCATTAAATAAAACGCCCAAGTGCGTGTTGGGCACGTACATGATAGGGTTCCGTAGTCATTCTCACTACGATTTATAAAAAAGGGTTCTTTCAAAATGTTTCTTAATTATTTTTGCTATAATGTTCGTTATTATTTAAAAAAACTACATTCTGAAATTTTCTCCGATTTTTTTCTGATAACCACATTAATAGTTTAAAGCAGTGGTTCCCTAGAAAGCCGCAGATTTGCAGGCTCATCCATTTTTAAGGGGACAGAAACAGTTGGGTCTTCTAAAAAAGGCTCTTTTTTTTGATTTTTTTTGCCACGCATTAAAATAATTAATAACAAATGTTTTTCCACATGAAAAATATGTATTTACAGAAAATATTATAATTTTTTTATGGCAAAATATTAAAAAATAAGTGGGATACAGCAAATTTGGGAGGGGTCCAAAAAAAGTGTTTTGCCGTGATCACTGCAGCTCGTCACTAGATCATCCGAAATAAAAAAAAACAAAAGGGATCATTAGCTAATGACATAATGCTTCGGATTTGAAAATTTTTGAATTTTCACAAAATGGTGGATGTTGAAAGTCAAAGTTCTCTATTCGACTAAAATTTCACTCGCATTTTCGGCTATAAAAAAAAATTGTCAAAAAAATTCTTCATTCATCCGGAGGACAATTATGTATAGAATAAGTGAGAAAAATTTCAAACCGATCGGCAAAGCCGTTCTCAAGTTACAGTGATAACCGACTTCGAAAACATGATACGATTTGCATGCAGATAAAAAATTTATTTTGAAACTTACATTTAATCGTCTATTCCAAGACATTTGTCTGAAATCAGAGAATACTTTTGAAATAAAATATTCTATGTTGAGAAAATGCAAAAAAATATAGATTTTTTCAAAATTCTAATTGGGTCTGCCCCCTTAATTGATTAGATTAACGTATACATACGGTAAGCTATACACTCCGTGCATAATACTGCCATGACTAATAGCGACCATTTTTGGTAATCCTGTTGTTCCACTTGAAGTCATTATAACTGCTAGATGATCATAAGGATTGTGAAAATTAACTGGTTCAAAGTTATTGACAGATTCTGCATCAGTATGTAATAAGAAATATGCATAAGGAATGTATTCGTCATCATCGGTCTGATCGAATTCAACAATGTCTACTTTTAGATTTAACTCTGTTGCTGCTGTATCGAGAATTTCTGATGTAAACGATTCACAGAAAATCAGTTTTGGTTTTGAAATATTAAGGAAGTGTTTGAATTCCGCTAGAAAAAATTAAATTGTATTAATAGTAGCTAACTTTTCGGGCTGTTGTCCACGTTGTCGTATTTTTAAACTTGACGTTTCGACTATCATGTCGGAGTCTTCTTCAGAAGTGATTCATGATTTTGGACAACAGCCCGAAAAGTTAGCTACTATAAATTATATGTTTTTTTTTCAAAAGGAGCAAATATTCATTTTTTGTCTATTTGCTAAAATAATAATTTTTTATATAAGTACAGAAAACTAATTTTCATTTATTTACCAATAAAATGAAGTCCAAGCCGATTTTTTTCGACTTACCCTAAAACCATTCAGACTATTTTCTCCATAAGGCCTATGTTTTGGTATCTGTCTGACTGCCTGGAGACTCTGTAACTCAAATACGACAAATCGTAGAAGGGTGAAATTAAAAAAAAAAAACAGTTTCAGTTTCAGAATCACATGAGAGTCGAAACGTCAAGTTTAAAAAATACGACAACGTGGACAACAGCCCGAAAAGTTAGCTACTATGGACAACGGTCACGAAAGCCTACAGAAGAAAATAAATTGTAAGTTGATATTTTACATAGTACACTAGTTGCAAATATGAATTTATATAAAATTATATAAATCAGTTACAGTTTTAAAGGTAGTCAACCTAGGAATTAGGTTATGTTTAGGGCCTCTCGAGGAGCTCTTAATTTTAACGTGAAATATAATTACATTAAATTCAAAATCCATAAAAAAAAACAAGAAAAATAAAGTTATTTCATAAATAGATTTTATAAAAATAGAACCAAAGAATATTATTGTATTCTCCTTGTAAAATTTAATATATCTAACCCCTTCATATTAAGCAAAAACATTCTTATCAATTTATACCTAGTTTCTATTACAAGTGTAGAAACTAGGAAATCCTGGAAAATGCTATCATTAGATCTTTATTATAAATAAAAAATAAAAAACTATTTATTTATCTGAAACGATTTTTTTTACAAAAAAAAAAAAAATTACGGAAAAATTTATTTAAGATAAGAGCTCTGTAAATATCTGGTGGCATATATTGGGGTTAAAAGGGTTAAACTGACAATGCCCGTTTTACAGTTGGTACATAAAATATTAATTTTTTACTTTCATTAATATTTTTAAGTTTGCTACATTTTTTTGTTATTTCTTCCCGGAGTACTCCGGATTCCCGCTTTGTTTAGAATTGTCACTACCTTTCAATACTTACATAAAATATGAGTAGGATGTATCGGAGAGGCAACTGCTCCTATGTACAATGCTGCTAGTAGTGGTACACATGAGTCTAGATGGTTGTAAGTACATATAGTTACAACATCTCCTTTACCAATTCCTCTACGTTTCATTTCTATAGCCACGCTGACGCTACGTACAAGAACATCTCTAAATGTATTGCTTTCACCACTAGGTGAAATTATCTGTCAGTAGCAGAAATATAAAAATTAATTTTATGGATTACAAAAAATATATTTGTAAAGTTGGGGGACTCTTTTTCTACCAAATTCATAATTTTTAAATAAGTTTTTTTACATATGTATGAAAACACAACTTTTATACAGGGTTGCAGAGAGAAATTTTTGGGCTCGTGACGAGCTGTAACCTGGGTTCCCTCCCTAAAAAATGGATCACTTATATAACATTAAATATAACATTACAGGTGGCCAAATCTTTACTACCTCGTCATAATAAATTTTCATTACCAAGTCATGTTCTATTCTTTTTCTTAAGATAAGTCGTGTAACTTTTTCTGCAGAATTTTATTGCTAAAAGTATACTAACAGCTATGTATTTCACCTTCAGCAATTGTTACTGGTATTGTGTAAAAAAATTTGATTGATAAACATATTTTTGGAAAAAATATTTTTTTTGTAATTAAACTATTCTATAAAAAAATATTCACGGTTAGGCCCGTAAGAAAATTCTTAGTATAGGATTTTCAGGTCTTATTCCTCTTTAAATCAAGTATTATAACTTCGATATTAGCAGATTAGGCTTATGTAGACAATAACAATTTTTATAATTTTTTCTTATCAATATGAAAATCAATAGACAAAAATTATCAAAACATTTGTAATTTAATTTAACAGTAAAACGATTTTACGAGATTATTTTTAATTAATTAAATGATTTATAATTCATTATCAGTTCAATTGGATAACTAAATCAGTTAATTAAATTATATTTCAGTAATTTTCCAACCACACGTGATAAAATGATGTATAATCAATATTATGAAAGCTCTTTTATATAATTTTTTTTATAATTAGAGGCATATAAACATGTTTTTTTGCTTAATTGGTTCATATTAAATACTAGCTGGGCCCACGCGCCTTCGCTCGCGTAGACTACGGAATTATTGTTTAGGATTTTTGAAAAATATAGTTTAATTAATTAAGTACAAACACGATTAGTTATTATTGTAATAATAATTTATCAATACCTAAATTACCTAACAAAAACGAATCAGAAGAAAAAAGTACAAATAATTTGTGTTCTGTTTAAATTTAAATGTTAATTATTGAAAACAAAATTAACTCAAACGTCAGCCGAGGGACTCCGAATATCTACCGAACGTAAGCGAATCCAGTCTGATGTACATCGCTTCGATGCGGCACGACACCATACATTTAAAATGTTACCTTTATAAATATATTTTAAGATATTTTCTAAACTATACGACCAAATTGGATGCTGTAAATGGCAAACTATATCTACATTAAGTACTTATGACGATGAAATCATTTATTTCGATAAGGATTAATGTTTTGCAGGTCATAAGTCCATGTAAACAAAACCCAAATATTTTATGTTTTTTTTGTAACATAAAAGCAGTCATTGTGGCTTAAATATAAAAGTTAGACATATCGTGTCGCTGACTTAATTGTAGAACTTTTGATTCTACACAATTCTTTAATACATTATTTTGTTCTATATTGAACGGTTTAGGCAGCGTATTACAAAACAGCGCGCCGACGGCAAAATTTTTTCCGACTTGATTTACTATTATCGTCACTGCTTTGTTGTTATGTTACCTAACGTAAAAAAATATAGCCTATAACCTGGCCAGAGAACGTACCTATGAATTAAAAAAAACAACTCGTAAATCGGATAAGTGGTTCTCGAGTGATAAGGTAACTAACGGACAGACAGACAGACAGACAGACAGACAGACAGAGAGACGTTGAGCTTTATATATATTAAGGATGAAAGAAAAAATATTTTTGTTAAAAATTTCCCTAATGTTATTTTAGGCAGAGCTTCAAACCGGAACTGAACCGAAAACCGGAAAAACGTTATTTTTTGCCGGAACGAAAACCGGAACAGAACCGAAATAAAAATATCGGTTTTTACGGTTCAGTACATGTTAAAATACGCGCGTTAACATGATCTTATTTCCCACTTCAATTGTCGTTCGGACTATCATACAAGTAGATACCATAAAATGTTCTAAATTATGGCAGAAAAAAATTTTTTAATACAAATAATTTTTTTTAATTAATCACTCGGAGCTGAACCGAAAACCGAAAAAACCGGAAAAACCGTTATTTTTGCGGAACGAAAACCGGAACCGAACCGAAATATATTTTTTACTCGAACCGGAACGAAAACCGAAACGAAAAAAATAACGGTTCGAAGCCCTGATTTTAGGTATCTAAACTATTAAAAAAATTTGTAACTTTATTGGAATCTCTCGTAGAAAATAATTTAGTAAAATAATGTTAATAAAAGATAGTTGATTTTATAAATTTAACTACAATTTTATTTACTATTTATTTACTATTTATAAACTGTTACTCAGCCTCATTATTGACAAGTACTTGCCAAAAACTGATCTTCAATGTAGGCCGCTAATATCCCACAATATAAGTTAAGGGTTCAATATTTTGAAGTTTTTAAGGAAAAATGTAGTAAATAAATATAACATTGGTATAAGTTTTATGATTACCAACTATGAACAATGATCAAAGACAAAAGGTAAATTATAATAAGGTAGTGTAAATTAACTATTAATGGCAAGGATAACCTTTACTGCTCCTAATCGCAAAGCTGAGGCTTGTTTAAGATGCATTTAAATTAAGATTATGCTAGAAAGGCTCAATAAACTAATAAATTAAAATAAATTAAAATTTTTACCTGAAATACATTGTCTCCATTTTCTTTTAAACGTGTTATCGCATAATTTCCAAGACTTTCATTTGGAATGTATGATAAAGGTTCACCTTTAAGAATTAATTCATTTAAAGACATGTTTGATGCAACTAATTTTAAAACTGATTCAAAATATGTTAATAAAATAAAATAAACACAAAATAAACATACTTAACTACATATTATCGAAAGATTAGATATTCACTTTTGACAGTCAATATGATTAAAAAGATTTTTAATTAAATCAAATATTAATAAATATACATATATTCGTGTCAACGCAGATTACAGATATTATATAATAATATGTATATTAGCTTTTGACCAAAAGTTAATTGTCCCAAAATTTCACTCATAGATTAAACCTGTGAACGGTTTAAACCGAGACTTTTTTCCATTTGATTCATATTGTAAAAATTACTTTTTTACTTATGCGTGAATAGCTCGTTGAAAAATGTATTTATTTTAATTTCTTATAGCACCATATTATAAAGGACTAAATTTCTTACAAAAAAGATCCCACGTGCTCAATTCGGAGATCCAATATTTTTAAAGATATGTTCGTTTAAACATTATCATAAAAAGTAAAATCTAATGTTTATGATAATTTTTAAACAAACATATCTTAAAAATTACTAGATTTATGAATTGAGCACTTAATTCTTTACGAAATATTGCTCTGAGAAATTAAAAAAAATAATTCAACGAGCTGTTCTCGCGTAAGTAAAATAGTAATTTTTCCCGTATTAATCAAATGGGAAAAATACTTAGTTTGCGCCGTTCATAGGTTTGATCTACGAGTCTGAAATTTTGGGACATTTAACTTTTGATCCAAAGCTAAAATTGTATATAACAAGATGTTTATTTGCACTACTAATTTTCAAAGTTATATAAATAATTGATTTATAAAATATTTTATCAACTATCATTATCAATTTAACTGCGCACAGAAAAAAATTCATTGGACTAATATATTATGAAAAATAATATTATCTTATAGTAGCTAACTTTTCGGGCTGTTGTCCACGTTGTCGTATTTTTACACTTGACGTTTCGACTCTCATGTCGGAGTCTTCTTCAGAAGTGATTCTGAAACTGTTTCAGAGTAAAAAGTGTAAAAATACGACAACGTGGACAACAGCCCGAAAAGTTAGCTACTATGGACAACGGCCACGAAAGCCTACAGAAGAAAATATTATCTTAAATGTTATAATAAATCTACTCTTAATTCAACCATTTTATTGTTTTTATGTTAGATGAAAGCAATAATTTCTTAATATATTTCTTTTACAATATTTTATTCTATTTGCGGTTATAAAAATAACGGTTAGTTAGAGTTGTCAAAAAGTCAATTTAGGACAAGGTTAGTAAATGACAAGGTTGCCTCATAACTTTTTGACTAATCAGCGGCTGCGTGGGATGACGTCACCCTGAGGAACCTTTAAACGTTGTTTCATATATTAAGTTTTTTTTCAAATTATTTCGAATTTTTGGATATTTGTATTTAAAAAAAGTAAATATTATTGTTTATTACAGAAGCACAAATTATTACATATAATATTTCTTCATAAAAATTTTAAAATGATGTCAGAAATCAATGCTTAAAGAAAATACATTTGTTGGTTACACATAAAAAAACACTTGTTTAAAACTATAATTTATAATAATAAAATAATAAAAATTTAGATTTAAAACTCAGTACACTATCAATATTAAATGAAAATATTTAAAAACAACTTACAATAAATCAGCTTAACTCAAATAAAGAGTAAATATAGTTTGACAGCCATTTATAATGTCAAAGAGTTCCTCACGATGACGCAATCTCCCGTCTCATGCCACTCCCCGCACAGAGTTATGAGGCAACCTGTACTTTACTAACCTTGAATTTAGGAAACCTAAATAGGATACTATACCGTGAATTTTATTCAGGGCACAGAATAATAAGTTCAGGGTGCATCTTCTTCAAAAGAACAGACAACATTCTCACACACAGACGACAGAGCTGAAACGAAGATAGCATATTTTAAGTTGAATACCATCTTAATATAACTGTCCTAATTTCTAATAAAACTTAAAACGATTAATATATGATTTGATTACATTATTAATTTATTTTATCTAAGATATAAACCATATGCATTGCAGTGACATCTGTTGTTGTATGTAGGTACATATGTATGGAAAAGTACACCTATGTATTATAGGTCTCTATACATAAAATGTTTAGCAATTACTCCATTTTTTATCGATAAGAAGTTCTTATTAAATAATTACGATGGCTTTATTATAGTTTGTTATACACTGGAGGGTATAATTATAAGTTCATCAATTTTTCCCTGATTTTTATGGAAAGACATATTATTCAGGGCCAGGCTATTAATATATTATTAATTATATAGTAAATAATAATACCATAATATTTGTATGAAATATTGTCATTTATTGTAAAAAATTACAAGATTAATGAGAATTATTGAAATTAAGAAGGACATATTTATAAAAACTAATAAAAAAAAAAGTATATCTTCCATTACATCAAATGACTTCGAATAAACGTTGTGGCATTGATTGTACCAATTTAATTAATACATTTTCAGGTAAGTTAGTCCAGATTTAATATATTTTGGTTTTTAACTCTAAAACGGTGGAAAATTGTTTACTATTTTCGTAAACTTTTTTAACAATGTAGGTAGCTGCAAAAATTCTCAATTGGATTAAGATCCGGGCTGTGAGCTGACCAACCAATACAATAAATCGATATTTTTATCTTGAAACCATTTTTTCATATATTTTGATACATGAATTGCAGCATTCTCCTGCTGAAATATGAAATCCTCGAGCATAATCCTTTTATCAAACTCAAAGCCTTGGAATAATAAAGAAAAATACTATTTATATTTAAATGTATTTTGTAGCACTTTATTATTACAATGCTTACTTCCTGTTTATAAAATTAGAAGCATTGCAATACTTGTTGAATTTTTATTGGTTTAGATGCAAAAAATATTAGCTTTGAAATGCAATTCTGAAGATCAGGTCGATTGGAATAAAACATTTTCATTTTCACAGTCCCGGATTAGCTATGTATCAGGAGTAGCAACGGGCCTCGCGTCGCTGGGGGCCCCGCGGCATACCAACAAATATTTTATTGGATTTGCCACCCACCGTCCAATGGTCGATACAGGGTGTCTAAATCTACAGTAATTAATAATTTAATTTAAGGGTTTCCGATCTCGATTCGATTTTATCGAAAAATCGATTTTTAAAGCTGCGATCTTTGATTTTTTTAATCGACTTTTCTAAATTTGCCCACATTAAAGTGAGAAAAGTTTGTCTGTAAAAGTGGTATTTTATTATACACTCCTCAAAAAAATTAAGGGATAGTTAAAAAAAATTCAATTTTTCAAACATATCTCCGCGAAAAATTATTAGATTAACATGGTCCAAAGCTCATTCAAAAGCTTGCACTTCTAATTTTTTTTTTGGGGGGATGACACTATCGATTTCTATCCCGGGTGTCACCCCCTCCCTTCCTAGTGACGCTACTGCCAAGAGCCTCTTTATAACATTTGCTACAGGCCCCGCGATGGCTTAATCCGGCACTGCGTTTTCATAAAAAATAGTTGTACTTGGGCTGACCTCAAGGAAAATTATGGTCACTAGCTTCTTACAACTAGGAGAGCTGATCAGGCATTTAGTTTACCTCAAATAATCTATATGTATATATCTATATTTGCACGATTTTCTCAGTAACTACTGAACGGATTTTATTCCGGTTTTCACTAATGGATAGAGTGTGATGTAATTCGTGGGTATTTTATGTAAATGTCGGAAAAAAAACAATTGTCGGAAAGGTAGCTTCGCATGCGCTGTGTAAATAGATAGCGACAAGTTAAATCAATGTTTACTAGGTTTATTATAGATTAAATTTATATCCCCGGGTAACATCGGGCTTAATGCGCTAGTTTAAAAATAATTTAAAATATTAAGAAAATAAAAGTTAGCCTAGATCGTGATCAATTTAATATGTATACATAATTATGACAATATTATAAGATTGAAAATGTGATAATTAAAAACATAAGCGTTTATCAAATAACATGTTTTATCATTTTGTCAATCACTGAAATGCGTGTGTAATATAATAAAAAAATATATATTCAGATTATTTGATATCGAAGTCCAAATAATGCTATATAGAAATGAATAGAACATTTAAATTAAAATATAGATAAAACATATGGTTTTTACACTTAAAAGTACTTAATTAAAACTATGTATATTTATTTTTATGGGAACTGTCTGTATTAAAAACATTGGATACATACGATATGAGAAACGATTTTTACTTTAGGTTGTACAGTAGAAGGAACAACGCATTGCATAGGATTTTATTATTCCCACGTTACCTACGTGTTTCGACTTCAAAAGAAATCCTCATCATGAGTCTAATAATTAGTACCAGACTTAATATTATTTTTAAGTAGTAGGTATATAGTTTGTAAAAAAGACAGAATATGTTATATATAAAATATTATTTATTAATAGATATACACTATTATACACTGTACATTACACATATAGGTATATGTAACATAATATATAAAATACAAGCTACAAATATCATATTTATTATCTATAGTAAAAACAAAAAGATTCGTATAATTTTACTTAATATTAGTTGAATGTGGTATCAGATACTAAAATATTTAATAAATAAAAAAAAATCATATTTTTAAAGAAGTTAATTCAGTGAGGTTGTATTTATTACGAAGCTGCCATTTCAATTGCCAATTCTTTCAATACTTTCTTCACTATCTTTCCTGTATGGGAAGTTGGCAATGTGTCGAGAAAACATACTCCACCAAGAAGTTGTTTGTATGGACTTAATCGTTCTATAAAGCAAATTTATATTATTATTGTTAAAAAATATATAAGAAATTATTTCGAACTCAAGAATTTTTATAAACTTTTCTCACCTTTCATGAAGGTTTGTACATCTTCTTCTGTTAATCTAGATCCGTTTCTCTTGACTATGAAAGCTTTAGCTCTGTTAACATCTAATGGATGTGGGACTGGAACAACAGCTGCTTGAATTATATCAGGATGCTGAACGAGTGTATCTTCTAATTCTTGAGGCAGTACCTATAACAACAATTAAAATATGAATATATTTGTATGTAAATTATACAATCAACTAGGGATTATAATAATTGGATATCAACAATTATAATATTTATCAAATATTATTTGATGATTTAAAAAATATATACGTAGGTATAAATGGATATATTAATATGTTTTATGTATCATATATACGGTCGAACTTGTTTATAACAAGAATATTTTACTACTTTCAGAAGACACAATATACAAATAATTCATTTTTTTGATTAGGTTACTAAGAATTAAAAAAATGAGGTTGATTTAACATATCGATGACACAAATAATAAATGGTTATAATGTTGAAATATTGTGGGGAAGGTCTCATGATGTCTTATAGTATTGGTTTATAGACAAATAATGCAAAAACAGAAAATTTTATTGTATCAGCAGGCTCATACATACATACCTCAAAGTATAGATAAATTTAAACCAACAAATTTTGAAAATTAATGTCAAACTTAGTATAAAATTGCACACAAAACATAAAATCGAAAATTTGAGTTTTTTAATGGTCAAAATTTCTTACATTTAATCTTGAAATATCGAGATTTTAATATTGTATAACTCAATTGCGGAATTAAAAATATTGTCCGAGATCATAATCATTGATTTTAATTAAATGAATTTATAACATTACTTACATGCCAAACTCTACATTTGAATTGTTCTTTGAGTCTCCCTTCAATGTAGAAGTTTTTGTTTTCATCATAAGAGGAAAGATCACCAGTATGTAACCACTTTTCTTCGTCTAAACTCTCCGTTGTTAATTTTGGATCATTGTAATAGCCACTCATAATAACACCACCTCGAATATATAACTCTCCAGTTTCATTTGGCCCAAGAGGTTCCTTTGTTTCTGGATTCACAATCTGTGAATAGTTCGGAAATTAATAAATACAATTTAAAAAAATAAATATATTAAGAATCAGTTTAATATAATTGTTGTTTTCTATATATACCTTAGCTTCCATTCCTGCAACGGGACGACCAATAGAATTTGGATCTGCACCTATTGGATCGAAGACACTTCCAGCTGACTCAGTTAATCCGTATCCAGAGGTAATAATAGCTGTTGTATACAGTTTCTTTGCAGCGTTAATGTGAGTCTCAGTTGCTTTAGCTCCAATGATTGATAAAACACGCACAAAGGAGAAGTCATATTCTTCGACTCTTGGATGAGTTATCATTGTTGCCAAATTTGCTAATGTTATTATATTAGCGAATGGCTAAAAATCAAATTTATATTTTAATAGAGTGTTTTATTTAATATTGAATAAATGAATTACCTTATATTTTTGAATAGCATCCATGACGGATTCGCATTCAAAATGAGGCAGAGATACTCTTTTAATATTTCTTTCTGTAGCTGCCAAAAGAGTTATAACTCCGGTTATCCAAAACAATGATGATGTAGTCACTATTGTCAGGTTAGGAATGGGTGGATATCTATACACAAAAAAAGATTCGTTAATATTAGTCATTTTTGTTTTGTATTTGTTAAAAGAAGATCTTTCTGTATTATTATAATATTGCAGTACTTACGGAAGTGTTTGAATGCTTTGTAAAAAGCTTCCATGACTAAGTGAAACACCTTTAGGTGCCCCTGTGGTACCACTAGACAGCATAATACAAGCAAGATGGTCAAATGGATTTTCAAAATCAATAGGTTCGAATTCTTCTTCTGCTTTAGAATCTTTCTGTATCAAGAAGTTTGAGAAAGGTATCTGATCGTTTAATTCAGGTTCTCCAAATACAACAATAACTACAGGAAGGTCAATAAGTTTTGCAGCTTTTTCTAATGTTTCCACTGATGATTTTTCAGAAAATATGATCTTTGGTTTTGTTATATTTAACAGATTTTTGAGATCAGCTGAAATAAATAAAAATATAATATAAATTCAATTTAGATCATTTATTTATTCACATATAATAATTTTCAGAATTTTTGTGGGTTCTATTCAATATTCGGTTTAAAATACTAACCACTAATTTAATATATATCTACTTACATATATGAACAACTGGTACCAGAGGAGCTATAACTGCTCCTAGATAGAGTGCTCCAAAGAATGGTAAGGTCGCATTAGGGAAGTTGAATGCACAGATTGATATAACATCACCTTGTTTAATGCCCAGTCTTTGCATTTCTAATGCAACACGAATACTTTGTTCTTTTAATTGAGCAAAAGTCAATTCTTCTTCAGTAGGTACATAAATCTATGATGAAAGTATATATTGTATTATATGGTTATAGATAAATATTTGTTTTTTCTTGTAAATATAATTTGTCTACTGATACTCTCTAAATTAAAAATATACACCTTAACCACAATAAAACAATGTCACTCGACATGTGTTTCGACTTCACAAGAAGTCCTCATCAGGAGCCTAACAGTTCCAGACATTGTTTTATTGTGGTTGAGGTGTATATTTTTAGTTTATTGACTAAGAAATCACAGTTTCTCCGTTTTTCCGTTAGTATTAAAACTGTTTTGAAATATATTGATATAGTATAATTAATGCATTTTGAATAAGGTATGATAATTTTTTGAATTAAATGTAAAGATATATGTGAAAGTAAAAAATATAAAACTTACATCAGCAACCCCATCTCCATTTTCTTTAAGTTTTTCTAGAATATGTTTTCCCAAACTTTCTTTTGGAATGTAATCCAATTCAGGACCTTTGGTAATTTTATTATTATCTTCCATTGGCTTGCAGACCATTTTAACGATTTATGAATATATATGTATTATAAATTATTATATTGTTGTTATGTATTTGATTGTTACAATCACCTGAGAAAAGTGATTAACTTATAGTCTTATATACCTAAAAACATGACGTTTGTTATCATGAAATATTATCGTTATCAGAAAATTGCATAGAAAAAATGCAATAACTATACCTGTAAGACGTCTGAACATCTTTCTAAGAACATGCTGTATTTGTTTCATTGAAAAGAAAAACAGCTGATATACAAATATTTATCAATTTTTAGAATTGTTATTCAGTGATAATATTTCCACGATTTATTTATATCACACACGCATTTTAAGTGAAATGCAGAAGTGGTCGACCAGTTTTCATTCAAATTTGCTTATCACAAACTTAGTAGGCTCTTTCTATAATAATGATATTTTTTTTCGGGGAGAAAAATGCGTCATGCACCGTCAGGGGGCCTACGTAGCGCCATCAGGTGTGTCGGACTCAAACCGACTAAAAAACTCCCCGCAACAGGCATTTGTCCTCCTCGGAACCACTGTTCGCATCACTTCGAGGAGGTGCCTCTATTGAGCCCTAAGGGATTTCCCTCCTGTATTTCATCCCTGTTCGCCCTTCTTTTCTAGGAGCACCTCCTCGGTGTAAACGGCGACCTTTCTCCAGCAAACCTCGCTGGTAAGCATCCTGCTTACCAAGTTGTCGGGAGTGATCCTGCCCACCAGTGTCTGGAGTCTGCGCCTCTTTTCGAGCCACCTGACGCATTCAAAGAATGTGTGGTTGGCGTCATCCAGAGGCGAATCCCCGTATTGGCAGGCAGGACTCTCCACCTTCCCCATCCTGTGCAGGTAGGCATTGAAGTACCCGTGCCCCGTTAAGTACTGGGTGAGGTAGTAATTCACCTCCCCGTTCGCTCTTTCATAATAATGATAATAATAACAATAATAATAATAATAATAATGAGAAGAAGAAACGAACGAAATATCATGGTCTCATATTTGAGCTGAGGCAACTGTACCCGGGATATACTGTCTCTCTTGTCGTCATAATTATTGGTGTCTATGGAGGAGCTAAATCGTCGCTGATCTCTGCTCTCAGAAGCATCCCTGCATGTTAGCATAATGCTGAAACATTGGAATATCGAATGCAGAAGGCAGTGCTTCTTGGATCACTCCGAGTACTCTGTGTGCATGACCTCAAAACTCCGTAGTCACCTATCTTGTGGTTCAAGATGTGGCTATGGTACCATCCAGCTGTGCAAATATCTAACAGTGATAGCGGTATCACACCTAAAATTTGTTAGGGGTTTGCGTAGCACAGGTTTTTTAAGAATTTTATCCATACATAATAATAATAATAATAATCTTTATTATTTTGTACGAAATACATTAATTGCGTCAGCGACATGAATAATGAATAAACAATTACAATAAAATGTACAGTCGCCTGCATTAATGGTCTTGCAGTTTGTATTCATTTTCGTTTATCACAAACTTAGTAGGCTCCTCCCATTTGATTATTATAATATTTAAATTATTTCTCCATGTATCAAACAAAGACAGATATTTTGAAATTCATTTACTAGATAAAGAACTATTCTTCGTTTATAGTACTCATGTATATTTGTGCAATTAAATTATTATGTAATCTATTGAAAATTGTATACGTAAATTTTGTGGCAATAAATATTTGATATTCCGAATTTTAGTATTTAAATATATTAAACATGATAGAAAAAGATAATCGATGATGTTTGTCTTTAAATTTGGAATCTGTTGTAAGCGATTCTAGCCTTTCGGGTGCCAGACGAGTTCTGCAGGCGACTGTACAATAAAAGTGAATAATAAAAATTAAATAAAATTAACTATGAGTACGTTTACACAGCGCTTTTATTCCGGTTTAACTATAACCGATGTAATAAAACCGGGTGTAAAAGTTCGTGTAAACGGCACTTTACACCCGACATAACTAATCAGGTTTAGTTATGCTATTCCTCTTGGTCAACAAGAATAGCATAAGTAAACCGGAATAGAGCAGGAATAAAAATTTGTGTAAACTGCACGGACATAGTTATACCTATTTAGCCAACCTCAAAAAATATAAATATCTACGAAGTATAGGGATTTCATCGTAAAGTACTTCGCATTAACATTTTATAAAGCGTTATCAGTTAAAATATGGTTAAAACACCTGAGACGAAGAGATGGAAAACAAAAGAAAACGTGATTCGGGACGTAAAGGAGACGAAATATTTTTGAGATTTCTTGTTGGTACGCCATCGAACTTATAGCGTACTTCAAATCGGAATTATAATTCCAGCTGACGTTTATTCTCGTATGTGTAAACAGCACCACTTAAAACGGTTTAACTGCATTGGTTATAATAAAACTGGAATAACAGCGCTGTGTAAACGTACTCTATGACCACTATTCAATAAACTCTCTTATAGAAAATAAAAAAATTCCCTTGAAAAACCATTCTTTTAAGTTATTTTAAATGTTTTGCAGGGTAGATCTTTTAACTCTTGGGGCAGTTTGTTGTACAGCAGTATATATGTAGCTATTTACATCCCTATTAAGTACATAGTTTTATTTTGTGTTGTTTATCACGAGATGTTCCTTATTTCTGATATCATAGTTGATGGAACAAGTTCAGATTCGTTTTCACAAAAGTAGTGAATTCCAATATGTAAATATCGATAACAATTAGCAATTTTAGCTGTTCAAATAAATCTCATATGATTATTATAATATTTACATCATTTCTCCATGGGGTAAACAAAGACAGATATTTTATATACATATTTATTTATTACGTAATATATTGAAAATTGTATAAGTAAAATTTGTGACAGTAAATATTTGTTATTTCGAATTTTGGTATTTAAAAATGTTAAACTTGATATAAAATTAATTAATGAAATGGACGTATATTTGTATTTTTATTTAAAATGATGTAACTATATAAGCTCCGTCCTAGAAAAAGATAACCTATGATGTTTGTCTTAATATTTTGGAATATGTTGTAAGCGATTCTGACATTTAGGGTGGCAGACTACTTCTGAAGCCTATAGTACAGATATATTAATAGTAATATCTTTATTGTTTAAATGTCAATAGATATAAACATATATTTTAAATCATAGAAGCAAGTATACGATTAGATGACCGATAAGATTCAACCAAAACGTTCGTACGAAGAACGCGGAGCAAGTCAGAAATCATCCTAATCCAAAATAAAATTTGATAAGTTTAATCAATGTAATATTTATAACCGGTTATAACTAAAAAAAATTATAAAATATAACGTTAAGGGCAAGTTGGAGTCAATATAAGTTAAAACAGGCCTGGTCAAACCAAACTGCACGTGTGCCGCATTGACGACCTAAAATGTTCCGAGGGTCGCCCATAATGAAGGAATTTTGTGAAAAAAATTGGATTTCCGGTTTTGAATTTTTTTTACCCAATTTCTTTTTTTGAGCATAAAAAACGTAAAGCTAATTTTTATAGGATTTTATACAGGTAGCCGACCTATAATATTTCGCCCTCTGTCACAGATGAAGGGTTGTAATTGATCTCATTCGATCCGGCGGCAAAAATCCTACAGGATTGCAGGAGTTATGGGGAAAAAATTACCCACTACCGCGTATAGGATATTTACGAATTTGTATAATCAATAACCAGCGGAAAAGAAAAAATCTACATTTTTCACCCAAAAAATTTTTTTTATTTTAATAAAATTTTTATATTCATTCACAAAAATACTTCAAATTCTAATTTTAAAGAAAAGATTTATAAATTAAAATGAGTAGGTACGTTACATTAAATAGAACAATAAGTATTTTAATGAAAACAACGGGAAATTAAACCCAACCTCAGTTACCCTGAAACAACAAATATTTAAAATAAACATAATAAAACATTTTGGCAGGTTGGCCAGCCCTGAGTTAAAATAAGGGCTCAATATAAGCCACAATTAATTGTTTTAAAATATATAATCTTGAATGTTAGATTACTAACCCAGATTTGCCCCAGGTGATTGGACCCCTTAGAGATTGCCCTAATCAAGGACAGTTGATATAAATTAATAAATAAAAGATAAGTAAGTATATTTTGAAGATATGCAATATTTATATGTATTTGAGCAATGTGTCTTTGTATATATGACACGTTCTAACTGGTTTGTGATGGCTAATCGTCGCTAAGTTCTAATACCGCGTATGTAAAAAATGGTGATATTAAGATAATATTTTCATATAGAGAATTGTTGAACTTATCAGAAACTTTTATTTGCGACAATGGTGAATCATTAATTTTAGCTAGAATTAAAAATATCTGAAAGTTAGTATATTTTTAAGCTTATTGATTTATCTCCTTCAATTTTTTTATCTATCAATTAAATAAAAAAATGTTTCAAATAAAAATTGTTTGTTTTTGAGGGGAATTTCGACCCTATTTAACCAATTAAATTGAATCTTGAAATATTTAATTGAAATAAAATCTGTTTAATTAAAGTAGGTATAAATAATAATATACCCGACACGTGTTTCGATTTCACAATAAGACCTCATCAATAATTATTTTTTAATATATGGTTTATAAAAAAGTCAAAAATGTAATATAAAATTTTTATTTTAATAATAAATGTATACACTGCACACTGCACATGTTACATAATACATATATATATATAAAATACAATAAACACAATATATTTATACATAACTACAAATATGATTTATCTTTAGTAATAATAAAATAAGATTCATATAATGTTACTTAGTCGTTCGTGGCTTCAGATACTGAAAAATGTAACGAATAAAAAATTCGCATTTTTAAAGAAGTTAATTAATTGAGGTTGAATTTATTATGAAGCTGCCATTTCAATTGCCAATTCTTTCAATACTCTCTTCACTATCTTTCCTGTATGAGTTGTTGGTAATGTGTCAAGAAAACATACTCCACCTAGTAGTTGTTTATATGGACTTAATCGTTCTATAAAGGAAATATATATTAATATATAATGTTCCACAAAAATAATTGTATTACAGTCAATGATTTTTATAAACTTTTTTCACCTTTCATGAAGGTTTGTACATCTTCTTCTGTTAATCTAGATCCGTTTCTCTTGACTATGAAAGCTTTAGCTCTGTTAACGTCTAATGGATGTGGGACTGGAACAACAGCTGCTTGAATTATATCAGGATGTTTAACAAGTGTATCTTCTAATTCTTGAGGCAATACCTATAACAACAATCGAAATATTAATTAATTGGTTTGTTCATAATATATTATATTGAGATCAATGTTTTCAAATGCAATTACTTACATGCCAAACTCTGCATTTGAATTGTTCTTTGAGTCTCCCTTCAATGTAGAAGTTTTTGTTTTCATCATAAGAGGAAAGATCACCAGTATGTAACCACTTTTCTTCGTCTAAACTCTCCGCTGTTAATTTTGGATCATTGTAATAACCACTCATAATAACACCACCTCGAATACATAACTCTCCAGTTTCATTTGGGCCAAGAATTTCTTTTGTTTCTGGATTCACAATCTGTGGGTAATTTGGAAATTAATAAATACAGTTCTTAAAATTATTTATAGTTATAATATATATTTTTCAATATACCTTAGCTTCCATTCCTGCAACGGGACGACCAATAGAATCATGTTTTGCACCTATTGAATCGAATATACCTCCAGCTGACTCAGTTAGTCCGTATCCAGAGGTAATAATAGCTGTTGTATATAATTTCTTTGCAGCTTTAATGTGGTTTTCAGTTGCTTTAGCTCCAATGATTGATAAAACACGTACAAAGGAGAAGTCATATTCTTCGACTCTTGGATGAGTTATCATCATTGCCAAATTTGCTAATGTTATTAGATTAGTGAATGGCTAAAAATTAAATTTATATTTTAATATTGTTTTATTTAATATTAAAAAAAATGAATTACCTTATATTTTTGAATAGCGTCCATGACGGAATCACATTCAAAATGAGGTAGGGAAACTCTTTTAATTTTTCTTTCTGTAGCTGCCAAAAGAGTTATAACTCCAGTTATCCAAAACAATGATGATGTAGTCACCATTGTCATGTTAGGAATTGGTGGAAATCTATACAAAAATAAAATATTTGTTAATAGAATGTCTTTTTGTATTGTTATAATATTGCAGTACTTACGGAAGTATATGAATGCTTTGTAAAAAGCTTCCATGACTGATTGAAACACCTTTAGGTGCCCCTGTGGTACCACTAGACAGCATAATACAAGCAAGATGGTCAAATGGATTTTCAAAATCAATTGGTTCAAATTCTTCTTCTGCTTTAGAATCTTTCTGTATCAAGAAGTTTGAGAAAGGTATCTGATGATTTAATGCAGGTTCTCCAAATACAACAATATCAATAGGAAGGTCAATAAGTTTTGCAGCTTTTTCTAATGTTTCCACTGATGATTTTTCAGAAAATATTATTTTTGGTCTTGTTATATTTAATAGATTTTTCAAATCAGCTGTAATAATTAAAAAATTGTTAATATAAATTAAATTTATTGATTTTCAACTATTATTGCAACTGAATAATTTATTTATTTTTTTATTATTCACAAATTATAATTTTCAGAATTTTTGAGTATTGAACTATTTCGAACTATTTTCTATATAATATATTTTTACTTACATATATGAACAACTGGTACCAGAGGAGCTATAACTGCTCCTAGATAGAGTGCTCCAAAGAATGGTAATGTGGCATTAGGGAAGTTAAATGCACAGATTGATATAACATCACCTTGTTTGATGCCCAGTCTTTGCATTTCCAATGCAACACGGATACTCTGTTCTTTTAACTGTGCGAAAGTTAATTCTTCTTCAGTAGGTGCAAAAATCTATGGTTAAAATAATACATATAAATATCAGTAAACTGATAAATAGTTAATTATTCATTTTAGAAATAATTTTTGATATGAAATTGGATACATTTTGAATGAAATGGAAAGTTGAAAGTAAAAAATATAAAACTTACATCAGCAACTCCATCTCCATTTTCTTTAAGTTTGTCTAGAATATGTTTTCCTAAACTTTCTTTTGGGATGTAACCCAATTCAGGACCTTTGATGATTTTTTCATTATCTTCTATTGGTTTGCAGACCATTTTTGTTTGATTATATTGGTATATATTATAAATAGTTATGTTATATTGTGTTTATGTATTTGATTCTAATAATCAGCTGAGAAAAAATGATTAGTTTATAGACTTATATACCTAAAAACGTGATGTATGTTATCAGAAGATATTATCGTTATCAGATAATAGCTTAGAAGAATGCAAAATCTATAAGACGTTTGAACATCATTCTGAGAATATGCTATTTTTGTCTCATAGAACAAAAACAGCTGATATGCAGATTTTTAACAATTTTTTTTAATTGTTATATGATCAAATTTCAATGATTTATTTGTATATACACACACATACATACATCTTTATTATATATGCATACATAATTCATATACATATGTATATCTAATCATATAATATAATATGTATTATATATTTTATTCAACGTTTTTGAACTACTTATTTTAACTTTAATTTTTTTCTAAAACATAAAATTTTTATTTTAACATAAAAAGTAATGCTTCAAAACAATAGAAGTTCTATTTAGATGTTAAGCAAATCTTGCAACTCACTTTTTACCCACTTCTAATTGTCGTATCAATTTGAAACCTTGCAAACTTATATAATTCTGGTGATAATACAATAATATGGTACCATCGAGCTTGTATGTTGATGGAGGTGGTCATAGGGACACCTCAATGTGTAACAATAAGTCCAAGCGTGTTTTTTTAGTTTTTAAACTATAATTTTTGTATAAAACACGAGCAGTATCAAGCGTTAGGTCCATTTTAAACTCACATTTTCTCAGTAATTACATAATCTACATAAATTTGGTTTCCAGATCGATTTAGGTAGCATAGGGACCTCAAGAAATAACTGAATATTCGAGTTAAAAAATATCTGCCATGGAAGCGAAGGGACTTTCTTATACGTAATACTGAGAGTGACAGTGTACGTGTCTTATATTTTATTAAAAAATGTTTCTGACAAACAAATAAAAGTAGAATAAAATTAATGGAACTTAAATTATAGATTATAACATTCACTACAATCTACAATATATATATATCAAATGATTTATGTTAATATAATCACTAAATCGGAAACGGATGTTTACTCTTGTCAATTTTTGAATTATTTTTGAAATATGAAAAAATGTTTTTGATAAAAATTGTCGAGGTTGTTAATATCTATAATTTATGTCTCATACACTTTTTTTCAACGTTTATGATTTAGCCAGAAATATATTTTTTTAATAATTAATTAAAATCACATACACTGCTCAGTATAACTTATAAGAAAGACCCATGATATTTATGGCAAACACGTACATTCTCAATATATTTAATATGTATAAAAAAGTTCCGTGACACTCATGGCTGATATTTCTTCTCTGTTATGAACAATTTGAAATATAATTAATTTTATTTTTCAAAAATAAATAGAACATAAGTTATAGATAATAATATTACCTACAATTTTTAACTTGACCTTTTTTTTTTTAATTCGCAATGTTTCAAAGTAATTAAAAAATCGACCCTGGTAAACATCCGTATCCGGTTGAAAGATCGTTTTCAAAAATATGAGGTTTTCTTTCCATACAAAAATTAATCTTAAATATAAAATTTCACCCTTCTACGATTTGGCATATTTGAGTTACAGCGTCTACAGACAGACCGACAGACCGACAGATAGACACACAGACATCATGGCGAAAATAGTCAAAATGGATTCAGGGTAGGTCAAAATGGATGATTCCATCAAAATCCGGAATTTGGAACCAACTGTTTCATAGACATGTTTAATTAATTTGTAATAATTATGTTAAAAAATGTAATATCTTTATGATTGGGTTAAATATAGCTTCCATTTCGCTAGTATAAATTATGTAATACAGGGGCTCCATGTGGTACTCCTTTAAAAGAAACGTTTCATTTTGATATTATACATAAACGATTTATTTTTTCATTAGTGTTCGTATTGTACGAAATATTGGGGACGTTTTCTTCATTATTACCTACTAATTTTGAATTAATTTGATACATTTTTCAATATTTCATAAATTAGTTGATAACGATTTTATGTAATCTTCAGGAGATCATACGATTAATTTTGCAACACAGATTCCAAGGTTGTTATTTTATATTTAAGATTTGTCAACGACACTTGTAGTTAAGAGTAACAGTGATAATAAAAATTTAATATAAATTATTATAATAGAACAGATTTGTTTATTACTGAAAACCTTTGATTTTTCAGAAAGTAGATAGACAATTTATTATGTAGTGGATGTACAAAATTCAAATCAGTATAGATAATAAATTTATAATTAATCAGAGAGTGGTATTATTCGATAAAATTTTTATCTTAATAAACAATTACTGATTGTTATTTTCTAATAATTTCCTTATTGAAATAATTATTACTAAACAGTATAATCGTGCATAATTTCACGTGGAACATCTCTTTCGATAATATGATATTAAATAGATTTACATCAGTGGCGTAGATAATAAATAATTACATACACTTTTATCAAAAATATAAAATTTATTTTTATATGAATACTAGCTGTGCTCGCGTGGACTACGGAATTATTGTTTAGAATTTTTGAAAAATATAGTTGAATTAAGTACAAACATGATTAGTTATATAATAACTCATCAAAACTTAAATTACCTAACAAAAACGAATCAGAATAAAAAGTAAAAATAATTTTTGTTCTGTTTAAAAAAAGTTAATTATTGAATACAAAATAAATAATTGACGATCAAAAGACAACGGCCGAGCCGAGAAAGTCCGAGTAGCGGCTGAGATGCTCCGACGTGGCACTTGCTCTTCAGTTCGCGCGTTATTAATAATATATTACCGTATACTTAAACTTATTTATATAGTTATTTCCTAAAATAAAAGACCAAATTGGATGCTGTAAAGGACAAATTATATCTATTTTAAGTACTTATGAAGATGGAATCATCATTTATTTCGATAAGGATAAATGTTTTGCATGTCATAAGTCCACGTAAACAGAACCTAAACATTTTACATTTTTTTGTAACATAAAAGCAGTCATTGTGGCTTAGATATAAAAGTTAGATATATGGTATCGCGGACTTTATTTTAGATCTTTTGATTCTACACAGTTCTTTATTACATTATTTTGTTCAATATTTAACTGTTTAGGCAGCTTATTGCAAAAGAGCGCGCTGGCGACAAACTTTTTTCCGACTTGATTCAATACTATCGTCACTGCTTATTCCTTATGTTACCTAACGTAACAAAATGTATCCTATAACCTGTCCATAAAACATATCTATGAATTAAATAAACGGACAGACATACAGAGAGACGTTGATCTTTATATACATATATTAAAGATAGAATGAAGTATTTAAGTTTTTTACAATTCAATTTTCAAAAGGAGACGGAAGCTTTATTTAATGGTTAGGATTCGGTTCACATTTAATTTAATTTGATTCAGTTTCTGTATCGTACATTTACAATATTGTTAGTTCTTTCATACATTTTTGTTTTCTGGGCTTGTACGGAGAAAAATGGAACTGAAATTAATAAAAATTTACTATCCGTATTGCAATAATTCACAGACTTATTATATAAAATACAATCTTTTATTTAAAAATATAATAAGTCTGTAATAGTAAATTTTTATTTTGGATTTGTAATTTTTTTTTAAATTTAAGTACCATTTTTCTCCGTGTGCCACTGTAATCTATTCAAATGTTAATGACATTAAAAATTATTTACTGTTCTGAGAGTTATAATATGTATATTATCAATAAGATAACGCAAATGAAAATCGTGCGTTACTAGCTCGAGAAGAAATTTCGTAATCAGTTGAAATTGGACACATTTTTTGTAGATAATAAGTACAGGAATTTACTTATCATGCCTTAGTTACTGTTAAAAATCTTATGAATGTAATAAATATTATCATTATAGGAAAATCATTTAAATATGTTTGTAAAAATAAACATAAAATTCAGTTACTGTAAATATTGCTTTCTCAGAATTATTTTTTTTTATATACGCATTTAAACATTTTTGATTTGATGGGGAGCCCATTAGGCCAAGGAAACCTAGGGCAAACCGTCAAAAGAAATCACTGGGGACAGCAAAAGACCCAGCTGAGAAAACTGAAACTGATCCCAGGAAAAGAACCCGTACTGATGGGAGTACACCATCACCATCAGTACAAAGGGCGCCTAAAAAGATCAGAGAAGGGGACGATAGGACAAAACCCAGTACCTCGGTACAGGGGCAGTCCTATAGCCAAACTATATCTTCCATAAAGATGGCAGTAGCTCTGCAAACCTATCCTGAGGGCAAACTAACCCCAGAACAGGCAAAGCAGATTCAGCAGTCCCTCACAAAGGAAATTTTCAAATGTGAGGCAGGGACTGGACCACAATTCACAAACAGCTATGCACATGGCGGTGTACTGTTTGTGTCTTGTGCAAATATCGAAGCAAAAGAGTGGCTAGAAGGAAAACTTCCACAACTCCAGCTGTGGGAAGGGGCCAACCTCCGAGTAGGAGAGGCTAAAGATGTGGTCAAAACCTCCAAAGTGGTTGTGTGGATCCCCACCGACCTAGTGGAGGCTAAAGAACCACCTAAGATCCTCCAGCTGCTGAAGACGCAAAACAAAAACCTGGAAACAGGGGAATGGCGGATCATATCCACCAAACAGGAAACGCAAGGTACTACCCTGGTCCTTGCGATAAACGAGACTTCACTGAAGGAGCTGAGCAAGGTAGGATTTAAAGCCTATCTAGGTTTATCTCAGTTAACCTTCAGAGTCTCAAAGAAACCTGAAGAGAAGACAGAAGATGCTGCAGGTACTTCAAGTAAACCTGCAGCACAATAAGGCAGCTTCGGCGGCCTTCTGTAAATACTTTTCCTCGGAAAGTATAGACATAGCCTTGATCCAGGAACCCTGGCTGTTCGGGGGAAAGGTATCAGGCTTAGGAACCACCAAGGGTAAACTAATATACAACAGAAACCTTGGAAATGTAAGATCATGTATACTTGTCAGGGAAGAACTTCATGTTTTAAAACTGACAAATTTCTGTTGCAGGGATCAAGCTGCCATAAGTGTCAAAATACAAACGGAAGGAAACCTGAGGGAAATAATAATAGCCTCGGTATACCTTCCGTTTGACTCACCAGATCCGCCACCATCGGAAGAACTGCAGCAGCTAGTGGACCACTGCAGGCAATTGAACCTGCAGTTACTAGCTGGAATAGACTCCAACGCACACCATGCAGCATGGAGAAGCAGCAACACCAACAGAAGGGGTGAGTACCTATTTGATTATATTATTTCTAAAGATTTGGACCTTCTAAATCGAGGAAATAAACCAACTTTTATAACAAAAACTCGAAAAGAGATCATTGATATAACAGTAGCAACCTCACGTATAAGCTCTCAAATAACTCGATGGCATGTGTCCGAGGAACCGTCGCTCTCGGATCATAGATATATCCGAATGGAAATCAAAGATATTGATAAACCAGCTTCGGAATATCGAAACCCGAGAAACACGGACTGGGAGAAATACAAACAGGACCTACAACTGAACTTGGAAAATGTAAAAAATGAAATCAAGGACAGTATGGATATAGAATTAACCTCTGTTCAATTACAGGAGGCTATTGTAAATTCATACCATAACAACTGCCGGGTTGTGAGCAGATCCACCAATAGAGATGTCTGTTGGTGGAACACAAATCTGGCAGAACAAAGAAAGAAAACACGCAAGTTGTTTAACAAGGCGAAAAAAACAGGAAGATGGGAAGAATACTACCTCTCCCTGACAGATTATAATAAACAAATCCGCAAGGCCAAAAGAGACTCCTGGAGGAATTTCTGCCAAGAAGTTGAAAACACCTCTGAGGCAGCAAGACTCCAGAGAATTCTGGCCAAGGATCCAGTGGAACCAATTGGGACAATATTGAAACCAGATGGCAAATACACAGAAACAGGCAAGGAAACCTTGGAGTTACTACTTCAAGTACACCTGCCAGACTCAAATGTAAACTTACCTGCAGAGGAAAACTTGCTTGATCTTGTAAACCCCATTATCAGGGCAACAAAAAGAGACTGGCAAACGGCAAATAAAATAATAACCCATAACACAACCGAGTGGGCTATAGATTCATTCAAACCATACAAAGCGCCTGGTCCTGATGGAATTATACCTGTGCTACTACAGCAAGGGAAATCCATCATAATTCCAAAACTTTGTAGACTTCTAAGAGCAAGCCTAGCAACGGGTCATATTCCCACTGCATGGAAGCAATCTAGAATTGTCTTTATACCTAAACCTGGAAGAGACCACTCCCAGGCAAAGGCCTACAGACCCATCACTTTAACATCTTTTATGCTAAAAGTGATGGAAAAACTGATAGGAAATCACATAAGGCAAAGCTTACCTAAAGGTAGTTTATTCCATCCCCACCAACATGCTTATCAAGTGGGGAAATCATGTGAGACAGCCCTTCACCAACTAGTGGGAAAAATTGAAAATGCAATTAACCACCAGGAAATGGCACTAGCGGCATTTATAGACATCGAAGGAGCTTTCGACCATACCTCCTTCGAGTCAATGATAGCCGCAGTGAGAAGACGTGGTATAGAAGACACCATATGTAGGTGGATCAGCAATATGCTACACAACAGGAAAATACAATCAAATCTATCTAGGGAGACGATGGAGATAACAGCTGCCAAAGGATGTCCGCAGGGAGGGGTATTATCACCTCTACTGTGGAACCTAGTGGTAGATGAACTCCTTGTCAAACTAAATAGACAAGGCTACTACACCCAGGGGTATGCTGACGATTTAGTAATACTCATCCAGGGAAAGTTCGACGACACAGTCTCAAGGCTCATGCAAAGGGCTCTTGAAGTTGTGGAAACATGGTGTGCCAAGGAGAACTTAAGTGTAAATCCACAAAAGACGGCACTGGTACCATTTACAAGACGAAGAAAACTGGACGGGCTCAGACTGCCAAACTTCTTCAATGAACAACTACAAGTGAGCCAGGAGGCTAAATATCTGGGTATAATCCTAGACTCGAAGCTAACCTGGAAATCACAGATACAAAAAACCGTAAATAAAGGAAAAACAACTCTTATGGCAACAAAGCGAGCACTGGGTAAATCCTGGGGACTCAAACCAAGCATGGTATACTGGTTATACACAGCCGTGGTAAGACCCATGATTACCTATGGATCGCTGGTATGGTGGCCTAAAGTTGAACAAAGACAAGCCAAACTGGAGCTATCTAAAATTCAGAGACTTGCCTGCTTATGTATTACGGGGGCGATGAGAACCACCCCAACTGCAGCCATGGAAACTCTGTTAAACCTGCCTCCCCTAGATATTATAATCAAAGGAGAGGCGAGGATGGCGGCGTACAGGCTGGAACTCAACGGGAATTGGCAAGCTGGCACCATCCCTGGACATGCCAGGATAACTGGAAACATCACAGGCCCATTATTAGAAATGGGAAGTGATGTTATACCAATAAGGCATAACTTCAACAAACCCTTTAACATCCAGCTAGACTGGAATGAGGGGCTAGCACAAAGACGCAGTCAGGAGGGCAAACTTGTATGGTATACAGATGGATCCAAAACTGACAGCGGCACCGGCGCCGGAATATATGGGGAGTCCCCTCAGTTTAATGCATACGCATCTCTGGGGAGATATGCCACAGTATTCCAGGCAGAAACTCATGCAATAGATGTTTGCATGCAGGAGAACATACACAGGAACTATCAAGGCAAAGATATCCTTGTCCTGACAGATAGCCAAGCAGCACTGAAAGCCTTGGCTAGTTATCAGATCAACTCAAAATTGGTCTGGGACTGCCTTCAAAACCTCATAACCCTGGCAAACCGCAATAGGGTAACCGTTATGTGGGTACCAGGACACAAAGGGATAGCAGGCAATGAAAAAGCTGATACTCTGGCAAAAAAGGGCTCAAATACAACTTTTATAGGCCCTGAACCAGTATTTGGAATTACCAAAAACACTATTCGCAGTTGGCTAGCTGATTGGATAAAAAGACAACATCAAAACCACTGGAATAATGTGGAAGGACAAAGACATAGCAAAACTATGCTGAATGAACCATCCAGAAAACTAACGGATGAAATACTACAACTAAGTAGACAACAAATTAGGCTAGTGACAGGAATGATAACTGGTCACTGTAACCTACGGAAACACATGCAAACAATGGGAATCTATGAAGAAGAACCCATTTGCAGACTGTGTAATGAAGAGGACGAAACAGCCTCCCATATAATATTCGAATGTGAAGCTCTTGCTCGATGGAGAAATGCACTCCAAGCAGGAGCCAATAATCGAGAAGCTCTAATAAGAGAAAATCTGGTGAAAAGGCTACTTAACCTGATAGGAATGGTAAACCTTTTTACTGAATGAGTGAATTGATGAAGAACACAATAAGCCAAAGGCTGCAGTGTTAGAGGCATTAAACCCTCCTCATCAATCACTATATATAATCTAATCTAATCTAATCTACTGTTAAAAATCTTATGAATGTAATAAATATTATCATTATAGGAAAATCATTTAAATATGTTTGTAAAAATAAACATAAAATTCAGTTACTGTAAATATTGCTTTCTCAGAATTATTTTTTTTTATATACGCATTTAAACATTTTTGATTTTTTTTCTTAAAAAAATTACTGTATGAATTTAATTAAGTATTTCTCATAGTCATTGCCAATTTTTATAATCTAATATATTACATGGATATTAGAGGTTCAATATTTTAAACGACAATTTTCATATTTAATTAATTCAATTATTTTCTATGTAGGTACACTGATTTCTTCTTATATTCGATTACTGTACATGAAAATTTAATTATACATGATTTAGATACTATATGAATTATGTATTATCTGCATAACTGAATATTATAACATTTAACTGAGAATATATCCATTATTATGAACAACCACATTTATTTATTTTTATTTTTAACTTCCTTTTTGGCTTTAATGTTAAATATATAGCCAGCTAGCATTGGCTAATACATAAATATCACATTGTGGATGACTGGTTTGATAAGGATATTCTCCAGGCCGATCAGATCAGGCAACATTCGCGAACTCCAAACGACCATGGATTATTTCTTAGAGGATACACATCCTGCTTCGTGATACTTTATGAATAAAATTAATATACATTTATTAACCTCGCTGCTTCGCTCGCGTGGACTACGGAATTATTGTTATAGGATTTTTGAAAAATATACTTGAATTAAGTACAAAATAATAACTAATCAACACCTAAATTACTTAACAAAAACGTATCAAAACAAAAAGTACAAATAATTTTTGTTCTGTTTAAATTTAAAAGTTAATTATTGAAAACAAAATAAAAAGTTGACGATCAAAAGACAACGGCTGAACCAAGGGTGCTAAAATGGCAGTCGAGCGCATGCGAATCGTTCTTTCTGCCCGCTACGACGCGGCACTTTTTCTTTAGTTCGCGCGTTATTAATAATATTTTACCGTATATAACTAATTTATAGTTTTTTTTAACATTATTTTGTTCAATATTTAACGGTTTAGGCATCTTATTGCAAAATAGCGCGCTGGCGGTAAACTTTTTTCCGACTTGATTTACTGCTTATTTCTAATGTTACCTAACGTAACAAAATATATCCTATAATTTGGCCAGAGAACATATCTATAAAAAAAACACATAGTTATAAGCGTACTAACGGACAGACAGACAGAGAGACGTTGAGCTCTATATATATTAAGGATGGAAAACAAACTAAAGTTTACAGAACCCTTGAAGATATCATATCTAAATATTGGTGAAATCTGGATTAAAATATGCCCAATAGTTTTTGAGATTTGTTACAACAGACAAACAGACAGACAGAGAAGATATATTTTATAAAAATATAATTCAAAACTTAAAAGTACAATAGCATATGTGTTAATTAATTAATCATATTCATTTTGAAACATTAACATTCCATTTTCATTCAAGATAAACAAATTATTGGAAAATTTGTATACAAACACCTGCTGATACAGACAAATAGACTGCAAACAATTATTAATTTAATTTATTACAATCATGTTATTGATTTACTTATTGACCTTGTATTCTTTAATTAATACCAAGAAACTATATTTATCATTAAACATTCTTTAGGTATAAATACTTATATTTGAAGTAGTATATACACTAGAGTGGAGCGAAAAATTTTTTGTTATACATTCGAATTTTTATAAAATTTGCACAAGCGAATTTAAATTGCGGCGCCCCTACAAAAGTTAGTATAGGGTGTGAAGAAGTCACAAAAAAATTTTCAATGAAATTCGAGATGATCTTAGGTTCGAACCGATCGACCAAAAAATGACATGAAAATGTGGATACCTAAAAAAATAAAAAAGATTCGGCAGAACATCAGAAGAATGGAATTAAATGAATAGTTAACTGAACATGATTGGCACAACAACAAGTTATCATAATATACCGTTTCCGTGAACATAACCTCAAAAACCAAGGTAACTTAAGGTCAATTGCTCACTTTTTACTGTTTAAAGTACTCTGATTCTCGAAAAACTTGCAATAAGGGCTAATATCAGCAAAAATAATTGTCTGAATCAAGCACTCAATATTGACCTTTTCCTTGCCCTTAACCTCAATTTTCAGGGTAATTTCAAAGTAAAATGCCCATTTTTTAGTGTCAAAAGCAAAATGCTTTTAGGAAAACATACAATAGATGTTTTCTTTTTAACAAGAAGTTATTGTTTTTTTATCAAACACTTATTATTGCCCTTTTCCTGGAGCCAAACCTCAATTTTTAAGGTTATTTCAAGGTTAGTCTTCCATTTTCAATGTTCAAAGCACTCTGGTCTTAGAGAAACATTTAACAGAGGCTACTATCAGCAGAGAGTTGTCTTTGGATCAAGCACTCAATATTGACCTTTTTCTTGACCTTAACCTCAATTTTCAGGATAATTTCAAAGTCAAATGCCCATTTTTTAGTGTCAAAAGCAAAATGCTTTTAGGAAACCATACAATGCATGTTTTCTTATTAACAAGAAGTTATTGTTTTTGTATCACACTCTTATTATTGCCCTTTTCCTGGAGCCTAACCTCAATTGTTAAGGTTATTTCAAGGCCAGTCTTCCATTTTCACTGTTCAAAGCACTCTGGTCTTACGAGAAATATTTAACAGATGCTACTATCAGCAGAGAGTTGTTGTCTTTGGATCAAGCACTTAATATTGACCTTAACCTCAATTTTCAGGGTAATTTCGAAGTCAAATGCCCATTTTTTAATGTCAAAAGCAAAACGCTTTTAGGAAAACATACAATGCATTTTTTTCTTATTAACAAGAAATTATTGTTTTTTTATCACAAAAATCAACACTTATTATTGCCCTTTTCCTTGAACCTAACCTTAATCGTTAAGGTTATGTCAATATTAGTCTCCCATTTTTGATGTTCAAAGCATTCTGGTCTTAGGGAAACATTCAATAGAGGCTACTATCAGCAGAAGATTTTTGTCTTTGGATTAAGCTTTCATCGTTGTCCTTTTCCTTGACCTTAACCTCAATTTTCAAAGTAATTTCAAAATCAAATGCCCACTTTTTAGTATCTAAAACGAAACACGTTGAGGAAAACATGCAACGAAGGTAATTGTATATTTTCCTATTAGCATCAAGTTATTGTTTTTGTATCAATCACTTATTACTGACCTTTTTCTGGAATCTAACCTCAATCGTTAAGGTTATTTAATGGTCAGTCTTCCATTTTTAATGTTCAAAGCATTCTGGTCTTAAGGAAACATTCAATAGAGGCCATTATCTAATGTTGTCTTTGGATCAAGGCATTTGATTTTGAAATTACTTTGGAAATTGTCAAATTGTTTTGAAATAAGGTCAAGGAAAAGGACAACGATGAAAGCTTGATCTAAAGACAAAAATCTTCTGCTGATAGTAGCCTCTATTGAATGTTTCCCTAAGACCAGAATGCTTTAAAGATTAAAAATGGGAGACTTATATTGAGGTTAAGTTCAAGGAAAAGGGCAATAATAAGTGTTGATATTTGTGATACAAAAACAATAACTTCTTGTTAATAAGTAGCCTCTGTTAAATGTTTCTCTAAGACCAGAGTGCTTTGAACATTGAAAATGGAAGACTAACCTTGAAATAACCTTAAAAATTGAGGTTTGGCTCCAGGAAAAGGGCAATAATAAGTGTTTGATAAAAAAACAATAACTTCTTGTTAAAAAGAAAACATCTATTGTATGTTTTCCTAAAAGCATTTTGCTTTTGACACTAAAAAATGGGCATTTTACTTTGAAATTACCCTGAAAATTGAGGTTAAGGTCAAGGAAAAGGTCAATATTGAGTGCTTGATTCAAAGACAATTATTTTTGCTGATATTAGCCCTTATTGCAAGTTTTTCGAGAATCAGAGTACTTTAAACAGTAAAAAGTGAGCAATTGACCTTAAGTTACCTAGGTTTTTGAGGTTATGTTCACGGAAACGGTATATTATGATAACTTGTTGTTGTGCCAATCATGTTCAGTTAACTATTCATTTAATTCCATTCTTCTGATGTTCTGCCGAATCTTTTTTATTTTTTTAGGTATCCACATTTTCATGTCATTTTTTGGTCGATCGGTTCGAACCTAAGATCATCTCGAATTTCATTGAAAATTTTTTTGTGACTTCTTCACACCCTATACTAACTTTTGTAGGGGCGCCGCAATTTAAATTCGCTTGTGCAAATTTTATAAAAATTCGAATGTATAACAAAAAATTTTTCGCTCCACTCTAAATATACACATATAAAGATTTATATATATTTACAATTTTAATTACATTTAATCATACTCTGAATCTGGTACTTACTAGTTTAAGAAGTTTTTAATTTCACTTAATTAATTACCCGATTAAAATATTTTACCGAGAAAAATTGGCAATATTCAAACCTCTTTAACTATGGTGAAAATTAGGGATGTAACGGATGTCATTTTAGCGGATGAGGATGCAGATGCGGATATTGGGAAGGTAGGGTTTGGGGATGCGGATGATTGTGATCCTATTTTGGAGGATGTGGATGTGGATATCCGTTACAACTATAGTTAAAATGGTCGTACATCAAATAATATTTTTTTTAAAGATTGAAATTATTATTGATTTACAATAGGTAAGTATTTAAAGATATGATACCCACAAGAAATAAAAAAGATATTGCAAAAAAACAATGGTAATGAAAGGAAAAGAAGAACCACTAACACTCAAATTTGCAACTTATCAAAAGTCAATTATTAAACACTTATAATTATTTTTTCACTTCATACCCTTGATCGTAGATGGCCATGATCTATCTAAGGATTTACATTGAATTAATCTTAAAAGTATTTGCTAAATAAACAACTATTGATTGCAGTTATATCATAAACTTTATTTTACATATCAATAAATATTATTATGTACATAAGGATTAGAAAGAACATATCGAAAACTTTTTTTTATTAGGATAACTAACAATAAAAAATAAATAATTCAGTAGGTATATAACGAAATAAAATAATATGTGACAGGCCTGGCCAACCCAAATTGCACCGCGGGTCGCATTGACGACCTAAAAATTTCCGAGGGCCGCATATAAATAAATAATAAATTTTGTAAAAAAATTAGATTTTCCGATTTTGAATTTTTTTTTAATCAATTTTTTTTCTCTTTTTTTTACGTAGAACTACGTCTTCCCCGGCAATATTAGAGAATAAGCTCGCAAACACGAATATAACGAAAATATGTCACACTTTGAAAGCTTATATCTCCGGAACTAATAATCATAGAGCAATAAATAAAAAGCCAATAGATAGCTTATGTATTCAATTTTTAACCCCCCCAGCCCTAAATTCTTAAATGTGTTAGTATAAAAAATGTAAAGCTAATTTTCACAAATGAAAGATTGTAATTGATCGTATTCGATCCGGTGCAGGTGGAAAAAAACTTACATAAGTGCAGGAGTTTTAGAGAAAAAATTACCCACTACCTCGCATAGAAACCGAGATTTTTACGATTTTGTATAATCAATAAATAACAAAAAAAATTTCAATATTTTGCCCTGTCACAGATAAAGTGTTGTAAATTTGACTCATTCGATCCGAAGGGAAAAAACAAGCAAGTGTTCAATCATAGTAAATTAAAAAAAAATTTTTACCAACAATAAAAAATATATATAATATATTGTTTCAAGTATTTAAAAAACTAATAAATAATGGTTTTATTTATTCACAAAAAAAATTCAAATTCAAAATTTGTATTATATTATAAAACAAAATTATCAATTAAAATGAGTAGTTAAGTCACATAAATAGAACAATATTTTAAAGAAAACAACGGGAAATTAAAACCAACCTGTCATTGTGAAACACCTGATAATTAAAATAAACATTATAAAAACATAATTTGTTCATATGTGGCCGCGGGCCGCACATAAGAGCGTTGCGGGCCGCGGGTTGGCCAGCCCTGATGTAAGAGAACAAATGCAAGTTATAATTACTTTCAAAATGCTGTAGTGTATTAGAATTGTTATTGGTATAAAATATTCACTTATAACCTGTTTATTAACGTCAAAAGGAAACATATTTTTTTACTTTTTGAAAATCAAGAATGTGATTGTTGACACTTATATTAGTTTTGTGCTTATTCGATAACATTATTCAATAAAAATATCCAAGGCTAAGGTTATAATGTTATAAATTATGAGCTATCTATTTCGATGGCATTGTGTCAATTACCATTTCTTTCAAAATTTTCTTCATTATTTTTCCTGTATGAGTTGTTGGTAATGTGTCGAGAAAACATACTCCACCTAGTAGTTGTTTATAAGGACTTAATCGTTCTACAAAATAAATCAATATTCAATTTTCATATAATAATTATCTAGAAAATAATAAATATATAAACTTACCTTTCATAAATGTTTGAACATCATCTTCTGTTAATCTTGATCCGTTTCTCTTGACTATGAAAGCTTTAGCTCTGTTAACGTCTAATGGATGTGGGACTGGAACAACAGCTGCTTGAATTATATCAGGATGCTGAACGAGCGTATCTTCTAATTCTTGAGGCAATACCTATAACAAGAAGCAAAATAGATAGCAATGTTTTTAAATGAACTACAGTCATGACTTACATGCCAAACTTTGCATTTAAATTGTTCTTTGAGCCTCCCTTCAATGTAAAAATGTTTATTTTCATCATAGTAACAAAGATCACCAGTGTGTAACCATTTTTCGTCGTCTAAACTCTCCGCTGTTAATTTTGGATTATTGTAATAACCACTCATAATAACACCACCTCTAATACATAACTCTCCGATTTCATTTGGCCCAAGAATTTCCATTGTTTCTGAGTTGATAACCTAAAGTTATAGGTAGATAAAAATCTAAACGTTTTTATCATTATTTCTATACCTTTGCTTCAATGCCTGACGATGGATAACCAATTGAACTGGATTCAACACCTCGCGTAACGAAGCCACTTCCAGCTGTTTCTGTGAGCCCATATCCAGATGATATTAAAGCACTTTTAAATAGTTTTCTAACGGCTGTTATATGACTTTCAGTCGCTTTAGCTCCAATAATTGTTAAGATACGTA
The DNA here is from genome assembly GCA_961205875.1 of Sialis fuliginosa. Lineage (NCBI taxonomy): Eukaryota > Metazoa > Arthropoda > Insecta > Megaloptera > Sialidae > Sialis > Sialis fuliginosa. Next base: position 11,923,663 of record OY540809.1, on the reverse strand, counting down.
CACATGAAAAATCTTGTTCGTCAACATTTGGATGTGCTAATATATTTGCTAAATTTGTTAAAGTTATCATAAATTGGAATGGCTGTAAAAATATATAGGACATTTAATTTTACTTAAACCTAATTACTAATTACGCTTAGTAACGGGATAATATGCGCATTCGAAGTTATATAACTTTGGCGTAGTAACATCTAGTGTGCAAATGCAAAATTAAAAACTTGTTTTACCGACTATCATAACAGATATTTGTATTATTTACACCTAACAGGTGTTGTTTTCGTTGTATGTTGCGTGCTTTTCGTTACCGTTACATTACTAAAATTTCACCGTGAACGTGCTTAAAGAAGTATTACTTCATAAGACTAGAATATATATACATATAAAATAGAATTACCTTGTATTTGTTTATTGCTGTCATAATTGAATCTACTTCGAAAGAAGGAAGTGATATTCTTATTATTTTTTTATCAATCGCAACCAAACAGACCAAGACACCAGTAACCCAGAATAATGACGACGTATTGATTACTGATAAATTAGGTATAGGTGGTGGAGTTCTAAAAATGTATTTTTGAAGAATTAATATTTAAAATCTAGTAAAAGTTATAAAATACTTACGGAATACAATAAATACTTTGTAAAATATTTCCATGGCTAAGTGAAACGCCTTTGGGAAATCCAGTTGTTCCACTAGATAACATAATACAAGCCAAATGGTCAAAGGGATTTTCAAAATCAATAGCTTCAAATTCTTCCTCTGCTTTTGAATCTTTCTGTTTCAAAAAGTTTGAGAAAGGCACACGATGGTTTGGTGTTGGTTCTTCAAATACAACAATATCAACAGGAAGGTCAATAAGTCTTGCAGCTTTTTCTAATGTATCTACTGATGACTGTTCAGAAAAAATTATCTTAGGTTTCGTTAAACTTAATAAGTTCTTGAGATCAGCTAAAATTATATGTATATCATTATATTATATTTTATCATTAAAATCATTGTATTTACTCACTTATATGCACTGCAGGCACTAAAGGAGCTATAATTGCACCAAGGTAAAGGGCTCCCAAGAAAGGTAAAGTTGCATCAGGATGATTGTAGGCACAAATAGATACAATATCTCCATGTTTGATTCCCAGTCTTTGCATCTCCAAGGCAACGCGAATACTTTTCTCTCTTATTTGCGAATACGTAAAGTTCTCATCAGTTGGTACATAAATCTAATTGTAACAAATACATATCTAAAGGGCTTATTTCAATAAATTAAGTAAATTATGATTTAAGTAATATTATAGTACATAGATTTATTAATTTTTAAATTTAAAATTCGATCAATATTTTACCTGCCTTATGGGCAATATACACATATGATTTTTTTTGTGAACATGTATGGTACAGTACCTAACCTAACCTGCTTTTACAACAAAAATGTCCAACTAAAAACACTGCAATTGAACGCGAATTGAAATCTATTTATTTTTGCCGCTTGGTGGCGCTAGGAGTATTGCTATGAACGATGCGAGGGGAACTAAACAAACAGCGAGAGGGGAAAGCATGTTTGTATGTTAACTTTATTTTACCTGCTATAACCTCTTTAGTAAATTGGAATGACCTCGACATATTTTAATATTCGACATGTTTTTAGGCGAAACGCTAAGAAGAGTGTGGCATATGCGTAAGCAGACGTATACAAGAAAGATGGATGAAAAGCGCATGCATACAAGTCACTTTACGTCGGTTATGCGTGATACAGAGATGATTAGATAGCGTAACATTTTGTATTAAAATAATACGCTTTATTGTTAATTTAATAATCGTTTACTATATTTATTTAATTCGCATGGTTTATGAAAACAAATGAAGTTTCACTGCAACCGTGCGCTTATGTGGGTAAGGCACACACCACATTTTTAATTTTTTTTATTAATTTGAAAAATAAAAACACATAAATTAGTACTTAAGTATAGATTTGGATTTCACTAAAAAAGGAGGAAATATTAGTATTAATACCAATATCCCGGTTTTTAACATAAAAATACGATATTGAAATTTGGATATGGTATTGTATATTTGAAAAATACTAACACATAACACATAAATTGATACTTAAGTTAGATTTGAATTTCACTGAAAAAAGGGGAAAATACCAGTATTAATAAAATTAATACCATTTTTATTAACATAAAAATACGATATTTGAATTTTGATATTTATGGTTTTGTACGAACTAAATGCATTAAATCATCTAAAACTAGAATATTTGTAAAATATAAATTACCTCTGCCACAGCATCACCATTTTCTTTTAGTTTTCCCAATATGTGCTTTCCTAAGCTGTATTTTGGTTCAAAATCAAGAGCTGGTCCTCTGATAATATTGTCATTATCTGTTTCCTTACAAACCATCTTTGAATTTTGATATTATAATTATTATTATTTTTCATATAGTGGTATTATGTTATTGATACATAATTTCTTATGTTAAAGACTTATATACCTGTCGGTCTTCAGCTAGAGACAGTGATAACTCTGAGATAAGGTTATTATCTTAATAGAACATAAATTAAAATAGATTTCTTTTAATTGTTATTTTTTTTAACATTTAATTTTTATTCATTATTTCATTTATTATTTTTTAAGACTAAATAAATAAACACCATTTCATATCTATATATATTAATACGTGAAGATCCAAAAATTGTCGTACGTTTTTTTTTTAGTATTTATTATAAAAGGAGGTAAATGAAACTTATATCATTCGAAAGGTACAGTAGATAGTGCACAAAAAAATCATGTGTGTATTTTGCCGTTAAGGCAGGTAAAATATAGTTATCGTACAAACATGATTTATCCTCGCATCGTTCAACAGCATATCAATACTTCTAGCGCCACCAAGCGGCAAAAATAAATAGTATTGGGTTTCTGTTGTAGTGTTTTTATTTGGAAATTTTTGTTGTAAAAGCAGGTTAGATTACGTTCGGTTAGGTTAGGTACTGTGCCATAGATGTGCACAAAAAAATTCATGTGTGTATTTTATCGTTAAGGCAGGTAAAATATTGGTCGAATGTCGACCATAGCCGATACTAGATTATAATAATATTTAAAATTGAGAGCCCTATTGAATCAAGAGATTTTACTCGGGGGTTATGATGATAATTACGGTGAGAAGGAGAGCGCTGGGGGGGGGGGGGGGGTAAAAAAGAAATTATATATTTATATTTCAAATACATTAATATTGGATTATAAGTGACCAGATTGATGCATATCCAATATGTAGGTGTTTAATATTGAAATTGAAAACATTAGGTTTAGGTACATACATATATATGTACTAATATGTATTAGTTTCTATTTGTTAATCATGTTAATTGGTATTTTTCCTATGAAGTTTCTTTCTTCTATTTCATCTAAATTACCTATAAGTATAATGTGACATACATAAGTACAATGTATTTATTATTATATGTTAGATTTACTTGACATATATATTTAATTAATCTTATCATTTTAAAATACTTTTTTATGTAATGTTAAAAAACGTAGACAAATATTAGACAACTCATATCGATAAATTTCTTCTCTAGTTATAACATATGTATATATTATTAGTGATTGTATTTGAGATCCTTGTTCACTCACTAGTTGAAGTATTTTTGAGGAAAATTGTAGGTAATGTATAAAAATGTGTGTCATAAAAACAATATTAATTTTAACATGGAGCGAATTATTAATTAAATTTAATAAATTATCTTTGTAATTAATTTAAATAAAAAAATATAAGGATGATATAAAAGATAATATTGGATTTTTTTTCAAAAATGGACACTTTTATACACTAATGTATCAATCAGGGATTTGAACCGGAATTTATTTATGGTTCGGTTTCAAATATAAATGTTGTTTCGGGTTTTGGTTCAGCATGGTGAATACTATTTGGGTTCAAAAACCGTTATTTTTTTAGGGTTTAGGTTTGGGTTTACGATCATGTTTGTAATTGAAAGAAAATTATTTTGTTCGAAAAAAAATTATAATTAACAAATAAAATATTTTCTAAAGAAGAAAAAAAACATTAATAGCCATTAAATTTTGCTAAAGAGGGGAAAAATGAAATTACATTTTAAAGATTGAAATCTCTACCTTTTAGATTTTTTGTGTAAATTGAAATGTAAATCAGTTAGAGAATTAAAAAAGAAATTAAAAAATATGTAAATCTTAGTAGTTGACTTGATAAGTCACGTCATAACATAAAATTCAAACAGTATTAGTACATTTTATCTCTTTTAAAAATCATTAGAGAAAAATATTAAATTATAAAAAATAATTTATTGAACTTTTAAAAAATACATATATGTATTATGGTTACCGGTTATCCATGAAAAGGTTCAGATTCAGATCAGGTTCGTTGACTTTAAAATATAGCGGTTCGGTTCGGGTTCAGGTTAATGAAAAATACGGGGTTTTTCGGGTTTCGGGTTCGAGTTCAGGTTCAGGTCTCTGGTATTAATCCCGCAAAATTTATTTCGAGATATACATTTTCGATATGCGCAAAAAAATACATTTGTGATATTTTTTACATTTCTTTTTATTGAAAAAAGTAGTTTGACGTTTGGTAGAATAATTAGACAAATGTTCCAATCAAATCTGAATAACATTGACGCGAAAAGAAAACCATTTGATCAATATATTAAAAAATATTTTCATTTAAAAATAAATGATTTTCAATCAATTTTTTTATTATGAGAAATAAAATTTCTTTTTGTCATATTTAAAATGATATTAATAGACAATTTTTTTTTATTTCAATATAACCTGTACATGTAGGTACTGTATGTACTAATAAAAATAATGTTAAATTAAGTACTATTGTGTAATATATGCACGGATACAAAATATTGATAACATGTGAGAATTTCGATTTACGTCATATCAATTTCAAATTCCATAGTTTTCAGATTATATATTTTTGTTGAAACAAAATAAATGTTATCATTTATGTTTCCTAATAATTTCCTTGCGTCGAGATTAATTTGGAGTTAATAGAGTTCATTAGACCATGTACCATTTCTATAGCTAACAAGTAAGTGCAGAAAGAAGGCATTTGTATATTTTATAATTTTTCACGAAAGACAAAAACTATATAATATTATTTTATGTTGATTTAGATTTATGTCTGGAAAAATTTGCTAGCTTGCAAACACTTTCAAACAGGCTATCAAACTTATATGACAGTTCTCTAGGAGTTTTTGACAGAGTTGCATGCATAGTAAGTTAAAAAAAGGTATGTAAAGTATATTTACTAAAGTGTATTTACTAACCTTGAGAAAAATGGTAAAAATCAACTTACTACGCATGCAACTATCTATCAAAAATTCAAAGAGAATCGTCATATAAGTTTAATACCCCGCTTGCTAGCAAATTTTATTACCTAGGTTGTAATACCGGACATTAGATTTTTAAAATTTGGAATATACATGTATATGGTAACTTTAAAGATCAATAAAATTAACTTGGTTAAAATTTGTATACCCTTTTGCAATTATTGATGGGGTATTCTACGCCAATATTTTGTTACTAATAATTTTTTAATCAGTAAAATGGTCAGATTTTTTTGCAGATAAGTAGATATTTACTTATCATACCTTAGTTACTGTCGATATTCAAAATCTTATTATAATGTAATAAATTTTATCTTTTTATAAGAAAATCATTTAAATATATTGATAAATATAAACATAAAATTCAGCTAATTTAAAACTATATCGGTTTCAAATATTTTTTTTCATTATTACATTTACGTATATAAATAATAAATATCCACTCTTAATGTGTACCCCGTATATAATAAGTATTAAATAAGCAATAACCTAGACGGGGAGGGAGGTTATAGGGAAGATTATAAAATTAATATTAAAATATAAAATATCTGTCCGATATATTTTTGTATATCTATCTTGTGATTTTTGTGCAATAAGTTTTTTTATTAGAAAAGTAAATAATATAAACAATAAACACACTATAATGGTTCACATTTCATCGAGGAAATTAAAAAAAAAAACATCAATTGATCTGATAGAAATTTGCAAAATTATGAACGGATATTCCGGGAAAATAACATTTTTGCTATCAAAAATATTAAATACCTATATATTAATAAAAAATAGTTTTAAATCAATTCCCATGTGGTTGCTACAAAATGATGAGGTGGATTGCACTTACAAACAGCACATACAAGATTTACTTAACAACATTTTAAATATTTTTTTTGATATTAGGTTACATTACGAAGCTACGAAAAAGGAATAACAAGATATTAAAATTGGGTCAAAAAATTCGAAACTTATATTATTTAGAATAACTGTTTTTTTTTTAAATAAATTTTTTTTTATAATATTAATTATTTTTTGTTTTTTAACCTCTTTATATCTATGAATATTTTTAATGTTCGGGGCCAAGAATGAAATAGTTACACTCCTATTTAAAAAAAAGAATAAGTTCCAAACCTGTTTCTATCTCTTTCTTTTGACACGACTCTGTTTTCGAGTCAGATGCGTGGTCCATTCTCTATATCTATGACAGGACTATATTTATTTATTTTTCATAAAGACATCAAATAACATTTTAATTTATATGTGAGAATGATACTTTTTTCCTTTGAAATAAATGATAGTAATTTTAAATTTTTCGACATTGAATTTTATAAAAATTTACATAGAGATAATATTTAGCAACAAAATAGTTTGCCATTGTATTATAATCTTGACAGTTATGTATTATACAACTCACAATGACTATTGTATATAGATTGTGTTATTTCTTTTAAATTTGAACGCACAAATAAAAACCAATACTTGACATTGATGTTAACTATTAATTTTTAACTCTCATGCATATATTCATAGATTATCTGATCATACCTACTAGTTTTAAAATTCCAAAGAAATATACTATCAAAAATTCGATCTGAATCTTATATATTTTACTTTGATTATTGATTTAAACTTATTTAAATAATAACATCAAATAACAAAGTTTTAGTAATTACCAATATTCTTTTAAAACGATTTATAAATTAAATTAATATCGATTTCGTCTTGTTCGATTTTAAAGGCAATCTCGTCGAGATAAGACCGAAAAATGTCAGTCAATTGACTGGTTTTTGTTTCATCCGTTAACCCAATGAAAAATTACTATATGTATCTGACTTCCGATTTGACCAGAAATAGATAAAAAGTAGGATTTTTGACAGTAAACCGACACAAACAAACAAAATTTATACTGGTTTGTGTGTCTGTCTATTAGATACATACATAGCTTTACCCAAACTAACCTAAATCCATCTATAACTCGTAAAATATCAAGAAGATAAATTGATCAAAATAATGAAACTGAACATCGCGTATCTAATAATTTGAATATTTATGCAAAAAACAGAACCTAGATAAAATCAAGTTTACCCTGTTGACCGCAACGCAAGCCTGAGTATTCATTAGGTAATGGATTGATATCAGCTGTCGTTGTTTTCATTGGTAATCTATACACGACTCATCTGGGAATCGAACCCGCGTCATGTGCCCGCATATCGGCGACACCTAATGAATAATTGTAATAATAACATACGCTAGCATACGCAGGATTTAATTTTTAGCGTATCGTAAAAATAATCTGTATGCATTGCATATACATATATGTATCTATGTATATAGGGTGTCCCGTAAATATACTGACAAACTTTCAGGAGTTGTCGAGGACATTGAAACAATCGATTTTTGTTAATAAACTCATATTCGCAAACGAGCCGTTTTAACAAAAGAAAGGACCTCGCACAAAAGCGAAGGATTTTGTATTTTGGTTGAACTTTTTTTTAACTTGAGGAAATAATAGTTCAAAGTATGCTGATCAAAAGTTGTAATGGGTGCAACTTATGAAACTTCATAATTTCTGTTCCAGGGGACACCCAAACATTCTATGTTCATTTCTATGTTTATCTCCTAAAAGACCAACTTTTAGAAAATTTCGGCAAAGCATGATAAGTTTTTGTAAGTAGTCAAACAATATAAGGAAATAATTTTTAGAATTGTTTTAATATTTATTAATTTTATAAAAAAGTGCCCAATTCAAAAACTAAAAAAGTCACCAAATGTTCTAACAGTTTTTTTAATTCATTTACTCATTTGAAACATTTTTTTTCTAAAAGTTGACCCTTAAGGAAATAAAAATAAATATAAACATAAAATCATGTATTAAACATAAAATGTTTTGATGCCCCCCTGGAGCAGAAATTATGGATTTTCGTATGTTGTTCCCTTTACAATTTTTAATCAGCATACTTCGAACTATCATTTTTACAAAAAATTTTAACCAAAACGCAAAATTCATTGTTTTTGTGCTGTGTTCTTTTTTTGCTCTACTGCTGAAACGGCTCGTTTGCGGATATGGGTTCATTAACAAAAAACGATTGTTTTAATGTCCTCGACAACTCTGGAAAGTTTTTCGGTATGTTTATGGGACACCCTGTATACTTAAATACTTTAATATACTTCACATATAATAGAGTTTCTTTGATATGAATATGCATTAATATGGATATAACATTTTTGTTGCCGCTCCCACCGGAAAAACTTTTAATTTACAGGTTTTCCTTTAAGTATCTAGCCATATTGAAGGGGGTGATATTCTTTAGTTTATTTTAAAAGTTCATATAAACGGCTATGTTTTCTAAAAAAAAAAACACATTAGGGTATTTTCGTATAATTTTAAAAACGATTTGGAAATATATATATTTATACATAAATTCGCCCTACTTCGCGTGAATTACCATTGTAAGACTGTACACACAATGTGTATCTGTTTTATCAACATTTGTAAAATAAGACATGATGAAATCGATTTTGATGGAATGAAACAATTCGACCCTAAAACTTTTTTACTGCTGATGTTTTTGTTTTTATTTTTATTTTTGTGACTTTGACACTTTAGTGGTTAGATAAAACTGCTATTTCACGTTAAAACAGTTAGATTATTACCATATGCTTTTATGTGTTTTGGAAACTAAGTTGTTAAGGACATTTGTTTGTATGAACTGTTTTCTTCAAATAAACCAAAGAATCACTCTCTTGAGAATGATAGGAACACTCTGTATATATGACAAAAAAAAATCCTTGCGAATTTCAATAATAAAATGTTGCTCTATGAATAGTAGAATTTAATTAAATTAACTTATTTTGATGGAATTTTTTTTGCTGAATACGTTTTGCACAATGAAAGTACAGGTTGCGGTTTGAAAATATCAACTTGGGCCTTCAAAGGCCCAAACTAGGTTCTGTATCCAAAATCTAAACAACTCATTAAATAGCTTACTTCGAACTCCACAGCTTTTGTATTTAACTTTTTTTTTAATTAGATTTTTAAAGTTATTTTGGAGTCCTAATCAATAAATTATACACCTTAAATAATGATTTTTATTTAATCCACTTTAAATATATGTTAATTAATTTTATGTAATAATATATTTGTAATGAAATATTTTAAAGAAAGATAAAATAATGGAAAAAACAAAAAAAGTTAGATGAATATAAAGAAAAATAATGTGAGATTAAATTGTTGGTATACAAAGAAAATCCAGTTTAGAAAGAAGGAAAGCTTATAATACCTTCACGTTAAGAAAATTACCCTTCTCTACTGGGAAAACCACCAACTCTTAAATATACCTATATACATTATACCTATATCAAAAAGTGACTCTGACAACATAAAAGCCAATTATTTAGTGGAGTATATTAAGTTTTATAACATTATAACTATAATGATTTTTTTTATAAAATGGTTTAAATGATACATATAATATATTTGGTTACCTTCTTGTAAAGTGTTGGCCAGTGAATTAATTATATACATATATATATATTATTCTATTAAATTATTTTAAGGTCACTGTCAAGTTTTGTAAAATAGTAAAAAGGTAGTCTCATGAAAGTGAGGAAAATTTCGTTATTTTTGAAAATTGGTGCATATGTTTCATGCGTTCGCTCTGCTATTTTTTGCTGAAAACTAAAATAATATATTGGGTTCTTCTTCTAATAAAAATAAAGTGACGAAAAGTTCTCGAAAAATGTAATTTGGCTCCTTAATTTTCATGTAAAAAAAAATCATGTTAACATTAAAATATATTGTTGAAAATAACAAAATGTTGAACTTTCCAAAATTTCTTAAAGTAATTTTCAATGTTATTGAACCTCTTATAATCGCTCTATCACGCATTCTTAATCACAAGAGTTTATAAGTTTTTGATAAATGAGTAAATTTCAATGTATCATGATTTATTGTATATTGTTACCGTCGAAGAAAACGCTGTAATCAATCTCCCAGTTAAAACACTTTAATGCCTAGTTAAACGTCTTACTTATTACACAGGGATAATACCAACGCGTCATCTCCCTTTTCCTCACATATACATTATTAGTATAATACGTAGTTCCGGGTTTTTGGGATATGTATAATCGCATCTCTCGTTTAAATATTGGTAAGAATTATTATTGCATTTTACAGTAAATTTTTTTAACGTAAGTAAACTATGACTTAAAATTTTCTAAAAGTCAGTACCTATAATAATTTTTTTTCGAAATTTGAAATTATTCACATTATAATTTTGTAAATTAAGGGTGTTTGTTTATCCGAAGGTTTCCTTATTTGTTATTAAATCAAAATTGTCTTTATGCACCTAAATTGATTACATAAGAAAATAAATGGCTAGATTTTTGTAAAGGTGTTCTGGTATTACGTAAGCAGGCTTAGAGAGTGGGGGAGGATTTTTTTCGTTTTGTTCATAAAGAGGGAGGGGGAGACAAAATATCTTACAGAAGATAAAACCAAAAAAATAAATATTTTAAAAATAATATCCATTATTTAAAATTAATGGAATTACCTTTTTTACAAAATTTGTTTATATATTCTTTATAAGAAATAAATACGTGTGCCGAGAGTTCCCTTTATCTATACAGTTGCCCTCCTAGCATTTACAGTGGGGGGAGGGGGGCAATGACTATCCCCTCCCAATTGGATCCTGTGTTTTTTTAGGGCGAGTTTGAAGCGACGTGCAATTATCAAAATCTGTTTTCTGTAGTTTTTTTACTCTTAAAAATTATTTATTTAATTCTTGTAAATTGATGTTAAAGCTCACAAACAAATTATAAAATGTAACCATGAGTCATCAGAGACAAAAAAAAATAAAAAGTGAGTACAGTGAAATTTCGTTAAGACCCCATGTAAAAATATTTCGTTAGCACGTTTTTCTTGTTAGTACGTGTTTTCCCCCAGTCCCTTTAAAAACGTACTAACGAGGTTGTACTGTATTTCTATTTATTTTTATTTTTTAACAAATAATACTATATTAATCAAGCTAAAGAAAATTATAGTCAACTTTGAATTTTAAGAACGCCAAATAAAATTAGGTCAGCTTAATTTTTGAGGTTCATACTGCCCACTGTCACCACAGAAAAAAAATGGTTCTGGCGCCACTTTTTCTTACAAAAGGGGTGGGTGTCTGAAATCCACAGAAATATACTTACGTAACGCTCCCAAAGGAAGAAGCCAAATATGCCAGAAAATAAAAAAAAACTGTGTGGGTTGTAAGCAAGATTGTCAATTAATGATTTTTCCTATTATATTTGATAACTAGTTGCAACCAAAGAATCAGGTAGACGGCGAACATGAGCACAAAAAGTTAATTAGTTTAGCAAAAGCGTTTCCGCTGTTGTCAGGACTGGGTCGTTGCGCGCATGCATGCGGTAGATCATGGTACATATGACGCGAGAGACGCCAGTGGCGCTGAATGCCGCGCTCCGATTAGACGTCAACGGGAGCGTCGTGACACACGCACTTGTTCGCACTGACCCGCGCCGCGCGATTCCCAACACGTTTCATAAATCTTATGTTGCGCTCATTTGTATACGCGAAGTACTTTAAAAAAATTATATTGTTTTAATACAAAATTTAAATTTGTGAAAAATATTATTTAATTTTTTTGGATTTTCAAATCAAGAGTTTAATTAATAATTAATTATCGAAAAGCATCCTTATTTGTATATGCGTGTTAAGAAGTTCTTTTATGATTTTATATTGTTTTAACACAAAATTTAAATTTGTGAAAAACATTAGTTAATTTTGTTTTTGGATTTTAAATTTAAAAATAAAAAATTTAAATAATAATTAATGATCGAAAAGCATCTTTTTTTATCTGTGAGAATTTTTTTTCTTCAATTGATAATTGGTTAAAATATACAAACTTATTGTTAGATACAATTTTAATGTTTAAGTTATGAAAAGTGTATTTTTTATTTAGGTATTAATATTTTTTAAATTAAACATTAAAAATTAAAAATCTGTAATCAAATTTGTAAAAAAATTCTTTACTAGTTTATAATAATCGTAATATAACTAATTGCAGAATTATTTGAATTATAAAATTACAGATTTTTCGAATACATTCATTTTAGAATTAAATATTTAAAATAACAAAAAACAAATAATAAATTGTAAATGTTTAGTTAGTAACTTTAAGAAAATTATAAATTTTCAATACAAATTGAGTGTTAATATTAATAATAATAATATAAAACTGGTAATTGTTAAATATAGTATATTTCATCATATAATTTTTGAACTGGTAAGTTATATTGTTGTTATTTTTGTACATAGTTTTAAATTAAGAAAGCCTGCATGAATGGCTCCTTTAAAAATAAAGGCATTACATCCCTACTGACAATATTGATGGTTTTATTACATCAATATGCCAGTTTTTTTTGTTTTTGTTATATTCTTTGCATCTTAATATATTTTTATTACAAAAATATCTATTATATAACATAACCAATACGTGTGCCCACGAGAACTTTTAATCTACAAATCATGAAATACATCATACTACAGTTTCAGTCAATTTGATTGTACCCCTTTTTTGCAGGTATTTGAATTCCCAACATTTGAATTATTAAAATAAACTGGTCATATTTAGACCTAGTGCCCATGGGAATCTTTGATCAACAAGTCAAAAGTTGTATCATATTTCAGTTTCAGCCAATTTAACAATACCTTAATTTACATGTAATGTTATAGGCTTTTGCAGGGTGAAAGTCCCATTAAAATCGGTTCACAATTTTTCGTTCAAGCCCGACAAAAATTCTAAATATAATTTGTGCACGCCTCTGTATTTGCGTTATTTAATTAATTAATTATTTATTTTGAAATTGAACTTGCTAAGTATTATCAAAAAGATCTATGTACGATTTTTGTTTTTCTTCGTTATGTTTGAGTGTTTACATAGATAGATAAAACATAATAATATTATACAAACAATAGAGTTACTGAAACCGAAGCGATAAAAGTAAACTTATGTAGATATATATACATGCTCTGAAAAAAACTTTAAGATGAATGGATCTGCAGAGACAGAAATATTCCACAATGCATTCAAAACAAGCAAAAGTTGTGGCGTAAGATATGGATACGGTTAAATAGGCCTACGGAAATTATTCACTGGAATAATATATACCAGTATTTGATAATAATACGAATAAGTATAGTAAACTTTTATATATTCCAAAAGTTTGTATGTTATTTAAATATTTATTTTACTGATAGCAAATACTTTAATATAAAATAAATTTGTGTTTAAATTCTACTAAGGAATTATTTATAATTTATAAAATTTTGAAAAAAATATTTAACATTAATTTATTACTTAAATTATTAAAACTTTAAGCAGATTAAAAAAATGTATTTTGTAGATTTTTTTTTTTTCAAAACAATAGAAAATTTGTTTTTGCAGAATTTAAGTTTAAAATATTTAATGTAGTATGATGTAAAAGTGCCAAGATATTTCTAATATCTTAATGGAAAATTGTGGTAAATGTATAAAATTAATATAACTTATAGGTAAAAGTTGTATAATTATGTCGTTTAACTTTCTTCTCGATTAGAAAACTTTTGTTTATTTAGTGAAATAAATAATATGATTAAATCAAATTGAGATAAATCTTTGTAAGGGAATATTTTACAACAAACGTTGTAGACCTATATTATAGAAAATAATACAAAAAAGATTCTATAAAATTTTCACGTAAAATGTGTTATTTTTGAGATATCTTGATAAAATAAATATTTTGGGATGTCACTCTTCCCCATTACACACGATTTTGAAATGGGGCCGTCCTCAATCCAGACCCAACCATTCTACCAAGTTTCATTAATATGGGTTTAGTGGTTCATGAGTTATGCGTGTGACAAGAATTCAGGGAATAGACACTCCCCCCCCCCACACACACAGACAGACAGACACGAAACGAAAAGTGTGCCTTTACCTGAAACGGAAAGATAAATTTTAAATTTTACAATTTTATTTTCTCATTTTAAAACGATCACAAAGCTTCTCGTATCTTCGATATTGCGAGGAAGCAAAATAAGATCTATCCATCCATACAAACAATAAAAAAAATATACTTATTGTCATAAAAAAAACCAGAGTTGTGTGTCATAGCAACATAACTGCCCCATTTTTTTTCAAGTTTAGAATTATACAGGAAATAATTTCTCTAATAACTTTTACAAAACATTTTTTTTAAATATAACCAAATCTATATTTTTACTCACTCTGTATATGTAGTTTTAATTAAAAAAATAACGTCAACCTCCTTAAAAAATGTTTGTAGATAAATTTCTTTTGATCAGTAAAACAATATTTTAACTAAAAATACATATATATGTTTCTTCATTATTAAATAAATGGCAGATTATAAATCTAAAAAAGCAATGCAGGCATCTCGTTATCATGTTGAAACTGATTATTATGAAATATTTTTATTTATAATACAGAAGAATATAAAATAAAAATGTAAAATGATGTTTGAAAAATAGGACAACATGATATTGTATATAGACACTATATTATATTTACGTGTACCAATTATTATTTGTAACTAGATGTCAGGTGGTATTTCGTAATTAGTCTATATTCTATATAACATATTTGAATAAATTATTTAAACAAACTTTGATAAATTCGCAAAACCGATAATTGCTCGATGTGCGTTATTTGGAAAATCATAATAACGTATTATAATAGATTTAAATATCATAGATCAATATATTTATGTAATAAAGTCAGTGGCGTAGCTACCGTGCAACAGTTGGAGCAGTTTGTTCCACGAGAACGACCACATACGGTGCAAAATAATTAATTACCAAGTAAATATTAGGGCTGCACGAGAGTCAGGTAAGTCATCTCATCTCGGTTTCGTCTTATAAGGAAAATTTCGGATAAAATAAGAAGTAGAATTTGATGTTGGTTTAATAAATTTAAATAGACTTAAAATGCATCACATTGGTTGGAAATTGCAAAAAACTGTTTCACCTGTTATAGTCGGTATAAATAATAAAAAGCGAAAATAATAATGGCTTCAATACAGAAAGAAGTTGATGAAAAAGCAGTATCGAAATGTTTGTTTGAATATAAAATTATGTGTTGTTCAAAGGGAAGGCAGAATAAAATTAGGTTATTGTGATTACTTAAAACTTATATTTTTACAACTAAAGTTTCAAAGAATTATCGATTTGTAACTTATAGTTCAATATTTACAATAAAATGTCATTTTTATTAGATTTGAACTATAAAATGCATTCTATATTATTATTTTATTTTATGGTCAGTTTTTACTATAATTTTATTAATATTGAATATGTATTGTATTGATTTGGAAATGTTTATAATTTTAAACTTTTTGTAAAAAATGTTATCATATTCTCATTGTTATTTGAGAATCTCTTGGTAGAGAACAAAAATCCTGTTAGAATTAGCTAGATCCGAATCGAAATAAAATAGTAAATAACGGATTTCAGGTACATCCTTGCTCCAGATGCAATATACAATAGCTTCCTAAATCCTTTTTATGTACATTTTCAAAATACGTCGATTTATGTATTTATTTTTACAAAATAAATTGTGACGATTTTTTACGTGACATTTTGAAAATAAATAAATAAATGAATCCTGAAATTTCCATCTTGAATATATCTATTACCTATGTAGAAAACAATTTACAATTCACTCAGAATTCAGGAATATAATTCTCTGTACAATTCGTTAGAATTTACATTAGGTTATTTTAATTAGATGTGTGTAAAGTATAAAATTTCGCATTCGATAAAATTGTTCTAACATTTGAAGCAGGTGCTTGTATTTGAATACAAATATGAACATTCTCCTCAAACTATATGAGAGGTTTTAATGTAGAAAATACGGTCTACATTAATTTCATTTCAATAAACACTTAGTTTAACATAAACTTTAAAAGCATCTGTAACAAATATAAAACAATTTATGAATATTCATGTAGATATTTTAGTATTCATACGTTATTTCATATAGATACTTCGTTCTTCCATCAATAATTGATGGTAAATTATATGTACATAAGTACATACCAAACCTGTGTATGCACTTAAGTATATGTACTAGTACTTGTACTTTAATACTTTTTCTTGTACTTAAATATATTTATAGAAAAATTATATTGGACATAGAAATTTACTCACATATAATAATAAATTATTTTTTTAATGTATTTAAGCTAATTTTTTCAAGCATTTAAATGCATTTTTTGGTTATGTAATTGTATTAATATTCAAGTAAGATACTGGCACCAATCTCGGACAATGCCCTGTGATGAACTCTTGTTTAATTAAATGTACTAAATTAGAAATATTTGTTGATATTTGATTACTGTCTATTGAATTATAATCTATAAACACTTAACTGTAAAATAACTTAATTTGATGACAATCGACCAATGGGTGTCAAAATGGTGGACATTTACACTAATTATAAGAGTAATATATTTATTAATTATTATATTACAATAGCATCTGCTTCACATTGTTTCAATTTTTGCGATTATTTATTTTATAACTTTTGTATCGTAGTACTTATCATTTTGTAATCATTAGTAAATATCCATCACTGGATGCCCATTATTGGTATTACTTTGTCCATTACTGGAGAAAAAAACATAAATAAAATAAAAGGCTATAATTAAAAAACAAACTATATATATTTGCGGATTTTGGTAATTCAATTGATTTAATAAAGAGGTAATTGTTTTAATAGTCACATGAGTTCATGAGAATTACAAAAAATAAGTCTATCAATCCCCCCCCCCCCCCCAAAAAAACAATATACCTTGCTCTTGAAGCGTCCAAGACTGGTGCCAATACTATATATATTTTTGTAGAGTAATTGTACTTTTATCAAATTTAGTTTTCTGCAATTATCTCGAGGTTAATATTTGCTTCAAGTGAAGTCAAATATACAAAATGACAATAAATTCTATGTCAACGAAATTCAATGGCTATTGCATTTTTTTTCTACATTTTCAAATTGGGTTTGTTCATTTATATCCATTCTATTCGATTTCATAGGTTATTTTTCAGCCCATTTCGTAAGTAATCCAATTATGAAAAAAAAATTCATGGTAATTTATATTAAACATAAAATACTTATCTATTTAAAAAATATTGAACTTGGTTAGAAAAGTATATTTTTTCTATATAAAAGCATCCACATGCTTCGTTTCCCTATTCTGAACATATATACTTAAATGACAATTTTTAAAATTTAAAATGGTAAAAATATATATTTTTTTAATTTCAATAATATTAATCTATCATATAAAGCAATTATTAGAATTTAATCTTGGATTTGGTTCATAGAACAATCTCCTCAAATAAAAGCCAGAGTTTTTATAACGAAATGAAATAAGATTTAAAAAAAGAATTGTGGGAAATTTTTAATTGTTCTACATAAATCTATTTTTGTTTTAGTGTCGATAGTAATATTCCTATTGTCATGATGAAACATTTCCGCACTTATAATTTAAAAATTCAATTCAATCAGTGATAACTATTATCAAAAAGTTGATTATTTATAATTCATCATCTCTCAGTTCCTTATAAACAATAAACAGATTGATTATATTTCTAATAATAAATAAAATTGCGATGTTATTTATCTTATTATATTATAAATAATTATTTTAAGAAAAATAAATCATTACTATCAAGAATGAAATATATTTTTGCTGATTAATTTCAAAATACAATGTAATTTTTATTAAAGTATTGTTATATTGAATTAGTCACCGTTTAAGATTAAATAAACATCATAAAAATTATTATTGTATACCTTTATTGTTTCAAATTAATATAACTGCTATTTGATACAGAAAATCAAATAATTTCAGAGGGTAATATCCCCCCCCCCTACTAACCGGTTAAAACAAGTTCATATTGGAGCACTGGAAGCACAAGACGTGGAAAATATTTTAAACTAGCACATTGGACCCGATGTTACCCGGGTTAATATCTACAAAATCAGTGACCTAAAATATTCAACATGCCCACTCAACATGTCCACCCAACATGCTCAACCAACATGCATTTTTTCAATCAATATAGGTATTTCAAAATATTTGATTGTTAACATACGTCAAAAATCATCCAATTTGCATCCAATTGTTCGACAAAATATTTAGAAGAGACGTGATCATATTATGTAGTTACCTTAATTAATAAAATAAAATATTGAAATCGTAAATTGTAGAATTCTATATTCCATGGTTAGGTACGAGTACTATATGTTTTTATACACCTAATAACAGTTGTATACTGTGATATCATGGAAACAAAACACGACTTGATAAAGATTTTGATGTTAAATCTTAGGTTTTCATAAAATATTAATAACCACGATACTGCACAGAAAAATTATCTAACTATTGGTGAAAACCGCATTTAAATCCCGAGTCTATAAATCTCATACAAACGAACATTAATTTTTATATTTTTAGAGATAATTTATATGCAAAATAAAATTGGAATAATAAGCTGCCCGAAATTCGTTGAATTTTAATACGTAATAAGAAGACCCAGCGACATAGATGTTATATAATTTAAAAAAAAACAACGTATTGTATATGCATCAGGAGAACAAATTATAAATTTTCGTTACATCCTACAAAAAAATTTGCTTTCATTTATTTCAGTGGACTCAGATTAGATCACCCCCCTCCTAGCTTCCAATTTGTTATTTATTTTATAAAAAATGCGGTGTCCTTTGGGAATAATTAATAATAAGAATATTAAATTATATATATGTAGGTAAAAAACATGAACAATGAGCTTTATTTCAGATCTCTAATTAAAATTATTTTCAAACAAAAAAAATATTTGATAATTTGAAACCGGACACATTGTATATAGATTGATTAAATAATTAAATACATAAAAAATTAACAAGTAGGTAGTTAGATCGTTAAGTTAATTATTGTAATGAATTATTTTTACTTTTAATTAAACAATAAACAACTTTTTCATTCTGTTAGAAAGTTAAAACAGAACTCAAAGTTTAGTTTGGAGACAATATGCAAACATGTTAATGAACTAATTATTACTTTTTTGTAACGAAAACTTTATTGTTTATCAGTCAATTTACAATATGCTTCTGACAACTGAGAATAAAGTATTAACACAGTGCAAGATTTAAAATGGGCGGGTAGTCGACTATATGAAAAAAAGAGTTGACACGCGACACCTTTCACGTCTTATAAAAAAAGACTTCCGATAATGAAAAAGAAATGTTAATTTGATCTGATTTTTTTGAATATTTGTTAAATAAAGATTTTAATAATTACAAAACGTTGACATATTTGTTTAAATAAGATGGAAAATATTGCATTACAAAACATCAAAATCTATAATTCACATCGATAATTATGGACCTAACTATAGGTAGGTCTATGAAAGGTATGTAAAGTACAAGGTAGCCTCAGTAGCTCGGCGCGAGTGAGGGAAATACGTCATCTGGGATACCCAAATGTGGAGAGGGGGAATGATGTCCCCAATCATAACAAATATAGCCTTGTTATTCGGCGCGAGAAAGAGAAAATACGTCATCTGGGGTGCCCAAGCTAATTGGTCAAAAGCTACTGAGGCAACTTGTGTATTTAATAACCTTGGATACTATGGGCTCCAGAAGTTGTCTGCCAATGTAAAGGTCAGATTCAAAAATATTAACATCATCAGTTATCTTTTTCTAGGGCGGAGTTACATCAATTTAAATAAAAATACAAATATACGTCCATTTCATTAATTAATTTTATATCAAGTTTAACACATTTAAATACTTAAATTCGGAATATCAAATATTTATTGCTACAAAATTTACCTATACAATTTTCAGTAGATTACTAAAAACGAAGAGTACTTATTTATCTAGCAAATGAGTTTTAAAACATCTGTATTTGTTTGGTACTTGGAGAAATGATTTAAATATTATTATAATCAATTATAATAATCAATTATCACTAAGTAAATTTTAATGAAAACTGGTCGACCACTTCTTCATGCGACTTTACGTATAAGAATTAAAAAAAATCATTTGCTCTTTCCGTGTATAAAGTGTACTTATTTACAGAGGGTAAAAATAAACGAATCCGTGTTAAAGTTAAATGTTTTCTCTGAACAAATAACGAGTTGTAACCGCGATGTATATACAAATATACATATCGTCGCTGGTGCATACAATCTTATGTTTATCGTTAGCTAACGCATATACAGTACAGGTGTACTTCTATTTGTGAAGATGCGATTTGCAAGAACTCTGTGCGGAAAGTTCACGTTACCGTCGCCGCGAGCTCAACGGCAGCACCGTTGCTTGTTTATACAATTAACTTATGTACCTACTCGTAAAGACGCCCGCGCCGTCATGTTTATATGAACTAATTGTAATGAAGTGTCCCGCGTTGGGAGTATTGTATAAAGTGAAGAAATTGCTGGAAATGTCAACAAAACTATTTGAAGGAATCAAAATATTTATAGATAAAATAGTACAATAATGAATGTTCTATATGGATGTATGTACAATGGGCTTCAGAAGTCGCCTGCCACCGTAAAAAGTTAAATATATGAGTACTATAAACGAAGAGTACTTCTTTATCTAGCATATCAGATTCAAAATATCTGTCTTTATTTGGTACATGGAGAAATGATTTAAATATTATAATAATCAAATGGGAGGATTCTACTAATTGTAAGTTTGTAATAAGCGAATTCGAATGAAAACTGGACGACCACTTCTGCATTTTACTGTACATAAAAATAAGGTATACTGTTTTTTGGAATTGATGGGTTTCTTTTTTGTTATTTTCATGAACTCATGTTACTATAATAAAACAAGTACCTCTTTATTAAATCAATCTAATTACCAAAGTCTGCAAATATAGTTTGTTTTTTAAATTATAGCCTTTTGTTTATGTTTTTTCTCTCCAGTAATGGACAAAGCAAAACTGGACACCCAGTGATGAACACTTGCTAATGATTAAAAAATGATAAGTGTTATGACTAGGGGTGTACCGGAATTCCGGTCCGGCCGGAATTCCGGCCGGAATTTACGATTTTATTCCGGTTCCGGTTCCGGCCGGAATTATAAAATTCCGGCCGGACCCCGCCGGAATTTTTAATTTTATTTCTACATTCTACTATTGTGTTCCTTAAGTCGTTAAGTATTACCTAAATTTAAGTCCTAGTCAAAGTGATACTTTAGTTCCACTTAACCTGAAAACTGTACACAAAAATGAATATTGTAAACATTTTTGATAAAATTATTGATAGCAATGATGCAGATATCATATAGGTATAATAGTTTATGGCATTTCAAGCCAAGTTTATTATAGATATAACCATTTTCAAATCAAAATTAACCTTTTTAAAACTGTTTCGTTTAACAAAGCCTCCAGTGTATGCTTTTATAACTCGTTTGAAAAATAGACTCGAATATTCATATGACATGTTAGTAGTATTTTTTAAAACTAATATAAAAAAGAACAAAAATTATAATACTTAGAAATTTAATATAGGTATTAATAATTTCTCTTTTTGCGTATAACTTGCTCCTATCTTTTATAGCTTGTGACATTTCTGTGTATTACTGAATATTTTTTGGATGATCAAATGCACAATTTATATCCAAAATTAATTATATTGTCATAAACCAAGGTTTAATTACCTTGATGATAAGATAGACCTGTGAAATCGACGTAAAATTTAGGTTCAACTTAAGACTAAGGAACACTTAGATAAGGAACAGAAATAAGTATGAGTAGTGAGACCGGGTATAAGAGACTCTCAAATAACAGTATTTTTGTAAAAAAAAAAAAACATTAATATAATTTTATATTTTATTTTTAATGGAAATAAAAACTTCATAACACAAAAACAGTTTGTTTACTTTATTTTTTAGATATATTTAATTAAAATAATTACATTAATTAACCATCATAAAATAAATTTTTAGTAATACAAGATATGTAGGTAATAAAAATGATATTTAATTATTGATCTTTTTTGGAAAAATACTAATCCCCATTTATGGGTAACATTTTAGATATATTTAATTATTTCTAAATATCTGATTTACCACCTTCGATTTTATCCTTTTATAATTTATAATCGAAACGAACGTATGATGAACATTTTATTAGAAACAACAATTTTGTAGAATGTAATGTACCTCATTCCTATACTGTTTAAAATAATTAATTGTATTGATATAAAACGTTACCTATGCATAAAACATTTTTATTTATATTCTTTATTTGTTACTATTTCATACAGAATTTTTTTGAAAAAATTCCGGTTCCGGCCGGAATTCCGGCCGGATTTTTTTCGTGAATTCCGGTAATTCCGGTTCCGGCCGGAACTCAAAATTTCAGTTCCGGTACACCCCTAGTTATGACACAAAAGTTATAAAAAAAAAAATTGTAAAATTTTAAACAATGTAAAGCAGATGCTAGGTATGATAATATAATAATTAATAAATAAATTTTACTAATAATTAAATATAAATAAATTATACTATTATACTTAGCTGATTGTCAATTAATTAAGCTGTTTTACAGTTAAGTAATTATAGATTATGATTGAGTTTAATTTTAATTTTTAATTTAGTACATTGTAGTATTGTTTAGTATTGTCCAAGACTGGTACCAGTACCTTACAAAAAAAAATTATATTCAATTCGACATTTATAGAGAGGCATCTATTTACTATAACAATGCAAACAATGCATAAGAGAGCATTCTAAGGTAAGGCTTTGAGTAAATAATTTTTATATGTCTGCTTTAATAACACAGAAAAAGCGTAGGGCGATGTGTCTGCGTGACAATGTGAAAAACACCTGAGAGATTTTATGAAATATCCTGAGGAAGGAAGTACGTAGTAAGTGTAAACAAAGAAAACTATTCAAGGACTCACACTTGCTGACATTTACTCTTCTTATTTGGGATAGGTAATAATTGTTATATTACGGTGATTAAATTATTTTCAGTTTTGTTTGATTTTATTTCACCTGATTTTTTATGATGGACAAAAGTATGCCGATATTTATTCATTTTAGTCATAAATGTTTAATACAAATAAAAATAAGGTACTGGCACCAGTTATGGTCGCTATAAGAGCAAGGTTTACTGTTTTTGTGATTGACGGGCTTATTTTTTGTAATTATCATGAACTTATGTTACTAATAAAATAAGTTACTCTTTATTTAATCAATTTAATTGACAAAGTTTGCAAATATAGTTTGTTTTTTAAATTAAAGCCTTTTATTTTGTTTATGTTTTTTCTCCAGTAATGGATAAAGTAAAACCAGTAATGAGCACGCAGTGATGGACACTTGCTAATGATTACAAAATGATAAGGACTACGACACAAAATATATAAAAGAAACACTGTAAAGCAGTTGCTATGATAATATAATAATTAATAAATAAATTATACTAATAGGCCGATTGTCATCAAATCACGCTGTAAGACAGTTAAATGTAATAGATTAATATTCAGAAATGGTAGTAATCAAATATCAACACATATTTCTAATTCAGTACATTTAATTAAATATTTGCCATTACAAAGCGGTTATTTTACTTTCTAAAAATATTTATTTCAAATAATTTCTACCCCAAAACAACCAATATTTAAATGTAAATGACTACTTATATAAATTTGAAACGTATTTTTTAGGAGCTTATCTCACGCTACTCCGTTCATCTACCCCCCCCCCCCCTTCCCACGGACTTCTCATATATAAAAGGCTATACATTATACATGTTCCTTATTAACTCACTACCATAATTACTTATGTATCAAATTAGTGAAATTACAAAGTTAACAAAAGTTAAGTTGCAGAACTTCTGACTTCGCACTATTTTCTTATTTCATAGTGTATTTATTCTTTTTATATTATTATTTCGTAAACATCGTTTTGAAGAATATACTATACTGTATCTATGTATTGTGTTATTTTATCAGATGATATTGTAATTAACAATTGTTATAGCATAGAGTTATCTCCAATTGCTTGAAAAAAATTAAATATATTGTGAAATTTTATATTCGATTATGAAAAAAAAACTTTGATCATATATTAGTTTTCTCTAACTACTATGAAATACTTATTTTAATCAATTGTTTACGTAATAAATTTTGTATATATATGTTAAAATCTATATCAGTTGTAAAATTTGTAATTATTTCTTAAATATTTCAAAACATTAATTAAAGAATAAAAAATCATCATTCTGTTTCATTGAATTAATTCCAATTACGTATTATTACTAATACCTGCTTTATCTCATCAATTGTAAAGCAAAA
Organism: Sialis fuliginosa; assembly: GCA_961205875.1. Taxonomy (NCBI): domain Eukaryota; kingdom Metazoa; phylum Arthropoda; class Insecta; order Megaloptera; family Sialidae; genus Sialis; species Sialis fuliginosa. Next base: position 11,898,920 of record OY540809.1, on the reverse strand, counting down.
TAAATGGAAATTACCTACTGTAGATTATTCTTTGAAGTATTTGATAGATAAAATAAAGATTAATAATCTCTTCTACATTATATTGTAATCTCTTATATGCCTATATTTCAATTAAAAAGTATTGCATAGTACATATATTATAGAATATTTAAAGATAAATAGATTAATTATTACTACAATACTCTAATATTTAAAGAAACAAAGAAAAAAAATGTGACAATCACCAAAACATTGGCGCAATCATAGTTATTTATGGGGGGGGGGGTAATAGCATATATATGTTCTTTTATGGTGTAACCAGCTGGACTGGTGTATGTAGATTCAAATCTATATAGTGAATTCAAACGATTGCTCTTTATAGTGAATTGTATATGTGGAAAACTTAAAAAAAATATCTACTATTTAGTATCTACTTATGTATATATTATTTTTTTAATTTAATTTAAAATCTGTATTTACTCCAGTAATACGTACAATATACATACGTACCTGTAATTAATGAAAATTATACATTTCTTTCGCAAAAATGTTAATTGTAGATACCTTTTTTCAACTTTTTGAAAATTTTATTTATGTATTTCTTATAAAATATAGTTGTGGATAAACCCTTTTATCTCCTGGCAATCAATATTTTTATACCCAGTCCGCCGCTGTATATTACACATATGTATGAAATGTACATATACATCTTAATTTTGAGATATCGATAGACTTTGATTAATTTTAAGCTCAATTTTTTTATATCTTGTCAAAAGTAATTGGCAATAAGGGTATTAAACATTTTATTTTTATTATGATTAATAACTAAATAAAAATAAAAACATAAAAGCTTGACAACGCCTTATAGATAAGTAAAAAATTACTGACACAAATAGGTGCAGAATTTAACTACGGTACATAGGGATACCCGTGTTATTTCAGATCTATGCAAGTATTTGCTCTCTTGTTAATATTATGATAAATTTGAAAATACATTTTATATTGCAAACTTAAAACTTGATTTATATTTACCATTTATTTCAAATTTAATCCTTGAGTTTTGTCGCAAACACTTGAAGAATTTATTATTATTAACAAATTGATTGAACTAACGACGTAACGCTGTCATTTCATGCCATTAATCTATTTTTATAACATCTATAAAATATATCAATGGACGTAGCACAAACTTGCATTGGATGTTGACGTGTAAATGTTAACAAACAAAACGACAAATGCAAGAAACTCGCGGACGATATCCGACATACAATATGTACATATACATATAATACATACAGGATGATTTACAACGAATGTAAAAAAAACACAGTATATCGAGAATTATATTTCAAGGAAAGAACTTTATATTTTTTATTTTTATTGGAAAATTATTCATAAAGGAGTTACAGCTCCTATCAAATATTATTAATATTTATTTAATATCTGGAGAACCCATTGTGATAAAGTTATAAAATTTGATTATTAGTTAATGAATGCTTTCGATTTTCAATATAAATCAATAATTATTTAGACCAGGGTGGTGAGTGAGTGGTAAATAAAAAACAAAAAAATATAAGATAAATTGAACGCTTCGATTACTTCATACACCCATAGGCTAAATAATTATTGATTGATTCTGAAAATCGATAACACAACCGAAAATTTTACAACTGTATCATAATTTCATAATGGCTTCTCCAGATTTAAGTAAAAACAAACAATTTTTGAAAGCAGCGGCGGATTTACGTTAATTGCTAAAAAAAAATTGCCGCCCTTCTACTAAGAGAAAATATAACCTATTTTTCTTCAACAATCACATATTCCAAATATGCGATTGTTGAAACAATAATGAGTTGGTACACAGATGGCAGCAAGTTGATCAGCTCGTTCAGAACGAAAATCACGCGCTAATTCGAAATTAGTAGTTCAATTGATAGAGGTGAATATTGGATATTTGAAAAATGAGGGTAATCGAAATCGTCAGAGAATTTTTACAAGATGTAGAAAAATTGTATGGATAATCAGAGTAATTTTTTGTATTCCTTTTTTTATTTAGAGTGTTGTGTATTAAACTAAAAAAGTTGTATTCTCCCAGAATCTGCCGCCAAATTTTACCGCCCTAGACAGTAGCTCATGTTGTCCATGCCTAAATCCGCCGTTGTTTGAGAGGCCTTAGCTCCCTTAAGAAGAATTTGCGGACACATCTTTATATTATGAAGTTTTTTGTTTATAATAACATCCCCGATCCACTGTTAAAGTTTTTTACATTCGTTGTAAATCATCCTGTATATAAGCTATATCAGTAGGTAGTGGTGTGTATTCTATAACATAAATCGTTACTTCTATTGATTGTATCTCGATCTGCTAGGAAATGGTTGTCTTCAACTACACAAACAAGATTTGATTTATAAAGAAGTCTTATTGTACTTATATTTCATAGAAAAATAATATTTAGATAGTAAATCTTTGTACAAAGAATTGTTAGATAATATTGAAAACAAGAGAAAATTACATTTACCTGGAACTTTTTATCACTTTGAAAAAGTTTGTTTAGAATGCAATATTGTAACCCCATACCGAATTTCACAGCATTAAAAAAATTAACAATTTCAATAAATTAAGTAGATATTTTATTGTGAAGGGAAAAGTAGGAAGTATTTAAAAATTAAGAGAACATGTTTGTTTTTATTGTATCGTTCAAAATAAAATGCAATTTACTTAATTTCTTTTAAAATTATTTCTGAAATTGGGTATGAGGTGCCAAAATTACAATTTTTCTTAGTAATTTTATTCTAATTTTGAAAAAAAAGAAAGGTGCTTTATTCTTTGTAATTTTTTCAACGTTGCTTATGAAATACCCTGTAGAAGACAAAATCAACTATACTTTTTAGTATACCTACGTTAGTTTTACACCAAGCTGGACTCGATCCCCAAATGTCATTTCGAAATTAGAATTTTTATTTTATTTATTACACCTCTTGTTACATCTGTATATGTAAAAAATTTATATTTTTTATAAAAGTATTTTCATTAGTTATTTGCAAGTTGCAAGTAATAAAAAAAAATGTGCTCACTCAACATTTTATTGTAGTTTTTCCTATTTGAAATTATAGTATTTCTATGGTAGTCTAAAAATACCTACAACTCGTAATATTAGCTTCTTTTGTAACTGTTTTATTGTTGAGAGAATATGCTTCCAGGCCACGGATTGCTATTTTAGTTCAAGTACGTATAATCTGGATCATCTGTACTAAATATTTTCAAACGATAACAATAGAAAATAAATAATACATAACATACTTATACTTTTATTTATACTTGACATATCTACATGAAGTATAATCTTTTGAAAATAAGGTGAATAAAACTGTTCACCACGATTTTTTTTTGAATTAATAAAAATATGTCTGCCAGTTTGTAACTCGTGTTTATTTTTAATAATTGATTGAATATAGAAATACAAAACGACTTTAAAAAAAAAAACCAAAAAACACTAAAAAATAGGTATATAATAATTAAATCTAACAGTTTTTTTAAATCTGTTTTCTTCATTTTTTCTTTCTTAAAAAGTTTTTTAGTGGTTTTGAATTGACTTAAAAAACGGGTAAATTTAATTATCTTTCTGTGTTTTTAGGATTGTTTTGAAGTCGTTTATTTTTTATTTTTTTATTTTTTTTCCCTTTCAAGTTGCGTATCTAAGAAGTCCATGGACAGATTCTGGTGATCATTATATGAGGCCAACTAGGAAATATACTCTTTCAAACAAACAAAAAATTAACCGAATAGGTGTATATTTGTGAGAGTTATGCCCGAAAATACATATTAATATATATATGAATTGAAAACCCCCTTCTTTTTTAAGTCCATGGTCAGATTCTGATCAAATTTATATGGGACCATCTTGAGAGTACACTCTTTCAAAAAAAATTGGTGCATATTTATCGGAGTTATGTCTGAATACATAAAAAATATATATTGGTTTAGAATTTTGAATTCAGAACCTCCTCTTTTTCTTAAATCGGTTAAAAATTATTACAATTAGTTATCAAATAATTTTTAATTTTAGGAATGTACTAATTCAATTATACACTCACGGAAAAAATTAAAGGACCACTTTTATTTTTCGAAAAAATTGCTCATTTTCAAAGTAATGCCGATAGGTCAAATATGATCCATTTTTTACTTATAGGATATGAAAATTGAAGGAAATTTTATCATCTTTTCGAATTTAGGGGTATATTTGTTTTATTAAACTTATTATTGTGACCAAATCGCGGTTTAATAAAAAATAAAAAAATTGATTTTTTTTTGCAATTTTGAAAGATGCCCACGGGGATGTTAAATTTTTTTTCTAAAATTTCAAGATAACCATTTTGTAGGAAATTTGTTCAGCTTTAAAACGCTTTTTCAAAATTTTTTTATAATTTTTTGGTGTTACGATATTCGAGTTTGAATGAAAAAAGTACCAAAAAGTTTTAAACGACCATAAAGGGCCTAATGTTAGTCACGCAGAAAAGAAAAAAAAAGAATATTAAAGCTTAAATAATCACCTATTGTCTAGTAGCATTTATAAAATGTTTAATTTTAACTTAACCCTTCAAATACGAAAAACAAAACAGTGTTCGAATTTAAATAATCCTGTAAAAATAACCTTTTTTTAATCATAGATCTAATGTTTAAAATGTATCCAGAAATTAAGTTCTATCAAAGAATATGAAAATTAGACTTATTACCTTCTATGTGAACAAAGGTTCCAGTAAAAATCTTTTAATTTGGCTGAGAAATTGCATTTTGAATTTTTTGTATACGTTTAGGATTTGACCGTACTTTTTATAACAAGTTTTTCTTTGAGATTTTTTTTTCGAAAAACAATCAATTTTTGAGAAAAATTGTAAGAAGGAAAAAGTTTTTCTTTCTTGTTAAAGAATATTCATAATTTTTTTCAGATGTTTTATATCAATATTATGGGATTAAATTTATTTTTAATAGGGTACTTTTTCATTCAAACTTGAATATCTTGGCATCAAAAAATGTGACAATCATTTTTTAAAAAGCATTTTGAAGCTGAGAAAATTTACTAAATGATGAAAATCATGGAATTTTGAAAAAAAATAATCATACATCCCCGTGTGAAATTTCTATAACTGCAAATAAATAATTAATTTTTTTTAGTCAACTACGTGTGGACCAAAAAAATTCAGTTACTTTGAACGAATAAGCGGTGAAAATTCAATGAAAATTAATTTAACTGTCGAAATCAAGAGTCTTTAATATGTTGTTGAACGTTTTTTCATGACCACACGAAGTTGACTGAAATTAAAAATTGAATTTTTTTGTAAGTTTCACACGGGGATGTATGATTTTTTTTTCAAAATTCCATGATATTCATCATTTAGTAAATTTTCTCAGCTTCAAAATGCTTTTTAAAAAATGATTGTCACATTTTTTGATGCCAAGATATTCAAGTTTGAATGAAAAAGTACCCTATTAAAAATAAATTTAATCCCATAATATTGATATAAAACCTCTGAAAAAAATTATGAATATTCTTTAACAAGAAAGAAAAACTTTTTCCTTCTTACAATTTTTCTCAAAAATTGATTGTTTTTCGAAAAAAAAATCCCAAAGAAAAACTTGTTATAAAAAGTACGGTCAAATCCTAAACGTATACAAAAAATTCAAAATGCAATTTCTCAGCCAAATTAAAAGATTTTTACTGGAACCTTTGTTCACATAGAAGGTAATAAGTCTAATTTTCATATTCTTTGATAGAACTTAATTTCTGGATACATTTTAAACATTAGATCTATGATTAAAAAAAGGTTATTTTTACAGGATTATTTAAATTCGAACACTGTTTTGTTTTTCGTATTTGAAGGGTTAAGTTAAAATTAAACATTTTATAAATGCTACTAGACAATAGGTGATTATTTAAGCTTTAATATTCTTTTTTTTTCTTTTCTGCGTGACTAACATTAGGCCCTTTATGGTCGTTTAAAACTTTTTGGTACTTTTTTCATTCAAACTCGAATATCGTAACACCAAAAAATTATAAAAAAATTTTGAAAAAGCGTTTTAAAGCTGAACAAATTTCCTACAAAATGGTTATCTTGAAATTTTAGAAAAAAAATTTAACATCCCCGTGGGCATCTTTCAAAATTGCAAAAAAAAATCAATTTTTTTATTTTTTATTAAACCGCGATTTGGTCACAATAATAAGTTTAATAAAACAAATATACCCCTAAATTCGAAAAGATGATAAAATTTCCTTCAATTTTCATATCCTATAAGTAAAAAATGGATCATATTTGACCTATCGGCATTACTTTGAAAATGAGCAATTTTTTCGAAAAATAAAAGTGGTCCTTTAATTTTTTCCGTGAGTGTATATTTAAATTAACCCTTTATAGGTTACAAATTATTGTAAATTGTTAATTTAAAATTTGATTAAAATACGGTTTATTAAAACTATCATAATATGACGTGTAAGTATATTGAGTTTACTGCTGGTAAAATGAGAAGATTAACGATGTAATTTTAGCTTTCGTAGATAAGTATGAGAGCTTCCGCAATCACGAAGCACCATTTGCAATTTGATCACTAAACCTGATCACATAGGGATTACTATATATGTGTTGCATTAAAAGTACAAAGAAAATACGGCCATTACAAGATCAACTTTTTATATACTTGTTAGTTCCTTCCATGCATTATTAGTTTAAATTAGGTGTGATTATTTAATTTTTATATAGGTAGTTTTCAGTTATCATGAACAAAACATTTTTTATTCGAGTTTTCAACGGAATTACATATTTTGAGAGTCCCTTAACTGAAACGAACGTTATCACAATTATGTCTGTATATCTGTTTGTCGGTCAGTGAACTCTCTTTAAAATCAGAAGATTACACCACAAACATGAAATATTTTAATAGTTATTGTATGCAGTAGATAAACACATCCTATTTTTGAAGAGCATAAGTGAACAGGAAATATTATTAATAATAATATTATTAATATTAATACCGGATAGCAAAAAATATTTTTGATTTGCTGCCGAGAACCGAATTGATGATCCCAAAGTTTTTGGTGAGTTGAAACTGAATCTGTTTCTCAAATAGTTTAATTAAGTTCTCGAAATATCCAAACTAAGACCCCTTACACACTAGTGACTTTTAGCAGCGCGACTATCGCATTGTAAAAGTTGCTAATGTGTAAAAGGGGTATAAAAGTGCCAACAATAACAATTTTGGACATATTCATGATTACTAGGGTCGAAATTCGATCAATATTTTACTTGCCTTAACGGCAACATACACTCATCATTTTTTACGCACATCTATGTACTTCACCTAACTTAACCTAACCTTACCTAATCTGCTTCTACAACAAAAATTTCTAAATAAAAACACTGCAATTGAACGCGAATTGAAATCTCTATACACGTTCTCGACGTTTGACAGAAACCCAAAACTATTTATTTTTTGTCACTGGGTGGCGCTAGGAGTATTGCTATGCTGTTGAATGATGCGAGAGGAAATAAAAAGAGGGGAATTTATGTGTGTGTAACTTTATTTTACTTGCCTTAACGGCAACATACACACATGATTTTTTACGCACATCTATGTACTTCACCTAACTTAACCTAACCTTACCTAATCTGCTTCTACAACAAAAATTTCTAAATAAAAACACTGCAATTAAACGCGAATTGAAATCTCTATACGCATTCTCGACGTTTGACAGAAACCCAAAACTATTTATTTTTTGTCACTTGGTGGCGCTAGGAGTATTGCTATGCTGTTGAACGATGCGAGTGGAAATAAAAAGAGGGGAATTTATGTGTGTGTTACTTTATTTTACTTGCCTTGACGGCAACATAAACACATGATTTTTTTTGTTCACATCTATGGTACAGTACCTTTACGACAATTTTTGATGTTCACGTATGAATACTGATGAATTACTAATTGTAAGCACGAAATTTTTCATTCCCGGTAATAAACATTCAAAATTTTCGCTTTTATTTAAAATGAACTTTTGCTTTTCCCTATACAATTTTTTTCACTGATGTGAGATATTCTAGTTTGACAAAGTAAGTGTTGGTAAACTTTTTCTTTTACAATATCATGTGAGCTTGGGAAATAATAGTTGTGATTGGGATGATGACTCTATTACATTTTATCTCTTAAATTCGAAGCTAATACTTCAATTTATATGTATTATACATATACTTTTTTATGGGTACATTATTTTAGTAAAATTGTACCACTCTTTACGGTGATTGTCAATTACACCCATGTTTGCTACATACGGCACTTGTTCCACTAATTCGATGTCTTTCGGCCTGACGCGTTCAACAGCTGGGCGTCCTGTTCTATTCTACTGTCGGTAATCTAATCTGTTTACAGCATTTCTAGTGCTATTATGCATTTTATATAAATGATATTGAAAGTAATATTAGTAAAATTATTTTGAGTCATTGTATAAGAAGCATGTACAAGTCTTGGCTTCTGGGTTCAAGCCGCATTGATTTAGTCTAAAAATCTTTTAGGAGAGCCCTGAAAATATTCACTGCAATGTGTGATGCAACGTTCGTCGATAACACGACCTTTACATGTATATATAATTTATGATAACAAATTTTGCTTACATTTTTTTTTACCTACAAATAATCAATAAATAATGTGTAGTTAATATTTTGTCTTATTTTCAACAATAAACTCCTTAAAATACAACCTGAAAAGTACTGAGTTTCACCAGCGCTGGAGGTATGTAACCCAGCAATTCTCAGACTAGGGGGACGTGATAAAACTAAATGAGGGGCGCGCGCATATCTAGAAAAAATATTATTAAAAAAATTATTTAATTTACTGAAAGAAAAGCAATAAAATACATTCTGACATAATGAAAAATAAAATACACGTTTACATTTACACTGATATAATACACTTATAAATAGGATTGTATCAGTACTGCACAATGTATTTAATAATTAACTTATCAATATTAAATTAAAAACAAGATTAATAATTATTAGTGACTCCCTTGGGCCTGTCTTGCAGAGCAAAGTTTTTCGAAAGAAGGTTTAATATAAGAAATTCATTTAAGTGAAAATTATTGTATGAGGGCGGAGGGGGGGGATGAGAATTGTGGTTGAATTGGGTCGCAAATACTAAAAGGTTGAGAAACGCTGAATGTAGTCCTTTAAACATTAATTTCACGTACCATTATTCATTAACGTACATATTTCTAAATGTCTTTCAAATAACATGGACGTTAAAAAAAATATCACATTAGCCTTGGGTTGCATAAAACAAAATTAATCGCAGTTAGTTAATCAGTTGTTTAAAAACCATTATTACGTCAATTATAAAAAACAATCACAGTTATGATATATTTTATAAGGTAAATAATTGTCATATTTAGTGAATTGTTCATTTACAAATTCAGATTAAGTTTAGAATTAACATTACTCATGATTTGAAAACAACTGATTAACTAATTGTGGTTCATTTTGCTATATGCAACCCGAGGTACATCTTACAACAATAAACTGCTACATTATTTAAAAAAATCTTGTAGTAATATAGTGCTGGCTGCATTGGTAGGAAGCAATATTATTTTCAAATGTAACAGCCCACTTATCTTCTAGTAAGTTGTACAAAAGCGACGCTTCTGTAAAATCCGAGTATACTCAACACATATAGTGTTTCATTGTACGAAAGATGCACACTGTATTCATTGTTCCGCCGAGCGGACGCGATACTGTCGGCTATTCTTGTCGCTTCTGTGTCAGGCAGAAAAACCAGGGAAACGTTATACTGCACTTACTTTAACTGTGCGTTTGGACAATTGCTGTGACAAAACTTCTCAATACAAATTGCTATTGTTTTACAATTATTGGTATCTACATAATAATATAATGTGTATCCGATATTTGATTTTTGTTCTTTGGGATTTGTTTGAATAAAAATAGACAATTTAAATTTTTCAAAATCAAATAAATACTGAAAAAAATATGATAATAATTTTCTCTACATTTATTTCTATTACTAATACCATTCATACAACCGATTAATAATATTGATGTTTTGGTCTATTCATAAATAAGATCAAAATAGTTACCCAAATTGCTTATATTAAAATGACGATTTTGAACGATTTTTTCCCGTCTCTTGTGTGTATCATGAACTTTTTTTGTAAAAATATCATACCTTTAAACTAGTTTCAACAGATATATCTTCAATTGAACCTTCCCGAGAAAAAAGTTCATGAATTTTCAACGTTACAACGATCTTCAGAGATCTTTGTAAATCATTGTAGATCTTTGTAGATCGTTGTAGATCAAAAACCAGTGAAAAAATATGATGTCTCAAAATGCAGATCTACCAAGATCTGATTTGATCACTTCAGAACTTAAATTTTTTTCCCGAGTTTTGATGTTTAATTTTATTTAATATTTTCTTTTGTTAATTAGTGTACATACCTTATACATAGTAAATAGTAGCTTGTGTTTTCTTATATATTATGTTTTAAGGTTCCGAAGAAACCCTATTAATCTCACTTTGTCGTCCGTCCGTCCTTTTCAGTCAAATTAAAATATCTCGTAAACTATATGAATTAGAAACTTGAAATTTTTACTGAACATGTAAAACGATGCCCTCTAGTAAAAGACGTACAAATTTGTTGAAAAAATCGTTTTTCAGGGGGGTGCTAAGGAGCTAAAGTTACGTACATTTTTTTTTATACCAAGACATGTGGCACGTCAAAATGTATAACCAATTCAGTGGAATTTGACCCTTTTTCTTATTTTTTCTAAATAAAAAATGGCGCCTGCAAGGGGCTTTAAAGCAGTATTTTGATAATGTGTTCAACTGATATAATTTATTTTTATTAAAACACTTTAATCTATTATTGTAAAATACATCGGGATGAGTTCTGGAAATCGCTAATGATAGTCAATAAATTTATTCAAGTGAAACTTCGCTTTGTTTATCAAACAGACATGTTCTATATTTGCATTACTCTTGTATGTATGTATGTATGAAAATCAATATTTTCAAATAAATTTCAACAACAATGTGTTCTGTTATTTTATGATAATTTTATACATTTTTCGCATTATATTAGCTGTTGTGATTACATGAAATATTATTATAAGCGAATATTAATGATATTTACATATTTGCTGATTTGATATATTTTACATATTATTTTATGTAATTCACTAGAATTTGATGTATCTAATATAATTATAATATGAAAAATAAACAGCTTTAGTTTATATTATCATTATTATTGGATATTTTGGATATGATCCCAATAATGTTTTTTTTAATTTAAATGTACTGAATTAGAAATATTTGTTGATATTTGGTTACTACCATTTCTGAATATTAAACATTTAACTGTCTTACAGCGTGATTTGATGAAAATCGGTCAATAGGTGTTATAATGGTGGACATTTAAACTAATTATTAGTATAATTTATTTATTAATTATTATATTATCATAGCAACAGTAAACCTTGCTCTTATAGCGGCCATAACTGGTGTCAATACCTTATTGATGTATTATTGCGCTCATTTCAACTTTCGATCATCAGGTACATTTTGATTCATTTCCCCAAATTATGAAAAGTTCAACTAAAAAGCAAACTCCATTCCTTTTGTGCGGAGTTTTTTGATGTTCGTTTAAAAAGTTCACGAAAGCATATATTTATTTTGTTTATGTCCGGTATTATAAAGAATATTCTCTCGAGTAAAAGCTAAGTTAACGTTTTTGTATGGGTTACTACATATAAATGATAACCCACTAACAGGGTAAAGTTTATATGAATTACGTTGAATAACGATGTAAAAGCAATGCTGACAAGTGTACCTCATAAAATACATGCATATAATTTACATATTAACCATTTTATACTACTCTAAAAAACTTGATTAGACAGAGTTAGCTTAGCTTTTGCTCTAAAACAAATTCTTTATAATCAGGGACTTCGACCGGAATTTATTTATGGTTCGGGTTCAAATATAATTTTTGGTTCGGGTTCGGATTTGGGTTCAGCATTGTGCAAACTATTTGGGTTCGAAAACCGTTTTTTAAGGGTTCGAGTTTATGTTTGTAATTGAAAGAAAATTATTTTGTTCGAAAAGAAATTATAATTAAAAATTAAACATTTTTTGAAGAAAAAAAACATCAATAGCCTTTAAAATATTGCTAGAAAAAGGGCAAAAATAAAATTACATTTTAAAGATTAAATCTCTACTTTTCAGATTTTCAGTTATACTCGTAGAATTAAAAAAGAAAGTAAAGAATACGTAAATTTTAGTAGTGAACTTGATAACTCACATCATACTAAGATTTCCAGTTAATAGGTACATTTTATAATCCCTTTTAAAATTCATTGAAGAAAAATATTAAAAATAATTTATTGAACCTTTTAAAAATACATGGTTACCGGTTATCCATAAAAAAGGTTCGGATTCAGGTTAATGAAAAATACGTTTCTTTTTCGGATTTCGGGTTCCGGTTCAGGTTCAGATTCAAGTCCCTGTTTATAATATCTAATATCCTATAGGTACATTAGAGATGTGAAAAATGAGTCTTTTTAGTGACTTGAGTCATTTGAATCAATTCAGTATAAGAATCGTTCTTACTGATTCGTTCAGTGAGTCGTTCACTTATAGAATATGCAAAAAGAAAAATTGAAGACCTTTTTTTTAGCTTACAAACTGTATTAAATTTCTGCTAGAACTTATTAAAAAAAGTCAAAATCAAATAATTAATAATTGATGACCTTTTTTTTTCTCTTAACTTATATATATATTTATTTATTACATAAAAAATTTATTTATATATCTATTGTAATTATTGTACAATATTATATGAATTTTTTCTTTTATATTTTACAATATAATAAAAAAAAGAACGATTCTTTTTAAAAATACTGACTCGAGTTAATTCGATCACCGAAAAGAATTGTTCCAAAAGAACGAATCGTTCAGGAAATTCCACATCCTACTATACATAGTATAAAACAAAGTCTCTTACTGCGTCTGTCTGTCTGTCTGTGCATGATTTTCTGGATTTTATTCCGGTTTTGACTAATGGATAGAGTGTTTCACGAATAAGGTTTAGGTGTATAATTTGTGTAAATTTCACGAAAAACAATCGTCGTGTAAATAGTTAGCGATAAGTGAAAACAATGTTTAATTGGTTTATTACAGATTATATTTATATCCCCGGGTAACACCGGGTCCAATGTGCTAGTTAGTTCTCGTGGTTTATATGGACTCTACTGGTAACGAGAAGGTTAATTATTTCAAAAGATAGGATTCTTTAAAAAAAAAATTTCATATAACGTAAAGTTAATCAAGAAGAAGGAAACCAACAACAACAAGTAAATATTGTTATTTACATTTCAGAAGTGTCGCATAGGAGCACCGATGTCCATTGGCAAGACGATATAGACTGAATGGGAGAACGTAGCGGTGGTGGCGGCAACATGTCCCTGCTGTACACAAGCAGCACACCGGCCACGCTGTGTCCGTTCCCTGGGGAAGAGGATGTGAATGTAACATCGGCAGCGGCCATAGCGGCGGCTGTGGGCGCGGGGGACGGCGACTCTGACGAAGACCCGCGCACAGAAGCGTTGCGCCGCTACTCATACGGTGTCGTCTTACCAGCTATTTGTTTGTTGGGAATTGTTGGGAATGTTCTCAATCTGGTTGTACTTACCAGGAGGAATATGAGGGGGACTGCGTATATTTACATGAGAGGTAAGTGTATGCATGCACACATATGTTTAATCATAAATTAAAACACTAATGTCCGGTATTATAAAGGACCTAACAAAATTTGCTAGCTAGCAATTACTTTCAAATGGGGTATTAATTCTGTACTAGTATCTATGGATTAGTTATGGAATTTAGAGCAGTGATACTTCAACTAATTGTAACACAGTTGGCATCTTTGACCGTACAAAATAATTTTGTATTTACCTACAACGCGTACGCGAAACTTGTCAAAGTCATCAACAAACTCCAAAAAAACTTTCATATAAGTTTGATATCTCAGTTGAAAGTGCTTGCTAGCTAACAAATTTGTTAGGTCCTTTATGATACCGGACATAATAATATAAGCCATGTTCAGTGGCGCCGGAACCAATTTTTTCTGGATGTACATCAATAATTAAGCTGACCTAACTTTAATTGGCGTTCTTAAAATACAAAATTTACTTCAATTTTCTTTAACTTGCTTAATACCGTATTATTTCTTAAAAACATATAATAAACAGAGATACTAATTTTTCATATTTTTTTTTGTCTCTGATTAGACATTTTATAATTTGTTTGTGAACGTTTACATCAGTTTATAAAAATTAAAGAAAAACTCCAAAATGAACGGATCACTAAATTTTTTCAATATTTTTAGGTATTTTTGAATGGCTGCAAAAATGGTCGTAGAACAGTTTTAAAGTTTGAACATTCTAGTTTTCGAATCATTTGTTGAAAATTTTAATATCCTTAAAGATAACCTCTTTTTTTGAAGACGAAATGCCGAAAAAAAATTTCAAAAATGTATATCAATTTTGAGAGGCTTTACAGGACTTGAAATTTTTTTTGATCAAATCAAGTAAAGGATGTTTGCAGATCAGACTTAGCTCTTCAATTTAATTTTTTTTGTATTACCTTACGACCATTTTTGATCAAGTTATTTGCATCCTAACATTTGTTATTATGCTTTCTCGTCGTTTTGCATTGAAATTAAAAATTATCAGAAAGAAAATTTTGGAGTTTAGTGTACAAAAACAGATTTTTATAATTGCATGTCGCTTCAAATCCGTCCATCAAAGTTGAAAATTGAACAACCGCGAAAGCAGAGGCGTATTTACCATGGTGCCATGGGGGCCATGGCCTAGGGCGGAAGGCCGAGAGGGGCGGTAGATTTTTTGAAGTTTAATATAGTATATTTAAAAAAATATATAGGGAAACAAAAAATGAGTAGCGTGACTTTTTAGTTTTCTGTATTACAAACTTTTTAATATTCGAAATTTCAACTAACGTGACTAAAAAAAAAAAAAAATTTTATGTACATTATATTTTCCATTATTTGTAAAAAAAATTCTCTCTTTTCAGTTCATATAGGAATTTTGAATTTTGACTATTAAAAATATATTATATTTTCCCTTGGTAAAGGGGCGGCAATTTTTTTTGACCAGGGCGACAATTTTTTTGCCCAGAGCGGCACTTAACGTAAATACGCCACTGCGCGAAAGTCTACGTTCAAAAATATATAATTTAATCCAACTAATTGTAAGTATACCTATTATTGTTTTCGTCCAATAATGTACGTGGATTAAAAGTATTTTTTTATATTAAAAAATATTATCGTTATAAAAAAAATATAAGTATAAAACAAGGATTTCTTGGTCCACGTCAGTTTTTACCTGTGTAATTAATCAGATATAAAATCAAGAAAAATAGTAAGTCAAAGAGCCGAATATTTTATTCAGCTGTTCAAATTTTATTACACCCTAGTGTAACCTATATAAGAGATTAGAGAACTTTGAAATATTTTCTTCACTTCGTTCATTAATTTTAAGTTTTGGTTTTCGGAATACTTAATACTTTAATACCATGATGCGAAAACGATACGAGTATATCCGAACTACTGGATGAAAAGTCTTTAAAATTCTATTTGTAAAAGATTTTCAAAGTTGAAGTGTAACCGAAGATTTATATATTGAGATTCATAGACAATGCATTTAATCTATTCGTGTTCACTACCAGGAAAATACGAAAAACATAGCCGCCTATGTATATCTAAGTAGGACGTGATATTTTTGTTAAAATATCCTCTATGGAATTCAAGCTTGAAGAACTTTCTATACACAAGGTGGTGAATTCTCGACATGTTCATATATTTTTGTGAATTCTGGTGTGAAACTGATAAAAAATTGTCAATAGCAAGTAAATATGATATTATTTATATTTATTTTTTATTAAGTTTAATTTGAAAGATACAGATGAATATATTTGTAAGTTAGTTTTTTTATTTGTTCTACTATGGAGCCCTAACCGTGATAATTTTTCCGGAAATGAGTTTTATATCGCAAATGACGTCATCATACAATAATACCTATTATCAACAGATTTAATGCCCCTTTAGCGTAAAAGCTTCTTCAAATTAGATTTGATGTATTGCCAACGTGATTTCTACATCATATGTACATATATTATAAATAAATGTATTATGCTTGGTTCTGTTGAAAACATGAATTGTAGATTTTAAATATAGATGTAACAGTTAGTTGAAGGAACAGTTAGATAAACTTGGTAAGACCGGGCGATAGAATCATAAAACAAATAAGGTACTGGCACCAATTTTGGATATAACCCCAGTAAAGGCTATATTTAATTAAATGTACTAAATTAGAAATATTTGATTAATATCATTTCTGAATATTAATCTATATAAATTTAACTGTCTTGAAGCATAATTTGAATGCAATCGACCAATAGGTGTCAAAATGGGGGACATTTAAACTAATAATTAGTATAATTTATTAATTAATTATTATATTATCATAGTAACTGCTTTACATTGTTTCAAAGACGATTCTTTCTTTTATATCTATTGTGCCATAGTACTTATCATTTTGTAATCATTAGCAAGTGTTCATCACTGTGAGCTCATTACTGGTTTTACTTTATCTACATATTACTGGAGAAAAAACAAACAAAATAAAAGGCTATAATTTAAAAAACAAACTATATTTACGGACTTTGGTAATTAAATTGATTAAATAAAGAGTCACTTGTTTTATTAATAACATGAGTTCATGAGAATTACAAAAAAGAAGCCCATCAATCACAAAAACAGTAAACCAAGCTCTTATAGCGGCCATAACTGGTGCCAGTTCTTATTGTAGGAACAAGTATAATATTTCATTTTTTTTCGTTTCTTCCACAAATATGTTGGCAGGCTTGTTCCTAGTTAGTAATATACTATCTACTAATATACTTATTGTTGACGACATCAAAAATTGCTATATTTTTTTAATAAAGTAACTGAAAGTATTTCTATAAAATACCTCTCATGTAAAATTAACTTTTTGTCGCATACAATAATTGGACAGTTAGGGCTCGATATATACCAGTTTTGATATATTTTTATTTGACATATTTTCAATAAATTTTACCCCAAAATTATTACTAAAGAAAAATGATTCTTTAGCTTGCCCATTATTCAACCTAAAGGATACGAGATACGACTGTATATATACAATAGTATACATATGCGAACACCTACACGCATGCCCACAGGTAGTGTTTGTGCGAAATTGTTTACGTAACATTTTCACGTTGATGTAAAGAAAACTGACAAAGGAAGTCACGTAGTGTATATTATTTTATATTAAATGATAACAGGAAAAAATTTTGTTAGCATTTTGACGTCGATTGAATTATTTTCAGAATTTTAATGAAACTTCTTTAAAGACCAGATGTTGGGTGATTTCGTCTTTATTTTTAATATAGTAGATAGATAACAATACTTTTTGATAAAGTTTTCATCAAGTTCTTAACCCAAAAAGTTTTTAGTAACGGTAATCATTTCGTTATAGTTAAATATATGTATATTGTATAATTAATTAAATATATTTACGTTGCTAAAACAATGTCAAATAAAATGGAACAGGAAAAGAATTTTGAAGTTAAAATTCTTCATATTTAAATTATTTCAACATATTTCTCTGCGTTTTTTTATGCACCTTAATATAGTATTTTTTCATCTCTTCAAAGTAAGTTTTTACAATTTCTTTTTACTGTACAAAAAAAAGATTCTTCAAACCGAGTAAATGAATCAGGATGGTTTATTTATTTTTCATTTGAATTCTCGAAATTACAGCGCTGGCTTATTTGCCAATAATAAAATAAATACAGTTCATTATAGATTTATGTTGAGTTTTATAATAAACATATAAAAATGTAAATGCTAAGCATTATATGAGATATACATGTCACTACTGCTTTTAGATCTCTGATTTCAGTTGATTGTCATTTATATTTAATACCTCGTAGATAGAGTTACCTTAGCTTTTGCTTTCGGACATAAGAGTTTGAAATATACCAAGTTAAAAATAAATACAGTTTAAAACATATTTAAACAAGTTTATGTTGATTATGTTGTATAAATCTAAGAATTAAAAACAAATTACGAGCTTTACGAACACTACGTACGTATGAATAAAATATTTACTATAAAATCTCTTTCGTCTAGACTCCAGAGTATATTTTACATGAAGATAACAATATGTTTATTAAATAATTCAGTTTTCATTATCCTATTACTGTTTATGTTCATTTTTTAAAGAAACAATTTCATTCTTGAGGTTTGGTTTTTATGAATCTATGCTTGTATTATGTAAATTCAATTGAGAAAAACGAATAGTATGAAAATGAAAAGAGAATACCATAGACTAATAACATTGTACGGTATACAGGTTCATTGATTATGCATGCAAGAAGTAAGAATCGATTGTGTATTTTCTATTGGGAAAAAATCGTATGATCGTTACTCGGATTTATGTGATTTTTATTCATTTAAAAAGTTTCTCTATTATGTTTTTAAATAGAAATACATGTATAATAATTAATAGTTTATCACTAAAGGGTCGATTACATTGAGTGATTTTACAAGCTAACAAGCTAGCTTGTTACAAGCTGGCTTGTTAGCTTGTAAGATAGTGATGATGACACACAAAACTTTCCACTCACTCAGTAGCCAACTAGCTAGCGAGTAAACCACGTGTTGTGAATACATTTTATAGATACTGAAACCAGGAATCATCGAGATACTAGCAGCTAGCGAACTAGCTACTATGTTGACACACGGCTAGTTTACAAGCTAAGAAGCTAACAAGCTAACAAGCTTACAAGCCAGCGAGTAAAGTAGCCCGGCTTTCAACTTTTGTAGCAGATTGTTTACAAGCTGGTTTGTTAGCTTGTAAACTCGCACAATGAAATTGACGCTTAACGGTAATTATAATTTAAAAGAAAAAACCAAGGCACACTCAGTAATACTACAGAGCTGTCGGAGTAGGAACAAATCTACCGAAAAAAAATTATAATTTTTATAGTTTTATATTAAAATATATACAAGGTATAGAAGTTCATTAGGGATTTCAGTGTTATTTCAGATACATCCAAATAATTGATCTTTTAAAATTTCGAATTTATTAATTATTAAATATTAAATTTAAATTAGCGAACAAAATTGTTAAAAAAACAATTACATTTCCATATAATAATAATTTTACATTTATTATACTTGAAAGAAATTAAATCTACAAATTAGACACAGGTACTCTGTGATATACATTTTATAATTAAATTAAATTAAATTTAAAAACACCCTTTTATGAACGTGGTGAAAATACGAAATTTTATTCATGAAAACAAATTATACTTTCCAGAGAAAATAGGCGTCTATTTATTTTACTCAAAAGCATGCATTTGAAATGTAAAAAATTTAAAAAGACTTTCTGTTTTAAAAACATTCTTCGATCTACCAACTAAAAAATGTATTTGAAAAAATATTCTTTTGTTTCTACCGACAAAGTAATACCTATTTTATTTCTACAGTACATTTTATTTCCGTTTTACAGCAAAATAAATATGACGATATTAATATGTCAAAACTAAAATTTACTTAGTACGTTGATGATTTATAGTGAGATTTTTCTTTATATTATATATACATTCATATGTACACATCCTAAATAAATATATTTCGGTTTCTACATAATTACACATAGAGTTGGATTTATATAATTTAGAGCAGATCTTCCCAACTTACTATACACCAAAAAATCATAACATTTGCTCAGCGTATATTTTGTTTGATAAAAATACTTCTACTTATACTTGTTAATATATTTTTATAGCAGGGGGCAGAAAAGTAAGGATTAGGGTGTAAAACATTTTTAGATGTCAATAATAAAAAAAAGGTCTTATAAAAAGGGTTTATAAAAACGAACATCTGGTCATTCTATATACATACATATTAGCTGGGTCCGCGCGGCTTCGCTCGCGTGGACTACGGAACCATTGTTTATGATTTAAAAAAATATAGTTGAAATAAGTACAAACACGATTAGTTATTATTGTAATAAAAACCAAACAACACTTAAATTACCTAACAAAAACGAATTAGAACAAAGAGTAAACAAAAATTTTGTTCTGTTTAAATTTAAAAGTTAATAATTTAAAACAAAATAACCAATTGACGTTCAACACAAGGAACGCATTGCTCTTTCTTTATCGCACGCCGCAACACGGGTCGAATAATATGTTCGCGTATGTACATATATTTCAAGTTATTTTCTAAACCAAAAGACCAAATTGGATGCTGTAAAGGGCAAATTATATTTACATTAAGTACTTATGACGATGAAATAATTTATTTCGATAAGGATTAATGTCCACGTAAACAAAACCTAAATATTTTAAATACATAAAAATAATAATAAATATTTTTGTGTTAAATACAAAAGTTAAACATATGGTGTCGCTGACTTTATTGTAAATCTTTTGATTCTACACAATTCTTTAATACATTATTTTGTTCAATATTGAACGGTGTAGGCAGCGTATTGCAAAATAGCGCGCCGACGGCAAAACTTTTTCCGACTTGATTTACTATTATCGTCACTGCTTAAACGTAACAAAATATAGCCTATAACTTGGCCAGATAATGTACCTATGAATTAAAAAAGAAACCAAGTAAATCTGAAAAGTGGTTTTCGAGTGATAAGCGCACTAACGGACAGAGAGACGTTGAGCTTTATATATGTATATTAAGGATATATAGACGAGGGTAGCAGCCGAAGGCTGAGACCCGAGTAAATTTGAGTATCTAAATATGGCGCGTTTAGGGGTTGGGGCGCGAAGCCCCTAGTTATTAATAATATCTGAAAATGTATAATTCCTTCATATTAATTCTGGCAACGCGGATCTTTTTATTTGTTTTTATTTATTTTTAACTCAACGCCTTTATGTTTAAACTGACATTTAGTTGGCACCGCAGAGATGACAGTGTGCATTCTCTACTTCCGGTCTCGAGTCGGGCCTGACAACAAAACAAAACTTCCACATGACAGTGGCGCCAACACACGTACACAAAACAAACTGTATTGCTCCGCGCACCAATAACTGCATAGTTTTGTAAACTGACACCACGCGGCGCAGCGTTCCGGATATGAAAAATTACTTTCATATAGTATTTGTAGGTCAGTAGTACTTCCCGTACTTTTAAAGTAGGATGGTCAGGAACAGGAATTATTTGTCATCGGCTTTTTGCAATGTTGTTGAAGTTTAATTTTATGTGCTAGATCAGTGACTTTTTAACCGATCGCGGTGTTCGACATGAGAGTTCTACAAAATTATAAAAGTTCTAACAGGATGAAAAGTCCGTTCAGAATTTAAAAATTATTTAATTTTAATATAATCTGAGAGGTTCTCACAGATCAATTGGAACATAGTTTTAGATAAAATATCGGTATAGAGAACCTTTTACATTTTCTTATGTAGCCTTTTGTAACCGTTGTCTATAAGAACTATCTTTTTGGGCGTTTCCCACGCTTTCGTATTTTCTTACTTGATGTTGAAAAGATATAGTCCAGTCGCTAGACAATTTCGTATAGGGATGGCGCTAATAAAAAATGACGGAGTACGTTTTTTCGAGAAATTGGTAGATTTAGAGATATAGAACATGACAGTAACTTTCCTCCCCCCTTCGAAGGGGGGGTGCATAATTTTCTAGAGGCTCACAAAGCTGTCGATAATCACTTATTTAAAAAAAACTCGAGAATGGTTAATTTTAGGATAATATTAGTCATTACAAATATTTTATTATATGATTAAATTCTGAATAAAATGGTCTTTTTAAAAATTACATAGTATTAATAGTTGTTAAAATAGAGCACGCGAAAAAATCGCAAAATGACGTCGATTTTGGAAACAACGCAAAAAATGTAGAGTTTCGTTTAAGTTTAACCGCTGTATTTAGTACGATTTTCATCGAATTTTCAATTAAAATTATAGTATTTGATAGAATAAATAACACTCTGTACAGTGCTTTCAATATAATTTCAATATCTTGAAAACTGTTTGATTTATGAGCAATCAAAGTTCTCAGTAACATAAAGTTTCACTGAAAATTCTTCCCTTTTTTAAACGATCGATATAAATATCTTCTAAACCGAATATAAAAAAATCCGACAAGGAATCTATAGAAAATTTAATGTTGTAAACAATGGTTTTTATTTCATTTCAATAATGTCAAAAATAAAAATAGAAAGTTATGCACCCCCCTTCGAAGGGGGGGGGGGGGACAGTTTCTGTCATGTTCTATACATCGAAATCTACCAATTTCTCGGAAAAAACGTACTCCGTCATTTTTTCTAGCTCAATTGTCTGACGACTGGACTAATACTTGTTATAAAAAAATTGATAATTAAAATTTTATTGGAGAAAAAAAAGTTAAATTACCTTTTCCAAAACAAAATCACAAATGCATTTTTCTTTACGTGGGTCAAAAATGTTGATATATTGGAACGAGATTGTGTGGGTTGATACATTAATGCATAACAGTGTCCATAATATGAAAATATTTGACATAAACTTTGACAAACTACCTTGTATGTATATGTTATAGTATCCAAGCTGATGAGTTTTTCATCGACTAAGAAATGGTGTCAAGGTACAAAATGTTTCCCCGTTATTGATTTTTGTGTTCGCAAAATTTTTATATTTGAAATTTTTCCATGACTACGAAAAAGTTGAGATATTTCTTACTAAATATCAGATGGTTAAAATAATTTTCCTATATAATGTATGCATATTATTGACTAATTGAATTTTGATAAACATTGATACTGTAGTTTGTACAGCTGAAAGTTTTTCTTGAAAAAAAATTGGAAAGTTTAATCTTAAAATGACTTTTTTTGGTTGTTCATCCATGAAAATGCATGCTTGACACTTTTGTATAAAGCGGCTTAATATACAAACTGAAGTAAATTTTCAGGTGAAAATAGAAACGACAAAAAATTATAAAATAAAAATAATATTTGTGTATTATTTAGTTAATATAACGAATAATATTATCTTTCCTAGTTAATTAATAAGTAAATTATGATGTCTTATTGAATTATATAAAAAAAAGATTTTATCATGAAAACGATTCGATATCGATGTATTTAATTCAATTTGAGTTATTTGAACTTTTATGTAGGTATCTACTTAAGTGTTACACTAGACTTAGACAGTTACCAAAACACAAGATAAGATTATATTATAATGACAAAAACAAAGATCAAATATTGTTATATCAATCTTAAATATAGTCACAATGTTAAAAACTATAAAAATATTATCTGTTAGACTATAATATGATAATAAGATTTCAATTATTATACGATCAAAAGTATAATAATACATTTTTTATGAGTATTTCGTAATGTTCTTAAATTTATCATAACATGTCATTGTTTAATCTCAACAATATTTTTTGTGATATTCTACTATAAACACAAATAATTAGTTAATAATAAAGTACTTAAACTAAAAATATACACCTTACCAAAATAAAACACAGTTTTTCTGTTTTCGCAGATAATAATAATGTATATACTTATACAAAACAATAAACACTCTACTATTGTGCAAACGTTTATAATATAAAATTTAAAAACTTTTAAATATAAAAAATTGGCTAGAATTAATACGTTTATGTATTTAGAAAATTTATATTTTTTTTTCCAAAAAACTTACCTACCAATGTTCTAATTTTTATCATAGACGAGATAGCTTCACTTTTCAAAAGACGAGATCGAAACGAGATTTTAGTTCCAAAATTCCAAATAGGACGAGACCTTCCTAACTCTTGTATTGTCTCGTGTACAGCCCTAATTTTTATTGAAAAATATCAATAATTTTTTTTAATACCAAGGAGAAATTATTCTTTATAAATTTCTGCTTCAATTACATCAACATTACAATTACTATTTTTATTTTTTAAAAACACGTAAATTTATAGGTATATATTTATAAAAATTTGAAAGCTTCCAATATACAAAAAAATATCAAATAACCTAGTATCCGTTTCGTTTTTTCAAAGTGAAGTCTTTTACGTATATGAATATAAAAATAACAATATATAGAAATCGATATTCCAGTAAATATTCTACGCAAAAACTTATTCAGATAAGTACTTCATACATCAAAATCACAACAATGTTAAACTGAAATAAACAATTTGAAAGTCAGTCAACATAGTTGTGATGTGTATGTATCAGTTGTTGTTATGCAGGTTTGTAAATATTATGCCGTGTTTAGACCGAAAAAACAAAACTTTTTGACAAAAGTGCAATAAACTCTATATACATTTTTAAATACGAAGTATTTTCAAACACCCTGTTGCTATTTTGTTTCCTTTGATCTAAACACGGCATTACTTCTACTAACAATAAGTGCCACCGCATATCTTTGTGAAACTTACAATTAGACAAACCAATCAAAAAGTTAATGAGAATAATTCGCTACAGTCAATTCTACCATCTACGTCCTACGGTATAAAAAGTTTGATAATCTTTGTATTTATACATGGGCCGCGACATAAACAGAAAATCCTTACGCTTCCCATAGAGTACCAACCTTAACTAGAATACTGTCAAAATTTCATTTCAGTTTTCATTAAAAAAATCGTTTTTTCATTGTTGTTAGGCCAAAGACTTTTCAGCCCATTTAGTATACATTTATTAGATAGACTCGTGTAAGATTGAAAAATATGTACCTAGTTAATAAAAGTTAAATGTTTGACTAATATTTATTATTAAAATTTGTATTTTTATCTAAAATAAAAAATGTTTTAGGTTTCTTAGTAGGAGAACAGTTAATGAATTAGATCAAATGAAAATAACATAATATAATCACTATTGGAAAAACGGAGAAACTGCGAGAGCCTAACAGTTCCAGACTGGAACTGTTAGGCTCCTTATGAGGGCTTCTTGTGAAGTCGAAACACGTGTCGAGTGATATTGTATTATTGTGGTTAAGGTGTATATTTTTAGTTTAAATAATATAATCAATTTAATATTTTTCTAAATTATTAATCTTATCTAAATTCATTCAATTTAATTTTTTTAAGAGTAATTATTTTATATTATATATCTTTTATACACAACTGTTAATTTTGTTTGTATTTGATCTAATATTTTTGGATATCTAGTCGTATATGTTAAATCTGTAATTTTAAATATTTTTAAATTTTTAAATACATATATCAAATTATAAACTAGCAACACAAAATAGAATTACAAATACTTACTAATTAAAAGATAAATATATCAACATAGCTAAAGAACAATTTTATATGTTTTACCTTGTAAATTTATTATATTTCACATTTAATCTAATATTTCATTTATAACATACCTCAAGCAGTTTCTATACGACAATTTAAATAGATAGAGCAAACATTTACATTGTTTGTCACTAATTACTAATTACTTTAGATACAGTCAAAACGCTATCTTACAAAAAGGATTAGATTCTCATCAGGGAGAAGCCTATGAAATTATTTTGCCTACGAACGTAATTTATCTTACATATATTCTGAATGCGTACATACTATAATTACTACTAATGATGTGTTTTATAATTATTATTATAATACCAATTACCATAGAAATAAGTCTAACTCATCAAGCAAATGTTTAATGTTAAATATATGTGTTTAGTATTTACTTACTGTGAATGTATACATTAGTAACATAGTTAATTATTATATTGACAAGGGAAGCTTTTAAAGTGGTAAAATCGTATTGAGCTCAAATTTTGTATATATGTAGTTAAAGAGAGTAAGAAAAAAAATTATTTTAGCTGCGGTAAAACGGTTTAAGGGGGTTAAATACCTCTATTCAAATGTGCAAAATAATCGTATATTTCAAATTACTGAAACTAATGAGATTTAAAAGAATTATAAGTACAAAATGATTTTTTATACTCTTTCGAATGGCTTGAATAGCAACAGTCGAAATTCGAAAAATTGAAACCGTTCACCTCCATCCCTACCCGCCCCATTATTTATTAAAGAATTATTTTCTATTAACGAAATTTAATTGTATTATACAATAGTAATTCAAATATATAATATATTTCACCATTTGTTAACCCTTTCATGGCCACACTATCATATTTCGAAAAATATGTATTTACATTTTTTATTACGTAAGCGATAAGAAAAGTATTGATTATAGTTAAAAAGTGAGCAATTTAGGAGGATATTTACATTTTAAGAACTCTAGAAACCAGTAAAAGGATTTTTTATGCGCAACTAAGTCTAGAAAATGGCCGGTTTTTTGCCATTCGAAAAAGTATAAAAAATTATGAAAATTTTGTATTATATATATATTTTAAATCTTCTTTTGTTTCAGAGTTATTTGAAATATACGATAATTTTGCACATTTTCACAGGGGTACTTCACAACCTTAAACCGTTTCACCGTAGCTTAGATCATTTTTTTCTTACAACCCCTGACTCCCTCTTACTTTATACGAAAGGTTCCCTTGTGAGTAACAAAAAAATACTTGAATAGACGATTCCGTGCTGAAACCGAATTTAATCCTCAAATTTCTCAACTCAGGTTGTTGAGATAACCTAACCTAGAAGTTCCAAAAATAACGATTTGGACATATTTATTAATAAATTAACAATCAGTCAATTTTTTCTAAAGTTTTCGTTCTCAGCAACAAATCGCACTTACTTTTTTCATTCAAATGAATTTTTATATGAAGTTATTTGAAAAATATATATGGATGTACAAAATAACATAAATATTTTAAATTATGTAGAAACACGTATATATATATTTGAATTTTGGTTGTAAATAAGATAAAAACAAAGAAAATCTTAACCAGTTTATTTTATAGCTTATATTAGTACCTTTTCGAAAAGAATTTTTATGATTGTAATAAAATAAGATATTGGAAATTGTGTCAGCAGTAAAAACTGTATTTAATCGTTCTTTGTTATCAGAGATAAACCGGAAACAAAGTAAGTTTTACTACACTTATGTGTTTTTGAAAAATATGTGATTATTTTATTATAAATTATTATTGTATTATTTTATAGATATTCGAATAATTAATTTTTTTGGCATTTACATGATCAACATTCATCGAAACGGAAAAATTGTCAAGTAACGCGTTAAATAATATCAGTGGTATTAAAACAGTGGTTGTTTGTGTGGACCATAAGAAGAATACCAGTTTTACATTATTGTTAAATTTATTAATTCTGTTCTAAAATCCAGACCAAATCCATTGTGATTCGACACCCTATAAAATTCGTTTGGTTTAATTCTGATAATCATTTTTAAATATCGTATATCATAGCCAGGTTTTATCGTGGAGAGGGGGGGGGGGCACCTTAAAAATACCAGTTATATCAGGTTTTGAATGTAATAATATCAAGTCAATTTAAATCTTCATATGTCACCGGTTCATAAAAAGGTAATTTAATGCTACAAAAATACCAGTTATTACATTTTTAATATTTCGAGATGATCATTAGTTCTTTTTCAATGTGTACTTTCGTATTTTCAATCAAGAATAATTTTAACTTTATACAACTTGATCATCAATCAAATTTATATCAAATAAAATTTCACAACTTTACAGATCAATGAGCTTTCATGTTATGAATTTTAAAATACCTTATACAATTTTACAGTGATACAGTATGTGATCAAAATTTATATTTTATTTACAGCAGTTTTATATTTCATGTTAATAAAAATAGTATAAATATTACAGTTTCTGCATTTTGAAGCTCTTTGGAAAGTAGATGCAATATATTTTAAGGGGGAAAGCCACTGTGACGGGTCAAATAATTTCGCAGTTTGAGATTTTTTTCTCAGGTATGATTATTTAAGGATCGGGTAATGGACATTTTATTAAGTATATTCAATACCAATTTTTATTGACAAATATTTAAAGTTTACAAAGTTATAAGTCTCGATGTAGCGATAAAAAAAAAAAATTCCATGGTTCCACCAAAATTTCCGAATGGGTTAGGTATAAGAAAAAAATAATATATTATCAATATTTATATGAATGTAGCTATAGTTTTGTAGAGCCGTTTTTTTTAAATTAATTTTTTTTTTTAAATGGCGAAAGATTGAATTTTTTTTTATATTTAACACATTTTTTTAAATTCAAGTGGTCTTAAAAAATAGTAAATAACATTTCAAAAATCGGCTACGCAGAGACTTAGCCACTGCAATTATGAAGATTTTGAAAAAAAAATTCAGAATTTCAACATTTTTTTTTACATATTTTCGAATATGTATACTTTAAAAAAATGTTCTACCTCTTGATGTAATTTCGTTAAATTAAAACAGGAATTATCTCGAAAACTAAAGATTTCCATAGAAAATATTTGGTACAAAGGATTACAGGATTATGAAAATCAATGCAGGTGACAGTTTTGACTTTGAGCAAAAGTTGCGAGTTTATTTTTCATTTTTTAATTTTTTAGTGAATTCGTATCCTACAGAAAAAGAATTTTTTTTTTGTTACAAAAACCTCAATTTTAACGTCATTTTGAATAACAATTTAATTTTGAGGAGTAGAGAGGCAACTAGAATAGTAGTAGGAGGCAAATAGAAGAAAATTTTATATAAATAAAAACTACTAAATATCTTACATTAAAAGTAATTGTACTGATACTACCATGCATTTCCCTAATATAAGCTAATTAATAGAACAGCCTGTACTATACTTTATAAACCGTACATTAATATTTTTCAGCTTTTAAATGTTATGTAAGTAATGACAATTTAATACAAATTAAATTGTCATTACTTACATAAAATTTAAAAGTTTAAAAATATAAATAAATAAAGTAATAATTCAAATAAATCGTGGGTAAAAGCAGAGTTACACTATATGTATATGAGCATGCCATATGTTGTCTACATACATAGTATAATGAAGTCTCGTAGCGCGAGCAACAATGTAAACAACGAGTATAGGTCGTGATCGACCGGTTATTGATCGATTTACTGTAAGTCAACGAGAGTACAGCTTCTGCATCTAGTTTTCAGTGTGATTATTTTTATATTTTCATCAAATGTCGTGCAAGCAAAGTGGTTCGTCATCACAATATCAACGTTGGCTTATTCTCTTTTTAAAATGTAGCATGTTTGTAGTAAAGATGTTATCTTTGTATGTAGTTGTTAAAGAATGGAATATTACACTCATGTTATTTTTCGTAATGAATTAATAAACGTAAAATTCATATCTAGTACATTATATAATAGAGAGATATTTGCATTTTCTTGTATACTATATTTAAAATTATTGAATTTGACTGTAAAATATTAGTTTATTGACGTATAGTATGTTACATATGAATAATATCTCCTCACGAGAAATTATAATTTTATCCTTGGGTTACATAAATCAAAATTAATCATGACTAGTTAATCGTCTATCTTAAATCAATAATTATATTCAGGGAATTGAACCTAAACCCCAACCGTAAACTCGAAAAAAACGCATTTTTCACTAACCCGAACCGAACTGCTATATTTCAAAGTTAACGAACCTGAATCTGAATCCAAAAAATAATAAATTATTTTTAATATTTTAATATTTTTCTTCAATGATTTTTAAAAGATTATAAAATGTACTAATACTGGAAATCTGTTTGAATTTTTATGGTATGATATGAATCATCAAGTGAACTACTAAAATTTACATATTTTTTACTTTCTTTTTTAATAACTATAACTGAATTACATTTCAATTTGCAAAAAAATCTGTAAAAGAGAAATTTAAATTTTTAAAATGTAATTTTATTTTTACCCTTTTTTCTAGCAGTATTTTAATGGTTATTAATGTATTTTTTTCAGAAAGCGTTTTATTTGTTAATTATAATTCTTTTTCGAACAAAATAATTTTCTTTCAATTACAAACTTAAACCCGAACCTGTACCCTAAAATTAAGTTTTAAATAATATCACAAAAGCATGACCATCAAATATTTTTTGGCTTCCTGAAAGGAGGGGGGGGGGCATTAAAAAACAAAAGTATTCATCCCTATATATATTTTACATTATTATATAGTATCACCACCTGGCCCCTTACTAATTACATCAAAAGGAGGGGGGGGGGGTAGATAAAATACATGAATGTGTTTAAATAAACGATTACAAATTACAAAAAGAAGCATTAGTTTCCTTTTACAATAATTCACAGCCAATAAATCTTTCTAGCTTCGATTTTACACCATGAAGTAAAACGCCTACATACAGATTTACGTTGGCCTTAAATTTTAATCCTGTACAAATATTTTCTTTAGCTTTCTGTTAGATAAGTACACCTTTTTAAATGAAAGGCGATAGGATAACTCAAATATTTACAGTGCTTGTGTATAGAATTACAAATAAGATTTAGTCGAAAGTATTTTGACAGAAAATTCACGCACATAGACCTTACAAAATTATGGATTATAATCTCTATGGTAAATAGAATGTAACACGAACACATAAATGTCCAAAAATTCGTCGGATACCTATTCTCAAATTGTCAATATTGGTTGCTTTAATTCCCATTTAAACTCACCTAAATTGTAAACAGGATTAAAAAGGCGAGTGATTTGATTGTAAAAACATCTTTCAAGTAAATGCATCGTGCTTCCTCGTACTAAATTCACCAAAGGTAGTTAATTATTGAACAATTTAAATAAAAATCGATAAAGTGCTCAGATAATTGCCTGGCTTTGGTTAACCATTTAATTTTTATACAATTGTAATATTAGTTTGAAATTTTTCTTAAGACACACCTGACTATTTTTTCGTATATTTTAAATTTTTTGACAATTTCAATCTACATCGAAAATGACATTTAAATGTCAAAGTAAATATCAATTTAAAAAAAACAAAACACGATTTTTTAAAGCAAATTGAGATGGGGCCGTTTTCAAATCAGACCCAACCATCCAACCAAGTTTCATTAATAACGGTTCAGTGGTTTATGAGTTATGCGTGTGACAAGGATTCAGGGGATAGACACACAGTAAGACAGACGGATGGACAGACAGACATGGAACGAAAAGTGTTTGTTTTAACTGAACGAAAAGATCAATTTAAAATTTTGAATTAAACGATCACAAAGCTACTCGTATCTTTGATATTGCGAGGAAGTAAAAAGCGTCAAGAAAAAATACACTGACGAAAGTCCTAATAGCTAATTTATTACTTCCTAAAAATGTGTAAAATTGATAAAAATGGATTAATTTGGGTTTTCTGAAAAAAAAACACCCAAAAATGAGGCCTAAAGTTGAGGGTTGAAAGAAAAGAAAATTTATTCATATTTAGTGTTTAATTCTTGTGTCAGAAGTTAATTACTAAAATTTTCATTTTATTTTATACTAGCTATAACGTCCGCGTGGAATTTGTATTTTTTTTATCTAATCAATTTTTTGGGATACAAAGTAATCTATGTTCTTTCTCATAATGCAAGCTATCTTTCTGTCAAATGTCAATATTAGTATGGATGAGACAATCGATTCGTTCCTTTATACAAAATTTCATTTGATGTGTTTATAAGTTAAGATTTATCTAATAAATTATACTCCTTCAAAAATTTTATAAAGTTTAACTAATAAATACCTAAATATTATAATTTTATTGACAGGTTTCAAGAGACGGTTAATTAATTAGAAAACTTATTTAAACGTTGTGTCAGACGCAGTGAAACAACATTTTAGATTGTTTTTTACTTTTCTCTTGAACGGCGTACTTTAATCGAAGTGTGCAACGCACTGACATGTTTCATATTAGTGAGTATAATTATAAAATTAACATCGAATATACCGGATATTATACACAACATGAGCGTTCAAAAGATTTATATAATTTTAATTGTTTAAATAAATTTAATTAAAATGTGTTACTGCACTTCGAAAATTTTGCTTAATCATGAATCAATTCTCCTTTGTAAGATTAGGTTATTTTTACCGAATTTTTATACATACATATAAGAAAGTGAAAACTGTATAAGTTCCAGCAAAGATTGTTAAAAGTTTTATGTAAACACTTATGTAAATATTTTTCTCCTTAGTTTTTTAGACGGAATATTTAAAATGCGAAAAATTCCACAGATTTTATATTAAAACTAGCTGTTACCCACGACTTCGTTCGCGTGGAATTAAAGGTTAGTGAAAACAACACATAATAATACAGATAGATAATAGATGATAGTCGATAATACAGGTTTTTAGTGCCGCATTTGCACGCTAGATGTCTACGCCAAAAAGCATAACCTTTTGGGATACAAACTAGCCTATATCCTTCCTTAGGATGCAAGCTATCTACTTGCCAAATTTCATCAATATCTGTTCAGCGGTTTAGCCGTGAAAAAGTAATAAACAGATAGATAAATAGATAGACAGACAGAGAGACAGAGAGAAATATAGATAGAGAGACAAACACATTTTCGCATTTATATTATTAGTATAGGTTGATTGTAAATTACGTTGTTCGAACCCAAATTTTAATATTGAAACCGACCCATATAAAAATTCAGTTTATGTTCTTGATAAATACATAAACTCAAAATTTCATTACTAATAGAACAGCTGATGTAATTTTTATAAAACAAACATATTTCCTGTGTAAAACAGACATAAGGTTGAGTTAATCTACAACAGTAAATAAAAACAAAGATAGTCTAATTAATGTGAGAAAGACAGCACTAGTTCCGGTGGGATTTAATTGCGATATAGATTGGTTTCGTAGAAACGGCGGAGTTAGTGAGAAGCAATGGCTGTTGTCAGGAAAGGCCAGTAATTAGAGATTAGTAACCAAGTGTTTATAGGCAGCGTGGGCAGTCCGTTGTCGCCGAAAGTGGATTATTGTCACTTAACATAATCAATCTGTAAACATTAAATCTGGATCGAATTTATTTATTCAATACGTCAATACTTAGTAGATATACATAGGGTTTAGTAAAATTTAAAATGGCACTATTAATAATTCATTATTAGTTAAATTATTACAATATAAGCCAATTCTTCTTCTGTAGGCTTTCGTAGTCGTAATCCATATAAACTAAAAATAAATATCGTTGTACTTAAATATGTATATAAGGTACTGGCACCAGTCTTCTATCATACCCCAGTGTTGGACTCTTGTTTAATTAAATCTACTAAATTAGAAATATTTGTTAATATTTGATTAACTTTAAAACAGCTTAATTTGATGATAATCGGTCAAAATGGTGGATATTATATTTAAACTAATTATTATAAGTGCTTATTATAAGTGCTTATTATAAGTGCTTATTATAAGCTACTTATTAATATACATAGCATCTGCTTTACATTGTCTCAAATTTTACGATTTTTTATATTATAAGTTTTGTGTCGTAGTACTTTTTGTAATCATAAGCAAGTGTCCATCACTCGGTGCCCATTTCTGGTTTTATTTTATCCGTTACTAGAGAAAAAACATGATACATAAAAGGCTATAATTGAAAAAACCAACTACATTTTCGGACTTTGGTAATTAAATTGATTTAATAAAGAGGTAGTTGTTTTATTAGTAACATAAGTTCATGAGAGTTACAAAAAAGAAGCCCATACTCTTCAAGCGTTTAAGACTGGTGTATGTACCTTATATTTATCCTGAAATAATATCTTACAACTTCACTTCCTTTTTTGTACAAGTACTTACATAAATAACAAAATGGTAAGAAAATCGAGATTTTAATAAAAGAAACCGTCTTGTTTATAAAAATAACAAAGCTATAATAACTAAAGAAAAGGTTTATTTTTGAGAAGAAGGGTTCCAGTGGGATTACTGGATGATATAGATTGGTTTGTAACAATCTTGAGCAGTCAGTGAGTGTTTATTTTTAGCGTGGGTGGTTTATAATAACTTCCAATTTGTCGTTAGAAGCAATCTTGAATTATTACCAATCTGTAAATGCAATTAAATTCTCAGTGAATTTGTAACAAATTAATTAATGAAATACTTGGTAATTGTTTGAGATATTAACACAATTAGTATTCATAAAATTAATTAGGTTATTAATTTATTATATGAAATTAATATTGATATGACAGATATATGTACTTACAGTATAATCGATACTAAAATAACGTAAATGTTTATTAATTGAGATTTCCTGAAAAATATAATTTTTAAAATTAAAAAAGCCATATTATCTTTATTTATAGACGTTTTATTAGAAGTTAACGTATACTGATGTTAAATATAGAAAGGTACTCTTTGAAAGGACCAAAACCATATTATCGATAAGGTTTTTATTATTATAAAGTTACATAAAAAATATTATTATTATGGTATAAATATGTTTAGATAAGGTACTGGCACCAGTTATGGCCGCTATAAGAGCTTGTTTTATTGTTTTTGTGATAGACGGGCTTCTGTTTTGTAATTCTCATGAACTCATGTTACTAATAAAACAAGTGATATACATAATTACTAAAGTCCGCAAATATAGTTTTAAAAAAGATTAAAGTCTTTTATTTATTTTATGTTTTTTCTCCAATATTGGATAAATGATAATGATAACAAAATGATAAGTACTACGACACAAACCATATAAAAGAAAGAATCGTCTTTGAAACAATGTAAAGCAGTTTTTTTTAATTAATAAATAAATTATACTAATAATTAGTTTAAATGTCCACAATTTTGACACCTATTGGCCGATTATCATCAAATCACGTTGTAAGAGAGTCAATTATATATAGATTAATATTTCGAAATGGTTGTAATCAAATATCAACAAATATTTCTAATTCAATACATTTAATTAAAAAATAGCCATTACTGGGTTCATATCCAAGACTGGTACCAGTACCTTATATATTTTAAATGTTATTTGTAAACTGTTCTACATACATAGAAACATTAGATTATTTTAAGTTGTTGGACTGAATCTTAGAGAAAATTATTTATTGAAATGATTTTTACAAATAATGTATTATTTATAGAGATTCTTATTTATTTAATTGTTATAAATATTTGTGATTATTTTGTTTTTATTGTGTGGTTGTCTGCAGTCGATAAAATTTGTGCGCGTGTGGCAATTATTGGCCACAACTTAGCCACTTATGAATTTGTGTTGTCATTAAAAACAGGCGAGTACCAATAGATGCAACACAATTTTCAAATTTTATCTAAAAGTTTTGCTGAAAATATATTTAGAATGTTTTCAGAAACTCTAAGATTTTTTTCCAGTTCCAATACTTTTGGTATATATAATATATCTAATGTAAGAATTGAATAAAGAAAACACTAGATGCAGAGATTGGGCTGGTCCATAAGATCGAAGATAGTAATGATTTATTATATGAATATAAGTTTCCGAAAAGTTTTATTTTCTATTTGAAATAAAGAAATTTCTATTTTATGTGAAATAACATATGTGGAGTTTTGGAATAAAAGGGGATTTTTCATTTTTGCCTGTTTCAATTTCTAACGTAGAAAAACACATAATTTGTCATACAATTTGTAACAAAATATATTACATTCTAAGATAAAATTTTAACAAAGGTTCACAGATGATTATTTCTATTCTCGAAATCAATATATTGTCAATAAAATGAGAAGAACTTGTAGATAATATCCAGTTCCCTAAATTATTTGCATCGTAATAAACCTTATCATGTATTTACCAGTATCTAATCACGTATTCAAATATAATTAAATATTATGTTAGTGAACATCTTATATGAAATTATATTTTCTAAAAATTATACTGATAGGTATACTTACATTTGTATTTTTCGTTCGCATGGAATACAGATTAAGTAATACAGATTTCTGTTATGATAGTTGATAAAACAGGTTTATAGTTTCACATTTGCACGCTAGATGTCTATGCCAAAAAATATAATCTATCGTGCATACAAATGTCACACATTCATTTTTTTTATCTAATAAATTTTTCGGGATATAAATCTATCTTCCTGTCAAATTTCATAAAGATTGGTTCAGCGGTTTAGCCGTGAAAAGGTAACAAACAGATAGAGAGACAGAAATTTCTGTATTTATAATATTAGTTTGGATGTAAAGGTATCTTGGAAATACTTTATATTAATATTATTTGAACTATATAAGTATAAAATACAATATTTTAATTATGAATGCAGTTTTATTCAAAATAAAGATTACAACATTATAGAAAACAAAAAATTATATATACCTAACAAAAACACGTATTTCAAAAAAAATCTTGCAGTTTAGTTGAAGAGAGAATGATTATAAAAATACATTGTTTTTCTTTTTATTGTATTTTTTTTATGCGCATCAAAAATATTGATATCTGAAAACAGTTTCCATTTTGCTTCTTTATAATAAATAAATAATATGCACGCACAAAAAGCATGATTACTTTTAGATTTAATATATGGATTATTATGTCAGATAACTCACAAATTTAGAAAAGGTCATTAACATTTTTTTTATAGTATATAACATGTTTAAGTACTTACTTGTTTATGATATGATATATTTATCACATAATAAATTTTTATTGATATTATATTATCATTAAAAACAACTATCTACTATATATAGTAGTTACAATATTCTTAATCCGTGCGGTAGGATCGAGATTGAATTAGGATATTGAAAATTTCGTACATGCGTTTTTGGGATCATTACTAATTGTAAGAATAAATAATAAGGAAGGGGACCCGAATAAATTTTTTTGTGAGAATGTAATGTTTTTCTAATAGGGTAAATTACTTAATACGTATTAAACGTTATAGGGATATTCATATACTATTAAAATTAGATTTAAAAAAAAATGAAGGCTATGTTCGGATGATTGACATTTCGATTAATTAATGTTCTGATAATTGACGCTTTATTGCAGAGGTCGTTAATCTATGGTGAATAGGGCGTTATATTAAATTTTGAACTTCGGAGAAAAAATGTTTATTTTAAATCTTCCTGCAATAATAATAAATATTTTAAAAAGTCTTCAATACAGAATTTATTATTTGGTTAATTGTATTTTCAACAAATTACAACATGGAAAATATTTGACAGGTTTTCATATTTCAATAAAAAAATTACTATAAAGAGTATAAAGACTTTCAATTTAAAAAAAAAACAAAAAACAGAAAGGTTTCCAATTCAATCAATATAAGTATATTTTTTTATACAGGGTGAGTCATTTTAATCAACTCAGTCAAATATCTTGAAAAGTAAGCGAAATTGAGAAAAACGTTTCAAACATAAGTTACTTGGTTTCAAGGGGGTCAAACAATGGTGACCTTGCGGTTGACCTTCAAACCATTTTCAAGGTCAAAGCAGGGTCAACTTTGATTTTTTAAATGAAAACCTATATTTTTTATTGCATATTCGTATTCTACGTGAAAAAATGAGTATCTTTAGTAGGAAAAAATTTTCTTAAAAATGCTTTCTTCTCTTGGTGGAGGGCGCTGT
Source organism: Sialis fuliginosa (assembly GCA_961205875.1). Classification (NCBI taxonomy): domain Eukaryota; kingdom Metazoa; phylum Arthropoda; class Insecta; order Megaloptera; family Sialidae; genus Sialis; species Sialis fuliginosa. The sequence goes on along the minus strand of OY540809.1, from coordinate 11,861,380 downwards.
AAGATTTATCAACGAACTGAAATATCTGAAGAAAAGTTGCACCTAATAGCTCAAACTACTTTTAGCATTACCCAGAAACAACGGCGTGGATGTTTCTTTTGGGATGATTTTTTAATGTGAGTCCTCTTGCCTCTTACTTTTAAAAAGCACCCCAAAAGAAACATACAACTACTACGTCCACGTCGTTGTTTCTGGGTAATGCTAAAAGTAGTTTGAGCTATTAGGTGCAACTTTTTTTCAGATATTTCAGTTCGTTGATAAATCTTACAGCGCCCTCCACCAAGAGAAGAAAGCATTTTTAAGAAAAAAATTTCCTACTAAAGATACTCCTTTTTTCACGTAGAATACGAATATGCAATAAAAAATATAGATTTCCATTTAAAAAATCAAAGTTTACCCTGATTTGACCTTGAAAATGGTTTGAAGGTCAACCGCAAGGTCACCGTTGTTTGCCCCCCTTGAAACCAAGCAACTTTTGTTTGAAACGTTTTTCTCAATTTCGCTTACTTTTCGAGATATTTGACTGCGTTGATTAAAATGACTCACCCTGTATACATATATTCGGATATACATAACTCCAACAAATATGCACCGATTTGGACGTTTTTTTTTTGTTTTAATTTTATCAGAATCTGACTTTTTAAGATACGTCACTCAAGAGGGAAAAATAAAAAACTTAAAAAATAAAGCCAGCTTAAAAAAACACTAAAATTTTTCCTAATAATTAAATTTAACAGTTTTTGAAGTCGGAACCAATTCGATAAAAAACTTTTTAACAAAGAAAAAAAATCTTAAATTTGATTATTAAGTATACTTTTCAGTGTTTTTAGTTTTTTTTTGAACTCGGTTTTATTTTTATTATTAAAGTTTTTTATAATGTTCTGTTTCGTTATTTGTTATACAAATATCATAATAATTTATAACCGTCCATAGTCTCATCATAGAAAATGTTCCATTATACATCATGTCAAAACTTTACTTCCGCTGAGAAAATTTAGTCAACGCATAGAAAAAGCTAATGCACCTACACTTAAGTTTTTCTTTGATTGAGACATGGGGATAGGAAGCGTGAGATAGGTAATCTCAAACTTTTCATGCCAGCATATTTACGATGGAAAAGTTTTGTGGAAAGAAATTAATCAATCCGATGTACGGTTTAAGTTTACGACCATTCAATGAACTGATAGATCTAACTTCTGTAAAAGGCGAATCGACAAAAAAAAAAAAATTTTTGCGTTAGAAATACTGATGACATTTTAATTGTCTTCTTAACCCTCTAATGCACATACTCGCCTTAAGGTGGACGGTTTTTTCAATCATTAATTTTTTTCTTTCTAATTGCACAACACTGCCTTGAGGGGAATTATTTTGGCTACACGAGATGTGAGTTTCGTTACTATAGATTCAATAGTTCGGCCACAAAGTTGAGTGCAAAGAGAATTTTGTTAAAAATAGTGAAATTAATATTCACAGAAACTATTAGAAGGTTAATTTTAAATGCATTTATAAACTATACAAGAAATTGTTAATACTTTTTGAAGTGAAACTTCTTTAGCGAGACTAGTGAATTGGAATGACCTTGATAGATTTTAATATTTGACACGTTTTAAAGACGAAACGCTACGGAGAGTGTGCATATACGTGAGTAGATGGATGAATAGCTAATTTGTACAAGTCACTTTACGTCGGTTATGCGTGAGAGAGAGATGAGTAAATGTATAAGATAATAATTGATGAATGCGTACAAGTTAGTTTATGTTGGTGTCAAGCTACGTGTTTTAATATTCTTTTACTTTATTTATTAAATTCGCATGGTTAATTAAAACAAAAGATGTTTCACTTCAACTATGCTTTTATGTTCCGTTTCTTAATGTCATCTGGTGTAAAAAATTCGGCGAATACGATGGTAAAACTGTTATGAAAATTCACAAAAAATATTTAAGAATTAATATAAATTAAGATTAATCTATCAATCCCCATATGGAAAAATACGAGAGTTAATGAACTGCATTTGAATAAAAGATATAATCATATGTGTTTAATAATTAAATAAATCAATTTTTAACGAATCTTATACATGTATATTTAATTATAATTATTATTGATATATAAATAGATTAATATCAAAAGGTAAACTTATTATTGATAAACATTATTGCGGCAGAATTAGCGTTATAATAATATTATAAATAAAATTTATATCCGTTTAATGTAAGTTTAATTACATTACTTTTTTAACTAATATATGTAGGTAGACTATAAAATATATTTATTTTATTTTTAATAATTATTTTCGAGTATTCTTACTCCACGAACAGTTATTATTACGGTGTAATTAAAAAGCAAGTTATGCGTTTTTAGACAATGTTAAAACTTTAATTAAAATAACATAAATGCGGTGTAATAGTAATTATATATTTTTTTTATTTTTTACAGCAGTAGTTAGTTAAAAACTTAATATTATACATTTGATAATTTTTTATATATTTTTTTATATTTTTACAAGGAAAAATGATATAGAACTATCTTGAAATGAAAAAATGCTTGAATTTATGAATAATGTAAATAAATTACATACAGATTGTCAAAGCATTTGTAATTAAACTGTTACAGAAGTATGGGTAAGGAGAGTAAGTTAATATAAACAAGAAAATAAGTTACAACCCGTCTATCCTTTACCAACAGTGACGTTAATTAAAAATGTATAAAATTCTGTGTTACTACAACAAATATAATATTTATGAGTGACTAGGTGTTACCGGCGCGACTTTGTCTGCGTAGTAACTCAGATTTCTGTTTAGTTTCGATATTTTTCGTATTTACACGCTAGATGTCTACGCCAAAAAAGTATACTCTATAATGCGTACAAATATCACACACCCATTTTTTTATTTAATAAATTTTTCGGGATACAAAGTAGCATATGTCCTTCCTCAGGATGTGAGCTATCTCCTTGCCAAATATTTAGCCAAAGACAGATATACAGAGAGACATTTATGATATTAATATGGATATATTTGAATCATGGATATTTTTCCTTAAAGATAAATATTTCATTTTTTATTTTAAGAAATGTATGGGAAGAAAAATATAAAACGACTTAATAGATGTATTTACTAAAAAGAAAAAAGTATTTGTGTAACATCAGTGAAAAATTTATTATTTTGTATATTTTAATGGATGGATAATCCATCCATTAAAAAACACAATAAAATAATTCGAACTTTTACATTACCTACGTACTACATTCGATATATAGTACAGGTTGATTCAGAACTTTAACATTAGATCGAGGAAATTATTTTAAATAAAAAAACTTTATATATGTATCCGGTATATACTTTAGAACGGGGTGACACCGAACACTCGCCCGAAATTATTTTAAAAAATTGTGTATTTTAAAATTTTCTAGATTCATTTAAACATTTTAAAGCTATCTAAAAAAGACCCTCATCGTTTCAAAAGACAATATAACAATGATAGAACAATAATGTCCAGCTTTCAACGAGATTTTATAATATATTTTTTTATATATACATTTTTTTTATATTTATAAATATATCGACAATGGAAAGCTGAAACTAAATAAGCGATATTTTGGACGATATTTATTTAAGATATATATATATAAAAACAGTAGTTTAAGCCACGTCAATAACTTAATCTCTACGATAAAAAATACGCCAATTGTATGATAGTAGATTGCCATTTTAATAAAATTACAAAAAAAAATTCATACGTTACTTTAAGTTTCAAAGGTCACTCATTTTAGAAGATATAAAAAGAAATTGAAAAAAAATATTGACGCAAACTGAACAAAATATTGTTTTTTTCTATCCCACTGTAAAATTTAATATTAGCTTTTCATTGTCGATATTTGTACATGTATAACTTATTATAACTGTGAACAAAAGTACAAAATGAATGAAATGTTCTTAAGAGATAATTTTCTATTAACTTTTATTGTTATCAAAATGAAACACGAACCAACTGTTTCCTTTGAATATAAACTGCAAAATCTCGAAATGGAAATTCATATTTCTGATTAAACTGTGTCCTTATTATTAAATTCAGGGCCGTAGTCGAAATTATTGTTGATTAAATTATAACACGAGAAAAAATATTATTTTGAATATTTTGAAAATACAGGATCTGGGCTGAATTACAATTGAGGACATACTATACCCCCCCCACCCTAATAAAATTCTGGCTACTGCACTAATTAGGTTGTATCTCAACTTTAAAACAAATGCTGAAACTTTTAGTAGTGATTGCCAAGTTTATATGTAACGATTTTTATTATTTCATATGAATGAATTTTAGGTTTCCTGTTATATATAGTTGTGTTATTTAAAGTATAGTTATTGATCAAACAATCCAATAACACATGATAAGAGGAATTCTTTATTTTACTAATGAAATTTCTCATAAACAAATAAAAAATCAGTTAGTTTATTTCTTATGAATAAATTATTCCAAAATATAAATATATGTTTATTTTTAAAATATAGGAAATTGCTATATTTAGGTGGGATTTGATTTATAATCTTACGAAAGGAAATAAAACGATAAGAAATTTGTGAACGTAAATGTATCTTTTGACGATTCCATAAATAAATGTATTGATTTGTGTACAATTTTCGACACTTCCAATATGAATATGCATAAATATAATGCTTATAAATATGTAGGGGAACGGTGGCTAATGTGGTACATCTAAGGAATATTATTAAATGGAAAAGAAAATATGGATAAAATTAATTTTTTTTTCAGTATGCAATATAACTCATAATAATAATATATGTAGGTATATAAAATATAAATATAAATATAATATAATATATAGGTATAATAGATATAATACAATGTGTTTTTTTGATTGCCACATTAGCCGCATGTTTTTTTTTACAATTTGATGTGAATATATACACGTAGAAAAATGTGTAAAAAAAATGTAGAAAGTTAATTGCATGCATATTCTTCACCTAAACTTTGTACATTTTATAGTATTTTACACAACATATCACAAAGGTTCTTACTTCTTATTTTAATGAGAACGTTGCAGATGTTTTTATTTTGTACCTCAAAGAATCAAAATATTTTCTTGTAATAACCTTGTGCTGATTTCTTTGAAATCTTTCACTCGACAAGTTCAATTTACATATTGGTAATAATGTTACAGCAAAATGCATATAAATAAGGTTTACTGCATATGACAAGATTCTCATCACAAATAAGTTTTCTTCATCTTTTATTCTTTTGTCAGAATATTTCTATATTTGTCAATAACAAATAAAATGTTTTTGGTATAGAGATAAAATATTCTATATGCAAATATATAATATATAAATACATACTTTTATAAATATTTGATATTCTTTCGTCCTTATATGTAAGTATGTGATACATTTTTTTTTAATTAAAATGTTTTTAATAAATGTCGAGGGATTGACGTGAATACGTGGAAGTGGGGTTAAATAAAACTCAAACTCATGGACTGATACATCTTTAATTTTTTTGTCACACAGAAACGTTTGAATATTTGTAAAATGGACATAAAATGGTGTCGTAAACTTAGTCTAAATAAAGAAATATATAACCAGTATTGTATTTGTACGAACATAAAAACAATTAATTAATTAATTAATACTTACAAGCGAAATCGTGGAAATACGAAATTTACTTTTTATTTTTATTTATTCAATTTGAAAATCTTTAATTATAAAATATAAAACGTTGTAGAGAATATGTTCTTTTATACTGTTATTTTTTTCAATTAAATTAATTAATATTTACAAGTGCAATCGAGGAAATACAAAATCTAATTAATAATTAATTAATTAAATAATAAATTTTAATTAATAATTTGAGTGTCGAGATATACTAATTTTAAATTTACGCTAGCGTGCAAAACTGATCTCTGCGCGTTACATCAAGTTTCTGGAATGCCTACCCAGTATCTGGCCTGAAACACTAGACGTTATTCACATCTAGTGTTTCAATTGTTGAAATCGGAGAACATTTTTTTTTTCATTTAAAAACTATCAGAAAGCTTCTCGTATCTTCGATATGGCGAGGAAGCAAAATAAGGTATAAAACTAACTTGAAACATCCTTCCTAAAAACATATTAAAATTATATGCTTCGTTTTTAAGTGATTAAAGTGAAAAAGTTGATTTTAATTGAGTCAAAATCAATTAGAATTATTTTTTTATGAAATCTTCATTTTAATACGAAAATGTAATGTACCTAGTAAGAACCCGAGAAATACACGAACAAAAATTGAGTGGCGGTTACATTTAAATTGTCAATGCAGCGAAAACGATGTAAGATAGAGCAAAAATTAAAAAGGATCAATTTTACAGATAAAAAATTTCCAATAAGAAAGGTACATCTAGTATAGTAACTAAAACGAATAGTTTATGAGTGAGTCATTCAAAACTCGAGACCAAAATATCGCAATTTGCCTCGGTCATCTATTTAAATAAATGGTTTGATTGGACACTATTGGGAAGCTACTCACGAGTTAAAAACTAATATATCTTTAAATTGTAATTAAAGGGGCTATTTATTTTATTGCCTGTTTTGCAATAATAAATAATCTTTTTTGATAGAAAAAAGTTGATTAGGTATATTTTTTAACAATCTTTTCTTGAATTATTTAACCGTTTGCAGACTTTTGGGGCATTCTATATATTACATACTATACTTAATGTAGGTATTGTAAAATAATACTAAAATATTGGTACTTCTCTATTATATCCCCGTCATTTGTAGATGTGCAAGTCTCATATATTAAAAAATATAATCAGCGCCAATGTGAGTAAAGTGTGTACTATTAGTTAAAATATTTATTATTGCATATTAACCTAACAAAAACTAACCAAATCGATTTCGCCCCAATAGACTGCCCTAACCAAGGACAGTTCAATTAAATCTTCGTATTATGCATTATTTAATTACTATGTTGCAATTTTCAAAAACAATAACCGAATACTTATACAATAATTATCTATTTAAAAATATTGAAATTAATAGTACACACTTTACACACTATTGGCGCTGTTCAAATCATCCACTTCAGTCACTTGTCATTATAATTATAATCATATTTAAACGTGAATATAGTAACCACATGTTTGAGATGAGTTAATTTCAAGTAACTATAGGTACTGTAATCCAGAAATAAACTCAAATACGTTAAGCATAAAGTTTTCAATTTGACCTAGAAACTGGAAATAACAGTGTGAGTTTAACCGTGTGTTGTTGGCCAGGTCGTGGATACGGCGGACGTTCGTGTTCAACTACTACTTGATAAATAAGTTGACGAAGAACATGTAAACTTCAATTACAGCGATAACTAGTTTATCAAGAGTTGGAAACAAAATGTCTGTACAATTATTGTCATGCTTGATTAATTGTTTTAGATGGATTTAAAAGGACCTTAGTTTGTTGAAATTATTAACGTTTAATTTTAAATACTATAATATTAAAATTTTGCCTTATACGGTTAACTTTATAAGTATACTACCTGTGCCCGCGGTTTCGCTTGCATGGACTACGGAATTATTGTTTAGGATTTTTGAAAAATATAGTAAAAAAAATAAAGATCTTTTTATCCTATACAATTCTTCACTATATAATGTTGTTTAATATTTAACGGTTTAGGCAGCGTATTGCAAAAGAGCGCGATGGCGGCAAACTTATTTACGACTTGTTTTATATTATTGTTACTACTTATTCCTTATGTTACCTAACGTAACAAAATATATACTAATACCTGAGCAAAGAACTTATCTATGAGCTTAAAAAAACACGTAAATCGGGTAAGTGGTTCTCGAGTAATAAGCGCCCTATTAATAGACGTACAGAGAGACGTTGCGTTTTATAATATGTAATTAAGTATACGTAGAAATAAATTCATAGTCAAGAGATTTTAAAAGCAATGTAATAAAAATATATAGGTAGAGTCGCATGCAGAAGTAGTCGACCAGTTTTCATTCAAATTCGCTTATCACAAACTTAGTAGGCTCCTCCCATTTGATTTTTATAATATTTAAATCATTTCTCCATGTACCAGACAAAGACAGATATTTTGAAACACATTTGCTAGATAAAGAAGTACTATTCGTTTATAGTACTCATATATATTTGTGCGATTAAATTATTATGTAGGTAATCTATTGAAAATTGTATAGGTAAGTAAATTTTATGACAGTACATATTTGATATTCTGAATTTTAAATATGTTAAACTTGATATAAAATTAATTAATGAAATGGACGTATATTTGTGTTTTTATTTAAAATGATGTAACTATATAAGCTCCACCCTAGAAAAAGGTAACCAATGATGTTTGTCTTAATATTTTGGAATCTGTTGTAAGCGATTATGGCCTTTACGGTGGCAGACGACTTCTGAAGCTCATAGTTCATATACTTTACTAAATAAAATGTTGCAGTTTAACCTTTATACTTAATTATTGTTTATTATCGAATACTGTGTTATAATTCAAAGTAATCTAATTAATAAAATAATTTGAATCATACACACCTTGAAAGATATGTTTTTGAGTTGTTTGTTTGAAAACGTATTTATAATATAAATAATAAGGTCAGATTTTATTTTTATTGTTAATCTGTTAATACTACTTCAGCGATTTTCAATCCACTGAAAATTAATCAATGTCTTAAATAATTACTGCGCGTTCTTACAAATAAAATTAATTAAAATCTAATGAGATATTCATATCGTTGCTTACTTTTAAATAAAAAAATAATTATCAATATAAATCAAATACCAAATAATTATCCATCAATTTATAATTAATATTTAAATAAATATACGTTTCTGATGTGTAAACATCTTTAGATTGAAAACTTTGTTTACTTTCAAAAGATATAATCTACAAAATCGTAAACGATTTTAGAGTGAATTTAATTAAAAAAAAACAAAAAAAAAACGTGTTCTACAATAATTATTGTAAGCAGTATTTTCGAAACCGAAAACATTTTTCGCCAATCTTAAAAATAAATTAAGATAAACCTAACATTCCAATAACCGATAACGAACGCTAACACAATTTTAATGACGTAACAAAGAACGAAACAAACAACCAATGGAATGTAATATGCGACAATGAAGCGAACGAGTGTCACAAGAGACTCGAAACAGATATGTCTTAACGCTAATTTAAGTTACGAGAAATACATCAATTTCCAATTTCTGTACGGAGTCAGTATCACGGAAACTGTAACTAACAAGCTGCAGCGAACAGGCTCCCGTCACACTCGACCCAGAAACTATATATGATAGGTATAAGACAATAATATACACATATGTACATTGTAGGTATGCTTGTCAATAGAATATGTATTATTTTGAGTGATGTATGTCGACTTTAGCTAAAATTAATCTTCTGTCTTAAAAATATTATTTTGAAAGAGGTGGTTACAGGCCAGTTTCCAAAGGTTGTTTCCTGATTGCGGTTATTAAAGAAAACTGTCCTGATTGCGGTCATATATATCATTATATTATTTAACTTTTTAGCAAGCTGCGGCAAATTTCCCCTTCTATACAACTGAAAAATTATATAACCGCAATCAGGAACGACCGCAATCAGGAATGACCGCAATCAGGAAGACACCTTCCCAAAGCTATAAAATCGATGTAAAAAAGGGTCAATATATATGTGCATAAGTGTGGGTATGTGTGGCGTAACGCATAAAGCTGGCAATGGATGAATTTTGAAATACAATAGTATTTTTTTTATTTTTTGACGTTTGAAATGGGCGTGGTTTACAACTGACAGCTATCAATGTCAGTGGATTTTATTAATTGGTACGGGTATAATATAATATAAGGTATAGGGGGACCAGATCCCAAGTTTTCGCCCGGAGTCTCAGGGTATGTATACCGTTTCTCCTGGCTCTGGGTTTTCTTATAATTTTTTAGGGTTTTGTAATAATGATGACAACGAAAAGAAAAAAAAAGGATTATAACAGGGGGCACAGAAGTGAGTGTGGAAATTTTTAGGTGCCAACGAAAAAAATAAAAAAATTACATTTCAGGATTTACAAAAATCAAAATCTGGTCACTGTGCGAGGGTCGTAGCCGAAGGCTGAGACCCGAGTAAATTTTAGTATCTAAATGTGGCGCACCCAGGGGCAAAGCCCCTAGTAATTTACAGTTACACATTTACACCCTAGTTACATGTATACACTAGTTACGTATGAAGTTCAAAAAATACATAAAAACCCAAACATGTTTTTTGACGTGCAATTAATATCATTTATTGTTTTATTAATAGCATAAATCTTGTATGTTCGAAAAGGATATATAATTTCCTCAATAATACAATAACACCGAAAATAATTTTATACATGATATTTCGTTTAAACGCATGAGTGATAGGTAAAAAACTGGCCTTATCTACCCATCTCCTTTAAATACCTTAAGCTAGACTTTATAATAATATGACTACCTACATGTATCTTGAAAATGTATTAGAAAACAATTTTTTTTGAAGATGTAATATAAGTACTTTTAAAATAAAATTTTTAAACTAAATATAAATATATATAATATAGATATAGACAATATAATTACTTTAAAAGTAATGTTTTAATCGACAAATAATAAAGTGGATCGCTGGTAAGAAGTACGAACTCATAAAAAGTATAATTCCATAAATTGTGTGTTGGTATTTTAGACTTTGACAATTTATTTTATTATATGTATATCTAACTTTTCTTATAAAATAAATATTCGTCGAAAATTAAGTTTATAAAATGAATCGTCGTGGGTGTTGAATAATCGACACCCACTACCGTATAAAAAATCAGCGTTGGTGCAAATTTAACAACGATGACAAGGAAGTTTAATAATATACTTATTATTATAGATAGAATGTGAAAATCGATTCATAAGTTGTTAATTTCATATTCCATTTCACTTGCCAAATAAAATAAATACAGGGTTGAGAATAAACACGACAGCGATTTTTGGGTTGCATAAAGCCAAATAATCACGATTAGTTAATCGTCCATTTACTAATCGTTATTCAATTCAGAGTTAACATTAATCATGATTTGAAAAAGGCCGTTTAGTTTATTGTTTCTTCTCGATAAATATCGAGAAAAAGGCAAAATACTTTCAACCTCAGCCTACACGATTTTTTACTTATTTATTAGAACGATAATTTTATAAATACCACGCCAACCCTGATTGAATTACTTCCAGTCTACCAACCTCGTAAAATTTAATATAAGCTACAAATAGCGGTACTGTACATAAACCTACGTTTAATGATCTTCAGGTTTAATATTAAAAACAAACGATATTTATACGCGTTCACTTCCGGTTTTTGTGAATGAACACGAGTTACTCACAGTAATATACTGCGAAATAAACAAATTATTTTTGAGCCGGGTTAATTATGTTCTGGATGAAGAAGTTTTTAAGTGAATAACAACTTGATTTTATTAATTAATGTTTGGGATATGATATATATTTAAAACATAAATTTAACTGAAATTATTTTTCTGGGTCATTGAAAAGTTTTAATAAGAAAATATTTATTCATTGTATTAGTATCTACAACCTAAATTTGTTTTATATAGGTTACATAGTTAATTAGAAGTATTGTTTAAAATCTGTGTTTTGTCAATAATATTTATTCAATTTCAAGTTCAATGAGGATTTTCAAATCGATCAAGCAAATGATGCGCTGAAGTAATTACTTAAAAATGGCAACCTAATTGAGTTTTGTTCCATGTTATGAATCTGAATAGAGAAAATTTTTGTAAAAAAATTGTCATTTCTATTGAGGTCATTTCTGTAGGTATCACATTTATTACATTTCAAATATTAATAACTGATTTAAAAAAATGTACCGAACATCATTTAATTTTATTTTTTACCTGCCATACTTTTTATTAAAACCCTATCTATTAATCTCACTTTGTCGTCCGTCCTTCCTTTTATATATCTCTAATTTTTACTAAACGTGTAATGTGATGTTCCTTATATAGGTAAATAATATTTTTTTTATAAATGTATAACCAAACCAGAGGAATTTGGCATTTAAAAAAAATATTTTAAATCAAAAATGACGCCTGCAGGGGGACTTTAAAGCAAATCCAAAAAAAATTGTATACCAAGGAGTATGGGGTGTCAAAATGTATATCTCAATCAGTTGAATTCGACCCTATTTTTTTTAATTAAAATTATTTTGCCTCCCCTCCCCCCCTCTAACTCGGTAATTACTGGTTCAAAAAATCTGAAAAAAATTGGTAACGAGGCTTTGGTGAGACTATCAACGACAAATACTAAGGTCATAGAATTTTGAATTTTTATTTTTATATCTAGGCAAGTGGGATGTCAAAATGTAGATATATCTCAATTAGTAGAATATGACACTATTTTTATATTTTTTCTAGCTCAAAAATACACTTGTAAGTTGCTCTAAACAGTCAACGTAGCTCGTAATTCGGAACCCTTTTTTAAAATTATATAAGTGATCCCCATCTCAAAGTATTAGTATAATTTATAAAATCTATAGATATACTAATAACAATCAATATCAACGCTAACATTCCTTAGCTAAAACATGAATAATAACTAGCGATACTGTAAAATCGGACATATAGTTAACAAGCTATCGTATAAGCTATAACAGTCAGTGGATATTCGTTATAATAGCGAGGAAGCAATAAAGGTAAGGAATTCTCTTCAGAATTCTGGTCGGCAATTCCTATAAAAGGAAAATCTATATTAGATAGCTTTTAGAATGTCACACTAATATGACTTTATTTAGAATTATTCTTTTATTTCATGATGTCGTCAAGTTTTAGTGTTTTGGTATTACAAGATTATCAATAATTTCTTATTTTATATTCAGCAAATTAAGACTCATTACATGAGAATAAGAGCAATGAAATTCTAAAATATAAATGTTTTTTTTTATGTGGAGATATGTATTTACATTTCGTATACAATGTATAGATAAAGGTTTTAAATTTTAATATGTTATTTATGGATAGCTGATGATAGCTCATAAGTATATTTTACTATTAAAAATAATAATATTGGACGCATGGTTTTTGAGTAATTGGATATTAAAAATTGAGTTTTTAATTCATGTGAAGTTTCAGAAACAGGTTTATTCAAAGTAATGAAAAACTAGAAATACATGACAGCCATGACAAATCATCCGTAACAGTGATAGAGTACGACTTACAGGCAAACAACGTGTGTAAGTGCAATAACTACAGTCGACGAGGCCATAGTATATATGTATATTAAAGATACAGTCTATATCTCGATTTTAATAGATAATAATCAATAATTATTAACAATTAACTATTTTATGTATATTAATCTCTGAATCAGTTTTTAACCAAAATTTATTTAAAAAAATAATTAATTTTTCTTCTTTTATAAATAACTTCAATATTTTTATACGAGTTTCGAAGAAAATCTACCTTAAGCTTACTTCTGAATAATTAATATAAATACAATATTATTGTACAAAGTTTTAACTATAGAAAGTTTTCATATTTACGTTTTGTTGTAAAAAAGAGCAGTATCTGATCTTTTATACTTTTATTCTTGTAGTTACCACCAACTTATATTCTTTCAAACTAGAAGAAAAACGTTAAATATTCAAAATAGACGTCTTACAAATTCGTATTATTGTACGAGTTGAAAATATTTTCGAACAATTTTAAAAACTTTCATAACACTGCAAGAGAATATTTAGTTTTTATCAAGTGCAAGTTTATTTCGAAATATTGCTATTTTTTTACTTTATTATCAATATATTGATTAAAATTTTTATTTTAAACACTTGATTCGTTAAAATTAATTTTCTAATTTAATTTCAATGCCCGAGGGTGTTTACTTGACTCCTTATTATAATTTTGCATCTGATCAGTGGCATAACCAGAATTTTTAGGGGGAGGGATTTTTATGATACAGTCATTGACATATAACATTAATTTTACATATATGTATATTATTCGTTATAACAATCTGGTCCCTCGTTGATTCCAATATTACGGAGAGCCAGCCCCCATGACCACTCTGGTTACGCCACTGCATCTGATATCGTTATACATAATGATCAATTTATTATTATTAATTATATCTAAAAAAATCTTGATGAACAATCTTTTCCCTCAATGTTATGATAAAAATATTAATGGCGTTATTTATTTAAAAAAAAAATACAGTTTTTTTTAAATTATAAATTATATAATATATATTATGTTTTGCATTATCATTTCTTAAAAATGTACACAAAATATCTTTCTATTTTATGCGTACATAATACCTATGAGAGTCAAAATGACTGAATTTGGGCATCTATGTATGTAAGAGGCATCGATAATCTAGTGTTAAATCTCTTTATGTAAAAATGAATGTTCGTTTGTATGAGGCTTATAAACACGGGCATGTTGAATATTTCGAGTCATTATGATTTTGTGGATATTAACCCGGGTAACACCGGGTCCAATGCGCTAGTTATAAATAAAACAATGATGTAGACTCATCGATTAAATTAAAATCATAAATGTGCACACAAATAGTACACTAACTGTTTTTATAGATTAATCTATTTTAGTTTAGAATTAAATCATTTATTTATAGTTACATAAAATATTATTTCATGTTCTTATTATCATGTGGGTAGTATAATTACATGCTTACGTTATTTATAATTGAAAAGGGTAATTAATCAAGAACTTATCGACCCATCTATTTATCCGGAATCTAGATAGTGTAACAAACAATCTATGCACTTTATTGTACACACATTATAATAAAACACAAACCTTTCCTTGAAAGCTTCTACCTTGACCTGTCACTAGCGTAACGCGCAAGTATATAAATCTGCAATTTTATTTTCTACTAAATTTCACACTACTCCACTAACTTAACATTCAACGCAATGATGCCATGTCCTTTAAAACAGTCTTTTATTTATGTACTTTATCGTTTATTTTTCGGTATAGGTTTATACACGGTGTAGATAGGGGTGCCAACTTGTTGCCAGTTCAATTTTCGTACACTGTCCCTGGGTTGCATAAAGCAAAATTAACAACGGTTAGTTAATCAGTTGTTTTCAAACCATGATTAATGTTAATTCTAAATTTATTTTCGATTTGTAAATGAACAATTCACTAAATATGATCATTTTTTATCTTATAAAATTTATAATAACTGTGATTGTTTTTTAGAATTAACGTAATAATGGTTTTAAAACAACTGATTAACTAATCGTGATTAATTTTGCTTTATGCAAACCGAGGTATAAGTTACAAACTTGACATTTGAACTAAACCTGTAAGACATATAGATGCAAATATTTTAGAAAAAACATGTTCATAGCTAGACATGTGGGGTATCAAAATTTGTATCTTAATCAGTAGAATTTGACCATATCAAAAATGGTACCCATAAATACCATAAAACTGTCAAAAAAGTGAAGTTTACAAAACAACAAATTTTTAACATTATATTTACTTTTATTATAAAAAAATGATTTATCTACAAAAAATATTCTATAAAAAATCTTTCTTGAGATATTTTGAAAAAAAATAACAATTTGAAGATACACTACTTCCTTCACACGATTTTGGTGATTTTTAACTGGGACAATCTACTAATCAGACCAGGGCCATACAAAATTGTTTAAAAAAATAATTGAACGATGTGTTAGGTTAAGTTAGCGATATATTATAGAACTTTCTTTTTATCACCTTAACAGTCCTAGTCCCTCACAAGATCTATGTCCTGATGAGGCCCCCAGATAATGCATCATACACTTGTTCATTAGTACAGCTCTAAGCCAAAAATGGTTCATTAGTTTATATGTGTTGAAATTGGATAGTAAAATTTTTACGCTTCCAGAAAATTAAAATAGAAAATTAGCCCATTTTGACATTGTTATTATTTCACCTTTTTTATTCTTATTCTTTCATGCGTTTTTTGTCAGTTGCATCATCTTTTTTTCTAATAGCTCCTTCGTATGATCCATGTTTTTTTTTTAAATTTATTATTACGATTATTGCTGTTAATGTACAGTCGCCTGTAGAACTTGTCTGCCACCCTAAAGGTCAAAATCGCTTACAACAGATTCCAAACTTAAAGACAAACATCATCGGTTATCTTTTTCTAATTGCACAAATATATACATATACTATAAACGAAGAGTCGTTCTTTATCTAGCAAATGAGATTCAAAATATCTGTCTTTGTTTGACACATGGAGAAATGATTTAAATATTATAATAATCAAATGGGAGGAGCCTACTAAGTTTGTGATAAGCGAAAATGAATACACACTGGAAGACCAGTTCTGCATTTGACTGTACATAGAAAACCAAAACACGTATGCTATAACAAACAAACTTTGATTATTTTAATCTAAAAAGTTATTAAAACTCATCACAAACACACATTGTCCCACAATTAGTATGTTATAATTGAATTTTCATGTAGTTTTAAAATAAAGAATACAAAACATACTTTTTTTTATTTCCTGTTAGAACTTTCCTAATTTCACAGAACACTTGTAACAAGTTGTTGGAACACCGATGAAGAACCTCTGTTGTAAGCTAATTAACTATTTTACAACATAATCTTTGTACGTATGCACATGACGTAATGCATTATTAAACATGAAATATATTTTAACTGATTAGCACTTGTTGGAGACGGGTTCACAAATCCACTAATAAACGGGACACTAATTAACCACGGATTGTGCTGGAATTAACCAAAGACCGTTTACAATTTGCATTACTTATGCGTAGGCACACACACGCATAGTGGGCCTCGGATGTGGTGGCATAAATTATATTTATATCAAATTAATTTATTCATGCAAATATATCGATGGTTTCATAACATTTCGAACACGGAAGTTTGATTATAATGATTATAATGTAATTATGGTAAATATGGTGTTTTTGCGGTGCTACCTCTAGATATGTGTATTTCTGTATTAATACACTTGCATATGAGGTATTCCATGCCAAAACACCTAGCCTAGCCTATGATCCTGACCATTATTGATTTGGCTCATTATTTTATAACATATAATAAGGTAGTGGCACCAGTAATGGCAAACTTTTAATTAAATTAGAAATATGTGTTGATATTTGATTACTACCATTTCTGAATATTAATCTATATACATTTAACTGTCTTACAGCGTGATTTGAAGACAATCGGTTAATAGGTGTCAATTTAAACTAATTATTAGTATAATTTATTTATTAATCATTATATTATCATAGCAACTGCTTTACATTGTTTCAAATTTGACGATTCTTTCTTTTATATATTTTGTGTCGCAGTATTTATCATTTTGTAATCATTAGCAAGTGTCCATCACTGCGTGCTCATTACTAGTTTTACTTTATCCATTACTAGAGAAAAAAACATAAACAAAATAAAAGGCTATTATTTAAGAAACAAACTATATTTGCGAATTTTGGTAATAAAATTGATTAAATTAAGAGTTACTTGTTTTATTAATAACATGAGTTCATAAGAATTACAAAAAAGAAACCCGTCAATCACAAAAACAGTAAACTTTGCTCTTATAGCGGCCACAACTGGTGCCAGTACCTTAATTCCCTTCGATATCTCCATGCAAGCTGCCAAACCGATCAAACTATCGACTGACTAAAAGTCTGCACTGTGCGCGGTCTCTACACTGACACATATTTTCCTAGAAAAATGTGTGTCTTAAGCTTTACCGTCAGTCAGTTTGTCTGTCTTTCCGAAAAACTTTTTAGGATCTCAATTATTCATTGAAAAATAAGTAGTTTATATAATAATTAATAAACCTACTAATTATCGAGTAAATGTAGTTGTCAGATTTGGTACTCAATCTTAATCTATGCAGTATATGTGCATACCTACATACATATAATAATTCATCATAATTGAATGTATAGAGCACTTACAATGATTTACAGCGATGATTAACTTGAAGGCATATACATATAGTAATATATCTATTGTATAATGGCATACAATAGTTCATACATGTATGTATAAGTCGTATACAATACCTTCATTTACTGCATTGTATTAAACAACAGCAAGAATTAAATTCTCTATAGTGATATCCATAGATGTAGATTATTGGTGTATGTAATCGTCAGTCTCCTGATTAGATTCTATTGCCGTAGGGTAAAGTACGAATATATGCCTTGACCGAATAGATGCCTCGTTAATCAGATCTCTGAGATGAAACAAATTGTGACTCCTGGCGACATTGGTCGTATAGCCTCTCCATCCTGTACTTCATTTATGAAGCAACAATCACCTCGGGCTACATGAAGCAAAATTAACCACAATTAGTTAATCAGTTGTTTTCAAACCATGCTTAATATTAATTCTAAACTTATAATGGTTTTAAAACAACTGATTGACTAATTGTGATAAATGCAACCAAAAGTCAGAACCGCCTCCTCCCCTTACACTATATGCTAAATATAAAAAATAGAAAATTTGGCCACCTCCAATCCACAATTTTGCCGCCCTTAACAAACTACCACCCGGGGCAAATGCCCTCTCCCCCCCCTCGGTACGCTACTGTACTGAGTCAGAATATGCACTTGCGTCGTTATATGATGGTTTAGATAAAAAACTTAAAAAAAACCTAAAAATACTGAAATGTATGTACCTAATCATTAAATTTAACAGTTCTGAAATCGGTTTTATCTTTTTCTTTCTTAAAAAGTTTTTTATTGACTTGGCACCGACTTTGAAAACTGTTTAATTTTATTATTTTATACTTTAAAGTATTTTTAGTTTTTTTTTGGCGTTGTTTTTTCTTTAAAAAGTTTTTTTAATTTTTCCTTTTGTCGTACTCTTGAAGTAAATGGTAAGATTCTGATAAAATTTTATGGGACCACTTCGGGAGTATACTCTTTCAAATAAAAAAATAATACACTTCAAAATCGGTGCATATTTGTTAGAGTTATATCAGAACATACATAAAAATATATTTACAATATATTGTTGAATTAAGAACCTTCCCGTTTAGTGATCTGTGACTAAAATAATTAATGTAAAATAATTGAGAAAAAAACAAATTGACCAATTGTTAAATTATTTCTTACGATGATACATTAATATTCACGATAACAGAGAGTTGTTAATGGAATCTATAAGAAATAAACATTTGTGGTAGTTGTTAAATTTTTAAAATGGTTCATGTCATCTACATTTCCGCTTTTCTTTGATCTAAAACATGTTTATTTAGATCTTACATCTAAAAATGAATTATATCTATCAACAACATCATAATATTTATAATACTTACATTTTCTTTTATAACTATACAAGCTATGATGCAAACTTCTTGTCACTAGCATTCTAACAAATTGCCTAAATTCAACTTAAATCAATATTGACTACATTACGTATTTGACAACAGCTTGAAATTTGAAGAGTAGACATTTTTGTAAAGTTAACTGTAGACTGGTATTTGTATAAAAAGTTGTTATTGTAGATTACCCCCCCCCCCCCCTCCAATTATTTAATAAAAAAAATTTACTCTCGATCATTTTCGTACTAATTTTTTTCAAAGAAATAATGTTTTTGTATAATATCTGGAAAAGGTTAAATTTTTATAAGGACAAAGACAGATGATGCCCCAAAAAAGACACTAGATGTGTTATAAGTTTAGATTAGGAAAGGTTATGGATACATAACAACCAATGCTAGTCCGTACATGAAACTGTTACCATAACTTAAAAATGTCATTTTCGTCATTTCTATGAAGGAGTTAGTTGAAAATTTATAATGTACAAATATGCTTTAAATTACAATTGAATTTTGTATGTAAAAGAGATGATAAATCCAAATAGACGTTTCTCTGTTAATCAATTATTACTTAAATACTTTTAAAGACAATATAAAACATTTATTATTAATTAATTTTATAATTCAAAACAATTGATATTTATTTTCAAATCCGAAAGATACGCAAATGACTCGTGGAGCGTTTTTTTGTGGAGCGTTATGGTAACTACGCTAGGTAATGTGTTATGAGTCCTATATCTTTACTTGTCTGATGATAAAAAATTATACCGTATCGATGTGAAATTTTCTAACCATAATGAAGAAATTCGACCTTTAATTATATTTTATGTAGTCTGTAGTCATTTTTATTTTCTTTATATATGGTCACCACTTAAAAACGTTGTTCATACACGCTTGATTTCGGCTAATTGTATGCAAACGGAATAAAACAAAAAAGCACAGATATTTATTATATCAGATAAAAATTTTACGTTTTCATTTGTGACCTAAATATACTAATATACCCAATAAACAACAGCAGACCTACTTTTGTAACGAAACTGCACATGTTTTATAGTGATTTAGGTGACAGCTTTAGAAATTATTTAAATTTTATGTTATATGTTGGAATAGCATATTTTTGTGTATTTTTACAAATATAAAATAAAGATTTATCTTTGTCCTTTGTCATCAAAGATAATTAGTAACGAGTACAATTAGTATTGAAACTTATTAATTAGTATGTATTTATTGTTAGGCGAAAACTATTATACATATGGTCTTCAAATACTTATGTCCGGTATTATAAACGAGCTACCAAAATTTGCTGGCTTGCAAGCACTTCCAAATTAGGTTTCAAACATATCTGACAGTTTTCTTTAAGTTTCATGTAATTTTTGACAATTTTCGCGTATGCGTGGTATGTAAACACCAATGGTATTAAAACAGTGGTGATATTATGAAAATTATTTTGTACGGTCAAAGTCGCCAACTGTGTTACAATTAGTTGAAATATCACTGCTCTAAATTCCATAGCTAATCCATAGATACTGGTACAGAATTAATACCCCATTTGAGAGTACTTGCAATTTTAACAACAATTTAAATAAGTATCTTTTTATAATAGCTACACTCTAAAGCAGTGTTGCCAAACTCATACATGAACAAAATACATCTAATTCAGTTTAAGATAGTCGGAAAGCCGCTCCCCTCCTCTTTTTAGAATATTTTTTTGTGGCAAGTAAAAAAAAGAAAATTTTAACGTAAAAAAGGTTTTTAATGTAAAGGGTGGCCATTTTCAAAGGACGCAATTATTGAAAAAACAAATATTGCTTTGAAAAGGGGAGAGCCTTCAATTCTATTCGGGCTACAGTAGAACGTGCGCGTCATAATAATAATCGGAGTGCTTTTTTTCGAGAGAAAAAGTGTATGGCCGTTCTTTATTTAAACTTATACGTTACGTCACTTCATTTTTGTGCAATACATTTGCATTGAAATAAATTTTTGTGTTATTTTTAACAGAATTATCGATTATTTTAGCATATTTTTTATCAATAAAATAAATTGATGCACAAATATTTTACAAAATTTTATTTATACACATTAAAAACTAACTATCTTCTTTTCTACGATATTTTTTTTTTTCAATAAAGGGTCGATTACATTGAGCAAGTTTACAAGCTACAAGCCAGCTTGTTTACAAGCGAGCGAGTCAGATAGTAAGATGACACACAAAACTTTCCACTCGCTCAGTAGCCAACTAACTAGCGAGTAAACGACGTGTTGTGAATACATTTTGTAGACACTGAAACCAGGAATCACCGAGATACTCGCAGCTAGCGAACTAGCTACTATAATGACACACGGCTAGTTTACAAGCTAACAGGCCTACAAGCCAGCGAGTAAAGTATATAGCCCGGCTTTTATCTTTTGTAGCAGATTGTTTACAAGCAGCTTGTTAGCTAGTGAACATGATTACACTGAGCGAGTTTACAATCAGAATCTGTTGCCGGGCCGTAACTAGAAGCTCAGGGGCCCGGGGGCAAGAGGTGACCGAGGGCCCCCCCAGAATTGAAGACCTTTTTTTGATCATACTCGTAGTTAACAAACTGTAGTCTACTCCTTATTAGTAAAAAAAAGTTATTCAATACAAAATTAGTAATAATTTACGCTGAGGGGGTCCCCCTAACCTCGGGGGCTCCGGGGCGCTGCCCCGGCTATTCCGGTGGTAGTTACGGCCCTGATATGTTGTAAGCGATTCTGACCTTTAGAATGACAGACGACTATAGTACCTTAAAGATTCATCTTATTCACTTTTCAATCTCAACCAATACTTATCACTAACATGATGAAAAGTAAAAAATCACGATAATAAATCGAGTGTATCACGAAGGCAAGCCTAAAAGATGACAAGAAAGATGAAGCAAGAAGTAGTATGAGAGAGACAGTTGAACAGTTTATCTGTAACACGTGTAGTGAGTACTCTAGAGTAACGTACGAGTACAACCACACACACTCATAGATCGATGCAGCCGGTCGTGGCGACCGACGCGGCGGGGGGTGCGAAACCACGACCGCGAAATCGGGGTTAACAAGTCTCGAGGAGAGCGGTATTAATCATAAATAACAATGTACATGTGTATATGCATGTGCACAAGTGCATCGTTCACTAGTTTTCCGCTTACTAAGCTCTTCGGGTATCACCTCTGTGTGGAGTCAAGATATTTATAACAGAAAATTAATTAAATATGTCAAAGGTGGTTTTAATTACACATTTTAATTGCTAAGTTAGTTAGATGTTATGATGTAATAGCGTTATATGAAATCAGCTGTTGAATTTGAAAATAAGGTACTGGCACCTGTTATGGATATGACCCCAGTAATGGATATTTTTAAATTAAATGTATTGAATTAGAAATATGTGTTGATATTTGATTACTATCATTTATGAGTATTAATCTATATACATTTACTGCGTGCTTTGATGACAATCAGACAATGGTGGACATTTAAACTAATTATTAGTTTAATTTATTTATTATTTATTATATTATCATAGCAACTGCTTAACATTGTTTCAAATTTGACGATTTTTTTTTATATCTTTTGTGTCGTAGTACTTATCATTGTGTAATTATTAGCAAGTGTTCATCACTGCGTGCTCATTACTAGTTTTACTTTATCCATTACTAGAGAAAAAACATAAAAAAATAAAAGGCTATAATTTAAGAAACAAGCTATATTTGCGAACTTTGGTAATTAATTTTATTTAATAAAGAGTAAGTAACATGAGTTCATGAGAATTACAAAAAAAGTCCGTCAATCACAAAAAAGTAAACCTTGCTTTAAGCGGCCATAACTGGTACCTTATATGAACATATAAGGCAAATAAATTTAATTACCAAAGTCAACAAATATAGTTTTTTTTTTAAATATAGCTTTTTATTTTGTTTATGTTATTTTGTCCAATAATGGATAAAGTAAAATCAGTAATGGACACTTGCAAATGATTACAAAATAATAAATACTTCGGCATAAAAGTTATAAAATAAAGAATAGTAAAATTTCAAACAATGTAAAGCAGATGCTATGATAATATTATAAATAACAAATAGAATACACTAATAATTAGTTTAAATATCCACCATTTTGACACCTATTGGCCGATTGTCATCAAATTAAGCTGTTTTAGAGTTAAATGTCCATAGATTATGATTTAGTAATGGCAGTAATCAAATATCAACAAATATTTATAATTTAGTACATTTAATTAAAATAGAATTCAACAATGAGGTACAGTACCTTAAATATGCATAGAGAGCATCGAGGCGAGTCATTTCAATTTTTATTTAGTGATAAAAAATAAATATGATGATTTTATTATACATTGTCATATTCACACGTGACGATTTTAAGATATGTGTTTATATTTTATTTTTCATATATAATATTAAATAAATGATTTTCACTAATGTAATGTGTAATATTATATTTATAAGAAATTTTATAAATTTTCGTGTAATTTTGGGTTTTTGATGTAGATCTTACCTGTATTTATCTATTATACCTATATATAATATAATAGACTTTACTTTATATAAATTTTAAATTAATGAATTTAAAATTAGCAAAATATGATACAATAAAGCCGAAGGGGCTGTCAGGAAAATATAATGTATTATAATTTAATTATAATTATAAAAAGAAAAGAATATGCTTCAGGAATTGAATTTAAAATAAAAATGTAATTTATTTTAACTAGTATCGATTGAAAATATTTAATTAATTATATTATATAGGAAGTTAGAATATATAGAAGCTATAGAGTAGATGAATTTTCTATACATAAGGTGATGTTTTGAATTTCTGTTTGCTTTCTGTATCTTCGTAATTGAAAACAATGTATTATATTTGTAATGCTTCAGACACAACAATTTGTTTGTGTTATAGTTGAATCTAATAAAATCTCCTTGCATATAAATTTCAAATTATAAGTTTTGTTTTCGAATAATTATTATCTACATGTAGATTTGAATATATTATTAATGATTACGACTTTTATTGTTTCAAGATTGGTTACAAACAGATAGACAGACACAGTTACTTTCGCATTTATAATATCAGTATCAGTGGCGTAGGAACGGGAGGGGGGGGGGGGGGGGGGGGGTTCACCCCCCCCCCCCGAAATATTCCACCACCCCCCTCGAAATATTTTATGTTTTTAAAATATATGAAATTATTTTTACAATTTTTAATGGAATGACCTTTTTTGTGATTATAACCACCCCCGAAATGTTCAATGTTCTTAAAGTATGCAAAATAATTTTGAAATGAATGGATATATTTATTTGCATATGTGACTAAAAAAACAAAAAAGGTCTTCAAATTTTAATTGTGTGAGCTTTTTTTTTTTTTTTTAGTCATAAGATAAAATTTTGGATCATTTAATTAAAAATTATAAATTAAAAATAATTTCAAATATTTTGGGAGCCCCGAGCTTAACCCCCCCCCGAATTTTTTTCTTACTACGCCACTGATCAGTATAGATAAAGTTTATTATAAGGGAAGTATATTTTGAATCAATTTCCGTATAGCGATATTATATATATAGCAAAGTTTTGCATAAAAACCGTTTTTTATTTACTTATTCTGAGAAGACATGTCGAAAATAGATACATTTGATTGATTTATAGATGTTCGTAAACTGTAAATATTGAGATTCTGAAAAGAACTCCTACGACATATACTTTCTGTTCTCAATGATCAAATGTGAGCGCAACTGAGATTCTTTAGACCCTTCTATTTTTATCACAAAATTGTCAACAAAGTTCAACAGGAAACGAATATAAAAAGTTTTAAATTGACACTTACTTAAACTGTATTAATTTTATATGAATTCATATTTATTTGAATGACTAATGACTCTCGCTCTTTGAACATTAATTAAAACTTTTTGATAATTTTATTGAAAATAAAGTGGGAGAGGTCGATGACACTAAAATGGATTGATTTGTTCGTTTATCGACACATACAGTCGATGCTGTTTACATTTACAATATACATTCAATTTATTTTTAATCTGTCGCTTTATGTATATATTGAATTTAGGTCATTTATAAATGCGTGGAAATTTATTTTATAATTATGGTATTGTATAGAATGGGAACATTTTTTATGTTTTTATTTATTTTACTACAAAGAAATATAAGAATTGTTTTAACATAGCTTCAATTTGTTTTTATAAATTTTATTTTATTTTATTTTATTTTTTACTCACGCTAGGTCTCGCTCGTGACAAATTGATATATTATGTAAGGTAAATAAACTTTAAAATGTCTTTGAGTTGATACACATATTTCTATGAGAAATTGAATAATGCATGAAAAAATATTTAAAAATTTTAAATTCGAATTTTATAAAAAGTATATTTATTCTAGAGAAAATGACGTGAAAAGTTGAAATTTTTAAATCGCAGGTCTGTATCCTAAACTGTTCACGAGGTATAGCCTCTCAAAGTTTTAATTTTTTTAAAATTTTGGAGAAAAATAGTAACTTTTGAAAGATAAAAAAATAAAGAACATCATAACTTACTTTATAAATAATAAATTTCATAATTTTTCATGTTGTTTTACATTTAAAAAATCATTTATTTAAGTATTAAAGTGCGCGAATATAAAAAAAAGAAAATTGCTTACGCTCATGTAGGGTTACAACCGTGACCCGAAAAATTCATTATCCGCACCTTGATATTCCCTAAATTTAAGAAAATTCTTAACAAAATATAATAAAAAAAGAAAAATATTGCAATTACAACAAGAAATAAATTAAAAAAAAACATATTTAAAAAAAAATCCAAATTTGTTCACTATTTTTTCATACATTTACTCTCAATGTATACTGAAATACATTTTAAAATGTAATATATAACATGATATATTAAATTGTGTCACAAGCGTGACCGAACGTGAGTAAAAAATACAATTCGTGAGTGATCGTGAGCAAAATTTACTCACACAAACCGACAAAAAAATCAAAAGGGCTGGCTGATTTTCATCTTTATTAAATTAATTTAATTATCAAAGTCCGAAAATATACATAGTTTGTTTTCTAAATTATAGCCCTTTATTATTTATTTATTATTTATTTATAGTACCTACTACGACACAAAATAAAGAATCATAAAATTTGAAACAATGTAAATCAGATGCTATTGTTATATAATAATTAATGAATAAATTAGATAGACACCCATTGACTGATTGTCATCAAATTGAGCTGTTTTACAGTTAAGTGTCTATAGATTATGATTCAGTAATGACAATAATCAAATATGTATTTATAAATTAGTTTTTTTTTTAATTAAAGAATAGTTCAACACTGGGGTATGATCCAAGACTGGTGTCAGTAGCTCATTTGATTTATATAATTGGATTTGTTTTATGTTGACAGATTTGAGATAAATAATATGCCATTGTTTGTAAGGTTGAATTAAATTCGTGAACATAACAAAAATAATAAATGTAATTCATAAAAAGTTATTTATTTATTTATTGGCAATGGGAGGGGGTAAGAAAGATTGGGTATGGCTGTCACATTTTGAGATATTGTATTTTTATTACTCTGGTACATGGAAATCAATTTAATCCCGGTTAGAAAGGGCACATTTATTCAATATCTCTATATATATAAAAATGAATTTTCGTTTGTATGAGATTTATAGATTCGAGAATTACAGAACCGATTTCAATGCGGTTTTCACCAATAATTAGATAATTTTTCTGTGCAGTATCGTGGCTATTATTACTTATGAAAATTTAAGATTTAAAATCAAAAGACTCAAAAAATCTTTATCAAGTCGTGTTTTGTTCCATGATGTCACAACATAACTGTCATTTAGGTATATAAAAACATAGTACCTAGCCATGGAATACAGAATTCTATAATTTACGGTTTTAGTATTTTATTTTATTAATTTAGGTTATAATCACGTCTATTTCAAATATTTTAACAATTTGATGATTTTTGACATATGTCGACAATTAAATATTTAAAAAATTATTGATTGAAAATTAAAATATAAAGAAACATTTCACATCCATGAAAGGTAAAATATCGAAATTGCTTAAGATGGGACCTGGTGTTTCCTGGGAGTTTGAAAATATAATTTTACATGATTTTCTCAGTAACTACTGAACGGATTTTATTCCGCTTTACACAAGTTGGGTGGGCATGTTGGATGAGCATGTTGGGTAGATATGTTGGGTGGGGATGTTGAATATTTTAAGTCACTATGATTTTGTGGATATTAAGCCTGGTAACACCGGGTCCAATGCGCTAGTCCTTAATATATATAAAGCTCAACGTCTCTCTGTCTGTCTGTCTGTCCGTTAGTTACCTTATCACTCGAGAACCACTTATCCGATTTACGTATTTTTTTTTAATTCATAGGTACGTTCTCTAGCCAGGTTATAGGCTATATTTTTTTACGTTAGGTAACATAACAACTAAGCAGTGACGATAATAGTAAATCAAGTCGGAAAAAATTTTGCCGTCGGCGCGCTGTTTTGTAATACGTTGCCTAAACTGTTCAATATAGAACAAAATAATGTATTAAAGAATTGTGCAGAATCAAAAGTTCTACAATTAAGTCCACGACACCATATGTCTAACTTTTATATTTAAGCCACAATTACTGCTTTTATGTTACTAAGAAAACATAAATTATTTGGGTTATTTTTACGTGGAATTATGACATGCAAAACATTAATCCTTATCGAAATAAATGATTTCATCGTCATAAGTACTTAATGTAGATATAATTTGCCATTTACAGCATCCAATTTGGTCGTATAGTTTAGAAAATATCGAAATATATGTTATACGGGAAAATATTATTCGTGCGATGGTGACCCGTGTATGGCGATGGAACGTACCAACTAGAAGCGCAGGGCAGAGGGAAGGGAACAGGCCGGTATTCCTTTTGATTGTCAATTGTTTATTTTGTTTTCAATAATTAACTTTTAAATTTAAATAGAACAAAAATTATTTATACTTTTTGTTCTGATTCGTTTTTGTTAGGTAGGTAATTTAAGTGTTTGTAATTAATTCAACTATATATTTTTTAAATCCTAAACAATAATTCCGTAGTCCACGCGAGCGAAGCCGCGTGGGTCCAGCTAGTTATTAAATAAAAATGAATGAGTATAATTCAAATTATTAAAAAAAAAAAACAACATCAAACCTCCTGTACTAGTGTCCCGTATCGTATAGTTTTTAAATTTATAAGAAAGCACAATGTATAGATTATAGTTTAGAATTAAAAAAAACAAAACGTAAAAACGGTGAATAGTGCTATATACGTATGTACTTTAGTGACATTAGTTAAACAAAAAGTCTTTATAAAACTAGTGTTGTAGTGTTTGTTAATCTGTGCTTGGTTTCGTTTTGTTTTTAATCTCAACATCAAAGGAAATAGAAGTTAAAAAAGAACAGAAATTGGACTGTCAGAAAAATACAGATTTTTAGTTTTAATGAGTTATATCTAAAAGCTGTTTAAAAAATAAATCACAACGAAATTATAATCTCGTGAAAAATAAAACCATTTCGCCTCGGCCTCGTCTCGAAAAATATTAAGTTAGTATCGTATCGTACATACCTAAAGGGTCGATTACATTGAGCGAGTTTACAAGCTAACAAGCCGGCTTGTAACAAGCTGGCTTGTTAGCTTGTAAGATAGTGATGACGACACACAAAACTTTCCACTCGCTCAGTAGCCAACTAGTTAGCGAGTAAACCACGTGTTGTGAATACTAGCTAGCAGCTAGCAAACTATCAACTATGATGACACACGGCTAGTTTGCAAGCTAAGAAGCTAACAAGCTAACAAGCCTACAAGCCAGCGAGTAAAGTAGCCCGGCTTTTAACTTTTGTAGCAGATTGTTTACAAGGAGCTTGTTAACTTGTGAACATGATTACACTGAGCGAGTTTACAAGCAGCTTGTAAAAAAGCTGGCTTGTAGCTTGTAAACTCGCTCAATGTAATCGACGCTTTAGAGACAAAATCGAGAAAAATCTTGGTCTAGTTTGAACACATAGTTTATTATTATGTATTTTTTGCTTAAAGAAGAAGAGAAATAAGTTTTCTCGGTTAATAAAATTGCCATTAATTATATTCAAAATAACGAGCGTCTACTATTTATACTAATAACTAAAACGCCATATTTTCTACGAAAAAGAAAAATGTATAAAACAGTGAGTATTTTCCAGGTGTATTTGACATATGTATACTGTATAGGTACATTAAAAATCCGTTCAAGACGTAGGTATATTAACGGATAGGCTTTCAAAGGAAAATTGGCTCGCATTTGCATTAATAGGTGTTCAAGTACATAATGATCACATTGTATATTATTAGCAGTTGCTAACAAAAGAATCCTTTGATGTTTATGATTGGAAATTCTTCACCGTACCAGATACTCAAATCTACGTACAGTGTACAATAATTGTACTATTTAAAAAAATATATTACTTTTATATGGAATTTCATTAAAGTTGAATGAACTAATTTATTTGAATTAAAAATATTATAGGTGTTTCTGAAAATAATAACACCCAGGTATTTTTAGATAAAATATAATTTTATTCCGGCTAATAATAATTTTTTTTGATTTTAAAGTTTAACACACTAATTAAAAAAAATATTTTTTTATATATTACAATGGCCGAGAGCCATTTTGCTGCAGGGTACACTTTTCTAAGTTGATTTGGGCACGCTGAATCCAAAAATAACCATCGTTTTGCTCAATCAGTTCGATATTGCAAAAAAAAACGTATTTCCAATATGCAAACATTCAAATTCATATATATATTTTTTAAATCAAATTCTTCAACCAAATATCATTCGTAATGGAGCCATCGGTCCTAATTTAACTAAAAAATCTTGAATTATACACACTCGTCAAGTTATTCTCTTCGAAAATCATGATTTATACGAAAAAAAATCTTTTTTTTCAGTCAAAATTCGACAATTTTCAATATTCAAATTACTGTTACACAAACAATTTTTGTCTCATTTTAATGCAATTCACTAAATTTGTAATTTTATCTATCTTCTTTACTGTCTTTAAATTTTAATATAATCGAATGAAAATTGGCGAAATGGTGCTAAAATCAACCGCGTGTGTCAAAATTGGTAGTTACTGTCACTTCCGCTCTTGGTTAAATAAATTCTGTGAAGTTGTTGTTTACCTTGTAGCAAACAAAACTTTTCTTTTGTCGGTCAGTGTTACTAATTATTTCACAAAATAAACATTACATTACGGACTTTTAATAGCATGAGATTTAATGTGAAGGATATATGCTACTGTGTCCAGGTAAAATCTAGTCATACTCAATTTGATTGCGTGGGTCATAGGAATTAAAACCAATTTTAACTTATTGTGAGAATTGTAATCAATAAAAGTATTCAAGAAATTATCACACCTGATCAACTGAAATTGAGTTTGTGGTTTGAATTGAAGTGATATTTTTTTATTGGAATTTAAATCTTATTGTAAAATGTTATATTTATTTCCTTATATACGTAACAACTGAGAAGAACAGGTATCTAGCACCTCTCCATCGCTAAATTATTTAAAAAATGAATTCTGTTTGGCCTATGAAACATGGCACCACTGCTGCAGGGCTAAGTGAGCATCTAATTAAGGAATAAGCAATATGTACTAGATAACTACTTGTTTATTGAAACCGGGCATAGATTTTTAAATAATAAAATAATTAGAAAATATTAATTCATAATTTTTTTATCTCGTTATTTTAAGAAGTTTAATAAAAATATCTAATTAACAGTAAGTAAACAACTAATATATGCCTATTAATAAAAAAATATAAATATAGCAGTTTATAATTAACACTTCCTATAAATAAAAAAATACAATTTTCATTTTTATGTAGTAAAAAAGCGATTTTTCACCCACGATAAGTTTAAATATGTCATTATAATTGTAATAAAAACACCTCCAATAAGATTGATATACAAGGAGTAAAAAAAGATTCTTATAACAGGAATTTAATGCCATAGATGATAAATTCACTTCCTGCTATAAAAAAAGCTTTATATTAAACTGGAGGTCTGGGGCATCGTAAAAGATATACATAAAGAAATATAGCCGCGTCTTCTTTATTTACACTGATGTAAATATTACACTGCGAGAACATTTTGGATGTCGACAAAAACAGTTGACAGACTAATACATTGTATACGACACATACGCTTTATGAAAACAAATACTTACGTAAGAACGAAGCTGTGGGTGTTTTATGTAGGTACGTATTGAATTTAATGATCTCGTTTCGAAATTGGTTTTTAAATTTTTATATCTTTACTCTTGAAAGAAACTTTGTGAACGTTGAAAATTGAAAATCACATAAAGAGATCAATGTTTTTTTTACTTCAAGTTATATTCTACGATTGTTTAAGGATGCTAAGACCTCCCCCCTTTTATACATTTATATATATTATTTTTTGTAAAATAAATTTTGGTCCACCCTTCAAAAAGTTTCTGGTAACGCTACTGGCTGTACAATAGTATATGTACTTAAATAAGTTTTACATTGCTCCTTTATAAAGTGAGGGGGGGGGGGTACACAAAACTCTAGTCTGAGGGACTGGGGCTAATGGGGGGGGGGGGGGGCAACGCGGTAAGTCAATGACCTTTTTTCTGTTGTCAAAAAAATTCATGTTTCTTTGTAGAAGGGAGCTTTTCAAAAAATCTTGGTCGGGGCTCATGATAGGATATGGAGGCAATGAAATTTTTAGTAACTGTACTTACTTCTACTTAACTACTTATCAAATGAAAAATAGTTACATTTAAGTACCTATTTGTACTTATACCTATTAATAATACTTTGTGTACGCTTGTACTTAAATTAAATAATTGTATAAGTATTTTTTTGTAAAAGTACTCCAATATTTTTGTAAAAATACCTTTTTCTTGTATTTAAATACATTTTTAGGCAATGTACATGTACAGATTTGGTTTTACTGTATTTTTATTAATGAATATTTTCGGAAAAATTAAGAAACGAAATAAAATATATTTATTTGAAAATTATTTATATAAAAATGTCAAAATCATTTAAACCAACTCAAATGTTAAAATTATATCTATAGTCAAGGTTAAGTTTATTTTAAATCACAATGGTTATCTTTTTAAAATATTTTCTTATTCAACTAAAAAATATCTAAATCTTAATAAAATCTTTCACAAAAAGATTCGACCTCAATTTAAAAAAAGGGATTTGATTGGACTTCATTCAGAGGAAACGAGAAGTTATGGATATCAAAAATACAGATATTGGATAAAAGGTAGACAAATGAAAATTTATACATATAGCGTTTAAATTTAAATAATAAAAGCTCTGTCGTTTCGTCGGACTAGAACTGAAAAGTAAAATGCTAGTAAAAAATTAAAGATAAACGTGCAAAAAATTAACAAGGCTGTCTCCCACTCCAGGTTGTAAGTCAAAGAAAATTTAATATTTAGGTTAAATTAAAAAAAAATGAAGCCACTGTACAATTTTAAATTTATACAAAAATTATTATGCTAATCTGATCTATTTTTTAGGGGAGGGGTATTATCTATTTACCAATGTTGCCCTCCTTTGCAATTTTTTTTGCTGACGCCCCTATGTATACATGTATACTCAAATGACAAAAATAAAAAGTTAATATAAATGTCACTGCAGATATATGTATGTGTATATTTATATATGCATAGATAATTTTTCAAATGTGCCAGAATGTCTAGTATAAATATTTTTCATTATTTTATGTATTAGAACTGTTATATAATACATTGCAAATATAGCACTTATTCCTAATGTCATATATAGTTTTTTTATATAAAATTTTTTTACTTTAAATCATCTAACATGATTTGAATCTTCTCTAGTATGTTATAGTATCACGTGACATAGAAGATGTAAATTTTTAACGTCATGTTACATTGTTAGGATTCACGGCATAAACGATTAGTTAGCGGTTTGTAATTGGCGAGTTTTGATTGGCTGATTATGGAATTTCTGGTGGAATATGCCAGAAATTTCATAAATCAACCAATCAAATCTCGCCGGTTACTAGCCGGTAACTTACCGCTTATTACCGTGAACATTGTTTATTAACATTATAGAGTCGGATGCAGAAGTCGTCGACCAGTTTTCATTCAAATTCACTTATCACAAACTTAGTTTTTGATTATTATAATATTTAAAATTGTATTAGTATAAATTTTGTGGCAATAAATATTTGATATTCCGAATTTTAATATTTAAATATGTTAAACTTGATATAAAATTAATTAATAAAATGGACGTGTATTTGTGTTTTTATTTAAAATTATGTAACTATATAAGCTCCGCCCGAGAAAAAGGTAACCGATGATGTTTGTCTTAATATTTTTGAATCTGTTGTAAACAGTTATGACCTTTAGGCAGACAACTTCTGAAGCTCATAGTACCCACAATTTTGTACACTTTCTTTTTTAACGTATGAAATGAGTAACGAACGGTCAGGACGACAAAACGAATTTAATAACAAGAACAAATGACGACTGCAAAAGAATGTTGATATTAATATCAATCAGTCAATATTAGAAATGTTTTGTGTGAAACCCATGAGAAAACAGCTTTATTTTTTGCCGCACAAAATAGCTTTTTCTTTCATCCATCGATTATAGTTAATTTGTTATATTACGTTCACAATATACAGAGAAAATAAACTGTTCAGTTTTTGTGCGTCATTCAGTATAATGATAATAAACAAAGTGACATGGCATTATTTAAAATTATTTTTGATCTTTTTAGCTACACTTAAGTCCATTATTATAAAGGAGCTAGCAAAAATTACAGACTCTCCCCTTTTCAAAGCAATTTTTGTTTTTTCAATAACTGCATCTATTTGAAAATGGCAGTTTCAACACCATTCCGTGGGACACCCTGTACATAAAAAACTTTCTTTTCGTTAAAATTTTTATTTTTTTTACTTGCCGAAAAAAATATTTTAAAAAGGGGAGGGGAGCGGCCTTCCAACTATCTTAGACTGAATTAGATGTCTTATGTTCATGTATGAGTTTGGCAACACTGCTTTAGAGTGTGGCTATTATTAAAAGATACTTGTTTAATGTCCGGTATTATAAAGGAGCAAGCACTCTCAAATGGGGTATTAATTCTGTACTAGTATCTATGGATTAGCTATGGAATTTAGAGCAGTGATACTTCAACTAATTGTAACACAGTTGGCGTCTTTGACCACTGTTTTAATACCGTTGGTGTTTTTCCTACACCGCGTGCGCGACACAAACTCCAAGAGAACTGTCATATAAGTTTGATACCTCATTTGAGAGTGCTTGCAAGATAGCAAATTTGCGAGCTCTTATATAATATCGGAAATTATTATATATTTTTAAAAACTTCATGTATATCTAATACGTGTATCGTAATTGAATAAGTAAAATTTTATTTAAAAACGTACCTAGTTGTAAGTGAAATTCAGGTCTGCGCCGTACAAAAGGGCAAAGTTAAAAATATATATATATATAGCTAGCAAATAAAATGTATAATGATAAAAAATGATTGTAATCTATTATGTTTTTTATTTAGTTAGTTTAAGGGCACCAAAAAATCCAGGCACGGGCCTGGTGATATTTTATTATTATTGAATTGAAAAATACATAAGTATTGTTAGTAAAACAAGCATATTTTTACTGTCAATATTCTATTGTTATATTCTTTATTATCATTTTTATAACACGATATAACTTAATATATATAATAATAGTAGGATAGAATAAAAATGGTAATAAAAATGTTGTACATTAATAATATAAGACGTCCTTAACGCATTTTCTAAGATTTTCTGTACACGCAATGAAAATAAAAATACGCTTATAAAAAATTTTTATGAAAAAGATTCTGCAGATATTATTTCGTATAAATATTTTCTCATACTGGCTAAATTTAGTGAATGTTTATCGGTGTAAAAATATATAATCTTAATTAAATTACATTATGCAGTAGGACGTTGTTCTCTCTGTGTCTCTCTCTTCTTATTAATATAATTATAACAATAAAAAAAAAACAGAATTAAAATTTAATTGTAATAATTTACAAAAATTAATATAAATGTTACAATTACATTTAACTTATTTTTTTAAAGTAAAAAAAAATTAAAACTATAAGTTTGTACCATTTTAAAAATTAGCAGTACTATTCTGTGTAACATACATGAATGTCATTAGACTGCTTTGTAATACGAAACTGTGTGATAAGATATTCTGCATACAGTTATATCGTCTATAAGGGTAGATTTGTACATAACAGTTGCTGGCGTTAATAATAGTGAAGATTAAAGACTACCCTCTTACTTTGTTTTCCTCCTCATTAAGTATGCATGTATGTACATATGTGTGTAGTGTGTAGCTTTGAGTTATTTACCTTCCAACTACTCAACTGTACCTACGTGGCGTGGGTAGCTATTAGGGCTTCCAATTATCAAATTGGTATTTCGATATTTAATCCCATAATGATTCCAATATTTTCAGTCGGTTCTAAAGAAAAAACATTTTTGTTAACGGATAATCGGATTTTAATGCGGTTTTTTTATTGAAAAGTTATTTTTTTGATAATATCTTAAAAACGACGTATGTTATGTAAAAATTTTATGGAATATTTTTTGTAGAGCATTTAATTATCTATAAGAAAGATCATTGCAAATATTGTAGTAAAATATTTCCTAGGCTTACAAAGATGTATCTCCTTTTGTTTTCTAAAACTTAAACCATCGCTGTAAGCTGCAATTTAAATTTAAATAAATAAAATATACATGACTTCCATTTTCTTTAATATTTTTTTAAATAACTTTTAATATATGAAAATTTTTAATGAGATTTGTCCAAAAGAAAATAAAAAACTCATCTTTTCTAATTTCTTAATATTGATAATTTGAATTGAATAATGACTTATTAATTAGTATTTTAAATTCAAATTTTGAGGGTGGTTTTTATCCCTTGAATAGCTGTTTAGGCAAGTACAAAAAATAAATGCTCCGTAGGTTCCATTGAATTACAAATGTACCAAGTCTTATCAAAATTAGTGAGATGATACTCGCAACGTTCACTTTTTAGACAATAAAAAATAAAAATTTCAAATATTTCTAAAACCTCTAATCCGATTAGCACCAAAATCAATAAGTCTGGAGCACTCACTGAAACACACATTTTTCCCAAAAATAATTCATATCGGTGCATTTTTAAAGTAGTTATCATGAACGAAAGAAAATTCTACATCCAGACACACAGCCGTCATGCGGAAATCAACTTTTCTTTAGGTTTTGAAGGTAGCACAATCAGAATCTGCTCTTATTTCGGACACGATTTTTCAACGATATTACAATATTCCATTTCTTTCAGAACTTGGAAGTAAAAATATACGAAAATAATTATCAGACACATATTTAAAAAAAGAAGTCAATATTTCCTAATAAAACTGCACAAAAAATAAATGATAAACCAGTGACAGTTCATCAGAATAGTTTATCGGTGTTAATAAAAAATTCTTCACTAATAAATTACCTACCATTGGTGAGTTTAGCACGAGAAAGCAACTGTCTAAGTTATTTTAGTTATATATGTATATTATTTAACTTTTTTCAAAATTTTAAACAAGTTGTTAATGAGACTTTACTAATTTCATGTATGGTAGATACTGTTAACTTGAGATAAGTTATCTTCAAGTTCAGATCTGCCTTAAGGAATAAAAGGTAATGAATATCTGTAGAGAAGTTCCCATAGTACATTGTTCAGGCATTAGCGGTGCAGTAGATGTGCATCGGTTTAAATTAATATATCTTTTATTTGTACACTGAATAGCACTATCGTCAATGCATTCACTTATTTAAACAGTACAGGACACTGACCCAGTTTCCACACTTAATCCTATTTATGAATACATTTATAAACTGTGACAATACCCTCATTAAAACTAATTCATATAATACTTGTGACTGCATTATAATACCGGTATTTCGGTATTTATAAATGGTATTAAAATACGTATAAGTAATTCAAGGGGTTCATGTTTATTAATACATTTTTATTTATTTTAAGATAAAATGTTTTGTGATATGTTATTGTGTATGTAACAGATTTTCTTAGGTAACATTTAATCCATACTAATTTTATAAATACGAAAGTGTCTGTGTCACACCGTTTCTCTGTTACCTTTTCACGGCTAAGTCGCTGAATCGATCTTGATGAAATTTGACAGGGAGATAGATTGTATCCTGAGGAAGCACAAAGGCTACTTTGTATTCCGAAAAATGTGTGTGTGAGCTTTGTAAATGCGAAAATAAACACCTATTGTATCAACTATTATAACAGAAATCTACATTACCTTATACCTACTTCTTCTTTGTAGGTTTTATTTCAAGTGGATTTATTTGTCCTTTTCTGACAGCTTC
The DNA here is from genome assembly GCA_961205875.1 of Sialis fuliginosa. NCBI lineage: Eukaryota > Metazoa > Arthropoda > Insecta > Megaloptera > Sialidae > Sialis > Sialis fuliginosa. The sequence continues at coordinate 11,823,539 of OY540809.1, read as the reverse complement.
TACTTATCATAAATACCACGCGAACGAAGTTGCGGGTAAAAGCTTTTTTTTGTATAAAAATGACAAGTTATATCTGACTAACAATAGCAGAAACTGTTTTATAAATAATTAATAATTTATGTTATGTCCGGTATTATAAAGGACCTAACAAAATTTGCTAGCTAGCAATTACATTCAAATGGGGTATTAATTCTGTACTAGTATTTATCGATTAGTTATGGAATTTAGAGCAGTGACACTTCAACTAATTGTAACACAGTTGGCATATTTGACCGTACAAAATAATTTTCATAACATCACCACTGTTTTAATACCGTTTGTATTTACCTACAACGCGTGCGCGAAACTTGTCAAAGTCATCAACAAACTCCAAAAGAACTGCCATATAAGTTTGATATCTCAGTTGAAAGTGCTTGTTAGCTAACAAATTTGTTAGGTCCTTTATGATACCGGACATTAAAGAAAGAAATACTCAATAACAACCCACATTGTTCAAAATTATATTAAATTCGTTCTCAAGTCAACAATGGAAGCTCAAATAGTTTATAATACCAGAGGGCTTTTTTTATATAAAACATAATAATATGAATATTTAAATAAAATCCAAGTTTTGAGGCTTTCGTGGTAGTTTGGATATAGATCTTGGCTTCTGGGTGTAAGTTGCGTCAATTTGTTTGTGTTGACGTTTTGCAAAGCTCTTCTAAAATCGATAAGAGCCCTGAAGATATCCACTGCAACGTGTGACGAAACTGATAACACGACCAATCTGATACGGCTTACACCCAGAAGCCAAAATCCATTAAAAAAAAATAATTTATGTAATATTATTATTAGATGTTTTACCCACGAGTAGGTACCCATATCCTAAATCATTAAAGTATTTTTTGTTTGTAAAATATTATTATTCTTTTTCAATATTAATCTTTATTATTATTTTATTTTATTAACTTAAGAAATACAAACGCAAAAAATAGTCCTCAAGTATAAATTTCATATAATCCCTAGGGTACCTTCTCAGTAACTTACTCTTACATTCCATTTTTTTGACATAAAAATATCTTCCAAAAATACAGATTAACAAATATATTTGTCATAATTTAGTAAAACAAAAAACATCAAAACAACATTCCTAAGCAATTTTTCAAAATGAATTTATACATCAACATCATTTTCAGATACATTTGAAAACCTCTCAGAATATTTAAAATGTTCTGTTCCAAGTTCTTCTGGTATATTTTCATAAAACTGATTAACAGGAAACAAATGTACATCATTTGCATTAGCAAGACCTACCCATCTATGATCATTTCGATCAGTCAATATCACCTCTCCTGAAACTTCAGGTTTATTATTAACAAAATTAGCCTGAACGTTGTAGACATTTTTCAGAGTGAATTTTGCATTTCCATTGTACTCATAATTAACAAGATTCCCTTCGTAAGATGTGCTATCTGAATATGTGATGAGCATCTCTGAATCGTTTACTAAACCGTCTGCATCCCATTGACCGGAATAACATTCTCCGTCGCGGGTTGTGTACTGCCCATAGCCTTGACGAAATATGTTGCCGTCTTTGTAGGCGATGTAGTTACCTGTGTACATGTCACCACCTTTAAACTTGAACTCATCATAACCGTCTTTCATGTTGGGAATGTTGGGATCATCTTTCAGACTCACTGGCTTTTTTTCTTTTTTATCCTTTTTGTCTTTCTTTTCTTTTTCATTCTTTTTTGGCGGCTTTACCATTTTAATTTATATGGATGCCTAAATTGATTTAATTTTATTAATTTATCACGTAATTCAATAAATAATGAGATTAATATGTACAGTCACCTGCAGATCTCGTCTGGCACCCTAAAGGCCATAATCGCTTACAAAAGATTTCAAATTTAAAGACAAACATCATCGGTTATCTTTTTCTAGGGCGGAGCTTACACTTACAGTTATAACATTTTAAATAAAAACAATAAATATACTTCCATTTCAAATAATGATTTATTATTACAAATTTTGCTTTTGTTACCTAATTTCTTATATTTATTATAGTTATTTACTTATGTATATTTTAAATCTAATATGTATGTATCTACAATTTATATTGGATTTGAAGATTATTTTATACATTTTAACAATTAAATATTAATATATTATTTTTTGCTATTATATTTTACGTTTTACACATCATATTTTTCGAGATAAGCGGTAAAAGATACAAAAATAACCTTTTTTATGTAGGTAGAGTTAATTAATTAATTGTATAAACAATCAATTTTTATAAAAATTGTGTAGTGTGTAATATACAATAAAATAACTCTAAAACTACTGAACCGATTTTAATGCGGCTTTCACCAATAGATAAATAATTGTTCGGAGCAGGTTTTTGGCTATTATTTTTTTATTGTTGCTGGTTCTATAAAACAACTGTATTTGTTTATAATAAAAAAAAATCAACAATAAGATTTCAATGCCACTATTTGCCATATTGATAAATTTTACTTTTTTATGGTGACAATCGATTATATAAGTCTTTGGAAACACATACAAACAGTTTTACAAAAATAAAGGTTTTGCAAAAAATTGTATTGTGAATCATAAACAAGCATGATTCTATTTTTAATAATTTAACTACACAAAAACAATTGAAGATATCAGGTCCTAATTTTCAGTTAATGTTCTGTACTACAAAATGTTTATTTTCCAGGGATATCAACTTAAAAAACGTTAAACTTTATTAGTTATTACAACCATTTTTATCAGCGTAACGGATAAACAAATGATTTTTTTTTTAAATTTCAAAATTTTACATGAAATTTTTTTTGTATAATAGTTATTTAGACCGCTATTTACCAAAAATCAGAAAATCTTAAGAATTTTGCAAATGAACCATGGATAACTCCTGTCGCGGACAACCAAAATCGGATCAAACTTAGGGTATTATTCTACACTTGTAACAAATGCTGTTAGTATTAAAACTGTACCCAAAAACAATCTGTTTTAGCCTCCACAGCCTGGACTATAAAATTTGTAGAGAACATTATTTTCTATAATTTATGTTCTATTCTTTTTTTGTATCTTTTATGAATTGACCAAAAATAATAATTTAGTTTTATTTAAAATTAATTTTAATAATATGAAATCTATATGGATATAGTTATCTATGAAAATAAAATCATTTATTATTATAACTGTCAATTAAATAGATGTATAGAAATAATAATATCTAAAACGTGCCAAACTGTTGAAATATTAAATAAATAAGAAGCCATTGACAAAACAACATTTTTTTAAGCATAAAAATTATTATACCGATTTATAATAAAAAAATAAAAACATTTGAAATAAAATCACATAATAGAATTAAAATATATCTCGAACATTAACAAAAACAACAATTAAAGTAATGTAGTTTATATTCAATTTCTTAGCAGAAAGTATTAACTAATGTAATTTTCATCTGTATCATGATGTATAAAAAAGTCTTGTGTCGACCAGGGCAGTTTATTTGCAATAATAATTTGCGTTTCTTGTAATATAAATATAAGCAATAAAATCACTACCTTTGCAATAACACATGCGTTAATTTTAACCCACTCGTAGGTATACATATTTAACAAAATATAAAAATTTCAAATTCCTTTTTTATAGTCAATTGGCATTATAATGACTAGTTTAAAATTTTCAAATTTTTAAATTACATTTAAAAAGGTGCAATGGCTATCACTAGACTTCTTTGTCGTTTGTTAACGACTACAGAAAATAATCAGAATGGGTTCAGAGAAGGTTAAAATGGATATTGCCATCAAAATCCGAAATTGAAAAAATTGGTTTAACAATACTAACTTCAAATTTGAGAGGGAGGTAGGCAAAACAAGTTTTGAAGTTCGAAGCAAAAGAATTGTAGTATATTAAATTAAGAAATTTTTATTTGATTTGTTATAGTTTTACATATGTTGTTTCTTATGGGGTATGACCCCTATGATCCCACCCCCTTTATTTAAATTACTTTAAATTTATAAGTTTTTTTAAGGGGAACATAACATTAAACGAATATCCTTCGCCTTTCAGTGGGGGGAGGGGCTTACATACTCCTACCCCCCTTCAAAACGTTTTAATCTTCACCTTATCCATATTAATGCTACATATAATTTTATATCAAGTTAATATATTTAAATACTAAAATTTGGAATATCAAATATTTATTGCCACAAAATTTACTTATACAATTTTCAATAGATTACATAATAATTTAATTGCACAAATATATATGAGTACTATAAACAAAGAGTAGTTCTTTATCTAGCAAATGAATTTCAAAATATCTGTCTTTGTTTGATACATGGAGAAATGATTTAAATATTATAATAATCAAATGGGAGGAGCCAACTAAGTTTGTGATAAACGAAAATGAATACAAAATGCAAGACCATTAATGCAGGTGACTGTACATTATAGCAACGGTTACATGGGCTGAAAAGTATTTGGCCTAACATATAGATGGTGACGTAAACAAAAAATCCTTATGCTTCCCATAGAGTACCAACCCTAATTTGATTTAATCATGGAAAAAAGTTAATTTCGTGTTTTGATTAAACATTGTTTTTTTAATGGGGAAAAATACCGTCCAAACAAAGGAATGACTTGATAAGGGTTACGGCACAGCTAATTCAACCGTAAAATATTATTTTGTTGAGTTTCGTCGGACCGTACGAGCACAAATGATGCACTACGTTCAGGAATGCCAAATGAGGCAGTTACTCCAGAAAACAAGTGCATCCAAAATATGTTATAAAGAATATAAAAATATCAATGGGATCCTTCATTGAAAAGTATTAATATTTTGTGCAAAGGATTAATTTGTAGTTCGAAGTATTAAAATTTATGATCGAGTGTACAAAGTGCATGCTATCAAATTTTTAGTGAAATGATTTAAAAAGGTGTATTTAATTACAAGCCTGAATATAATAAATATTAATTGAAAACTTACTTATTTTTGATATATATTATATTTGAGTATTTGCAATATGTGAATAATTATAAAACAATTTGACAACTAAATTTTGTATTTAATAAAACACTCTCTAGATTATCCTTGATTATATTAGTACGTCTGGTATTGTATCATGCGTCTAGAACATAAAAAACATTACACTTTTTGATTGGGATATGTCAAACACATTCAGCAATATTTATTTTTTTACGAAAAAATGATTTAACTTTTTTAAATCAATTTTTTTTTCTGCGAAAATGGTTATAACGTAGCATGATTGACAAATAAGTTTATGTTGAGGATTTCATTACGATTATTCTTACGGAAGTTCTCTTGTTTCGTATATTTATTAAAAAGAAATATTAATTATTTTTTTTTGTAAAACAACCCCATACTTCAGTTTATATATACTTTCAGTATATAAAAATCAATAAAAATTGACTATAATGGCAACACTGTACTTGGCATTATTAATATTTCCTTTGAAATCCTAAACTTTTTATTTAAAATTTTGTTCTAAACTATATTCAAATAATTTACTTAATTAGATTTTCTTTTCAAGATAGTATTACACGTTTATTATATATTAACATTACAGAGATGTACTTAAATATATTCCCATTATGGCAACAGTGACGATGGTTAAATTACATCAATATTACAATTGTAATAATATTGAATATTACCCGCGACTTCGTCCGCGTGGAATTTGTGTTTTTTTATCTAATCGATTTTCCGGGATATAAAGTAGCGTATGTCCTTCCTCAGGATGCAAGCTATCTCCCTATCAAATTCCATCAAGATCGGTTAGAGATTTAGCCGTGAACACAGACAGACAGAGTTACTTTTGCATTTACAAATGAGTATGGATTTTCCAACAATAGATTTGATATTGCATAAGATATTTTACATTGTATATAATTTTATTTTATTTATCATACTCGGAAAGTATTAATGGCTTTAATTAATTTTTTTTAAAAGCCACTAACCAAAGTATAATAATAATAGAGATACAAGAACAAAGGTTTATTTCAATTAGTAAAATTAAATTTTAAGTAGCAATAAAATCAATTTAAGAGAATCTTAATGAGGCGAATCTTTGTGAAGTTTGTTTAATTTATTCTAAAGTACTTGGGTTTATTATAACTAATTACACACACAGCTTGACATCACGATTATCGCTTAAACAATAATTTGTTCTACTATTAATAATTTAACGTTGGTTATTAGCTCAACATTTTAAGCTAGGCTGTACCTACTTAATTAATATTTCATTTTTTTTAAATACATTATTCTGTGATTTATACATACATCATAGAATCACAGTAAATAAAAAAAAGTATTTTCAATAATAACAAATATGCTTTATGTTACAACTAGTTATCCTATCATTTTTTTTTCGAGATACAAAGTTTTTTATGTCTTTCTTCAGGATGCAAACTATATATCCTTACAAAATTTTATCAAGATCAGTTAAGCCGTGAAAAGGTGACAGGTAGACAAAGTTACTTTCGCATTTATTTGTAATATTAGTACGGATTATAAAAGGTTTTATGACGTCAAGAACAAAAATATCTGTCATCGGAACCACAGACTTTCTTATACGTAATCCTGACAGTGTACGTGATTATTAATTTATTAAAACATATTTCTGACAAACTAATAAAAGATAAAATAAAATGAATGGCACATAAACTATAGATAATATTTTTCTTTACATTATGTATACATTTTTTGAACGTAATAACTTAACCGAAAACGGATGTTTACTCTTGTCAATTTTTGAATTTTCGAATTATTTTTGAAATAAGAAGAAAATGTTTTGGATAAAAAATGTCGAGTATTACATGTTAGTATCTATAATTTATTCCCTGTTCATTTTTTTCCAACATTTATGTATAGTTTAGTCAGAAATAATATTTTTAAATTATTATATTGAATAACCCACACTGTTCACTCACAGTGTTACATATAAGAAAGTCCCATAGTATTATACCAATGGCAAACACGCACCCTGTTCAATGTCTGTAATACGTATCCGATTGAAAGATCATTTTCAAATATAGGAGGTTTTCTTCCCAGACAAAAATAAAACTTGCATACATCATGACGAAAATAGTAATAATGGATTCATGGAAGGTCAAAATGGATAATTCCATCAAAATCCGTATTTCGAGAAAAATCGGCTTCACAATAGCTACTTATACTGTAAATATGTATATTTCATAAACATGGTATAAGAAAGTAAAAAGGCTTTTGACTTATTTTGTATATCTACCTACAAACTAGTACAAACGTATGTTTGTAAATATCAAATGTAACTATTTCAAAATAGTTATATAAAAAAAACAATGCAAAAAGAGAATTCAAATATGAAATGAAACATGAATTACACAAAGAGTACAAAAACATAACATATTTTTCTTATTTTTCTGTAGTTGACAGTAAACGCTTTATGTTTGAAATATAAACGCTAAACATAACACAAATAATTTAGGGTTGGGTTGTTTAAACAGAAAAGCATTTACCAACGACCTTCTAAGGAATTCTAATATCCTGTTTGATCTGTGCTTTTGATTTGCAATTTCATAACTTGCGTTGTTTGCCTTTAACAATATATGGGTTGCGTAACTTATGTACGTAGGTGTCTCTTAAAATCTATATCGACATTAGTGAGACATTTTATAATAAACATCCAACTATCTAAAGTTGATGTATGTCATTTTAATATACAAATTGCGATCATACCAGAATTAGTATTTATTTTTATACTGGAAATTAAACATAAATTTCACATCTTGTTTTCATTTTTTAAGAGCAAATTCTACATAGTATTATTCGTATAAATAGGGTTATACTTATATAATTAGTTTGTATGTAAATTAATTTTAATTTATTACAACCGGAAGTCAATTTATTACAGCTGTTGTTTTCCGGAAAATTAGGTGTGATGTAACTTTAGTCTAAATAACTCGAAAGTAACACCACACCTCTAAGATCGCAACTAAATAAGGTCTAATCAATTTTGTATTTATATTAATTACAGTTAAACGTATTTTTGTTTTTTCAATAACTGCATCCGTTTGAAAATGACAGCTTATTAGTTTCAACACCTGCCCGTGGGACACCTTCAAATAAAGGCATTGTTTTTATTATTTAAATGTTGAAAAGGTTTCTTTATCTGTAACAATATTAAAAATATAAATTCATGAATGTTTTATATAAAAATCCAATTTTCAGGTACATGAAAATTTTTATAGAAAACATACTTCCTTCTCGACTATGTCAACGGATCAGTTTTTTGCACTTCTAAACGTAAATATACGAAAGTAATTCTCAACGGAGAGGTTTTTGGGCGAAACAGAGGCGGGAGAAATAAACATCCTTGTTTGGTGTCAAAGGATTTGAAGGTCTCACATATTGTGACACTTCTAAATTTTTAGGTTGTTTGCTACATAAATTGATTTTGTATACATTATCCTCTGAAACTCGTTACAAACATTTTTACATTTTTTATTTCATTGTTACTCATTTATAAGTAGGTACCTAAATCAAACTAAAAAAATGTCTACAAATAATTAGGTATAATGTAATGTGTTGTTTATGTCCGAGTTTACACATTATTAAATAATAATACTTGAAAAAATGTACAAATAATGTAAAAATCATCAATAATTTTGTAGTGTTGGTCGCATATAGAACCATGCTGGTCGGTGAAAATTTGTTGAAAAGAAAATAATGTTTTTTGACGTGAATAATGTTTAATGTTTACGTTAGATACTGGGTGGGCATTTCAGAAACTTGATGTAACGCGCTGAGATCAGTTTGCGCGCTAGCGTAAATTAATAATCTGTATATCTCAACACTCAGAGCAGTTATCACGCGGGTTTTGGTCTCAAATTATAGATCTCGATTAGATTAATGTGTATTAAATTATTTATTATAAAAAAAAACAACAACAATTAAATTTTGTATGTCCACGATTGCGTTTGTGACAGTATATTAGCATGTATTCTCTACGACATAACGTTTTTAATTTTTTTGATTAAAGTTTTTGAAATTGAATAAAAAAAGTGAATTTCGTATTTTCACGATTTCACTTAAAAAAATTAATTAATTATTTGTTTTTATGTCCGTAGAAATCATAAGAACTATATTACATAATAAAAGTTATATGTATATTTATTTATTTAGACTTAGTTTACGGAAACATTTTGTGTCTATTATACAAAAATTTAAACGTTTCTGGGTAAAAAAAGATGTGTCAATCCATGAGTCTGAGTTTTATTTATCCCCACTGCTACGTATTCACGTCAATCCTTCGACTGTGCATCCTGACACCGTCATACTCATTTTTCTAAATAAATCTTAATTCAACATGATGGTAAATTTTCTTTACAAAAAATCTTAATTTTATTATACGTATGAACTTATATAAATAATATACCTATCTATCTACTCAATTAATATAATGTCAGAAATAATAAATGTCCTGTCTACCCCAAGGTTACATCGTCTTTATCTATAGTAGTAAAGTTAATAATCTGCCAAGTGAATGCACAGTACTTCCTTGTGCAAAATTCACCAAAAGTATGTAGTTAATTATCGAAGAATTTTAATAAAAACCGATAAATTTTTCAGTTGAGTTACCATTGATTTACCAATCAATTAAATTTCATTAATATCGGTTCAGTAGAAGTTATACGTGTGACAAGGATTCAAAGAACAGACACACAGACAGACACACAAATACGGAACGAAAAGTGTTTATCAAGATAAGGAAAAAATGGTCTCTTATTTTACAAAATAATAATTTATGGCATAAAAATATTCATTTGAACATTTTCGTGGAAAATTACAATGTTAATTTTAAATTTACATAAATATATGTATATTAAAATATATATCTACCGTATCTTTGTATGAATTGTAACTCGATATACTAAAGAAACTATTGTGGTGTAAATTATTTTACATTTCAACAAGTTCTGTGTATATAATGTCTATGTATAAAGTATTCCAAAGTGAGGAACGTTTGCAATAAAAACATTCTTTCTCAAAATACAACATATGTTTTAGGAACTCACAAAAAGAGAAACAAAACATGAATTGTACATTGTGTGGCAGAGAAAGGTGCTCAAAGCGAAAACCGGAAGTGCGTAGGTGGTGAAAACGTATCGCTAAATGATTTCATAACAGGGGTGAACTTGGATAATTTATTTTAATTTTATTTTTCGTTATTTTTAAATTTAAATTAAAATAAGTTATGAATTATATAACATTAATAAACGTGTGTAATTTTCGATTTTCGAAAATCGTTCAAATGTCACATGTAGTATTATTACTAGTTCAAAATATCTGCCATGGGAGCCACGGGACTTTCTTATACTTAATATTCCTGATAGTGAACAGTGTACGTGATTCTTTTTTTTAAACATATTTCTGACAAACTGATAAAAGATAGAATACAATGAATGGAACATAAACTATAGATTTCTCTTCTATTATGAACCATTTAAATTATAATAAATTTTTTTTTGTTTTTCGAAAAAATGAATAGAACATAAATTATACAATAGATAATAATATTACCTGCAATTTTTAACTTGACCATTTTTCTCTAATTCGCACTGTTTCAAAGTAATTCGAAAAATTCAAAAATCGACGTTAGTAAACATCCGTATCCAGTTGAAAGATCGTTTTCAAAAATAGGATATTTTCTTCTCAGACAAAAATTAATCTTATATATAAAATTTCACCCTTCTACGATTTGTTGTATTTGAGTTACAGCGCTTACAGACCGACAGACGGACATCATGGCGAAAATAATCAGAATAGATTCAGGGAAGGTCAAAATCGGCTTCACTATACTTACTTATACTATATTATCTAGGTATATTTAATAATAACAAATTAATTGCCTAAACGACAAATTTATTAAAGAACAAGTATTCCCAAACGTTTGATTCACAAAATCAACGTCAGACTTTCAGAAGGAAATATAAGACAGCTGTTGTAATCTCAAATATATTCATGTAATGTTTTTTGTCTGTATGTTTTAAAATAAGAAATTTTTATCATATAAATCAATAAACATTCCCGTAGCTACATGGATATATTTGAGATTACAACATCTGTCTTTTATTTCCGTTTGAAAGCCTGACGATGATTCTGTGAATCGAAAGCTTGCGAATATAGGCGAGCGGATTATCCAGTCTAGCTCGCTTAGAAATGATACTAACCGACCAATTGACGTTCTAGTGGCTAAAAATGATTTTATTAAATTCTTTATATTTTTCTGAGAAAAAACATCTATATATATAATATTTTTTTATGCGATCCTTTAATAGGTACACACGTTTGTATGTTTAACAAATCTAAATCTGCATTAAAAAATCTGAAAATATTATGTAAGCTTCATTGGATAAAAGTGAACATTTTTTGTCTCATAAACTTTTTTTTTAAATTAATAGTTTGGAAGATAAAAAATATTTTAACTTTAAAAAAATACTTGACGTTTAGACAATTAATTTGTTATTATTTAATATATTTATCGTCGCTATATTATATTATTGTAGGTATATTTCATATACATGGGTATAAGAAAGTAAATATACGTTAGAAACCAGTACAAATGTTTGATGAGCACTCCTATCTGGAAGGTAGGATGGAGATTGATCCAAGATCCAAGTCTTGAAGACAACAAATCAAAGACAATATACTAGGTTTATCAAATTCCAGTTCGGGTTCATTCTCATTGTTTCAAATATCTATGAGGACATATAAATGGTTAATTAATAGTATAGATATTTGACCCAACCCTGTAATTCTATTCAGAATTCCCAAGTGTAGTTGATCGCTTGATACGTAATAGAGTTTCTTGATGTCCAGTAGAATTGCTGAAGGTGTGAAATAAACAGGAAGAGTTTTAGTGCGTAGGAGTGGTGCTCGATCATTCAATGAATCAAAACACGGCTAATTTTGTGTTTTGTTTCGCACACCACAATGGTTGAAAGGGTGTGATAAATGTATAAACACATATAAAGTTGATTATCAAATATTTAAATATAGGTTGATACATGAAATATAATTTATTTTATAAAATACTGCGTATTTTATTAAATATACCTATTTAAATTGAATAACGTTTAAGATTGATTTGAAAATATTATGGTTTGATTGTCTTTTTTATCAAAAATTTATTTTTATTATCTTAATATACCTTCTCTATATCGGGTGTTTTTTAAAGATTTACCAGCGGATTATTTTCAAAATAACGAATTTTCAGAGAAAATTTTTCAGACAAAAGTTTCATGGTTTTGAAGGGACTAAATACTAATATTATGGGTTGATCTTGAAAAAGTCACCTTGGGTTTTCAAGATCAATTTTTTATTTTTCAAATATAAGCCCATATTTTTTATTGTAGATTCGTAATTTACGAGGAAAAATAAGCAACTTTTACCTGAAACATTTTTATTGATATGCAGCAAAACAAAAACAAATTTCTGGATATTCAATAATTTTTTACTCGAAAACTATTTTTTAAGTGAAAAGTATTTAGATTTAAGCAATCATTCTCGGAGTTTTTTTATTTATTTGTAATTCTCTTTCTTCTTCAAAATTTCGAAAAACTGCTTTAAAATAAATAAATAATAAATTTGAAAAAAAAATCTGTAAGAATCCTTGCTTAGATCTAAGTCCTTTTGTGATTTTTCTTAAAAATTGATAGGGAGGTAACATGAACTCCATAAATGGTCGTCCAGTTTTCATTGAAATTCGCTTATCACAAACAAACTTGACTTTAACACGATTTGATAAATATTTTGTAGTCTTTTGATGTTAAATCATAGGTTTTCGTAAAATAAAAATAACCACAAACATGCACAGAAAAAATGATCTAACTATTGGTGAAAACCGTATTGAAATCGGTTGAATAATTCCCAAGTCTATAAGCCTCATACAAACGAACATTCATTTTTATATACATACATAGATGATATAACTATATAAGCTCCGCCCTAGAAAAAGATAACCGATGATATTTGTCTTAATATTTTCGAATTTGTTGTAAGCGAATATGACCTTTAGGGTGGCAGACGAATTGAGGAGCAGCTTTTTGAACCGATCTGACTTTTTTTCGATTCGGCATTTTCAACCATCACCGGATCGACTGACCAAAGATCACGGATCAAATATTGCTAAAACCCCTTTAAAAATTACTTTAAAAACATGTCTCGGAACAAAAGGTAACAATCCACTATAAAAAGACAGAAAAAGATTGTGTGCGATTATTACGTTAAAATTTCTTTGACAAAATGTGCCTCATTGATTAAAAAGTTTAATTATTATTGTTTTATTTCACTTACAACTTTTTGCCTTTACAGGTTATGATGTCTCTGTGGTTCAAATGTGGATAAAACCAACTTGTAGTGGAACAAAATCAGATAAATCCAACGTCACGAAACAAAACCGGATATCTAATTTTTTAAAGTTCAAAATTTGGGTATTAAAAAATCTCCACTGTACCTACCTATATAACCATACTCAAAAGTACATGAAAATACGGTAGTTACATTTTGCCCTCCCCTGTAAAATTTGCAAATATGGATTGATCCGGTTTTGTTCTACTGCTTCTCAGTTATGATGCCGATGGTGCAGTGCAATCACTTGGTACATATTTTTAAATATGAATATTGACTAACGACGGAATATATATAATTACATAGTCTATTCAAAAATAAACATAAATTCTCTTTTCAAGTTATTTTTCTGCGTACATATAAATATAATTAAATATGTATTTATGTAAATCACTATACAGGGTGGGGCAATAGTGTGTGGAAGTTCGATAGCTCGTAGACCATAAAAGATAAAAAAATCTTTCTAATGCAGATGTAAATTATGAGTAAATGCACATACATAGAAATTATTTTCAAATATACAGGGTGCTACAAAAAAGTGTGGCATGCTTAAGGTAATTTTTTTTAAATGGAATGCCCCTAATATTTTTACATATTTAACACTTCTCTTGGGATGTTTATTCATATCGAAAATATTAGCCCCATCTGATGTCCGGTTTAGACGTAATAGTATTTTTTTCAAAAAAATTGATGTTTACATTAGTCCACTAAAAAATTCACCACTTCCGCGTCAGCATCTTTGAAGACGAAATTAAATATGGACCTTATTGTAGGAGGTTGGTGGGTGCTTTTGTTAAAATATCTTAGAGCCACCATGTACAGGGTGTTCAAAATTAATTTTCAAATTTTGAGAACTTCAAAGTTATTTTTCTCAACTATTTCAAATGGAACACCCTATATATTTTTTAACGATGTTATGTAAAATTACATAACGAACATATTTTGTTTGTACATCTTTATGGTTATTTGTTACCATTTTTGATTTATTGAGCAAAAAGAACAAAATTCAACAATATTTACTTAAAAAAATGATTTTTTTTCAAATAAAATAAAACAACATGTACAGAGTGTTCATGTTGCCCATAAAAACAGCATTTTATGTTTCTGTCGCGATTTCACACTGCGTATTAGTGAATTTATATGGTTGTAAATTATTTTGGTTATTTGTGTTTGATAAAATAATAAAGCATCTGTTTGCTAACTGAAAAAAATTCATGCTGTTTTAATGGGCAACATGAACATCCTGTACATGGTGTTTTATTTAATTCAAAAAAAAATCATTTTTTTAGTAAATATTGTTGATTTTTGTACTTTTTGCTCAATAAATCAAAAATGGTTACAAATAACCATAAGGATGTACAACAAAAAATGTTCGATGTAATTCTACATAACATCGTTAAAAAATATATAGGGTGTTCCATTTGAAATAGTTGAGAAAAATAACTTCGATGTTCTCAAAATTTGAAAATTAATTTTGAACACCCTGTACATGGTGGCTCTAAGTTAATTTAACAAAAGCACCCACCAGCCTCCTACAATAAGGTCCATATTTAATTTCGTCTTCAAAGATGCAGACGCGGAAGTGGTGAATTTTTAAGTGGAGTAATGTAAACATCAATTTTTTTGAAAAAAATACTATTACGGTTAAACCGAACATCAGATGTGGCTAATATTTTCTATATAATTAAACATCCCAAGAGAAGTGTTAAATATGCAAAAATATTCGGGGCATTCCATTTAAAAAAAATTACCTTAAGCATGCCACACTTTTTTGTAGCACCCTGTATATTTGAAAATAATTTCTATGTATGTGCATTAACTCATAGTTTACATCTGCATTAGAAAGATTTTTGTATCGTTTATGGTCTACGAGCTATCGAACTTCCACACACTATTGCCCCACCCTGTATATAATTATAATTAGAATAAACTACATCATTTGTTTGTATTTGTCATGAAATTTGGTTTTTGTGATCTCCGCTCAGGCATGTGTATTTGATTTTGATTGTTCACAAGTTTGGTTTCGAGTTGTAGTGATTGATGTTTGTTGTTAGTTGTATATTTCAAAGTCAACATTTATTTGAAACAAATTAAATTAAATTTCCTATTACGATATGTTTTATGATCCTGTGTGTCTGAATTCATAATTGAATAAATCATTTGAATATTTTTAATTACTATTGGGCGTTTTGTTACCGAAATATTATATTCATTGTTATTATTAATCAAATATGGTTGATTTGTTATAAATAGTCAAATTCTAGTTTCATTAGAGCTTATAAATTCTTAATAAAAAGTAAAAAAATGAATGTAACTGAATACAATATAATATAAATAAATCTTGTACCAATCTGCGTTTTAGAAACAAACTAACGTTACCTGTAAGGTGTAAAATCGTTATAAATTTGCTCGGGATTCTAGAGCAGTGGTAATAAATGTGTAATAATTTACATACATGCAATGTATTTTATGGTGTACACTTGTCACCACTGCTTTTAGATTGTTAATTTTTCAACGCACATGCGTCATATAAACTATATCATTGATTAGAACTACAAATAGTGTTAGCTAAGCTTTTGCTCAAAAGAAAATACATTTAAGTGGCACTTAATTTGTTCACGCGTTATTAATATTTACCGTATATAACTTATTTAAAGTTATTTCCTCAACTTTAAGACCAAAATGGATGCTGTAAAGGGAAAATTATATCTACATTAGTACTTATGACGATGAAATCATTTATTTCGATAAGGATTAATGTTTTGCAGGTCATATGTCCACGTAAACAGAACTCAAACATTTTAAATTTTCTTTATAACATAAAAGCAGTCATTGTGGTTTAAATATAAAAGTTAGATATATTGTATCGCGGACTTTATTTTAGTCTTTTTATTCTACATATTTCTTTACCACATTATATTGTTCAAAATTTAATGGTTTAGGCAGCGTTTTGCAAAAAAATGCGCTGGCGATAAATTTTTTTCCGACTTGATTTACTATTATCGTCACTACTTATTTCTTATGTTACTTAATGTGGCAAAATATATTCTATAACCTGGCCAGATAACATATCCATGAATAAAAAAAATCACGTAAATCGGATAAGTGGTTCTAGAGTTATAACGGACAGACAGACAGACACAGCCATTCATTTCTTATGTATTTTTACCAGAAAGATTAGTTTTATATAATTATAAACTCAGTATTACCTATAATCTGGCAGCTTTTTTATTATAATATTGAAAATTATTTTATGTTGTAAAATTAATGGGTAGATAATTTGCTTTTGTGCGGTTATTCTTTATTGAAATTGTGTTTTTCACATCACTACTCCAGGGGGTAAGGAATGGTGGGCAAATGAATTGTTTTATTGTTTGCAATATAACTCCATTATATTTCAAAATTTAATTCAAATTAATTTTTAGTTTAACAAAAATTTTCTGAAGTAAAAACATTGTTATAAGAATGAATCATTATTAGGTATGGAATTTTCGCCCCACTCTCCCCCAAATGAATTCTATTTTAAATTTTATTTTCATTCTAAAAATAATTTAAATCTTTTAAATGACTTATTTTATTCGTTGTTTAAATAATTTATTACATGATTCAATTGCAGTCATGTGTATAAAAAAGATCAATTTACATATTTTTCTTTCGCGTAAACGAGCGTAAAATGATGAAAGCTTGATGTTTTTCACCGGGAATATTTTTATTAAATCTAATAGCTTTCATCGATAAAATATCATTAACACATGATTGGGTTTTAATTAATTTCTTCCAAGAAAAACTGTACTTATTAAAAAGTTAATGGAACTTAAAAATATATACATATTTGTGTGTATTTTTTATGTTTCTTTTTAATAAATACAAAACTCTATATATATTATTTATAGAGATTGGAAAAATAGTTGTTATTTTAAATGAAATAGTTACTATATAGTTGATTTTTTTTCTGTAAAATAGTTGGCAAATAGTTTTTTTTAATCAAAATAATTGTGAAATAGCTACATATTTTTTTTCGATTTAATCAATAATTAGTGACATTAACGTATTAGTAAAAAGTGTCAAATCTGAAATTTTCGAGGAAAACGTGTTATGCGATTCTAAATAGATTTTAGAAGCTAAAAAAAAAGGAAAAACAAATAAATATGTAAAAACACAACAAAAATATCTATAAAAATATCTGTATAATAGACAAAATGTATTTCTAAAAATATATAAAACTACAAAATTTTTAACGTTGGATAAAAAAAAGGCAAATAGTTTAAAAATAGTTGGAAAGGTAAAATAGTTGAAAATAGTTGATTTCAAATTGGGTTCAATCAAACCAGTTTTCTGAAATCGATGGAGATATGTAATAAAAATTACAATAGTTACATTTTTTGCAATAGTTGAAAAACTATTTTTCCAATCTCTAATTATTTAATTATTTATATATAGATACTTTTCTTGTTCACCCATAGATACAATACGTATAACATTGGTCTGCCACTTTTTCGATAGTAATTAAACTGTTATTAATTGTTTTGATAAAAAAAAGAATGTTAACATAATTAAATAATAAAATATTTCGGTCAAGACATACACGGGCGTATGCCTCTAAAAAAGTTTTTTTTCCAAAAAATTGTACATATTTTACTAGAGGTCATCATTTTACATGTTCACTAAAGATTTTAAGTTTCTAGCTTATATAGATTACAAGATATGACGGACAGACGATAAAGTAAGATTAATAGAACTTCTTCGGAACCCTATAAACTATACGGCACAGGGCATTAATACGGAAGGCGCGACTCATATATTTGACAAAAAAAAAATGTATCAAGTCTTTTATTTTAACTGTCAATTTGCGATGTTAACACGTACATCGGTAGTATTTAAATTCAGCTTTGAATTTATTCATCGTCCATAAATAAAATTAACAATGTGTATATGTAAATCTGAATTGCATGTCATTGATAACAGTCTCGTAGTTTTCATAGAAATTGTATTATTATGAAAATTGCTAGTAAAATCGTTAGTAGATTTAAAATACACATCATGAATATGGTACTCTGTATGTGTGATATTTATAACAAAAGTTTTAACTCGAAATTTTATAGACAAAAGAATATAACGATTTTATTTTATTTTTATGTCTGGTTAATGCATTTCCATTTTTCTGTTCAGTTGTCTTGATTTTTTAAAAATGTCAAATGTGTTAAATATTTCATAAAATATTTCAATAATATACTCGTTATATTTACTTATAATATATTAAAATATGCAAAAAAGATTTTAGGTTGAAATTATATGTAGATGACATATTATGATTACCAATACCTTTTCTGTTGGTTTCGATATTTCCAAAAATGTTATTGCTAGCTATATGTTAAATTAATAATAAATCCCAAAAAAACAGTATACCTTGCTCTTTAAGGAGCCAATACTGGTAGCAGTATGTACCTTATAAGAAAATAATAAAAACCACTCGACTATATAATACAGTATATTATTATACATGAAATAAAACAATTTTCAAAATTGTATATCTTTATTTATAATACTCGAGTACTTGTATTTTTATTTATATTCTAGTTTCACCTCCCAAAAGCTGACTGAAATCCCTCACCCCTATAATATTGTAATGTCTCCTTGTAGAAATATGTAAATATTTACAGAAAATCTTCGTATTATTTTAATTTATCATTGAGTTATTTGTACTTTTTTACACCGTATATTTAAATAATGAATAGAAGCTTTATTAATCGAAATACACACAATAGACATACATATTTCTGCTATAAATAAATGAATATATCTATATATGTACGTACTACTATGTAGTACATACTATGTTAATTGTATATTGTGTATAAGGTATATGAACAATACATATATTTCCAATTTTAACACATCATAAAATAAAGCGGTATTAATTGTCATTTGTCTGTTTAAAATTTGTAAATTCTAGCAAATTGTTTTTATAAAACATTTAAAAATCTTCAAATAACTCTTTAAAGGCTGGATTTAGGAATGGAACATAGTTTATTAAATGTGTTTAGAATTAAATAGAAAATTTGAAAATGTAAAAATATATAGGCTGTTCCGTTTTAAAATTTTGAAAAAATTGGGTTCAGAGTTTTGATATACCCTGTACAAAGAATACAATTTTGTAAATGTTTGATGTAATATCGCAATAATAGAGCATATACTAAAATTAATTTTAGCAGAGAACAAAATATTTTGTTGTAATTAGAAAATTACAAGGTGTTTAAAATACTCCAGTTTTTTTTACAAAAATGGTCATAATTTCTAAACCGCAAAATGTCCAGAAAAATGCTTTTAGATTATTAATTAAAAAAATATACTTTGTATTTAAAAAAAATATAACTTTGATTTGTAACGCACTTATGGCACAACCTGTATAAATATAACTGTTTTCAAAATTTGCTGCTTGTCTATCCGGACAACTTTAGTATTTAAAGTTTTCTTTCATTTGTTATAATAAATGAAATTTGACACAGTGTTGGGACACCCTGTATGTATGTACTACTATGTATACATATATTAATTGTATATTGTATATAAGGTATATGAACAATACATATATTTCCAATTTTAACACATCATATAATAAAGCGGTATTAATTGTCCTTTGTGTAGTCCATGAAATGCAATAAATAGTTACAAAATGCATTACCATCCATGTACCAAATAATATTTCACATTCTAGATAATCGTTGTGCAAGCTTTGTGATGTTTGTCTATCACAGAATGTGACACGAAGAAGGTATAGGAATACCACATTGTTTCGACAGGAATGGCGGTTAGGTTTGACATGCTAGTGGAATTTATTGTATATGCTATCTCTAAATGAATTCTGTGATGATTGATTATGCTTTACTTCATGATAACTGAATGTGAAAAATGGTTTTGATCTATAATTGTACAAATAAAGTTATTGCTAGTTGTTTTGGCGTATTTGGAGTTAGGAACTGTATGTGTGTTACTAACTCTTGCTAAACTCCAACTTAATATCGTTTAGACTTTTTTTAATGATTTGGTTTATTTAAAATTTCAATTTAAATGTCACAATTTATGTATAATTTATTGATGTATAATACATAAATGTATAACATATAAAAGGTATGTTTAATGTATATGTGTGAATGTTGTTAGTATGGAAACTTAACAAGCACTAATTTTACATTTCTTAAAAATAAAATCCTTAAAATTTTAAGTAATAAAGATAAAGGGCGGAGTTTAAATTTGGATAATTTGATTGGTAACAAGAAAAATGGTAGTGGACAGTGTTCGCTTATAGGGAAGGGATGAGTTTGTAGGTTCATGGAAAAATCCTGTGTACACATATGTTTAACATTAACTTGAAATTCCTTTGGATGTATCTATGACCAACAAAAAATAATAAATCTTATTTAAAGTTGTAAAACACCCTAGAAAGGTTTTATGCACTTGAAATTTTAACATGTCAATTTTAGAACGAATAGATACAATATATTATGTGCTTAAAGCGAAATTTTAACATGTGAATTCTTAGAAAACAATGAATGTAACATGAAACCAATCTGTATGCTATCGTATAGAATAAACAACATAACAAACTATGAATAAATGAACTAATAATATACAATAATAATACTAGATCAATTAAAAATAATAACAAAAATAACAATAAATGAATGATTATGACGGCGTTGTTTAAACGACGTAACACTAGTGGCAGATATCGGCCAAAATTTAAAATTTAAGTTTGCAGTTTAGTGATTAAAATACCAAAAAAATTATACTAAATATAAAAGTTATTAAAAATGCAGAAAACTAACTATCAGCGAGTTTTATACTAAAATATTTTAAGCTAAAAATGATTTTTTATATGTAATAGGTATAGTTTTGTCTAATTATGATACTTTTTCTTTATAACAGATTTGAGATTTTTAATCTAGTATATTGAAATCGTTATTTGCAATATACCCAACTGGCTGCTTTTTGTTTTTTTTATCTAATACATTTTTCGGATTACAAAGTGGTTTCACAAATTGATAAATCATTATGTACTTCATCTCGCCGATAGAAAACATGAGAAATACATAATTCTGTTAATTTCTCTCACATGCATTATAACCACATCCCAAAATTGACACGCAATTCACTAATCAATTCCCGAATTCATGATGTTATTAATAATGTAATTTGTACAAATGATAATATATATACGTTTTTCCTTTAATTTAATGAAACATTAACACAGATGAAGAAGCATTATTTTTATTGATTTCATAACAAAAACTAATAAAACAATACGAAATTAGTAAAACATGTTTGCTCTTCTGAATATAATGGTTAAAATACCTATGTATATCAAACAAACAAAAAAATTGTCAAGTTAAATTTTAGTAAAGTTAAGAACCATTATTTGTATTAAATATTTCGTCTATTTGAAAATAAATAGCTCCAAACGTACTATGTATTATTGTTAACATATTTAAATTCCTTGAATTGCCACGTTTCATTTGACACCCCACTCGCCGGTTTTGACTAAAAAAAAATGTTCGTAATTAGTAGTGTACCGGAATTCATGATTTTATTCCGGTTCCGGTCGGACTGGTAAATTCCAGCCTGATTTTGCCGGAATTTTGAAATTTTATTATTACTTTACTTAGAATTTCATGAATAATATACGTTATTTTTGTTTAAAAAAGGAAATATAAATATAATAATTATGATATAAAAACATTTTATTAACAAAAATTTTAATGGAAATAATCATTTCATAACACAAATGTAGTTTTTTGCAATAGTATGGTTCTAATTATAACATTAATTAATTATTTAACTTATTTTTTAATTTACCAAATTTAATTTGTTTATAGATGAAAGGGGTCACATACTCGTATAGTTAATGGTGAGAGCTATATTTAAAAAAAGTTTGAGTCTGTAAGATCACGCCAAGCAGAGATATTTATTATTCAATTTATTTGTTAATTTATCAGTTTTAATTTGTTTATAATTTTTTTGGAAAAAAAAATCCGGTTCCGGCTGGATTTTGTTTGTGAATTCAGGTATTTGCGGTTCCGGCCGGATTTGAAAATTCCAGTTCCGGTACACACTTATTAGTAATCCATTTGAACCTCTTAAAAATCGACAAAACAATTTTTTTATTACTCACAATCAGGTCAAATATTGGCCCACCATTTTCTATAATTATGCCAAACATCAGCTAAATATATAATAAAAGACAAACAAGCGGACGGACAGACAGACAGACGATTTCACAATATTGTAAAATATAAAAAATTTTCTAGCAATGTATCAAAATTACAAAACTGACAAAAATTTTTGGAAATCTTTTTTACATCAGAACAAATTGCGAATAAATAATATATCTCAATGAAACTTTTACTTTCGTTTATTTAAAAAAATATTAGATAAGATTTATCATAAAACTAAAAAAAATGAAAATTATTTCAAATTCAACACGTATTTGTAAAAAAAAACACCGTTGGCAACTGTTTAATGAGTGAAGCACGTTTCATGGAAGCCGTGACAAACTCAACCCTCTTCCCTGCGTCTCCGCCATTCAGTCTGGTGTAAATCCCTTGCCAACAGAGCAACGAAAAACTTGCACTCTTTTATACTCATTTATATGACTGCGGGATGAGCCGAATATCAATTCAGAGAACTGCTGGCACATCACTTGCAAAAGAATTCCTTATTTCTTTTTTTGTTTACCTAAAAAGAAACCAACTTTTTCAAAATATATTTAATTCTAGCTGTTACCCGCGACATTGTTCGCGTGGAAATTAGGTTAGGTAGGAGCTGTCAGACATAAAACCCTTGAAGAATAAGAAGAAGGTTAGGTAATACAGATTTCTGTTATGATACTCGATAAAACAGGTCGCGGGTATAAATGTCACACCAAAGGGGTTATGTAGTGATCGCGTATCACAGCTGACAATTATATGTATATGTAAATAGATAATAGTTAGCTGTGTTGGAAATTTTTTTATAAAATTAACACAGTGTAAAATTATATTTTTACACATCAAATTTTGATAGTCTGTTACACATCTGCTATTGTAATTCAAAATATATTATAAATAAAATAATTTGTACATTATTATATTTTCCTAAATGTTTATTAAATAATACGCATGTAAACCAAACTTTTTCAGAAAAAACAAAAACAAAAAAATACTAATGTCGGCGGTTATTTTTTTTAGTTTGAGAATTAAATATAAACCATTTTAACCTACTCAGTTTTATAGAAGTATTCATAACGAATAATTTAAAAAATGACTTGATCCGGCATATACAAGCTGAGATATTAAAAAAATTAACCAGATTCAAAACTTTTGCATTAAAATCGAAAAATAATGGAAAACATAGGTATACCTACCTATATAAAAAAAATGTTATTACATCAGTTCAGTTTTTGATAAGTTAACTTGGTTATTTATATTTCTTAATGATTCGTTTGTGAATAATACTTTACGAGGTAATATTTATTTGAGGTTGTATACATAAATAATAATAAAATAATTTTTTTCTTAAATTATATCGGTATAGTTAATTAAGAAAGTTTTAAATTAATTAATTTACTTTGAAAAAGTAATTAAAAGAGAAAATTTAAACACGAATAAATAAATATCTAATGCAAATAAATGTTTTAGGTATTGCGTTTCGTTCAAAGAACCAAATGTTATTTATTTAACTATTTCAGTTACGCCTTTTTATAGTAAACATAAAATATGGTGTATCTCTTGTTTTCCATTTCACTATAAAACTGCTATGAAAATTTATATCTTTCTGCTTAAACCTGTAAAACATTCTTTATTCTTAACGTTCTGTAAGCTGTTAGAGAAATAAAAAATTGAAGACAATAACAATATTTGAAATATTGCATAACTTTATTCATCTATTTTTTACAATAAATCTTGAATCATAAATATTTTTAAAATATTGAAAGAAGGTATGTACAAGAAATCAGTGCTTTCTTGTGCAAATTTTTTTCAAAGGGAGATACTACACTGAAAAAATGGATACAAATAACTCAAATTATTTTAATCATATTTACTGAAAGCAAGTAAATTTTATTTAAACTAAATTCTGCATAGTTGAGATTGTTTTCCTCTTTTTTTTAATTTTGTTAAGCGCAGGATAATTTCGTCTGTTTTCCGACCAGTGCCTGTTTTCGACCATTTGACATATCATTCTTAGAAAATAAGGAAAAATGGCAATAGATACACACACGAAAGCTGGATTTTCTGATCGAAAATTGGCGAAATCAGCATTATCAGCTTTTTATCAAATAAAAAAAATCAGTAAATTGACTACCAAAACTGTTAGATCGAATTAAAATAGAGTTCTTAAAAGTATATTATAATAATTTTTTGTTCAAAATTATTACAAAAACATATTTTTTTGTTACCCAAAGTTGACAACTCTACTAATTAGCCGAAAACCGGCAAAATGACCCTATTTGATTTTCTTTACAGGAAAAACATTTTTAAATTTGCGAAAAAGGGTACATGGGGATTTTAACTTTGGTGAACAATGATCTATATAGAGTTTGTATATCTTACTTAAGTAGGTAAATCAAATAAACATGTTTGTTATTAATTAAATTAAATTATTTTTCTAATCATGCCGACATAAATGAAAAATAAATACGAGCCCATTGAAGGCATTGTTTTATTTTGAAACGAAGCCGTTCAGCAAGTGGTTTTTGTTATTTATACTTCAATAATACTCCACACGATATTCCGGAGACGGTGAAGTGGCTACCCCGCTAGGGCGGGAAATTTAATTATAGATCTCCAGAAGTAATAACGACTCTTTATTGTCCAATGCACATAACTACGTACTAGATGAAGTCTTCTTTTTATTTTCACTTTCTGTTAGTGAAGTGAAAATAAACATTGTTTTGGTTATTACAAAAATACTCTTTCTTGTTTACTTATTATTTACTAGCTGAATTTTCCAAGTGTTACACGGACTTATGAATTTTAACGATTTTAATAATTTTATATAATTACTTTTTTTTAACCAGCCAGATTTTTCATGTTTATGATTTTAATTTACCATTGTATAAACAAAAGACAGCTATGATGATTTATTAAAATAATTTTTGTCATATCTGATATTTTATTTTTTATTTAATATTCCTTAAAACTGGGGCGTAATGTGTAGTTTCACCCTACAGCAGGGGTCACCAAACTTTTCGAGAAACGTGCCGGATTGATTTTTTCTAAACATGGGGGGCCGGACGAAAAATATTCTTGTTGGAATCCTATTAGAACATTTATTTACACGTGCAATTAGCTATATGTAAATAGAGTATATATAGTTTATAATAGTAAATATTTGTTCAAATGTAGATAAATACACATATTTACCTTATCAAATCTTTAAATTATATAAAATTAATATTTCTTAAATGTATAAAAAATATTTTATATAATAGTAGTGACGTTAAATATAAATAAAAACAAACTTGTTTGTTTAAACGTCAAAATTTATTTAAGAAAAGGTAATCGCAAGCTTTCGATTCACAGAATCATCGTCAGGCTATTAATAAAGATTTAAATTTGAGAACGATGTCGTTATCTCAATAATATTCATGTGACGATGATTCTGTGAATCGAAAGCTTGCGATTACCTTTTCTTAAATAAATTTTGACGTTTAAACAAACAAGTTTGTTTTTATTAAAAAATATTTATATATTTATTATATTATATTTATATATAAAAATCAGGGGCCAGATGAAAAACTGGATTCGGCCCGCGGGCCATAGTTTGGTGACCGCTGCCCTACAGGATTACACATTAAGAGTGGATATCGACTTTATATATGTTGTAGAAAATATTATTATCTATATTTTATGTTCCATTTATTTTATTCTATCTTTTATACAAAGTTTTTTACAAAGAATCACGTGCACCGTTCACTCTCAGAATTATGTATAAGATAGTCTCGTGGCTCTCATGGCAGATATTTTTTAAACCAATCTTGTTTATGATTTTTCACGTAGTCTGATACGCAAGAAAAGTTGGATTGCGAGTATGTGCTCTTATTATAATTGCCCATATATCTCCACTCGTCCTAAATAAACGATGCAGCTAACAATTTTCGTATAATTCATGCTATTAAACTACACTCGAACAATAGAAAAACCAATTCGAAATTGCTTTATATTTACAGAATTTATATCTTTATTTTGGCATCAAGATCACAAACTCTCTGGCATAAGCTTTTGATATTTATGTATTGAAATTGTGTCACGGGCGTAATGTATACTGTTCTTTTGTAGAACAAATTATGACAAGATACTGGGGAAATTTAAATATTTGAACAAAGATTAAAGAACAATATTTATCTTTGCAGACAATGAGTGTTCCCAAACACTTCAAAGTTATTTTTTAACAGGTGGTTTATATTTTGTTACATTCAGGATTTAACATAGGTACTATGTTTTTTTTAATTCTTACCTACATCGTATCTCAAAATCTATCAACGTTCTATCACGGGCCCACTCCTGCTAAGAAACCTAAGAGATTATTTTGATGGTGACTATAAAAACTTGTTGACTCGCCGTGTAGGACTCCCTTAAGGAGGTTGTTCTATGAACCAAATCCGAGATTAAATTCTTTTAATTGTTTTATATGATAGATTAATATTATTGAAAATTAATTATTGCTTCCTCGCAATATCGAAGATACGAGAAGCTATGTGATCGTTTCAGATTGAGACAAAAAAAAAGTTCTCCAATTTCAAAATTTTAAATTGATTTATCCGTTTCACGTCAAGACAAACACTTTTCGTTCCGTGTCTGTCTGTCTGTCCGTGTGTCCGTCCGTCCGTCCGTCCGTCCGTCCGTCCGTCCGTCTGTCCCCTGAATCCTTGTCACACGCATAACTCATGAACCACTGAACCGATATTATTGAAATTTGGTCAAATGGTTGGGTTTGGTTTGAGGACGGTCCCATTTCAAAATCATCAAAATCGTGTGTAAGGGGGAGGGGTGACACCCCAAAATATATTTTTTTCAAGATATCTCAAGAACGACACATGTTACGAGAAAATTTTATAGAATATTTTTTGTAGAGCATCAAATTTCCTATAATATGGGTCTACTACGTTTGTTGTAAAATATTCCCTTACAAAGATATATCTCAATTTATTTTAAAAATTCGTGTTTTGTTTTTCTAAATTGATATTTGATTGGATATATGAAATGTCACTTTGACATTTTAAATGTCATTTTGGCGTTTTAAATGTCACTTTGACGTTTTAAATGTCATTTTGACATTTGCATAAATTTAGATTTAGATTGAAATTATCAAAAAATTAAAAATATATGAAAAAATATTCAGGTGCGTTTTAAGAAAAATTTCGAACTAAGATTTTTTAGTAAAATTTGTATAAAAATTAAATGGTTAACCAATGCCAGGCAATTTATCTGAACACTATCGGTTTTAGTGAATTTAGCACGAGGAAGCACTGTACATTTACTTGGCAGATGTTTTATTTTTTTATTTTTACTACGTCGTTATGAAAATATAAAATTTTGAATATTGTCTTTTTAATATGGCCAGTATAGGGAAACGAAGCACAGCGCGTTGATGCTTTATATAGAAAAAATATACTTTTATAACCAAGTTTAATTTTCGGAAAATAGTTTATATAGCTCGAAAAACAATTGTCGTCATATCTAGAAAGTTGTACCGCATCGTTTGTTTGTAATAATTAATTTTTGGCAACAGAATCACAAATGATTATTACTAAAATCGAATAAGAGTTATAAGTTTGGAAACGTTGTTCGATATTTGCTTGTATGTGTATGTACGTGTAAACTTACACTATCTGTGTGGTAGAGTTAAGCTGTGTTAGGAGTTGAAAAGAATAAATAGTAAATTAAATTTAGGTTGGTACCATTTTGGTACTAGAGTCAAATCAGCGATTGAGAGCATCATTTATTAACTTTTTTTTAATAATCAAACGTATTATAAACAGACAAAAAATGTCTAATATGATCTCAATGTACTATTAAATTTTGTATGTATACATCAAATAAAAACTTTTTCATGCTTATATTAATTTTCTAATATATACCTACACTTGACTCATAATTACTATAACAACCTCCTTAACTGCAGATCACTAGGCTAGAGCTCTGTCAACTCCCCCCCCCCCCCCCCCCTCCTTGTGAGGGTTATTATTAACATATTGAGTTACGTGTTTCTACGTCGATTTATATGGGCCAATGATAAACATACGTTTCGATTGTGAGGCATAAAATATACTACGGTTTTTCCATCAAATGTGAAAAAGAAAAAAGAAAAACGAATGAACATAATGGAAATTTTATAATTTATATATGAACGTCGTTTCCTAGAAATAAATACAATATTTACTTGTTCTCTTGCACGTAACCATGAAATTTTAAATAATATTAGCTTACATAATAACGGAAGAGAAGTCAGGATAATAGAATTTTTAATAATTTTAAAATCAATATAGATATACTAAGATAAATATATTAACAAATGAATAATTTTTTATTTGTTATTATTCAATAAAAAAAACCGGTATTCTTATTAAATTTTTTTCTGATTATTTTACTAAAACTATAAACATCGAAGTAAATTGTTAATTTCATCTTTAAATTTAAATTACAAATTTTGATAAAAAAACTGCTTAATTTTAACTGACTCGCCTATTCGGAAATATTCTTATGAGGTGTCAAAGATTTCAGTTTGCAATGTGACATTCTTTTTGATATTTTAAGAGCTTCCACGCCTCCCATAGGTATGAGATCAATATGACTTCAAAAATTTTAGTTAGATCTCAAAGTGAACAGGTCTGTATTAAAGGCTAGAAATATTAGCATATTTAAAAACATATTAATTCTGTTAGTTGCAGGGCCGTAATTATCACCGGGGCAGTAACCCGGGGCTTCCGAGCAGCGTAGAACTTATTTTTTTTTATTTGGTTGTAACTTGAAAATGTTAAACTTACTACAAATTTAGATTTTACACTTATTATTCATTAAAATTAGTAATAAGTGTTAAATTTATAAGTAAGGATAAAAAAAAAGGTTTTCAATTTTTATTTTTGTACATTCTGGGGGGCTCTCGGTTACTTCTTGCCCCGGGGTCCTCAAGCCTCTAGTTACGGCCCTGGTTAGTTGATACTTATTTCTCCTTTAAATATTTAAATTTATTAAGGCACCGAAAGCATATATTTCAGTTCACTATCTATAATTTTGTGCCTTCCACACTGCTTGCAATGTACCGTTTTAAATAAAGTACTTTGGTAAAAGTTTTAAGAAATCCCTAATCAAAAATATTTCGAACCCAGAAAGTAAAAAATAAAAATGCAAATAATACTTAACAAAATAACATTATCAACTCTTAGTCTCCGAGGTAAAAACTTCAAAAACTGACAATGATGTGCCTATAGACATGCATTATGATTTTTTTTTGACTATCTTAGATTTATTTTGTAAAAATAAATAATATTTACAAAAAATTCTATTTTCGAATTTGTCGTATTATCAGGAGTTATTATCAGTGTTAAAGACCTTATGTACTGTAATTAAACCCTACAACTTGTATGTATATTGCGTTCGCGCTAAACGCTCGAAGTTTAAAATGTAACAAAACGTATTTATTTAATCACGCGTCAAAAAAACCTGCGTTAAGGGCGTTTTAAAACAAGGTCAATTATAAATTTAAAATACGGCCCTGACAGCACCCTTCTCATCCTGCATTCCGTGTAACGATATTGACATTATTCGTCGAAGTACCTATTTAAATCTTGTCCAAAATGAGATCTTACATTTACAGAAGCGCACTCTATCGAACATAATTTGTGCTCACACTGTTTAATACATCCTTGTATTATACCTTTATCAAAAACGATACTTGTTTATGTCTCTTTGTAATGTATAGGTACATGTAAGTCTGTCTAGTGAGGATTATTATATAATAAATTGGTTTGTAGTTACTAGAGAAAGTTAAGTGACTCTAACTAAACAAAAGTGAAGTGTAATTAACTATTATAAACACGTTATAAAATGAATGTGAACTGATATAACTTATATAAATTATATTATGTATTATGTCCGTCCATGGCCCACATAAAAGGGGGGGGGGGGGAGACAGGACAGTGAGATGATTTTTTTGTCATCATCAAAAAACTGTATTTTTTTAAATCCTGGCTGGGATGTGGGAGCCTTGCGTCTGTTAATATTAAAATCTTCGTTAA
Source organism: Sialis fuliginosa (assembly GCA_961205875.1). Taxonomy (NCBI): domain Eukaryota; kingdom Metazoa; phylum Arthropoda; class Insecta; order Megaloptera; family Sialidae; genus Sialis; species Sialis fuliginosa. The sequence goes on along the minus strand of OY540809.1, from coordinate 11,792,859 downwards.
ATACAAAAATACATACTTAATTAAATGAAGTGGATATTTAAATTTTCCTCATTCCGAACTTCAATGAACCAGTTTTATTGCATTTGAAATTAATTGAGGTATATACTCGTAGGAAATAAATTTTCGCTTTGACATTGATGGTTATTAATCTTTGAAGTTGATTTTGTGTGGTATAAATTACTAATTACTTTATATAAGTAAGTACCAACTCGTAATTTAAGTATAGGTATTTTATCATTGATGAATTAATATGAACACAGATATTTCTTAGAATAATTTTTTTTATAAAATATTATTTCCAACGGCTTGGATTTTGAAATCAGAGAATGTTCACGCAACCGGCTTCTAAACTATATACGTAGGCACTAGAGATGGGAAAATGAGTCTTTTTAGTGACTCGAATCGTTCAGGGTGTAACATTTTTAGAAATTCGTGTCTAAAAAAATAGTTTTTTGTCTTCTCATTTAAATTAACAATTTTTAGGCAGTGAAGACAAAAATACAATTCTCTTTAGTTGTCTCGGAAGCTAAAATGGAACAAAATAAAAAAATAAATTTTTATAAAACTTGGTATATTATTATTTTTTTTTAATTTTTTGCTTAAGATATTTCTCAGAAAATTAAAAAAATTCAAGACTAAGTCCAATTTTTTAAATAACTAAAAAAAGATTATAAGAAGCTCCATTCAAAATCTTAAAATGATTCACCTCCTGTGAGCAAAGATATCGTTAAAATAAAATCAATAAACATATTTTAAGCGCACTATGTTTCTCTAAATGGAGTTTCTTATAATCTTTTTTAATTTATTTACAAAATTTGGGCTTCTCCGTGATATTCTTTAATTTTCTGAGAAATACCTTACGTAGTTTATTCAACAAACAAATAGATAAACAAAAATGATTTTATATTGCCATAATTCGATTCATCAATTCTAAATAGGTATTTCTAAAATTGAAATAATAAAACACATTTTTTTGCCTCGCATTTTTTAGAATTCTGACTTGTTTCATAAATAATAATATATAAATATTTTCATTAAAAAAGAAAGAACAAAACATGATATAGGTATGTACATATTTTTTCCTTTCATTGTTATTGTATTTATATCTATGTATTTGTTGACAAATCAAGATTTATTGTCGCTGACAATGATATATGTACACGGGTATACAAACATAGAAACAATTTCTCTTGCTGGATAGATGGTATTATTCAAAACCTTTGTAACAAGAAAATACTCATTAATTAGATATTTTAATAAAGAATATACCATAAAGCAATTATCATTCAAAAGATTTTGTTTGAATTCATTAATTATATTTTCTGTGAAAATTATAATATTTATTACAGATTGAAATCAAAGACAAAATATGAATCAACTAAATAAAATATTAAATTATTACAGTTTAATGATTTATGTGCAAATCTTCTCTTATGCTGCAATAACGTCATAACTCAAAAATTGTGATTTTTCAAAAGATACGTTTAAAGTTTTGAATGGGTATAATTTTATATGATAATTTTCAAATATATTTATGCTCTTTCATAGTTAGTTAAAGAAACTCAGATATGTCGTTCTTGCTGTATAAAGTACATATATGAACGGTTTTATAATAGCGATTTTTGAGTGATGAGCGATATGTATTATGTACTCGTAGTTTGTTCAGATTCTATTATTTGTTTAATATAAAACTTAAAAAAATTAAACCGACTTAAAATAAAACATAAAAACACTTATAAGTATATAATAATTAGTAGTAAGTATATTATAATTAAAATTAAATAATTTAAATTAACAGTTTTTCGAATTTCTTTTTTAAGTTTTTTATTGGTTTGGCACCGACTTCAAATCTGTTAAATATAATTATTGTATACTTTTAAGTGGCTTTAGGATTTTTATAAAGCAGTTTTTTATTTATTTTTAATTTTTTTAATTTTGAGTTGTGTATCTAAGATTTATATTGGACCACCTCAAGAGTATACTCTTTCAAACAAACAAAAAATCGTCTAAATCGGTGCATATTTGTCGGAGTTATGCCCGAATATACATAAAAATATATATTGTCGAATTGAAAATTTCCTCCTTTTTTGAAATCAGTTTAAAAGTTTTCATAATATACATAGGTATTAATCAGCAAAACTTTTCCAATATTATAATAATATTATTTAATTTATTTTTAAATTCACGAAAAAAACCTCATTATAAATTTTTTCGAGTTTGTCTATATTTATTTTTGCATACTGAATAAATATAAATATACCTTCACTACATTTTAAATAAACAAAATTGTTATACATATAAAAGAAGTATGTATAATATATTTTTAGAAGTATTATTATTCATTCTTTTCCCATATTTATTCGATGTGATATTTCCTCGAGAAAACCGCAATATTTATTTAGTTTTATTTTATAGTCGCGTAATACATCGAAGGTGAGAAAACCCGTAAACTCTTGCATACAAAATGTATAAAAATCTGCATAAAATATGTTTCAATATGGCGTACGGGAGACATCAGAGATTCGAATGACGAAATCACGTATAGCTTTTGTATTTTCTAGACGTCAACGTCGAATGCATGTTACGAAAACACAATCGCCTTTCTTTACAGTGACGGTCCATGTATAAAGACAAAAAAACATTATACTTTAAAAATATTTTTTAGGGCTGCATGCCGAAAGAAGAGTTTCAATCTCGTTTTGATTTTGGTTACGTGTACGAGGCGATACCGATATTAGGATGACATCAAATCTTGTCTCATATGCAATCCTACTTTTTTACACTTTTTTAGGGTTCTGTAGAAAACTAGGAACCCTTATAGTTTCATTCTGTCCGTCCGTCTGTCTATATAAATTTTATACCGATTAAGATGATATTTAGTATACGGACGTAGATTGATAACCCAAAAACAGAAATGATGAAATTTTTGAAAACACATTTTTTGGACCTCTTGCTCATAGACTGAAAAATATATTCGAAACATTTTTTTTTCATTTAATACATCTTTAGATAGGTCTCCTAAAATACAACAAAAAATATGTTACAAACTTTTGATTTTAACCATTCAGTAACGATATATTTGCATTCAAAGTCATTATCAGAGCGTCTCCCTCTCTATTTTCTAAACTATCAATATAAAAAATCTAAAAAATTCGAGACTGTAGCTTTTAATTAGTATTTTCAAAAAAAATTATAACGAATGTGTCAAAAAATGTTTGGACCCCCCTCCCATAGACTGAAAAGTGTACTCACATTTTTTCCACTTACCCCATTGAGTGTGGTGTCTTTAGATAGGTATTTTAAAATGCAACAAAATATGTTATATAACTTTTAGATCTTAACCCTTCAGTCACGATATATTTGCTTTTAAATTTCGTTATCAGAGCCCCCCCCTGAACTTTCATTTTTGTTATGATAGTCTATAATACAAGTTTTTAGTTTCACATTTGCTCGCTAGATGTCTACGCCAAAGAAGTATAACCTATTGCGTGTAAAAATGTCGTACTACACCCAGAATTCAAGCTATTTCCTGCTTTAATCAAGATCGGTTCAGTGGTTTAGCCGTGAAAAGGTAACAAACAGACAGACAGGCATATTTCGTTAGATGACATTTTTGGAATTTTATAAATTTTGTTAATTAACTATTCGCGCTTTGGATTAATTTTGGATGTGTTAACCTGCATATTTTACATTTTACCGATACACGTACATAGATAAATAAAACATAAACGATCCCTTTATTTTGCCGCCACTGTTTCTAAAGCGCAATGAATTCCAGTATGTTCTTCATACGACATTGATATACATATTTTGTATTTTATTTGCGACATTTTTCTTTCGTTAAAGGAATACGTGTAGGTATGCATAAATATTATTTTAAATTGTTGCATTTGAGTTTTTGACATCACGATTACCTTTTGAAGTTGACATACTTTTATATATTACGTACAGTGGCGTATCGTAGGTTTCTGCCGACCAGGGCAAATGGCAAATTTTCCGCCCTTCCCCTTGCAATACTAGCGATATTTTTTTCGAATTTACTGTCGGGAATCAATTTTTCGGCTTTCTGGTTGCTACCTCAAATTTTCCGCCCTCAATTCACAATTTTGCCGCCCTTAACAAACTACCGCCCGGAGCAAATTCCCCCTTTGCCCCTCCCTCCCCCCTTTCGGTACGCTACTGATTACATATATACATATACACTACTGTCCAAAAGTTTGGAAGCAGGTATATTTTTCTATGTATCAAAACGTTCGATGAGACCGCTTTGTGGGTTCCATACCTCAAAATAAAAAACGGAACCCTTACGCCTTGCCTTATAAGATCACTTTGTTATCCGTCTGTCTGTCTAACCGTCCATCAAGACCTTTCTTCTCAGGAATGGCTAGAGGTATTAAGTTAAAATGAATATCAAATACTAATATCTACAGCCTCCTAGTTCTGTAAAAATTCAAGTTATTAACATAATGCAATAAAAAGACACGGTCTTTTAAAGCGTATTTTGATACTGACAGACTGATTGACTCACTGATCATGAAAACCTACAGGGTTACTTCCCGTCGACCTAGAATCTTGAAATTTATTATTTAATATTAATTTCAACTTGATACCTTTAGCCGTTCCTGAGAAAAAAAGGTCTTAACGGACAGACATACAGACAGACGGTTAGCAAAGTGATCCGTTTTTTTTATTTTGAGGTACAGATTCCTCATGCACTAAGAATAAAGTTTTGGTACATAGAAAAATATACCTAGTTCCAAACTTTTGGACGGTAGTGTATAAGAAATATTAAAAAGTAAAGTATTATAGATCTTGGATTCTGGGTATAAGCCACATTGGTTTGGTCGTGTTATCGGCCAACGTTCTTCTTTTAGAAGAGTCCTAAAGATGTCCACTGCAATGTGTAACGAAACGTTGGCCGATAACATGACCAAACCGACGCGGCTTACACCCAGAAGCTAATATCCATATCAATATTATCGCGGAAGCCTCAAGACAAGTAAAGTATTGTGTTTATTTTCAATTCGAAATTTAAAAAAAATCTTATTTTTTAATTTCTTCACATCGTGGATCAACTTTTATTAATACTATATTTATTTATTAAAAATTGATTTAAACACCTTCCAATGACATTTAAAATAATTACTCAATTATTCATTCTAGAATATATGTTACATATTGTTTAAAGTAGAAAAAGTGTTTCCGTTACCGTAAAAATGAACGCTGTACCAATGTATATGATATTCTAACCGTGTTTATTAATTCTGTTGCCGACAGAACTCATTATTTATCGGTACACACTTTTAACAAGTTCAACACCGCGTAAATCTCTCACACCTGACACGCAAATGCCGACAGTGAAATTAAAATGTCAACTAAACATACCATATATATACAATAACATTCAACCACTTATGATGTTATTTATTAATTTTTAAAATTCGTTTAGTCTATAGTGTTCAAAATGAAATGTTACATTTCAAAAAGTATGCTCCAGTTTGGAGTGGAAGGGGGAGACTATCATAATGTTTTTCTAATTACACTGGTCGACAAAAAAAAACTTATATACTTAGGGTAATTTGGGTATGCTGAATCCAAAATGTACCATCATTTTGTTCAATCAGCTCTTGTTTTCGAGATATTGCAAAATAACCGTTTTTACATTATGCAAACATTCAAATTCGTATATACATAACATATATATTTTTAAAACAAATTTTTCAACAAAGTTCATTCGTAATGTAACTATGGGTCCTAATTAAACTAAAAAAACAATGAATTATACACATTCATACAGCTATTCCCTTCGAAAATCATGATTTATACGAAGATTTTTAACCAAAATTAAGCAATTCTCAAAATTCAAAGTTCTGTTACACAAACAATTTTTGTCCAATTTTAATGCAATTTACTTGGCTATCGGCCAGTATTATCGATTAAAAATAATGTATATAATATAATATAAAAATATAAAATAATATATTTTTTAACTGAAAATATCCCTGTAAATTGGAGCTACTTTGTCAGGTAATAGAAAACCTCGAAAAAAGCATTGTTACCTAAAACAAGGTTTTTTTTTCAAAAAGATAAAATAAAAACACGGTGTTTTTAAAAACGTATAAGGTTTGTTACTATTTTATCATAAAAACACGGTAATGCAGTTTTGTCTCTTTGGTCTAAACATAATATTAAAAAAAATTAAATGAAAAAAGTCGTTTTTAAAGCTTATGCGAAGAGGAGTGGGGTGGAAGGGTAAAAACACATTTTTCTCTCATCCATGAATACTTTTGCATAGTTACTTTCCAATTTCGCGAGTGAGGTTATTTTGGGCGGTACCTTTTAGCAAATTAATGTATCGAACGTAAGCTTGGTCAATTAAAATAAATTAATTTAGAGAAAAAGTACAACAGAAATAATTTTTGTTTGAATCAAAAGTGCAGTAAACATTTTATTTAGTTATATTAATTTTAAAATAGTTTAAAAAAAGTAGTGTATGTCTCACTTGTTGAAGTGAATCTTCTTTTATTTCATTAACCATGTAAATTAAATTAATAAAGCTACACATATTAAATTAATATCAAACGTATTATGTTAACACAAAAACTGTATACAAAACACGTATATAGCTTGACACTAACGTAAAGTGACTTATACGAATTCATACATCTTTCTTGTACGCAACCATCTCTCTCTTGTACATCTATTCACGCATGTCACACTTTCGTTAGCGTTTCATCTTTAAAACGTGTCGAATATCAAAATTTGTCGAGGTCATTCCAATTAACTAGTCTCTCTTACAAAGTTTCACTTACAATTGTTTTTTTTTTAAATTAAAAAAATGTTAGGTAAATGAAATTTTATTTCATAATAACTTTCGTAGCACAGTATTTACATGTGGTAAATTATATTGAGTGCAATAAGTAAATATATATCCTTCTTATAGTTAAGTGAAGTAGGTGCAAATATTTACAATACATATATTTAAACGTTGCACATTTATGTTCACGTTTTCTACAGTGTTACAAAATGTACCTACACTGTTAAAATTTTTTGTAAATTTACTACATTTTTACTAAGCAGTTGCTTTGTAAAATTACAAACTCTCGTATTGTATTGGAATTTTCAAACGCATTCGTAGTAATATTGCAATTTGTAATAACAAGAGTACTAAGCAGGTTGCAATTTTACAAATTTTTTGTATTCGTCAGAAACTTGTTGTAATTTTACCATTCAAAGTTGTAGAATTAAATCTAAAGTTTTGTAAAATTTCCATACATATTCGGAATTTAATTTTACCACAATTATCTGTAAAATTACTAACCAAAATTTGCAATTACAATCTCAAGAAGTGATTGGAAATTTACAAATCATTATTTATTTTTTCAAATTCAGTTTGCATTTTTACAAAAATTTATTCAAGTCATGAGCGCTATGTATTTTTACATTTCTTGTTTGTAATTTTAAGTCTAAAACTTTGTAAAATTTCTACACATATTCGGAATTTAATTTTACCACATTTATCTGTAAAATTACTAACCAAAATTTGCAATTACAATCTCAAGAAGTGATTGGAAATTTACAAATCATTATTTATTTTTTCAAATTCTGTTTGCATTTTTACAAAAATTCATTCAAGTCATGAGCGCTATGTATTTTTACAATTCTTATTTGTAATTTCAAGTCTAAAACTTTGTAAAATTTCTACACATATTCGGATTTTGATTTTACCAAGATTAATAGTAAAATTACTAACCGAAACTTGCAGTTACAATTACAGGAAATTTACAAATCATTACTTTTTTTTGAAAATTCTGTTTGTATTTTTACAAAATTTCTTTCAAGTCATGAGCGCTATGTATTTTTACAATTCTTGTTTGTAATTTCAAGTCTAAAATTTTGTAAAATTTCTATACCTATTTGTAGTCTAATCTTACTACAGTTATCAAAAAAATGACTAACTGAAATACGTAATCCAAATTGCAAAAAGTGATTGAAAAATTGTAAAACTTTAATTACTTTAGATTTGTTTATATTTTTACTAGTGTCTCTTACAATCATATAGTTTTATGTAATCTTCTAATTCTGTTGTGTAGTTTCAAGTATAAAACTTGGTATATTTATTTTGCATTTTTATAAAATTGTGACTTATGCAGATTTAAAATTTAATTTGAATGCAGTTCTAAGTAAAATTAGTAGCAAACATTTATACTTGAATTGCAAGTATGAAGTATAGATTATAAAAAAATATTTTTTTTTTATTAAAATGTTTTAATATACATGTTGTTTCTGAATATGAAATATGTTAGTTTTATAAAAAAACCTCATAGAATCGATCAAGTGTATAAAAAAAATTGTGAAAGAACCGAATTATTCACTGTGGTAAAAAATAGTGATAAAATTTAATTGTAAGTGTAATAGGGTATGTTCAAATCTGCATATCAACATTTTTTATATTTGAAAGTAAGTAAATCTTTGCTAATTATTATTTATGAATTATATATAAACTGGTCAAAATGCCTAAAACAACCTTTATAAATGCTCCATATGCCGGTGTAAAACAACCTTTAATTTTATTCGAATTTGCAAGTCCCGACCAGCATAGAAAAAATCATTGTTGCGTTTCTTTTGACATGCCGACACAAGTATAGAACAGTGATTCTCAAAGTGTGGGTCGCGACTCCTAGGAAGGTCGCAGAAAAATTGATGACATAAACCGAGTTTAGTAAGCAAACAATTCTTTTTTACTTGGTGTGAAAACAGTGTCCACTATTCGCTGAATTAACAATGACAGTTCTCTTGCCATTTGCAACCAACTTATTTATAGGCGAGCGGATTATCGAGTCTAGCTCGCTTAGAAATGACAATAACCGACCAATCGACGTTCTAGTGGCTAAAAATGATTTTATTAAATTCTTTATATTTTTCTGAGAAAAAACATCTATATACATTAAAAAATCTGAAAAAATTATGTAAGCTTCATTGGATTAAAATGAACATTTTTTGTCTCATAAACTTTTTTTTAAAATCAATTGTTTTGAAGATAAAAAATATTTATACTTTAAAAATAGCGAAAAATTCGTATATTTGTGATTTTTTTTCTCGGAAACTAATTGTTCAATCAAAATAAATCAAAAACAAAAAGAATCAGCCAACTTTGAACTATAACTATATTTTTTTTCATTTTGATCATTACTGTAATTAAATGTAAAAACTTCATTAGAGCCGAACTCACTCTTTGCGCCGTAAATCGATACCATGGCTGGCTACAACATTCATTTAATAATAATTGAAATATTTAAATACTGGGATGAATGCATCAATAAAAACACTTTAGAATATTTTTATTGCACATTTATTTGTCACGATTATTTTCTTTATTATAATATTATACTTATCAGAACATCTACAAAAAATATTTCTGTTCTTGTTGCGGAAAATTTCCTTGTACAGCTAAAACATGCTCTTGTTTGGATTTAGATTTAAAATGTTGTTCAGTTTGTAGATGTTTTGATAAGTGTAACAATAAAGAAAATAATTGTAACAAATAAATGTGCAATAAAAATATTCTAAAGTGTTTTTATTGAAACTTTCATCCCAGTATTTAAATATTTCAACTATTAAACGAAAATTGTAGCCAGCCATGGTATCGATTTACGGCGCAAGGAGTGAGTTCGGCTCTAATGAAGTTTTTACATTTAATTACAGTAATAATCAAAATGAAAAAAAATCTAATTATAGTTTAAAGTTGGCTGATTCTTTTTGTTTATGTTTTATTCTGATTGAACAATTAGTTACCGAGAAAAAAATTCACAAATATACGAATTTTTCGCTATTTTTAAAGTTAAAATATTTTTTATCTTCAAAACTATAGCTTTAAAAAAAAAGTTTATGAGACAAAAAATGTTTATTTTAATCCAATGAAGCTTACATAATTTTTTCAGATTTTTTAATGCAGATTTAGATTTATTAAACAAAAAAATGTGTGTACCTATTGAAGGACCGCATAAAAAAATATCATGTATATAGATGTTTTTTCTCAGAAAAATATAAAGAATTTAATAAAATCATTTTTAGCCACTAGAACGTCGATTGGTTGGTTAGTGTACTCGAAATAGCTGTAATCCGCTCGCCCTATTATACGAAATGGTATTTTCAGTACTGACCAACATCAAAACAAAGCCGCGCTCACTCATCACATTAAATTTAATTTAAAATATTTTTAGTAAACTCAATTAGTTAGTTAAGTTAATGTCGAAAAATATACAAATAATATTTTGTTCAAAGATGTACTCGAGATAAGTTATTAACTTGTTATTAATTATTATTGATATTAAATTTCGCTATTAATCACAATTATGAGTGATTCAATTCAAAAAGTTTGAGAAATACTGGTATAGAACATAGTTTCATGTGAACGCGCTGGCGGAAGGGGTAAATTTTGTTACATTTTATTTTCTCACGATGCTAAGCTACTGCGTATGAGCAATAATACGATTTTTGAACAGTCGTTATTAAAAATTTGTTGTGTAAAGATTGATGCTGCTACAAGTGATTTTTTATAATTCTGTTGTTTAATCCAATAATTGTTTTTAACGTTTATTGAATATATATCTGTTATAATTCAGGTAACTTTTTCACCTACTTACATCTTTAAGCTGTAGCCATTTGTCTAAACAAATGATTTTTATTTTTGGAGTTAAAATTTTAAGGCAAAAGAAATATTTTCTTGTTTCAAATAATTTTTTTCCAAAACTAAGATTTTAATATTTGAAATGTGTAATCAAATTTTGATAAGTGTTTTAAAATTTCACGACAAATAAGTATAACTTCTAACGCGTGTACATAAGTACACATACCCACTTTTTGTTTTGTTTTTTATAGACATGGATCATAAATATCGTCTTATATTATATTATATTATATATACATGGCTTCATTTTGAAGAAGATTCTGATAAGGTATATTGCAAATATATGCCAGGCCTGCTTGATGATCCAAATGTATGCGAAGAACTGTAAGAAATGGTGAAAAATTTAGAACCACCCAAATCTACATAGCCAACATTTCTAGTGGATATTCGCGGAAGTGCTCGTAAGTAATGATATGTTATTTTAAAATAAATTCTTTACCACAATATTAATTTTTTTACATTTTATTAATTTTTGATGAGCAAAAAAAATATTTTGACATATTATTAATCAATTTTTTAGATACTTATAAAGAAGCTGAAAATAAAATCGTTGAGTTAGAAACAAAACCATATGTATACTCGACAGCAAATGAAGAATCTGCAAAAAAAAAGCAGATACTGATAAGAAGGCTCTGAAGCGCAAATTTGTTGCAAAGAATAAAGAGCTCATTAACAAACAATTTAGTCAAGCAGCATTGAAATGGACAGACGATCTTGGTATAAAAATTCGTAAGTAGTTTTAATTTTTTTTGGTAAAATTTTTTGTTATAAATATGCAACAAATATATTTTTTTTAATGTTAGATTCATCTAATCCTAAAAGTAACACACAAAAAGAAAAAAATTGAATTCTAAATCGATTTCAATCCCAAGTTGTCACCCATCTGATGATACTGACATTAAGTCAACTTCAACGGAATTTTCCAGTGATGAAGACAACACTAACGGATTAGATCCAAACAATATATTAAATCCAAAAAGGATTGTAAAAAAAAAAAACGTTGAAGAAAAACTCGAGACCAGTGCAAATCAACCAATGACAATAGGTAAAAACATACATCGTTTTTTTTTTCTTTAATGTGTATTGGAAACGTGATTTTTTTTGTTACAGAAGATCTGCATCAATTCATATCGAGCTGTTTTGTAAGCATCGGCAAACGTTTGTCAAATTTAGGAAGTCAATTAACCAATTATTCAACCAGATTACAAAGCCTTGAAAATGTCATTGAAAAACTTCATAATTCAACAAGCATTTTGAGTGACGAAATCAGTAACTCTGAGAGTGAATTTGACATGATTCTTCCACTACAAAATGAAGAAAGTTTTATTAAATTTAATGATAAAATTAAAAATGATGTTGATTTTAAAAAAAAATTGGTAAGTAATCACAAATAAAATTATTATTTTTTTATATAAGCCCTATTTTATATAATTCGTTTATAAGACATGAATAATAATTTTCTTTTTTTAGATTTACAAATTGTTATGCTAAATAAACAAGACAGTAGATATAACCAAGAATGTTGGAAAGATACTCCGTGCCTACATTACTCGTGATTTGGCAATTAATTATGTGGCAATCAAAACGTCAGAATAATCTTCAAAAAAAATTTAAAATTTGTGTTAGCATTAAATTATGTTATTATTTTCATAATATAAATTATTGATAACACTGTTATAATTAATGACATATGTTTAATTGTTAATTAAATAATTAATAAATTAATATTTAATAAATATTTTATATTTAACACTAAAATACGCTGTTGTAGCATTCATTGATTTAACAATTTTTTTCAGTAAAATTACAGTCTGATATTGAAATAAAGCTATGCAAGTTATATCCCGATGCATAGTAATATTGCAACGAGCGGTTTGTATTTTTTTCAAATTGACTTGATGTAAGTTGGGTAGTAAAAATTCAATACTGCAACAAATAGTTTGTAATTTTTCGAAACTAAATTGGTATTAGTTGGGTTGAAAAATTACGATATATGGTTGTAAAATTACTAAATGTATTTAATCTAATTTGTTTAGTAAAATTCCGACTATTGTATTGTAATATTACTAAACAATTTTTTAATAAAGGTTAGTAATATTGCAACAAATAGTTTGTAATTTTTCTAAACTAAATTGGTATAAATTGTCTAGTATAATTACAATAAATTTTTGTAAAATTACTAAAATTATTAGAAACATTTGGTTTAGTAAAATTACGAATAATGTACAGTAATATTACTAAACATAAGTCTAGTAAATGATTAGTAATTTTGCGACAGATGATTTGTAATAGTTTAAAATTGAGTTGTGATAAATTGTATAGTAAATTTACAAAACTGTGTTCCATAATTCCGAAAATTGTGGTGCGTAAAAACTTCCTACACATTTTTGTAAAATTACTAAAATTATTAGAAACATTTGGCTTAGTAAAATTACGAATAATGTACAGTAATATTACTAAACATAAGTCTAGTAAATGATTAGTAATTTTGCGACAGATGATTTGTAATAGTTTAAAATTGAGTTGTGATAAATTGTATAGTAAATTTACAAAACTGTGTTCCATAATTCCGAAAATTGTGGTGCGTAAAAACTTCCTACACATTTTTGTAAAATTACTAAAGAAATTTTTAACAGTGTACATCTAGGATTGTACGAAGCGTTAGATATATTCAACAATTTCCACGGGCTTTAGATATTACATATACATTTTATACATATATATGTACGAGTTTATATACAAACATTTGTATGTATGTTCACTTCACATGTACGTCTGGGTCGCTGCTGATGGAAATAAATTATATTAAGTCATTAAGTTATTTGATCAATACTGCTAATTAATTTAACCCAAACTTAGTAAGCTCCCGTAGCAGTAATTTTCGTACCAGCGATTCCTCAAATGTTCTTAATTTTTGTAATCGCAGTAGCTAAGACTGTGCGTAGCCGATTTTTGGAATTTTGATATTTACTATTTTTTAAGACCGCTTGAATTAAAAAAAGGTGTTAAAAATAAAATAAAAATTTCTAACCGTCTCCATTTTGTGAAAAAATCAAATAAAAAAAACGGTTACGCACAACTATAGCTATATTCATATAGATATTGATAAAATATTTATTTTATTCTTTCCGATAACCCATCCCAAAATTTCGTTGGAACCATAGGGAAAAATCTTTTTTGGTCGTCACATCGAGGTTTATAACTTTGTCAATTTTTAATATTTTTCAGTCAAAATTGGTATTGAATAAGTTGAATATATACTTAATAAAATGTATTTTACCCGATCCTAAAATAATTAGTTAAGTCTGTGAAAAAAATTCCAAAACATTGACAATTTTTTTACCCATCACAGTGGCATTCCCCTTTAGAAAAATCAAAATTGACCTTCAAATTATCGAACCAAACAAAAATAACACCATCCTGTTTCCTTCTTGAAACAAATTTATTTTAAAAAAATCAATAGTTTCACTTGTTTTCGAGTTATATGCTTGTCTCAATTTAAAAGCCACGCCCTGTATTTATACAAAATTCAGACACAACTACTTGTTTTATTAAATCACTTTACGATAAATTAAATAGACAAATATTAAAATTTATTCAATTTTCCTTAAGGGGGTAATCTGGTCTAGAAGCCAAAATTTTAGGCATTTTTCAAACTAATATAAAAAAAATGAAAAACATTTTTACTATCCATTTTTTGGTATGATATTTATTGACATTTTAAGAATATAAAAAAAAATTGTAAAAAAAAAATCAGAAATTCGACAATTTACAGTGAAGTGGGGGCTACAAAAAAAACGGTGCACCCTGGTTGACATGATTCCAGCCCTTATAGTGATCTGAAACAAAAAAATTTGAAAAATTCTCAATCTGTAAAGATGTCGCTATCGCATTGACCTTAGCCAAAAAAATTCACAAAATAGCGTCGACATGAAAAATAATTTTTTTTTACTCCTTTTTTTTGACCTTTTCGAATTTTTTAATAATACTCCAAATTGAAATTTTTTAAAATCCAAGGCAGACGCGATAGAGAGATATATAAAAAAGATTTCCACCAAATTTCAAAGGAATCGGTGGGGTAGAACTTGAGATATCATGTCAACCACTTCAAAAAAAGTAGTTTCGAGAAAAACGCGTTTATTGTGCGATTCGTTCCACTCCGGCTTAGATGTTACGTCACAAAATCCACTGTATCTCCGAAAATAATTCGAATTTTGAAAAATCCATTTAAGGACATATTCTTAAGGGTCTAAGCTTTGAAAATATGCAAAAAAAAAATAATTGATTTTTTCAAATTTCTAGACCAGAATACCCCCTTAAACAACAAAAACGTGCAAGATTTATAAATACATGTGCAAATGCATATTTGTACACATACCTACATATTACATATACTTGATATTTTCAATCAAAACTGACCTATTTTCCTACTGTTTACTAACCCATTTTCTCACGATACATCAGCAAAGAGGCGATCTGTATTGGATGCAGTTAGCAAATAGCATTTCGTCATCATGCGGCTATAAGTGTGTCGACTGTGTTAGATGGAATTATGCAGATGCTAGATAACTCGTATATTTGCATTTTATTACCACCGCTCTACAACTGGAACACCGCCGTAAAAGTGTAATATTTGTGATCACCCTTTCCTTGGTGAGTCCATTTGTGCATGTCTTCATATATAAAAATATTATATTCTTATTATTTGTCATTCAATATTGAACGCATTATACTTTAAGTTTGTCTAGTTAGAGTGTGCAATTGTACAATTTACTTTGTACTGCTTTCATACAGTTTGAAGCTGTCACATATCCTTTATGTGTGTTATCTAAAAAGAGGAAGTATGCAAGCGATGTGATTCTAACATCGAAAAACGAAGTAATAGTTATTCAAATGTTTATTTAAATTAAAACTGGGTTGTGCCATCCTTCTCAATTCAAAGTAAATGTACATACATGTAGAACATGCATATAATAAAAATGTCATTTTTAATGGATACGTTATAGTACCTACTCTTATTTATTTTGTTTTGATTTTACACAGAGAGAATTTTTCTTGAAAAATTATTCGGAAAATGCAAAACAGGATTTTCTGAAAACTTTAATCAAGCTTATCCTCTGTTGAAAAATATAAAAAAATTAGATTCTAATTAAAAAAGGGGATAGAAAATTCAATAGAAAAACTAGTAAAAAAATCATACAGTAAAAAATAAAAATTCATTTTAATGACGGAAGAAAACTTTAGAAGAAAAAAATTACCTACTTGGTAATAAACTCTTATGTCCGGTATCATAAAGGACCTAACAAATTTGTTAGCTAACAAACACTTTCAACTGAGATATCAAACTTATATGACAGGTCTTTTGGAGTTTGTTGATGACTATGACAAGTTTCGCGCACGCGTTGAAGGTAAATACAAACGGTATTAAAACAGTGGTGATGTTATGAAAATTATTTTGTACGGTCAAAGATGCCAACTGTGTTACAATTAGTTGAAGTGTCACTGCTCTAAATTCCATAACTAATCCATAGATACTAGTACAGTATTAATACCCCATTTGAATGTAATTGCTAGCTAACAAATTTTGTTAGGTCCTTTATAATACCGGGCATTAAACATTGCCATAATTGCCATAAGTTAGGTTATGACGTGATGGAAGAATTTGGTCAACGGATTCGGTTTCAACATGACAAAAACCTTTGAAATCACCTATTCAAGTAGAAACAATAAAAATGAAGTTGGCCTGTGTAATTTATAACTTGTGTCAGTGTATGTATTTATTTTATGTTTTTTTAATGTAATTCACTTCTTTTTGTTTTTATTGCACTTATTTATTATTCAATAAAGTGAACAATAATGTTTTACGCAGGCAAATTTAAAAATACACCGGCATATAAAATTGCACACAGAAGCATACAAATATTTTAACGGTACAATATTACCAAAGGACTTTCCAGTTGTATTACCCAGATGTCAGCTGAATTATTGTTTTTGTTGTTTTTTTCAAGCTTTTTCGTGTAATATAATACATTTACGAAGCTACAAAAGTATTTTTGAATGATTAACTTATTTATTTGATATTAAATTACTTTTCTTTTTTTTTATTAATTTGTCATTTTTTAGGGTTCCAAAGAAACCCTATTAATCTCTCTTTGTCCTTTTCAGTCAATATAAAATATCTTGTAAACTATATAAGCTCGAAACTTTTTTACTAAACATCTAAAATGGTACCCTCTAGTACAAATTTGTTGAAAAAATAATTTTTCGGGGGGGGGGGGGGGGGCATGTGGCACATCAAAATGTATAACCAAACCAGTGGAATTTGACTCTCTTTCTTGTTTTTTCTAAATCAAAAATGGTGCCTGCAGGGAGCTTTAAAACAAATCCAAAAAAATGAATACCAAGGCGTGTAGGGTGTTAAAATGTAGATCTTTTATTTTCTAAATTATAGATTAACTAGCTGTTATCCGCGACTGGAATTTAGATTAAATAATATAAATTTCTATTATGATTGTCGATAAAACAGGTTTTTAGTTTCGCATTTGCACGCTAGATGTCTACACTAAAAAAATGTAACCTTCTTACATAAATTATCCGGGATACAAAGTAGTATATGTCTTTCTTCAGGATGTAAGTTCTCTCTGTCAAATTTCATCAAGTTCGGTTTAGCTGTTTAGCCGTGAAAAGATAACAAACAGATAGACAGAGTTACTTTCGCATTTATAATATCAGTATGGATTTAATGAACTTCGCACTAAACCAATATTAAATGTAACAATCGAAATTCAGATTAGGTTGAATGGACTGTAGTAAGGTTCTACTGTATAAAAATATATAAGACAGTTTATCGAGTGAAGATTTATTACACTATACATATATTCAGACCATTTGATCCTATTACATTACCCTAATATGCTACGCCAGTTGAGTTTTTTTTCTAGCCAATAATGCTCTTTTGTATCATTTTATTTGTTACATTGTTCGTGGAAATGTTTTTTTTCCTCCATTGTGTTACATGAATATGGAATTTTTTTGAAAGCATTCAGTGGTAGAATGGGGAATCAATTTTTATTGATAAGGGTATACATTACACAAAATGGTTTGTAGTTCATCATTTTTAAAGATTTTTTGTTAGTATGAATGATTTACATTTTTCTGGGTAAATAAAAAGATGTAGGAAATAGCAAATTTGCAAATTAACTATTTTATAGGAGAAAAAAAAAATACTGAATCCGATAGTATAGTAAGCTTATGTCCGGTATTATAAAGGAGGTAGCAAATTTGCTAGCTAGCAAGCACTTTCAAATGAGATATCAAACTTTTATGACAGTTCTTTTGGAGTCTGTTGAAGACTTTGGAAAGTTTCGCGCACGTTGTAGGTAAATACCAACGGTATTAAAACAGTCGTGATATTATGAAAATTATTTTGTACGGTGAAAGATGCCAACTGTGTATTAGTTGAAGTGTCACTGCTCTAAATACCATAACTAATCCATAGATACTAGTACATAATTAATACCCCATTTGAAAGTAATTGCTAGCTAGCAAATTTTGCTAGCTCCTTTATAATACCGGACATTAGACAAAGAAAGATAAAGGACAAATAACACATTACCATATCGCTCCACGAGTCATTTGTTTTGTATCAATTGTTTTGTATTATAAAATTAATTAATAATAAATGTTTTATATTGTCTTTAAAATTGTTTCAGTTATAATTGATTAACAGAGAAACTTCTATTTGGAATTATCATCTCTCATACATACCAAATTCAACTATAATTTAAAGCTTATTTACATATGAATTTTCAACTGACGCCTCTGGGATAATATGCATGGAATGAGTGAAAATGACATTTAAAAAATATGGCCGCCGTATAATTTTGGTAACAGTTTCATATACGGACTAGCATTGGTCGTTATGTATCCATAGTCTTTTCTAATCTAAGGTAGTAGGCATAATATACAAAAATTATAGTAAAGCACGAAATATAGTTCTTTTTTCAAGGATAAATATACTCCAACTATCTTCGACCTTAACTGTAAGTCGAATCGTTTAAAAATTGATCAAATAAGTCATGAGTTACAAAATCAATAAATTGAAACATAAACTCAATTTACAGATAATAAAAACAATATCATGGGGTCAATGTGACCCTAACTAAAATTTATATAAAAAAATATATCTGAAACAAGATAAGGTACTGACAACCGCTTTAAAAGCAAGGTATACTCTTTTTTGAGTTTGATGGGCTTATTTTTTGTAATTCTCATGACCTCATGTTACTAATAAAACAAATACCTCTTTATTAAATCAATTTAATTACGAAAGTCCACAAGTATAGTTTTTTTTCAATTATATTAATGAGAAAAGTAAAACCAGTATTGAGCATCCAGTGATGGACATTTGATAATGCTTATAAAATGAAAAATATTACAACACAAAAGTAATAAAATAAAGAATTGCAAAATAATATAATAATTCATAATTACTATTTTGACACCCATTAGCCGATTTTCATCATATTAAGCTGTTTTATAGTTAAGTGTCTATAGATTATGATTCAATATCATATATCAAATATCAAAAAATATTTATCTAATTTAGTACATTTAATCAAACAAGAGTTTATGATCCAATATTGGTGCCAGTACCTTAATAACGAATTCAAATATTACCTATAAATAAAATACAGTAATATAAAATCAACGAACTGGTAAAATACAAATCCTATTAGGTGATGCACATAACATATATATTTAAGATTCCTTAATACTGGCAATAATTTAGTTTACGGTATCGTAAAGAATAGCTGTAACTGTAGAAAATGTGAGTTTAAAGTGTTAATTTTATTTATAATGTGTATATCGCTCCAAACACTAAGTGCTCGAATAAATCCAAAGATTAGATGCACTTGGCGCTCTTGTTGACCGAGTCACATACATCTTGACTTGGTACATACTCTTGTACGTTGTTACTGTATATTATAATATATGTGTGTTTATAAGCCAAAGCCACAAAATATAATAAATTATTACACAGACTGACAAAAAAATACTTTTGTTTTGTTGTCTTTACATGAATAGATGATTTTGCATGTTTTCGACATGCTGTAACCAAATTTGATGTCCAAACGTCAGGTTTTTGAGATATCATAATATAAAAATTAAAAAAAATACGATTTTGGTAATGTTTAAGAGTTAATTATCAAGAAGTGATTTTTTCTAAAATTTTTACTTTTGCTTCTTCGCAATATCGAAGATACGAGAAGCTTTGTGAATGTTTTAAAATAAGACAAAAAATTATTATACGATTTCAAAATTTTCAATTGATTTTTCTGTTTCAATTCAAGGACGGTTCCATTTCAAAATCATCAAAATCGTGTGTAAGGGGTGATATCTCAAATTATTTATTTTTTCACGATATCTCAAGAACGATACATGTTACGTGAACATTTTATAGAATCTTTTTTGTAGAGCATTCAAATCCCTATAATATAGGTCTACAACGTTTGTAGCCAATTTATCTGAACATTTTATTTTAATTGTTCAATAATATAATTAACTATCATTGGTGAATTAAACACGAGGAAGCACTGTGCATTTACGTGGCAGATGTTCTTAATGTACGATTTTTTTCACTGAAATAAACAAGATTGAAGATTTTTTATATTTATATGTTGTAAATTCCATTGTGTCACTTGTGTCTATTCTATTAAAAAAAATATCATATATCCAAATCAGCATATATATCTCACCGAAAAAAAATCACACAGTAAAAAGGAAAAAATTGTTTTGACAGTACAATTTTTTGATGTGAAAAAAAAATTTAGAAAAAAATTACCCAGTTGGTAACAAATTCTTAAACATTGCCAAAATTGTCATTTTTGGCTCTTTTAGATTAGGTTATCTCAAAAACAGCGGATTCGGTTTCAGCACGCCAAAACCTCCGAAATTGCTTATTAAAGTCTCTACAACAAAATTATGGCAGCTTGTGTTATTGGTCATTATTTTCTGTGAAATTTTAAAATTGACTAAAATAAAATTGGTATAGTTTTTGAAAACATATTAGGTACTGTGGTATAGTTAATGTAAATAGATAGATATACGTAAGGAAGTACAATTTAGTAGTTTCCCTATAATACGTGTAGTCATTTATGTCTGATTAGTTTTAGATAAAATAAAATAAAATAAAAAGATATTAAATGTTCTAGAATTTACGACCAATCATTTCAAATTTATGGTGATGAGAAGTAGTAAAATCCGCTGCAATTGAACAAAGATATACGATTGGAAGTTATAGAGATATTTGGTAATTATGTGAATAATGTGAAAGCTTTTCATCCAGGGCTGTGGAGTCGGTACAAAAACCTACGACTCTGACTCTAACTCCGACTCTTTACTGTACAAAAAGATAGCACAATTTCTAAATCTCCGAATTATCATATACAGAGATGTAATATTAATCTGAACGGACGTGTTTTGATGTGCTCCGTGTTAAGTTGTGAAAATAAGTGAAAATGGCAAAAACAAGAACAGCTGAAGATATTATATGTTGTTTAAAAGACTTCCTAAAGTCTGATGAGTTTCAAAAAACAATTTTGGATCATTTGAAGCCACTAATAAACGAATTCAATACAAATATCAATAACCTTAAAAATGAAGTCAATGAATTAAAAATACATAACAAGGTTTTGATAAATGAAGTGCAAAAATATAAAGAAATAGAAAATACAAATAAGGAAGAAAATATTAACAATAATTCAACGAAATCAAAAAGCAAGCAAAAATATAAAAAACAAGATAATGATGAAAACATAAACAAAAATAGCGAACAAATCCATGAAACAAACAAAGAGAAAAATATAAATCAAAATAAAGAAGAGAAAGAAGGAAATATCACGAAATCATATGCAACAGTATTAAACAGTATGAACAAGCATAATATCACGCCCGAACCTGCGAACGAGAATGGCTTTACATTAGTTAATAGGCATAGGCGTCCCAGAAATCAATTAATTGGCAACAACAAAAATCCAATTGAAAACACAAAAATTTCTGGTGCAAATAAAAAATTCTGGTTATATATAGGCAGAGTTATCAATAAAAATACTACTGAAAACGATCTTTTGGAATTCCTGTCTTTAAATAATTTAAATATTAATGAGACAGTTTGTGAAAAACTTAAATGTTACTATGACCCAGGCGACTTCAGTTCATTTAAATTAGGAGTTACCGAAGATATCTACGAAAAAATACATAAACCAGAGTTTTGGCCAAGCGGTATAGTTGTTAGAAGATTTGATCTCCGTCGTGCAAAGAAAATTTTTTTAGAACAAACCACAATGAATCCAGCAACGACAACCTAAATTTAAAATCACCTCAAGACAGCTGTAATTTGTCAAACATTTACAAAATTTTACATTTAAATGTTCAGTGTATAAGAAACAAAACTAGTGAAATTGAGTTGTTTTTAAACAATACAAAAAGTGATTTTGTCTGTTTTTCCGAACATTGGCTTTGTAATGACGAAATAATTGCCTTCTCATTACAAGGATATCATCTAACTACAGCTTTCTGCCGAAGTAAATTTATCCACGGTGGAGTATCCATCTACTGTAAGGATGAATATAAAGTGGAACAATTATTAGAAGTGGAAAAACTAAGCATAGAAAAGGATATTGAGTGTTGTGCAGTTATGTCTAGTGATTTTATTATTATCTGTATGTACAGATCACCCACAGGTAATTTTAATACGTTCCTCACAATATTTGAAGAAATTTTAATTTTGTGTTTAAAATATAATAAGAACATTTTTATTTGTGGTGACTTTAATGTAAATCTACTGAACACCACTGATTTTAAATGTAAGCAATTAAACTATCTGCTATCTACATTTGATTTAACTTGTACGGTCAAAGAAGCTACTAGAAAATCAGCTGGCTCTGAAACACTAATTGACAACATTATAACAAATATTAAAGCATTTTCTATAAAAAATATAGTAACTGCACTATCAGATCACGATGCTATTGAAATTTCTATCAACAATGATGCTATAAAAAATAATAATAATATTATTTACAAATATATAAGATCCTATAATGATGAAAACCAGTACTTATTCAATTATTTATTAAATAATGAATGCTGGCAATCGGTGTTTCAGAACAGTGACATAAATATAAGCTTTAAAAATTTTCATGATTTAGTGTCATATTATTTTAATATTGCGTTCCCGAAAAAAATTATAAAAATTCAAAATAAAACTAATTCTGTTAAAGATTGGATAACCAATGACATAATTGATTTATCAATACAAAAACGCAATTTGTACTTATTATTAAAAGATTTTCGGAAATGTAATATTGATGATACTATTTTGAAAGAAAAATATAAAAATTTATGTAAAAACATTACAAAGCAGACTCAGATTTCAAAATATAATCACTACAATAATTTACTGAACAATTCAGATAATAAATCAAAAACAGTTTGGAATATTATAAATAAATTTAGAAATAAAAATAGCACAAATTCTACATTAATTGATAATATGACCGTGTCTGAAGTTCAAAACACTGCAAATGAATTCAATAGTCATTTTGTAAATGTTACATCAAATCTAAACCTTAAAGAACCAGACAGTAATATTAAATTTAACAATATTAATAACTGTAACAGTATTTTCTTTTACCCTTGTGATGAAGCCGAGCTCATCAATATTTGTCATTCATTAAAAAATAAACGTTCTGTTGGATGGGACGATATACCTACTTCATTAGTAAAAATTCATTGTCAATCATTGGTCACCCCATTGTGTTATATTATAAATAACTGTCTTCTTCAGGGTTCATTTCCTGATCTTTTAAAATTATCCATTATAAAACCACTATATAAAAAAGGTAATAAGGAACACTACGAAAATTATAGACCTATAGCACTTTTATCCATATTCGACAAATTATTCGAAAAGGTTATCTATTGTAGGATTAACAACTACATAAATAAGTACAATTTTTTGTTCAACAATCAACACGGATTCCGATCGGGTCACTCTATTAATTTAGCAATCTATGAAACAATTAACAGTATTCTAAATGCCTGGAACCAAAAACACTTATGTATTCTCGCTTTATTCGATCTGTCAAAAGCATTTGACTGCATCAACTTAGACTTATTATGCAATAAATTACATGAATACGGTATACGAGGTGTATCCCTTAATCTTATAAGATCTTATTTATCTAATAGAAAACAAATCGTACAACTGAATACTACAATAGATGGTGTCCAACAATCTATCTTTTCAAATTCTATGGATATAGCTAATGGAGTTCCCCAAGGTTCCATATTAGGCCCACTATTTTTTATACTGTACATAAATGATATAAATATGCATATAAATGACAAAACAGTACTATTTGCAGACGACACTTCAATTGTCTATACTGCTATACACAAGGAATCTTTGATTGACCATATGAATACTTCCATCACTAATATTTCTAAATGGTATGATAACAACAGCTTAAAACTAAATGTTAAAAAAACTCAACTTATCAAATTTGGCAACTATGGAACGAATGATAATAGTATAACTTTACCTAATCATGGAAATCTAGAATTATCTACAGTGGTGAAATTTCTAGGGTTATATATAGACAAAAAATTAGCATGGAAGGAACATATTAACAATCTCATAAAAACAATTAACAAATACATATACTTAATACGCAACTTAAATAAAACTATACCAAATTTAATACTACTAAATATTTATTATTCTTATGTACAGTCCCAATTATCATATGGAATTATTTTCTGGGGAAACTCAGTCAATGTAAAAGATGTTTTTTTAACACAAAAAAGATGCATTAGAGCCCTTTGTAACATATCTCCACGTACATCTTGTCGCCCCTTTTACAACAAACTTTTTATTCTAACTGTTTTTGATATCTATATTTTAGAATGTGCTATTTTTATTAAAAAATACGAATATCTTTTCGAAAACAATACACGTAATCATGATCACTTCACACGCAATAAACATATTCTACTTCCGCCTTTGGCGACTCTGAATATTTTTCAAAAAGGTCCACTGAGTCAAATAATAAAAATATACAACCATCTACCGATACATATTAAAACTTTACCATATCGCCAGTTCAAAATTCAATTAAAAAAATATTTGTTATCTAAAAATTATTATAGTGTTGATGAATATTTTGAAGACTGACTAATAATAATATTAATGTATTTTTCTTTGTTAGTATACATGTGTGTACCCATGTGTCCACATAATGTATGCATACGTGATTTGTGCAATGTTTTATGTTTAAATTTATTTATTTCATGTTTAACTTCCTTATAAATGACATGTTTCACACTGTATAAACAGTCTATATGAAATAAAACCTATCTATCTATCTATCTATCTCTATCTATCTATCTATCTATCTATCTATCTATCTATCTATCTATCTATCTATCTATCGCTTTCGATTTAATTCATATAATTAAACACTACAAACGTAATTTATATGATCGAAAAACACGTATGATAAACAATTAAGTTAATTGAAATTTTGGTGATTCTGGTTCCGGTCGAAATTGAAAATTTCAAATCATTGTACTTTAAAATTCAAAACAAACAAAAAATAATAGGTGTGTAGAAAAGTAAAAAACATTATTTAATTAAAGGAGTCGGAGTCGGTACCTTTTTACCGACTCCGACTCCATCCAAAATTACTAAAATTCTTACTCCGACTCAAAGAATTAAGACTTAAAAATAAGGCATTTATGTATTATCCATATCAAAATTAATGATTACGTTACATTAATTTTTATTAAAAAAAATTTGTTATCGTTAATTATATTATAGAAACATTTTCGAATAAAATCTGAAAAATATACAACCAAACTATAAAAAAATTGTGCAGTAATTTTTTTCGTTTTTAAATAAAATTCATGAACTATTTTCTATAATATTGTAAACTTAAAAATGTTATTTTATGGGTTTATCCATTAGTGGATAACACTGCCCATAAATTATGCATGTAGTTACATTGAAGATACAAAAAAATTGGCAACTCATTGAAATATTGGGCAAACTTTAACGATTTTCTGGAAAATTCTTCACTGGTATCAAAAGTTACAAATTGATAAAAAAATTTTATAATAGCAACTGAGTGACTAATTTATTTAAACTATTATCGCCTAAGGTCGAAATTTTACTTATATTGGCACAATATATGGCACAATACCTTTCGAATGATATATGTTTCATTCATCTCCTTTTATATTAAATACTAAAAAAACGTATGATAATTTTCGATATTCACGTATATGTAGTAAATGAACGAATTAACACTTTTGATATAAAGTATTTCCATAAATTTATGCCCATTTATAATAATTCAGATTATAATGACCTATTTTTAGATAATATGTACGGCGTTGATTATTTTAACTAACTTTATCACGTTATTCGACTTTCAAAGTTAATTTTCGATGTGAATTAAATATTGGATCTATGCAACTGAAATTGCTTTATTAAATTAACAACTTCTCTGACAAGTAACTTCACTGTTGTTTTCTAACGTTTCAAACTTTCTTGCATATAACTGATAATTTTTGTTTGTATAGAATTAAATCATTCGTTTATATAAATATTTAATGAAACTAAACTGAAGTTTAGACAGAATACATACAATTCGATAGTTTTCATCTTTAAATTTTCTTTTTAATAGCATATCTACAAATTATATAATCTATTTTCTTATATGGAATTTGACAATAGGCATGATGTCAGTAACAAAATATCACTGAAATTATGATTTTAAATAATGAAATAGGTTAAAAAGATTCTAAAAAATGTATTTATTTTTATATTAAAAGCGAGATTAATATGATTTTTGTTAAAAAAAAAACACAAAATACAGCAATCCGCCATGTTAGATAAAACACGTCAGAGTGGATGACGTCACGACTACGTAAACGTCATTTTTGTTTCATTAATATCTGCACTGTTTATAAATTATATTATTTATTGGTTTTAAATTATCAATTTGCTCAGTTTTGTGTTACCAAAAGTAAAACCAAGAAACATTAGCGATGGAACAAGGATTTATTATAGTTGAAAAGGAGTGTTTACATAGGCGTGACGTCAAAAATGCGCCATGACCCCTGCGAGCGTTTTGGCGTCAAATTCAAAATTAGTTTTAAAAGAGTTAATTTTTGTGATTAAACCTTTATTTTCTGCAGAAATAAGTATTTTTTTTGGAAATTGGAGACACGTAAAATTATCACAAAATAGTTTTTAAAAATTAGGCATCATGCCTATTCCTCTTTAAGTCGATCAAGATTATTTAAATTCAAGTCTTAATTAAAATTAAAAACAAATTGTAAAACAAGAAACAACTATCAATATTTTAATTAAATTTAAGAAACCCAGCATTGCATCTATAATCTGAACATAATTTCTTTATTTAACTTCTAACTCACACTTCAAACAATAATTAAAACGCGCTCTGCTGGTACATCTCAGCATCCTTGCACTCTCTGGTTCATTGTAACCACGGCGGACGTCGTCGGCGGCGCCAGTAATTAAAATCTAAATGAGTCGGATTGCATATACCGACACTAGCTCTTTGTGTACAATCTGTACGTACATCTTATTCAAAGTGCGATTGGAACTCTAAACATCGGCACATTATTAATTCATTGGTATGTAACTTTTAAGGTAGTTCTCGTGCTACAGTACCAACAAAAAGTTACGCTCATTATACCATAGTAAAATATCGAAAATAATTGCGTTGCTACAGAGAATTTTTGATCAAGTCTATACCCAAAGCCGTCTATACAGATTATTATAAACACAATCATACTATGAATATATTTTCATTATTTTATGACTAAACGCTTCGACAGATTTTGATAAAAAACTACCAAACAGTAAAGGGTTATTATTATGATATGTGATAAAAAATTCAAAATGATTGACCGTTTTGTTTTTGAAATATAATTAAATTTCAAATATGAAACGGTCAATCATTTTGTTTTTGAAATACAAGGGCAATCATTTGGAATTTTTTATCACATATCAGAATAATAAACCTTTATTGTTTGATAGTTTTTTATCAAAATCTATCGAAGTTTTAGTCATGAAAATGGACATAATACGAACTTGATATAGCGGATACGTACAAAAGTGGCAAACTTTGATGACAATTATCTCGAGTTTAAAACGGTCGATCTCTTTAAAATTTCACGATTGGATAGATATCATTATTCTTTTTATGCCCTGATTTTTTTTGTTAATTCTATCGAAATGACGTTTGCACGAGAACTACCTTAAACGTTGTTATTGTACATTAGGATTAAGTCTTTTGGAACCCATTTCACGCCTTGGTCTCAAAATTTTATAAGTTGCAGTTTCATCTCGTGAAAAGAGATAAACATTTTACAAACTGTGTTAGACACTTGTTTAAATAAATGTACTACCAAATTAGAAATATTTGTCGATATTTGATTACTTCCATTACTAAATTATAATCTATAGACAATAGGCATGATGCCTAATTTTTAAAAACAATTTTATGATGATCTTACGTGTCTCTTATTTCCATAAAAAAATAAAAAGTTTAATCACAAAAATTGACCCCTTTAAAACTAATTTTGAATTTGACGCCAAAACGCTCGCAGGTGTCATGGCGCATTTTTGACGTCACGCCTATGTAAACACTCCTTGTCAACTATAATAAATCCTTGTTACATCACTAATGTTTCTTGGTTTTACTTTTGGTAACACAAAATTGAACAAATTGATAATTTAAAACCACTAAATAATTTATAAACAGTGCAGATATTAATGAAACAAAAATGACGTTTACGTAGTCGTGACGTCATCCACTCTGACGTGTTTTATCTAACATGGCGGATTACTGTATTTTGCGTTTTTATTTTAACAAAAATCTTATTAATCTCGCTTTTAATATAAAAATAAATACATTTTTTAGAATCTTTTTAACTTATTTCATTATTTAAAATCATAATTTCAGTGATACTTTGTTACTGGCATCATGCCTATTAACTGCACAACAGCTTAATTAGGAGGCAATCGACCAAGGGATGTGAAAATGGTGGAAATTTAAACTAATTATTAGTGCAATCTATTTATTAATTATTATTATTATTACATTGTTTCAAATTTTACGATTCTTTATTTTATTACTTTTGTGCTGTAGTAATCAGTGCCCATTACTGGGTTTACTTTGTCCATTACTGGAGAAAAAACATAAACAAAATAAAAGGCTATTAAATTGATTAAATAAAGAGGTACATGTTTTATAAGTTACATGAGTTCATGATAATAACAAAAAAGAAGCCCATCAATCTCAAAAACAGTTTACCTTGCTCATAAAGCGACCAAGACCGGCGCCAGTTCTTTATATGTAGGTATTATATAGAACATAGATTGACATAGAAAATAAAATTTAAAACGACAAATATTAAACTCGTACTTAAAAACGCTTCCCGTTGTTATTTATAGTATTATTTCATGACAACATATAAAAATCAACTTTCAAAATGTATATATATGCTTCTTCGCAACTACTATCGACTTTTAATAAAATGAAATAACATAAAACGTTATATAGTGTAATCTAGAACATGTTTCATTACTCTATACAAAAAGTCTTCCTCATACACATGCATTTCTTTTGTTAAATAAGTTGATATAACAAATAAAGACTTATAAGATTTCTCCCATTCTTATGGAAAAAGTATGTATTGTAATAAAAAGATTTTTGTATTCTTGTAGTCACAAATATGACAAAGGTTTTATTGAGAACAACAATACTGGAATTTCAGAAGTTCAATGAAATGTATACATACGTTGTAATTTACTTTTTTATTTATATTTATTAAGTATATATACACATGAACGCATTAAAAATGCATAAATTAATGAAAATCGAAAATAAAAATATGTGCAGGGTGATTCAGCACTGTCGTGCCAAACTTGAACAGTATGTAAATTAAGAAAACATATTAAGCAAAAAACATTATATGAACATATGTCCGGAGCTTTTTTGTGAGGAGGCTATAGCCCCCTAAAGATTTTATTCAAAATTAGTTTTTATTTAATATCTTCAGAACCCATTTTGCTAAACTTATGAAATTTGATACTGGGTTTAGTATTAATGTGTGTTATTGATTTTCAGTATTAACCAATTATAAAAAATACATGTTTCTTAATATATTGTTCAAGTTTAGCACGATTATTAGATGATAATGTTATGGTAAGAATTCATTTTTTTAGACTATCTTCATACATCTATTCTTCTTCTACAGTTTTCTCGAAATTAGCCTAGATTAAATAGTTGAAACAGGGCAATTTTTCATCCCATAATTTGTTTGTATTCTTTATTCAATTCTAAACACTTTTTACTTTTTACAAAATTTTCTAAGAGTTGATCCTTCAGATAAAAATAAAAATAAATTCTTTTGGTAGGTAACCTCTGGAACGGAAATTATGTCCATTTTAACTTTTGATCAGCACACAACTATTATATTATTATCAAGTAAAAAAAAAAACGAACCTGTAAAAGTCCCTGTATAACGTCACAATAAAAATTAATATTTTACATATATCTACAAAAAATATTTCAAGTCTCTAAGTTTAACCGTTCTCAAGAAAATCTCGTGATCCTTCAAAGACGAGACAGAGAGGCTAAAACAATAATGTGATAAGCCAAACCTGAATCTAATTGTAAGTACGGTCGAAATGACGTTGTCTTTGAAACTAGAACACCAGACGCGATTAACGTATACATCACTGTGTATGTATATATAATTTATTTATGTTCACACTTTTCATTGGATAAGTAGATACTTTCTTAAATTGTCTACTTTAATTTTAAATATATTGTGAATCTTATTACTAATAGTGGAAATTATAAACACGATTTTTTAACCGACTTCAACAAAGGAGAAGGTTCTCAATTCAATCAATATATTTTTTTTATGTATGTTCGGGTTTAACTCCAACAAATATGCACAGATTTGGACATTTTTTAAAATAATATACTCTCGTAGTGGTCCCATATAAATTTTACTTTGAAGATATGCCACTCAAAAGGGAAAAAAATTAAAAATAAATCAATAAAACCGACTTAAAATAAAGACTGAAAAGTTTATAATGATTAAATTTAACAGTTTTTAAAGTCGGTGCCAAGCCAATAAAAATTTTTTTTATAAAGGATAAAGAAAATCGACTTATAGTATAGTTTTCAGTGTTTTTATTTTTTAAAGTTTTTTATTAATACTTCCTAATTACAATCTCTATTTTATAGTCAATAAAGAAGAAAATAAATGATATACAAGGAAATTTATAATTATAATTGTATTGCCTGTTGAATATAATGAACATTTCATACTAATTGTAATGCTCTTAGAGATTACTGGTAGAGATCAAGCGAAAAGTAAATTTAATTAATCGAGATAACTAGGTATGCTTGTTATATCTACATTAATTATATAATGCATAGCAAAACGAACATAACAATATAATAGTATTTAATGAAATCATACGTTATTGGTGCATTATTTATTTACATCTACATATATTATCTACATAAATCTATAAAAATGTGTGACATAATTTGAATTTGACATATTATTTGTTAAATCTTCAGTTTCTTCGAGGCTTCGTTTGCGTGTATTTCAAAATCAATGAATGCCCGCGTGATTGGTTGTTTTAGCAGGATTAATAACATCATCACTATTACCTTTTATTTTCTATGAAAACATCATTCTGTCTAAAAGTACCTAGTAACAAACTACAAAAAACTATACAAAATTAAAAATAATAATAATACATTATACTGTCTATAAAAATACATATTTAT
Source organism: Sialis fuliginosa (assembly GCA_961205875.1). Taxonomy (NCBI): domain Eukaryota; kingdom Metazoa; phylum Arthropoda; class Insecta; order Megaloptera; family Sialidae; genus Sialis; species Sialis fuliginosa. Next base: position 11,761,254 of record OY540809.1, on the reverse strand, counting down.
TGACACAAAATAACGAAAATATTTTCATTGTATATGTAGACATCAAATTTATAAACGCTGATTTACAACGGATGTAAAAAATACAGTAGATCGAGGATGTAATTTTAAGCAAACAACTTTTTATGAACATGTATCCGGAAATGCTAATGAAGGAAACTACAGACTCACAAAGATTATTAGATGTTATTTAATATCTTGAGAACTAATTGAGATACAGTTAAGCAATTTAATAATTGGTTTAGTATTAATAACACAGCCACACACAAAAAAAGTGTGAGGTACCAAAAAAACGACCTATATAGCATTGTAGTATTGGTCGAGCATAGTCGAAATCCAAATTTTTAGAATTTTTTTTTTAATTTGAGTTTGAATTTTGGGTTTAGGTTGAATTTTTTAATTGGCTACTTAAACATTATTTTTCAGAATAAAAATTCGTAAGGTTTTTTTTGCACAACCTGTATATTATGTTAATATAAATAGTAACACATTACATTCAGTTCTATATTTGTACATGACAATGTTGCACACAATTAGCATACGATGTTTGTCGGAGTTCTCTTAATCAAGTACAAATTAGCATTTACTGAATAACTTCTAGACACACCTGAAGTTACAAACCTATCACATTTGTGCATATATAAAGTTTGTCAAAGATATGTAGCAAACTTTGTTACTCAAAGTTACTGCTTCACTTGGTTTGATTATTGTTTTTATTATTAATTTATTATATGCAAGTTGATTTATAAATACATATCTAACATAATTTTGTAATTACATATACATACAGTATGTCTCAGGATAGATATAACAATTAACTAATTTTTTTTAAATTTCGTAATGACATTTGGAGATCATGTCCTGCTTGATGTAAAACTAACGTATACTAAAAATTAGTTGATTTGGTCTTCTACAGGATGTTTTATAAGCAAAATTGTAAAAATAACCAAAAAGAAACTACCTTTATTTTTCAAAATATGAAACAATCAAATAAGAAAGTTTGTTTAGAATGCAAATTTGTAACCCTATAAAAAACTTACAATGAAATATCTATTTAATTTATTGAAAGTGTTATTTTTTTCAACCAACATTCTTAGTGGATTTTTTTCATATTTTGAAAAAAATATACGTAGTTTTTTTATAACTTTGCTTATAAAACAACCTGTAGAAGACCAAACCAACTAATTTTTGATAAATGTTAGTTTTACATCAAGTAGGACTCGATCACCAAATGTCCGAAATTGAAAAAAAATTGTTCAATACACGTCTTGTTACATCTATCCTAGGACTTTTTGTAGTGAATAAAAACAATATTTCTGACAAATTAATAAAATAATTAGAAAATTTTAAATTTAAAAAATGAAAATATTTTTTACCGAAAAATCAGCATATATACCCGAAATTTGGTTTGTTTTATCCTTAACAAGCACAATATAGTCAACTGTCGAATTTTGTTCACCTTGGGGGCTAAGGTTTACCTTTACAAAAATGATAATTTTCTTCACTATTTATTTAGTGTGTTTATTTTGTTTTAACATTAGAACAGTTCACATAATTAATATGTAGAGATTGGAAAAATAGTTTTTCAACTATTGCGTAAAAATGCATTTATTGTAATTTTTATTACATACCTCCACCGTTTTCAGAAAACTGGTTTAATTGAACACAATTTGAAATCAACTATTTACAACTACCTTTCCAACTATTTTAAAACTATTTGTGACACTTTTGACTGCTTCGTTTGCACTAATTATAATCAAATCGTAAAAAAAATTATTTACCAACTATTTTCCGAAAAAAATTCAACTAGTAACTTTTTTTATCTCTATTAATATGCTATAAAATATTTACTAATGCTAGAATAGTTAATTGTTTTAAAATTTATTTATTCACTAATAAATACATACCTATACCAAAAAATGTTAAAATTTTTAAATTGTACATAAAAATAAAAGTAATTATATGCTTCGTAATATTCGACATCAAATTGAAACAAATTGCTTGGTCATAAAAAAAAACTGCTTTATTAAAAAAATATTATACCTGCTAATTAATTCAGTTTGTGAATTTTGAAATGTGAAAGATAATTTAATATAAAAACTATTAAAAACACTCGAATCGTCCTAGAACATCCACATAACTATATGTAAATACATGCTGCATTAGTATTACCGGGTACAATTCCATTAAAGCTCTAACCCACTTTTGAGAAACTTCATATTAAATGTTCACGACTTAATAATTAAAATTTGAGAATGTTTCTCTACTCGAAACTACTGTCCTGGAATTCGTTTATTTTTTAAATGTAAAATTATAAAAGTGTTCGGAATACTACACTACATTATGATATTCTTTTTAATTGTTTTACACACGGTCCTTTTTGCGAAATAAAACTACATATTTGAAAGAAATACTAGTTTTCATGGATTTTCTACTGCATAAAGCGGTGAAGTAAAATAACATTTTACTTGTATTCCTGTTGTAAATCTAAAAGTTGGAGTTTTTATATGTTGAAATAGTTGTCTTCTTTATTTTATTTTGTACTACCGTCGCATTGGACAACGTATTACCCGGGAATATAAATTTTATCTGTAAATAAACCTATTAAACATTGTTTTCACTTATCAAATATACACATAGTATCAACAAAGTACAAAAAAAGTACTTAAGTATAAGTACAATTACTTTTGCCAAAAATTGTACTTAAGTACAAGTGCTATTACTTTACAAAATAATGTACATAGTACAAGTACAAGTACATTGCAAAAAAAATGAACTTAAGTACAAACACAAGTACTTTTTGTAATTGTATTTAAATTTTTGTAATTGCAATTACAATTACATTTATTGTATATTTTTTCTTTTCTGTTTGAAAAATATTATACTTCAGTGCAGTAATGCCTATTTTCGCGTCACCCCAACCCTGGGTATCTTTTAGATCTTTTAGATGGGAGATAAATTGATAAATGTCGCTATATTGTATATCAGAATTTCCAAACAAGTAATTTTAAGTTAAAATCAAATTTCTATACACAAATAATAAATTAATAAAAACCACTGAGCTGTTGGAAAATGAAGCACTCGAGTCGACAAAACTATAAACCATTACCATTATAAAAATTTTAACGTACAACGTACTTACATAATGTCCATATCTACTATATTTTTATTTAATTAAATAAACATGAAACAAGAAACCGTTGTTAAACAGGGGGTTTCTTATAAAATATAATACCAGAACCGCATGAACTGTTTTTTTTTTAATAAAGGCATTTGTACTTACATAGAAGTTATTTATATATCTGTACTAGCTGGCCCCGCGCGGCTTCTCTATATAAACTGAACATCATATTTCGTTATTAGACTGCAATTGAATACCTAATCTTGCACTTTTTTAACAAAAAACAATGTTTCTATTTCTATATTTGTAATTGAAAAAGTACTTTAAAAATGTAAAAGTACATTTGTATGTATTTAACTACATTTTCAAGTACACAAGTACAATTACTAACAAATAAACACATTTAAATACAAGTATAATGTACTTTTTTCAATAAAGTATTTAAGAACAAGTACAAATACTTTTGTTAGGTAAAGTACTTAAGTACAAGTACAATTACTCAAAAAAAATACTAAAGTACTTATACTCCCAAAATTATAGGGCCCTGCGAGAGAGAGAGAGATAGAGCAATGAAGTTTAAATATAGAAACAAATCAAAATCTTATTTTGTTCCGATTCGCTCTTCGCTGTGATTCGCTTCGCCTGTCTACTCTACAACAATATTAAAAGTTATAAGACAATGTTGTCACTATAATATAATTCTCTCAAACGATATAGTATATGTTTTTTCGAGAGGAAATAGATATAATATATAAAAACCAACATGGGATTAACTTTGTTCTATGAACAAAAACCGCTTTCACATTCATACAAAAAGCAAACAAATTAATACCATTATGAAACTTTATATCGCACTACTGAGCGTTTTTTTTGTTTTTAAATTCCTGTAACAAATGGTGCAGCTGCACACGGTTTTAGTGGAAAAAATGCGGCTATGTCTGTAGGGTAATAGAATATTTTTAATTTAGTATGACACATATACACACACCTATTGTATTTTTTATTCAGCATGTAATGCAAGTTACTGTTCTGAATTCTAATTTAGCTATATTATATTATCTTTCTTTTTTTTATCCTACCCAATATTTGAATTAATTAATTTTATAATAAAAATGTTGTTTTGAATTTCGGTTGATATAATATTTTATACAATTTGTAGTGGACAGTTTTAACATGTGAACTTGATATACAGGATGGGCCACTTATCTATTCACGATTTTGTTTTCTAATATCATTAATAGAAAACAAAATAACATTAATTTTTCACACGAGATAAGATGATTTGTAATTGACAGTGTCGCTTCGATTTTGAATTTTACAATTAACAGTCTCGTCTGAAAACATAAGCATTTTAACTCGAACTCGTCTCATGATTGAGATCGAGATTACGGTATCGATAAAAGACTTGATCTCGTGTTTCCATAATTGTGATTATGAATTCCAAAGCATAGTATTAATTAAAATCAAAATAAATTATAATTATCTGAATAAATATATAAATAAAATAAATATTGCAATTTCATTGAAAGATAATTGTTATGAATTATGACGTCACTAGAACAGATCCTCTATGTTTATAATTAACTAGCTCATTAGACCCGGTGTTATCCAGGGATAAAAATTTAATCTGTAATTAATATTGTTTTCTTTTATCTCTATTTACGTATCACACGTGAAGATACCTCTCCGACGATTGTTTTTTCCAACTTTTAACAAAATATCCACAAATTATACACCTAAACCTTTATCAAGAAAAATTCTATCCATTTGTGAAAACTGGAATAAAATCCGTTCAGTAGTTACTGAAAAAATCGTTCACAGACAGACACATTCTAGCTATTATAATGTATCTACGTACTTAAAAATTATAAATAGACTTACTGGTTTTTTTTTCAATATTAAAAAAATTAGAAAACATACCTATTGAAAATATTTACTTGTATAAATTAAGTACATAATATATGTAGCTGTTATGTATTCTGTATTCTGTCTAATGACATATAAACGTATAAAATAATTTATTGTAATAATTTATTAAGATCATTTACTTACCTTTATGAAAGAACATAAAATATTGTGATGACTTCAGCAGCGCTTTACTTCTAGTTAGTATTTTTAATGAAGTTACACAGACTTTTGTAAGCAGATTAATTGCAATGGTTTGGTTCTTTCATACGTTGTATAAACTCTTATTCTTTTTCTGTAATTATAAATATTTTAATTTCTGTTTTTTCATCTAATTGATTCTGTTGAAACTTTAATTACAAAAACGCAAATGGTAATTAATAATAGAGTTTCCTCTCGTAACTCCCAATACGATAAGTAAAAAAAATGTTTGAATATACTTTTCAGTCTAAGAGAAAGGGGTCTAAAAACTTTTTTTTTATAAATCGTATGCCAAATTTCATTTTAATAGGTATACAATTTTTATATACAGACGGACGGAAGGGCAGAGCGAAACTATAAGGGTTCCTTGTTTACTACGGAACCCTAAAAATGGGTGTGTACTTTTGTTCGCGCGATATGTTAGGTTAATCTTGTGACATCTAACGGGTAAATGCGAAACTAAAAACCTGTTTTAACGACTATATCATAACAGAAATCTGTATTATTTACGTAGAGCTAGAAGACAAAAATAAATTACCTAATTATTTACGTAACCTAACTCCATGGTGTTGTTAACACTCAAGGTATATAAAAACAAGGTAGTCTCAAAAATTCCTTGACCAATCAGTGTTGGCGTGGGAATTGACGTCATCTGGGGGATGTATTCAAATGCTATAAATGTATAATAGAATATCAATTACAAAGAAATCCTTTATTTATTCTTGTTTTCGTATTTTTTGATATTTTAACAATACATACAATCAAATAAGTACAAATTCGACATTGCAAAATCATAAAAAATTTGTCACAGAGTACGTTTACACAGCGCCGTTATTCCGGTTTTATTATAACCGATGTAGATAAATCGATTCAAGTGGTGCTGTTTACACAACGAGAATAAGTGACGTCAGTTGGAATTATATTTCCGATTTGTACCAACAAGAAATCTCAAAAATATTTCTTATCTTTTATGTCCCACGAATCACGTTTCTTTTGTTTTCCATCTCTTCGTCTCAGGTGTTTTAACCATATTTTAACTGACGACGCTTTTCCAAATGTTAATTGCGAAGTGCATTACGATGAAATCCCTATATACTCCGTAGATACTTATATTTTTTTAGGTTGGCTAAATATGTATAACTATGTTCGTGCAGTTTACACGCATTTTTATTCCTGCTCTATTCCGGTTTAATTATACTATTCCCGTAGACCAAGAGGAATAGCATAACTAAACCCGATTAGTTATGTCCGGTGTAAAGTGCCGTTTATAGAAACTTATACACCCGGTTTTATTACATTGGTTATAGTTAAACCGAAATAAAAGCGCCGTGTAAACGTACTCACAGACCATTTGGTATATTCGGGAAGCGTCATTTTTACTTTTCTTAAGTTGGCAATACGTTATGTGATTCTGACAGCTCTTTATGATTTTGCTATGTCGAAATTGTACTTATTTGATTGTTTGTGTTGTTAAAATATAAAAAAATACGAAAACAACAATAAATGAAGGAGTTTTGTGTAATTGATATTCTATTATGCATTTGTAGCATTTGAATACATCTATACATCCCCAAAGTGACGTCAATTCCCGCGCCAATGCTGATTGGTCAAGGAATTGTTAAGACTATATCTTGTCTTTATATACCTTGGTTAACACTAACTTAAATTCCTCGTGAACGAATTAGTGTTTATATAACAGCTAGTACATGATAAAAATAAATATAAATATAATAAATATAATAAATATAATATTATAAAACTTTTATAATTTATAAATAGCTTATTGTTACGATGCTGGCACTTATCATTAATAATTTAGCCCAAAACTTGTATTGAAATTTATTACTTTTATGTTATAAATAGCAACAGCTCTTTGTGTATTGTTACTGAAAATGTAAAACAAGTTTCAACAAACCGGATAAATTTCACTAAACCTTTTCAAAATTGAAAACTTTTAACAAGAGGTTGTGGGTTTCATAGGAAGTGTTTTTGTTTATTGTTCAAATTCACTGCAAATAAATGACTTGTATCAAAGAATGACCTCGTATTTCGCGGTCAACGTAAATCACAGTGACTAATGATATTCGTAAAGTTATTTGCATTTACATTGTTTTAATTGAATCGGGTGGTTTTATATGTTTTCCTTTAAAAACAAAATACTCATTTTATATCGCGTGAGACAAAACACATTTCATTCTTTAAATTATATTAAAAGTTTGAGAAAAAATGATTCTTGTAATTTATACAAATTAATTTTAATAATAAAAATTTGATATTTAACTTAAACTATAACTCTAGATGCATTTTTGCAGAATAATTGTAATTGATGAACTGCGGAACAAAACCGGATAAATCCACTTTGAACCGAATTTTTTTTTTTCGATTCGGTATAAAACGTGTCGCAGAACAAAAACTAACAAATCGACTATAAAAAGACAGAAAAAGTTTTAATTTGCAAAAATGGATTTATCTGGATTTGTTCCGCAGCTCCTCAATTAATAATTCTCATGAACTCATGTTAATAATAAAACAAGTACTTCTTTACTGGTGCCAGTACCTTACTATGTACATCGCTATCAGACTCCTAGTATGTTCTAAAGACGAATATACCTGTTGCACTTAAATTGCTATAGCTTTGTTGATAATCAAGATTTTTTCATATTTTTCTTCTTAAAATTTTTCAACTACACAAATTAGCTTTTACAACATTTTTGGAACCGTTGAAACAACCCACAACTACATACTTGAATAACCTTTGTATCCAAAACTATTACTTTTGTAAAATATACTTTATACGGTATTATATGAGAACCATTTATTACTCATAAGAAATAAAATGTATACATAAATAACTACGAAACCCTAAAGTTTGGACATGTAACTAAATATCATTAACAACAAAACCTAAGTACTACATATATGTACATAGAAATGTCCATCGTCACATGTTTACCGATAATCGTACTCCAAAGTGTTGCGAAACTTTCACCTCACCCGCTAACCAATTGATCTAAATTTAGTTTTGTCGTCGAACCCTGCAGTAGGCGAATGAAACGGTGAGCATTTTATTCAAGTTTATGTCTGGTGTTTGCTGAGCCTACAACGTTTGACACGTTTCAGGTCATCAATCTAGAAACCCCCTTTGGAGTCATACAATTTATCTTCTTTTTGTGTGTATCTTATACAATTTGCCAGCCAGAGTAGGTTTTTAGAATTACAAAATACAGAAACCAGCCACGCTGTGCGTATTATTATCGAGCTTCAAATTAAATGCTTGATTAGTTTTTTTCTTAATTCTCTCATTTATCTTTTAACATTCGCTGTTGTGTTTTATTTTGTATTATATATATTTGTTTTATTAAAAGTCCGGAATAAAACAATTATAAAACAGAAGAATTCGTGTGAAAGCATTTACAAGTAATCTTTTTTGTTATATTTCTTAATAAAAATTATATATATTTTTACTTTTAGCGTAATTGCTCGAATTTAATTTGTTTTTTTAGAGATTGATAATAATTGATATTAATTCATGTTATTTTCCCTTGATAACTGTAAGATACAATAAAAAAATAAGTTTTTATCCTCTAATAACTATAATCTATGTATTAATACGTGAACATCGAAAATTGTCGTACGTTTTTTTTTTAGTATTTATTATAAATGGTGAGGTGAATTAAACATATATCATCCGAAAGGTATTATGCCATAGATGTGCACAAAAAAATCATTTGTATATGTCGCCGTTAAGACGGTTAAAATAAAGTTAACATATACACATGATTTCCCCTCTCGCTGTTTGTTTATTTCCCCTCACATCGTTTAACAGTATAGCAACACTCCTAGCGCCACCAAGTGGCAGAAATAAATAGTTTTGGGTTTCTGTCAGACGTAGAGAATGCGTATAGAAATTTCAATTCGCATTCAATTGCACTGTTTTTATTTGGAATTTTTTGTTGTAAATGACGTTAGGTTAGGTAAAGTTAGGCTAGGTACTGTGCCATAGATGTGCACAAAAATAAATCATGTGTGTGTTGCCGTTAAGGCAAGTAAAATATTGGACGAATTTCGAATATAGGCGATACTATACTCTATTTCATTTAAGAATGCAGTGGTTGCCGTGTTTTTTTACGGTAAGATGCACGATTCGTACCGTCAAAACCCCAACAACCATTGCATTCTTAAATGAAATAGACTATAGTATATTTTATTCTTTATAAACAAAACATGTTATAGAAAAAGTCAAGAAACACATTGTAAACACAAATGATGTTGTACATAAAAAAACAAAAGAAAAATACAGATACAAAAGAAAATATACTGATATATAAGAGAAAAGTACAGTAATAAATAGAATTAATTGATACGTTTTAGTTTTTTTTTTTTATACTTGAGTTAATATAATTGATTTCTTATGTAAATAAAACAGCCAAGTGCATGTTGGCGTCATCTCGTATGAAACCCTACGGACAAAAATAGTATTTTTTGATATTTGTTCATTTACACAGAGGAAATTGAATTTTTATCGATAAATTGAAACTGTCAAGCATAATTTTAATTGCAATTTTAATTACAAATTCATTTTCTATCTTTTATCAGTTAGCCAGAAAGTTTTTATATAGGTACATTGAACATAGTTGAAAAAATATACATAGATCTTTCTATTCTACACAGTTCTTTATTACTTAAATTATATTGTTCAGTATGTAACAGTTTAGGAAGCGTATTGCAAAAGAGCGCACTGGCGGCAAACTTTTTTCCGACTTGAATTACTATTATCGTAACTGCTTATTTCTTATGTTATCTAACGTAATAAAATATATACTAAAACCTGAGGCGGGCAAAGAACATATATATGAATTAAAAAAAAAAACACGTAAATCGGATAAATGGTTCTCGAGTGATAAGCGCACTAACGGAAAGACAGACAGACAGAGAGACGTTGCGTTTTATTATACGTTAGGTTGTAAACATCTCTCAAATGTTAAATGAATAAAAAATAAAAGCGATTTAAGGAATGTGAGTTAATAATACCCTAGCTTTAAATATCATTTGTGAACTAAAAGTATGTTCAAAACTTTTCACTTTTAATATTTCAATGCCAAACATTCTTTATCAAAAATCTACATTTAAATTCCATTTACTGATTATGTAATAGATCATTTTAGGGACAAAATATGTCATCATTCACAAAACTCTGTGTGCATGAAAACACCATTTTGATTATTGCCTACATTTTCTTTCCATGTTTTATAATAAGATAATTTAAAGTACTTCTTACAAACCAGAAAAAGTTATAATGGTTATGTACTAATCTATAATTTAAAAAGTTTTCTTATTCTAACAAACAATTCGTATTCATGACTTACAGTATATTAAAGAAATAGAGTAGATATATATATTGCATACATACATTACAAACCTATGTATAACTCGTATGTATAGTTGTATTTCAAGATGCTATCGTTTAGTTATAGTTATGCCATCAACTAAAATGTGCTATATCTCAAAAGTGCATTGAAATATAAAGAAATGAATAACATAGGTTTTTAACAAAGCTTATTTAAATAAATTTGTAATATTTTATAGTCCCTTCATTACTTTAATTACAGCTGCAACCCTTTTTGATAAAGTATTCAATTAAGCCTCGCATAATTTCCTCCATTTATTCTGCAATTTTTCTCGCAATTTAACTTTAACTTTTTACGTTCCAAAATTCGTTCGTTCCATTAAAAAATGGTAATGTCAGTTTTGAGCAAACCTCGCTCAATCATAATATAATGCCAAAAATTCTTTAAAAATCTACTGCATCTCGAGTTTTGGAACTCACCTCCTCATTTATATTGCAATTTTATTAAAAAATTTATAGTTTACTGGTAAAAAGTTCTAATCAAAAATTTCTAATTATTTTGCTAATAAAAATTGATGTCTCAGAAAAAATAATTCCTTCAAAATTTATTTTGCAATTAGATTTTTTTAAGTTGTCCTTTAAATAACCTTGAAAATATTCACTAAACCAAACAAAAATACCAGCATCTTGTTTCCCCCCTTAAAATTAAGCAATATTTATTTTAAAAGTTTTTCCATGCAAATATGAGTTATTTTCTTGTCTCAATTTAAATGCCTGTATATTATAAAAAAATTTTCATTTAGATATCGTTTTCACAAAACCCATTTTTAAATGCAATAATAATACAAAAAAATATTGAGATATTTTTTGAAACACGAGGTCAATAAAATTTATTCATTTTAAAAGTTTTTAATCGATGAAGATAATATTCTAAATTTAATTTAGTTTGTTAAAAGTAAATTTGGTACTTATAAAATTATAATAGTATGGATACCAAAGGTTTTAAGTGTAATAAAATTTAAAAAAAACTTCTACAAGTTTTCGTATATATAGACCTAGTCCATAATAAATATGCTATTTAAATCTGAAAACCGATTTTATGTAGTTTATGCCGTTACTGAGATAATGCATGTTGAAGATAGAGTTTACGTTCGTTCGCGATTTATGTATATATAAAAAAGTCTACAACGACTTAAATATTAAAGTTAGATGTATAGTCTCGCGAACTTTTATGTATAATTAATTGGACTACACTGAGAAAAGAGATTATTCATAGATAAAGAGATTTAGTTATAGTTAACAATATATAGTTACTAATGGCGGACATAAAATTTAGTTACCGTCATAGACATAGAGAATGGACCACACATCTGACTCGAAAACAGAGTCGTGTCAAAATAAAGAGATAGAAACAGGTTTGGAATATACTTGTCCTTTTTTTAAACAAGAGTGTAACTATTTCATTCTTGGCCCCCGAATATTAAAAATATTCGTAGATATATATTATATAAAGAGGTTAAAAAACAAAAAATAATTAACGTTATAAAAAAAATTTATTAAAAAAAGACAATTATTGATTTCTAAATAATATAAGTTTCGAATTTTGTGACCCAATTTTAATATCTTGTTCTTCCTTTTTCGTAGCTTCGTAATAATATCAAAAAAATATTTAAAATTTTGTTAAGTAAATCTTGTATGTGCTGTTTGTAAGTGCAATCCACCTCATCATTTTGTAGCAACCACATGGGAATTGATTAAAAACTATTTTTTATTAATATATATTTAATATTTTTGGTAGCAAAAATGTTATTTTCCTGGAATATCCGTTCATAATTTTGCAAATTTCTATCAGATCAATTGATGTTTTTTTTAAATTTCCTCGATGAAATATGAACCATTATAGTGTGTTTATTGTTTATATTATTTACTTTTCTAATAAAAAACTTATTGCACAAAAATCACAAGATAGATATACAAAAATATATCGGACAGAAATACTACCCTGAACTATAGTAAGCTACCAATCAGATTCTTAGAAAAAGAGATATATATATTCCAAACTACACTGCATCTCTCTCTCACTTTTTGAACAGATGTTACACCATTGTGTTAATACATAATGCACTGTCCATTCTCTATGTCTATGGTTACCGTTAATAAATCCCATGTTGGAACTTTATCGTTGTGTTATTACCAAATATCTAGTTGATAACATTTATTAAATTTGTTAATTAATTAAGAGAACAAATATGAAATGAGAAATAGTGAAGAGCATTAAATAAATTATTCTAACACTTAATAAACTATTATAGCATTTGTAAACAATATTGAACATTTCAGCAATATTTAATGTAAACTAGCGTTAATAAAATACTTTTTCTACAACCGTGTAAAAAAGTAGGCTTTTTCATTGACATTTCAGTGTGTAAAGTAGTACTTTTGCGCTCGCCGTGCGTAAAAAGTTTTTTCACGCACGGCGTGCGCAAAAGTGTTTCCATAGTAACACATATGTACATTTTTACATTTTTTTACGATTAATGAATTTTATAAATACTATTGTAAAAATTACTAAAATTTAAGTACTATATTAATTATTGTAATAACCAAAATTATTAATAAAATGAAATAAAATATAAACAATACCTTTAGGGTTTTTTTTGGCACAATTCATGGTATTATGTGTAATTTTCAAATATCAATTTAGATTTTGCAGATAGTAAATTTAAAATTACAGAATTTGCAGATTCTGATATCGCTGGTGGTGCACACTTATGTTCTTTTTCAGTATCACCACTTATCCATCTGAATATAATATAATAGAATAACAAATTATGAAACTCATTTCAATGAATGAAAATAGAACTGTCAAAAATTTTATCCAAAGCTTACTAGAGTTGAATTTTAATATTAATATAGCAAAATACAAAATATATAAATTAATTATTGTATTATATTATTGTTAATATTATATAATGAATAGGGTTGTAGAAAAAATATTGTGTGCACCTCGGGTGTTAAATTGTGTTTTTCGCACTCGTGTGATTGTCAGTCTCGGCTAACGCCTCGACTGACAAACATTCACACTCGTGCGAAAAACTATCATTTTGCACCCTAGATACACAAATAACTATTTTGTTCATTAAAGAAATAAAGTGACACATATTTAGAAAAAAATACTTGCTCCCTTAAATGACTTAATAAGTATAAGGTTGGTGAAATTTGTACTAATTGAGCAATAACATGTATTTATATAATATTTTATAAATCGAACTATTTTAATTTTTAATTCTTCGGAAACAGATACGTAAAATTTTTGTAATATAATATATGACAGGCGAAGATTTCATCGTTTTTAAGGGAGCCAGAGTAATTAAGTCCCGTTAAATATATATATATATGGGATTTTGCAAAAATGAACTTTACATAAATATTTGCTACTTTTTTTAATTTAACAGTTTTTGTGTCTATGAAAGAACCGTTCGACGCAATAAAAACCGATTTAAAATATACTGTGACACATTCATTAAAACTCATAAAAAATATATCATCTACTGTTGAAAAACGAGAACACAGATTCATTTCTGCAGCATTCATTTATAAAACGGTTATGAAGCTGTCGACTGGAAAATTCTCTAGTGAAATTTGCATATTTTAGGGTATAAAAGTTTTAATAACCTTCTGATAACATCGCGGGTTCGTTTTGTAGACAGGTGAGTGGAGATAATGATAGTATTTAGTTCGGTGTTTTACACATTATTGTATTTCTAGACATTTCTGATTTCTGAAAATGAAAAATTTCAACTGAAATTTATCGCGAAAGTAAATTTTTGTTGTTTTGTTTCTATTTTTGAAAAGAAAACTATGTTATTTTTAAATTATTCAAAATTAGGCTATAAGGTTCTATGTTCTTTGAGTTTACAAGTATAAGGATTAAATATAATTAGTATCGCCTATGGTCGAAATTCGACCAATATTTTACTTGCCTTAACGGCAACATACACACATAATTTTTTTATGCACATAAATGGCACAGTACCTAATCTAACCTAACCTGCTTTTACAAGAAAAATTTCCAAATAAAAACACTGCAATTGAATGCGAATTGAAATCGCTTACGTATTCTCTATGTTTGATAGAAACCCAAAACTATTTATTTTTGTCGCTTGGTGGCGCTAGGAGTGTTGTTATACTGTTAAACGATGTGAGGGGAAATAAACAAAGAGCGAGAGGGGAAATCATGTGTGTATGTTAACTTTATTTTACCCGTCTTAACGGCGACATACACAAATGATTTTTTTATGCACATCTATGGCACAGTACCTTTCGAATGATATAAGTTTCATTCACCTCCATTTATAATAAATACTAAAAAAAACGTATGTCAATTTTCCATGTTCACATATTAATATAAACATGAACAAAATATATTTATTATGCATTTGTGCTTTTATACCTCCGTCACTGCTTTTATCGATAAGTACCATTCGGTGAACGTTTGGGAATTTCCATTGTTTTGGTTTAACATTTTTTCCTATTTTATCCTCTTATTTTCTCGCATTATCGTTGTGTGAAAGTAAAAAAATACGTACCTTATTTTATGTAAAATTATGCAAATCTTCTGTGTGTATAATATAAATATATTCGTTTATTTTCAGTTTATTTTACTGATATTTTTATAACAACATCCGGATTTGGAGAAACTTATTTTCAAGTACGGTGATAAAGAAATTTGTATTTCAGTTACAGTTTCTTCACATATTTTTATAAATTAATAATTTTACATTATTTTCTAGCAGCGCGAACGTACCTAAAATAAAATGTTTTCTTTTTATAAAAATCCATCTGAGAAATAAGGTACTGGCACCAGTCCTGGTCGCTTTAAGAGCAAGGTACCCTACTTTTGAGATTGATGGGCTTTTTTGTAATTCTCATGATAAAACAAGTACCTTTTTATTATAACAAATTTAATTACCAAAGTCTGTAAATATATAGTTTGTTTTTTAAATTATAGCTTTTTATCGTAATGGACAAAATAACTACACTTGTTAATGATTACAAAATGATAAGTACTACGACACAAAAGTTATAAATTAAAGAAACATAAAATTTAAAACAATGTAAAGCAATAATTAATTTAAATTTCTTCCATTTTGACACCCGCATTGGCCAGTTGTCATCAAATTATGCTGTTTTACAGTTAAGTGTCTATTTAGATTATGATTTAGTAATGGCAGTAATTAAATATCAATAAATATTTTTTAATAGAGTAAATTTAATTAAACAAGTATCCAACACTGGGTTATTATCCAAGACCGGTGCCAGTATAGTATCTTATTAGTTTTATAGAAACATCAGTTTTGCTGCCATGAAATCGAATTTTTCCGAGGTTGAAAGCCAATAAATCAGTTCACAAAAGAATCAAATATGTGCATATATGAATTATGTATAATCTGCTCTATTTACATCGCGTGTAAAGGTAAAATCATAATAATAATACAATTATTTCTTCAAGTTCATTATTAAATGTCATATATAAATAATGTAACTTTACAACTTTAGAAAAGTTTCTCAACTACTCTTATATTATTCCATGAGCCTCAGAATATAGTTCCCCTAAGGTTACACTAGCATCTATAGCCCAATCCAATAAAACCTTTTTAAACATTTTTTACAAATTAATTGCAATTTATTACAACCGGAAGTAATTTTATTATCGTTGCCGTTTTCCGGAATATTTAGTGCGTTGTAGCTTTAGTCTAAAGTTGCACCATATTTCTAAGATCGCAACGAAATAAGGTCTAATAGGGCTAAAATATTTTTACAAATTAATAAGTTAAAATAAGATAGCCTGAAGTCTAAAAAAATAACCTTTAAGGTGAAAACTCTATAAAACGAATAGAATATTCACTTAATTATTAATAAAACCAAACTCATTCCTTAAAAGGGAGTAATTAAAGAAAATATCTTTTGCCTGAAGTCTAAATAAACTTTGTAAAAGAAATAGGTTAAATATTAATTTAATTATTAATAAAGCCGAACTCACCTCTTAAAAGGGGGTAATTCACCCATTAATAAGAAAATAACATGGCCAGAAGTGGTAAAAATATTAAAATTTCAAATTTTAGTTGCAAAGTGGTTAAAAGGGGGCGATTTCAAATTTTGAGATTATTTTATCATAATTCAACTCTTTAAAGGTGATGAAACCTAATTAACATAAAATATAAGTTATAGAATATAAAAAACATGTTTATAAATAAATAAAATTTTAGTACCTTACATATTATAAAACGCAACATCTCTCTCTGTGTCTGTCTGTCTGTCCGTTAGTGCGGTTATCACTCGAGAACCACTTATCTGATTTACGTGTTTTCTTTAATTCATAGATATGTTCTTTGCTCAGATTTTAGTATATATTTTGTTACGTTAGGTATTATAAGAAATAAGCAGTGACAATAATAAGTTTATCGCCAGCGCGCTGTTTTGCAATACGCTGCCTAAACCGTTAAATATGAAACAATATAATGTAAAAAAGAATAATGTAGAATAAAAAGATCTAAAATAAACATCGCGATACCACATATCTTTTTTTTTTCTTCATGACATATATGTATGTCGACTGGTACATGGCCTTTACCGACAGCTCTTCGTGTTGTGTAGGTGTTGTGTTGTGTTGTGTATGTCTGTGTGTTTTGTTTTGTTTTTTGTTAGGATCAAAGGGACACAAGAGGGAGTGAGAGGATGCTAATGGGCCGATCATAGCAGGTTGAAGACGAACAGGGTGGCCGTGTTAATGGGAATTGTAGGTGAGGGTTCAATCGGGGTAGGGGTTACATAAATGATGATTTTATTACTCTTGTCGTTATTTTATTTTATTTTGTAAAAAAAAATATTTTTAAATGTTGATTTTAGTGTTTATTATGAATTTCATTAGACTTTCATAGTTTTCTGTGTTTTTCAATAGTTCTCTGATGTTATTTGGAATTGTTGTGAATGCTTGTTTTCTCTCACTTTTCCATATCGGATGTGTTCTGTGTTTGCTGTACTTTTGTTGTTACCACATATCTAATTTTATTAAATAAAATAAAAAATTCAATAATAAAAATAATATAAATAAAAGTTTAGTAGGTACCTATTTCCATCAGTAATAATAACCAGATCTAGTATCCCTTGCAAATGTTGAATATACATACACAGAACGACATCAGCAATAGAGTCTAACGAGCAATCATTAACTATCAAATAATAACACTGTACGAGTAGGTAACATTTATCTCATTGTGACCGGGAAGCTTACCTGTCTGCCCTCATTCGTGTTACCAACGTCCCGTGCATATGTCACTATCGCTATACACATCGATGGGCAGCAGGAATGCTGACTGTACTGATGCTACGATGTGCATTGTGAATACAAATCAAACGCCCGCACATTTTATGTAATGCAGTGGCGTAGGAACGGGGGGGGGGAGGGTTGGGGTCGAAACCCCCCTAGAAATATTCAATGTTCTTAAAATATATTAAATTATTATTACAATTTTGAATTGAATGACCTTTTTTGTGATTATAACCCCATCCGAAATATACAATGTTCTTAAAATATGCGAAATAATTATAATAATTTTGAATTGATGACTTTTCTGTTTTTTTTTTGATCATACTGCACTTCTTATATGACTAAAAAAAAATCTTCAATAACTACTTATTAATTAACTTTCAATTGTGAGACCTTTTATTTTTTTTTAGTCATTAGATAGAAATTAGATTTTAGATCATTCGATTAGAAATTATAATAATAATTTCGCATATTTTGCGACCCCCAAGCTTACCCCCCCCCCCCCGAAAATTTTTCTTACTACGCCACTGATGTAATGGCCATATATGTATAGTAGTAGGTACTATGAAAACTTATTTATATGAAGGTACGGAAATGTATTTCACTGTATGTATATATGCCCGTGACTGTGTCTGATGATTTATGGTGTCCCTTTCTTTTGAATATTTGCGTGGAAGATGTTTTCTGGAACATATTATAAATGTTAAAGCTATTATCATTTGGGTGTAGAGTCGTATACAGAACTGGTCATCCAGTTTTAGAAGGCTTCTCTCCATGTGCCAAACAAACAGATATTTTGAAACGCATTTGTTGGATAAAGAAGTACTATTCATATATATTTGTACGATTAAGGATGTATGGCACGTACAGTCTGAGTCAAAAATAATGTAAATTTAGATGCAATGAACGATCAAAATCAAATTATGAATTATTCACTTTAAATGCTTATAAAAAAGTCAAATTGGTTTATACACTACATAAACTATAAAATTTTATTGGACTTTAACCGTAAACACACCATTCTGCCATAAGAGCCCATGTTAATTTAAAAAAATAATAACTTTGAAACTATGTTGTAAAACCTTTTGAAATTTTGTGTAGGTACTAAAGATTTATAAAGGAGTAACTTCTCCAAAATTCAACTATTTCTCGTTGAAATTAGATACCTGCCATACATCCTTAAATTATTATATTATATTATATATCTATTGAAAATTGTATAATAATTTTATGGCAATAATTATGTGATATTCCAAATTTTAGAATTTAGATATGTTAAACTTGATATAAAATTAATTAATGAAATGGACGTAGGTATATTTGTGTTTTTATTTGAAGTGATGTTTGTCTTAATATTATCGAATCTGTTGTAAGCAATTTTGACCTTTTAGGGTGGCAGAGGACTTCTGAAGTCCATAGTACTTAAGTCTATAATTTGTATACTACCACTCAAAAATATACCAGTTTCAATCATGATGCTTTTCAAACATCTTAAGGTATTTTTTGGAGTGCAACAAAATTTACTATATGTTAAAAAAGTGGTGTGTACCTCAACCACATAAGCGCATGGTAGAAGTGAAACTTCTTTTGTTTTCATTAACCATGCGAATTAAATAAATAAAGCTAAATGTATTATTTTGACGCATAAACCGTATAGTCATCGACTGAAACGTCATCTTATACATATACTCATCGCTCTCTCACACACATTGTCCTTAGCGTTTCATCTTGAAAACCTGTCGTATTTTAAAACGTGTCGATGTCATTCCAATTCACTAGATCGCTAAAGAAATTTTACTTCAAAAAAGATCTTAAATTTTCCTGAATGTTACCTTTTGATTAAAGTCAAATTGTTCTTCTATACAAATCTAATGGACTGTTTTAGGTATATTTTTTCCATAAATATTGAAATATATTGTAAATTATTCAATTTCAGTTTTGATTATAATAATAAATCAATCAATTTTATATGTATCTATATATAACTAAACATTTATGAATAATTCATTTTTTCAAAATGTTTTGAGTCAGCAAATATTTTTATTCCAGCCTAAAACATAATAGCTAGGTAAATCGAGCCATTAAACGATGTCAGTTGAAGTACTTTGTTCTAAATGATTGATGTTGCATTATGTGTATACAAATGCTCTAAAGTAGATTAAAATAATCTCATAAATATGTATACAGACAACGTAGTTACAAAGTAAAGATAAAAATACTCCCTGTTATCTCAATATAAAAAACATACGTCATTGTTTTGTAACATAATGCAAACTCTTAAATTACATTTTGGTAAATTTTCTTTATAAATGAATCAGTTTGAAGGTGAATAATTTCTCCACAGTGATTTGTATTTTTATATATATATACATATACATACAGAGTGTAATTTTTATGTCAGTTAGTTTAATGTTAGTTTAATTGAAAGGTTGTATATACACTAGGGTGTTTTTTTTTTGGTCTCGCAGGCCCATGTTTTAGCTTTGGATCAAAAGTTAATTGTCCCAAAATTTCAGACTCATAGATCAAACCTGTGGACGACGCAAACCGAGTCTTTTTCCCATTTGATTAACATGGGAAAAATTACCTTTTTTTTACGCGTGAATATCTCGTTGAAAAAATATATTTTTTAAAATTTTTCAGGGGATTTTGTAGAGAATTAAGTGCACAATTCATAAATCCAATAAATTTTAAGTAATGTTTGTTTAAAAATTATCATAAAAATTGGATTTTACTTTTTATGATAATGTTTAAACGAACATATCTTTAAAAATATCTATGAATTGAGCGCTTGGGATCTTTTTTATAATAAATTTAATTCTCTATGATATGCTGCTGTAAAAAATTAAAATAAATAAATTTTTCAACGGGATATTCACGCATAAGTAAAAAAAGTAATTTTTTCCATGTTAATCAAATGGTAAAATAGACTCGGTTTGCACCGTACACAGTTTTGATCTATGAGTCTGAAATTTTGGGACAATTAACTTTTGATCCAAAGCTAAAACATAGGCCTAATATTATATAAAAACACCCTAATATACACGCGATTCGAATGCGTTCTAGCAAAATGCGTGTAGTTGTTAGGTCGCTATGTGCGTAGGTAATCTCAGTCCGCTATAAGGGTACGCGTAATATACAAGCTGATTCAGATTTAGATTTAGATTGGAATAAAAAATGGTGGCTTGTTTAAAAAATGCACATGCTTAAAGTGGAGTAAAAAAAACGGCGAGATCGACCTCGACAATCGAAATTTGAATCGGCTTGCATTTTACGTGTACTTGAATGTTGGAAAAGCGATAGTAAATATTTGCATATGTATTTAACTGAAATAATAGTGTTTTCTACCATTGTTAGTTTCTATATGTACACGCATAAAACGGTATATTTAAAGCAGAAGAAAATATTGTCTTTGAAATATTGTTTAAAACAGAGACTTAATTGTTTTCATCCGATAATATTGTTTTAAAATGAAACAATAACAAAACGAGTATAATTGGATAAAGTTTATATATTTATATGAAGACAAAATTTATTTCGCTATAAGTTTATGAAACAAGGATTATCTTGTTTTTTCTGAAGCAATTTGACGAAGCTGTGATTCATTAATATTAGTTTTGTTATTATTTACTAACTGTTACCTGCGACTTCATTCGCATGAAAAGGTTAGGTAGGAATTGTCAGACCAAGGTTAGTAAATACATAAATTGCCTCAGTTAAATCAGTTTGGGCACCCCAGATGACTTATTTTCCCCTTCACGTGCCGAGTTACAAGGCTATATTTGTTATGATTGGGCACATTATTCCCCCTCTCCACATTTGGGCACCCCAGATGACGTATTTCTCTTTCTCGCGCTGAGCTACTGAGGCTACCTTGTATTTTATATACCTTGTGTCAGATATAAAAACCACGAAGAAGAAGAAGGTTAGGTTATACAGATTATTGTTATGATTGTCGATAAAACAGATCGCGCGTACAATATCAGACACTCATTTTTTAATCTAAAGTAATTGTATAATTTATACATTTTTCGAGATACAAAATAGCCAGTATCCTTTCTCAGGATACAAGCTATCTTCCTGCAAAATTTAATCAAGATCTGTTCAGCAGTTTAGACGTGAAAAGGTAACAAACAGACAGACAGACAAAGATACTCGCATTTATAATATTAGTATGGATTTCAGTCACTGCTATACGCTTTTAAAATCCGGTACTGTAAAATCGAAAATTAAATCAATAATGGACTGAGCGTATTCATTTAAAAGTGCAATTTTTTACTACTTTACATCTGTAAATAGTTCTATATACTTACATATTTTATTTATTTTTAAGAGTTGCCACAAATTTCTTTAGCATTTTCCTGTACATATTTCAATTTTCTAAAATAGTATGACAGTTATAAAGTAGTGATCGCCATACTTATTCCATAAATCAGATATCTCGTATTGAATAAAACTTTTTATTAGTATGACATTTCCGATCCATTCCATTAAATAAAATCGATATGAATAAAAACGATAACTGTATACTTTAGAGTTTAACATTTTTCTCTAAGTGTTCTCCATCAATAAAAATCTAGGAGAAACTGAACGTATCTATTGAAGAGATTGGCATACATAGATGGATATTGAAACTATTTAAAAAATACAAAATAAAACTAGTTATTAAAAATCGATAAAAATCAACTGTAAATTTTATTCGTAAATTATATTTATAGTACAGGCAAAGGAGGGAAAAATTTCCCTGTTTTTGGAACAAATTCGGAGTGCGATGAAATTTGATGCCCATATTGTATCCATGTCTGTACACAAAAGTCTCCATCCATAGGCCTTGTGGAAAAAAATTTCAGCCGTTAAATTTAGTTTTATTGAATAACTTTAAGACAAATAAAGATACCGAGAAAAATTTCTTCTTCCTTCTGAAATATAGTTGTAAAACAAATATTTTTGGAAAATTTAATGTAAGACACGTCTCGGTATCTTTCTTTTTCTTGAAGTTATTCAATAAAAATTAAATTTAACTTCAAATGGCTGTAAATTGGATGGGGACTTTTATGTATATACGTACTACTATGGGTACTATATGGGTACCAAATTTCATCGCACTCCGAATTTGTTCTATTTAAATCTCTTTGAATTTAAAATGTATAAAAAAACTTTATAATCTTATTTAAACCAATTAATTATTTAAAAAATATTTTATAAATTAAACAAATGCCCTACATAATACAATTTTCAAATTTTTAATTCTCGCTTTTCTAAAATAGCATTAGGTACAGTGGTGCAGTTCAACAAGTCTATAGAATAGAATAGATTTCTATCCATGCAATATGATTATCACTATGCCAGATTCGATATTCAAATGCATTCAGAGCGGTGACGCCGGAAGCGCCATCCACATGCTAATTATTGTGCTATCTAGGGCAGACGGTCCTTTATATTAGATTGCATGCAACATATTACAATAACCAGTGTCAGCCTAATCTCTATTTATGCGAGAATAGCTAAGCAGAGAATATTAAAAAATTCTAGTTTAAAAAAGTAAAAATCACCACCTCCTTCCTCCATCATCAGACCCTCCTGGTTACAATATGTAACCAAAGGATAAGTCAAACGAGCCCAAACTCGATGGGCTTATTGTTAACCATTGAGGAATTCCTATAACCACCTAAGGTTTTTCGAGTCCGAGTACTCAGACTCGGACTCGGCGAGTCCAAGTGTAAATACTCGGACCCGATACTCGATCTAAGACTCGACGAATCTCGGATCTTTGAATTACTGAATTAAAATACGTCTGCATAAACTAAGAATACTTAAATTATTATTGCATTGAAAATGTAACAGATTTATCACCAAAATTTACTTTTTCTATATTATCTAAAAACGGTTTTGTTTTGAAATATAACTCTTTAAAATCACAATAACACAGAAAATAATAATAAATAATAAAAGATTAGATAGTACGAAATGTTAAATTTTGCAAAATACCGAATATAAAGCTTAACTTAACAAAGAATTTGCATTATTTACAAAAAAAGAACTGAATATTTAGAAAAATTATACCAAGCGTAAATTTTTCATTAGCAAAAATTTTATTTTGTATTAGAATCGGACCCGGACTCAGACTCTAAAATTAAAGGCAGACTCGACTTGGACTCGTCGAGTCTAAAAAAGACCGAGTATTCCCAAACCCTACTCCCACCTCCATCATCGATGGTACCATATTATTTTATAGATATCAGAATTACCTAAGGTTCAAAATAAGTTTAAAATAGATACGACAATTAGAAGTAAGTGAAAAATGAGTTGTAAGATTTGCTTACAATGTTACAGATGAAGCTAATAAAAGCGTGTTAAAAATAAACCGATAAAAATGAAAAATAAAGAGGAGAAAAAACGAATTAATGTAATAAATGTATAAAAAATCTTAATAGATATCTAATCGGTGACGTTGTTTAGACACCACCAATTTCCAGCAAGACAATCCACCGTATTCTTTGACCTGACCCCCAGCAACTACTACCTTTATTTAAAATGTGGCTTTCTGGCAAAATATTTTACTCTAATGAAGAGGTCGAGTTGAAAATAAATGCCTATTTTGAGGGACTTGACGCGAACCACTATAAGACCGGTATTGAAATGTTAGAGGTTCGTTTGAACAAGTGCATTACTCTAGATGGAGAATATGTCGAAGAATAAAATCGTTGTTTCATTGTTAGACCAAAGACTTTTCAGCCCATGTAGTATATACTATCTACATCTATAATGTCTATGAAAAGAAAATATTTGTCTTCTATCTTCATGTATCACGAACTTATAAAACATTTATAGTTATATATAAAAAAATTGCACATACATGATTTTTACTATTCGCCGCCACTGGTGACAATTACTACCAACTGTTTCCTTCCCGTTGGTAATGAATGTCCAAAGCTAGTCTAGCCTTAGATTTAAATGGAATCGTTCCAGATTCAGCGATCGAAAATTGCATGGTTTAAAATTGTCCTATTTACGAATGGAGACAGCCGAAGCCAAATGTAATTTGTAATTTAAGATCAGTAAGTTGCATTGAGGCATATTTCATTAAAAAAAACTCGTGAGTACATTAGAACAGGGGTGAGTTAATATTTTGGGGGTGAGCCAGATTAATAAATGTTATGGTTTCTTTGTGTTTACGACGTCATTTGGGTTAAAAATTTCGAATATGTGTATTCAAATTCTCTAATAAAAATTACAACCGCATTATGTTGAAAAAAAGAAAATATTTTATGATTTGCTTATTCTTTATTTTGGTATTTAATTTTTATCGAATACAAAATATGTATGTCTACATAATACATATATTTGTAATATGCATATGTAAATATTATTTAATTTTAAATCGTATTATATTCGAGTTCAGGGCCGTAACTACCACCGGGGCAGTGTAAAACTTGAAAATGTTAAACAAATTATTCATGAAAATAAAGTTAATAGGAAAAATTACAGAAAAAAACTTGAGATTGTCAACTAAAAAAAAAAAAAAAAGTTATTAAAATCTAAATTACAAATAAGTGGTACATTCCCAAGTAAGGATAAAAAAGGTCTTATTTTTCATTTTTTGGAGTCCCTCGGTCTCTTCTTTCCCCAGGGCTCCCGAGCTTGTAGTTACGGCCCTGTTCGAGTTATCAAAAATGCAATAATGAAATTATAAATATGCGGTATACACTATTGTTCTCTATATACAGGCTGATTTACAACAAGTGTAACAAAAATTAACAATTAATCGAGGATGTAATTTTAAACAAAAAACTTGATATGAACTTGTGTCCAGAAATTCTTCGTGAAAGAGCTACAGTTTTCCAAAAAGTTTGCCCAAAATTAGTGTTTATTTAATATCTAGAGAACCCATTGCGGTACAGTTATGAAATTTGATAAATGGTTTATTATTTTATTATTTACTATAAAATTTATTACTATAAGTGTTATCAATTTCCAGTATCAAACAATAATAGTTTAGACCTGAGGTAGTGAGGCTGCCGATTTTTATCAAGTATTTTTTTGTTCTTTAATTTTTACCTTAGTTGGTAGAAGATTATATGACACAAAATACGCAAAAATATACTGTATCCATTTGTCGTAGGATCAACCATTTTCTAGAAATATTATTATTGTTTGATACTGGAAATCGATAACACTTATTATAATATAATAAATAATAAAATAAAAAAACCGTTTATCAAATTTCATAACTGTACTGAAATTGGTACTCTTTATATTAAATAAACAGTAATTTTGGGCAAACTTTTTGGAAGAAAGAATTTTCGGGCACAGGTTCACATAAAGTTTTTTGTTCCACGATCTACAGTTAATTTTTTTGTACACTAGTTGTAAACCATCCTGTATATTCTAACAACAAGCATTAATACAATGTATTTGTAAATCATACATCATACACTAATAACAAATGATAAATAACAATGAAATATAACATATATATAATAACAAATGGGGTACTCGATAAGAAGATACAATGGAATATGAAACGATTCTGAAAGATAATATGTGTATATGTATACTGAAAACGTGTTGATACTATTAAAAACAAACTTTGTATGACGTGGAAACCAGCCGATACTCATATAATTTTAGTTTTTTCCAAAATTTATTCCACAGTATTCATATTAATTTAAACATAATTAAAAAAAGCCTAATGGTAATTCGACAATGCAACTATTTATTGCCATTCTAATTGTAAGGATATTTTTTGTATATTAACTAGCTGGGCCCACGCGGCTTCGCTCGCGTGGACTACGGAATTATTGTTTAGGATTTAAAAAATATATAGTTGAATTAATTACAAACACGATTAGTTATTAATGTAAAAAAAACCAAATAACACTTAAATTACCTACCTAACAAAAACGAATCAGAACAAAAAGTAAAAATCATTTTTGTTCTATTTAAATTTAAAAGATAATTATTGAAAACAAAATAAACAATTGACAATCAATAGAATACCGGCCTGTTCTGCCCAGCGTGTTGGCACGTTCCTTCGCCGCTCCCCGTGCACGGTCACAATCGCGCGAATAATATGTTCCAATATATATATTTCGATATTTTCTAAACTATACGACCAAATTGGATGCTGTAAATGGCAAATTATATCTACATTAAGTACTTATGACGATGAAATCATTTATTTTGATAAGGATTAATGTTTTGCAGGTCATAAGTCGATGTAAACAGAACCCAAATATTTTATGTTTTCTTTGTAACATAAAAGCAGTCATTGTGGCTTAAATATAAAAGTTAGACATATCGTGTCGCAGACTTTATTGTAGAACTTTTGATTCTACACAATTCTTTAATACATTATTTTGTTCTATATTGAACGGTTTAGGCAGCGTATTACAAAACAGCGCACCGACGGCAAAATTTTTTCCGGCTTGATTTACTATTATCGTCACTGCTTAGTTGTTATGTTACCTAACGTAAAAAATATAGCCTATAACCTGGCCAGAGAACGTACCTATGAATTAAAAAAAAAAACACGTAAATCGGATAAGTGGTTCTCGAGTGATAAGGTAACTAACGGACAGACAGACAGACAGACAGAGAGACGTTGAGCTTTATATATATTAAGGATAACGATTTTCACTAAAACTAGAAACATGGAAAACTAATCTTGTTTAATTCAACCATATATCCACAAGCACTTGCTTAAAAAATAATTAATATATTTACAAAAATAATTGTTTAAAATAGTATTAATTAACAAAAAAAACTGTCTTAAACAGCATATGCAAAGTAAATCTTAATTGACCCAATCTGTAACTAATAATCCATTGTTTTGATGTTAGTAAAATATTGTTAATATAAAACAGACAACTATGCTATTATATAAAATTATAAATGTAAACATACAAAGATACGATTTATATTTAAAAGGTTTCTTGAGATGTTTTCGTAAAAAAATATTTTTTTAATATTTCATAAAGGCCCGTTTCATCTTTAATAGAATTTCTCAGCAGGAGTCTAAAATGTACTTGTATAAAACAAATACAAACCAAACGAGAAAACTTTTTATTGTGATAAAGTTTGACAAAAGCTTTTTGTATGTATATTCTTTATATTTTTTATAGGTAATGCAGACAGAATACATATTTGAAATAAATAAATATATATATCCTTATACAGGGTGTCTCAGCTTCAAAGAACTATAAATAATAAAAACCATATTTCATATTTTTTATATAGTTCTGCATATTTTTGTATCTTTTAACAAGGCTAGCAGTAATATCAAATATTTTTTTCTAAAAATTTCATCAGTTTAAACACATTAGGTATTATAAATAATATACTTATATAGGTATTATATGAAAAATTTAATAATATTAAACGGTATTTTATTAAATATTGTATTTCAACACCCACGAAAATATTTTAATAAACAAATAATACATTCTACAAAAAAAATTTCAGAATGAAAATTTTTTTAAACAAACATGCATAAAATATTTAATATTGAGAATATAGATCAACGTAATGCTCATATTATAAGGTGAAATTCCATCTCGGTTTTGATTTAATAAAAGAAAGTGCGCAGCAGCAAGCATAAATATATCTGATATTACACATTTTACAGCTATTTTTATCAAATATGTATATATTTTATTACAAATCTTAACCAATGAAGGGCATTGTCTTCAATCTCTTTAAACTTATTAAAAAAACTTTGAAAGAAATGAAAAAATCATCTTAATTGGAAATTGTTAAATTCAATATAAATCAAATGTCTTAGATAATTATTTAGAGAGGGTAACAGGAGCTAAAGCCTTAGGGCCTTTGAAAATTTATATATTTTTACAAATTATTCCTTTAGTGTTTTTATAAAATTAAGGAATCACAAAAAAATACGATCTGAATATTGAAACTACGGTTTTTAAGTAAAATTATTTTATTTATGTCGTGCGAAAATATGGATCTCGACGAAAAAAGCTCGCAAAGTATTTTTCACTTAACGAAAAAACGTTTCTTGATGGAAACTTGCTAGTTAGTAATAAATTATTTAAACTGTATCAATGATGGTTTAAAAATAATTAAGGAGTTCCATTTATTCATTCTTCTTCTGTTCATTTTATAGTCTGGTTTTATCTATCAACGTGTCAAATTATTTAATAGTTATAGCTTTTTATATAAAGCATTATATATATTTATAATTTTCTGTGTCAGAAACTGTATGTATAAAAACAATTAAAATTTAAAGATTACAGATAAACTTAAATAACGCTACACATATTTAGTATGTTTTATATTCCTTGTATATATTGATTATCTTTCATGTATGTATAAAGCAACCCCTCCTTACCCCCACAAACACTTCCGTTCTTAGTGTTTTGGATTAGATCCAGAAAATTATGACAGTCCTAAACCTAGCCAACATTTTTAATTAATTGAAATTTCAATTAGAGATTGGAAAATCGCTAAATTGTTAAAAAAAGCCCTTAAATTTTTACCGATAGTTCGGTAAATTATATATGATTAAAATTTTCATGTTACAAAGAGCAAAGAAAGATTTTTAACAAAAATATCATTTTTTACTCTAATTCTAAACAAATTACTAGTAAATAAAATACTAGTAAAATAAATATTTAACATTCCCACACAACCGCGAATTGTCACCAGGCTAGTAACAATCATAATCAATATCGAATATTTTACCTTTCTTGGAAGTGAAATATTGCTTTATATTTTCAATAAATATATATATTAATTACTTTAAATATGAGACTATAATATATAATACTATAATTCGGAATTTTCTGCAATTTATGATTACATGTATGTAATTTAATAATTTAACAGACTATTTCTAAAATTACAGTTAATTTAAAAACAGCAACGAAAAAATAAAATAAAACAGACGTAAAAATCTGAGAGCGACATCTTTAACTTGATTTACAAGAGCGCTGATCTTCAGCAGATTCTTATTTCCGTCTTTTTGCAAAAAGCGTTTTTCCGCTATACAATTTACGTTGCTGGTGGTCAAATCGAGTCAGCGATGCAGCCAGGTAATCGTCGAGATCGTAAAATGAGATTTTTTTCCCTTCATTCACTTGCGAGTAAAACGTAATATACTGCTAATGCTTAAAGCATTAACTAAATTGCACATATTTCATGTAATATATTTCATCAGTAGGTACACACGTTTTTTTTTAATTCCAGAAAGAATACTGTTGGTGACTTTTTATAAATTAGGTCATTTTTATTAAATCATTAGCTTCGTTGTTTTGTATTGTTTTTATAACATTGTACAAATGTACACGATATATTTAAAGGGCTTGTATTGTGTGCTTTTTACTTTTTTAACATACATACTTACATGGAATGTAATACATATATTATAATGTCGAAAATAATACGTATAGTAACCATGAAAAAAATGTTACTTAACGGAATTATACGTTTTTAGGGTCTCTGAATCACGTACGATAACCTAAAACGTACATTTCTCTCGTCGTTCAAATAAAGTACTGGATAATACCCCAGTGTTGGATTAAATTATGTAATGTACTAAATTATAAATATGTGTTGATATTTAATTACTGCCATTACTGAAACATAATCTATAGACACTTAACTCTAAAACAGCTTAATTTGTTGACAATCGGCCATTGGATGTCAAAATGGTAGACATTTAAACTAATTATAAATGTAATATATTTATTAATTATTATATTATCATAGTATCTGCTTTACAGTACTAATCATTTTGTAATCATTATCACGTATCCATCACTGGGTCCCCATTAATGGCTTTACTTTGTACATTACTGGAGAAAAAAATAAAAGGCTATAATTAAAAAAAAACATACTATATTAATAATATAAATAATAATATGTGTATTTATTCAGTCGGTAAAGAGTACATTGAATAAGTCAGAAGAAATATTTTATTAAGTGTTAATGATCTATGCATTGTCGAAAAACTCATATAAGCTGTAGTGACACTTTTCTATCAGATATTCTCTTAACAAAACTTTTATTTTAGAGACTGGAAGATCTGTTATTCGTTTCGGTATCTTATTAAATATTTTAATAGTGTTATTTATGACATTTTTATATACTATGGCTTTTCGGGTTTGAATAGTTTTTATATTATCTTTATATCTAGTGTCATAGTTATGTTTGTTATCATTGAATAAATCTGGATTTTGTTTAATAAATAGCACACTTTCTATCACAGTTAATAATTTAAAATTTTGAAAGAAGAGATGACAGTGCTCCCTAGGACCAACCTTTGCCATAATACGCAGACATTTTTTTGCATTTTTAACATTTGTATAGTGTCATAAGATTGACCCCAAAATAGTATCCCATAATATACAATTGATATAGATATATATAGACCTGCAGTGAAATATTTATATCGACTGTGTTGCTTAAGACTCTGAGAGCATATACTGGTTTGGAAATTTTTGTTGTTATATAATTTATGTGTCCTTTCCATGTTAACTTTTCATCTATTATTATTACTAAAATTTTTATTTCACTAGATATATTTATTGAGGTAAAATTATCTAACTATATTTGCGGACTGGTAAATAAATTGATTTAACAAAAAGGTACTTGTTTTATTAGTAACATGAGTTCATGAGAATTAGAAAAAAGAAGCACATCAATCACAAAAAACTGTATACCTTACATAAAATTTTCTGGATGTGCGGAATGCATTCGCAAGTCGTCCCAAAGCAATACTTCCATGATGAGGTGTGTGTGTGTGCGTGGCCGAACGCTGTGGCATCGATTAGCCTCCGATGCAGCGCGCTTGCAGCCTGACCTCGGCTCCTCACACACTGTGCAGGTGACTAGGTTAGCAGGAAATCCGTACAACTCTTACAATCGATAGGAACGTCACGTCTCACCGTTTGTGTGATCAACTTGCAGGTCCGCCTCCAGAATCTTCCATACACTACCGTTTAGTGATGTAACGAATGTATGATTTTAAACATTCGCGAATGCGAATATTAGCGGCCGACATTTTTTATTATAAATTTTCTTTTTCTTATTTTTTCGCTTTGCGGGGGAGGGGGGGGGGGCATGTTGCTCCCTCAAGTTTTTTTTGTAAATTTTAATTTGTATTAATTTGGTTAGTTTTTTGTATTTTTTTGTGGGAGGGGAGCACGATCCATATAATCCCTTCTCGATTAAAAAATTATTGCATTATTTAATTAGTTTTAATTTTATAACTTTTACTTTTTTTAGGGGTTGGGGCATGATCCATACAACCCTTCCTCCCAAATGTATTGTATTATTTAAATTGCTTTAATTTCATATAAATTTCATTAATTTCTGGAGTACTCACTATGACAAACATTTCCCCCAAAACTAATTCAAATCGGTGCATTTTTACAGTAGTTATCGTGAACGAAAGAAAATTTTACATTCAGACACACACACGCACAGCCGTCATGAGTAAATCAACTTTCCTTTGAGTTTTGAAGTTAGTACAATCAGAATTTGCTCTTATCTCGTACACGATTTTTCGACGGTATTACAATATTTCCATTTCTTCAGAACATGGAAGTAAAAATAAATGTTGACTGTTCCTTAGTTCTTAAAAATAATTATTTAATATAATAGATAAAAATATATTTTTTTTACTATTACAAAAAATGTAATATTCGCAAAAATATCCGCACTTTTTCTTGCGAAAGCGAATGCGAGTGCGAATATTCGCGAATGCGAATGCGAATATTCGTTAAAAAGTTTGAAAGTAGATAGAAACTATCCAATATATGTTATCAAAAGTAATATTTATTACTAGCTGATACCCGCGGCTTCGCTCGCGTGGATTTCTAAATTCCCACCCTCGTAATTACAACCCTCCATAAATGACAGGGGATGAAATATGAAATTTTTCTTATGTTTTACTTTTTATTCATTATACAAAATCGTAAATATCTCGGTTCCTATGAGAGATAGGTGGTTGTTTTCCTCCCTAAAATCCCCTCTCCCATAGTATTTTTTCCGCCGGATCGAATGAAACTAATTACAACTCTCCATACATGACAGGGGATGAAATATAATTTTTTTTTTTGCTTTTTATTCATTATACAAAATCTTAAATATCTCGGTTCCTATGAGAAATTGGGGGTTCTTTTTACCCCTAAAACCCCCGCCCCCAAAGTATTTTTCCTACTGGATCGAATAAAACTAATTGCAACCCTCCATACGTGACAGGAGATGAAATAATTTTTTTTTTACCATACAAACTTTTACACCCCCTTTTACCCCTGTAGGGGTTGAATTTCGAAAAATCCTTTCTTAGTGGATGCTGACGTCATAAAAGGAAGACACTCCTGAAATTTCACGTTTCTAGGTTTAGGAGTTTCGGCTCGGCGATGATGAATCAGTCAGTCAGGACATGTTATTATATGTACAGACTAGATAGCAAAAATTTGATAACTTATAAGCACTTTCATATAAGTTTAATTATTAAACTTATATGACAGTTCTCTTGGAGTTTTTGACAGATTATTGCATGGGCAGTAAATTGGTTTTTACCGTTTTACTCAAGATTAGTAATACACTTTAGTAAATATACTTTACATACCTTAATATGTATGCAACTATCTGTCAAAAACCCCAAGAGAACTGTCATATAAGTTTGATACCTCGTTTGAAAGTACTTACAAACTAGCAATTTTTTTAGCTAGGCTGTAATACCGGACATTAATCTAACAGTAATCTGTGGTGCAGCAGTGGTCAATTTCATTTAGATAATATATTTGATTAATGACATGAAGTTGACTTGGGTTTACCAGTTCTCTTTCTGAGTTCGTTTTTGTCCATTTCACGTTTTCGAACTAGAGTATATACACACGCCTTTATAGAATACACCGAGCTTTTTTACGATTTACCTTTCAGTATGTCCTTCCTTATTAAGAATACAAATAGTACCAACTTCGTTTTTCTACAGTGAGTTGCTTTCGTAAGCGTTACAACTGTTTTATAGTTACACAATTGATAGTGTTGTAAACTAATGTTTTTCAATAATTAAAAGGGTCGTTAGAATTCTAAACAATAGTATTAGAAATCTAAAACTTCTCAAAGTAATTGTACTGTTATTATATTAATTACTATACAACGTCTCACATGACGAATGCAATTAACATAACATATGGCAAAATGTATTATTTTTTTAAACTAAAACCAACTCTGTGAATACGTGCTTAGAGCTTACTGCACTGTGAGATATAGGTACTGTATTTATATTGAACTTTTAACACGTTCATAAATCATTATATGACATAATTTAATACTGTAAGGATTGCATTTTTTATCAAATAGCTATAATAAAGGTAAAATACATTTTTGTAATATCAAAAAGTCAGAATTGCTGAAATTAATATAATAATGATCCAACGTTGAACCAGAGAAAAATCTTTAAAATAGTGGGTAGTATATTTTAGAGTCATTCCAGTAAGAGTTATGATAGCGTCGCCATTTTTAGCCGAACCGGCGATAACGAGATTTAATAAAAAAATTAATTATGTATTGTTTTTAGCAGGTATAAAAAAAATCACCATTAAAATTGAATATAATAATATCGATTAATAAAATCAGAAAATACGGCTGTGAGACTTCACGCTGTCTAAACTCTTACTATGAGTGACTCTAATCTATTAATGGCCCATGCCCTAATACATTTAAATACGTATTAATTACAATGCATCTATAATGTCCGGTATTATAAAGGAGCTAACAAAATTTACTAGCTAGCAATTACATTCAAATGGGGTATTAATTCTGTACTAGTATCTATGGATTAATTATGGAATTTAGAGCAGTGACACTTCAACTAATTGTAACACAGTTGGCATCTTTGACCGTACAAAATAATTTTCATAACATCACTTCTGTTTTAATACCGTTTGTATTTACCTACAACGCGTGCGCGAAACTTGTCAAAATCATCAACAAACTCCAAAAGAACTGTCATATAAGATTAATATCTCAGTTGAAAGTGCTTGCTAGCTAACAAATTTGCTAGGTCCTTTATGATACCGGACATAAAACTACAGTATTGAAGTAGGCTAAAATATATATAATAAGAACTATATAGTTGTATTTATTTTTGTTGATAAGATAGTTTGTATAATATAACATATGTAACAAAAACATGAATTGTAAATTCCAAATTTGATAACCCTCGTTATTCTCTGTAACCGTCAGTACTTTATCCTGATAATTTTAATTAAACCCACTGAAACAGTATGATTAGGTTCTAATTTACATAGATTACTAACTTGTGAACAGCTAGGTCAGCGATACCAAACCAAGGTATATCTATCTGTAAAGGGTATATTTGTGTGTATGGTTATACATACGTACATAATGTATTTTCCGATTTTAGACTTAGGTACATTTAGATAGGTATTAGGAAAACACAAATATTGTGTGTGGAGTTTGTATTTGTTATCTCATCAATTTTTTTTAATACAATGTAGCATATGTCCTTCCTGAGGATGCAAGTTATTTCCCTGCCAAATTTCAACAAGATCGGTTCAGCAGTTTAGCCGTGAAAAGGTAACAAACAGATAATATTATAGTATGGACTTTAAGATACGAAAACTTAATAAACAAAAAAAAAAGATTTATCACGTCGATGTTGGCGATCGCCCCCATGCCTACATCCCGACGTTGTTGGCGCCTATGGGCTTAAAAATTAATTCTTTTTACTTTAGCTACTGAACTAAATCGCATTTGGTGTAAAATTGAACTACAATACTAATTAGTTTTGATGTTATTTCAGACATATAAATATTTAATTTCTTATTAATATTTCAACAAACTTAAAAATACTTGAACTTGAGTTTGATTATACTCGTATATTCTGGAAGAATTTCTTATAAATTAAATGTTTTTTAATACTTTAACATTCTTTAAAAATTATTTTTTTAGTTTTATCCTTTTTCTGAACTTCTTGAGTATTTATGACCTAACTCAAAGGTTTTTAAATAAAATATTTTTGAATCAATTTTTAATTTGATAGAAAAAATGATTTTCAAGTTTATCGTGATAATACTAGAGAACGAATATTTGCAAATTCAAAGCCTTATATAGCGTAGTTAAATTTTAGATTACTACAAAACCCTTTTCAAGCGCATAATGACGAATGAATATAATACCTTTAGTATGCAATTTATGAGCCTATGACAATTAAATGAAACCCAAATTTGATTTAAGTGATTACGGGACAATGCCATAATAAATCCACTACTTATGCCTCGAATCGCTGGCTTAAAACAATCAAATTTGCACGGTATTAATGTATTCATGACTAACTAGATTTTATACAAGAAAATAAAATAAATGTTTGTCTTTATAATTTTAACAAACTTTTTATTTTTAGAAAAGTCGCATATAAAATGAATAATGATAAAAATCAACAAAACATATAACAGAGTAAATGTAGCACGATAAAAAAAGAAGCTAAAATTATAAATCACATAAAAAAAGATGGAAATCAAGTCTTTGTCTAAACTAATTCAAAATCTGTTTTAATAAATAACAAGAATAAACGTTTATTTCTTTAAAGAGATACACAAACATTTGTTTAAATTGTTTAATGAATTGATATTTATATTATGTCTATATATTTTAACAAAATAATAAAGTTTGTTTTACTTTAGAATGGTTAATTTAAATAAATAAGTATCTGAAGAAGTCATAAAAACAATAATTGAAGACAAAACTTGCATGTATTTTCAACAAAATAGGTATATGTTTATGTTATTATGTTAGTATTATATTAAATTTTAATAAAAAAAAACATCGGAGAACCCATATAGTGGCCCTATGGGGGGTTGTAAACTAGAATTAATACAAAATTCATCTTACGTTATCATGAAATTAATTGATATTGTTTATAACGAGTTATGGTTTTTATGTAAAGAGTCTAAAAACAATTTGTAAATAAAAAAAAATGTTTTATCAAAATGTTTATAAGATTTATCAAGCGTCTTATCTAAACGTAGTAGTAGAAAGTGCTTAGATGTATAAAATCAAATGTTAAAATATGGTTTATATTTTGTAGAGTGAAGGAGGGAATGCAAAACCACATCTTTAATATTTTATATTCTATATTTTGCTTGTATTCCTTTTTACTGGGGGAAGGGTGGGTTGACCTTTTATTAAACTATCGTAACAGGTACACATTTATTTTTAAATTAGATTTCTAAATATTTTAACCACAAATGAAAATACAGTAACAACGTATTACATTTACTTCAGTAATTTGGGGCTAATATAATAATAATTATGAGAGTGGGATAATCACGAACGCGGAGTAATCACGAATTCAGAAGAAGGAAAGCAAATGTTCTTTGTTCACTTACCGACAGTTGGGCCTAAGTTTAGTATCGAACTGTTAACGTAGTGAAGATCACGCTCATAGTACAAAGTAAGCTTGTTTAGTTCCATTTTTATATCAAATTCTATCTATTTTTTTATTAAAATAAATGCCATGTAATAACTGATATAAAATAGGAAACCAGTGGTCAAAGTACATCCAGAAACTTTCGCTGTGACTTTTGTACTAATGAGGTTTAATCACACTTTTAATCACACTGTTTGTGATTACCCCCATGCTAGTCGAGTAATCACGGTCATCTAAGTTTTTTTTTAAATGTAATTTTGTTCTTATATTTTATTAAAATTGATAATGAAAATGTATAACTAAAGGGTTCATATAATAATATTACTCAATATATCTATTGGTTTCTTACTCAGGTTTTAATTTATTTGGTTTTCCCTTAGGTGTTCGTAATTACCCCACCTTCCCCTACAAAACGTCACAAATAAATAAATTAATACCGTACAGTATCATTTGTTAGAATTACGACTAAATGGGATTGCAAAAGAAACTATTAAATTGATGAAGTATATTCAATTTACCATTTTAACTTTTCCTTGTTAAATTCAATCTGATTTCACTTTATTTTCTACTTAACAAAGTACATACATAGGTACTTCTAAAACCCATTTACAACAGGTATATATAATATACTTGCATTACTGCATTTTACAAATGATTTTTTTCAATAAACTTTGTGGTATTATTGCTTTTTATTATTTTTTCATAAAATGAAAAATTTCCATAGTATACTTTCATGATAATTTGAAACGTAGGTAGTGCACGTACCTATATTTTTACGAGGTTCTGCATTTTTATTTATTTGGTCATAATTTTACATTAGTCAGCTTTTGTATATATATACAGTAATAACACAATAACAACTTCTGTCAGGATGTATTTTAGAGTCGTGTGAATTTGTGAGTAATGCTTTATTGGTTAAAAGCATAAAACAAAGAAGTGTTCATTTCAATTTCATATATAATGTGTATATTATATTTATTTAATGTTTATAAATGATCATATCTACATCAATTTATTTCAAATATTTTTCAGTATATATGTACACATATGTATAATTTCCTGTCTAAATTGTTTTATTATATATTTATTTCAAATTTCCGCTCTTTTAATTATCGTTTAAAAAAATTCAATAAAGGATAAAATAAAATGGAAAATATGATGCCTTTATTATGTTATCGGAAATTATCGACATAGCTAAACAAGAGTTCATTTTTTGTACTTAAGTAAGCACTTATAATTAAAACTTGCAGAGTAGTCGACGATGTGTACCTATGAATTTAAAAATTTACCAATACACATAAATATTCGTTGATTTTTTTGTACTATACTAACGTAGTTATGCATATATGTAGATACGTATAGAGAATTTAATATTTTTGTATCGAACAAATACCAATTTCATAATGTAAATATTTAAAGACGGCTCAAATACTGTGACCGGAACCGAATGAACCCTCGTTTATCGTCATATGACAGAGAACATCACATTGTATTTTGTAGAGCTGGATTAAATATTTTCTTTTGAACTCGATTCTATATTTTTTTTAAATTTGACATCAAATCATTAGGATTAAAATTTAGATTGTTAAAGTTGTTAATTTTTTATTCTCCAATAATATAACTTACACAGGTAAAAATTTGACTTCCCATGTAGGAAATGCCAGCCTTGATGATTGGCCCAAACTTGGCCCAATATTGGATTGCCAGTGTTGCTTTTTCGATATTGGTCCTAGTCTAGGCCAACCTTCAGATACTGAGCTTCGGTCACCTATTCTTTACCTGAGATTGGGCCAACTCTAGGCCAACCATGGTCGACATGCCTTGGCCGAGTTTTGAACGAAGTTATTTGTATCTTGGCCTAGTGTTGGCTAGCATTGGCGCAAGCCTGGGCCAACTGTGGCCTTTTTGTAATTTCCTATAAGAGTTGGCCAAAAAATACTTGTTTTATATATATATAGAAAACAATAATTTCTTATACTCTTAATCCAACTATATTATTGTTTCTCTTTAAAGCAATATTGTCAGATGAAAATAAAAATATAGTTGGCCTAAAAGTATATTAAGAAAGTATTGTTTTCATTATATTTACATAAAACAACGATTTATTGACCCGTCAACCTTTCTACCCATGTATAACTGATTCAACTGTCATTCAGCATTCATATATGAATATTTTTTGTTGTAATTACCATATTATTCTAAACTGTATTTATAAATAAATCAGAAGATGATTTTTTACCTAAAATAGAAAAATTATTCTTTCACACAAATATCTATAGTTAGGACGGTCCTCAATTACAAAAAAGTACCCCAGTTATATCTGTTGTGGGGGTCTTATAATGGGTGTAATTGTGAAGAAAAATTCACCAATTTTTTTTATTATCGATTTAAAAATGTAAAAATACGAAAGCGTAATTTTTTTGTAAACTCTCTAAAATGTAATTATAAAACTATTTACAAGACAAAACTAACAATGTTAGTTTACAAAAGCAGTATACAATATATCATTCACAGAAAGTTTCAGAAAACTATCTTTCAGTTTATAATTACATTTAAAGTTTTTTTTTTTTTTTTTTTTTTTAAGATAACTAAAATTCACTAAATATGTCTTTAACATATACATTTTAACAATACTTTGTAGGAAAATTTAGCAGAAATACCTAAAATATTAATATAGGCACCTAAATGTATGATATTATACGTATAACATATTTTACACATATTAATACTTATATTATGAACTTGATGGGCCTTAGGTTTTATGGACCATTTTATTATAGGTCTGGCTTTTTAATATACATACCCCATATTTCCTTTTCTTGATAAAATTAACATATTTTTTAAAATTATTTTTTATTTTATTTTTTTACTATATAAATTTTCAAAGCCAGGCCTCAGGCAAGTGTCTCGCGAGCTTTACAGAAAAAAAACGGGCCTGATAATATGATATTTATATACGTATATGTTTATTACAGTAAAATTTTAATATTTACTTGAAATACGCATATATATCTACTTACAGTAAATTTCCGGAATATTTTATAATTTAAATACATATAATATAATACCATTTAAATATTTAAAAAAGTATGGTAAAATTATACACATACATATACCTGAATAATAGATTAACTTAATTAATGCTGGGGCATGAATAGCAGTGTTTGTATTACCTTATCAAGTAAAATTAAAACTTATCTTTTAAAAATTGTTTCAAAATGGAGCGTTAATTGTTGACATTTTTATTTTATACTAAATTTCACAAGCAAGTATTATAAACGAAGTCTTTAGTACAATAAAAATTAATAAAATGCGGGAATAATATTTTCAACACGTTCTCTTTAATAATGTTGAAATATGTATAATGTATAATATATAGATTAGGGTGTTTTTTTAATTATTTTTTATTTTTATTTTTTCGGTCCCATTGGTCTATATTTTAGCTTTGGATCAAAAATTAACTGTCCCAAAATTTCAGACTCATAGATCAAACCTGTGAACGGCGAAAATCGAGTCCTTTTCCCATTTGATTAACATGGGAAAAATTATTTTTTTACTTATGCGTGAAAAGTTCATTGAAAAATTTATTTATTTTAATTTATTATAGTAGCATATTAAAAATATTTTAATTTCTTACAAAAAAGACCCCAAGTGCTCAATTCATAGATCCGGTATTTTTAAAGATATGTTCGTTCAAACATTTTCATAAAAAGTTAAATTCAATTTTTATGATAATTTTTAAACAAACATATCTTAAAATTTATTGGATTTATGAATTGAGCACTTAATTCTCTATAAAATATTCCTCTGAGAAATTAAAAAAAAAAAAAAAAATCAACGAGATATTAACACGTAAGTAAAAAAATAATTTTTCCCATGTTAATCAAATGGGAAACAGACTCGGTTTGCGCCGTTCACAGGTTTGATCTACGAGTCTGAAATTTTGGGACAATTAACTTTTGAAACAAAGCTAAAACATAGGTCAATGGGACCGAAAAAATATATATAAAAAAAACACCCTAATATACAGGGTTACACATTAAGAGTGGATATCGACTTTATTTTGAAAACTATAAGAATTAGAGCAATATGTCAAATTGTAACTACCCTTCAATTTGCATTTGGAAGAATAATAAAATATCATGCAACCCCCACCCATACTCGCATCGCCCACACGCCTCTCAACTTTGAAATTTCAAATGGAACCCCCCATATTTTATTTCGTAATTTGAAAGCTAGATTTATTTAATGAATTTTTTACTTCAACAAAATTTTTCTATGGTGGACCGTTCAAGAAATATTGGGTAAAAAAAATATTTTTTAGGGTATAGTATTTTTGTCACATTTAGGGTGGATATCGACTAATTTTGGAATCTATGAGTTATAGCAACATTTTAAATTTTAACTGCCTTAGAATTTTTACATACGCTTATGCCCGTATTACTGTGATATGGGTTCATTTTGGAATTTAGAGCAGTGATTTTTCAAATTTTCTAACTTAAGCGGCTCTGACCGTACAAGATAATTTTCATAACATCATTACTATTTTAATACCGTTAAATTTTACTGACCGCGGGTGCGCGATACTTATCAATCACTTCATGAAACTTCAAAAGAACTGTCATATAAACTGTATACCCCATTTTTAAGTGCTTGTAAACTAGTAAAACTTGCTGGACTGTAATACCAGACATTACATAATTAAAATAACAATACAAAATGATTTTTTTTGTATTTAAATATTGATTTGATAATAGTTTTGTTGAAGTAAAAAGTTTATAAAATAAATGTAGCTTTAATATTCTGAAATAAAAAATGGAGGGTCATATTTGAATTTTCAAAGTTGAGAGGCGTATGGGCGATGCGAATATGGGTGGGGGTTACATGATATTTTATTATTCTTCCAAATTAAAATTGAAGGGTAGTTACAATTTGAAATATTGTTCTATTTCTTATGGTTTCGAAAATAAAGTCGATATCCACTCTTAATGTGACAAAAATACTACACCCTAAAAAATACACACCTTGACCAATATTTCTTGAACGGTCCACCATAGAAAAATTTTGTTGAAGTAAAAAGTTCATTAAATAAATTTAGCTTTCAAATTGCGAAATAAAATATGGGGGATTCTATTTGAA
The DNA here is from genome assembly GCA_961205875.1 of Sialis fuliginosa. NCBI lineage: Eukaryota > Metazoa > Arthropoda > Insecta > Megaloptera > Sialidae > Sialis > Sialis fuliginosa. The sequence goes on along the minus strand of OY540809.1, from coordinate 11,718,788 downwards.
ATTTTAAAGTGGAGAGGCGTGTGGGCGACGCGAGTATGGGTGGGGATTACATGATGTTTTATTGTTCTTCCAAATGCAAATTGAAGGGTAGTTACAATTTGAAATATTGCTCTAATTCTTATAGTTTCCGAAATAAAGTCGATATCCTCCTTAATGTGGCAAAAATACTATACCCTAAAATAATTCACTACTTGCCCAATATTTCTTGAACGGTCCACCATAGAAAATTTTTGTTGAAGTAAAGAGTTTATTAAATAAATCTAGCTTTAATATTCTGAAATAAAATATGGGGGGTTCCATTTGAAATTTCAAAGTTGAAAGGCGTGTGGGCGACGCGAGTATGGGTGGGGGTTGCATGATGTTTTATTATTTTTCCAAATGCAAATTGAAGAGTAGTTACAATTTGAAATATTGCTCTAATTCTTATAGTTTCGAAAATAAAGTCGATATCCACTCTTAATGTGACAAAAATACTATACCCTAAAAAATATTTTTTTACCCAATATTTCTTGAACGGTCCACCATAGAAAAATTTTGTTGAAGTAAAAAATTCATTAAATAAATCTAGCTTTCAAATTACGAAATAAAATATGGGGGGTTCCATTTGAAATTTCAAAGTTGAGAGGCGTGTGGGCGATGCGAGTATGGGTGGGGGTTGCATGATATTTTATTATTCTTCCAAATGCAAATTGAAGGGTAGTTACAATTTGACATATTGCTCTAATTCTTATAGTTTTCAAAATAAAGTCGATATCCACTCTTAATGTGTAACCCTGTAGATACAAATGTACCTACATATTTGTTTAATCTTATTAAATACATAATTAAAACAGTAAAACTTACCTAAAATGAAACTCGATAGTTCAAGTATTTATTTTCCGTTTATCTAGGTTTCCAGTATTAGTAGGTTTCACTAAACTATATTATATTGAGTTAATTAGAACCCATATTTATGGCATCAATGATTAATAATGGCTATAGAGACGTTTTCACGAGTTTAAACTTGTATGGGGTTAGTTGGATATTATGCAATAATGTTTAATCAGAAGAAAGTAATTTTTTTACATAATACAACCATTTTCATTATTTAAGCTTTTGATAAATATTATTCACAACGTATTGCACGCCCCAAGCTATGGCTTGGAGTGTGTTCTATTCTCGTCCTAAAAAAAATTTGCGTATGTACATTGATAAAATTAGCATTATATATTAAATTTCTTTAGTAACCCACTTAAAAGTCTACATTTTCTGAAAGATAACATTACAGTCTCCATATTTACTTAGTTTAATATCGATTGGTTTTAATTTTGTCTTATAAAAATATAAACAAAGTTCAATTTGTTGTGAAATTGAAATTTTTCAGTGACGGCAACACGCTACAGGTCGCAAAACGTAATAAGTAATCCTTTTGAATTAACTTCATCTTTTATCAGAATAGAACTTTATTAAAACTCAGCCTAATCGGGTAACTAGAAGTTAGAAATTTTTCAGTTTACTTAAACGGAAACGATATTTCTGAAAAAAAAATGGATCGTGAAATATTTAGTTACTCTGAAAAAACATCCGCCGAGAAGCACCACAGTAGCTGCAACTTACATATTATAATAATCTGTTGTATTTTTTAATTATTTTATTTAAAGGTATGACTTTTTGCAAATTACTTCTTGAGTTCTGTTTCATTACGTTACATCTTTAATCAAGATAAAATTTGATATGTTTACATTAAAAAATGTGTAGTATCTTTATTTATATCAGACATACATAAAGTGACAGCTTTTTTTTGTTGAAATTGAATATTTTTAATTCTAAAAAATTAGAACTGTACGATTAGCGTATTATGATAAATGTAAGTATTATTTATTATTTATAATTTTTCAGTTTTTGTATTTATTTATTCTTCTGTGACGGATCAATGTAAGAAAAAATATAATTATTAATTGAGGTTATGACATTTATTTATTATGTTTTTAAATTAATGTACATACTTACATAATTACTAATATTACTAAAATTCACAAAGTTGACAACCTTATTAATTAATACATTTTAAAAATTTTAAGGGGTGTGCATTTTATGGCCAAGTCATGCCATTTTACATTTATCAGTGTATTTATAATCTTGTTGAAATACTCGTTTCGTCAAAATTTAAACCGGGTTTGTCTTGTCAAAATATAAGCCGGCCATGTCTCGTCGCAAAGCTTGAATTTATAGTCATAAAAACTGTTCTTTGAACTTCCAACTATTCCTGTATAGTTCATATTTTATATACACATAAATAGTTGGATAACATTTGTTTATTTTATATCATTTACCTAACTTTCTTATAGCTAATTTTCATAGCACAAGTAATTCAAAAATAGTAATATGTTTTTCATGTTATTCTGATTGGCTTATAGCCAATTTTTTTTGTAAACTAGGTATTTAGTTTTAATACTAACCGTACGTCACTGTTTTACTTTTTTCTATAAAACAAATAAATAAGGTAGCGATAAATAACGAAGCGCAACGAAAAAGATATATCAAAATTAGGCAGTAATTTCATAGACTGCGTTCGTAAGTAACTGTCAACATGATAAATATCGATACAAAAAAAAGAAACAAAGGGGAAACATATAACAACCAATTACATCATTGTCGACAAACGAATCATTCGCCCGGACGATTTTCAGTTGGAATATGCGTTGGCTGTGAACATTTTCTCTTATCTCATCCCCTTTATTTTTATAGATGTATGTAGATAAATAAACAAATATTCGGAGACATTACCAAAGCATTTTTGCATGCTGAGTGTTATTTTTTTATGTATGTAAGAAAAATGTATTTATTTTTTATTTGTTATTTTTTGAATAAAATAAAAAATATATGTATATGTAAATTATACGATAATTTTCTTAATAATAAAAATTAAATAAAAGTGGTGTGTGCCTCAACCACATAAGAACACGGTTGAAGTAAAACTCTTTTTGTTTTCATTAACCATGCTGTAAAAAAATAATCAAACCTATTATTTTGACAGCATAAGCCATATAAAAAACACATAGTTTGACACCGAATTAATCTGACTTATACATATTCATCCATCTTTCTCTTATACATATATACTCATCGTTTAGTGTTTCATCTTGAAAACCTGTCGTATTTTAAAATGTGTCAAGGTCATTCTAATTCACTAGCTCGCTAAAGAAGTTTAATTTCAAAAATGTGCTGGTTTTTTGAGGGGGGTGGGGATGATGATAAAATTATATAATTTAATCAAATAAAAGCAATATTATTTAATTGAATAAAATTATTACGGTAAATAAATGTATTTTTAATGATTGACTTCATAAACTGTGATGGGGGGATCTCGGCAAGGGCATCAGAATCGCTAAGGCCGGCTTTGCTTATCGATATTCAAATAATATATGTTATAATATAACTATCATTATAGATTCACTGCTGGCATATCAAGCGTTTCACACTCCTCGAATGCGGGCTAATCTAGGCTGTTTCGCAAACTACACTTGATCTCGCTGAAATTCACATAGCGTTTGAAGTTTTTATCGTATTTTAATGATTTTTCTGATTTGTGCTCATCATTATCAGTAGATTCGATTTATCGTAATCGCGATATATAATACACATTTTAAAGCATCACTAAAAAAACATTATTTTATAGCAGAGCCGGGCACCAAGTATTCAGGTAGATTTTGACATAAGAGAGACATATAAAATGGAACGCTCGTTCTCTTTCTTCAAATACTGGATTGTTATGAAGAAAAAAGACAGTGAGCGCTTCATTCTATGTCAACTTATCTGTCTTGAGTAAGGAGAAAAAAAGAATAACAGTATGAACCCTTATGCTTCTCTCTCCTGCTCTCGCAGGATCTCTTTGGATCCGAAGGATCCTAGTCTACCCGGCTCTATTTTATAGGGTCAACTGGGGTTGAAACAAAATACAAATCGTTCATGTTTTTTGACAGTTAACGATATAAATTCATTCTTTAATTTTTTCTACTAGATGCGCTTATGAATTACCATTTTAAATACTTACATCATTTAAACTGTACCATACAATACGGACTTTAAAAATGAAAAAAGTGTGTTTCATTTTTAACTTCTAATTTGGGAAAAAAGAAGAAAAAGAAGAGAGAAAAAGTGAAACAGGCCTCTAATGGAAAATATTTCTCGAAAAATTAAAAGAATAGCTACAAAGGCAACTTTGATTTATCTTCTTTGTGGCATATCAATGTGAAATTGTAACTTTAATTAATATATCAGGTATACAGAAAGTTATGTGCAAAGAATTAAAATTTAATTCACACGTTTTGTTGACATCGACTAACAGGGAAATCTGTAGGGGTGACACATTACTTATTAAGCGATTCATATTTTCAGGTCGCTTTAACAAACCTTTAATGATGATGTCAGTTTTTATAATTCTCTTATAAACAAATTAGTTTTTTAGTTGCAAGTTTGTTTCACTTTTCCCCCTCTTTTTTGGTGTTTCATATTTACCCCGCTCGACCCTAGTACATATATGAAAAATGTCGTTTTGTAAGCACCATAAAATACATCAGATGTGAAAAATACCACCCACATAAGTAGAGTAATTATTTATTTACTTCATTAAGCGCTTCGCGAGAAAAGCAATTTCTGTTTATGTAGGACTTCACGCTGATATATAAGACGAGATCAAGAATAAACCGGTTAAAATTTTCACGAGAAGAAATGTCTTAAATTTTCACGAGACTATCGGTTTTTTAATCCGAGATCGAAACGAAATTTCAGTTATAAAAACCGAGAAGAGAGACTTTTTCGTTGTACTATAAAACATTAGTTTTTAAAGTTACACCTACTGGTATAGACACCGTCGATATATAAATGAGAAGATCATAAAGAACAGATGGCGGTAAATATATATTTAATTCAAACAAGAATTATTTCGTTTCCCTGAGTTAACGCACATACAACGAAAAAAAGGAATATTTCGTATTTGCTTATAAAGTATTAATATACAAAGTATTGTACATACCTACATATAAAATCAAATCGCATAAAACGTTGGTAGCTTTTTTACACTGATTAAAAGATTATTTTGTCAACTATAAACAGTTTTTTCTAATGGTTGCATTTAATTTGGCAGCTGTGGTTGATGTTAAGCCGGACAATAAACAAGAGATTGATAAATTACAGTTGTATCAAGTGTAGAGCGGCCTACAACACGACAATGTGGACGCCGGAACGTAGTAATTGAATAAAAAAAATCACAATCGATCACTGAAACTACATAGGCCATAGAATGCATACCAAGTGTTCAAAATAAAACGTTACGAATTCTTATTTCGAAAATTAAGCTGTCTACAGAAAAACAATGCAGTCAAAAGTTACTCAGTTTAGAAAGGGCAACATCATTATTATTATATTATTATTATATTATATTATCCTAACTAGCCCGTATTACCCCATCTTCCCTATATATTATAACTAATAAGCTTTATACAAGTCTTGAGACTTGATATGGATCATGGCTTCTAGGTGTAAGTCACGTCTGTTTGGTCGTATTATCGGCCGATAACACGACCAAAGATCCACACTAGTAAGCTTTAGTAGAAGTGGTGTGCGCCTTACCCACATAAGCGCACGGTTGAAGTAAAACTTCTTTTGTTTTCATTAACCATGCGAATTAAATAAATAAATTAAACGATTATTAAATTAATAATCAAACGTATTATTTTAACACAAAAACCGTATACAAAACACATAGCTTGACACCAACGTAAACTGTACCTATATTCATCCATCTTTCTCTTATACATTTACTCATCTCTTAAACGCATAACCGACGTAAAGTGACTTGCACGCATGCGCTATTCATCCATATTTCTCTAAAAATTTCTACTCACATATATGCACACTTTTTCCTTAACGTTCCATCTTTAAAATCTGTCGAAGTCATTCTAATTCACAAGTCTCGCTAAAGAAGTTTCACTACAATAACAATAAAAGTCCTTGCATTCTATCAGTACAGTGGAATTGTACATTATAAGTACATTTTCTGTTGAATTTAGCCGTTGGTCTCTCATTTTAACCGCCATTGTGGTTTGTAATGAAAATATTACTGGCGACCCTGCTTTAAAGTTTGTAATTAACAACGATCGTTTCTCGGATCCGGTCCTTTGGGGAATATATGTATTAAATTGTTGCTTAAGTGCCTCACACAAACTGATGGGGAACATGATAATTTGTGACCGAGGACATAAATATCATATTATGTATACAGCTGATAACATAATACATACCTACTTATATAATAAAATAAATAGATTTCACCTGGGAACAAACGTGTCAGATATTTGATCTACCTCAATAAATATATTATTCTCTATACCTATACTTAGTACATTAAAATTAATAGAAATAAATACTGCTTAACTTGTTTAAAAAAAAATTTCTCATGCATCATCATTTCTTAAAGAAGTATATCTTAAAAAATATTATTCCATATTATTAATACTTATAAGCAAAAATAATAAATTTTAGGAAATACCTATTCGTCCTTTTTTCGTGTTAAAATTTTATAAAGAATTGGTCGTACACTTGTTTTAATTATCCAAACGAAACATATAATGAAAATAAATTCTATACATAAGAAAGGTTGTTGAAAAAAGCATTTTCTCGTACTTTTCATTAAATTACTTATTATGCTTCACTCTGCTTTCTACCGTTAGTGAAACAAAAATAAAGAAAGCTATAAGAATACTTTAATATTATGTTGATAATGTAAACTAATGAAGAGAAAAAAATCTAATAACATATCATAACAAGGCTGACGTAAAGTAATCAATATGATAGGTTTTCATAGAAATCTTATTTCAGAAAAGGTTGATAAGATTTTTTTCAATTTTCTAGTTCATATAGAATTACAAATTTGATTTATTTGGTATGTACTCTATACGTTCTACCTATAAAAATACATATTATGTATGTGTATGTAAAGTAGGGATATCAATAGACTATAAAGTAGCAGGCCGGGAATTTCCATTCCCGGCCCGCGGGTTAACCCCAGCTCAGGAAATTATTGATTTATACCCTCGTTAGATAGAAATAAATAAATAATTTATTATTGTTTTAATTTGCCTACATGTTACAGTAAGTACATTCAGCAAATTATTTGAAAACAAATTTTTTTTAAATTAAATTATATTAAGGGGTTACATACCTCCAAAAAATGAAAATCAGCACTTCTCATGTTGAATTTTAAGGAGTTTATTGTTAAAAATAAGACAAAATATTAATTATATATTATTTATTGATTATATTTGTAATAAATTATATATTTAAATTATGATTCTTTAGACCATTATTAGAAAAATGTTTCCTCATAGTCTGCACGATTTCTTCAGCGTAGGTCGATCGATCTGAAAAATACAAAAATATTCTTGTACAGTAATGGTTTCGTTATAGTCTGTCTAGCTATTTTTTTTAATTTCGAAAAATAAGTATTTTATGACATTTTGAAGATAAAAAAATTATTTTCATCAAAAATTTTGTTCATTTATTGTTTAAAAAAATTTATTAAATAAAATATCAAAAAAATGACTCGACAGACTATGGAGAATGTATTTTGGAAGATTAAAAAAAAATGTATTGTAAACTTCAGTTCAAACCGCATAGAAATTGGTAGTTTCGAGAAAAACGTGTCTAAAATTTTGAATGGAAAAATCTTATAAATTGTAGTGAATGTTATGTATAAAATTTTTGTGGTTAACTTAAGTTTAATCTGTCATTCTAAGTCCATATTGAATGTCTCCTTCTTAATTTTTGTAATTTTTATGTGTGTTTTTTTTTTGTAATCTACGGGCTGGGCTGTTCGAAATTCTTTCGTTGCGCGAATCTTGACACGTTTTAATCGGTTGCGCGGCCATATTTGTAACTTCGTTATTATAAGGAATTTTCGAGTGAATTTTTTTTTAAATGTTTATAAAATTATAGAGAAAAATAACAAATTTTAAAAATAAAAACATTTTTTTTTGAAAATACTGGAGGTATATAATCCCTTAAAATAGTTTTGTCAAATGTCAGTCGAACCTTGCATACTATATAGTGTCCCGTATCATTTAATTTTTCAATTTATTAGATTATTTAAATACTGGAAATGACGCTTTTACAAAAAATGAAAAATAAAACAGTAGTTCGAGGATGAACATTGTGTCCAGAAATTATTTATTTAAAATTATTTATGTATTTATTAGTTTTTATTTATAATATCTGGAGAACCTATTATGTGTGAAGTCTCATGTGTTTATTATAATAAAATAAACTCTTTTATTTCGTTCAACCATACAATTTTATTTTGTTTAAAATTGTGATATACCAAAAAATACTCCAACTTTCACATTAACACCCTCTTTTACTTTTCATCACATAAGTTAAATTAGAATTTGCTTTTATTTATTACAAGTGTACTAATTACAAAATAAAATAAGTCCCTTGAGAAAATTAAGGTACCGCAAGACCGATGCTTTGAGCTTACATGTATCACAAAATTCGCTTTTATTTTCCTTCTATAGGTCAGTAGCTATGAAAAAGAAACACTTATAAAATATATAGCGCAAAAAAAATAATATATGTTTTGTTGAACTAAATAATAGCTCAATTTATAACACAACCCTTGGCCGACTTTAAAAAAAATGGTTACAGGAGATTTTAATAGCTTCATTGTTTCATAAATATTATATGCTGAAAGCATAGAGGCTTTATAAAAACAATGAAGAGAATATGTCCGCATTATAACATATTGAAATGTTTTCGGTGACATTTATATAATAAATAACATCATAAATTTCACAGTTTAAGAAATTTATGACAGTCACATATTTTTGTTTACACATATTTTGATGATAAAATCTAGATATAAAAGATTAATACGTAGTTACATATATATTTATAATAAAACTACAGTATGGTATGTTATATGTGCTCTTATATCATAATAAGAAAATAAAAATGTGTATTATTTCTAGTAATAAACTATTATCTTAGGCAGATGAGGATTTATACCTCTCGTAGCCTATGGCGTTAAACTTATGTGGGGACCTCCTCTCCACTTTATTAATTTGTGTTATTAAATAAAAAAACATCAGCCAAGTAAATGCACAGTGCTTCCTCGTGCTAAGTACACCAAAGGTGGTTAATTATTGAACAATTTAAATAAACGCCAATAATGTGTTAAGATAAATTGCCTGGTATTGGTTTTCCATTTAATTTTTATACAATTTTACTAAAAAATCTTAGTTAGAAATTTTTCGTAAGACGCACCTGATTATTTTTTCGTGTATTTTTTTTTACAATTTTAATCTAAATATAAATATATGCAAACGTCAAAATGACATCTAATATGCCAAATTAATATCAATTTAAAAAAAAAGCAAATTGAGATAAATCTTTGTAAGGGAATATTTTACAACAAACGTTGTAGACCTATATTTTTACGTAACATGTGTTATTCTTGAGATATCTTGAAAAAATAAATATTTTAGGATATCACCCCTCCCGCTTACATACGATTTAAATGATTTTGAAATGGAACCGCCCTTAAGCCATACCCAACCATTCAACTAAGTTTCATTAATATCGGTTCAGTGGTTCATGAGTTATGCATGTGACAAGGATTCGGGGGACAGACAGACAGACAGGGAGCAAAAAATTTGCCTTGACCTGAAACGGAAAGATCAATTTAAAATTTTGAAATCGGAGAACAATTTTTTTGTCTCATTTTAAAACGATCATAAAGTTTCTTGTATCTTCGATATTGCGAGGAAGCAATAAACAAACATTATTCAAACGTCGGCTCGGTGCATCAACAAACTCTAGACATTGGATTGTGCAGCGGTAAATACTAATAATGAGGAGGGGGGGGGGGTAATTTATCGAGTCCGAATTTCGCTGATTCCACTTTGTATATTTTTGTCACACGGGAAATTATTCATCATAGCAGGCTTTGATTACGAACACAGTGATGTGTGTATGTACACAACTGTAAGCTATATTACAGAGAGCTGGAAATGTTATTAAAATTAAAGTTGTTAGTTTCGTTAGGGAATCGAATAATTCTCTAAAAGTCAACACAACTCGAATATAAAATTATTACATTGTAACATGACTAAATGACTACGTACGTACAGAAGCATGGGCGCCGGCAGAATTTCTTCCAGGTGGGTGCATCTAGATTTATAAAATTAAATTATATATAAAATAATAAAAAAATAATAATTTTGTAATAATAATAAACTTAAAAAAAAGGTCCTCACTTTTATATTCTGACCTGAATTTTAAATTAAAAATTGTATTTCTTAATTTTTTGCCAAGGGGGTGCAAGTGCACCTCCTTGCACCCCCCTACCGGCGCCTATGTACAGAAGATTCATTTTAAGTATATTTATTATCTATAGTGAAGTTAATAAAAAATTCCTTTTCAGGTGTTATTTCATATTATAAATTTATATTACCTAATATCAAAAATATCGTTTTGATTAGCATAAACTTATAAAATTCATTTCATGGACTCGCCCAAATGTATGTGAATCAAAAACGTTGATATCTCGAAATGAGCTTTGTGTGGGTTGAATCATTAGTGCAGTAAAAAGTAATATATTTTATTTACAGTAATATATTTTAATTAAAAGTAAATTTATTTAATAAAATTCTGGTAGTATTAAATAGAGAATTTCATTAATTATACTTTATTTTTCACGAATAAAGTATATAGTTACTAATTGCCTTAAAGATTTATAATGAAGGAAATACAGAAGTAGCAGCATATTATAATAGTTAAGGAAACTCATAAATTTTTAATGTCACGTCTTCGTTTAATTGCTTTAATAAATGTTTACATTAGTGTTAGTTTGTAAGTAGGTCTGTCTATTCAGATAAAATTAAGAGCATATTATAAAAAGTTTTTCAGTGGTAGATAGTCGTGTTAAAAAATGTAGAGTAATTAGTTGGAAAAATACTTTTGGTTGCTTTTCTTTTAAAACGAAGTTTTTATCAAATATGTAAATTGTACTTCTCGTATTCACTTAAATTGAATATTAAAGACAATAAGACCCTAATTTCTTTATTTCGAATCAAAATATTAAATTACTGTCTTAAGCATACGTCGATTAAAAAACAAAAAACAGCATCGCTATAGCATTAATTTTGACTTAAAACGTAATTTTTTGGCACTTGAATAAAATAATTTAATTACATAAAAATATATATTAAAAGATTGTATATCAATTTTATTATACAAATTAATAAAAAAAAGTGGTGTATGCCTCATCCATATAAGTGCACGGTTGAAGTGAAACTTCTTTTGTTCAGCAGCGGTGCGCGAGCTGTATTCAGGTGAGGCCATGCGAGTTGTTATCATAGATCGAACACATTCGGATTTTGTCGTGTCTTCTTATACATCTAATCATCGCTCTCTCATGCATAACCGATGTAAACTAACTTGTACGCATGCGCTATGTATCCATCTTTCTCATTTACATATACTTTCTTATATTCTCTTAGCGTTTCATCTTGAAAACCTGTCGTATTTAAAAACGTGTCGAAGTCATATTCTTTAAGATTTCAATAATATCTTACTTAAAATAAATAAAAAATCAATAATCAGCATATTATAAAAAGCATCCATTAATGATCCGTTAATTTCACAAACATTTCAAATAACTTTGAATACGAGAATATTTTTGAAAGTTACACATATTTTGAATAAAATAAACATTTACTAATATAATTCATTAAAGAAAGAAAAAATGTTGGAAATTGTTTTTAACTTCATTCCAAACTCTACAACTTGTTGTTTTGCTAGACTTTTAAAATTAAACTAAAAGAACAAACAAGATATTTATGACTGTTTTTGTTTTGCTCACAACACATGTTTGTACAAAATGAAAGCGTTCTTTGTTAGATTACAGCGAAAAATTTAGTCCTTAAAAAGTTAAGTATGTTTATAAAAATTCCATATTATTTCATGATAAAATTATTTTTAGGTTTCACTTTATTACATTTTTGAATCGATATTATATACAATCAAATTTATATTATATTCATTCTCTTGTATAAATAAACACAAAACATATAGTATATTATATATTTTATGTTATATATAATAATTATTATTATATGATTCCACATAAAATAATGTAATACAATATTTTATCCTCTTTCGCTATTTATTTATAACATAAAAAAAGTCCAAATTAATACGTAAAATAATTCAGATATTAGTATTAATATAGTTTACAATATATTTTAATATGGGTTATATATGTATTATTGCACTAAAAATTTGATAGTATGCATTCTGTACACTAGAAGCATAAATTTTAATATTTTACACTAAATTTTAACTCGTATTGAAAAATGTGCCGGTATGACGTCACGATCGTCAAAAATCACATATATAGGTAATAAAGTTTATGCTCTAATAATATACACGTATAAACTGTCCTTGGTTAGAGCAATCTATTGGGGCAAAAATCACAATAAATATATCAAAAATATGTAATAAATAATCTTCAAAAAAGTATATTAAAAATATCAACACATCAGTGGGATCATTATTCAGTGCAAAGTATTAATTTTTAGTGCAAAGTATTAAAATGTATGTTCGAGTGTACAAATTTTTAGTAAAATGATTTAAAAAAAGTACATTTAAATACAAGCCTTTTATTATTAATGCCTAATGCGAAAAACCTGAATCATATAAAATACATTTTTTAATTTAGTGAACTTCACTTTTGTTGGCATAAAAAAACTCGAGGTGCTTTCTATTTACTTTGAAACTAAAAATAACTGAAAATTTTAATATAAAACATATTAGGTAGTATTACCTACCTACCTACATACGTAATAAATGTATATTTATTCATGTCTATATTATTATTTTTTTAGAATTTAATTTGATTTTAATTACTTTTATTTTTTACTCCGAACTACCAATTTTAAGTTGTATAGTAATTTTATCATTTATTAAACAACATATTAAAAAAAAGTTTGTTCTTTATTACATTATTAATGGAAGTTTTTTATATATCTACTAATTATTGATTTCATGAAAATAATATTAATCTGGTTATAAATCGCATCTCGTCATGATTAATAGAATGTTAATGGCTGTAACCAAAAGTTGGTAAATATATTAAAAGTTGTATCGAAGTGTCAGAGAAGAATACAAAATTTATATTTTATTAAAATTTACCCTCCGCTTTATTTATACGTATTTCAAACTAAAACGCTTCATTATTATAGATTTTAATAAAAAAGTATCATTTATAAATTGAAAGCTATATCAAAATTGGTTTAGTTGTTTTAGTAAAAAATTAAAACAAACTGACAAAAGTTTTAAAATATTTATTTATATTATAATAATCCCACTTTTGACATACCCAGTGTTAATAATTATCTAAAAATCTAACACAGGGGTTCCCTACATTTTTGTATCCGAAAACACATTATAAAATACCGATATGGCGGAGTAAACCTTCTATTAATTTTTCTCACTTAGAATTTTTACATCAGACTTTGTCATTTTTTTAGATTTAAAAGTGGTACCATCTGTTAATAAGGATAATAAGTAATAATACTTCTACTGGTACCTATATGTTCTCTGGGAACACACAGAGCACCATGGTGCCCACAGGTATAGGGTTAGAAACCTCCGATCTAACATATAAAATAAGTGTATATGTGATCTGAACATGCTCTAGTTTTTATTTTTATTTGCTTTAATAAATTTACCGATAAATTGTTAAATATTCAAATAGGTACCTATTGTAAATTATATACAAAATATATATGTATATTAAACAAAGTTTGATTAAAACTGGACAAAACACATCTTCACACTGTTGAAACAATGAGCAACAGCCGCAATGTTATTTATGTGCTTTATTGTACGATAAAATCTGTTGAAACAACTGTTTAGATTTATGTAGAATGTAAAGAGCGAACACCCTTAACATAGAACGAGGAAGTATCTTCAAAGCGCGTCAGAAAACGCGTGTACATTAGTTTTAATGTAAGACACGAAATTATTTCCGCTACGCAAAGCTGATGTGTTACAATTTCCTTCATTGAACTGCCAAGTGTTTCTCACAATCAGTATTTTGTGAATTGTCATCCAAGCCATTGATTTTAGGAAGCTTTGTTGTCGTTTTGAAATTATATACACGCTAATATCTATAATTAAGAAACATGGGGTGCATTTCCGTGTTTCTAATAATAAATTCATTAAAGTTAATGTTGTCGAAGCTTCTGAAATTCAGACCTTATAGAGAAAAGTTATGTGAAAATGTATAACTTTCTAAGTATGTTCGTGCTTTTAATATTAACCCTCGGATGTATAACATATGAAGAACATTACGGGATAGTTAATTACATAACGACTTATTATTAAAAGAGCTATGAAGATGTCAACTGCAATGTGTGACGAAACGTTGACTGATAACTAAATATAATTATTTTTTGTTAGAAAATACTAATAAAAAAACATCTGTCAAGTAAATTCACAGTGCTTCCTCGTGCTAAATTCACCAAAGGTAGTTAATTATTCAACAATTTAAATAAAATCCGATAGTGTTTATGTAAATTGCCTAGAATTGGTTAATCATTTAATTTTTATACAATTTTACTAAAAAATATTAGATCGAAATTTTTTTTAAAACGCACCTGAATATTTTTTAATATATTTTTAATTTTTTAACAATTTCAATCTAAATCTAAAATGCAAACGTCAAAGTGACATTTAAAACGTCAAAATGACATTTAAAACGTCAAAATGACATTATATGTCCAAGCAAATATGAATTTAGAAAAGCAAAACACGAATTTTTAAAATAAATTGAGATAAATCTTTGTAAGGGAATATTTTACAAAAAAATGTTGTAGACCCATATTATAGGAAATTTAAAGCTCTACAAAAAATATTCTATAAAATTTTCACGTAAAATGTGTCGTTCTTGAGATATCTTGAAAAAATAAATATTTTGGGGTGTCACCTCTCCCGTTTACACACGATTTTGATATAATATCCAGTGGTTCATGAGTTATGCGTGTGACAAAGATTCAGGGGATAGACGGACGGACGGACACATGGATACACAGACACGGAACGAAAAGTGTTTGCCTAGACGTGAAACGGATAAATCAATTTAAAATTTTGAAATCGTAGAACATTTTTTTTGTCTCAATCTGAAACGATCACAAAGCTTCTCGTATCTTCGATATTGCGAGGAAGCAATATTTTTTACTCTTGTACAGAGTTCAGAGTTCTAAAAGTTATATAAATAAAATGTTGCAGTTGTTAGAATAATGCAAGATGGATTTTCATCTATTTTATAAAAGAAGGAATCATCATTACGAATGAACATATATATCTACAATCTACCTACTATAAATCATATAATAATTTATGTAATAAGACAAAACACAAAAAAGCTTAAGCGCTTTCTGTTATACCAACATAAAGAGATTAATGGAAAGTAAAGAAATGCTCCAGACATTATCTCACAAACTTTCATAAGTAAAGATATTAAACGTTCTTTTAAAGAATTCATCTATTATATGACCATCAATATCGTAACTACTCCATAATAAATATTTATGAGTCAATTTAGTATTTTGTATAAACGAAAGATTCTAAAGATCTACGAAGAAAATTAACAATTCTTTTTTTGATGATTTTAAGATGAAATTTCGTATACGGACGTAGATTGATAACTCAAAAACATAAATGATGAGATTTTTGAAAATAATTTTTTTGGACCTTTTGATTTTAACCCTTCGGCCTCGATAAATTTGCGTTCAATGTCGTTATCAGAGCATCCCCCCTCTATTTTCTTAACTATCGATATAAAAAATATGAAAAAATTAGAGAATGTAGCTTTTAATTAGTACTTTCAATGAAAAGTATAACGAACACTGTCAATAAAATTTTGGACCCATTTACCTCATTGAGTGGAGTGTCTTTAGATAGGTTTCCTAAAAAACAACAAAAAATGTTATATGACCTTTTGACATTAACTATTTAGTCACGATATATTTGCTTTTCAATGTCGTTATCAGAGCGCCCCCCCCTCCTAATTTCTAAACTATCAATTCAAAAAATCTTTATAAAATCAAGAATATAGCTTGTATTTAGTACTTTCAATGAAAATTATAACGAACACTGTAGCAAAAACAGTTTATGAAAAATTAGGAAATAACTCATTTTTTTAAATCGTAGTGAGAATGACTACGGAACCCTATCAAGGGCGTGCCTAACAACACTTGGCTGTTTTATTTTATATTTCATTTTATGCAATGTTTAAATTTTAAATTAATTATTTGAAAAATAGTGAATTTTACCAAAAAATATGTATGCATATAATTAATTGCACTACCAAATTTTGAGCAATACATATTAAAACAACTGAAAATGACTTCCTTAAAGCCTAGCTTTAACAACGCAATTAAATAAGTAAGACAAATTAACATGTTTCTTACTGACAGTAGAATTAATTTAATTAAAATAAATGACAAGTCAAGTCTACTGTTTATATGTAGCAAGTTTGACAAACTTTTCTAACAGAATTGTGTGAATTAAACTCGATTTTAACATATGATAAGTTTTGTTATGTCGATTTTTCTGAATTCGAGGTTTTGAGGGAAACATTCAGTTTAACTTCATGCTGTGTGTCTATCCGTAAACACTATAACGGATGTTTAAAATTTTTAAACTTGTACCTAATATTTTTGTTGAATTGGAAAAAATGCTGTAATAAATAAAATGTATTAACTTTAACTCATTTTTGTCATAAAAATTCATTCATTGTTCTATACACCCTTGCCATTCTTTACGCCCAAGGTAATTACCCCACTAACCATACTTACCCCGCCCGTGTGCTATAATATTTTTTTATCTTAAACCAAAACATTTTTTCATTCAGAAAATAATATTATTGACTTAAAGAAATTTAAATAAATAACTAGGTTAAAATAAAATAAACCAAAATTTAATGTACGAGTATTACATACTATTCAGTATTTTTCAGAAAAAATTAAATACGTTTTAAATTGACTGCATAATTATAAAATACTCCACTAAATATATTATATATAAAAATTAAAATTATATTAAAGTTATATATGATGAATTGTAAATGTAATATTAATAATTACCTATTGTCTTATATATCAAAGTCAAACACATTTGTCAATATCATCGCGTTTTAATTTTCATCCCAACGAAATGAATTATTGGAGTGGAATATTATTTGGAAAGGATATTACGAATGAATAACATACACAGAATTACGTGTCGAAAGAATTGCGTAGGATTTTCAAGTGGGCTGTAACAAGAAAACTGTTTCCGTTTTCATCAAGAAAATTAATTAAAAATCGTATTATCACAGCCTTCGGATACATTACTTCAAATTCGATTGTGGACTGAACAAAACGCGATAACTACGTTGTTTATAAATATCCCCTCTTTGAAATTAATTTTCAGAAACGTTTATACTACGTTTATTAAATTTACTAAAGAATCTAACAAGTGCTTATTCAAAACGTTTGTTGTTAAAAACCTTATTTTTATTATTTATTTTAATTTTTAATTAACAAAAGATTTAAACGATAGAAAATCAGTTTTAGAGAAATTTTAAAAATGTATTTTTTTTTTTTAAGAAAATTTACTGAAAAAATATTATTATATATTTTGTATTAGATGTACAGGATGATTCAGGACTGGTGTACTTAAATTCTTTGAGAATATTTATTCCTGTTGTCAAATCGTTTTCAAATATAGGAGATTTTCTTCCCAGACGATTTTTTTTCCTAAATATAAAATTAGGCTACTACGATCTGTCGTTTTTTAGCGTCTACAGACCTACAAAGTATAGATAGACTGACAGACAGCCACACATATACCTATATGGGACAAAAATAGTCAGAATGTACTCAAAGAATGTCAAAATGGTTATTTCCATTAAATTCCGGAATTAAAAAAAATTGGCTTTTCAATATTACTGGTTCAGAAATTATGAATTTTCGTAGGTTGCACCCATTTAAACTTTTGTAAGTTGCGGGGTCCTTTCTTTTACTCTACTGCAAAAACAGCTCGTTTGCGGACGTGGGTTTATTAACAAAAACCGATTTTTTTGTCCTCAACAACTCCTGAAAGATTCTCGGTATATTTACGGAATACCCTGTATGTATTTCATACATATTATGTATGAATAAGAAAGAAAAGAGTACACTTAAAAGTAGTTTTTTAATTTTTAATAAGGTCAATGTACAAAAAAAATCAATACATTAGAAAACAAATGTTACCCAAAACGGATGCTTGAATTTACAACCTTTAAATAATGATTGGTTGATTTTGATAATCGATTTAAAAAATTCTAAATTGTGTACTTTTCATTTTTGTATTATAATGAATTCCTCATAAGACTACAAAATCTAGGATAGGTATTTTATATAGAGTATAATATTTAGAAGAATTTTCGGACTCATTTTTATATGAATTAAAAAACTTCCTCGATCAATTGTTTACGTTTAGTATGCTTGTCCTGAATTTCTCTTATACTCATTTGACATAACCGTCAAATAATGATGTCAAACACCAAGGTTAGTAAAGTAATAGGTTGCCTCATAACTCTGGCGGGGAGTGGCATGAGAGGGGAGAACGCGTCATCGTGAGGAACTCTTTGACATTATAAATGGCTGTCAAACTATATTTACTCTTTATTTTAGTTAAGCTGATTTATTGTAAGTTGTTTTTAAATATTTTCATTTGATATTGATAGTGTACTGAGTTTTAAATCTAAATTTTTATTATTTTATTATTATAAATTATAGTTTTAAACAAGTGTTTTTTTATGTGTAACCAATAAATGTATTTTCTTTAAGCATTGATTTCTGACATCATTTTAAAGTTTTTATGAAGAAATATTATATGTAATAATTTGTGCTTCTGTAATAAACAATAATATTTACTTTTTTTAAATACAAATATCCAAAAATTCGAAATAATTTGAAAAAAAACTTAATATATGAAACTACGTTTGAAGGTTCCTCAGGGTGACGTCATCACACGCAGCCGCTGATTGGTCAAAAAGTTATGAGGCAACCTATACATATACTAACCTTGGTCAAACACATACTGCTAGAAAATGTATGTGCATGTATCTCGATATGAACATTCTGTTGTATATCTGTTTACTTATTTATAAAAGAAACGTCATACATGCACTATACAAACTGATATGAGATCACATAACATCTTCACAATGTCTATGCACTTCTCCGCTTCTAGACAAGGCATCATGCAAATAGATATTACTCTGTGAAACAAAGGTTGTATATAGATAAATTTTTACAGGACATCTACACGATGTGTTTTATTTATACAATGTTTAGCTCTTATTATTTAGTGGTGCACATCAAAGTCAAAGTTACGAAAGGTAAAATTCTAGAACAAGCTTTGGAAAAAATGTGTTTTAAACGTAGTGTTTTAATATTTTGTAATTAATAAATTGATAAATCAAAAATGTTGGTGCATATGTATGTAACGTCATCACGCCTAAACCACTGGACGTATCAAAGCTATATTCACACCATAATGTTTATTTTGTACTCCGATAAGTTTATAATATTTTTGGACCCTGTAGGTGGCGCTGGGGACAAATATTTCGATACATTGTATTTTTTTTATATATATAAATAATATGTATATCAAAACGTTGGTACATATGTACATATATAATGTCTTCACACCTAAACCATTGGACGTATCAAAGCCATATTCACACCATATATTCGTTTGGTGCTCCGATAAGTTTTTTTTTAGGTGGCGCTGGGGTAGAGATATTTACAAAAATATATAATTATGGTCCGATTTGGTTCATATTCAGAATATATCTTATTGTTAGTTACGTGGAAATAATTATTTTTACAATAATGTACCCGGTAGGAGTCCAGATATTAACTAAAATGTGTATTTATGGTCTGATTTATAAAGAAATCATTTTTGGGCAAAACAACGTTTGTCGGATAAAAAATTGAAAAGTGTGAATTTTTTTTTGAGTGCGCCGCTTAACTTATTGTATTGAATAAAATTATTTATCCATTCATGTATCAATTTTATTTTTAATTTATTTTATAAGCGCATTTAATTAAGTCACTTGGATTTTATTTTTGCTAACTATGCGCGTACCTTTCTATTAAACAATAACATTTCCTCCTTCCCCCCCCCCCCCCCCCCACCCCACAAGCCTGAATAAAATTGGCCGGAAAGTTTAATTAACATACACAAGTTAATATATGTAAATATTGTTATACATAAACTTAGACATAATTCAAAGAAATATCATTTTCAACTCAATACATACATCTCGACAACATTTTCCTGGGTGCTGATCAAAATCTCGACAGTTTAAACCCCGACAGATGAATATTAATTTTATTTACTAACACAATTATAATATAAGATTTCTAAATCTACAGTATACCTATAATATCTTTAAAAAAAAGAAATTATAAACATAAATATTGCGTTCTTGATTAAAACAATCTATGTGGATCAAATCTACAGGGGCAAAGCTGGGAGGTTATTATAGTTTAAAGCTAGGACTCTCAGCCGTTTTTAGAATGTATTTTAGAAGTTTTGATTGATTCTATAATTTTTTAAATAATATTAATTTTAAAAGTTTTAAGAGGATAATATTTTCAAGATTTTGTCTTGCGGAAATTTTGACTGTCGGGTTTTAACCAAGACTTCATTATTCCATATAACTGAATTTGTAACTACATTTGTTTCGTATTCCACAGTCGAATTGTTATTTAAATTATATGTATATTATATTATTCCATTTTGCTTTTGATGCAGTAAAAAGGCTATTTTATAGTATTTTTAACAATATTAATATAAAAGTAGGTATTAATTGTATCTTTATTGGTGAATAATAATTATAATAATGATAACAAACATTATTCTTTTGGCAATTTACAAAAAAATATATTTTCCTAAAAAATGATAAACAATTATAATTAAAATAAAAGTAGAAATCTTCGCAAATTACTTAATATAGGTACTAGTATCTAATATCTTCTTATTTTCAGAAATCTCTTCTATCTTTCTTTCGATTATAAAAAGCAAACCAATTTCTTTTTGACGTTAATTAGTAACAAGAAAAAGATATAACACCTTTTAATTAAAGAACCTCAAGAACAGGGCTGTCTTTAATACTGTAGTATAGTATATAAGAAAAATACAAAAATGATTTTCATCAATATAATAAAAACTTCAACAAAACAATTATTATTATTTAATTATAGGATTTATTGGTTTTCAAAAGCAATAAATTATTGGTTTGGGAATTTTAAAAACACATTATCAATACTCGTACATGTAGAGGAGAGTGTGGAAATGGTGTGTAGAGACTAATCATGCATACCACGAATTTTCATATTTCCCTGTAGAATCAGCAAATTCAGCGAGTATAGCTCCCTTGCTGTTGTTATATGTAACAATGGCACCCAAAGATATTTGCACAGTTTCTATTGATCAAATCACGACAGATCTAAATCGAAAATAGGGTATTATGTTAAATTACTGAAGCAGTGAAACTGATCCAACCGTTTTTATATAATTCTTGTTTACCAAATAGATATAAGTTAAATCTTAAAAACTGCGATTTTCTATATTTTTATAAATTAAGATTATTTACTTTATTTGTTATTTTGAACAAGCTTTACTAAAAAATCTGGAATATGTAAACGAGAAACATTTATTATACCTATCAATTAGCTTTTTTTATAATGGGTATTATTTTTACTTTCTTATACTCATATAAAAATAAAATGAAATCAAATGAAAGAAACAGCAACAAAGAGAAAAAATACTAAATATAAATGTGTACTTACAATTAACATTAGATAGAAGTTTTTTATATACATATGTTTGACAAAATATTAAAACTTATAACTTCTATCTAATGTTAATTGTAAGTATACATTTATATTTAGTATTTTTTCTCTTTGTTGCTCATATATAAATATAAAAAAATTTGCTGTTTCTTTCATTTGATTTTTAGATCGCTTTTCAATGTTAAAACAAAACCAAAATCATTTGTAACATTCATTGTAAACGCACTGATGATGGAGTGAAAAAGACTCCGAAAAAATTAAAAGCGCTGGTTTTATGCAACTACTTATAACACATTTTTATTTATTGACCTCTCACCCAGGAAAATCTAAAAGGAAAATATCCAATATGGTCATCTATATAAACAAGATAAATAAATATATACATATTGTAGTATAAGTAAGTATTGTAAATCCGATTTTATTCGAATTCGGGTTTTTGATGAAATTATATATTTTGACTTCCCCAGAATCCATTCTGACTATTTTCGCCAATGATATCTGTGTGTCGGTCGATCTGTACATGCTGTAACTCAAATACGACGTCTTGTAGAAAGGTGATATTTTATATTATGATAAATTTTCATCTGGGAAAACCCCTATTTTTAAAGCAATCTTACAACCGGAAATAGATGTTAATTTTTTATTATCATCTGTCTTTTATCATTTAACCAAAATGATTTTTTAAATAAAATTAGAAACACATACACATGTGTAGTACAGCGTATAAGAAAGTCCCGTGGTACCAATGTGAAAATAACTAAAGCTCTTTCTGACGGAATTAAATTTAAATTTACTATAAAAGGTTCATCACAAAAATAAACCTGGTTTATTATTATAAGGAACTCCCCACTCTCCCCTACTTACAAAATATTTTAATATCCAATAGATATTACATTTGTTTCATTTATTAATTTTAGTATTATAAAAAACAAAACTGTCTGTTAATGTTCAAATAAGCCATTTATGTGATAAATATGTTAGTGAAAACTATTTTCACAATATATACAAAAAATAAAATAATAATTCATATAAATAAACCTCAAATCAGCAGTTATATATAATAAAAAAAGGTTAAAACAAAAAAAAACCGCATCATAACTCATGGTGGTATATAACATATATTATATAAATAATATATCGATCACAAACATTCGGCCAGCGCGGTATAATTCATTGGCTCCATTTTGGCTTCCCTCTAAAAAATATCTCATGTCCGGATCCTTTAACGGCCTCCAGGGCCTCCTACCATCGCTTCAATTGACCACCGTATTTGTTTCAACATAACCTTTGTCATTAAATCCAATTTCGATTGTATAAAATCAAATCCAACGACCAATATGTAGATTGTAGATATCCCATGGGTTAATATTACTAATTGATCCATTTATTTTAAATGTATCGTTAAATTACTTTGAAATACGTCTGAAACAATCGATGTAGTTTATATAAAATGAACTAAGGCAGTGATCCCCAACCTTTTTGTACCTAAGAGCACATTCTAGAACAACGGTCGGGCGACGGACACCATTTATTTTTTCAAAAGTTTCATAATTTTTCAATTTCACCAACAGTTTTCACTCGTCTGCAAAACCTTTAAAATTTTTGAAAAGTTTTTTTCATACGTTGGTTTGGTTGGTACCACTTACTTTAATAATACACAAATTAGAAAAAGTAACAATACATTTTTTAATTAATTTTGGAAATGATTGATTCTTTTACTGTTATTGAGAATACACAAGTACACAAATACAAAATTTTCATAAAATAAATATTGTTAAAATGATATAATATATTTTTTTTAATAGTTGCTAAACATTAAAAAAAAATCAAAAAATTTTTAAATAACATTTTATAGAAAATTTAAAAAAAAATTGTTTTATCGTAAAATCGCACACGTAAAACGGTCGGCGAGCATTATGGTGCCCGCGGGCATAGAGTTGGGAACCACTGAACTAAGGTACTGGCACCAGTCTTGGATAATACTCGACTTAAATTAGAAATATTATTTGACATTTGATTACTGTCATTACTGAATCATAATCTATACACACTTAACTATAAAACAGCTTAATTTGATGATGATCGATCAATGGGAGTCAAAATGGTGGACATTAAAAATAGTTTTTTGCATAGTCTACTTTTGTGTACTAGTAATTATCAATTTTTAATCAAGTGTCCATTACTGGTTTTATTTTGTTTATTACTGGAGAAAAAACATAAACAAAGTAAAAGGTTATAATTTAAAAAACAAACTATATTTGCGGACTTTGGTAATTAAATTGATTTATGTAATAAAGAGGTACTTGTTTTATTAGTAACATGAGTTTATGAGATTAACAAAAACGAAGCCCATATCAATCCCAAAAAACAGTATTCCTTGCTCTTAAAGCGGCCAAGACTGACGCCAGTACTTTACATCAATATTGGAAACTAATTTGGAAAAAAATAATTTCTACTGTAAAAAGTATATTATGTGATCTTAAAAAAATGTACATTACCTATCAAACAACTAAGCTTTGAACGAGATGAGACAGGCTTAACTTATGTTTTGTCGAGTGAGACCAAGATGATATTAACTTAATTCAAAAGTTTCATCGAGATTATCAGTTCTGTTATGACTGTAGGATACAATTAGGGTTCGACGCGTGAGTTATTAATTTTTTTCTTCACGGCAAATCAGGCGCGAGTATGAAAAAAATAATACACTCACGATTTTTAATTATTTATTTTTTAAACAACTTACAAATAGTAAAAAAATGAAATATTTTATTTTCGTTTTATAATTTTTGAAATTTAAAAAAAGTAAAACGTTTATGGAAAATGAGTTTTTTAACTTTGAAATTCTTTTAAAATGCACTCACGCCTGGTATTGCACGATTATTTTACGTTGACTCACGATTATAATTCACGACCCGCACCCAACTCTAAATCGATTATTATTATAAAATAATAACTGCTGAACATAATAATAATACATTTTCAAACTTTATTAGACGAGTGAAAAAACTAATAAAACATGAAATATTATTTGGTTATACTTCCCAACCCTACATCCGGTCTCCAACCTCTCACCATTGGCCGGAACTGACCGGTCACATTTGTTACAAAGCAACTTTAACCATTAATTTAGACGACACTGTCGAGTGATTAAAGTGAAGAACGGAAATGAAGCCAATCACCAGATTTTAGCAACTTTGAAGATTTGTGTGTGTTTGCCTATACCATGTCAAGACTTGATTTTATGTTGTCACAAATTAACCTTCTATGTTCAGGTCTCCCAACGTCCGGCTCTATGGCACATAATTTATAAATAGAATGATTGGCTGTTCAATTTGTGTGTGAATTCTATTATTATTACTTTACCAAGGAATTACTTGAAAAATAATTTTATTCTCTTAAATTTAAAATAGTTAACATTTATTATATTTATGCTCGGTTTCACGGACGATAGTTTACTTCAAAATAAGTTTTATGTTCGGTATTATAAACTAGCTAGTAAAATGAGGTTCCAAACCTATCTGACAGTTCTCTTTTAAGTTTCACAAATAGTGGCGATATTATGAAAATTATTTTGTACGGTCAGAGTCGCCAACTTTGTAACAGTAAATACCTAAATACCCTATTGCATTTACACTTATACCTCTCTAAACTATTTTTATATAGAGAATTAAATTTCCTATAAAATTAACATTTAATTTATTTTTATAAAAAAAATAGTTTAGTTATGAGAACCTTTTAGACGTTCATTTTAACAAATAAATCACTTAGAATGTCTGTAACTTTTGATACGTTGAATTGAGAGACATGACTTTGTTGACACTTTAGTGGAGAATTTTATCTTCTACAAAATGATTTGCTTAAAAAAAATTCAACAGTTATCATGAATCAGTAATACCAAATTTAGTATTAAATAATTATTTCCCCATGTTATTTAAATGGGAAACGGGACCCCTCCTTTGCGGCACCTCTTAAAATTGAACTAAAGGGTAATCCTTCGGCGAGGATTTATTTTAGGTCATAAACTAACATAACATATTTCGTAACGAGAGCGAATGTTTTGACATACCCTAATGAATACATAATATTTTCAGTAATTTTAAAATTATTTCTGCCCCTGCCATAAATAGATAAATATATTTTATAAATATAACATACTGCTCTTACCAGTCTAAACTTTGGCCACCCCTGATGTGTTATCAGAAAGCTAATATAAAGAGTTCATGTGTTCTAAATTTAGTAACTATTAAACATGAAATTATTCAGATACGTACATAAATGTATAAAAAATTTCAAAAAACACAATAAAGTTGATGATGACAATTTAAACATTTATGGAAAATGTGATGCATCCATGTAGAAAAATATTTCGGACTTTTGAAAAAATTCTGCTTTCATCTAACAAAAAAATTGTTCCGAGCAAAATACAGATTTTATATTTAAAATAAATAAGTATTAAAAAAATGACCTAAGAGAAAGTTCAGGAAAAATTCCAACACCACTATCATATGTATTTAATAAAAAAATGCATAGCTCAGAATCCAAAACGACTAAGTCACAAATTAAATGAGTAGTTTTCAGTTTATGGTCTGCGGACTGAATTTTGACCTAATAATAGATCGATTTATTAATGTTAAAAATACTTTTTTAAAGGTATAATCTGATTTCTAATTTAAAACAATTTTTTTTTCAAATTACCTATATATTTTACGTCTCGTCTGAGAAGAATCTCGATTGAATTTTTTTATACAATATTTTCATTTGTTCTTGTGTAATTAAGAAACAAAATTGTCTCAGTCATTTAAAATATGACCATCTTTTGAAAAGGTTCATAACGCTTGTGGTAAAGTAAATATGATTTTAATTTGCCATCATAAATTTAATCACCATAATTTAATCTAGTATCAAAGCTAGAAAATTGACAACGATTGTAGTTAATAACATTAGCAACAGAATAACTAAATCAACAATGATTTGTATTCAACTATAAAATATTGTTTTCTATTAGCTTTTATTTGAGTTTTCTGTATGATAAATAAATATAATAATGAATATACCATTATACTTTTTATGATAAAATTTACAAAAAACTATTATGTTTCTGTTTCCTCTTCAGTACATACAAAGTTTCGCGACAGAATGCAATTTGTATATGCATTTTATGTACACGTCGCCGAACAATTCAAGCATAATATAAAATGCTTAATGTTTCGTGGCGAGATCGAAATATTCGATGTAGGTAAAAATCACATAAACATTTTATTTAAATCAATGTTTAAAAACTTTGCTTATTATTTTATGTATACAATTTACAAACAAAAATTATATATTTTGTTTCCTCACATTATCAAAGATACGATAGAAGTTTTGTGATCGGTTTAAAATGAGACAAAAAAATTGTCAAACACTTTTCGTTCCGTGTCTGTCTGTCTGTGTGTTTGTCCCCTGAATCCTTGTTACACGCATAAATTATGAACCATTGAACTGATATTAATGAAACTTGGTTGGATGGTTGGGTCGGGCTTGAGGGCACTCCCATTTCAAAATCATCAAAATCGTGTGTAAGAGGGGTGACATCCAAAAATATTAATTTTTGCAAGATATCTCAAGAACGACACATGTTACGTGAACATTTTATAGAATCTTTTTTTGTAGAGCATTCAATTTCCTATAATATTGGTCTACAACTTCCGTTGTAATATTCCCTTACAAAGATTTATCTCAATTTTCTTTAAAAAAACGTGTTTTATTTTTTTAATTAATATTTACTTTGACATATTAAATGTGATTTTGGCGTTTTAAAATTATCAAAAAATTAAAAATATTCAAAAAAATAATATAGGTGCTTTTTAAGACAAATTTTGAACTAATATTTTTTAGTAAAATTGTATAACAATAAATTAAATGGTTAACCAATGTCAGGCAATTAATCTGAACACTTTATTGGTTTTTATTTAAATTGTTCAATTATTAACTACCTTTGATGAATCTAGTACGTCTCCTCGTACTAAATTGTGCATTTACATGGCAGATGTTTTTCAGTTGGTTTGTTTTCAATAAATATATATTTAATGGGTTACCTTTTATGATTTTATTCATAACATTTTTTCTGTATAATTTAAAATATGTCAGCTGGCAATCTTTATTATAATTACAATAAAATACGTTCTATAAATATGCATAAGCAATATTTTTTTATACATGCATGAAAAATGTATACTGTATAATAAAGTAGTATAGTAGAAATACACATTTATTGCATGAGCAATCGATCGAGACGAGACAGTAGTTTGTTAATGGCGAGACGAACTTACCCGTGTGCTATTTAGTTTTGATTGTCTCTAAATCGAGTACGACCTATATCTCAATGACGTCTGTGTATCTGTCTGTCTTTGAACGCTTTACAGCCAAAATGGTGAAACTTGCAAAAATTAATTTTAATTTTCAAATTTTTGTACAAAGTAGATGTGTACCTCCTAAACCGGAAACGGATGTTTACTCTTACTGTTTTTTTTAAATTCTCCAACAATTTTTGCGTAGCAAAAAAATGTATTGAATAAAATTATTGTTATCTATAATTAATTTATAATATATAATCACTTTTTATATATTTTTTAATGGTCGATAGTAATAGAAAATATTTTACATAAAAGCTGTGGATAATATTATTACAACTATAATTTATGCTCTATTCATTTTTCCGGGAAATTTTAATTATTAAATTAAAACTTCTAGAAACATATGTGAAGTAATTGTTTGTAAAAGTTTCAAAATTTTTCCAAGTTATTGTTCTGGGAAAATAAATAGCAACCTACTTCCGTAGATATTGCAGAATAATCAATTTAACGCAAACTGCTTATCGTAAGATGTCGCTACTCGTTATCGTCGTTTGAAATGGAATTTCCACAAGGTTTGTAACTATGCTATGTGTACGTGAAAAACTTGTTTCTCAAGTAGAACACTGCAATACCGATGGTAATATAAACTTATTATTAGTTTCACGATTTTCCTACAGAAAGTATTATATGATATGATTAGGAAAATTATAAAACAGAAAATCAATTTCTTTTAACATAAATTAACTATTAAATTGATATAAAATGCTCAATAAAAGGACCTTTCGGAAAAATAATTTCCTTGTCTAAATATTAATAACCTCGAAAAATCATTTTTTGCCGGAAAATAAAACAATTACGTCACAAAAACTATATTTTTCTAAAATAATTAAATTATTTAAAATAAAATTTTTGTCGACTATTGGTAACAATTTTGTTGTTTATTTTTAAATTAATTACAAAAAAAATATTTGATATATTTTTATTTATTTTCAGGTTACTCAGCTGCTGCCCTTTTAGCAATTTTGTTTGCTATTCCTTTCGCCCTTCGCGTACTCATTCACAAGGAAACTGGCCGATGGACCAACTTTCCTCAAGCCTTTTATCACGCACATTTAGAGCTCTTCTTAGGAAACGGATGTCTAGGTAAAAAAAAACATGATTTATATTATTATTTTTAAGTTTTATGCAGAAAATAATACCAAAAAATATATATAAATAGTTTGTTTTTTTTCATTTCATGCATAAAAAAATAATAATCTGAATTTAGAATATGATTTTTATTATAACTGAATTTTATAGAATGCATGTCTTTAACATTAAATTAAAAAAAAAAAAAAACAAGTAAGTAAATGACAAATAATTGAACAGTTCAGAACTCAGAATTTGAAATAAAAAAGGGAGAGGAAGGTAACTTCACACAAATTATTTACTATGCATTTCGAGTTTCAATACAAAATTTATTTAATTAACTTTCTCTATTTTACATACGTCTCAGTTGATTAACAATACCATTAATTAAAATTAGGGTCGAGCGGGGTAAATATGAAACACCAAAAAAATGGGGTAAAAGTGAAACTTTGCAACTAAAAAACTAATTTTTTTATAGGAGAATTATAAAAAACTGACATCATCATTAAAGGTCTGTTAAAGCGACTTGAAAATATGAATAACCTAATAAGTGATGTGTCACCCCTACAGATTTCCCTGTTAGTCGATGTCAAAACGTGTGAATTAAATTTTAATTCTTTGCACATAACTTTCTGTATAGCTCAGATATTAATTAAAGTTACAATTTCACATTGATATGCCACAAAGAAGATAAATCAAAGTTATCTATATAACTTTTCTTTTAATTTTTCGAGAAATATTTTCCATTAGAGGCCTGTTTCATTTTTTCCCAAATTAGAGGTTAAAAATGAAACCCACTTTTTTCATTTTTAAAGTCCGTGTTGTATCGTACAGTTCAAATGACGTAAGTATTTAAAATGGTTATTCATAAGCGCATCTAGTAGAAAAAATTAAGGTATGAATTTGTATCGTTAACTGTCAAAAAACATGAAATATTTCTATTTTGCTTCACTTTTGCCTCAGTTGACCCTACTTAAATAATAGACCAATAACTAGCTGTACGCACGGCTTCGCTCGCGTGGATTTCGAAACCCCCATCCCCATGATATATTTTCCGCCGGATCGAATAAAACTAATTACAACCTTTCATATGTGACAGGGGGTGAAATATTTATTACTAAAAAAAATTCCCCATATAAATTTTTCAACCCTTTTGCAATCCCGTAAGGGTTCAATTTTCGGGATATGAATTAGCCTATACTCTTCTTCGAGATGCAAGCTATCTCACAACCAAATTTCATTATGATCCGTAAAGCGGTTTACCCGTAAACAGGTAACAAATAGACAGACTGAGAGATACACTTTCGCATTTATAATATAAGTCTCGACTCCTATGTAAGATAAGGGGTTGTTTTGTCCCCCTAATAACTCCTATTCCGTAGTATTTTTCCCGCCAGATCGAATGTAACTAACTACAACCCTTCATATGTGACAGGGGGTGAAATATTAAAATAAAATATTTTTAGTTTTCTTTCATTATACAAAATCGTAAATATCTCGGTTCCTATGCAAGATAGAGGGTTGTTTTTTCCCTTGATCCCCCCGCCCCCGTAGTATTTTTCCAGCCGGATCGAATGTAACTAACTACAACCCTTCATATGTGACAGGGGGTGAAATATTTTATTTTTTTATTTTTAGTATTCTTTCATTATACAAAATCGTAAATATCTCGGTTCCTATGCAAGATAAGGAGTTGTTTTTCCCCCTAAATCCCCCGCCTCCATAGTATTTTTCCCGCCGGATCGATTAAAACCACTTAGAACTGTTCATATGTAACGGGGGGTAAAAAAAAATTAATTACTAAAAAATATTAAAAATTTTCCACCCCCTTGCAATTAATTAGGGGTTGAATTTTCGAGATATAAAGTAGCCTATATCCGTCCCCGGGATGCAAGCTATCTCACTGAAAAGGTAACAAACAGACAGAGAGACAGACAGAGTGACAGACTTTCGCATTTATAATATTAGTATGGATATGGATTTTAATCATAAAACCTTGACCCATGCTGAACTCGTACATACACATATTGGATGGTTTCAGGCGTAGGTGTGATGATGCTGCTAGCACTGACAGTGGAGCGATACGTGTCGGTGTGTCATCCAGGCCACCCTCGCCCGCTGATGGGCCCGCCGAGAGTCACAGTGGCCCTCATACCTGTCGCTACGTTCCTCGTTTATTTGCCGAGCGTGTTCCGCGGTGAGATCACAGCCTGTGCGCTTGGCCCGCGTGGACCCATCATATACCAGAAGCGGGATAACATACACTTTCTGAATACTGTCTTCTACTCGGTGAGATTATAAATATTTATGTTCTTTTAAAGTGAAATTTCTTTAGCGAACTAGCGAATTGGAATGACCTTGACACGTTTGAAAGTACGACAGGTTTTCAAGATGAAACGCTAAAGTGTACTTAAGAGAAAGATGGATCAACAGCGCATGCATATAAGTCGTTTACATCGGTTATGCGTGAGAGAGCGATGATTAGATGTATAAGAAAAAGATGGATGAATGCGTACAAGTCAGTTTAAGTCGGTGTCTTGTATACGTTCAAATACGATTAGCTTTATTTATTTAATTCGTATGGTTAGTGAAAACAAAATAAGTTTCACTTCAACCGTGCGCTTATGTGGGTGGGGTTAATTTACGAAAAATTTCGAAAAAATAAAAAATACGTAAATACTCGTAATGTAAATAAATTATTTTTAGACCTTTTCGGAGACATTTTTAACTTTTTAATAAAATTAAACAAATTTTATGAAAAATTCTAAAAATAATTTTTAGAGCATTTTTTATTTTTGGCAGTTTTTTTTTAAATTTGATCCATTACAGTTTAGGAGATAAAAATAAAATTACCGTACAATGATTCGATACCCCTGGAGCGGAAATTATGTGTTTTAATACAATTTTCACATTTTCATTTCCCAAAGTAATATTATGATTGATTGTATTGTTATTTTAAACGATAGTTTCAATTGACTAGACAATTTTATAAAAATTTTAAGTAATGTCGGAGACGTGATAATGAAACCCTAATAATAACCAAAATAAAGTAATCGATAGTCAAGAGGCTAAGCAATAAATATTTGGAAATGAGTCGATTTTCATCTAAAATGAAGGCAAAAAATTAAGGTTTTTTTTATATTTAAACTTTAAAAGGGTGAACCAGTTTTTTATGTTCATAATTTTCTGATACGCAAAAAAAGTCTGGTTACGAATACTTATGGGCCTATCAAACATAAAAATAAATAAAAAATAGATAAATAATACAATGTAGATTGTAATAATTAACCTTTATTCTTACGTCAATGTAATTTCTTATGGAAATGTAATTTTCCTACTTGTTTGAATATTAATTAATAATTACTGTGCTGTATATATTAAAACATCTATTGTGTAAACTGGGTAGATAAATGAAATATTGACATAAAATTAATTAATGAATATTAATGGAAACAATATATCAGATCATAACGGATACCAATAACTGACAATGTTAACAATTCGTTTATAATAAAATATTACTCATTGTAATGTACACATTGGTTATAAATAGAATAAAATCATTTATAACAATAACTCATAACAATGTCACTTTATTTGATTTCAATTTTATAAAATAAATAAAACAGCCAGTGCACGTACATGATACGGTTCCATAGTCATTATCACTATGATTTATAAAAAAAAAGTTATTTCAAAAACTTTCATAAACTATTTTTGCTACAGCATTCGTAATAATTTTCATTGAAAGTACTAATTAAAAGTTACATTCTAAATTTTTTCTAGATTTTTTGAGTCGATTGTTTAGAAATTAGAGGGGGGGGGACGCTCTGATAACGACATTTAAAAGCAAATATATCGTGACTGAAGGGTTAAAATCAAAAGGTTACATAACATTTTTTGTTGCATTTTAAGAAACCTATCTAGACAACCTACTCAATTGAGTGTAAAAAAATGTACACTTTTCAGTCTATGAGAGGGTGGTCCAAATGACAGTTTTCGTTTTAATTATATATTTGCTACAGTATTCATTATAATTTTCATTGAAAGTACTAATTGAAAGCTACATTCCGAAATTTTTTCAGATTTTTTTAATCGATAGTTCAGAAATTAGAGAGGGGGGCGCTCTGATAAGGACTTTGTGAAGTAAATACATCTTGACTGAACGGTTAAAATGAAAAGGTCCTAGTACATTTTTTGTTGAATTTTAGGAGACCTATCTAAAGATACCTGACTCAATGTAGTAAGTGAAAAAAAATCGAGTACACTTTTCATTCTATGGAAGGGGGTTCTTAAAAATTATTTTTTCTAAAATCTCATCATTTCTGTTTTTGGGTCATCATTGTACGTCCACATACCAAATTTCATCTTAATAGGTATACAATTTATATAAACAGACAGACAGACAGAGCGAAACTATAAGGATTCCTAGTTTTTTACGAAACCCTACAAACTGTAACATAACAATCTATTAATTAATTTTTATTCAACTAAAATATATTATATAAATATAAAATATTTATTGAAATAGTTCATTACGAATGGTGGCATAAATGTATTGAATTTCAATGCAAAAATAAATAACTAAAACTTCCACTGCTATCAGAGAATTTTACAACTTACTATCGAATTCAAGCGTTAAAATCGTATCGTCATTTAAAAATTTATGATGCACACTGCACTGATATATATTTGTAAAATAATATAAAAAGCATGACCTAGTTATTTGCTTGTTCTAGTTTCCATTCGTAGTTTACGATCCAGTAGGTAGGTATAACTATTCCAAGACTTTATTGTAATTGTGCACCATTTGATTGTTGCTGTTACTATTTTCAACGTATTGTCAATTATTTTTATAAGCAGTTATTTTTTAAATTGTACATTCGTGTATATCCAAATACAATAAAAATAAATATTGTACATGAACTCGAAGGTTATCAGATAAGATTTCAATTATATATTTTATGTTAACATTTTAAAGTGATATTTTTTAGAAAAATAGGTAGGTAGGTATGTTAGTTGTAAAAAAAACGTTACGAATTTTTATTTTTTGCAGACTAAAATTACTCAATTAATCTCACTTTGTCGTCCGTCCGTCCATCCTTTTCAGTTTAAGTAAAATATCTCGTAAGCTATAAGCTAGAAACTTGACATTTTTACTGAACATGTAAAATGATGCCCTTTAGTAAAATGAGTACAATTTTTTTGAAAAAAAAAAATTTTTCAAAGGGGGCACGAGAGGGCTAAAGTAAGACAAAAAAATATTATTTTTAAACTAAAGCAAGTGGAATTTAATTCTTTTACTTATTTTTAATTTTAATAATTTTTAATATAATTTATTATTTATTTTATATATTAACGGCAACACATGATTTTTTTAGCACAGTACCTTTCGAATGATATAAGTTTCATTCACCTCTTTTTATAATAAATACTAAAAAACGTACGACAATTTTCGATTTTCACTTATTAATATACATATAATGTAATTGCTTTAAAAAATGTTTTTAATGTCAAGAAATATTCCTTATAGGTAACTATTCAAGTTTATTTGTACAATAGGTATTGAATTCAAATGTATATAGTTACATATCTAATTAACACTGTTTGTTACAACTGTAACCATATCGTTTATTGCACAAACGTCTGTTTCACATTTTTATACCTAACTGACTACACTGATTAAAAAAACGAACATGAAAACTTTTTTAATTACTACACTGCTTTTGTGTAGTATGCCAACAAAGTAGTATTATTTAAATTTGTAATAAAAAGTACCGTCTGGTGGTTATATAGAAATTTTAAAATTTTGTTGATTTTTATAGTTTTGTAAATTATATTTTAGTTTTATCAGAATTTGTTTATTTATTATCTACAATGCAGTTTATAATTTCAATTTACTGATTCACAAATTAGATATCAATCAAAAGTTCTTGGGAGTTCAGGCTCTCCTTCTTCCAGTCTTTTATTAACTTAATTTTTTTATCCTTACTTGAAAATTTAACACTCATTACTAATAATTTTAATGAACTGTAAGTAACGAAAAAAAAGGTCGTTAAAATTTAAATTCAAGTTTGAACTAAATTAAAAAAAAGTTTTACGCTGTCGCGGAGGCCCCTTACCCTCGGGGGATAGTTACGGCCCTGTGTTCTCTTATCAGATACGAATCGACTGCTGGTTGCAATAGTAATAATTATGCTCTGATTTAAAACTAAATACCTTATTGTTAGGAAAATCCATAAATAATTTCACACAACTGTCAAATACTTAAAAACAATTTACTTTTATTTGGAAGAAATTTTTTTATTATGTCAGACATTTTAAGTACTGCACGTCGCGTCGAGACGAAACTCAGACGGGATACTATTTGAATTTTGACAAGATATAAGCGAGTTGATATCAAATTTAATTCATTTTATCGAAATATTTACATTCTCTCGGTACACGTATTCGAGACTGGATATATTTTTACTAGATGAGATTGAGACATGATGGCTTCAATTTCATAAGACGAGATTTACCTGAATATCGCGTCTCGACTCGTGTGCACCCCTGACATTTTATTTCACATTTATTTGTTTTTCCATATGAGTTTTTTAATGACTTCAAACACAACTACATCAAAGAAAATATTGAACGAAAAATAATAACATTAATAAATAAATAATAACCGTTAGCTGTTTATGAAAATTGTAATAAAAACAAATGCGAAACAATTTTATTTGTAGTTGTAGTTTTATTGTGAAATGCAATTTTAAATTTTAATCTGTCCGCCAGGCGTGTTAATCAACACACCTAATTTAGTTTTTAATGGTTTAGAAAATAGAGACATAATTTAACAATATAGCATTTTGAAGTGTCACCAACAACTATAATTTCTCCGTTGTAAAAAGAATATATTATATTTATGTAAGGTACTGGCACCAGTCTTGGATCGTACCCCAGTGTTGGACACTTGTTTAATTTAATGTATAAAATTAGAAATATTTGTTGATATTTGATTACTGTCATTACTGAATAATAATCTATACACTTAGCTATAAACAGCTTAATTTAATAACAATCGGCCAATGAGTGTCAAAATGGTGGACATTTAAACTAATTATTAGAATAATTTATTTATTAGTTTTTATATTATCATAGCAACTGCTTTATATTGTTTCAAATTTGACGATTCTTTCTTTTATATCTTTTGTGTCGTAGTACTTATCATTTTGTAATCATTAACAAGTGTCCATCACTGCGTGCTCATTACTGGTTTTAATTTATCCATTACTGGAGAAAAAACATAAGCAAAATACAAGGCTATAATTTAAAAAACAAATTATAATTGCGGAATTTGGTAATTTCATTGATTTAATAAAGAGTTACTTGTTTTATTTGTAATATGAGTTCACATCACAAAAACAGTGAACTTTGCTCTTATAGCGGCCATAACTGATGCCAGTATCTTATACCTTACTCTTAATAGTCTTAATGCGGCCAAAACTGTTGCTAGTGTTTTATATAATATATCTGAAATATTATTTCCAGATATACAAGGTAATCCTAGAGATGGTATTCAAAGTAGCACCGACTGTACTGCTTGCCGGTCTGAACCTTCGAATAATGGTTGTGTACCGGCGGTCGTGTGATCGGCGGAGACGCATGACGTTGAGCCGGACATGCTCGGACGACGACCCCCGGAAGTTCGCCGAAGAGAGACGCTTAGTGCTGTTGCTAGGCAGCACATCCATTTTGTTTCTTGTATGTGTTTCGCCGATGGTCATCCTTAACGTCACGTTGTCGGAGGATAACCTAACACTGTATTCATACCAGGTAATTTTATTAATTATTTAATTTATTACTATTTCATTTAAGAATGAAAAATTTAAAAAAAATCAAGGCAAAAATGGTATAGTAGAAAAATAAAAATATATTTGAAGTTCATTTATTAGGAAATAGATGGCCCCAAATTGAATTTGAATTATTTGAAACAACGTAAATGCTGATAATTTTCGATTGATCTCGGCACCATTATACATATTTCCAATTTTTTTCAGAACTTTCTCATATAGGTAAAATATTTTTACGATTTCTTTGAAATACATATTTGAACTCCTAGAATCGTTAGGTTTAATTTGATACCCGACTCACCGGAATTGAATAAACATTTATTTTTAGTAACCCATTTAAGCCAAAAAAAATCTATAATAAAAATAATGCAGGGTATTTTGTCTTGTATTTAATAATAATGTATTGAGCTAAATAACTATCGGTTGATACTAAAAATCAATAACATTTATTTATACTAAACCGATTATCATATTTCATAACTTCAGTAGCACCTCGCAATAACGACGTAAACAATGATAGATAGGGAAATTTATACAATGTTTACCTTTAAATATATATTTAGTATGTACAGTATGTACATGACGAAAATTTAAGAGCGCCGTTAAGCGAGTAGCCGTTGTTACGAGGTGCTACTGTATATAACAATGGGTTCTCCAGATATTAAATTGAAAACTTATAATCTTTGGAGCGCCCTCACGAATAATTTCCAGACACATGTTTGTAAAAGTTTTTTGCTTAAAATTACACCCTCAATCTACTCTTATTTTTTTAAATCTTCAACACCCTCTGAGCTACAGATTGTTAAAAAAATTCCTGCAGAATAGTATTTACAAACAAAGATTATCTCATAACTTCCAAAGTAACGTAACTAGAGCAACCACGATAAGTCAGTTTCATAGGTAATTAACTAACGTATTTTTCAGTATTAGCGTTATTGTTGTCCGTATTTCCAGTTCAGAGTTATTGTTTTCTTTGCTTGTAAATACTACTCTGAAGGATTTTTTTCAACACCCTGTAGCTCAAAGGGTGTTGAAGATAGACCCCTCTTTTCATTACATTTTTTTACACACAAGGACCCAGGGAATCAGCTCCTAAAATATCTGTATCCCAAACCGGACTACCCTGTATAAAAGCCATAAAAATTATTTTAAAAATATAAAAACATTTCATGTCTGCCAAAATTTAATACAATTTCCGTAGATCCGCATTTAAATTCCCGAAACCGTTCATGATAAATACAATATGTGTAATATGAATCACACGAAAAGTGTTAATACCATACATTAATAATGAGCAGGTGTTCCGAGCGCTCGCCAACCTACTGGAAGTGACGAACTACTCGATCACGTTCTACATCTACTGCCTGTTCTCGGAAGATTTCCGCAACACGTTGCTGCGCACACTGCAGTGGCCGTGGTGCGGCGGGCGACGGGGCGCCAACGGTATGAACGGCGACGGTACAGGGCGCGGTGGAGGTGGTAGTGGGTTCGGCGGTCGCTACGGTGGATGTGGAGGTGGCGGTGGAGGCGGTAACTCTTCACTAGCACGCAGAAAACAACCCCTTGGACCCCCAACAGCAACTCCGCCGACATGCACCACGTCCACAGCCGCATCGGCACTCGCGGTACAGCAACATCAGGTTGTTTGTTTACGTTACTGATGATTCTTTAATTATGATACATTATATTTTGCTTCCTCGCAATATCGAAGATACGAGAAGCTTTGTGATCGTTTCAGATTGAGACAAAAAAAATGTTCTCCGATTTCAAAATTTTAAATTGATCTATCAGTTTCAAACACTTTTCGTTCCGTGTTTGTCTTTCTGTCTGTCCGTCCGTCTGTCCCCTGAATCCTTGTCACATGCATAACTCATGAACCACTGAACCGATATTAATGAAACTTGGTTGGATGGTCTGTCTTGAGGACTGTCCCATTTCAAAATCAACAAAATCGTGTGTAAGGGAGGGGTGACATCCCAAAATATTTATTTTTTCAAGATATCTCAAGAACGACACATTTTACGTGAAAATTTTATAGAATCTTTTTTGTAGAGCATTAAATTTTCTATAATATGGATCTACAACGTTTGTTGTTAAATATATATTAAAAATAGGTATCTCATTTTACTTTAAAAATTCATCATTTGTTTTTTTAAATTGAATTTTCTATGACATGTTAAATGTCATATTGACGTTTAAAATGTCATTTTGGCGTTTTAAATATCATTTTGAGGTATTGCTTAAATTTAGATTTGGATTGAAATTATCAAAAAATTAAAAATATACGAAAACATAACCAGGTGCATTTTAAGAAAAATTTCGAACTAATATTTTTTTAGTAAAATTGTATAAAAATTAAATGGTTAAGCAATTCCAGGCTTTTTATTTTAACACTATCGGTTTTTATTTAAGTGAGGAAGCACTGTCCATTTACTTGGCAGATGTTTTTCATATAAAGGACATTCCCATTTTGGTCTAAAACTGTCCGCAGAAGTGAAACCTATTCCAAAGTGTTTTTAGTATTGTCTGATGCATAAAAATGGTAATTTTTTAATTGTCATTCCGGGGTTTCCGCTCAAGGAAGAGGGGAAAGAGTAAAATAACAGTTTTTACCGATTTATTGGTTTTCTTTTAACTTTACTGTAAAAATTATTATGTATAAAATTAAAACTAATTAAATTATCTACAAAAAAGTTTGTATACATATTTTTGTCAGATTCGCAATTCACCAATTAACAGCTGTCTGATTGGTAAATGAAAGGCACAAGAGGTATCACTGAGTAGATATTTATTCTTACTTGGATAGTGTCTAATTATTTTTCAATAATAGCTGAAACTTATCATTATTACTTACATACTAAAATCAATATTGATGAAGCAATATTTCTATTCTTCCAGAAGAAAAAAAATTGATGCAATGGTAAAAAATATCTTCCAAGTAAATGCACTGTGCTTCCTCGTGCTAAATTCACCAAAACCATCCAAATAAGTTTCATTAATATCAGTTCAATACTTCATAAGTTATGCATATGCCAAGGATTCAGGAGACAGACACGAAACGAAAAGTGTTTGTTTTGACCTGAATCGGAAAGATCAATTAAAATTTTGAAATCGGGAAACAATTTTTTTTGTCTCATTTTAAAACGATCACAAAGCTTCTCGTATCTTTGATATTGCAAGGGAGCTATTATTATTTCGATTTCCACTCATATTTTCTCTGGGCAACATATAGATCAAAATTAGGAAATGTTCTTTTATACCATTTATTATTTAAGTACTGCATTAAATCTAAAGTCAATTAATTGAAAACCACTAAACCATTAATTACAATTTTAATTTGTATGAATCTTGGCTTCTGGGTGCAAGTTGCTTCAATTAGGTCGTGTTATCGGCCAACGTTTCGTCACACAATTCAGTAGACATCATCTGAAAATGTGTGACGAAACACGGCCAAAGTTACACGGCTTATATTCATAGACCAAGATCACCGCGGAAGCTTCAAGTTTTATGTGAAAAACGATCGCAAAGCTTCGATATGGCAAGGAAGCAAAATAATGTTATTTCTTGCATAATTTAATTAAAATAAATAAATATGCATAGAACATTTTATGCAGTATTTTTTATCTTGTATAAGTATTAAAGTAGACTATATCCAAGATTGGTGTAACCTAATTTCTGTTCCAGATAACGACGTGCAGATCGAGTTTCTGATGTCACGAGACCGCCCCAGCGGCGGCTGTTTAGGAATGCGCACTGTGAGATGAATCTCAACACCATGGAACACGACTGACAAATAAATATGGTTCTGTTTAGAAATACATACAGTTAACGGTTTTGCTATGACTTCTACAGATTGAATCAATGGCAGATTATGATACTTGCAGGTTCAAATAAAAACGTCCTTAACCCCCTTGGTTCGATTTTGGTTTATAATATACTTAATTTTATATAATATCGAGCATTACACTACTAAAAAAACCGAATAGTAAAGAAAAAATAAAGAAAAGCATGATTAGTAAGTATCATAATCTGCCATTTGGTTATATGATTAGAGAAATTTATTGTTATACTTATTTTGGAATTAAAATTGTATTTAATTATATTAAGAATAAGTATAAACAATTAAGAATTTATTAGAATAATTTTTAATATCAATATATTAATAAATAAATTAGGACTAACAGTTAAATTTTCGTAAGCTTTATTACTTCAATGCTGGTTTGCATAAAAAGAAAGTTAACAGTTCTGGTGCTTTAAACATTTTTCTCCTTAAAGATCTTACAAATATGTTAAACATGGGCGCCGGCAGAATTTCTTTTAGGAGGGTGCATTAAGATATATGAGATGAAAGTACATACGAAAAAAAAAATTTTGATGGAAGTTAACATACATACGTAAAAAAAAGGTCTTTTCAGTTTATATATATATATATATATAAAATTCGAAACTGACACGACTAAAAAAAAAAAAAAAGGTCCTCAGTTTTATATTTTCAATTTATTTATTATTATTTTTTTTTTTATTTCATTTTGCCAGGGGGTGCAAATGTATTAAATTTTAAAATAACAATTGTATTTCTTAATTATTTCATTTGCCAGGGGGGTGCAAGTGCACCCATGATGTTAAATATTTTTATCTTTTTAACTGGTTGTCGAATGTACCAATTCCGTCGACGATATACATAATTAACGGAAATAATCCTCTTAAAATCATAAGGCTTAGATAGTTGGTACATATTGTAATGTATATAGCGTACTCTCTCTACCAGAACAATTGAATACACCGAACTCTTTTTTTCAGGGTCTTTTTTTACACAATTCTGATATAACACGGTTCACAAAGAAGAACAAATTCTTATGTTCTGTTTAGACCGAAAAAACAAAAGAGGAATATCGTGTCTTTTTAACAATAAATAAACCCTATACATTTTTAAATACGAAGTGTTTTAAAACACCGTGTTGCTGTTTTTTGTGTTTTTTTTTTGTCTAAACACGTTACAGACGTTACAGTGTCTTGCATCTTATAATAATATATAAAACACATGAGAACAACTTATCCGATTTACTTGTTTTTTTTACATGGTTTTCGTTGAAACGTATCTAATGTAAAAAAAATAGTTGGGTGTACTTACAATGTTGCCAAACATTAGTTAATCGGTATTTTCTTTTAATGCAATCCAGCAAAAATAATTTATTTATTATTTTAAATTTTTTTCTTATGAATTTTATTTAAAATTGTCAAATGACATTTACAAAATTTATTGATATAATAAATAATATCTATAATTGATTTACTTTTTAACATCTCTCAATTTATAAGATATATAAAAATTAAACATTTGAAGTCAATGACATAATGTCAATTAGTTAGAAACTAAATATATAAATTTTAGACACGTTTTGAGGGAATTATAGTAGAATGTTTTGAAAAATTGTCTTTGTAACAAAATGGGTCCATGAAAAAGATTCACTCACAGTGCTTAACATATAATATTGTTCAGGTTGTAACATGTTATATATCCAGTATTACAATGATTTTACACCAAGCAGACAAAACAATATTAATTGTTTATGTCTGTTTGGTGAAAAACCACCATTATAATTTATTTAATGCAATTTGAATCTTTCATATTTGATTATAATAATTTGATTTAAGAAAATAAAATAATTTTGTATAATATTGTTAAATTGTAAATATTATAATTTAATTTAAATTTATTTGAAATAGAAAGATGTCAATAAAAAAGACAAAATACAGTTCTTGTTTATTAAAAAAATCGTAACGTTAATGGCACCGATTGTAATTTTAATTTA
Source organism: Sialis fuliginosa (assembly GCA_961205875.1). NCBI lineage: Eukaryota > Metazoa > Arthropoda > Insecta > Megaloptera > Sialidae > Sialis > Sialis fuliginosa. The sequence goes on along the minus strand of OY540809.1, from coordinate 11,675,742 downwards.
AAAAATAAATAAATATATTCACTATTAAAATTAAAATAAATTATACCTTAAATAACGAAAAAATTATACGGCATGACAAAAATTTTAATATAGTTTATATACATGTGCCCCAGATTCGAAATACTAGATCATTTTTCATATTTTGTGTGAATCGACAAAAAGATTAAATGTATTTTTCTTATTTCACTTTACTATTTTTAACACATTTTTAACCAATTTGGACGTTTTTTTGAAATAATATACTCCCGAGTTGGTCCCATATAAATATTGTCAGAATCTGACAATATGCCACACAAAAGGGGAAAAATAAAAAATAAAATAAAAAAAGACGACTTAAATAAACTGAAAAGTATATACCTAATAATTAAAATAGTTTTTGAAGTCTTTTTTAAGTCAATAAAAAAACTTTTTTATAAAGAGAAAAGAAAGGGTTTTTTCAAGTCGTTTTTTTTAGTGTTCCGTACCGAAATTATAAGTTCTTTTCCTATAATAACCAGATAATTTAGATAACACTTTTATTTAAAAAAATGATCTCAAGAATTGAAGATATGAAATTGTCTGTTTTAAATAGCATGGTTAATATTTTATAAGGACAGTTGTTTTCAGCAAATATCATCTTGAAATGAAAAATTTTGTTTCTTCTCTCTAATTTTACCCATTTTTGAAAAAAATGCCAGATCCTTCGAATCTGTGACATTTTGAATCTGAGAAAATAGTTTTTTGAAATATTAAATTGCGATATTTTTACACCCATATTAAAATTAATTTTTAAATTAAAAACTGAAAAGAAAAACATATGGTGCCATTCGCCAAATATTTTAAAAGTAATTATGGTAAGTTTTTCATACCAAAAGTTGGGAGATAGTTTAACATGCGTGGGTACGCATAGTTTTGATACCTGCCATATCATGGCCTAGATTTGTACTGTATTTATACATGTATACATATATGTATAATGAAAACGTTTCTCTACATGTGGACACGTAATGCATAGTTATGACAGTGCACAGATGCTAATTCAACCTAAAAATCAATGTACAGGAATAAATTCCCACAGGTACAGGCGAATACGAATTTTAAAATATGAAATAAATATAAAAATCACATATTTCGTTTCATAACATATAATTGATACAGTCCATTAGTAGCGGACTAAGGGGAAGAGGGGAGTGGTTTGTCCTTTGAAAAAAAATATGAAGACGTTTTTTTAATTGCTTGATAGAGCAAAAAAAAGGTATTTTGACAAAATATTTTTTTATTAATTTAGAAGTGTATTTCTCATTTTTATTATTTTTTTTTGATATTTTACGAAAAAAATTAGATAAGTTGGGTGCAGGTGAGGGTATAATTAACATTCCACCCCGGGTCTCACCTTCCTTAGTCCGTCACTGCAGCACATATATAAATAATAATAAGTTATAAAATGTACGTTTAAAATTATATGTTCATCAATTTTTGACATTTATAAATAGACAAAAAAAATCGAAATATATTTATAAAATAATGAACATAATGTAAACCCTCTCGTATTAGTAATTTATGTTTATCATTTAAAATAGAGCGTATAGATTTGTAGTGGAATTGGGGAACAACTGGTGTTTTTAAATTTTCAAAAAGTATTTAATATTGTATATAACTAAAGTTTAAATAAATGAAAATGTATACTCGAATAGACAACTTTCTATAGATAAATTGTTAGCAGTATTTACAACTAACAAGTATATTAAATGGACTCTGTTTTTCACTAATGTACCAACCCAGACAAAGCTCAAAAATACGTTTGTGAATTTCTTACATCTATTTTTATTGGAAAAAATAATTTTATATATTAAAAATTCTCGCTCGTTCGGTTAGCGCCTTTAGACGCAAGTTAATTATAGGTGTAAGAAGTAAAAATATTTTTCGAACTCTCATTTTAAAAATCGTACTCGACTGTATCTTATATTTTTTCGAATACTCTACGTACTTATATACATATATTACAAAATTAAATATTAACATATAAACTTCATGTAACAATTAACAATAGAATAGAATATTTTCGAAGTATTAAAATCTCAAACATCCAAATAATAAATATATAAAAATAGATAAATATTGTGATTTTACTATAATATAGTGTCCCTGTGTATAAAGCTAGCGTTATGCTATATATGTAGGTATTGTTGATATATCAAAAATAGTATTAAACAAATTTATATGTGTTCATTACAATAACCTTAAATTATAGTTACTTATGAAAGTATATCAATTAAAAATAATTAAAGATAATAATAATCCATTTCTCTATTGAGTTTTAAATATAGTATAACAATCTTCAAATTATTGGTTTAGTATAGTAATTTAAATACATATAATTTTGTTTGTCTTATTTATAGCATTGTTGATCTCATTCCATTATTATAAATATAAAATTGTAATATAAGAAAATTATAATGTTAAATGTTAAAATTTATTAATAAATTTCAACAAAGTTCTCTTTTTACTTATGTAAAAAGATTTTTTTTAAATAATAGTAATTTTGAAAAATTATAAATGAATATAAATAAAATTTATTTTTATAAAATGAAAATTTTAAACATATAATAACGCAGCGTTAATTTATGTATTAATTTATATTAAATACACCCAAGGTATATAAAGACAAGGTATTCTCATCAGCTCCTTGACCAATCAGCGCTGGCGCGGGAATTGACGTCACCACGAAGATATATTCAAATGTTATAAATGTATAATAGAATATCAGTTATAAAAAATTCCTTTATTTATTCTTGTTTTTGTATTTTCTGATATTTTAACAACACATGCATTCAAATAAATACAAATTCGACATTGATCATAAAAAGTTGTCAGAATTATGATTCTGTGGATCGTATTGCCAACTTAAGAATAATAAAAATGACGCTTCCCGAATAGACCAAATTGTCTGTGACAGCTTTTTTTATGATTTTGCAATGTCGAATCTGCACTTCTTTGATTGTATCTGTTGTTAAATAAAGGATTTTTTTTGTAATTGGTATTCTATTATATATTTATAACATTTGAATATGTCTTCGTGATGACGTCAATTCCCGCGCCAACGCTGATTGGTCAAGAAGCTGATGAGACTACCTTGTGTTTACAAACCTTGAAATACACCAAGATTATTTTGTTTGTTATTTGAAAATGATGTAGATATGCAATTGTTCGAATATTTATAATATTTATGTATGTATATACTTACATTATAAGATTTGAAACTTTTTAAAAATATTATGAAGAACATATTTACCAAAACAGTCTTGGTGCTATTGTATTGTATAGAGCAGTGGTTCCCAAAGTGTGCGCCGCGAAATATTGCATCTTCCATATTTTTTTTTCGTTCAGTTGTTTGACTTGTACATTATTTATGTCCATTACATTTTTTTCAGGTGTTATATAGTACTTTTTTTATTTATTTTTATCTCTCACTTACGATTAGTCATCCTTTGACTTAGGGAAGGGCGCCATGGGAAAACCTTAGTTCAAAAAGGGCGCTGCGAGTCGAAAAAGTTTAGGAACCACTGGTATAGAGAATAATAAAATATTTATTAATTTGTTTATAATAAGTTTTGTAAAAAATACCATTTATGGATATACTTTTACACCCAGAATTCGGTGTATAAATTTTTTTTAAATATATGAAAGTGTAAGCCTAAATTAGACATAGCTATTCGACTACTCGCCAACGAATTTAATCGCATTGATTAATTAACTCGTCATTTGCTTTATCTTCCCTAGCGAGTGAAGTTTTATTAGCTAGTCGCTCATATTTTATTCTCTGGCTAGTAAATCGCTGTGAGTTTTCAAGTGGAGAGAGTAAATTAGAAATTGAAATGTCGAGAGAAGCAGTTCGTGCGGGAATGGTTAATATTGTTGTATCCTTCTATCGTGCTAAAACGATACGTATCTACTAAGCGAATTGGCGAGTTGACTAGTTGTGTGTAACCGGCAATCGCTAGGTTTACATGCTAGCGAGTAGCGAATTATCTCATCCTGTCTAATATAGGTTTTAGGAAATCAAATGACATTACGCGAATAAAATTTACATTTTGTCCATAAAAAAATGTTTCCCTTTTTCATATTTTATGTTTACCGCTACAGATGGAAGTAAACAACAATGTGTCATTTTTCATTTTGAAACATGAAAGAAAATATTGTAAGAAATTAGTGATTTTTTTTAAATATGCAACAGAAGCGGTGGATATATAATTTAAAGGTTTACTCAGACGAACCACTGCATAACAACTGGGTTGTTACTTGTGGGCGGTATTGACCACACGCAAACAACTTTTAGTGGTCGCTTGTGGTTAATATCGACTGCAGGCAACCACACAATAAGTACAGAATAATCACGAATATTTATAACCTTAAAAAATAAAGTAGTTTTCGGCGACAAGTGGTTGCAATTCACCACCGACACCGACAGTTTTCGATTTCAGTTTGTAGTTTATTATAGATCCTTACTTGGAAATTTAACACTTATTTCTAATTTTGATTTGAATGACCTTTTTTTGGTCACCAATCTCAATTTTTTAAATTTTACACTTCTTACTAATTTTCATGAATAATAAGTTTAACGCTGCTGCCCCCCCCCCCCCCCCTACCGTCGGCTGCCCCGGTGGTAGTTATGGCCCTGTAGTTCATAATTCTATGTAAATTTCTTTACCGCCCACAATTAAGTTGTTACACAGTGGTCATGCAGTGGTTCCTTACTTCACCGATTAGTAACCAAAGCAGTCATAAACGCATTAATCAGAATCAACATTTCAAATTTTTGATTTGAAACCAATCGATCTTCAATAAGCAAAAATAATACAAATAGATATATCGTCACCAGAATATTTATTTGTAACAAAGTAAAAATTACTTTTGTGGTAAACGATCTTACTTTTTGTTACCATTTGAATAGTGAAAATTATCAAGTTTTTATTAAAACAATTAATTTTCTCTACTTATCTCAATATTTTTCATACGTGGACTTGTAACAGACAAATATTCAGGTGACTATATGTTAAGAAGACAGCAAAAGTTTGTTTTTAGCTACATTTGTAAATTATTTTTTTGATATACATATATATTTTGTTTATTTTTGCTTATAAATTAATTAGTTGATTGGTTTCGAACTAAAGTGTGTATCTTATTTTAACCCATTATCAGCCAAAACGTCGTAGATATTTTTATTTTATTTTTAGGGTTGAGTAGAGTTAATTAAAAAATATAACAAATTTCAGACAAATAAATGTATGAATTTAAAATACAAAAGAGTATTCAATATTTAAATACTTATTATAAAATTATCTCAAAAAGAGGCTAATGGCTGATAATGGGTTAACAAAAACATATATCATTTATTAAAATTTTCGATGTTACTGCAAATCAGTTTTACTACCCCCAATGATAAATGTTGTATACGATCATACATGATTTTATATGATCATATTATACGTTTGAAAAATCGAGAAGAAATTCCCAATTTTCAGAATCATTTATGGTCACATACAACATTTTTCATCGGGCCTACCTATTACTATATACATAATAATTAATGTTTCAACACATTCGCAGTTATTCAGGAATTTCCCAGTGCTGCAGATAATTATTCATAGTGTACTAGTTGTTATAAATAAATTTTTACATGTCATGAAACCGATATCCGTGTTTATGTATACATATTATATAACAGAACAACAAACTGTACGGCGAATAACAGAATTGTAAATTTCAAATACAAATAATTTATTTGGTTTGTTGTTCTAATGCAGCTACTTTTACATTGATGTATGTATGTATGTACGATTCGTAATACATAATAAACATTTAATAATAATGTATGAATAACTATATAGATTACTAACGCATTGGACAGGGTGTTACCCGGGTTAATATCCACAAATTGTTCGCCAAAAACTTCCTAGTGAAACACTCTATCCATTAATGAAAATCTGAATAAAATCCGTTTAGTAGTTACTGAGTCTATAAGCCCCATATAAGCAAACATTCATTTTTATATAAACACAAGACATTTTGTATTACCCGGGTTAATATCTACAAATTGTACGCCTAAACCTTTCTAGTGAAATACTCTATTCATTAATGAAAACCGGTATAAAATCCGTTCAGTAGTTACTGAGTCTATAAGCCCTATATAAATAAACATTCAATTTTATATAAACACAAGACATCTTGTATTACCTGGGTTAATATCCAAAAATTGTACGCCTAAACCTTCCAAGTGAATCACTCTATTCATTAGTGAAAACCGGTATAAAATCCGTTTAGTAGGTACTGAGTTTATAAGCCCCATACAAACTTACATTCATTTTTATATATACAAGATATCTTGTGTTAAACGCATTAATATCCATAAATTAAACACCTAAACCTCCCTATATAGTGAAACACTCTATCCATTAGTGAAAATCTGAATAAAATCCGTTTAGTAGTTACTGAGTCTATAAGCCCCATATAAACGAACATTCATTTTTATATACTTTTTGTTAGATATAGATATCTTGAAATCAATTTTCAAAATTAAAATTAATATAATTTTACTACCACTGTTTTAGAATCTAAACCAAGTTTAGTTATGTTTTGGTTGCGGGTAAATTTCGGGCATAAATACATTATTGTTAAACTATACATTTTTGTAAATTATAGGTGGAATGAAACGAATCATAAATATTGTATTTTATGCAATGTATAAATATTATTGTTAAGTTTTTTTTAATTGTATATGATCTATAATTTTTTTCTACTTTTTTGTATTTTTGTAGAGAACATAATTTTTTCCTTATGGATTATAGTTAAGGGCAGGTCCTGATACGACGTGCTTATATCCTGAAAATAAATATGCCGAATAAATTTAAAAAAAGTACGCTCGATTCGTATACAATTTTCTCTACCCCGTACTACATAAAAAAAATCTATTAATAAAATATTTGTGAGCGTTATTTAACAAAATTAATAAAATAATTATTGCAGCTAATTATTATGTTTTTTTCTGATGTTAAATTGGCATACTATATGCAGCCAATTATGTATTTATTATTTGAATCTAACTAGAATCGATTCTGGTTTATTATAGTAGCCAAATATTACTCACGTCAGTATTTTCTGATTTTATTAATCAATATCATTAAATATATTTCATATTATAACAATTACGACAGAGTGAAATAAAGTATTGACTGTTTGTTATTACATTTATTTACGATTCATGATTTATTATTTGTTCCAAAGCAAGAGATGAATTTTAATAATATAGCAAGGTATAAAGTGTATTAAAATTAATTATTATATTATATTTACTGTTAATATTATAACAGGATTGTAGATAAAATATTGTGTGCACCTCGGGCGTAAAATGCGTTTTTCGCACTCGAGTGATTGTTAGTCTCGGCTGTCGTTTCGACAAACTAAAATTCACTCTCATGCTAAAAACATTTGCCAAAAATAATACAAAAATGAATTTTTAATAAATCTCATCACCGCTGGTTTCGCTAAATATGGCGAGGCTGTCATAACTCTTACTAGAGTGACTCTAAATCCAGCCAGTAACGTAGTCATATTCTATCACTTGACGTGGATGACTGGGAGGATAATGACGTGCTTCAGGGCGATCGAGGCATACAGCTAATTAATTATTTTTAAAATATAAAATTTGAATAATTTATAAGTTATAAGCATTTAAAGACAATGTTTCTATTATCTAAATATATTAAATATTTATATTTTAACATTTTTTTATAATACCTCGTTTATTCCACCTATAAACATTTAACATAATAGTGTAATATTCAACATACTTATTGTCACATTTAAATTATCTAACATAAGATAAATATATTAAATATTCGTATTTTATGTGATATCCAGCCTTATTGGTTTAATACTCGTAAAGATATTATAAGATAATTGTATTATATTATTAATAAATATAGAATCGTGATCTCAAACAATATTATATTGGATTTGTACCCAACAAGTTGTCGCAGTTATTAGCAAATTATTTGTTTTTGAAAATGTATTAATTATTAATAGAAAATATACAATTATTATATTATGTATTTATCAGTTCTTTTTATCCAACCTATACAGGAGTGGGGGAAGGGGGCAGTTGCCCTCTCCCCAACGTTTTCAGTGAGGAGCAATGACTACTTTTTCCCCCCCCCCCTCCTCCCAAAAAAAATAAATTATAAAATGTAACCATGAGTCAGAGACAAAGAAAAATAAAAAGTGAGTAGAGTAAAACCTCGTTAGTAGGTACGTTTTGATTCTTTTTTTGTCCCAGCATTCTTCCATAAGACCCCATGTTAAAATATTTCGTAAGTACGTTTTTCTCGTTAGTACGTATTTTCTCCCAGCCCCTTTAGAAACGTACTAACGAAGTTCCACTATATTTCTATTTATTTTTTAACAAATAATACGATATTAATCAAGCTTCAATTTTGAATTTTAAGAACACCAAGTAAAATAAGGTAAGCTTAATTTTTGAAGCTCGTACTGCCCCCTTCCCCAGAGAAAAATGTAAAGCTTGCGTATAATTTTTCTTAATAAATTTTGACGTTTAGACAATTAAGTTGTTATTATTTGATACTTATGTAAATAAATATATTTTATGGTTTAAAGTATGTAATTACAATCAGCTATATTTTTTATATACAACATATTCCATATTTCTCAATGTTTTGTATGTAAATATATTCTTTTTTTAATAATAAGTCATCTATATACTTCTTCATGACACTTTTGATTAAGATATCACTCACGTTGCGCTGTCTACACACCGCATTATATGATGTGCGAATCAAAATGAAACTTTAAATTAATTCTCACGAATATTTCAACGGCTCTATGTTTGAACATACGCCTACCTCTAAGACACACATCCACCCCTGTTCTCATACCCACCCATGCACACACAGACACACATATATGCATACTGTTGCACACACACACGAACGTGGTTTGACTGATAAGTTTATTTTAATATGTTACGTGAGATGACGTAAATTACACATTAATATTTGACGTGATGATTTTTGGTTTTGGTTTTCTTCTATGTGTCTAATTAACCCTTTAACTACTAAAATATATTCACAAACGCAAATAACCTAACCTAACCTAACCCTTTAACTACTAAAATATATTCACAAACGCAAATAAATAGAATGGTCAATAAGCAATAATGAAGAGGTCGAGTTGGAAACAAACACCTATTTTGAGGAACTTGACGATATCGAAATGTTAGAGGACCGTTTGAACAAGTGCATTACTCTAGATGGAGATTATGTCGAAGAATAAAAGAGTTTTTTCAATAAAGAAACCGTTTTTTCATTGTTAGGCCAAATATAAGGTGACCAGAATTCTAAAACCTTGATGCGAGACACATCCCCCCCCCCCACACACACATACGAAAAAAAAATTTTAACAAAAATAAAATAAATTTTTTTATTTTAGATAAAATTTTACTAATAATAAAATAATAAGACCTTTTTTTTTAACTCATCAAATTGAAATTCAATTCTTCATTTTTTTGTAAGTAAATATACTAAAAAAAGGTCTTCAAATTAAAATGAGAATTTATTTCCCCGATCTAAATAAAATTTTGTATATAATGTTATAAATGTTTATTCCGGGACGATTTCCGGGACAATTTGTGATGCGGGACAGACTACTCAAATCCGAGACTGTCCCGCGCAATCCGGGACGTCTGGTCACTTTAGCCAAATACTTTTCAGCCCATGCAATAATTCATTAATTCGCTTATTGGCGACAACCATGTCTCGCGAAAGTTTCGGTTAATGGTCTGTAGACGACAGACGTAGTTAAAGGGTTAAAAGTGTCAAAATGTATTCTTTTCTAACTTCACGTTTCAGTTAATTTAAGCATTATACCTTCAATTACACTTACTATACAATAATAAAAAAACACGATGGAGCTGTCAGCAAAAAAATAGCTGACATAATTCATCAAATTAGTATCTAATATATTCGTACCTTAGCTTTACAGACATTCAGAGAATTGTATATATTTATACTTTAGTTGCCAGGATTTTGTCTTGTTGCTGGAAAAAACTGTATCCACTGAAGCAAAATGTTTATTTTTAGAGAATAAATAAATAGTTGATCCGAAAAAAATCCATATACAGTGCTTCCAGACCAGAGTTGGGCATCAGACGATTAATTTTTTTAGTCGATTGAAAAATTGACGAATAACGAATAAACCGCACATTATTCGCAACTAACGAATAAAAATATAGTTATTCGTAATCACGAGTACTCACGAATAACGATTGATTAGTTTTTATTCGCAAGATCTTCGAATAACGAATAATCATTCGTTAGTTTCAGATTATTCTAACTAAAAAATTACGAATGAACTATTACTACCTGTACTTTGGCGTAATAATATAATTATGATGCATGATGGGGGTTATTGTCACTTCTTGAATTAATTTTTTTTTTAAGTCCAGACACGTATTTAATGATATTTTAGACCCGTATTGTTAAAATAACAAATAATACACATATACTAAATAGAAACCTTGCTTATAATTTAATAAATTAAAAAAAAAATTGTACAGAAAAAGATATTTGAGGCCCGTGTATTAAATTAATTAATAAACTCACAACTCGCCCCCTGTCACAGATGAAGGGTTGCAACTGGTTTCATTCGATCCGGCGGGAAAAATACTTCGGGATCCTAGGGGATTGGGGGGCAAAACAACCCTCTATCTAGCACAGGAGTCGAGATATTTACGATTTTCTGTAATGAATACCATAAGTAGCGAAACCCCCATCATGCATCATAATTATATTATTACGCCAAAGTACATGTAGTAATAGTTTATTCGTAATTTTTTAGTTAGAATAATCTGAAACTAACGAATGATTATTCGTTATTCGAAGATCTTACGAATAAAAACTAATCAATCGTTATTCGTGAGTACTCGTGATTACGAATAACTATATTTTTATTCGTTAGTTGCGAATAAAACTGCGATTTATTCGTAAATTTTTATTCGCAATCATGGTTGAATTTTGCCCAACTCTGTTCCAGACAGAAGCAAACAGAGGTTTATATAATACTAACTGTTATCTGCGCCTTCGTCCAGTTTGTATATTTTCTTTTATCCAATCAATTTTCGGGATACAACGTAGGCTATATCCTTCCTCAGGATGTAAGCTATCTCCCTGCCAAATTTCATCAAGATCGGTTAAGCGGTTTAACCGTGAAAAAGCAACAAACAGACAGACAGACAGAGTTACTTTTGCATTTATAATATTAGTATGGATGCATGGCCTGTTTCATAAGTATATATATTATTATAACAACTGAAAGAGCGAACGCCTTAAAGCAAGCCACCCCTACATCACAATACATCTAGTTTATTTATAGATAAATTCATTGCGCATAAATTTCTAACTGCTCCAGTGATCCAAACCACTTGGCTTAATTAAGACAACAGCTCCGTGGTTTTGAGCTTAAAGCTCGCGGTGATTTGTTGATATGTTTGCGGTGTGACATCACTCATAGATTCTGTTTTGCTTTAATGGAAAACGCAATAGATTACGTACCTCTCGCGCTTTGTACCTATAAACCTATTTGAATTTGCTATTCAATGCTAATCATCCTTCCAGCGTATTTCATTATTTTGCTCAATTATATTGTCGTTAACCTAGTCAATGTTGAGTTTATAATGCATAAATGCATTATCGTATACCATGTGAATAAATTGAATTAGTGCATAAGACACTGGCACCAGTATTGGACACTTGTTTGATTACTGAATTATAGTCTATAGACACTTTGATGACAATCGGTCAATGGGTATCAAAACGGTGGACATTTAAACTAATTATTAGTGTAACCTATTTATTAATTAATATATTATCATAGCATCTGCTTTACATTGTTTCTAATTTTACGATTCTTTATTTTATAACTTTTGCGTCGTAGTACTTATCATTTTGTAATCATTAAAAAGTGCCCATTACTGGTTTTACTTTGCCCATTACTGGAGAAAAAATAGAAACTATATAAAAGGCTTTAATTTAAAATAATTCGGGCAAGACGTGTATGCCATAAGGGTTCTGAAGTAAGTACTACGTGAAATGTTTGTAACCACTTACAGGTGCATTTTTAAGTTAAAGTTAAAATATAAAAAAGTGTCAAGTTCTACTAATTGAGATCTATATTTTGACATACCACATGCCTAGATATCAAAATAAAAAATTCTATGACGCCCTTCCCTATAATTCCAAAATTTAAAATTATAATGTTGATTTTAGTATTTGTCGTTGGTAGTCCCACCAAAACCTCGTTACCAAATTTTTGATTTAGAAAAAAATAGAAAAAGGGTCAAATTCAGCTTGTTTGGTTATACATTTTAACGTGCCACATACCTTGGTGTAAAAAAAGTCTTTTTTTATCTAGCTTTAGCTCCTTATTGCTTCCCCTGAAAAATTATTTATTCAATAAATATGTACATATTTTACTAGAGGGTATCATTTTACATGTTCAGTAAAAATTTCAAGTTTCTAGCTTATATAGTTTACGATCTATTTAGCTTTGATTGAAAAGGACGGACGGACGGACGGACGGATGGACGGACGGACGGACGACAAAGTGAGATTAATAGGGTTTCTTCGGAACCCTAAAAACTAACTTTATTTGTGGACTTTGGTAATTAAATTGATTTTAAAGAGGTGCTTGTTTTATTAGTAACACGAGTTCATGAAAATTACAAAAAAGAAACCCATCAATCCCAAAATCCCAACATATTTGAATAAACGTGAATCATATTATTTAAAAACAAATACAAGTTATTAGTGTTGGCGCCACTGAAATTAGTTTTTAGTTTCCATTTTTGATCATATGTAATCGGCTCGCGTTTTCGTTTAATAATTTTGGTTGATATACTCGCTTAAAACATTAAAAACATTAGTAATTGTGTATCTGTGCTTTAACAGAAACCACGTTTTCGTTGTTTTTGTGTGTGTGTATTAGTTAGTGTTGAAATTTTATAGTTGACTAATAGTTTTTAGACTCATCGCACAGTGTGCGATTTTGAAAATCTAGCGGGACAAAATTATTAAAACAAACAATTCGATTAAATTTCATTATGTATATATTTGTAAATAAAAATAGATTATAAAAATATATAATTTACATAATTTCTGTATTTATTTATATCAATTATATTCACTGTCAGTTGTATCATCTGAATCACTAGTATTATGATCACTATCATTTTGTTGCTGTCCTTCTGTTATTACACTAATATTTGGTGGCTGTATTAATTTCAAAACAGCCGGATCAATTGGTAATGCTTTTGTCTTCTCGATTTTCTTCAAAGACGTTATAACAGGGTCGGAGCTTATCAGCAAATTGTGCAGAATGTCCGTATTTGTCAACTTTCTTGACACTTTTCGTGAATATTCGAGCCGGAATTTTCTAAATTCTTTATGTCGAGACTCCTGCGCTTCTTCAGACATTTGTCCAATAGGAAGAAGAAAGTTTTGTATTACTTCTGGCCCATGTAGCAATATCTTATGAAGAGTAACGGGCATTGGGTACCAGTGGTACAATGATATGTATAAATCTGCGGTTTCGTCACAATATGATTTAAATGTATTTATGTTAATCTCATATCCTGATGTCAATGTCCGTAGTATAACGTAAAACCTTTCAATAAGAATTTTATTTACACCTGTTATTTCAGCAGTTATTGTAGGGTTCTTAAAAAATTTCCTTGCACTATTCCCATCATTGGTGTTTCCACCTCCTTGTTTGGGCGTGTCTAATAATAAGCCTGTTTTTGACCTAAACTGGTCTATTATGTGTTTTTTTCTGGCCGCAACGCTTTCTTTTTCTTCTGCCGTGCGGCATTGCCATTTCTGCACGTTTAACCGATAGGATATGTGTAAAATACACTCCATTAATCTTATCTGGGCATGCAGTGTAGATAAGCCCCAAGAAAAGTTCTCAGCATCGCTTTTTCGTTTTCTTATAAGTTCTAAGTTATTCATGTCTTTAGGAGTCGCTTGACAAATATAACATTTTTGAGTGGCCTTATTGGATGCCAAAATGTTGCAAACTTTGCCATCGACCATGGTTTCTTCAAATATGTGAGCTACTTCGATCACAGTACCGTTAAACTCAACAATTGTCGGTGAAATTGTTGCAATTTGATCACGGACACTTTTAAATTCTTCTAATACTAGCTGCTCAGTCTCCTTTGCAAATATAAATTTAATAGGCCTGCAATATGACGTCGATGACGGTCGGGGGTTCTGCCATAATATAACCCTGTTATTTATTTCATTGAACCCGAATATTTGTAAAGGCACTAATGATGTTGTCAAAACATTTGCGTCTTCAAAATTCTCCGTGTCGGCTTGTTGTTTGTAACGGCTTTGTCCACCACTACCATCACACCCCCATTTAAAAATTATTGTTATGTTTCTTATTTTTAATACTCCATCAACAATAATTCTATCCAAAACTTCATTTTGAACTAAACTTAGTCTTTTTATAGTCAAGTCAACAATTGACTGTAACTTTACTTCAGCCATTGATTCATTGATTATACAATCTTCATTGGGTGGATAACATAATGTTTTGGCATTTTTTATTTGTTCATAAGCTGGGTAAATATTAAGCCCTTTTGCTTTTGCTGATTTTCTTATAATATTGTATCTTCGCTGGCTCAATTTCGCTCCATGTATTAAGGCCAATGCTTCTTCAGGCGAATACTTTGGTATATTTTTTTGTTTATCTGCTTTTTGAACAGCTTTTTTTATTTTGGTCGCTCTTTTCGGACTCGAAACTAATTTCCCGAGCATAGAAGCAGCATTCCTTTTACCTGACTGCCTTAGCTTTATATTGGTTGCATGAGTCAACTCGGTTAAAGTACTTCCCGTAACTAAAGATTTAACCTTCCTCGATTTCGATTTTAATCCACTTAAATCGAAGTCTTTTTTTGGTCGACCAGGTTTTCGCACACTTTGTGATCCACTTGTAGTCGGTATATCAATATTTTGTATAGATATACTGGTATTCAACCATTCCTCGTGCTTATTTAAAAAGTCTTTCTTACTGCGATGACACGATCGCCACCTTTTATTGAAATTCGTCATAAATGAGTGAATGACACGATTCAGTTCTTGAAGCATTGGCTGAGAACAGTGCTGAAGATTGAATTTGGCTCTAACATAATCCAGAATTATATTTTCAGGCTTTGCTTCAGACGTTTGAGAGTTATCATCATCATTTTTCAATTTTTCAAATAGTTCTCTTTTTGTCAAAGTTAGTATCGCACCTGTTAAAAAATAAATAGTTTGAAAAACTGCAAATATCTGCACGAAAACATTAATCCTACTTCTTCTATATAATATTTTGAATGAAATAAGTACAAAATCAGAGCATACAAAGGCATACAAAATTTTTGGCAATCAAAGAAAATCAATATTTTAAAAATAAAAACTTACTATTTTCTTATTGAAATTAATCGAAAATTTATACAAAATAATGAACTCAAGCATATTATATCGTATTAATAAATAAACTACATACCTTGTTGGGAAATATCCATTGCACAAAAACTGATCACAAATGTTTATTTTCACAATAACGTCCTTTTCAACCGAGCGTGTAGATACTACTGACCATACCTTTTGAACAGAACAGGTATAAACCGGTAATTGTAAAGCGTCTGGCTTAAAAAGCCTGGCGCCTATTATTATTATACTTGGTAAATGTTTTGTCTAGTTCATTATCTTCGATTCTAAGGTATTATAAGTTAAATTTAAGATAGTTTTTTTTTTATATTTTGTCCTGCTAGATTTGCAAAATCTTACACTGTGCATCGAGTGGGGTAAGTACCTTTACAAACTATTATTAGGTCCATAAATGCCCCCTCCGAAATGTTTGACATATTCTCGTGTGATTCAGGTAGAATCGTCGGTAAGCAACAAGTACATCTCTCTTTTATTATAGTGTTATTGAACAGTCGCGCTCACTTTTTACTAATATTGAATTCTGACGTTTAATTTACTTGTGTTTAGGTTATTATATATTATTTTACTCAGGTACTTTGTGTCATAAGTGTGTGATTAAGGGCAAGGAATAAATTTTTTTAGGATTGATTGATTGATGGGTTTCTTTTTTGTAATTTTCATGAACTCGAGTTACTAATAAAACAAGTTCCTCTTTATTAAGTCAATTTAATTACCAAAATCCGCAAATATAGTTTGTTTTTTAAATTATAACATTTTATTTAGTTTCTGTTTTTTCTTCATGAACAAAGTAAAATCAATAATGGACACTTACTAAAGGTTACAAAATGATAAATCATACGACACAAAAGTTTTAAAATAAAGAATCGTAAAATTTGAAACAATGTAAAGCAGATGCTAGGATAATATAAAAATATAATAATTAATAAATAGATTACACTAATAATTAGTTTAAATGTCCACCATTTTGACACCTATTGGCCGATTGTTATCTAACTAAACTGTTTTACAATTAAGTGTCTATAGATTATGATTCAGTAATGGCAGTAATCAAATATCAACAGATAGTTCTAATTTAGTACATTTAATTGAACAAGAATCCAACACTGGGGTATGATCCAAGACTGGTACCGGTACCTTACTATATTCCAAACATGCTCAATAGGAATCGATAACACATTTAAATTCATTTCTTGAGTGATTCAAAACAGCATTGGGTGCCTTGAAACTATTCGAGGTACCGATTTTATTAGATTATTTGTTTTATTATAATAATATAATTGATATTTGAATTTACAAAATCGCTGACTGAATTAAATGTAATGTATTTAATTTAAAAGTTCAATAACTTTAATAATTAAGTAAATCGATCTAATAATGCAGTTAAAATAGCAATTTTCACTAATAGGGTTTGGCAGCAGCATATAGATTACAGAGTCTGAAAATACTAATTGGTAATTATTGTACATGTAGCTATGTAGGCGAGGTAATTACGTTTCTAAACATTTGATATATTATGCAATAACACTACTAATAGGCTATTTGAATAAATTTTAAATTATATTGCAAAATTCTTCGTATGTATAAAATAGAGATATTTTTTCTTATTTTCAAAATAATCTCGAAAAACGCTGAAAATAGTATTTTTCTATTCAAATGAGAATTTCAGACCAAAACGCTCATTCAGTCACGTTATATGTATGTGTTACGTTAGTAACGGATAACGATGATACGTTTTGACCATAGACAATGAAAGATATAGGACTAATGACACAATCCCTATTATTGTTACCATATCGCTTCACGAGTCATTGGCGTATCAATCGGATTTAAAATAAATATCAATTATTTTGAATTATAAAATTGATAACTATCTAATAGATGTTTTATATTGTCTTTAAAAATATTTAAGTAGTAGTTAATTATTAGAGAAACGTCTATTTGGAATAATCATCTCTCTCACATACCAAATTCAA
This sequence comes from Sialis fuliginosa, assembly GCA_961205875.1. Lineage (NCBI taxonomy): Eukaryota > Metazoa > Arthropoda > Insecta > Megaloptera > Sialidae > Sialis > Sialis fuliginosa. The sequence goes on along the minus strand of OY540809.1, from coordinate 11,658,224 downwards.
TTGTAATTTAAATTTAATTTAAATTTGCTTATTATAAATTTTCGACTGACGCCTCTGGAATAATATTCATGGAAATGACGAAAGTGACATTTAATTAATGATGGCCGCCGTCAAGTTTTAGTAACACTTTCATATAAAGTCTTTCCTAATCTAATGTTTAGACTGTATGTAGTACAGTAGCACTTCGCAATAACGGCGTTTTTAAATCTCCGTCCGCGATACTAAAATTTTATATATATTTTTTTTCAGTTGTAAATCATGCACTGTACGTACTAAATATATATTAAAATGTAAGCATTGTGTAAATTTCCCTTTCTATCATTTTATAATGTTAGTATATAGTACAGACACTCGCGAAGCACAAAAAAGTCTTATTTCTCCATCGGCGTTTTTTACTTAACGGCGAGAGTCCGGTACCATTTACGCCGTTATTACGAGGTGCTACTATATGTACGAATATATATGATATTACACTACCGATATACGCGTATTTAATCACACAGGTTAAAAATTAAAACTTTTAAATTAAGTTTTTTATTAAAATACTGAATTATTTAACATAAAAAAAGACACTTAATTTTTGTTGAATATTTTTTATAGAAAATTTAATTAGATTTAATGTTATACATAACTGGTTTGCACATATAGGACACAGGAAAGTTTGTGAAAGGACGATTTTTTTATATATAAGTTTATTTTAGCCTATTCTATTCGAATTCCGTAAACATTCCGTGAAATATCGTAAATTATTACAACAGCATACGCCATGACACAGAACAATGCCGTGGTCCATCTTGTGGAACGTTTGTCTGCCGCACGGCCCGTGCTTTTGAATATTAATTCTATATTATAGAGCCCTTTGTTGCCACAAACAATAAGTATAGTGATAAATGAAGCGGCATGTCAAAGAGCATTTAAGTATTATTAATTTAATTAAATGAATTGGCCAACACTTACAATCTACATAGAAGGAGTTTTTAGTTTTGATCATCAACTGTTTTTATTAATTTGAATATATCTTCACAGAATTGTTGTATAATATTAAGTTGGTTCAAAAATAATTACCTATTGTATTATATTGAATTTAATTAAAATTTGGGTTTTTCTTATTTTCTAGATGAGATTTTTGAAATTATTCTAAGAACTTGAATTAATAAAAAAAATTAAAATTGAGTAAGTATGATTTTTTCAAACATGCAAGTGACGGTGTGGTCCTCACATTTTTTAATTTTTTTGATTACTGACTGTAACATGGAAACAGACAGATATTTAAAATTCTAAATTGTTAAAGAAATCACATAATTTTGTTATTGATTGGCCATTTTATCAATTTGTTTTACGAAATGTTTTTCTTTTAAAATAAAAATTCACACAAATCCCATTTTTTTAACTTAAGGTTATTCGATCGTTTTATTTATAGATAAAAGTCTTAAAATTTAATGTTATTTATGGATAGCTCGTATATTTAATTAATTTTTTTTAATAGAATTTTTAATACATGGTAAATGAGAGAACTCGTCGAAAGTGCTCTATTTATTAAAATTTGTTTTAAATACTGATTATTCAAAACTTCAACCCTTTTAAATACTATAAAAATTATAAAACTATAAATTCACGTTAGTTTCAGAACCAGGTTTATTCAAAGTAATGACAAACTAGTAAGATAACACACTCCGCCATGACAGCGTTGGTAAAGACGCATCCGTAAAAGTACTAAAGTACGACTTACAGACAAACAACGTGTGCAAGTAGTGCAAATGCAACAATTTGCAATTGGCGAGACCATAGTATATATTAAAGATATAGTCTTTATGTACTGTGGAATAGAGATAGCGACTTGGTAATATTTACATATATATATATTTCCATTCGCTGTAACACAATCTTTTGTATGAGATATACTGCGGTCGCCAAATTATATTTAACTTTTTACTTTTAAGTAAAAAATTCCATTAAATGTACATTTGTACTACATATAAATTAAAAACTAAATTTTTCGAAATCAAATCTTTTTTTATTGAAAAAAAAACGAATAGTTCATAACTTACGGGGTGCTAGGCCAATAACCTTAATTAGGGGTTAAGTTGTTCCAGATTAACGGTAAAAATTGTATTAGATTATATAATTATATAAATATTCATAAAAAGGAATACAACGCCATCGGAACCACTAGTGCAGTATAAAATATAAATTAACTTATTGTAAGATTATGTATTTAATTGTTTCAAATAAAATATTTTAAATAAATAATTCATTTAATACCGTACTCATAAATTTCTTATTTACTGACAGCAACCTTTTTATTATCGTTATGTTTTTATTGCAGTTTTTATAGTCGAATCGTAACAATAACATAGACTCTACCTTCAAAATATTATTTGCATTTGAGAGTTTTTGAAAGCGTTTTTTGTGTTCCTTCTTTCAATGTTTGCTTGAATTTTGTCATTGAATACAGTATTCAATCGTGAGTCTACGTAAATAAGGTTGAAAGAGATGAATAGAAAGAGAAAGCTAAAAGTTAAGGGGGGTTGTTATACAAAGGGCGAAATGTGACATTTTAAAGTAATCAATAAATGAACGAATTTTAAAACATAATTAATTACTTTTATGTAATTTACATTACAAACATACAGGGTTAGTCTAAAGTAGAGATGCCACGAATAGTGATTTTGCCGAATACCGAATACCGAATATTCGGCTAGGTTCTCGGCCGAAGCGCCGAATATTCGGCTACCGAATATTCGGGCGTATTTGTTTCATTTGCGAGTAGATCGTGTCATAACACGCATTATTTGTTGATTGTTACATCAAATTGTGTTACTTATAGTGTGTATAATATACACTATATGTGTATATTGATATTTGTTAAGATATACACTGTATATCTTAACAAATATCACTGTTTCTTCGCGAAATGGCACCATTAAATAAAAAATCACTAATTTTTGCTATTTTTGGAAGCAGGTATAATTTATGAGGAGCGCAATATTTTGCTATCAACAAATGCTGAAAAAATTGTTTTCATTCACCATTACTTACCACTGATAATTTTTAAGTATTAAATATGCTGATTTTTGTTAAGGTAAAAAATTTTGTGAGTAATATTTATTATACGTTTTTTTCATGATTTGGTATTCGGTATTCGGTCGAATGGTTCACAATATTCGGCCGAATACCGAATAGTAAAAAAAGTAGCCGAATAATAGCCGTATAATTTATGAGGAAAAGCGCAATATTTTGCTATCAACAAATGCTGAAAAAATTGTTTTCATTCATCATTACTTACCACTGATAATTTTTAAGTATTAAATATGCTGATTTTTGTTAAGGTAAAAAATTTTGTGAGTAATATTTATTATACGTTTTTTTCATGATTTGTTATTCGGTATTCGGTCGAATGGTTCACAATATTCGGCCGAATACCGAATAGTAGCCGAATATTCGTGGCATCTCTAGTCTAAGGTAACTGGCCGATTCACGTGCAGGTAATTATCAATAATATCAACAATAAATTATTTATAAAAGTTCAATGGGAATTTCGAAGGCACTTTTTAGGCAGTCATTTGTTTCTTTTTTTTCAAGACTACATAATTATGACGTCACGAATCCTTATTCAAAAATATTATACATTATGTATTCCAAAATAATATCGACTAGAAATGTTTAATGCTAGATATCTATATTGATGTATTCATGGTTATCAATATAATTGGCTTTCGTATTATTGAAAATTACTCTTTATTACATAAAAAAAAAATTATATATTTAATATCAAAATGTCATGTGGTGAGTTTAAATTTTACGACAAAGTACCTATGTATATATGTATTTCTCCGGTTTGGAATTACATTTGAAGATATAAATTTTATCACAGTCAATGAATAACTAATGCAAGGTAGGGACAACTGTTATATATTAATGATATCGATAGCGAAAATTGAATTTGGGACCAAGAGAGACAGTTTCGTATATTTTGTTTTTTTAGTATTTTTTTAACATTGTCTACATATATGTACATTTGTACATATACTCACTTCACGTGATTAATTGGCATAGATAGAGGAATAGAAATTGCTCCATTTCATTGTGTTTTTTAAGTCGTTCCAATCTTTTTCCAAACTTTCAACCATGTAAAAGTGAAGCCGTATAAATGGAGGAATTTGTATATATACATGGGCTGAACTTTGGCCTAGCAATGCAAACTCTTTTATGCTTCGACATAATCTCCATCTAGAGTAATGCACTTGTTCTAGAGGTCCTCTAACATTTCGATACCGGTCTTATAGTGGTTCGTGTCAAGTCCCGGAATTTTTTCCCATCAAAAAACAATGTTTAATCAAAACACGAAAGTCACTTTTTTCCATGATTAAAAAAATAACAAAAGTAGCGTCACTTCGAAGGCTGTAACTTGAACAAGAGTACATGAATGTCATGAAATTTTGAAAGTATTCTCGTTAAGGTTGGTACTCTATGGGTACAGGGTACCCCCTTCTATCACAATACCGATCTTATGAAATGAGATGGGAATAGCTTTCTATCTCTCTCGCATACTTTACTCAGAGCGATTTAACATAACTCCCTGGTGGTCAAATTGAAAAGTTATCTGACAGTTCATCATTTGTAATATGATGTAATATGGCGTCTTCAGAAAAAGGTATAGTGACTATATTTGAGTTTTATTTGAATACTAATGTAATTATTTGATTACATATTGTTTTTTTTTCGTCTGTTTAATAACGTTGTACGTTTATTTCCATTTATATAATTGTGAAACCACTTTAATAATTATTTTCTCACCGTTTACGCATGCGTAAGAAGTAAGGGAAACAACTTCTCCTCCAATGGAGGGGAATTCGAACTTATACGATCCAAATGTATGTGTGTAAGTTTGTAGGTATGAATAAAACGGTTTTTTGTATTACTCAATATTTTTTAATTATTTGGTATTTTTATCTCAACATGTTTATTATTTTAAAACTACGTTTTTTATTCAAAGTATACATTTTTATACCGACCCCTGAAATGCTTAGAGAATTTATTTTCATTCATATTTTACAATTTGATGCATCTAGCGAGCTCATCTCAGTTTCATTCTACGTCGATACGAATGTCCGTTACCATATCTATCGATGAAACGTCGCGACGCTTTTGTGATTGATTGCACCACATTTGTTTTCACCACTGATTCGTTTTAAATGCGCTAGTGAAATAGGCGGCCTCAAATAAAAAGTGCATAGAAATTATATTTCAAATTTATTTATCGTTTTACCGATAATTTCACTTACAAATTATTTTTATTTCCTTATAACATTTAAGAACATTTCAACAAAATGTGATTAATAAAAAGCATATATTTTATTCTAATTATTGATTTAAAGACTTATACCAACTAGTACATTTTTACTAATAATTAATTGATAATTCTTCTTTCGAGATAGAGAAAAGTCGACTCGGTGTGAAGCCCTAATTATTGATTATTTTATTTACTCTTAAGCCCTTATACATGTGACGCCAATGGCCTGGCTATCGACACCTACTATTTTCATCCACAAACCTTGGATCAGTTAATCGAGCAAACGATAAATCGAACTTCCTGTCACTTAAAGTTTTATGAAAGAGGTCAACCGAATTGATTAAATCTCGCGAAAAAAGTTTTTTTATTAAAATAAACTTTTTTACAACTCTATGTCAGAGGATTGGCTTTAAGTAATTGGGTAAAGTATTCATAAAGTCTAAAAATATAAACGTTTTCGTAACTAATTTAGTACATTTCAACTTTGCAAATGCTGAAATGAAGATTTTGGACACAGAGCCGAATCTAAAATAGAATTTCAGCTTTAGTGCCTCTATCAACTTACTTATAGCCTAGTCAACGGGTAAAAAAATCCAGAAGTTTTGATATTTATAAGGGTCATGTAATTTTCAGTCCTCAAAAAGAGCAAACAAAATTGAGATTTTTTTTAATTTTTCCTTTCTCGTTTACCCTACAACCAAAATAGTTATTGTCAATATTACAGAAGAGATAATTCCAACAATACATATTATTGTGGTAGTTTTTTTTTCACTTGGAAAAAAATCGTCTACGATTAAAGAAAAATTTATAATTTTTTCACGTGAAACCAGATCCTTAAAACATAAATAGATAATCTTATTTAAAAATGAATAATGCCATTAAATTTTTTTATAATATTGCTCCTTCCAAACTTATTGTTAGTACCTTTTGTCTAAAAAGTTTTTCTATAAATTCAAAAAACCATTTCATATCAGACAAATTTTTTGATACCTATAATATACAATTCCACCTCTGTTCCTGGCAATTTTTTGTAACTATTATACTCTAGTAAAAGAAGTAGCTTTTATTATAAAAAAAACTTATAAAATGCTTCGTACTATAAAATTTATACGAAATAAAGTAGTTCCAACTAAAATAGCAAGAAAGTATAATAAGATACATAAAATGTGTGTATAATTTAGAAACTTTCAAAATACCCCTATATTACAATTACTTTCCAAAGTTTCTTTCATTTTTAAGCACATTATTTATATGTCTCCGTCAAGCAATAAAGCGTACAGAATATAATTTATAGGTTTATAAAATATAAAAATAAATAAATTATACAGTATGGAAAGAATTTAGAATATTTAAACATAATAAAGTATGGATATTAAAATTATGAAAATAAAAGGTACATCGGCATTTAATGAAAACATTTTTAAAAGCTTGTTTTTTACCATTTTCTGCATACATGAAATATGTCTAGACATTAAAATATAAATATTACATTGAGTGAATTAGAAGTGTTGTTTTTGGACAAATATTATTATTTTTTTAAATTTTAATTCCTGATAATAAGTGAAATAGTTTACCAAATAGATCGGTATAAGGTACTAGCACCAGTCTTGGACGCTTCAAGAGCAAGGTTTATTGTTTTTGAGATTGATGTGCTTCTTTGTTTGTAATTCTCATAAATTTGTGTTATTATAAAAACAAGTACCTCTTTATTGAATCAATTTAATTACCAAAGTCTGCAAATATAGTTTGTTTTTAAAATTATTGTCTTTTATTTTATTTATGTCTTTCTCCAATAATAGACCAAGTAAAACCAGTAATGGGCACCTAGTGATAGACTCTTGCTAATGATTACAAAATAAAGAATCGAAATATTTGAAACAATGTAAAGCAGATGTTTTAATAATATAATAATTAGTAAATAGTTTACACTAATAATTAGTTTAAATGTCCGCCATTTTGACACCCATTGGCTGATTGTCATCAAATTAAGCTGTGTCTATAGATTATGTTTCAATAATGGCAGTAATCAAATATCAACAAATATTTCTAATTAGTATATTTAATTAAACAAGTGTCCAACACTAAAATAATGTCAAAGACTTTATTTGTAATTAATTAATGCCATGATCATACTCACCAATTTTTCTATACTGTTAAAATGCTGCATTAATATATTACGTACAAACAGTAACGTATTTATAATGTATTTGCAATAATCTTATGACAAAACTAAGCACCTTAATCTGTTCCATTTTAGTTAAACCGTAGAAATAATAATCATTACACAAGCTTCTTCCCCATTCCGTAAAGTGCGGGGATGACGTCACATCCAGATCCCGTAGGATTGCGTGTGTTCCATATAGATTGAGAAACTTTTTTGTTCAATGTTTTGTTGCTATCACAACTTTTGGATACCACTATGATTGTATGTTGTTTTACTCACTTCAGGTCTGTTGACCGGATGTTGAGGATATTTCTAGTTACTGCTTCTTGACAAGAATTATATCATTTAATAAAAGAACAACAGTTTAAAAGTAAAGACGCGAGTGGCGTATAAATGATATGTTATATTTTGACTTTTAATATACATATGTTTTTTTCTTATAATTGCTAAAATATTTTACATCCAGAAAGAAGAAAGTATACAATACTAGATGTTACTCGCGACTTCGTTCGCGCGAAAGTTAGGTAAGGTAGGGGCTGTCAGACATAAATCCCATGAAGTAGTAGAAGAAGAAGGATAGGTTATATAGATTTCTGTGATGATAGTCGGTAAAACAGGTCGCGCGTACAAATACCATACCCATTTTTTTATTAGGTTTCCGTAGAAAACTAGGAAACCTTATAGTTTCGCCATGTCCGTCCGTCCGTCCGTCCTCAAAAATTTTTAGCCAATTAAGATGAAATTTGGTATACAGACGAAGACTGATAACCCAAAAACAGAAATGATAATATTTTTGAAAAAAAAAATTTTTTGGACCCCCTTTCCATAGACTGAAAAGTATTTTCAAAAAAAAATGTTCACTTAATCCATTAAGTGGGGAGTCTTTAGATAGGTCTCCTAAAATGCAATAAAAAATGCAATATGATATTTTGATTTTAACCCTTCAGTCACGATATAATTGCGTTCAAAGTCGTGATAAAAGCGTCCCCTCCACCCTAATTTCTAAACTATCAATTTAAAAAATCTGAAAAAATTCATGAATGTAGCCTTTAATTAGTACTTCCACTGAAAATTATAACGAATACTGTCAAAATTATTTTGGCCCCCACTCCCATTGACTGAAAAATGAACTCACAATTTTTTTTTCACATATCCCATTGAATGTGATGTCATTGGATAGGTCTCCTCAAATGCAACAAAAAATGTTAAATGATCTTTTGATTTTAACCCTTCAGTCACGATATATTTGCATTTAAATGTCGTTATCAGAGCGTCCCCCCCCCTTAATTTCTAAACTATCTTTTCAAAAAATCTGAAAAAAAATTAGAATGTAGCTTTTAATTAGTACTTTCACTGAAAATTATAACGAACACTGTCAAAATTATTTTGGACCCCCTCCCATAGACTGAAAATTGTTCTCAAATTTTTTTTCACTTAACCCATTGAGTGGGGTATCTTTAGATAGGTCTCCTAAAATGCAACAAAAAATGTTATATGACCTTTTGATTTTAACCCTTCAGTCACGATATATTTGCATTTAAATGTCGTTATCAGAGCGTCCGTTGAAATAATTCTTGTTTATAAATCGTAATGACTACGGAAACCTACCATGTGCGTGCCCAACACGCACTTGGCCATTTTATTTATCTAAAGGAATTGTATAACTTTTAATTTTTCTGGGGTACAAATAGCATATGTCCTTCCTCAGGATGCAAGCTATCTTCCTGCTTAATTTAGTCAAAATCGGTTATGCGACTTAGCCGTTAAAAGGTAACAGACAGACAGACAGACAAATTTTCGCATTTATAATATTAGTATGGATTATTAATAGGTACGAATATTTTCGTATAGGTTATATTTATGTAGATATTTCCCGGGGAAATATTTTAAATCTAAAGTGATCAAATCAGTTCTTGATAGATCTGCATTTTAAGACAAAATCATATTTGTTAACTGGTTTTTGATTTGTGGAGACCTGCAAAGATCTACAAAAATATACAATGATCTAAAAGGATTTACAACGATCTACAGAGATCTACAACGATCTACAAAGATCTACAACGATCTACAAAGATCGTTGTAACGTTGAAAATTCATGAATTTTCATATCACGATCTACAACGATCTTTAAAGATTTTTGTAGATCGTTGTTGATCTTTGTAGATCGTTGTAAATCTTTGCAGGTCTCTACAGATCAAAAATATGATTTTGTCTCAAAATGCAAATCTATCCCAGATTTGATTTGATCAATTCAGATCTAAAATTTTTTCCGGGTTCTTTTAAAAATACAATAATTTAAAAAGAGATCTTCGTTAATGACGAAAAATGATCGTGAAGATGAATAAATAATGATATAAGACAATTGCATATTGAAGATCCAATACGCCTGATAATGTACATACATATATGGTATATCGACTATCGACGAGAGAACAAAACTAATTTAAAACTGAACTTGTTACACGTGCATACTGCATACATACATATGAGTGTATTATACAAAACAAGATAAAGTTACAATCACATTATTTAATATATACATAAGTACCAACGTGCAATTACATACAATGTGTCCAAAAAGTTCTGAAACGGTAAAATATATTAAAGGGTTGAGTTTCTGGTAAAAGTATTTCAGGATTTAAATATAAATATAAATACCTAGCAAAGGTCAACAATTTTTTAAATGGAAATAATTTTCATTTGAAATATTTAACAATTTTGCATACATACATATTTTGAATTGGTTCTTAACTTTGCTAAAGTTTGAAAGGTTTTAAATCTGTAAAGTTTGCGTTATCTAGTATCATTGCTTGTATTCGCAAGTGAAATAAATTGAAAAATTTTATGGTACGGGACACTAGTACGCGAGGATCGACTCTCATTTGACATTTAATTTAATTTTTGTATATTTGATCTATAGATTAGTGTACCCTATAGCCAACCTCAGTAAGTACTTAATATACAAACATTGAAATATAAATTCATATTAATATTATAAATGCAAAAATCTGTCTCTCTATTTGTTACCTTTTCACGGCTAAACCACTTAACCGATTTTAATGAAATTTAGCAGAGCAACAGCTTGCATCCTGAGGAAGGACATATGCTATTTGTATTCCCAAAAAATATTAGTTATACAATTCCTTTAGATAAAAAAAATGGTATGTGATATTTGTACGCGCGACCTGCTTTCTCAACTATCAGAACAGAAATCTGTATATCCTAACCTTCTTCTTCATGAGTTTTATGTCTGACACATAGACATAAAAAACTGAATCGCAAACAGAGCCGTGTCAAAAGAAAGAGATATTAAATGGTTTGAGGTATACTTGTCTTTTTTTAAAAGGAATGTATATTTCATTCTTCTTAGATAAAGAGATAGATAGGTATATCCCAAACGCCACCGCATCTCTCTTACTTTTTTGGAGAAATGTTACACCATTATGTTAATATAGAATGCGCGGTCCATGCTCTATGTCTATGGTCTGACAGCTCCTATCTAACCTAAATTTTGCGCGAACGAAGTCGCGGGTAACAGCTAATATATTATTGTAGTAGTTATAGTAAATGGTGGACCAATAATAGACCAGACATAAAAATAAAAGTTTTTGGTGCTTTTTGAGGTAGGAAAATGTATTACTAAAAAAATAATTCCGGTAAATGGGGTATCAAATAAAAACTGACAATTCAAAAAATGTAATAACTTAAATATCAACAAAAACATTTCAGTTGTTAAACTCAAGGCTTCTTCATCGTGAAATGATAGATTTTATACGATTCAATGCGGGAAGCGTAACATTTGGTGGAAAAATAAAGTCATGTAAAATGATACGTTTTCCCACATAGGTCAAGGTGAAATGTTCAACGTTGTAAAGGTTTTCTTAACACAAAACGAAATGTTGAAACCACTATTAGATTGTGGAAAATAAACTTAATTTTATACTACACAATATAAGTTTTCCATCTACTTGTAACTTGAACACAGCAATTTGTTATACTTCATAATGAATTCGTTTTACAATTTATTACAAGTATCTATTTATTGTTAAGATAATAAATAATGTTACTTTATTATGTTATTTGTTTATCTCATTAATATAACTTGAACAATTCTCAAGCTTTACCTTTTTAAAAGTATTTATTAATGAATCTAAAAATGTGATTTTTACTTTTTTTATAATATAGGTATGTATTTAAAATATATATTATTTTGTTCAATTTTCGTTGTAATTATGATATTTTTCTTAATTTATTATACAGGGTGGCGCAACGAAAACGAAACGGTCGCGTTTTTGGTCAGTTAAAATAAGATTTTGAAAAAACGCTCGAACACGTCGATTTTTCTTTCAAGGGGTACATCTTTTCCAATAAAATTTTTGCAAGAATCTTTTCAACCCTTTACGCTATGAACACAACCATTAAAATTTTAAATAGCATACCTCATTTGAAATATTTTTTCTTTCTAAACAAGGTGCTTTTTGTTTTTTTCAAATCTGTTATATTTTAGTCAAGTTATTTACATTTTTAATTCCATGAATGCATTTATTTTCTGATCAACAAAACAAAAATTCAGAACTAAAATTCAAAACAAAGTAGGCTTATTATCGAGGAATGTCGCCAACTAACTCACCCAACGTTTCAACAAGTGAGAAATAATTTTGAGCATAACTTGTATTTTTGTATGAAAGCTAGTGGAGCTCAATTTGAACATTTATTGAATTAATTAAAGTTTTGGATGTTAGTAAATTTTTGTGAATTATCTGATAGGAAAATAAGCCTACTTTGTTCGGAATTTGAGTTCTGAATGTTTGTTTTGTTGATCAGAAAATAAATGCATTCATAGAATTGAAAATGTAAATAACTTGACTAAAATTAAACAGATTTGAAAAAAAACAAAAATCACCTTGTTTAAAATGAAAAAACCTTTCAAATGAGGTATCACTTGCCCTATCATGCTATTTAAAATTTTAAGGGTTGTGTTCATAGCGCAGAGGGTTGAAAAGATTCTTGCAAAAATTTTATTGCAAAATATGTCCCCCTTGAAAGCAAAATCGACGTGTCCGAGCGTTTTTTCAAAATCTTATTTTAACTGACCAAAAACGCGACCGTTTCGTTTTCGTTGCGCCACCCTATATATGCTTTTTTGTTTTTTGAAATCGTGGTATGTTTCTAAAACAGAACAACCTAACGAAAATATAACAACCTAAGAAATATATTTTTATTAATATTCATACATGTTAACACTCCTAATGTGTCGCCCCAATACATAACCTATGATCCATGGTCTTCATGTTCGTCTAATACCTAAATGCTTTGATCGACCCAAAGCTAATCCTTTCTTATTGAGATCTTCATGCTGGATAAGCTGTCTGGGTCTAAGAAACATTTCAAGACCATTCTCATATTTCCGTGTGTTTTTTTTTTACCCAGTATATAGGGGAAAGTGGGTTAATTTGGACCATTTTTTTTAAATTAAGATATTTAGTATAGTAGTTTTAGGTTTAGAGAAATTATTTTTTTATGAAATGAAACAGCAGTTTAAAGAATTTGTTTTTATTAAGTATTTAATCAATATAATTATTATAAACTCGACAGAAATCAACAAAATGTAAGATCGTAGCTTTGTTTCAATTTAGCCAACCAGTACTGTAAATTGGACCACGAGGTTGCTAATTTGGACTTTAATAGAATATTAACTAAAAAACACCAGTAAACAAAACATAATATATATTTATGAATTACAGACCATCAAACAATTAAAATAAAAAACTATAAGAAATCAGTCTCATAACATTATTTCATTTAAATTATTCAAGAAAGACAATCATCACATATATCAGGATTATTGGTATAAGTTTCATGATTCCAGCTATGGCAACTACATGCGGTCCATTTTAACCAACAGTGTGAAAAGTATAAAATATAACCTATCAAAGCCTCCAATCAATCCATGACAATTACTTATTGATAAATTTCTGCTGCAAACTAAAATTAAAAACGCTGTATATATGCTTACCTTTGTACTAACTACACCCTTAGCACGAATCACTCAAAATTACATCAAAAATCATTTATTTACATTTGCGGAAACAAAACACTAACATTCAACTAGTCAAGGAAAACAATATAGCCGATATGCAATAAAGTAAGGCGCCTATCGCACGGTGTTGCCATTTAAGAAATCAGAAAACTACTTTTTGAGATATAAGGGTAGTCCAATTTATACCATACTTTCCCCTACTTACAATATTCGTATACATTTAGTTATCCTTCTCCCAATAATTCTCAACATGTAATTGAAAGGTCACTCAAATGTTATCCAATTCATCTTCTTCTATAATATTAAACACTACTCACAAATTCATAATCACATCTACAAACAACAACAAAATTCAACATCCTAATCGAAGCTCCTATGGGAGAAAGAACCTCCGCCCTTGCTCCCAGTCAGAGCGATCTATGTTACGTGATTAATCAAACATTTGAGCCGACTTTTTGTGTTATATGTGTGTGTGTGTGTGTGTGTGTGTGTGTGTGTGTGTGTGTGTGTGTGTGTGTGTGTGTGTGTGTGTGTGTGTGTGTGTGTGTGTGTGCGTCCAACCCCGCCCGTCAAATGCACAGGGATGTGTGGGTGCTAGTGTACATTACACATTATGATTCGAGGGCAGTCGCGGCGGCTTGCCAGTTCGCCCGAAGGGTGATGGCAGTTACTCGATCCAAATAGCACTAATGAACCAACCCATCCTGACACTGGGCCATTGCCAAATGGTACGAGGGTTGAACAGTATTTCATCAAAATATTTTTATTTTTATTTTATACTGATTGTTATCCACGACTTCGTTTGCGAGGAATTTACGTTAGTGAAATCCAAGGTTAGTAAATACACAGGTTGCCTCAGTGGCTTTTCACTAATCAGCTTGGATACCCCAGATGACGTATTTTCCTCGTCTTGCGTCGAATTACAAGGCTATATTTGTTATTATTGGGCACATTTCCTTTCTCAACTGTTGGGAACCCCAGATGACGTATTTCCATCTCACGCCGAGCTACTGAGGCTACCTTGTACTTTACATACCTTGAGTGAAAACAACACCATGTGATTAGGTTAGGTAAATTATACAGGTAGATAATACAGATTTTGTCATGATAGTCGACAAATTAATTTCGTATCTACACGATAGATGTTTACGCCAAAAAAGTATAACCTTCGCGGATACAATTAATGTCACACACCCATTTTTTTATCTAATAAATTTTAGGGATATAAAGATGCTTATGTTCTTCCTCATGAAGTAAGCTATCTTCCTGCCAAATTTCATCAAGATCGGTTCAACGGCTTAGCCATGAAAAGGTAACAAATACAGACATGCAGAGAAACAGACGAAAACACTTTCACATTTATAATATTAGTATGGATTACGTCTGCCAAGTAAATGCACAAATTCACCAAAGGTAGTTAACAATTCAATAAATACAGATAAACTGCCATTGGTTGACCATCGTAAAACTTCTCGTGTCATCGATATGGTGATGAAGCAATATAACGTCTTTACCGATTTATCTGTTAAGGTGAACCATGGCGAAACGGATAATGCAAGTTACTTCTTTATGCACATTAGATTAGTGAAATGTTTTTCGAAATTAATCGAATTAATTTAATTTTTGTGTCATTTATCTATCATATAAAACATTGTAATATATTTTAAATAAATATATGTACCTACTGACCTAATTCCATAACAGTTTCATTGGTTCGTACTAAACTAATATTAAATTTGGCTAGAAGTAAACTTTGACTTATTCACTGATTTGAAAATCATCTATAACCCACTTCATAATCGATCATTCATGTCAACTCCAACATCGCTGTTTCTTGTTCTTCGTCCCAAACAACGCACAATGTTCACATGTACAGTAAAAATAAACTCACATTTTTAACTATTGTTGTTGTAATATAATAGATAAAATAAATTAAATAGCTTCTGTTCCTCAAAATAAATATAAATTACTGTATACAGTAGCACCTCGCAATAACGGCTACCGCTTAGCGGCGTTTTGCAATAACTGTGCTTTTAAATAAAAATATTTGTATTTAAAATTTTATATTTCTGTTTCTTTTTTAGTTGTAAATCTTGTACTGTATGCATTAAATATATATTTAAGGGTCACCTTTGTGTAAATTTCCCCTTCTATAATTGTTTTATACCACATACTAGCTGACCAGGCAAAGTTTGTTATGCCCAATAATAATTTGTTTAAAAATCAAACCAAAAAGAAATATTTTCGTAAATATCTAACTCCAGCTACAGGGTCCATTTTTTTGTAAAAATATTTCTTTCCACACGTAACCAACATAAATTCTGAATATGAGCCAAATCGGACCATAAATACAATTTATCGAAATATCTTTAAAACTGTTTTTGTAAATAGCTACCAGTCATTAATACTAATTTAAAAATTGACTTGTCAGATATATAAATAAACAATGTTTATTTCTTATTAACGTATTTGTATAGATACTAGTTATTACAGTCTAGACTAGCATTGTGCTTTGATAATTACGAGTTTAATGAAGGTATAACAGATAAAATTAGTCAATTCGTATTAGAAATGACAAACAAGATCAGTTAAATCTTTGACAACAGTAAATTATCGACAAGGAATTCAAATTATCCTACAATGAAACGTTCCTTACAATTTTATCAGTTAGTATCAATACATCCCTAGAAATGTTACCATTGAAACTATGGATCAATTCCACAAACACACAAAACCACTTGTGTTGCAGATTGCATGCATCAAAGACTCCTTAGATGAATTTTGCATAATACATGGTATTTTGAAGCAATATGTAATACTTTATCTATTTAAGCGTAATATGCAAGATACGAGCATTTCTGCATATATGCGATATATAGTTTACAGTTGAAATCATTTAGTAATACTTGAAAAGTCAAGTTGATATTTCTCAACATGTTCATTTTGATATGAACAACCATACATGGAATAATATTTTTTATTATAAAAAAATTCAGCGGAATTTATATTTCGGTAAAAAAAACAATCTTTCTCAAAATGATGGTAGAACTATTTTTTGTTTTTTAATTATTTATTAGCATTTTTGACAATACAGCCAGTAAGCTCTATTAAATTAAAATATTCTACCCAAAAGCTGACTAGGATTACTTGAGTAAAGGGGGAGTTATCTTGAGGTGATCAAGGCTGGAAACATTTACGAGTCCCGAGGATGACGGGGAATTCACTATGTTTAATTTTAGGCTCTGAAATAAATGTTGATTAATTCTTTACAGATTATCAAAAGGTGACCTGTTTCAGTTACCCTTTAATATTACATTTTTGCTGACTTATTCTTACTGGCTGTTACAGATTAATCTTACATATTTTTATAAAATCATATAACAAAAAATTATATTTGAAATATTTAGGCTTAAAAGAGATGTGACATTGTAAGGAGGTAGGATTTTTTGGTTAATAAATTGGTTAATTAAAGTAGAACTATTTATTACTAAATATGGCCTCCACTGGCGTTATCAAATTGGCTATATCCAGGGCCGTAACTAGAGGCTCGAGGGGCCCTGGGGCAACAAGTAACCGAGGGTCCCCCAGTATATGCAAAATATAAAAATTAAAGACCTTTTTTTTATTACCAACTTAAACATTACACTTATTACTATTTTTAATTTGAATGACCTTTTTTTCCTCAATCTCAATCAATCAATGCTCACCCCAATTTTTACGCTGCTGTGAGGGCCCCCTGCACTCGGGGGCTCCGGGGCACTGCTCCGGATGCTTCGGTGGTAGTTGCGGCTCTGGATGCATTTCATGACTATGAAATGCATCCAGGATGACTATCCGATTTCAATTTTATTTTTATAAGTTCAAAATAAATGTACATAAAACCTCACTCATCAATAATTTACCTCTAATTAAACGAATACGTTAATTAATGCCATTTTCCATTCTGATTACCACTATGCATTGGTGATAGCTATTTCAAAAAGTATCTACATATGAAAATATACATATCATATTATTTTATTTTATTTATTTATGTAATTCACTGTAATATGATATTAAAGTCTGTAATATTTGTTGATATTTAAATAGTTACACTGAACGGTTATATCATATTATTTTTATGATCTATGAATGTATATGTATATGTATATGTATTATTGTTTGTTACGTAATAACACTTTTTGTTGTGTCGCAATTCAAATAAATTCTTTGTTTAAATTACAGAAATAAATACTATTTATGTTCATGATTTTTCCAACAATAAAAATTAAAACAAAAAGTAGTTTGTTTTTGTGCTTTACATTTCAGTAAAATTTTTAATTTGACGACTGCTAATGGTTTTTGTAATTTAAAAAGTTTGTTTAACAAATTATCATATTTTCATTTATAACTTATAAAAATATAAAATAAAATTATGTGTTTTTACATTCTTGGACGATCCATATGTATGACATATTAGTAGAGATTGGAAAAATAGTTTTTTTTACGATTTAATAATAATTAGTGCAAACGAAACAGTAAAAAGTGTCGCAAACAGTTTAAAAATAGTTGGAAAGGTAGTTGCAAATCTTTGATATCAAATTGCGTTCAATCAAACCAGTTTTCTGAAAACGGTGGAGATATGTAATAAAAATTACAATAAATGCATTTTTACGCAATAGTTGAAAAACTATTTTTCCAATCTCTACATATTAGTAAGTATAAGTAAGTACATATTGTTAAGCTGATATATGTAACCATTTTCGTTATGATGTTTAGATGTCTGTCTGTCTGCCGGTCGGTCTGTAGACGTTGTAATTCAAAAACGATACTACAAAGAAGGTTGAATTTTATAGTATGGAACATTTTTCTTCAAATAAATTTATTTTATATTTTTTAAAAACGATCTTAGAACCGGAAACGGACGTTTATTCTTGACACATTTGGAATTTTTCGAATTATTTTTGAAACGGTACAAATAAAAAAAGAATGTTATTATTAGAGATTGGAATAATAGTTTTTCAACTATTGCGTAAAAATGCATTTATTGTAATTTTTATTACTTATCTCCACCGTTTTCAGAAAACTGGCTTGATTGAACACAATTTGAAATCAACTATTTGCAACTACCTTTCCAACTATTTGCGATACTTTTTACTGCTTCGTTTACTCTAATTATTATTAAATCGTAAAAAAAAAACTATTTACCAACTATTTTCCGAAAAAAAATTCAACTAGTAACTATTTCATTTGAAATAATATCTATTTTTCCAATCTCTAGTTATTATCACTATATTATTTTTTTATAAATTTTTGAACAACTAAAACGGTATGACGTTAAAATATTTGATCTTATTAAAATCAAATGTAATGAATACAGCAATGTTGAGATTGTGACTGTTCATGTTATTAACGTTCGGGATATTATTAAACGGGTGTTTAATTTTAAACGCGTCTGTCGTTTCACGTTCACTCGCGACACCTGTGGATAGCAAATGTCAAAGATTAAAGTAAAGACGTATTTCTTTGATAACGCTTTTATACATGGTTATTTTAGTAGAAGCATTTATAAATAAACATGAATTACAAAACTATGTACATATAAAACTAATATTTATTTATAAAAACACTGAAATATTTCGCTGATTTTTACTTACTTTGAGGTTGTAATTGGTCTCCTTCGATCCGGTTGGAAAAATCCTACAGGATTGTAGGAGTTTCTAGTGGAAAAAAAATCTACCCCTTTTTTGCATAAGAGCGAGCTCTGATATTTACGATTTTGTTTAACAAATAAACAGCGAAAAGCGCCAATAGATAGCTTATATAGTCCTATTTATAACAAAACGAATTTCATCCCTCAACCCTTAAATACAGTAGTTGTTCTACGTTATTGGTTAGGATACGGTTAAAACTGTACATCATTTTTTTAAATTCATAGACAAATTATTATAGTATTTTATATTATATATATATTTAATTGATTACATTTTAGTTCTGTATCTGTAGAAAAATTTATTCACCTAATATTAAAGTTATTATTAATCAAGTAATACATATTTTTATTCTTTCCGAGTTAATACGAATTAATTTTGCGGCGCGGCGGTACATCATATAATAATTACCTTGCGCCGCCACCATAATATGCAGCAGTGTACTCTGTGATATGCTACTTTGCGATTATAAATTCTATAGAGTTCAGATTATAAAATATTGTAATAAAACATAAAATAAATTCAATAAATCCTTATTTAGTAGTTATAACGATATGATGAAAATATAATTTAATTTTACAATAGGCATGATGCCTAATTTTTAAAAAACTATTTTATAATGATCTTACGTGTCTCTTATTTCCAAAAAAAATGCTTATTTCTGTAGAAAATAAAAGTTTAATCACAAAAATTGACCCTTATAAAACTAATTTTGAATTTGACGCCAAAACGCTCGCAAGTGTCATGGCGCATTTTTGACGTCACGCCTATGTAAACACTCCTTGTCAACTATAATAAATCCTTGTTCCATCGTTAATGTTTCTCGGTTTTACTTTTGGTAATACAAAACTAAGCAAATTGATAATTTAAAACCATAAAATAATTTATAAATAGTGCAGATATTAATGAAACAAAAATGACGTTTACGTAGCCGTGACGTCATCCACTCTGACTGGTGTTTTATCAAACATGGCGGATTGCTGTATTTAGCGTTTTTATTTTTACAAAAATCATATTAATCTCGCTTTTAATATAAAAATAAATACATTTTTTAGAATCTTTTTAACTTATTTCATTATTTAAAATCATAATTTCAGTGATACTTTGTTACTGGCATCATGCCTATTATAGTTGTGACAATATACATTACAGCCAAAATTCATTTTCAATTTATTTAATACGTAGTAAATTATATTTTTAAGACCACTTGTAAGTTTCATTGATTAAAAGTATGACCAAATAAAAAGTGATCCCAATAGTCATTATATAATATGCGAATTTATGCTTGACTGAACTAAAAACTGTATGAGCATACTAAGTACATATTTACTTAATCAAATTACATTATCAGATGAAGTTATTATCTTAAGATGAGAAATTCTTTTATAGTTTTAAAAAAAACTGAAAGAAAACTTACGTTCAGCAATATTCATATTGGTAGTTACCTACTGGGGAATTTGAATGGAATGAAATATCATAATTATATGTTTACAAATGTAGGAAAAGTGGGTAGGTATAGGTTAGTATATCTCAAGGGTAAATGAAACAAAGAGAAAGTAAGTGAGAAAGAGATGACACCCCTGTACAAATTGCACCTACCCGTCTCGTTGACATGGTAATATGTCAATTAAAATGAAGTGTAGACTGCTTACTTCATGTTCTCATGCCCCTTTGTATCGCTTCATTGTCACCTTGCCACCTGCGTTTTGAGTAATTAATTTTACGGTAAGAATATTAGCAACTTACAGTGCCCTGAATTTTTAATTAATAAATTGGATATGATTCACTAGCAAAAAGGCTGCATCAAATTTTGATGATAAATTGTTTTAATAAAATTAAATTTTGATAAAAAAATTTTTATAACGTACTAATATAATAATATATAACAATTTCTCGTGACTTCGTTTATTTTAATTTTAACATATTTTATTAGTAGCTGTACCCGTAGATTCGCTCGCGTGGACTACGAATTATTGTTTAGGATTTTTGAAAAATATGGTTGAATTAAGTACAAACACGATTAGTTATTTTTTATAATAATAACAAATCAACAGTTAAATTGCCTAACAAAAACGAATCAGAACAAAAAGTACAAATAATTTTTGTTCTGTTTAATCTGAATGGCGGCCGAGATGCTTCGACGCAGCACTCGTTCTTCAGTTCGCGCGTTATTAATAATATTTTACCGTATATAATTTATTTAAAGTTATTCCCAAACTATACGACCAAATTGGATGCTTCAAAGGGCAAATTATATCTACTTATGACGATGAAATCATTTATTTCGATAAGAATTTATATTTTGCAGGTCTTAAGTCCACGTATAAACAGAACCTAAACATTTTTTATTTTCTTTGTAACATAAAAGCAGTAATAGTGGCTTATATTAAATGACTTTAATTAAATTATTTTGTTCAATAATTAACGGTGATTTAATATTATCGTCACCGACAGAGAACATATCATTGAATTAAAAAAAAAACACGTAAATCGGAGAAGTGATTATCGAGTTATTAGCGCACTAACGGACAGACAGACAAACAGAGAGACGTTGGGTTTTATATATATTAAGGAAAAAATATTGACGATAATTTTCCTTGATACGGGCGCAACATTAAATCAATTATAAGGACTAAAGCTTTCGAATAGTGGAATTCAAAATTCAAAATCGGTTGATACGAAAACTACGTGTCAACGAGACAGTATTTATTAAGAAAATTTAGAAAATAAAAAAATCGACAGTCAGTTTTAATTAAATTTAATCAGTTACACATTTCAATGGACTTTGTTTCTCAATTTAAAAATGAAAGTGATGATGCTTAATTCAAATTAAGATGTCAAATCAATTCACTAATTAATTATGAGAAATATACTTGAACGTCGATTATTACTCCCGATGGAAACAAGTAAATGCTTCTAGCAGTTGCCCTTGCGTCAGTTCAGTAAAAAATTAAGTAAGTATTTATAAAGGCCGCTTCTTATTATTATACGAAAATAACATTAAAAAATATATAATTAATAATAACGTTCACAATATTGTTACAAATTTTGTATAAAGATTAACGCATTTCATATAACGCAGTAATACAAAATTTTTTCAATGTAAAAAATAATTCATGAAGCAAGTTTTTAATTTTTCATAATAAATGTTTTACAAATGTATTAATGAAATACAAAACAGTTGTAAACAATACAAAAAATATAGCGAATACAATTCAATGAAACATTTCAACATATTTTTATAGAATGCTTTTTTCATAAATCATTTTCATTCCCATTAAAAAAATATTATTTTCAAAACAATATACATATAATTATACTCAAAATTCCACAGAAAATAAATTATTTAGGGGATGTAGATAATTAACAAATTAACTTTTTTTATAAAATTGGAAAAACAAAAAAGTTTTTATGTTATATATTTTATATATTCCATTAAATATCACTGCTTTTTACAGTTTCAACTGTATGGTGTTCGATTTATATTAATGATCACGAAATAAAAAGCCTAGTTTAGACTAGGCTAGTAGTTAGGTAAAGTGGCGAGTAATTTAGTAACTCAATGTGTATTAGCAGACAAAAACCGAGTAAAGTAAAACCATTTAGTCGTGTAAATCAATTTTGTTCAATTTTTTGGTCAAGTAGTGATCCCTACATACTAAATAAGCTACTAGACAAATCTGAACACGATATTTTATTTAAGTTCATTAATTATCGCAAAAATTAAAACAACTCAATATTAATGTTACAAAATATTATTTTGGATCTTCCAATTCTCATTCCTTGAGAAAGACATTTGTAACTCTTAGTGTGTTTATCCTATTGATCCATTTTCTGATCCACACTTTTCTCGCGTTAATTTCTTCCTCCACTTCTTCTAATATAGCAATTACAAATTCATTTATTTATTTTACTTTGTTACGATGTACAGTGAAATGCAAAAGTGATCGACTAGTGTTCATTCATATTCGCTTATCACAAACTTAGTAGGCCCCTTTCTTTTGATTATTATAATATTTAAATCATATCTCCATGTACCAAACAGACAGATATTTTTAAACTTATTTGCTAGATAAAGAAGTACTCATATATATTTGTTAAATTATTATGTAATCTATTGAAAATTGTATATGTAAATTTTGTGGCAATAAATATAAGATATTCCAAATTTTAGTATTTAAATATACCTTTATATAAAATTAAAAATTAAATTAACGTATACTTGTGTTTTTATTTAAAATAAAAAGAATATAAGAATAGAAAAGATATACCGATGATGTTTGTCTTAATATTGTGGAATCTGTTGTGGAAAATAAATTACTCGACTAAAATACTAGCCTAGTGTGAACTAGGCTTCGTATTTTTCATATTTTATATGTATTTTCCAATAACTATAAAAGTTTTCATAACATACACTTACAATTTTTTTTGTACAAAACATTTTTTTAAATTTATTCAATAAAGTTCAAAGACCTTTGATATTTGCAAACATCTACCTACAACTATGGCTATATAATAAATTTGAATTTTTTGGCATGATACCAAAACATTCATATATTCATTTGAGAGTACAAAAATAAAAATATTCAATAATTATTAACATTATATTTCGTTTTGACAGTTCTGTTCTTTATAATCCTGAACATAATCCAATTTTTCTATTCGAATTATAAATTTCCGTCAAAATTTTGATTAAATATGTAAAGTAAGTTTAATATGATTTTAAATAACAATGTAAAATGAAGTTACTACTTTGTAATCGGTGTTAGACATTGATTTAGTATTATTTTTGCGGTCGTCATTTACTTAACTCTAATCTTTGGTGTTACTACTGAATAAATATCCCTCTTGCCATCATAAATCTTCAAACTGTACATATATTGACTTTGTTCGTACACAAATGATTAATATTCTGTACAATTTTGCATAACTGGTCCTTCATTAGTTTTAATACTCAATAATTATTCATAACAAGACAGTTTGTTCTTATAATATTACGGAAACTGGAAAAATAGTTAACCCTTTTTTTTAATATTACCAGAATATGCATAGGTACATTTTCAGTTTTATTAAGAAACTAGCTGTTACCCGCGACTTCGTCCGTGTGGAATACAGGTTAGGTAATACAGATTTCTGTTATGATGAAACATGTTTTTAGTTTCACATTTGCACGCTAGATGTCACTAAAATAACCTAACCTATCACGCGTACAAATGTACACACCCATTTTTAGGTTTCCGTAGAAAACTAGGAAACTTTATAGTTTCGCCATGTCCGTCCGTCCGTCCTCAAAAATTTTAAGCTGATTAAGATGAAATTTGGTATACAGACGAAGACTGATAACCCAAAAACAGAAATGATAATATTTTTGAAAAAAAAAATTTCTTGGTCCCCCTTTCTATAGACTGAAAAGTATTTAAAAAAAAAAATTTTCACTTAATCCATTAAATGGGGAGTCTTTAGATAGGTCTCCTAAAATGCAATAAAAAATGCAATATGACATTTTGATTTTAACCCTTCAGTCACCCTAATTTCTAAGCTATCAATTTAAAAAATCTGAAAAAATTTATGAATGTAGCCTTTAATTAGTACTTCTACTGAAAATTATAACGAACACTGTCAAAATTATTTTGGACCCCCCCTTCCATAGACTGAAAAATGAACTCACAATTTTTTTTCACATATCCCATTGAATGTGATGTCATTGGATAGGTCTCCTAAAATGCAACAAAAAATGTTAAATGATCTTTTGATTTTAACCCTTCAGTCACGATATATTTGCATTTAAATGTCGTTATCAGAGCGTCTCCCCCCCCCCTTAATTTCTAAACTATCTTTTCAAAAAATCTGAAAAAAATTTTGAATGTAGCTTTTAATTAGTACTTCCACTGAAAATTATAACGAACACTGTCAAAATTATTTTGGACCCCCCTCCCATAGACTGAAAAATGAACTCACATTTTTTTTTTCACTTAACCCATTGAGTGGGATGTCATTAGATAGGTCTCCCAAAATGCAACAAAAATTGTTTAATGATCTTTTGATTTTAACCCTTCAGTCACGATATATTTGCTTTTAAATGTTGTTATCAGAGCGTCCCCCCTACCCTAATTTCTAAACTATCAATTTAAAAAATCTGAAAAAAATTCAGAATGTAGCTTTGAATTAGTACTTTCACTGAAAATTATAACGAACACTGTCAAAATTATTTTGGACCCCCTCCCATAGACTGAAAATTGTTCTCAAATTTTTTTTCACTTACCCCATTGAGTGGGGTATCTTTAGATAGGTCTCCTAAAATTCAAAAAAAATATGTTATGACCTTTTGATTTTAACCCTTCAGTCACGATATATTTGCCTTTAAATGTCGTTATCAGAGCGTCCGTTGAAATAATTCTTGTTTATAAATCGTAATGACTACGGAAACCTATCATGTGCGTGCCCAACACGCACTTGGCCGTTTTATTTATCTAATCAATTTTCGGGATACAAAGTAGCTTATGTCTTTCCTCGGGATGCAAGCTATCTCCCTGTCAAATTTCATCAAAATCTGTTCAGCAGTTCAGCCGTGAAAATGTAACAAACAGATAAACAGAGACACTTTTGCATTATACATAATATTATAATCATTATATAGAATTATTTACAATGAATGTACAAAAAATTAACAATAATTATTTTAAGCAAAAAACTTTTAAAAACTTGTGTCGGAAAATTCTTCATGAGGAACCTACAGCCCCTCAAAGGTTATTCGTTTTCTATTTAATATATCGTGTGCAGGTTTTAACAAATATTTTTTACTTCCATGTTCTGAAAGAAATGGAAGTATTGTAATACCATCGAAAAATCGTGTCCGAGATAATGACAGATTCTGAATGTACTAAATTCAAAACTTAAAGAAAAGTTAATTTCCGCATGTCGGCTGTACGTGTTTCTGTGTGTCTGTGCGGATGTAGAATTTTCTTTCGTTTACGATAACTACTGTAAAAATGCACCGATCTGAATTATTTTTGGGGAAAATATTTATCTCAGTGAGTACTCCAGACCTATTGATTTTGGTGGTAAGCGGATTAGGGGTTTTGGAAATATTTGATATTTTGTATCTTTTTTCATCTAAAAAGTGAACATTGCTAGTATTATCTCACTAATTTTGATAAGACTTGGTACATTTGATTATATTTATATACAAATAGCAATAACTGCTGTAATCGTCGTCAGTATATATATATTTTTTATGTAATAGGAAATTTATATTCAGAGTACCTAATAGGTTATATAAATAAAATATTTAAAAAAAAATTATATTTAAAAATGATTTAAAAAGATAGAAAGAACATGGAAGTCATGTATGGTTCTCCATACCGATATTTTTAATACATTTTTTTTTTTAGTTTCTAAAGAGCATTTTTTATTGATGCGGTTAGTTCTCTATTAAGTTATAATTAATAAACGTCTTAGAAGATCAGTAATATTAAACGGTTTATCAAATTCTTTTTTATAAAAAAATATCACACTTTCGATATATTTTGAATATAATGTATCCTATTTAAATCAATAATACTGTATCGAAAAGATCAATGTGTACAATATAGGGCTTTTTTTATAGAGTGTATATATGGTTCTGAAAGAGAATGCTATTGATCCTGGAAGAGGGAGCGCGCGTCCTTTGCAATCAGGATAAATTGAATACGCGAACAGACTGTACCGGGTGCGTGGCGGGATTCTGTGACACAATATAAGCGTTTCTCCGTCATCCTTTTTCTCCAGCACCCAGACGACGAGTATTCGTTACGTCACCCGCGTTTCCTAGAATAACAAAAAATAAGCATACATGCATGATAAATATTTTCAATATAAATACCTTTCACATATGTGGTTTTTATATGTTGTCAAAATTAACTTTTATTGATCCATTTTCGCGCATGTTTTATCTATCCAATTGTTAAATTTATTTATGCCCGGTATTATAAAGAATTTGCTTGAGTGCAAAAGCAAATTAACTTACAGCTATCTGCTAGGTATTTAATATAAACGACAACACACTAATGAAATCGTACATATTATAACCTTGACACATGCACGATAAGTACAATCAGCGACTTAAAATAAGTGCTGCCAAGTGTACCTCATAAAATGCATACAATTTACATTATTATACATTTATTACCACTGATTTAAAATATCTAGAAATTTCATAACAATTTGACATCTAGCAGATAGTGTTAGCTCGATGCTAATTTGCATTTTCACTCAAGCAGGTTCGTTATAATACCGCGCATTAGACGGCTTTTTTAATAATTTATTTGTTTTAATGGGATTAACTTGTATACTACATTATACACTGAAAATAGTACTTTTTAAGCTAATATACATAGGTAATATAAAAGAACAATTAAAATGTCATATAAAATAAAACATGTATATCACACATATAAACATGATTTATGATAATTTCACATATAGTAACATAGTTGTAAATCAGTAGCTTATTATATGATCACCTACTTAATATTATCAATATTGTTGATCATGAAAATAACACATAATATTTTTAATAACATAACCCTTTAATACATAATATATAAACGCACAATGTATTTGACAATGAAACTGTACACTTAACATTAAGATTGAATGATAAATGGCAGTATTCGTGACATTACAATGTTTGCAAATTATATATTTGAACTCGAGGAAAATAACACGAACGGATTTATGTTTTCATTCATCACTTTATCAATAACAACTTGTCAGATGAATAAATTTATAATAATTCCAAGAAGCCACGAGCTTTCTTGTTCAGACATAATCAGTAGCTGATGGATATAAGAACCATGAGATTTAATCCATTTTTACTAGAAATATTTTTATTTTAATCCATAAGTAAATGTGTTAATAAAAGTTCCTTAATTATTGTATGACTGTAAACAACATATTACTTGAACTTTAGTTTTCGGGTAGAAATCTTGATAATACTTAGTACATAGTAACATACATAGGTGATATTAACATATTTAATAATTTGCACATTAATCAATCAAGTAGATTAAGATATATGTATATGATTGAGAAATCAATGTTGTTGAAATAATTATAAACATTGACTTCTTAAAGTTATTCGATCATTAGTAGTAGATTAAAGTCTAAAATTTGAATATGTTATTTATGGATAGCTCATATATTTTACTATTTTTTTTTTAATAATATTGGAATTATGGTTTTTCATTGATTGGATATTAAAAATAGAGTTTTTTTAATACACGGTAAATGAGAGAACTCTCCGGAAGAGCTCTATTTATTGACTTCTCTACAAAGACGTTTTAAACACTGATAATTCGAAACTTCAACCATTTTAAATACTATTAAAATTATAAAACACATACATTCACAACCAAGTTTATTCAAAGTAATAAAAAAACTGGAAATACAACACTACCATGACAGGATGTTTGTAAAAACGCGTGGAAAAATCATCCGTAACAGTAATATAGTGCGACTTACAGGCAAAGAACGTGTGCGAGTGCAACAGCTAGAGACGGCGACGCCAGTGTATTTATTAAAGATACAGTCTATACTATATACTGCGATCGCCAAATTATATCTAATTTTTTACTTAATTGGCGCTACAAGTGTCTGGTGGTCCCCTTGTAAGTGAATTTAATTAAATAGGTACAAAGCTTCAAAACTAAACTAAAAAAGCTTTGGGTTGTGGTGAGACCCTTTAGGTCCACACAATCAACTTCCCAGCACGGTATGATTATAAATACTTGAATACTGATTATTTATTGTTTCGATATAGTTTGTGTGATTATTTTTTTAATATGTATTTGAAAAATTTTAATGGAATTGGTCAGAAATAAAACTGACCTTTGTATTATGAATATTAGTTTTCTAATATCCTAATGTCAATAATATAACTCACATTTTTAGAATAACTAATTTGACAATTTGAATTAAATTGCATTTGTTTTTATAATAACTAATCTGACAATTTAAATTTAATTGCATTTGTTTCCAAGGCAACATGATCTGTAGACTTATTTATTAGTACTTAAAATTCAAATTTTGAGGGTGGTTTTTGCCTTTCATCCCTTCTATGGCTGTTTAGGCACATATCACGAAAAAAATACTGAAATACATTTTTCATTATTTGTATTGTAGAATATTTATACTAACAAGGGGAGATTATATCTAGGGAAGTGGGGATTTCAGTCAGCTTTGGAGAGGTGAATCTAGACCAAAAATAAGGAGACACGTGTTCGATAACTCATCTGGGTAGCCCTTATTAGTAAAGATATTAAATTTTGAAAATTGGTATATTTCCTTAAGCTCTTATGTACTGTAATAAGCATCTACGTTAACAATCCTTGAATGGCTGTGCGTGTAGAGCGCCGGCTTATGATCCAAAGAACACAGGTTCGAATCCCGTACCCTGTACAAAATAATTTTTATTTTTATTTTCAATTGTTTCTTACTTTTTATTTTTTTTACATATAGATTACCACTACCTGCTATTTATTCATTATGTTTTTTAGGTAAACATATCGATAATATATGTTTTTTGGGTTGAAATACACATGTAAAGTTTTAAATAGTTTATTTTTATTGAAACTACGTATATAATTTACCAATTAAAAATATATTTCAATTGTTAAACTTTTAAATATTCCAAAATGTGCATCATTTATTATAAAATAAAAATAATAATATCGTAAAATCTTACTTGTTTTATTTAATTAAAGAAATATGAATATAAATAAATAACTAGCTGTAAATAATTTAATTATAAGGCCAAAAAGGAAAAAAAATAGAAATAATAATATTTTCAATAGTATAGAAGACCGATAATTTATTTGAATGAAAAAAATTAAATAAAAGTAAAAAATAATTTATTTAGGTATCAAATAAATTTGATTAATTGAAATATATGTTTAATTGGTAAATTATATACGTAGTTTCAATAAAAATAACATCATAAATAAACTATTTAAAACTTTACATGTGTATTTCAACCCAAAAAACATATATGTATTATTGATATGTTTACATAAAAAGCATAATGTATAAATAGCAGGTAGTGGTAATCTATATGTAAAAAAAATAAAAAGTAAGAAACAATTGAAAGTAAAATAAAAATTATTTTGTACAGGGTACGGGATTCGAACCTGTGTTCTTTCGTTCTTTGGATCATAAGCCGGCGCTCTACACGCACAGCCATTGAAGGATTGTTAACGTAGATGCTTATTACAGTACATAAGAGCTTATGGAAATATACCAATTTTCAAAATTTAATATCTTTACTAATAAGGGCTGCCCAGATGAGTTCTCGAACACGTGTCTCCTTATTTTTGGTCTAGATTCACCTCTCCAAAGCTGACTAAAATCCCAACTTCCCTAGATATAATCTCCCCTTGTAAGTTTCAAGTAAATCCGACCAAAAAAAAACTACATCCCTTTTTAGCCCCTTAGGGGTTGAATTTCAAAAAAATATTTCTTTCAGATCATAATCACGTCAATACGCTTCGATTGGTACCCCAACGAAGTCAATAGCATTTTTTATTTACGAGATTTTGTAAAAAATGAAACGCACATACGTACGTACATACACACACACACACAGATATCTTTCTGAAAATAGTGTAAATATACTATAGTGACCATAAAACATATAATTATGTTGAAATTTTTTATTTTGATTTTCGGACCGATTACAATAACTTCCAGTTGGAAAGTTAAAAAATCCTCATTTGCTATTTTAAGTCAGTACATAAATCCTGTCCTTTTTTAGTCAACCTTTACGTAATATAATTAAATTACTTTATTTTACGATCTTATGAATGGTATGTTAATACAATGATCTGTTCTTTGTATAAACCTACACTGCCTAAATGTGCGTGTGTTGATATAAAGAAATCGATAATCTCTATGTAAGTTTTATACGGGATTTATTCATGCCACGTTCGAAACCGTTTCGACGCCTGTTATGCGCTGTTTATATAACATCAGTGTACGCAATATCTGAAATTGGCAATCTAAGTTATGACGTTTGTATCTATATGCAGCACTCGAACACAAAACATACTTACTACTTTACTCACACACGATGTGTTTCGTTTGTTTCACATGGCTGCTGTGACGAAGATGAAAATGTATCTTAAACCATCAATGGATCATGTATGTAACATAGGGTCGCATGCAGAAATGGTCGACCAGTTTTCATTCAAATTCACTTATCACTAACTTGGGCTCATACCATTTAATTATTATAATATTTAAACCATTTCTCCATGTACCAAACAAAGGCAGATATTTTGAAACTAATTTGCTAGATAAAGAAGTACTCTTCGAAAATTGTATAAGTAAATTTTGTGGCAATACATATCTGATATTCCGAATTTTAGTGTTTAAATATGTTAAACTTAATATAAAATTAATTAATGAAACGGACGTATATTTATGTTTTTATTCAAAATGATGTAACTGTATTAGCTCCATCCTAGAAAAAGATAACCGATGATGTTTGTTTTAATATTTTTGAATCTGTTGTAAGCGATTCTGACTTTTAGGGTGGCAGACGACTTCTGAATCCCATAGTACATAAAAACATCAATTTCTTTGAATTTTACGTGCACAAAATGAAATTTTATGTTACTTCTTTCTCACTTCCTTACACGCTTAAAAAATGATATTCTTTAAATTTCTGGTACATTCCACCAGAAATTCCATGAATCAACCAATCAAAGCTCGTTGTTCACTGTTTTTGGTCAGTCGTGAACGTGACCAATGTTTAATAGGTTTATTACAAGTTTAATTTATATTCCCAGGTAACACCAAGTCTAATTTTTACACTATTAAGTTAGGATAGTTAAAAAATTTGAAGTGATTAAGCAATCTGTGGAATATATTCTAATTCAGCACAATTTTTAAAACCTTTTGAGTTGCCTATTTAAATAAAAATGAACTAGATTACTGTATTACATAAGATACAGAAAGATAGCTGTATTCATGATACAAAAAAACCTAACAGTCTAGTCCCATGTTCCCTCCTCTCCCCTTCTTCCCCTTAATAAAAATCTGAAGCAAAGAAATGATGACTCATCTAATTGTAAATAAAGATGTCAATAGTTACGACTTATGACAGGATTCGAATTTACAACGATCAAAGATTTCATTTGTCCATAAGATATTTTATATCGGCTGTATCCGAGTATCCGAATATGATGTGAATAACGTCTATCTATGTTCACAAAATCAATGTTATTGTATAATAAATGTGTTTGTTTCTTTTTTCGTTTAGGAGATTTTCCAATGTTAAGTGCTTTGAAAATGTTACTTGAGTTATTAAATAAACAATACTGTCAACAGATACTCGTCTACTTTTTTTCAATTTAAGAAAATAAATATCATTTTCTCTTTTTATTCTTCTGACATAATTTCTACAGAATTTTTAAACATATATAAAGTGAAAAATAATATCATTGAAAAGGGATAAATAAGTGATTCTTATCATTCGCGTTTTTTACAGTTTCTATACAGATATTTTAGAACCTGATTCCTTGGCTCATTTTGAGTAAAAAGATATACAGGAATGTGGGATCTATCTTCAACATCCTCTTAGCTACAGGCTGTTTAAAAAGTTCCTTCAGAGTAGTACTTACAAATATAACATAACTTCCAAAGTAACGTAACTAGAAGAACCATAATGAGTCAGTTTTTATAGATAATTAACTAACGTATTGTTTCAGTATTAGCGTTATTACTAGCCAAGTTTCCAGTTCAGAGTTATTGCTCATGAAAGTCAAAAAATATATATTATTATATTTTTATGAAAATGATATTTTTCTCCAAAAGTACCTGCAATTAATAGTAGTATAGTTACGTTATGTTACTTTGGAAGTTTGGAAGTTATGAGATAATCTTTGTTTATAAGCACTACTCTAAAGGACCTTTTTAAACACCCTGTAGCTCAGTTGGGTGTTTCGTACAATTGTTCACTCTCAATGAGCCAAGGAATTAGCTCCTAAAATATCTGTATTCCAAACCGAACCATCCTGTATATATGTCATATTGCAAAAACCAATCTCCGGTGGCGAAACTGAGGGTTCTTTTAGATAAAAAGGACTCAATCTCCTATATATGATATGGCCAAACTTTAAATCGCACAAAAATTCGATTATTTCTCTTCTAAATGAAAGAACTTCAAAAATCGACGATAACCATTTAATTCTTCATATACAGTTAAGAATATTTCCTGAATTGTATAGAATTTAAATGGTTCAATTTTTTTAAGTTCACACTGTGATTTTTACTCCCCTCCCTCAATAAAATAAAAAATGAGTGTATTATTGAATTAGTTTTAATTTTTTGGGGGGAGGGACGGGGTTAAGTGTTAAAATAGTTTATTTTATACTCCTCGCTATTTCTCATTTCTTTTAAAAAAGTGCCAGTTTTATTTGTTCTCATACAGAATGCGCGGTCCATGCTCTATTATAATTATTGTCATCTCTAGAGCTATTTCACATAAACATCGTGAATATACTATACATACATATGCATGTATAGTTAAAACCCATGCCACCCACGCCCATCGCGTTGCGCTCTTGTATTAAGTAACGAGCGTAATCAGGGATTATGAATGTAAGTGCTTCAGGATTAACTAGATTCTATGCTGAAGGATCAAGTTTTTATAAGTGTAGGTAGGTTCTTGTCTTTCTTAAATATGTTTTGAAGGGTTGGAGTAGTAGCATTTACGTTTGCAGATTATTATTATAATAGGGCACTGCTGCACTCACGGGGTGTGGGGGAGAATCCGTCTACCCTACGAATTTTTCAATATATATTATTTAACAACAATCATGATAGATAAAAAAATGAAAATTATATATAATTTTTTTTTTAATTGAAACAAATATGACGATTATGTAAAAAAATTCTATTTTACAGAACCTCTGATTTGAGATCATTAATGGATGAAAAAGATCGATACAAAATCACATAACGGTACTGAGGTACTTCGATTTTTATGGTTCCGTAGAAAACTAGGAACCCTTATAGTTTCGCTTTGTCCGTTGGTCCGTCCGACCGTCTGTCTAAAAATTGAGTACCTATTAAGATGACCCCCTCCCATAGACTGAAAAGTATACTCACATTATTTTTCATTTACCTCATTTAGTGGGGTGTATTTAGACAGATATCCTAAAAAGCAACAAAAAATGTCACGATATACTCCAATTTGCTTTTAAATGTGGTTATCAGAGCGCCCCTCCCCCTACTAATTTCTAAACTATCGATGGAAAAATCTTAAAAAATTTCAAAATATAGCTTTTAATTAGTACTTTCAATAAAAATTATAACTAATACTGTAGTAAGAATAGTTTATGCAAAATTTTGAAATAACTCCTTTTTATAAATCGTAGTGATAATTACTACGGAACCCTAATTCTGTATTAATTATGAGTATAGCATCTTTACAAAAAACATATTTAGAGAATTATCATCTTTATTATACCCCAACTGTTATCTCTCTTAAATATATGATATGTGGTCACTCTTTGTTATATTCGACTATTATCAGCATATTAGCGAATTACCTTTCCATCCCTTGTCCCCGTTAATTTATGAAAAACATATTATAATAATTTAAATTACATAAATATTTTATTAATATTGAAAATTCGATCGACTCCTTGTTTATTTCGTTTATTGAAATATTTCTAATAGTTTAATTAATGTACAAAGTAACTACTGATTAGAACAATAATAGTTACTAATTGATTAATATATATACGTGCATTGTTTATAATAGATTCCATGTAATTTAGCTCGAAGGCTTAAGCTTGCTTCAAACGTGTTTGATTATAGTATATAATTGTTGAACGTCAAATTCAAATACTTTAAGCTGAATAATTATACTGTAACTACAGTAAATACATCAATTATAACAAAAAAACTTTAAGCAAATGTCTTATTTTCATGGATAAATATATAATATATCCTGAATGGAATCTTTGATTTAGCTTCCAGCAATTTTGTATACGCGTAATTTTTTTCTCACAATTAATTAATTTGTTAAATGAAGATTTTAATATAGAGAGTTTAGACCAATTAAATTAGAAGTTTTAATAGATTTTTGTAAGAATAAATGAAACTCAAAAATGGATTGATATTATGGGTAATAATATTCTGTCCCATTACATTTGACGATTTTTAAATGGGACCGTCCTCTAGCCAGACCCAACCAAAAAAACCGAGTTTAATTATTATAGGTTCATGGTTAAAATGGTTATGTGTGTGACAAAGATGACAGACACACAGACAAACAGATACGGAAAAAAGTGTTTGTCTTGACCTGAAACAGTAAAATCATGTACAAATTTTGAAATCAGAGAACAAATTTGAAAAATTATAGCAAAGCTTCTCGTATCTTCGACATGACGAGGAAACAAAATGAATTGAAATATGCACATTTCAACTATAATTTTTTTGTTTTTTAATTTGTTCTGCGATTTTCCCTCAGTTATTCAATATCTAACAAAAGCGTAAAACTTATATTAAATTGAAGTACACTTTATTGTCGAAAAGCAAGGAGAAAATTCAATGCTATGTTATTATGATAAAAGTTCTCATATATACAATACCTTAATAGATTGGATGTTTTTTCATTTTCCACAAAGTAAGCTGCATTTTTTTTGTCAATACTTATCATATTATTATCAACCCGACAGATGAATTTGGATCGACATAGTCATAACTTACATATGTTATATGCAGAAATCAATAGCCACAACCACCTAAGAAATGTATATACAATTAACTAAAATGTGGTAATGTTTGCGTTCTATTAGATATGCAAATACGCATTTCAGATTAA
The DNA here is from genome assembly GCA_961205875.1 of Sialis fuliginosa. Taxonomy (NCBI): domain Eukaryota; kingdom Metazoa; phylum Arthropoda; class Insecta; order Megaloptera; family Sialidae; genus Sialis; species Sialis fuliginosa. Next base: position 11,622,167 of record OY540809.1, on the reverse strand, counting down.
GATAGGATAAGTATCTAGTGATTAGACCCTAGGACTTACCTATGTTCCCTTGGGCCACATAAGTGTCATCTACTCTAGTTGTTTTAGAGCATGACCTAGTTCTGTTTAGAATCATCGTTTCTAGTGGTGTAGTAAAGTTAAACAAGTGGCTGTAAAATTTTTAAAATTATTCTGACATAGGTATATTAATAAATTCTAACTTGATAATATTGGCATATTGTAAATTAAAAATTATTTGCTAAACATAGGAGTGGAAGTTACCTTTGTGTCCGTCAGGACAGGATTATATAAACACTCCGGCAAACTTGACCGTCCTGGGAAAGCTCAGATAAATGATAAAATAAATGACAAGTTGGCCGATAATAACTAAATTCAATGGTAACTCTTATAATAAGTGCACATTATTTAATTTAGTAAAACCAAAAAAAATATCAGACGTGTATATTTTAAACGTAGATCGTTTTTTCATCTTACTGTAAAATTTTGTCGAATACTTTGAGAATTATGTTGAATTTCCAAGTTGACATTTTTCAAAACAATAATTTAATATTAAAGTTGAACGATTTTGATGTTGAATTTCATTATATGTTGATATGTATCAAAAAACTGTACTACATAAAAACGATTTTTGCATAAATTATAAAACTATTATAAATTTTTTTAGTATAACAAACCTTGTTCAAATCAGTTAAGAATATTATACATAGATTGTTACAGAAATTTTTATTTATTGAATGTTTCGATTGATTTAAAAATATTTCTTTTTCGAATCAATAACAAAATGAAATATTGAATTTAATATTATAATACTTTATCTTTAATAATCTTACCATATTACTACTTGATCTAATGTAAACTCAATTCAAGATTAAACTTAGCAAATGCCGACAGTGGAGATATTATACCTGAAAATTTACATGCATTCATGGATCGTATTATTTTAGCAGATACTCCCCGAGTGAATGTGTTTAAAACCGCATTGTGTGGGAGAGAGAGAGAATGTGTTTAATCAAAATGTCAGAGTCGTTTGCTACGATCCAATGAAAACTTCAACTCATTGACATTGTCTTAAAATAACTTAGGGACCTACGTAAGTCAAATAGTGTAGTTATTGTTAATTTAAATTTTATTTATAGAGTTATAGTTGGGTATATCGAAAGTTAAGAACTCCAAAAACTAAAGTTTAATTGTTAAAATTTTATTAGTGTACAGGGTAATTTCATTGCTACCAAATTATCACACCCGAATTTGTATATAATTACTAATGAATTATCAAAGAACTGACGAATTGATGGAACGTTCGATATTTGTACATAAGCGTATCTTAAATGCATTAAAAAATTATATGGTTTTTTAAATTAACTTTTTTTCATTTGCTCATTTTTTCCGTTTGCACAAATCAATCAAAGTTAAGAATAAAAAAAATATATAAAATTTTATATTTTATAGAAAATTTTATTTCGACTACAAAAATCTTCACTTTCACAAATTTTTATGTGCACAGAAAAACATATTTATTGCAATTACAAAAAAAAATTCGACCCACTGTACTGTACATGAATAAATAAATTAAAACTAGTTAAAGTTGAAACCTTCGTTCGATTTTTCATCACCGTGTATATGAAAAGTGCTTATTAAGTTGAGGGTCCACAGCCTGATCATCAGAGTGCTATCCAAATAAAAACGTTCAGCAATATTGAGTGCCCCTGACTACATGTCTATAATGGAGCGGACTACCTCGAGGGCGGCAAGATTCGTGCTAGGCGTACTCAGGGGGCTCATGTGCCATCGATAGGGTCCTCCGAGGCATCATGTCCTCTGGAATCGAAAGTTCAGAGGTCTACTCACGAATCTTGATGTATGTAATGTATTAAAGATAGTTCAAAAATATAAAGATAAAAAAGAATCTTGAGAGTATATTTTTTTAAACAAACAGAAAATCGTCCAAATCGATGCATATTTGTCGGAGTTATTCTCGAACTTACATAAAAAATATATATTATCGAATTGAGAATCAACACCTTTTTTGATGTCAGTTAGAAATAAAAAATAAAAACATTTCATGGAGTATGATAATTTATTTTAAAATGCCAAAATTTTGTCAATAATTTCTAAGAACTTCCATTATGAACTCGTATACGAACTGGTGAATTTGGATACATGGTGAAATTGTACACATAAACTTTAAACAGGGTGCGTTTATAGTCCAGGCTGTGGAGGTTAAAACAGATTATTGTTGCGTACAATTTTTAAGATTTTTAAAGATTTTTTAATATATCCGGATTGCACAACTTATAGAAAATTGTCTACTCTTTAATTTTTGTCCTGTAATTTTTTCACGTGCAAATAGTCATATACAAATAATCAAATCCTATAAAGTGCGTCATACCGTATGCTAATATACAGTGCGTTCACGATGAAAGGAACAAATTCGTTTAAAATTCAGGTAATTATTTTGTGGAAAAACGCTCGGACCCGTCGATTAGTATTTTTATTTGCGGATTTTTTGACATAAGAAAATTGTATACAGGGTGTCTGAAGAAGAACATATGCAGTCATCATTGATTTTTTTAAATGGAATACCCTATATATTATACCATTTTTGAATTGTGCAATAAATTCTGAACACTAGTACAGTACATTATATCTCTAAAATCAGTGGAATAATGACGTTTGAAAATTGACATTTTGAAAACACACAAGTCAAATAAAATGTTTAAATTGAAAAAATAAACTTTGAACATTTTTTTAAAAGCCAACAAAAACATCCTGGTATTGCAAAAAAAAGAAAAAAAGAAGAAAAAACATTGAACTTTTTTTTCTTTTTTTTGCAATACCAGGATGTTTTTGTTAGCTTTTAAAAAAATGTTCAAAGTTTATTTTTTCAATTTAAACATTTTATTTGACTTGTGTGTATTTCAAAATGTCAATTTTCAAACGTCATCATTCCAAAAACCACTGATTTTAGAGATATGATATACTATACAAAAAGTGTTCAGAAATTCAAAAATGGTATAATATATAGGGTGTTCCATTTAAAAAAATCAATGATGACTGCATTTATTCTTCTTCAGATACCCTGTATACAATTTTCTTATGTCAAAAAATCCGCAACTAAAAATACTAATCGACGGGTTCGAGAGTTTTTCCACAAAATAATTACCTGAATTTTAAACGAATTTGTTCCTTTCATCGTGAACGCACTGTATAGCCATACGTTCTCCACGCTCTACCACGAAAATAATGGAGGGAACCTTTTTTCTTAAGAGTTTAATAATACATCATTTATATAATAATCCCCATTGACCTCCGAGTCATAGGAAGCGAGATATTCGCGAATAACCGTTTTTCGTGACATTAAACCTTCAATATCTCGCAACGTCGACACGATATCGTTGGGGACTTTTTACACGTTATTTAAAACACCGTAACGAAGGTGTATACAAAAATTCAGCTAACTACTATTTTTTTCGCAGTTGAAATTTGTTCTAATATTTATATCAGAGCAAATATTTGCATGTTTTAAAATAACACACCTTATATGTTTAATTTACTTGTTTATGAACCAGCACTACTATACAGTAATAACATAATTGTAACCGCTACAGCACACTTGATTCTGGACGATGTATACTGTATACAAGAGCCCTGCAGTTTACCACTTACAGCGCACCGTTGTACTTTTGTTACTACGTTACTTGTCATTAGTTATGCCAGCGGTTATATGCGTGTGGTACGGCCGTTTAAACTCACGATGTATATACATATAGTGTTACTATTTAAGTGTAACTCATACATTTGTGAAATCACAAAACTATAAATAAGTTATTCATTGATATTTGGTTGTCTGTTCAAATTATTTGTGTGCAACACGATTTGGAATATTATTACCTATAAATGCGATAAAATTTTATGATTTAAATTTATTTTTACTTTCTTATATTTAAAACGAATTCTTATATTTATTACAAATATACAGTAAAAAAACCCATCCAAATAAATGCACTGATATATTATAGGAAATTGAATGTTCTGCAAAAAAGATTCTGTAAAATTTTCACGTAATATGTGTCGTTCTTGAGATATCTTGAAAAAATAAATATTTTGGGATGTCACTCCTCCCCCTTACACACGATTTTGATGATTTAGAAATAGGACCGTCCTCAAGCCAGAACCAACCATCCAACCAAGTTTCATTAATATCGATTCAGTAGTTCATGAGTAATGCGTGTGACAAAGATTCAGGGGACAGACATACAGACAGACAGACAGACACTTGGCGAAAAGTGTTTGGCTTGACCTGAAACGGAATGATCAATTTAAAATTTTGAAATCGGAGAACAATTTTTTTGTCTTATTCTAATACGATCACAAAGCTTCTCGTATCTTTGATATTGCGAGAACCAAAAAGTAAATAACATTGTTAGAAGCCGCATATTGCATGGTCAGTTTTGCCAATTCTACCAGAACACTAAAAAAACTTCAGATTTAATAATACATTGTTGCTTTATTTTCTTTTTGATTCACTTTAGAATTATTATTGTATTAATTATATTGCACGTGAAAAATACGGGACAGGTCAACTCGGCGCATCCAACTCGGCGATGGTCAACTCGGCGATGGTTAACTCGGCGACGGTCAACTCGGCGACGGTCAAACTCGGCGACGGTCAACTCGGCGATAATAATAATTATTAGAATTTGCCCGCGGCTTCACCCGCGTGTATTATGTATAAAATAGTTTTATCGGCCCGTATTTTAACGGGTGGTATGAAGCACGAATGGAAAAAATTAATGCTTATTTTTTAAATAAAAAAAATTCTAACAGTATTTCTGCCAAAAAATACAAGGCTAATACGGAGAGTCTGAGGGTCCTCTGTCAGATTTGTGAAAAATCACGTATATAGTTATTCAGAATAGAGTTGACGCGCATGCGTGACTAGGGTTTCCAACTCTTATATATCACGCATTTTATAAAACGACTGGCCACGTTTAGCTGTGTTATATTTAATAATTTAGAGTAGTCCAGGTAGATTGGTTCGTTTTCAGGTAGGTTAGGTTAGGTTTATGAATTTCTGTCTATTCACTAAATAATATATTAACATAGATACAGCATACTCTACTCTATTCTAACACATCAACACGTGATTTTCAGTATTTACCAAATACAAATATATTGGTAGAGTTAGCAATTTTTATAATGTTTGTTATATCTGAATGCAACTTTTTGTAAACAATTAAATATTAAGCAGCTGTAATAGTTAATTGTTCAATTTGAATAAAAAAAAGCACATTTTTTTGTTATTTTATAACAATGAGAAAATTTGTCACCAAATTTCTTTAAAACTAAATACGTTTTTGAAATTACTATTAAATTATATGCTATATTCATCGTTTTTTCATAATTTTGTATAATCTGAAATATAAGTTTAATTTCAAAAAAATGATTGTTGCAAATTATAATAAGCATTACATTTTTTCATCCATACCCCCATCCCTCGCGTTAAAATACGGATCGATAAAAAAATTATACATAATACACGCGGATGAACCCGCGGGCAAATTTTAGTTAAAAATATATTTACTAATATTAATTTTTATCGCCGAGTTGACCGTCGCCGAGTTTGGCCATCGCCGAGTTGACCGGCGCCGAGTTGACCGTCGCCGAGTTGACCATCGCCGAGTTGGATGCGCCGAGTTGACGCGTACCCTGAAAAATATTATGAAAAATGCAACAATGAATTATCGCGTGCAGAAAAAACATTTTGGCGTACGTATATTGACATATATGTTTTGCGTCGAATGCTACACATAACGTAAATTTTTACTAACGAGGACCTGCTTTAAGATGTACTAAATATTGTACCTAATATTTGTTATAAAGTGACGTTAATGAGATATAAAAAGTTAATTAATTCATCTAATTAAATTCAGTAAGGGCAGTGATTATCTACTATGTTAATTATATGTAAATAAGATGATCATGAAACTTTACTCAATCGGTTTCTATTCAGGAACCGCGAGTGATTAATAGTCTAATTTATTATTAAAAGGATAAATACATAATTCAAAATATCAACTATTAATAATTATTTAATATTATCAAATTGAAAAGTAAATATAGTTTATAGATATCTAGTATTAATTATTTTACAATATAGTCGTATCACAATAATTCAAATGTATATAGCTTTTAGAGTAATTCTTACAAAAATTAAATATACATCTGTCAAGTTTCAGGTGTATGATAACTATTTCTTTTGAGTTTTTACATAAAGTCTGATATCATTAATAGTATCGACAAGATGGTAAAAATTGTTAATTAAAGGAATAATATTAGTGAAAACTTTCTAGTAGATATAAAGAATTATAAGGATGGAGCTTTTTTATATTATGAAAGTATATAGAAACGCAGAAATTTTTGTTTTAATATTTTGTACACTAAAATACCATTATTATTATTTTTTTACCGAAGTATGGATCCAAATGAAACTTGATTGTTTTTACAGCATGTTCAGTTTTGATGTACATATGTATATAATTTAAAACCATGTTCTCTGAGCCCATAATCTAAAAAAACTGTACATTTTCGGCTTACATTAGACAAGGAAAGATAAAGGACAAATAACATATTACTTCGCGTTGTTACCATATCGCTCCACGAGTCATTGGTGTATCATTCAGATTTTAAAATAAATATCAATTGTTTTGACTCATAAAATTAATTCATAATAAATGTTTTATATTGTCTTTAAAAGTATTTAAGTGATAATTGATTAACAGAGAAATGTCTTTTTGGAACTATCATCTCTCATACATATTAAATTCAATTGTAATTTAAAGCATATTTGCATATTATAAATTTTCAACTAACCCTTCTGGGATAATATGGTTGGAAATGACGATTGTGACTTTTAAGAATAGATGGCCACCGTAAAATTTTGGTATTACTTTCATATACGGACTTAAGGTTAGTAAATACAAGGATATATTTGTTATGATTGGGCACATCCTTCCCCCTCTCCACATTTGGGTACCCCAGATGACGTATTTTCCTCTCTCGCGCCGAGCTACTGAGGCTACCTTGTACTTTACATACCTTGATACGGACTAGCATTGGTTTTTATGTATCCATAGTCTTTCTTAATCTAAGGTTTTCGGACTTATGCCTACAGTAATTTTTGATCATTAAATCACTAACTACACTAATGTCAATTTGATCATAATACCCTATTTTACATTGATTTTGTGCGGGGTGCTCTCTTCTAAATATAAAGGCATATTGCACAATTACTGCAAAAAAGTACAATGACATTTGAAACTCGAATAACAAGTTTTGATTGTAACCTCAATAGAATAAAACGTAAAATAATTAAAATTTATTGCTTATTTAAACAAGCACCTACTTGAAACAAAATGTATACAACAACATACAGTTTAGTTCATAACTTTAACCATAAATCAAAACCATTATTTAATTTTTGTTTGTTTGTTAGTGTAGTTACAAACACTAAAGGTGGCTACACACGTCACTACAAACGTAACAAGTATGCATGATCCATCTTTTAGTACAAGCACGCACAATTTCCCTGACACCACCACACGGTACAAGTATGCTTAAACAAGCGCCAGTTTGCGCTTCGACTATGTTTAGCTCGGACAACGATGCGCTCGCATTGGCTGCTTTTTACACAAGAGGAAAACGCGAAAGAAGAATCGTGGTGTAAAAAGTGGTTAATGAAAAGAAAAAATTATTTCCACATTAATTTATTGAGTAAATTGAAGATATATCCGCGTGATTGGCATAATTATCTCAGAATGAATGAAGAAACTTATTTGAATCTTTTATCACCTTTAATTAAAAAGGATACGATCATGAGAGAAGCTATAACCCCCCATGAAAGATTTACAGCAACCTGTAGAGCTCACTTACGACTGACGTTTGATTGTACAAACCTGCACGTTCTTAGTACACACGTTCAGTTTCGCTTGTGAAAGCGTGGCTTGCTAATAGTCTCATAAGAACGACCTTCACCCATCTGTTTAATGGATGAGAAGTATTTTTTATCAAATTTAGTATGTTAAAAAATATATCGCGAGTGGGTTGGCTAAAAAAATCCTGTCAAGGCTATGATTATGATATGATAACATTGCACTCATGTGCGATAGAAGAGGACGCGGAAGGCCGTCGGGTGACAGAGAGTGCGCATGCTATTTGTTCATGCAATAGAGAAGGAGAGCGATACACTTTTTTTCAATTTTTAATTAATCATAGCCTTGTCAGGAATTTTTTAGCCAACTCACTCGCAATATATTTTTTAGCATACTAAATTTGATAAAAAATACTTTTCATCCATTAAACAGATGGGTGAAAGTCGTTCCTATGTCGGATCTCCTACTATAAGCTTGTCAAGCTTGCATGATCTAAATTCTTTCCATCTTCAGGCAATAATTATAATGATTGCGCAAAATTATCCTACACTCGCTACAAACTGCTTGTACAAAAATATGGATCATGCATGCTTGTCAAGTTTGCAATTACGTGTGTAACCATCTTAAAGGACCATTATGTATGTGTGTGGGAGCGTGTGTGTGTTTGAGTCTGTGTGTATAATGTGATTGTATGCACGTAATTAAATATATTATCTTGGCAGCGCTCAATCGAAACAGACTGGCTGATGATTTAAGCGTCTTGTTAACATTTCCAATAAAGTTGTAATGCGACACCAGTTAACGTCTCGTTGGCGTTTTGTTAGAACATATTATAATGAAAGTACATGACGAAAATGTTAAATAAATAAAATTCATTTTATTGAAACGGAAAAGTATTGTCTTTTATTTAATAGAAATTAACGTCCATGGTCAAAAATAAATAATTTTTATTTTCAGGTATAAATTACTTCTCAACATTTATTTTTACAAGCTTTTAAAACAGTTCAACTAAAAAATTGTCTTTAAAAATACGAAGTTTTACAGAAAAGACGAAGTCGCAGTTCTCTAAAATTAATTTTAGTTGACATATGTTTTAGTATAGTCAGAATTTAGTTTTTATAACTTACTTTACTTTTATTTAGAACAGGGCTGGCCAACCTGCGGCCCGCCGTTCCCTTTTGTGCGGCCCGTGGCCACATTTAAACAAGTAAGTATCTCAAGTTATTTAAAATCCCTAAAACTGGTTTTATTTCCCCATTGTTTGTAGTGTCACCCTGGGTGGACCGCTTCCCCCCACCCCCCTTTAGCGACGCAGCTGTGTAAACATCGTCGATGTAAAATACATCAAAGTCAGTATCATTAGTGATAAAACGTGATGTGAAGTTCTTCGTAAATGTCAATTTAAATCTGTATTATCAGATTTACAAACAACAAGATATAAAATAAGATCTGTGCAAATATATTTTTTTATTATAAAGTTTATTTCTAATTATTCTTCCCAGTAATTTGTAGAAACACGATCGCAATGATATTGTATTTAAAACAAAATATTATACTAATTTTAAGTACTCACGCATTACACTAATCAATTTTAAGCTCAATTTATTGTCGAAATGTTCTATTTTTCCGTCAATTTTTTTGGTAAATTTAACAACTACCAACATTTTTAGTGTGAAAGACTATAACATTGCTAATTTTTTGTTAATTATCAATTATTATAATTATCATTCTGTGCATTCTGTTCTTAAACAAAGAAAGCGTTTTTTTAAGTTTTTGTTATTATTTTTTGATCTTTATTGTATTATTTTATTTTTTTTTATTTATCATATAATAATTTCAATAGCATCTAACAAGATTACATTTTAAGGTTTACATCAATATCATATTCTACTTATTTGAGTTAAAATGGAAACTAATTATGTAAGTAGGTTGACCAAGATGAAAGTTCCAAATAATTTATTATTTAAGCCAAATTACACCAAACTCTAAATTCTAATCCAGTGCATGTTTTGAAAAATAAATAATAAATAAATGAAATTAAATAAATTAAACAATAACTTTTTAATGAACTAACTTTTTCTTTTAGCTTAATTGGGTAACAAAACCGATGACAAGAATAATTTATGATGACAAAATTAATTGCTGTAGAAAAGAGGACCACTTTATGGGAACGTTAGTAAAACACACGATTAGGTTTTGTTTCAGTTGAGTAAATTTTGTACAACATCCGTGTATTATATTTTAAGACTTCCTGTAAGATCTACCATTAATGGACGAAACGTTCTCGTTAATTATTAAAAGCTTATTTAACAATTTTGCGATATCGTAAATGTCTTTGTATATTGTATAGGTAGGTAATACAATATACATGTTGTATTAGAGTGAGCCGAGTATTCGATAGAAGAATAAGTTACTGGCACCAATTTTGAACGCTTTAAGAGCAATATCAATTGTTTTTTGGGACTACCAAAGTCCGCAAATATAGTTTTTTTTAATTATAACCTTTTATTTTGTTCATGTTTTTTCTCCAGTAATGAACAACGTAAAACCAGTAATGAACACCCAGTGGTGGACACTTGTTAATGATTACAAAATGATAAGTACTACAACACAAAACTTATAAAATAAAGAATCATTAAATGTACTCACTTCACTAATTTATTATTAAGAAAATACACTTTGCTTGATAGTCTGCCGAACTTTAATGTTTATATTTGTCCACCATTTTTAAACAAAATGATCAATTGTCACCAAATCACGCTGTAAGTATATAGCTTAATATCCAGTAATGGCAGTAATCAAATATCAACAAATATTTCTAATTTAGTATATTTTAGTACACAAAAATACGTTAGACCTCTTTTCTTTTTTGTGGTGGTGTAAATAATAATATTTTTTTAAATAATATTCAAAATAAGAATATAACTACAAAATATTTTTTAGAAGAATATTGATTAATAAATGTAATAATAATAGTGAAAAATGGGAATTCCTAGCACCTTAGATGTGTGAATGCGTAAACAATAAGTTATTACGGGATTTCCCCGACCATCTGTATTTGACATACTGCGAGAAATTTCCATTTTTCACAGATTTGATTATGAAAGTCACTCTTATTTCATTATTTTGTTTTAGTTATTAAGTAATGAAAACGGTAAGGGTATAAAAGATGATTAATTTATAAACATTAAAAAAAAAATAAGATAATTACTTACTTTCATGACGGTGGATAGTTATCAAAGATAACACTGTAAATAAAAGTTCACGTACAATATGATTTACTTATTATTATGTAAATTTACAGAATTTTGTATGCACAAGTAATTTTCAACCTAAAATTAAATGTAAATGATCATAAATTTTGTAGCTGTTACATTGTTGATTTTGATCAGATATTAATTATAGAATATGTAGACAATTATGTTTGTTAAAATCAGTTCAATTATAAAAGTCTTCTGATTTTCTGATTTTTTCTCAATAGCTACATATATCTAAATAAATATTATACAAAACAAGTTTCAAATAAAATTTATTTGTTATAAAAGTCCCTACAACAACCATTTTGAAAAAAAATAATAATTTGTTCAAGTTGTAATAACTAATAAAGTTTAATGTTTTTTAAGTTAATACCCCTGAAAAATAAAATCAGAAAATCTGTAGAATTTTGCATATGAACCATTATTTAACCATAACACGGACAACCAAAATCGGAGCAATCATAGAATATTATTCTACACCACATTTGCAACAAATCCTATATGAGTAGCATTAATACAATTTATAAATACCGAAATACTAGTGTTTTTTGCAGTAATATGGGGGGAACAAATGGCCGGTATTTCATGCACACAAAGAAAATAAAACCATACAAAAAAAATTATTATCCTAAAGATAGATTGAATCCAAATCACTAAATCGTAAGTGGAAAAGAACGAACTCGTTATCACAACAGAGCAATCCACATACCAGACTATAATCCCACATTCTCTAGCGTACACAAAAATGTTCCCGTAAAGTTTATACGGTATTTACGCTATTGATTTCCATTCTACCGTACAACGAAATCGTGAACAATTTAAGTTCTTGTCTTAATTAATTAAGTTTCTGATAATTCCGATGAATAAATCGAAGAAGAAAAACAGCGTGATAACATTTTTTAAATTCCTTTTTCTTATTCGATTTATTTGTTTATAAATAATTAAATTATCATTGATATTTACTCAGCAATTAAATAGGTTATAAATATTATTATCATAAGTACACTTATAATTTTATTCAAACTATCTCGCCGAGAGTCGGTTTTAAAAGATTATTATAATTAGTAAAAATTTACTATTTGATTTTAATTATTATTATAATATATAAAATTTTATATTACATCATTACTTTGTTATTTACATGAGAAAATGTAGAAAAACATCTACCAAGTACATGCACAGTGCTTCCTAGCGCTAAATTCACCAAAGGTAGTTAATTATTGAACAATTTAAATAAAAACCGATAAAGATCAATTACCTGGCATTGGTTAACCAATTTTAATAAAAAATATTAATTCGAAGTTTTTCTTAAGACGCACTTGATTATTTTTTCGTATATTTTTAATTTATTTATTAATTTTTTTTAACAACAAACGTTGTAGACTTACATTATAGGAAATTGAATGCTCTACAAAATACGATTTTGATGATTTTGAAATGGGACCGTTCTCAAGCCAGACTCAACTATCCAACCAAGTTTTATTAATATCGGTTCAGTAGTTCATGAGTTATGTGTGTGACAAAGATTCAGGGGACAGACAGACAGACACGGAATGGAAAGTGTTTGTCTTGACCTAAAAAACGAAAAGATCAATTTAAAATTTTGAAATCAGAAAACAATTTTACGATGCTGCGAGATAGCAAAATATTTTTATAAAAAATCGTGTACAATACGAGATGGTTTTAATTTTCACGTGAGACGATAGGACTATATTAAAAACAGCTATTAAATAAAATACCTAATATATCATATTATATACTACATAATAATAGAGATTGGAAAAATAGTTGTTATTTTCAATGAAATAGTTACTAGAATTTTTTTTTTTCGGAAAATAGTTGGTAAATAGTTTTTTTACGATTTGATAATAATTAGTGCAAACGAAGCAGTAAAAAGTGGCGCAAATAGTTTTAAAATAGTTGGAAAGGTAGTTGCAAATATGTAGTTGATTTCAAATCGTGTTCAATCAAGCCAGTTTTCTGATAACGGTGGAGATATGTAATAAAAATTACAATAAATGCATTTTTACGCAATAGTTGAAAAACTATTTTTCCAATCTCTAAGTATTACATAATACTTTGTGGTATTTACAGATTCTATAAAAATGTAGATTTAACTATGAATATAAAATGTAAGATATCAAATCTAGCCTATATTGAGATAAATCGGATAAGTTCCAATTGCGCAAAAGTTGCAAAGTTGTAAAGTTACTTGTCGTTTCTACAAGATGAATGAGATATAGTTGATAATGTGTTATTGAAAAAGTTAACACATTTTATATGTTGAAATTTTTTTAATGTTCCAATAGTTGAGCGACTGATATTTCATCTAGTCTTTATTTATTAAAAGATTTTAAATGTAGGTACTATATGTATGTAAAATAAAAATACATAATTTCATTTTCAAATCAAAACTGATATCACATTCAATTTTTCAATACCCATAAAATAAATTGTAAATGGGCAATTGGTTGATTTCTGTTTACGATTAAAATTTTCGGCTGTTCAATTTCTCGTTATAGTTCAATTCAAACAATTTGATTTATAGGTTTCCAGTTAGAAATGGTTGTTTTTATAATTTTATTAAAAAAAATTTTATTTAAAAATAGGTTTAATATCATTTAAACTTTTTTTTATTAAAAAAATATATCAACGTAATTATTATACATTATAATCAAGGGAATGATAATTATCAATGACTCCCCGACAATATTCAGACTTCTTACATAGTGAAAACATAAGGGATACCTAGCACCCCAGATGCGTAAATAATAACTTAATTAATTAACTTACTCAGCTATGACGGGATTTCCCTCTTTCAATAGACAACAGTTTATAACTTTGACATTTCCGTCAAAAACGACTTGAAAAAATACGAGATATAGTACAAAACACTCAATAAAATGATCTCAAAACTTAAATAAATTCTAATCATTTTTTCCGTCTCAAAAAAAATCACGAAAAAGCTTAAAAATCAGCCTCCTAATGTGGGTTCTCCTCTTAAGGAAGACTTGACGCACTACAAGTTCAAATAAATAAAATAATATAAAAATCGGATTTGATCTACGAAAAAGCTCAAACAATACAAAAAACTGATCACTTGTACATAAACATACACACAATGCATTATTATTTATGTTTTGTTAGCTACATGTCAGTGTTTGAAATGATGAATAGTTAAAGAAAGCATGAGATGCCACGCTTCTACAAGAGCTACAATCAAGGTATGGAGTGAGGAGGTGCTGGAAAAAAGAAACAGCAGATCGCTAGTACATAAATCACGCCGCTACTTCCGTCACGTAGCCACCAACACATGGTGGGAGTGATGGAGTAGCTAAAGGGGTGGTAAAATTGAATTTCTTCGTTTAAATTTTCTCAGATCATATTATTATATACAATAAATTCATAGTGTTTCTAGAAAAATTCAAATTTTATACATGTACTTCTTCCACTTGGAATTTGTATTTTTGTATCATCAATTTTTCGGGATATACATTAGGGTGGTCCTTATATGGGGTTAGGACGAATTTTGACCGGGCCGCCTCCCAAATCAGCTCCAAATAATTCAAAAAGAATGTGCAAAAGATTTCAACCCTCTATCTTAAAAAAATGGCCATTACCAGAGGGGGGTGATTTTTCATTTAAAATACACGTGTTTTTTTCGATTTTTCAAAAACCTGCGTACTAGAGTGTCTTAAACTCTTTCTAAAAATCTAAAATACTCATGAAAGCATCCCTGGTACTCATATTCCATATCTTGAAATCATTTCATCAAGAGAAAATTTAAAAAAACATTTTTTGTATAATTTCATTAATTTTTCATTTATTCGATTATTTAATTTTGAATGACACTTGATAAAGTTAAATTTACATATTTAAAATATTTCAAAATCTAGCACACAAAATTTTAAATTTACACTTTTCGTTCCGTGTCTGTCTGTCTATTCCCTGAATCCTTGTCACACGCATAACTCATGAACCATTGAACCGATAATAATGAAACTTGGTTGGATAGTTAGGTCTGGCTTAAGAACGGTCCTATTTCAAAATCATCAAAATCGGAGAGAACGACTCATATTACCTAAACATTTTAAAGAATCTTTTTTGTAGAGCATTCAATTTCCTAAAATATAAGTCTACAGCGTTTGTTATAAAATATATCCCCATGTTTTAAATGTCATTTTAGATTTAGATTGAAATTGTCAAAAAATTAAAAACATACGAAAAAATAATCAGGTTCGTCTTTAGAAAAATTTCAAACTAATATTTATTAGTAAAATTGTATAAAAATTAAATGGATTATCAATGCCAAGCAATTTAAGCGAATACTTTATATAAGGTTTTTATTTAAATTGTTCAATAATTAACTACCTTTGGTGAAATTAGCACGAGGAAGTACTGCGTATTAACTTGGCAGATTTTTTTTTTTTTAATTTACATCATATATTTCAACTCAGATTTATCACCCCTGTACACGTACACAAGCGAAGTAACCGTCACAGAATCAGTGTCTGTGTAGTTGCCATCACGATGGAGGCAGTAGCGCCTCCCGGGGGTTGCGTATCACGTGCTGATGCGGCACCGCCACGCGGGAACGCAAACTCTCCATGTTCACGTTTATCGTTTGTTCTTAGCCCCCTCGGGTTCATGTTTACCGGACATGATATTGTCGATTGTATAAAATACTACTTTTTATTTTTTGTCTTACCTCTAACCTATAGTGTTTCTTAGTATTGTATTCGATTATAAACCACACGATTTTTTTTACATTTTATACAGAAACGAAAATATCTTTATAACTTTTATTTAAAACTTTTTTTTTGTATAATACTTATTTAGATCGCTATTTAGCAAAAATTAGAAAATCTTTAGAATTTTACAATTGAACCATGGATAACTCCTGTCACGGACAACCAAAATCGGAACAAACTTAGAGTATTATTCTATACCACTTTTTTAACATACCCTGTAAGTATTAAAACTATACGCAAAAATAATCTGTTTTAGCCTCCACAGCCTGGACTATAATAATTAAATTTAGCAGTTTTTCCTTTTCTTTTTCACTTCAAAAACTGTTAAATATAATTTTTATAAACTTTTCAGTGGTTTTTTTAAGTCGTTTTTTTTCTTGAATTGCTTCCTCGCAATATCGAAGATACGAGAAGCTTTGTGATCGTTTTAAAATGAGATAAATAAATGTTCTCCGATTTCAAAATTATAAATTGATCTTTCTGTTTCACGGCAAGATAAACACTTTTCGTTCCGTGTCTGTCTGTCTGTCCGTCCGTCCGTCGGTGTGTCTGTCCCATGAATCCTTGTCACACCCATAACTCATGAACCACTGAACCAATATTATTGAAACTTTTTCGAATGGTTGGGTCTGGCTTGAGGACGGTCTCATTTCAAAATCAACAAAATCGTGTGTAAGAGTAAGGGGTGACATCCCAAAATGTATTTATTATTTTTCAATATATCTCAAGAACGACATGTTACGTAAAAATGTTATAGAATATTTTTTGTGGAGCATTAAATTTCTTATAATATGAGTCTACGACGTTTGTTGTAAAATATTCCCTTACAAAGATTTATCTCAATTTATTTTAAAAATCGTTTTTTGTTTTTCTAAATTGATATTTGCTTGTACATACCTTTGGTGAATTTAGCACGAGGAAGCACTGTGAATTTACTTGGAAGATGTTTTTTTTTCCTATCTTGAAAGTCCGTGGTCAGATTCTTATAAAATTTACATCGGACTACTTCGGAAGTATACTCTTTTAAACGAGCAAAATTATCCAAATCTGTACATACATATTTGTTAACGTTATGCCTGAACATATTGTTACATTGTGAAGTTATATTTCATTATTTTATAAGTCATTATCAAAATGACGTTCTATTTTCCAATATCATTAATATTGCATAAGTGGAACACCATTTCCAGGATGATTAAAGAAGTATTCGAAGTCCTTGGTATACATTTCTTTATCAATGTTTTTCTGGTTTTATACTACATATTTCAAATGCGTATTTTATTTATGTAAGCCACAGTTTCCGATACTTGCAGATAATGCATCTTCCGGACTGTGTACAACAATTCTATATCTTAGAAATGGTGTCACGTAATCACCCTTTCCATGGGTGAATGCGAAATGATATAAAGGACTTTCCTAGTTGAAAAAGTCAGGTTTTTGTTAGTGCGGATCAAGTATCGTTTTACTCTCCTTAAGAGCTTTGATTTGTTTGATTATATTCATTTGTATATTTTAAAAGTGTCTAAGTCTTATTAGTAAATTTTATAATAAATTCTTATTTTTAAAACTTCATGTGTTGTTTTGTAACGTTTATGCCATTGTGCATCTGCCTATTGTCCATCCTGATAGCAGTATTGGTATCCGTCTTCCTTTCGGCTTACTTTGGTGGCTGGTTGTGTTAAAATCAAGGTAAGTGCTATTATATATTTTCGAAGCATACATCTAATCACCTAAACTCCCGATCCTAGTACTCCGTCCTTGTCTCTAAATTCTAATATTATTTAGCCTTGGGTTTTTGAACTTTTTGTAATTTGTGTATTTTTCGGCTCACGTTACGTCTCTCTAAATTTAACCCACTTCACACGACCCCGGGACGTGACATTTGGTGGAGGCGCCAGCTTAGGTATTAGATAGGCTCAATCTTTTTGACCTACATATATACAAAATTAATGTCAAATACTGACGAAATAGAGAATATAGAATTTAGGAGAAGTCGCAGACGGGCAGGATTAGATCCTACGTACCCACTATCTTTGAGTGCGCTAGAGCAGGGAAGTACTAATATACTTTCAAGCACCAGTGTCAATAGCATAGTAAATCAGGGGGAATTTGGAAGAGTTAGCGAAATTGGGCTAGAGGAAAGTATGCAACGGACACCACCGACTAATACTAACAATACAGACATGACGGACCCACAAATTAACGAAACGACGGCAACTCAGACAGTAGAGGAAAACCAAGAGGCACCAGTAACACTAGACCAAATTACTACTCCATCAACATCAAGAGGAAGAGAAAGAGGGTCCAATACCGTCCAATTTTTCAGGGATGAGGTAGAGAGAAGATTGCGTGATGAGCAGGATACAGTATCGGCAGTGTTAGAGAATAGACAAACGACATTTAACAGATCTAACACTCTTCGAGAACCTGCAGTATTACAGGCTCTCAATCCTCCGACATACGACCCGAAAAGGTCACCAGACGTAGATGAGTTCATACGAAAATTCGAGAGGGTCGCCTTCGTCAACCGATGGGACGACGAGTTAAAAATAACGTCGTTCGCATGGTCTTTACTGGGAGCCGCAGAGACATGGTTTGAAAATTATGTCCGAAGAAATAACGTTATTACATGGGATAGACTAACGGAGGATTTTAAGAATATATTTAGGGCAGTAGATTTCGAAGTAAATTTAGATCGCAAGATACGCGAAAGAAAACAGCAAGTGGGAGAAAATCCACTCGCTTATGTACAGGAAATGGTAACGCTGACGAGACAGCTAGAACGGGGTGTGTCAGAGTCGCACATAGTACGACTAATTCTACAGGGCTTGCTACCAGAAACAGCGGAAAAATTAGGGTTCTTCGAACCTAGAACGATACAGGATATAGAGAGATATCTAAAACCTGTGATGCGTGGACAAGCATACCGAAAAAGTAGTGAAAGTGTACGAGAGCCCAATTCCAGTGCACGAGAACCAATCCCAAATAACCAAGAAAACATCAACGGAACGGGACCAATAACTACAGAAGAACTTCAAGAAATGATCAGTAATATCATAGAAAATTTTACAAAAAAAACAGATATAAAACCGTACAAGAAAAACTTTTACTACGATCCGCTGAACAACAGGGCAAAAGAAATTTTCCATAAACCGGCGCCTATAAGAGTAATACAGAATATACCACATGTAACTGGTTGCTACAATTGTGGGCGTGGCGGTCATATAGCTAGGGATTGCCAACGACCAACGGCACAGAGAAGACAACCCAGAGAAAACACCAACGTAAGATGTTATGAATGCGGACGATTTGGACACACCCGACCAGAATGCCCTGCCGTAAATCATGAACGACGTCGAGGTCGACCTGCAGGTCTCAGACCGTTTGAACCACCACAAGGACCATCTCAAGGGCCATCCGAAAGACCGACCGAAAGACAACCCCAAAGACAATCCCAAGAACGACCCCCGGGAAACGACCAACGAGGGCGTATGTAACTCCGGCTATTACATCCGTCCTCTGGTCTGGGCAAAAAACATTTAAACCACTTTCTCTTCAGGGTATCATAAATAACAAATTAGCTAAAATTATCATAGACACTGGTTCAGCATACTCAATAGTGGGCATTGGGTTTATATCAGACGAGGCTATTAAAACACCCCAAACGCGATATTTATTTCACACCGCAGGCAAAGAAATTATTAACGAAATAGGTAGGATAAATTTGTCAATAAAATTGGGACCGTGGGAAACAGAGGGTGAAGCCTCCCTAGTTGAAACACTAAATAGAAAAAATATTATTTTAGGATGCGACTTCTTAAAAAACAATAACGCAATTATAAATTTTCTAGGTAATACGATAATCCTCACTAACAACCTCAACATGAGTTGTAGCATATCACTTATTGATAAGAACATAAAAATAATAAACAACAATGACCGCGAAAAAATAGGAAGCGATAATACGACACTAGCAGACGGTACAAACGATAAACAGGGTTGGGAAAGCATTAATAATGACCTAGATTTCAATACTCTTAAAATTAAAATTGCAAATGATACGAATTGTCTTCCAGGCTGTAGAATGTTATGTCCTATCATAATTGATGGAATAAGATCAGATGGGAATAAATTTTATCAATTTTTCAAACCAAATATAAAATTTTTAGAGAAAAATTTTTTAGAAATAACAAACTACAAAAATGGTGAAGGGGCAGATAAATCACAAATAGAAATATTTAATAGGGGGAAAAATTCATATATTATTAGAAAAAATACCACCTTAGGGTTTTTACATGTTTTTAATTTTGAGTCACACATAGTTTGTTATAATGAAAATATAAAAGAAGGGGATCAAAATTTTAACATTAATGCTGATCTTTTGCCTTCTCAGCAGAAAACTTTAAAAAATATTCTTGAAAATTATCTTGATATTATGGCCTGGGACACTTCACAAATAGGTTTGACAAAATTAGTTACTCATAAAATAGACACTAACGGGCATTCCCCTATTAAACAAAGACCGTATAGAGTAGCTCATAAAGAAAAAGAGATTATTAGGGAACAGGTTAGCGAAATGTTAGAAAATAATGTAATAGTACCATCAATCAGTCCGTGGTCTAGCCCTGTAGTGTTAGTAAAAAAGAAGAATGGGGAGTGGCGTTTTTGCGTAGATTACAGAAAACTAAATGCAGTAACTAGAAAGGATGCATATCCGTTACCTGTAATAGAAGACATATTAAGCTACTTAGGTGGGTCAAAGTATTTCACAAGTTTGGATATGATGAGCTCATATTGGCAGGTTCCTATAGACGAAAAAGACAGAGCTAAAACAGCGTTTGTCACACCAGACGGTCATTATGAGTTCAACATCCTAAGCTTTGGGTTATGCAATGCTCCGGCAACGTTTCAAAATTTAGCAGATTTAGTTTTGGGCGAGCTTAAATGGAAAGAGGCTCTTGTGTACTTAGATGACATAATTGTTTTCAGTACGACCTTTGACGAACACATACGTAGACTAGAAAGGGTGTTTGATAAATTAAGAAAAGCTAAATTAACGCTTAATCCTAAAAAATGCAATTTTGCCAACACTACGTTAAAAATTTTAGGACATGTGGTAAATGAGTACGGTATAGCACCAGACAGAGATAAATTAACAGCCATTGCAAAATTCCCAAAACCAAAAAAGATTAAGGATATACAAAGTTTTCTAGGCTTATGTAATTACTATAGAAAATTTATTCAAAATTTTGCAAATATTGCTAAACCATTGTATACCTTAACACATAAAACAGGCAAATTTAATTTTGATGACAAGGCTGAAGATGCATTTAATTTACTAAAAGATAAGTTAACTTCCGCTCCAGTACTCATGCACTACAATCCACATGCGGAAACGGAGTTACGTGTCGATGCGTGTGGCTATGGTATCGGTGGAATTCTATTGCAACGTAACGAAACCGATAACGAGTTACATCCAGTGGCGTATGCTTCGCGTAGATTATCTAATACAGAAATGAAATATCATATAACGGAACAGGAATGTTTGGCCGTAGTGTGGGCATTAGGGCATTTGAGACCATATTTATGGGGTAAGAAAATTAGAATAGTTACCGATCATCACGCCTTATGTTGGCTCAAATCAGTTAGAGACCCTTCAGGTCGATTAGCTAGGTGGGCGGTAAAATTACAGGACTTTGATTATGAAATTAGTCATAAAAGTGGAGTGACTCACCGAGATGCTGATTGTCTATCCAGGTATCCTGTTTTAGAGGGCACGAGAGAGTGCGAGGATGAATGTGAACAGGTAGCCACGTATAATCTAGACCCCATATCGCTATTTGAACTACAAAAAGCAGATCCCATAATTATAGACTACATGGAAAAAATGAAGAACCTGGCACAGTTGGAACCTAATATACAACGTAAACTTGAAAATTTTAGACTAACAGATAATGGATTATTTAGAATAGTAAAAACTAAATTCGGGGAAAATCTAACACCAGTTATCCCAGAAAAATTAAAATTTGAAATATTGTACAGTCATCATAATGATCCAGTAGCAGGACATTTAGGTATAAATAAAACGATAGATAAAATTAAAAAACGATATTTTTGGGATAATATGGTAAAAGATATAACAAAATATATTAAAGGTTGTCCAGACTGTCAGGCGAGGAAGGGAGCCACAAATGTGAAACCCTCAGGTTTACTTAAAAATATAACGGTACACGAACCTTTCGACATGATAGGAATGGACCTATTAGGCCCTTTTAAACGTAGTAGGAATGGCAAAACTTTTATTATTGTCGCGACGGATTACGCAACGCGTTGGGTAGAGACGAGAGCGTTAATAAATAGTAAAGCGTATCCAGTAGCTAAATTTTTGGTAGAACAAATAA
This sequence comes from Sialis fuliginosa, assembly GCA_961205875.1. NCBI lineage: Eukaryota > Metazoa > Arthropoda > Insecta > Megaloptera > Sialidae > Sialis > Sialis fuliginosa. Next base: position 11,599,827 of record OY540809.1, on the reverse strand, counting down.
TCTGTCGTCATGGTACACCTCGTGAAATACTAACGGACCAAGGCAAAGTTTTCCAGTCGCAACTAGTCACTGAAATCATAGAATGTTTAGGTTCTAAAAGTCTTTTTACAACTGCCTACCACCCTATGTGTAACGGACTCACAGAACGATTTAATAAAACTTTAGCAAATATGTTGAGCTGTTACACAAATAAAACTCAAACTAATTGGGATGAATACCTGTGTCACGTCACTTTTGCATACAACAGTTCAAAACAAGATTCTACTAAACAATCTCCTTTTGTTCTACTGTATGGTAGAGAAGCAGTTTTACCTACAGAAGCGCAATTGAGACAAAATTTCGAATTAAATTCAACAGAAGAAATGCGAGAAAAAATTTTAGAAATTCGGGAAGATGCGAAACTAGCATTAACTAATAAACAAAAATTAGATAAAACTCGGTACGACGGTAAACACAGGCATGTCATTTACAATGAAGGAGATAAAGTTAAAATTTATACCCCTGTTAGGCAGGTAGGAAAAAGCGATAAGCTACAAATGAATTGGAGAGGTCCATACACCATCTTGAAAAGGTTATCGGATATAAATTATGAGATACAATGGAAAAAGAATAACAAGTTAGTAAAAGAAACCGTACATGTAAATAGAATATTACCGTATTATGACCCCTGGGATCAAACCAAAATACCAATAGCAGATAAATCCGTAGTTCCAAATAGTGATAGAAACAAAGTAGATAAAAGATATAATTTAAGATCGCGAAGTAAGTAGAAATAAATTAAAATAAAAGCTACAACTCGGCACGCCAGTGCATCATACATATTGACTGTCGCCGGAAAACAGATAATAAAGTATGAATTTTTAGGAAACAAAAATACTTATTCTCTCTAACATTTGACCGCAATAAACCAGGAGATTATGTAATGCGAGAGTAAACATATTTTGTGTTATTTATTAATTTTTTTTGTAGAGAGATAGAGTGACATAGGTCACCGAGAATTTTTAAGAAGTATTAGTTTTTGGATTGATTAAAGAGAAATCAAATGCTATTACTGCGATAGTAATTTTTGAGAAAATTCGAATAAATTGGATTGATTGAGTAAAGAATCACCAATATTTGTTGTATACCGCGAAATGTCGTGAGGGTATTTAAAATAATTGCGTCAAATATAAAAAGTTGAATATCGATAATTATCGCGTCAAATAGAAAATGTTGAAAATAACAAAATTGTTTAAAGAAACAATTAAAGTCATATGATAAATGTGAAAATATACGTCGAAAGAGAAAAAGTAAATAAGAAATTGGGTTAAAAAGTTGATTAAAGGAAAAATATTTAGTTGTTTGAAAGTAGGAAAATTGTTTAAAGAAACAATTTAAATGTCATGACAAAAAACAAATTGTGAAGGCAGATGTAGCTTATCTGCATACCTAAGTTGCGGTTTAGGATGACCGGAACAAGATAAGGGGTACCCTAGGTAGAACTAAATAGAATTAACTATATGCGCATAAAATATAATAAACATGTTATTTTATAAACATTCAATAATAATATCAATTAAAATATGAAAACTTGATATTCTTATATTTTTTTTAATTATAGAGAGAAAAATCTACCAAACACAAAAATTTATACAAATATTTTGCAAACTAGACCGACAGATAAGAAGTATAATTATGTTACTGATAAGAATATTGTTAGTTATACATTGTTATGTTAATGTAAGAGGGGAACCTATAGAAGTGGTAGCGGGAGCATATTTTCAAAATATGCCGAGTCCCATAATGTACGAAACGTCCATTCCGATTATATTTTGGGGTAAATCGGAAATAGTTGAACATAATATGACGGCTTCACTGCATACTATGGATGAGTCATTGGACACCATAAACAATAAAATATTATCAGAGGATGGAGACGCTTTTGGCTGGGGTTTTCAGGTTGTTGATAGAAGTCATGTTGATACCTTATTTACAACAAAATTTAAATTAGATGTTCTGTTAAATAAAATTAAAAAGCATCCAATAGGATTTCAGATCGAAGAAGTAGATTTTTATAATTTTTTAGAAACCTTAAAGAGTTTAAATTTGCCCTTAAGCGAGCAATTCAAGGCTTCACAAAAATCACTGCGAAATTATGAAATACTGCAAGCATGTCAAACAAGAACAATTAACCCTAATTTAATTAAGGTAAATAAATTAAAAGAGGTCTTAAGAACATTAACTCATAGAATCCAAAAGAAAGGATATATATTGGCAATTAAAAATTTTAACCAATATTATAATGTCCCAATACTTGATTGTATGATCAGTAATAATGTTATAATGGGGATACATGTTCCAATCATTAAAGAATCCTTAACGAATCCTACACCTAAAAGATTCATTCCAATTCCATTTACCTGGCAGGACAATGTATGTAAAATAAATTTGAAATCATTTGACCTAGTAAATACGACTGATAAAGATAACGTTAAAGTTATGATACCAAAGTGTCATCCGTTAAAAGATCAGTTGTGTCTTATTTCACAGGCGTATGACGAAAACGTTGATTCTGTTTCATGTGCAGAGGCAATCCTCAAAGGATCACATGCAGGGGAAATGGCATCCTTGTGTCCTCTTACCTGTAACATACCTATAGTATCCTATAAACAAATTACACTTGTTAATGGACATACTTTCATGTTTAATAGTCTTAAAGAACCAATTACTTTAAATTGTCGAGGGAATAACTCTATAATAGAAAATACAGAAAACATTGGAGCTTTGATAATTTCTTTACCATGTGAATGTAAAATAATTTTTGAAAATAACGATGAATTATCTCCCTTATACCCCTGTACGACATTTGAAAAATTGTCTATTAAGCGACTCATACCAGCAACCTGGTCAAAATTTAATACTATTAATATTCCGGGTTATGGATCTTCATCTTTTCCTACGTTTAATTCCTTGAATGAAGTAATTAATTATCAGTGGAAAATCCCAACTACCTCTTCTGATAGGTCCCTATCCAATTTTATGTACGCTATGATAATAATTTTAATTACACTAATAATAATCACAATAATACTGCTCGTTCTATTTTGTATTTGTATGAAACGTCGATGGAGGACTGCTCGCAGAATGGTACAAACAACACCATCCTTACCACCACGGATCAATTTCAACAGCTTACCTCGAACATCTAGAACAACTTTCCAGAGGGAAGATTCTTCGTTTAGTCTGGTAACACGGCCGGTAACCAGGCAGAACACGGAGCCAACCATACCTGAAGCTGAATACATTACACCTATCGAATTTCAACAACAATTCGCTATAAATCATGGCACGAGAACAACACCGCAATCAACTTCCTCATATCCATGAATGAAATTGGCACACGCCGTCAAAAGATTAGCACTACATATGGTATCAGGACAACATAAATGAACGAACAATAGCAGTGATTTGTGTTTATATTTGTAAACTGTTTATTTTTAGATAATTTTAATTGTGTATGTAGGATGTATGTATTTTATTATAACAAGTATTTTAAAATTTTACGATAAGAAACAGGAAGGTCTAGTTCAATGCTAAATGAATCAGTAGTAACGTAAAAATAGTAGTAAAATTGTATTTTTAGATTTTTCTCACAGTATATAATGTTTATAATAATAAAAAGTACGTTAGATTCCTTAAAAAAAAAAAAAAAAAAAAAATTTTTTTTTACACAGATTGTTATTCTCTAGTTGTTCACAATAACTACAATATTTAGTTTAATTATGTATACTTTTGTAAAATTTAATGTTTGATATTTCTGAAAATTGTGTACTTAGGATTAGGACATGTCGAGTCGACATGGTCTTGAGGGGAGGGAAATGTTACATTGTGAAGTTATATTTCATTATTTTATAAGTCATTATCAAAATGACGTTCTATTTTCCAATATCATTAATATTGCATAAGTGGAACACCATTTCCAGGATGATTAAAGAAGTATTCGAAGTCCTTGGTATACATTTCTTTATCAATGTTTTTCTGGTTTTATACTACATATTTCAAATGCGTATTTTATTTATGTAAGCCACAGTTTCCGATACTTGCAGATAATGCATCTTCCGGACTGTGTACAACAATTCTATATCTTAGAAATGGTGTCACGTAATCACCCTTTCCATGGGTGAATGCGAAATGATATAAAGGACTTTCCTAGTTGAAAAAGTCAGGTTTTTGTTAGTGCGGATCAAGTATCGTTTTACTCTCCTTAAGAGCTTTGATTTGTTTGATTATATTCATTTGTATATTTTAAAAGTGTCTAAGTCTTATTAGTAAATTTTATAATAAATTCTTATTTTTAAAACTTCATGTGTTGTTTTGTAACGTTTATGCCATTGTGCATCTGCCTATTGTCCATCCTGATAGCCGTATTGGTATCCGTCTTCCTTTCGGCTTACTTTGGTGGCTGGTTGTGTTAAAATCAAGGTAAGTGCTATTATATATTTTCGAAGCATACATCTAATCACCTAAACTCCCGATCCTAGTACTCCGTCCTTGTCTCTAAATTCTAATATTATTTAGCCTTGGGTTTTTGAACTTTTTGTAATTTGTGTATTTTTCGGCTCACGTTACGTCTCTCTAAATTTAACCCACTTCACACGACCCCGGGACGTGACAATATTATATAAAAAAATATATACAGTTGAATTGAGAATCCCCTACATTTTTTAAGTCGGTTGAAAATAATTCGAAATTTAATACTGGAAAACAATGAAACTGTGGTTTCTTAGTCACTTAAAATACACGTAACCACTGATGACGACTTCTTGTGAAGTCGTAACACGTATCGAATGACATTGTTTTTTTTGTGGTTAAGGTGTATTTTTAGTATAAGTCGAAATTTAATGCAAACCAATTTGGTACTAAATAAGGCAATTACTTTCTAAATTTATATTAGTTTTTGAAATTCACTTTAATTAATAATGTCTTTCAAAAAACAACCAACATACAGTCGGGTATAATATGAGTTACTTTCTCTTTCAGTTACAATGCAATTAAACATTTTAATTAAAATCAGACCTATGTTGCCTCGCTTTACTTCTCCTAGAGAGTAAAATGTCGGACGTAATCGACGCTATCAAATCACGTACCAAAAAAAGGTGTTCCAGTCTATATAACTTGACGTGTGCAAAAAAAAAGTTACTCTTATCGGTCGTAAGGACATTCAGTAATGTATTCCTGTGGAAGGTTTTTATTGATTTTTTCTTTATGTAAGTATATACATATATTTTAAATTTTAATTGCATATCGTAGAAATATATGAATCTTTTAAAAGTTTATAATATAATTACGTTCAGAATAATTTAATACAATTTGGTATTAGTTTTTTATTAAAAAAAATAGCTGTCGGTAAGAATTTTGAAATTGAAGTATGTATACTATATTGTTTACATTCAATTGAAGATTATATAAAAAATTACAAAGTATGATAATATTAGTTCTAAAGTACACATTATCCTGATTGAAAATGCTTGAATTCAAGGTTTCATGAACTTTAAAAAATGTATAACGAACTAGCTGCTACCCGCGACTTCGTTCGCGTGGAATTTGTATTTTTTTATTTAATCAATTTTTCGGGAAATAAAGTAGCCTATGTCCTTCCAAAAAATGCAAGCTATCTCCCTGCCAAATTTTATCAAGATCGGTTCAGCCGTTTAGACAGACATACTTTCGCATTTATAATATTAATATGGATAAAGTTACATTTATGTGTCTAAGGACTTTTTTATGTGAAAAAACCCAAAGATGATACAAAAAAATGAAATGAATGTTTTTCATTTTGTAGGGCCCTTTCACAGTTTAATCAATATCCGACCAAGGTACCGATGGGCACCCTGCACTTTTATAATTAGGTCAACTTTCCCGATATATTTTCCGAACGACTTCGCCACTATGCTTTGCACTTTTAGTTAGTATTTCTGTAGAACCTAAACATAATGAAAATATAAGTAATACAAAATGTAAAACGCATTTCTATTTATTAAAGGATTACAATATAATAACTTGTCGTGTTCAAATAATGATTTTACAAATCTTATCTTATTGTGTATTTAACGGAAGGAAATTGTTATTTGTTCACGCAAGAGAAAATAAATAATATTTTACAGAGGAAATTGAACCATAAATACAGTTTTGGTTCAATTTCCTTTGAGAATATTTTACATTTATTCAAGAAGATGGTAGAAAAGCTTCTAGTAAAAGACAGATAAATCAACTGTACATTTTTGAATTTAATGTTTTGTGAACAAAACTCTGGATTATAATGAAATTGGCTGATATTTCTACAAATTCTTATCTTATGGTTAATAAAATGGTTTGTGGCAAAATAAAATTACACCAGCTGTCCCTTCGTTTTGAAAATATTAAATAACGACAGCACCATTTTCTACTTTATGTTGGCAGCATTTGTTTTTAAAATTTATTCCTTCTATACCTTTTACAGTATAAATTCACACTTATGAAACATAATTTCACATTAATGAAAACTGATTTCACACAAATGAAAACAGAATTCACATATAGGAAAATTAATTTTTTAAGTGTGAAATTAATTTCAACAAATGAATACATGTTTAAAGTTTTTTTTTTAAATATTCCTTATTATATTTACCCTAGTGAATTATGTTATCATTTGTGTGAAATCAGTTTTCTTTAATGTGAAATTATATTCCATTTGTGTGAAATCTGTTTTCGTTAATGTGAAATTAAGTTTCATAAGTGTGAATTTATACTGTAAAAGGTATATATATAAATAAATAAATAAATGCGAGTACTGGGCATTCGTGCTATGATGTGTAAACATAAGTTCTGCATTCCTTTTGCAAATTAAAATGATAAATGTATTATTAAAATCTATAAATCAATGTTATGTAGGTAGTTTATGCCATTACTGAGAAGATGCAGATTACCCCCATTTTATATAAAAAAATTACGATAACGTAAATATTAAAATTATAGATATATGCTCTCGCCGACATTTATGTAGACAAATTAAACTCTAGAAAACGTATGTACATAATTTTGATGTACCTCTTATAGTTTAGGTCAGAGTACAGGTTAAGTAGACCGTGCTTTTTTCTTTTTTTTTAACTTACACGTCATTTTTTCAGCGCTCAGCTCTTTTGAATGATAGCGTGTTTATATGTACTCTATAATACGTCTGAATTTTCAAGGTTTCATCAAAATCGGATCAGTAATTTTTAAGTTAATAAATATATTGATCCAATAAGACTCTTTTACACAACGTAAAAATGTCTGCAGCGATTTAAAAACTCCATACAGTTCAGGCCAGAATATAGGGTTAAATGACCCGTTATTTCATTTTTCTTTAAATTGTGCAGTTATTCACCGCTCAGCTCTCTTGAATGATAGTGTGATTATATGTATCCTATAATATGTCTGAATTATCAAGGAACACGTTGGTGCAGGTTTCATCAAAATCGGTCAGTTAGTTTTAAAGTTAATAACAATAATGAGAATGAGATAAAGACAACGTCTCACGGGACAACATCTCGAAGAGACAGCTATCGCGTCTCGTTTGACAAATTTCACTCCAGCGTACAATTTTGCCCTATCGCGCTTATAAATGTTTACACATCAATAAATATAATGCTGTTTTTAGTTTTCGTATTGAAATTACAATAGCTACAAAGGATATGTTATATTGATCTTCTCATAAAGTTTTTCTATATTTATTAGAATATAGATTAATAAATAGAGATTGGAAAAATAGTTGTTATTTTCAATGAAATAGTTACTAGTTGAATTTTTTTTCGGAAAATAGTTGGTAAATAGTTTTTTTACAATTTAATAATAATTCGTGCAAACGAAGCAGTAAAAAGTGTCGCAAATAGTTTAAAAATAGTTGGAAAGGTAGTTGCAAATAGTTGATTTCAAATTGTGTTCAATCAAACCAGTTTTCTGAAAACGGTGGAGATATGTAATAAAAATTACAATAAATATGTACAATGTACATTTTTACGCAATAGTTGAAAAACTATTTTTCCAATCTCTATTAATAAATAAATAGTGTATTTCGATAAGATTTTGTGGTCAATACATAAATAAAGACATATCAAATTAATATTAAAATCTTCTCTGTATAGTACTCGTCTTCACCAAAGAGAATAAGTAATGGATCATCATTTCAGGACTGATATAGGCACTCAAAATACGATATATATTTAATACGTTTTAGTAATATATGTAGGTGCATAAAATTATTATTTATTTAACATATTAACTGTGATAGTTGTAAAAATGAAATGTCTTTATGTACGAGTATTTAAACGTTATAAATATGCAAGGTATGCATTTTATTTTAAATGTCTAACGAGCCTTTTATTAAAATTAATTTAATTTTTTTTTTATTAAAATTTTGAGGAAACATATCTCGAGAACGGTTTGATATACAAATCTGCGATTTCAAAATTTCTACTTTTGATGTTTTTTTCTGTATAATAAGCATTCAAAATTTTTGGGTTAATTTCATGCGTCAAACATGAATGTGTCATAGAAATATCAACTTAAAAATGCGAAAACAAGAATAGATATCATAACTTAAGTATTTATCAAAAAATAGGTGTGTCTGTATCAGGATGCACAGTCAAGGGATTGATGTGAATACGTGACGGTAGAGTTTAATAAAACTCAGATTCATGGATTGGCACATTTTTAGTTTTTTTTTGTTACATATAAACCTTTGAATATTTGTAAAATGGACACAAAATATTGCCGTAAACTTGGTCTTAATAAAGAAATATATAATTAGTATTGTATAATATAGTTATTTCTTATGTTTTGTATGAATAAAAAAACAATTAATTAATATTTAAATATAAACGAAATCGTAGAAATACAAAATTTACTTTTTTATTTTTTTTATTTAATTTAAAAAAAAAATTAAAACGTTACTGCAGTTATTTTCAACATGTGGGGCACGAAAAGCAATAAAATACATTCCGACATAATAAAAAAAAAATACATTTTTACATTAACACTCATATAATACACTTATAAATAGGATTGTATCAGTACTACACAATGTATTTAATAATTAACTTATCAATATTAAATTAAAAACAAGATTAATGATTATTAGAGACTCCCTTGGACCTGTCTTGCGGAGCAAAGTTTTTCGAAAGAAAATACAATTAAATTAAATAGAAACTTATATTACAATTACAGCATGATTTCAGTGAAAATTATTGTATGAGAGGGAGGGGGATGAGAATTTTGATTGAAAATTGGGTCGCAAAAAAAATCATGGAGATAGAAAATTTAATTTTTGTTGTTGTTTATTATAATTTATTGTTTTTCACCCATTAAAACTGGTGAAATTATACCTCGTGAATCTAATCGAGATCTATAATATAATTTAAAACCAAAATCCGCGTAGTAGCTGCTCTGAGTTTCGAGATATACTATTATAAAACGCTAACGCGTAAATTGATCTCTGCGCGTTACATAGTTTCTAAAATGTATCAGGCGTAAAACACTAGACGTTTTTTACGTCAAAAATGGCATAAAACAAAAAAAATCTGAAATTACATTTGTAACAAAAAAACTTCCCATGACTTATTTTGCACAATACAATACGTGCCTTTGAGATAAATGCAAAAAACCTACAACACCTATTGTGTGAGTTATATACTAGACGACGCGACGTTAGCTATTACTTTAGGATTTGAAAGTATGAAAGATTCTTATTGTTAGATCAATTGGCCATTTGTATAAAACGCGCACTGCATAATTCCCTAACATTATCGGTAAGGTTGTAACTACGCCTAGCTGACGCTCTAATGTACAAACTTTTGAAGTTGTCGGTGTTCTTTTAAAAGAGTCATTAGAACGTATGAATAAAAAATACATTTTGAAAGTACGAAATGAGGTGAAATGTTTTTGTCACACGAATGAAATATTAATGCGCTGCCGGTTTAATGCGCGGTCACATCATGGCTACAAATTCTTTAATAATTCATGAATTTGAGTCAATTAGTAAAATTCTCTTTAATAATATGTTCATTATTAACACGTTGCGAATTTGTTTTCAAATAATAACACAGCCTCACAAAAAGGTATTGTACTCTTAACATGATAATGTTTTTCTTACGTATTTTGGGAAATAAATGAATTTGACAGTAAAAAACATCTGCCAAGTAAATGCATAGTGCTTCCTCGTGTTTAGTTCACACAAGGTAGTAATTACACAGCCACACAAAAAAATATGTGCGATACCAAAAAAGCGACCTTTACAGTGGTATTGGTCGAGCATAGTCGAAATCCAAATTTTTATAAATTTCTGCTTACCACTTTTTTTTATTTGAGCTTGAATTTGGGGTTTAGCCAACTTGGGAAAATTCAACCCAAGTCCAAAATTCATGCTGAAATAAAAAAAAATGGTAAGCAGAAAATTCCAAAATTTGGATTTCGACTATGATCGACCAATACTACAATACTTTTTTTTTTGTGGCTATGTTATCGAACATTTTTAATAAACACCGATAAAGTATTCAGCTGAACTGCCATTGGTTAATCATTTAATTTTTATATAATTTTATTAAAAAATATTTATTCGACATTTTTCTTAATACCTACTCGCTTAATTATTTTTTCGTATATTTTTAATTATTTGACAATTTCAATCTAAATCTAAATTTTTCTACAATAGAAACGTCAAAATGACATTTAATAAGTTAAAGGAAAAAAAATTGTATAAAACAAATGACGACTTTTTAAAGCAAATTGAGATAAATCTTTGTAAGGGAATATTTTACAACAAACGTTGTGATGACCTATATTATAGAAAATTGAATGATCTACAAAAAATATTCTATAACTATATTGGGGTGTCACCTCTCCCCTTATACACGATTTTAATGATTTTTATATGAGACCGTCCTCAAGCCAAATCCAACCAACCAAGTTTCATTAATATCGGTTCAGTGGTTCATAAGTTATGCTTATGACTAGAGCCAGCCTTAGCAAGTCTGACGCCCTGGGCGAGATTTATTTTTTCGCCTTCTCTCCCCCTAAAAAAATATCCAAAAATCACCGAAAATGCCAATTAAAATTGATAAATTAACAAATAAGTTGAATAGTGAATATCTCAGCTTGGTGCGATCCTATAGACTCCAACTTTTTTTAAATATAGCTTACATCATTAACTTTAAGACTATCAAATGCCCCAAGACCGTCGAGACCCCCTTCCCCTACTATAAACAAATTAAAATTGATAAATTAACAAATAAGTTGAATAGTTAATATCTAAGCTTGGCGCGATCCTATAGACTCCAACTTTTTTTGAAATATAGCTTACATCATTAACTCTGAGACTATCAAATGCCCCAAGAACGTCGAGACCCCCTTTCCCTATTATAAACAAATTAAAATTGATAAATTAACAAATAAGTTGAATAGTTAATATCTCAGTATATTATGATCTCACACATTTTTTAACGACTCTGAAGAAATTCATAAAATTTAATTTATACTAGACTACATTACGAATAAAATGAGCTCACAATCAGTTTGAACTCTCTACCACTAATAAAACCGAAGATATGTCGTCGTAAAATTGGATCTCCGTGCATCATAAGTATATGTGAGCATTCCATAGGTCGTAATTTAACAGATCAAAACTAAAATGATTGATTAACCATATCTCCTTAACAAATAAACATAGTGAGTCCATTTTTAATTTATTTTCTTTGTAATTTTATAGAGAACAAAAAATACCTACAGTTTTGATGGATTTCGCGATATGGTTGCTGTTAAAATGCAAAACTTGAAAAATCGTACATATATATGTGTGCCTTTCCAAATACATTTTGTAGCTCTGGGGATCGGTTTAACAGTGTTTTTATTATTTTTCATTAAAATTAATAATTTTTACAAGAATTTGAAGAAAATATTTAAGAAAAATAGATAGTTTGAAAAATAAACATCAACCTTTAACCCTTGCCCTAAAATACCTCATTAAAGGTTTTCTGGGTTGCTGAATAAGGATTTGTTAGTTAACAGCTATCAAAGAAACGATTTATCTTAGAATTTTTTTAAATTAACATTGTTTATATTTATCAATATTGTTTGCTAAATCGGGTTTAACAGATCGACAAAAAAATGTAAAGTTTAAAAAAAAGTTTACTCAACAATTACAGCCTTATTTGAACCAAAAAAGTCACTTATGCTCCATTGTGTGGACGACGCTGCTTGTCGCAAGGATTCAGGGAACCGACAGACACGGTACGAAAAGTGTTTGTCTTGACCTGAAACGAAAAAATCAATTTTGAAATCGGAGAACAATTTTTTTCTTCTCATTTTAAAACAAACGCAAAGCTTTTCGTATTTTCGATATTGCGAGGAAGCAATATTTTCTAAATATTTCAATGATTCGGAAAACAAACAGACATACATGAAAAAAAAGTATTTGTCTTGATTTGAAACAAAAAGATCAAGTGAAAATTTTGAAATCGAAGAACACTTTTTTTTCTCTTTAAAAAAGAACACATGGCTTCCTTTATTCTTTCAGATATGGCGAGGAAGCAAAAAGAGAATGATAACATGTTTTGTTATAAACATTTTATAAATAACACCATACAAATTTAATATTCATTTATTAATTTTCAATCAGTAGAACTCAAAATGAAATGTATAAAATATAAATAACACATAAATCTCCATGCAAAGTAACAAAAGCATAACCAAATGAGATAAATTCAACGTTTATCGTACAGTTTTATGCTTTATGTGTAATAAAATAGCAACAAATGGCATATAATAAGATTATTTCAATAAATAACGACATTTTAGTACAATAGTCAACGAGCTGGGCTTATAGAACGAACAATGATTTATTGTTCTGTATTTTAATGAAAATTAGGTCACATTGTAAAGTATTAACAGCTATAAGTTAGCTTATTTCTATTACAGTGATATAACGAAAGTTAATTTATTCTTTGAATCATTAATACTAAAGTAAAACCTGCCTAGAACGAAACGCGTTCGTTTTTTACATTTTTACTGGTTTCTGTCTCACAAAGGGTTATGTTTTAATAAAAAAAACTACAAAAAATATGTTTGCTTTTAAATTATTCTTTCATTGTAATCCTAATGAATAATTTAAAGTAAAAGTCTGTAAATAAAAAATAGGTTTATATGTATTGTATTACTGTATTTTCAGCATACGTACAGTAATTACAGCTTCTCTCCTAGTTTCTCTGTCCTCGCTTGTCTTTCAAAGTGCATTGTTGCGACTTCTTCACAAGAGAACGTTAATAAATTAATGCCTGCAATTAGGGTTTGCAATTTTGCAGACTTTATTTTCCCGCGGGATCCCGCAATATTTCCATTTGTATTATTCATGCAAAGCTATAAAATCATAAAACAACATAAAAAACCCTTCTTACTATGCGGTAATTAAACACAAAATCATATTATTTCTATATGAAATTAAATATGCTAATCGCAAATTTGCTTTCGTTATTTAAGTACCTACCTACTTCTTGCAATTATAAAATTAGGAAGGATTATTATTGCAGAGACTAGAAAATCAAAGAGATATAAGACAACCCTTAAATACATAAAATAAATACACCTGTAAATCAGAGGTTGTCTTATATGCCATAATTACTACTTTTGTCCTTTTGTTTAATTATCCACTTTTTAAAATCAAGAAACATTTCTTTTAACTACTTGGTTTCGTATAAATTGGTATACAGGGTGAGTCATTTTAATCAACGCAGTCAAATATCTCAAAAAGTAAGCGAAATTGAGAAAAACGTTTCAAACAAAAGTTGCTTGGTTTCAAGGGGGCCAAACAATGGTGACCTTGCGGTTGACCTTCAAACCATTTTTCAAGGTCAATAAAGGCCAACTTTGATTTTTTAAATAAAAACCTATATTTTTTATTGCATATTCGTATTCTACGTAAAAAAATGAGTATCTTTAGTAGAAAAAAAATTTCTTAAAAATGCTTTCTTCTCTCGGTGGTGGGCGCTGTAAGATTAATCAACGAACTCAAATATCTGAAAAAAAGTTTCACCTAATAGCTCAAACTACTTTTAACATTACCCAGAAACAACGGCGTGGACGTAGTAGTTGTATGTTTCTTTTTTGCCTCCCACATTTAAAAAGAACCCCATGGCGAAACTATAAGGTTTCCTAGTTTTCTACGGAAACCTAAAAAGTGATATCTTTTTCTGAACATAAGAGCGCAAAAAAAATATGGTGTCAACTGTTGGTATACCCCAGTCTACTTCTTGTAGAACTGCAGATATATCCGGTTGCATAAAAGGGCCTTTCTGCTTCTACTTTTAGTTATAGTTTTTAAATAATCGTGAACAAGGGATATGTATATTTGCCTTATTTCACTACTTACTTTCATATTCAGTCATCTCAACCTCAATATTTTTACCTTTTTTTTGTACGTATTTGCGCTACAGGTATTGAAAACGCACGCGATATACATACCTACACATTTAATGTTAAAAAAATTCCGAGTGGATCCGGTGCGGGATCTGCAGGTCTGAAAACGTACGAGATCCCACGGAATTGCAAACTCTATCTGCATTTTATTACGCATAAAATAATCCGTCGTAGTCAGGTAATTTACGCAAACGGTTCCCGAAAATTATTCTGTTTCCGTGTTAAGGAGTTTTCCGGTTTAAAGTATTATTTCACATATGAAATATCTCCGTTCTGTTTGTCCAGGTTTCCGGTATATAGAAGGTCCAGTTCAGGCAGGTTTCACTGTATTTATAAATTAACAGATTTTCTGTATGAAAAACCGAGTTACATAGCTACAATGTTTAACGTAGATAACATAGCCAGGCCCCTGTAAAGGTCCCCCAAACTGGGGCGATACAGTTAGCGGTAGCGGTACTGCGATATTTAATAACACTGCGGTAAATGGCGGTGTTCAAAACCAACTGCGGTATGCCGCTCTGGTATTTCGGTACTGCAGCGATACAAAAATTTATTTTCAAAAAACGAATCACAAAATTTAATTAAATTTAAAATTTTACGATTAAAAAAAAATTGGTGGTAAAATATTCCTATAGATGCAATATTTTTTGCGAAAAGTATCCTACTGCAGTATGTTACATAATTTAAATTTTTACCTTCTGGTTGTACTTTATATAAAAATAGTCTAACGTATCAACGCTTCTGATGCGAAAGTTTTGCTATAAAGATTTTATTATAGGATAACTGATAAAATGTGTATGTCACTCACATCATTATCGACTACGAAGTTAGCTACAGATTACATGTCAATGTTTTCAGGTATATGCATAGCGTCAGGAAGATAGCACCGAGTTTAACCTTACTATTATAGATCAATATTTTCAAACTTGATTCTTAACCTTATAGTATATTTGAGTAGCCGAACTTTTTAAAAGTACATTATTAAAGTATTTTTAAATTAAAAAAATAACGTCCTATTGTTTCCGTTCTTTTTTTAAATAAAGTACTGGCACCAGTCTTCAATCATACCTCAGTCTTGGACTTTTGTTTGATTAAATGTACTAAATTATAAATATTTGTTGATATTCCATTACTGTTATTACTGAATCATAAACTATTATATATAGACACAAAACTGTAAAACAGCTTAATTTGTTGACAATCGACCAATTAGTATCAAAATGGTGGATTAAACAAATTATAAGTGTAATCTTTTTATTAATTGTTATATTATCATAGCTTCTGTATAACATTATTTCAAATTTTACTATTCTTTATTTTATTACTTTTGTGTCGTAGAACACAATCATCACTTTATAACAATTAGCAAGTGTTCATCACTGGGTGTTCATTACTGGTTTTACTTTATTTACCTAACCTGCTTTTACACTGAACGCGAATTTAAATCTTTATAGGTACGCATTCTCGGCGTTTGACAGAAACCCAAAACTATTTATTTTTGCCGCTTGGTGGCGCTAGAAGTATTGCTATGCCGTTGAACGATGTAAGGGGAAATAATATGTGTACGTTAACTTTATTTTACCTGCCTTAACGGCAACATACATGATACATAATTCTTTGTGCATATCTATGGCACAATACCTTTCGAATGATATAAGTTTCATTCACCTCCTTTTATAATATATACCAAAAAAAAGTACGACAATTTTCGATGCTCACGTATTAATATATAGATAATAGCAGCTTGTATTGAGATTTCATTATCTAATATTGGATTACTTTTTTTATCTAAATAAATATTACAGTGTGAGATTAAAGAGCAAAAAATACATACCTACAGCCCACACATAAGCCATTCTTTTTATATTTAAATTTTACATGTAGAAACAAAAATATTTCAGTCAATAATTACATTTTATCAAGAATGTTAAGCAATACCATTGGTGCTGAATTTCAAAAGGGATTTAAATAAAGGGTTGTAAAAATCCTTTCCTGTATTTAAAGCTTTGAACTTTGACTTTTTTGTGTCAAATATTGATCACATCATGAACTTTACCGAATGATGCGTTGCAGATATCTGAAGGATCATGTTTTTGCTGAATATCAAATATTTTCTTTTCGTAGAAAATAAGATTTGTTTTGGTAAATAATGTAAAATGTAACAATGTTATTATGTTTGGATGTGTATGTATATGAACTTATTGAGATAGACTTGGCAATAGAAGCAATCATTAAAATTTAATGGTACTATATTTCAATCAAAAGAACGTGATCCTATGTGGTCACAGGATAAATAAAAAATGCTTGAAGGTTTCAAACAGCGGTAACCAAAATACAATAAAAATATACTCTTTATTCACTAATTATATTATTATTAAATTAATACCTTCCTTCTAATATTTATATAATAATTTGTAATATAAATTTTCCTTAATACAGATCTACTATAAATTAATTTTTATATAGCCTCAAGTAATTATATAGTCTAAAACTTCCGAACAGTGAAAATCCCATCAAAATCGATTTAGTAGATTTTTGTCAAGAACAAACATTCTGCACAAAATTAGATTATAAAAGTGTTTGTATTTTAACCATTTTTGAATTATATTAACCCTAGACTAATATGTTTTATAACACTTATTTTATTTGACAAGTACAAGGATAGCTACAAAGTTGATCATAGTTATGACCCAAAATTACCATTTAATATTTGGGAAGGAGGTAAAGGGGGAAATGCTCATTTTGAGAATTTTTTATATATATACTTAAATTCATTATTATTTATTGGTTTTTGTGAATAAATGCAAATTATTTCTTCTTCTTATTCTCTTTTTTTTATTCAACTCTTAATTAACCCAATCGTGACCAACATTGCATATATGCAATTTTTTAAGATTTTGCGTTGCTGTAAGATTATTTTAATTCAAATGGGTTTGAAATCATACTTATTTTCGAGAATTGGATTGAAAAAATCAACAATGCAATTACCAACGTTCTGGATATAGGTATGAATTGATGACAGAAAAATCAGCAATATCGTTAACAAAAAAAAACCTCGGTCACGATTGGGTTAACCGTAAACCCAAAAAAATATTTTATTTAAATTAGATATATATTATTGAAATGACATATCTTTTTATTTAAAAATTCTCAACACTTGGATGCTACATTTACTCTATACATGTAAATTTGAAGCTATATTTTACAATATCAATTTGGCGTGTGCATTTCCAACATCATTAATTTCAATATTCTTTCAATATATATTTATGCACTATATACATACACTCTAATAAATAAGAATAAAGTTTTTTTTTTATAAATAATGAAATTTTTATTTAAAATAGGTACATACTATGTGTGAAATAAATAATCCGACTACGATAAAAAGTTGGTATATAATTAGATTTTCAAACAAGATGAGATATTAATAATAATAATAATAATAATAAACTTTATTCTGTAAAACCATACAATGGTATAAAATGAGTCACAAACAAAGAAATATTAAATAAAAGTATTAATTCTAACATATGTTATTTAAAGTTCAAATAAACGGCTACCCTATTTAACATATAAACTAACTTATTAATTCTAACTTAATTTAATTATCTTAATATTTTATATATGAAAGGATAAGGTATTAACTTTAATTATAGGTTATAAATAATAATACTAACAATACGTTTAGGCCAGTATCGTTTCTTCTCGGATTTATAACTAACTGAAACACGAGTAACATTGTTTTATTAATGTCCGGTATTATAACAAGCTAACAAAAAAAATGTTAGCTAACAATCACTATCAACGTGAACGGGGTAATAATTTTGTGATATTCTCTATGGAATTATTTTGGAATCTAGATCAGTGGTACTTCAATTTATTACAACAAAGTTGATGATTCTGATCGTACAAAATAATTTTCATAGATATCACCACTAGCTAGGCTTATTAGAATTTGAGCCGAGATCTAGGTGGAAATCTCGGATAAAAACTCGGACGAAAAATGCGTCCGGTCTCATTTTATCATATGAGTTGTTATATTGTTGTTCATATCAGTTAAAATTCAGACAACCGACCTTTTCAAAGTAGTTATTTAAAAGTCATCATAAAACTATAATAGTAAAATGGCAGACAATGAGTCTGGTTCAACATTTATAACTTTGCGATACATTGACACTTGAAGGTTATGATTTAACTATATTGTTTGTTTTTATAATATACTATAGCTGTGCCCGCGACTTCGCTCGCGTGGACTATGGAATTATTGTTTAAGATTTTTGAAAAATATAGTTGAATTAAATACAAACAGGATTAGTTATTATTGAAATAATAACTAATCAACACTTAAATTACCTAACAAAAACGAATAACAACAAAAAGTACAAATAATTTGTATTCTGTTTAAAAAAAGTTAATTATTGAAAACAAATAAACAATTGACGATCAAAAGACAAGGGAGTCCGAATTCCGGTCGGGCGCATGCAAATCGTACCCTCTGCCCCGCACTTCTTTAGTTCGCGCTTTATTAATAATATTTTACCGTATATAATTTATTTAAAGTTATTTCGTAAACTATACGACCAAACTGAATGCTGTAAAGGGCAAATTATATCTACATTAAGTACTTATGGCGATGAAATCATTTATTTCGATAAGAATTAATGTTTTGCAGATCATGAGTCCACGTAAATAAAACGCAAATATCTTTTATTTTACTTTGTAACATAAAAGCAGTCATTGTGGCTTAGATATAAAAATTAGATATATGGTATCGCGGACTTTATTTTAAATCTTTTGATTTCACACAGTTCTTTAATACATTCTTTTGTTCAATATTAAACGGTTTAGGCAGCGTATTTCAAAAGAGCACGCTAGCGGCAAACTTATTTCCGACTTGATTTACTATTATCGTCACTGCTTATTTCTTATAGTACCTAACATAGCAAAATAAAACATATAACCCGGCCAGAAAACATATCTATGAATTAAAAAAAAACACGTAATCTGGATAATTTAGTTAAAAATCGATTAAATGAAAAATAAAAAGTTTGGAAACCATTGATACAGATAATATAGTAAGCGGAGCGTACTGAAATCGATTTTCATGAAAAGTCTGTAAGAAATAATGTCAGAAAGAAGAAACTGACAGCCGAAATAAATCCAAAGAATAAGCTGTCGTGAAAATTTGCACAACCCACTGTATTTATAGGAATGAGCAAAATTTAACGAACAAATATTTGATTTCTTTATTTAAATTTCTTTAAGTGTATTGAATTTCGGTTCTTTTTTTTATTCGTATTTTAATGTGAAGGAATTTATGGATTTAAATTTTCATTGGTGGCAGGAGAAATAAAGAACATGCTTTTTTAAATCTAACTATATTTTATTGTAGAGTTGGTAAATTCTAAATGTATGCTATATACTTTTTAATGTACATATTAATATTATATTTACCTCAGATATTTGATACACAAATTGTATTATTTAATTATTTATTTAATTAAATAAAGTTACGTAGGTACATACATATTGCGCTGTAACATTAATTTTAATTCAGTTAATATTGAAAATTTTACTATACTACATTGTTAAAATTACTACATTGTACTTGAATATTACAATATTTTCATACAAAAATTTCAATGTGCATTGCAAATTTCCCATATTAATACTGACTGTTCTTCAATTACCTAAACTAGCAAAGTACTTTTTACTAGGTATACAATTTTTTCGGTGCATCTATATATATTAATTTAAGTACTCGAAGAAAACAATGATATTTTTACTGTATATATATTATAATGAAACTCAAACAAACAGCAATAAATACCATATATAAGGGACCATATAATACAATAGTAAAAAATTTTAACAAATTACCTGACAATTTAAAATCTTTATCAATCAAAAATATTAAAACAAAATTAACAAAATTCTTGTTGGAACATTCTTTTTATTCTGTAGATGAGTTCCTGAGTAATTAAAGTCACCAACATATCTTAATTTTAATTTTAATTTTAATTATAATTTTTAAATTTAATTTTTTTTCTAATTATTGTTAATATTAGACTTATTCCATGCATTATGAATGTATTATCAAGGAATGAAATATATATCTATATATGTATCTATCTATCTATCTATAACCTGTAACCAGAAAAAAAAGATATTGCGGTCATACTTTCCAATAACGTAGACATTTTTCTTATCTACAAAAAAAAATAATTGGAGCTTATTAAAAACTAATTAGTATAAAAAATTTTTTCTATGCAGTAATTTTAAAAGAATGTATCAATTTTTCAAATACGTAGAATAAAATCAATATTGAGCAGTATTACAGTAAAAAAAAATTGAAATCCTTTAAAGTTTTTTTTAGAATTAAATAATACATTTTCGGTTCAACTTTAGAAGTACTCAATGACAGGTCTGTTTCTCAAAACATTTCAAATCTTACCATAAGTACAATCGGTTGTTTTATTTTATATATTACTTTAAATGCGAAATTAACTCTATCTGCCTGTCTGTCTGTTTGTTATCTTTTCACGGCTAAACCTCTGAACCGATCTTGATGATCACGGACGAAGTCGCGGATAACAGCTAGTTATTTAATATTCCTCACATTATTTTGATAAAATTATCTCACTATTTTATAAATTATAGTAATCAAAAATATAAAAACACTCCTAATCTTATAATGACATGCTATTTTAAAATAACACTGCAATTATACAATCTGAAAATAAAACCTAATTTGCATAGTAGCACGTTTCTAGACAGACATTAATTACACTTTGTAGACTAGAATGACCCCCCACAGGCAGTGAGTTTGCATAATCCTGCACACGCTCAAGGACGCGCGGAAACACCACCACACTCTACTCGCACATCCTTGCGTGCATGCAACTGACAGATTGAAAATCAATGGTCCTGAAAGCTTTTACTCTAAACATATTTACCTGTTTGATTTCTATTCAATCAACTAGGCAAACAGACACATATGTACATACAAGTGTATGTGTGTATGAATGTATGTACAATGTGAGTCAAGTTATGTGTTTACCAGGAGCGTATAACTACAAGGAGAAAAATGGAACTCAGATTTTAGGATAAATTACCCAATTACTAGAGATTGGAAAAATAGTTGTTATTTTAAATGAAAAAGTTATTAAATAGTTGATTTTATTTCTGTAAAATAGTTGGCAAATAGTTTTTTCTAATCAAAATTTTTTTATAATAATAATTTTTTTCCATTTAATCAATAAATTAGTGAAATCAGCATATTAGTAAAAAGTGTCAAATCCGAAATTTTCGAGGAAAACATGTTATGGTCGATTCTAGATAGATTTTAGAAGCTAAAAAAAATTAAACAAATAAATAGTATGTAAAAACACAACATAAATATCTATTAAAAAATATCTATATAATAGACAAAATGTATTTATAAAAATATATAAAACTAAAAAAATCTACAAAGAATTGTATGAATAAAACTCAAAATTATTAGGAAATCACAAGAAATATATATTATGTTTATTATCTATAAACATGTACAATATTTTTTATTTTTTTGAAAAAAATCAATATTAATAATTAGAATTATTTCAAACTTTGTCTATATGACTTTTTAATATAAAATTTTTAACGTTGGATAAAAAAGGCAAATAGTTTAAACATAGTTGGAAAGGTAAAATAGTTGCAAATAGTTGATTTCAAATTGGGTTCAATCAAACCAGTTTTCTGAAATCGATGGAGATATGTAATAAAAACTACAATTTTTGCATTTTTCGCAATAGTTGAAAAACTATTTTTCCAATCTGTACCAATTACCCAATATGTTATTTGCCTTAACGGCAACATACACACGAGATTTTTTTATGTGCAGATCTATGGCACAGTACCTAACCTAACCTGCTTTTACAACAAAAATGTCCAAATAAAAACACTGCAATTGAACGCGAATTTAAATCTCTATACGCATTCTCTACGTTTGACAGAAACCCAAAACTATTTATTTTTGCTGCTTGATGGCGCTAGGAATATTACTGAACGACGCGAGGGGAAATAAACAAACAGCGAGAGGGGAAATCATATGTGTATGTTAACTTTAATTTACCTGCCTTAACAGCAACATACACATGATTTTTTTGTGCACATCTATGGCACAGTACCTTTCGAATGATATAAGTTTCATTCACCTCCTTTTTTAATAAATACTAAAGAAACATACGACAATTTTTGATGTTCATGTATTAATATATAGATCTACCATTAGAGCCACGAGACTTTCTTATACGTAATACTTAGAGTGAACAGTGTACGTGTTTCTAATTTTTTCCAAAAATATTTCTGACAAACTAATAAAAGGTATAATAAAATTTATGAGGCGTAAACTATTATATAATAATAATATTCTCTACATGTATCAAATGATTTTTTTAAACATAATCACTAAACCGGAAATAGATCTTACTCTAGTCAGTTTTTGAATTTTCGAATTATTTTTGAAATAAGAAAAAAATGTTTCTATACATGTATGTCCCATACATTTTTTCCAACATTTATGATTAAGCAAGAAAGAATTTTTTTTACGTAATTAATTAGATCCCAGCCTACGGTTTCAACCCTATTATAATACATCTCGGTCACATGTATATATTAACAGGTTGACTGCCATAAATAAATCACAAAAAAGGCTCAGTTGCCAAATAGAAAATAATTTTAAAATCGTATTCTCAATTTGTTCCATTTTCGCAATAAAAAAATTAAAAAAAATAGTCGCCTTTTATATTTAATTAATAATCTTAAAACTAGCAGTCATATGCGAGGTTTCTGTTCCTCAGCGATCGTATACTACACAGAAAACAAAAATTTGGCCGGCTATGGCAGTCAACCTGTTAAGTTTAAAAAAAACTAAGATGAGATGAGATTTAGCTACCAATTTTCTAACTTGTGTCTCCTCTTGTGTGTAGTACTAATGATAAATGATAATTCCATCAATATTGTTAAGAACTCAGATTACAAGGACCTCTTTTGAGTACGCTTCTGATATCTTCTTACAAATACATGCAGAAGTATATACATACATATATGTATGTATACACATATTGTATATGGACACTGTCTGAGAATTGTTATAAACGGTCAGACCAGATGACATAGTTTTCATAGGTTTATCTAGGTTAAAATCTTACCTATGTAAACAAAATGAGATTCGGTACTGTTTAACTTTAATATAGTGCGCATACACATACATATATATATATACATTGGTGCATTTGGTATAATATGTACCTTTCTATATTATATTGACCGTATTTTGAACGTTCTCGTCTCTCTTTAGAATGTTTGTTTTGTTCATCAATTTTCATAAAAGATTTATTAATTGTTATTATACCTAAATAGAAATATATTTAAAATTCATTTAAATAAACTACTTTATCACTAAACTAAAAATACACCTTAACCACAAAAATTAATGTCACTCGACACGTGTTTCGACTTCACAAGAAGTCCTCATCAGGAGCCAAACGATTCCAGACTGGAATCGTTTGGCTCCTGATGAGGACTTCTTGTGAAGTCGAAACACGTGTCGAGTGACATTAATTTTTGTGGTTAAGGTGTATTTTTAGTTTAGTGACTAAGAAACCACAGTTTCTCCGTTTTTCAAGTAAACTACTTTATAATTTATTTTTACGTCCTTTATATATAATTTTAATCCAAAAACAGATATTTACCTTGTTTACCTCAGAAATTAAATTTATAAATAAGGGGTACTGGTAATCTGTATGTAAAAATACAGAATAGAAAAGAAATACATGAATCAGTTGCAATGAATCTCAAAATTGATAAAATTTTTCATTTCTTTCCTATTTTTTGACGATTGTAAAAAGTTTTGGGTATCAGCGAGCTTTTTTACTCTCAAATTTGTTTTTAGCTGACAAAAAAACGTAAGTAATTTAGTCTGGTTAAGAATACAAGATCCAAATATTATAAATGTCTTTGTCTGTATGTCTTTTTGTTACCTTTTTACGGCTAAACTGCTGAACCGATCATGATGAAATTTGGTAGGGAGATAGCTTGCATAGACATAGGCTATAGTATCTCGATTAGATAAAAAAAAGTGTATGTACTTTTGCACATGCGATAAGTTATACGTTTTTGGCGTAGACATCTAGCATGCAAATGCGAAACTAAAAACCTGTTTTACCGTATCGTTATAACATAAATCTGTATTACCACCTGGACAATGTTGCGGTAACAGCTAGTCTTTTATATATTTTATTATATATTTATATATTTAT
Organism: Sialis fuliginosa; assembly: GCA_961205875.1. NCBI lineage: Eukaryota > Metazoa > Arthropoda > Insecta > Megaloptera > Sialidae > Sialis > Sialis fuliginosa. Next base: position 11,575,063 of record OY540809.1, on the reverse strand, counting down.
ATTAGGGTGGGCCAAATTGTATGGAAGGAATTTTACCTACATCGGCGCTAACCCCCTACGTGAAAGTACTCTCAATTCTAGTTCGGCGCATTTTTGTCCCTTAAATTCAATATGTATGTATGTTCATATACATAAAATTTGACAACTTTTTATTGATTTTTTTTTAAGCAAAACACAAACCCTTGAGTTGGTGTTTTGCTTTTAAAAAAATAAATGAAAAATTGTAAATTTTTATGTATATTAACATACCTACATTCCTACATACATATTGAATCAAAGAACTCAAACTTAAAATTTTCAATTACAAATGCGCCGAACTAAAGGTCGGTTGGACAATTGGCCCACTCTAACATATATACTTCATAAATGTTTGTATATGTATTTTTTTTTGTAACCTACAGAGTCATGGGAACGAAAACACATTGTTTAACTTAAACAACCGCAATGCATTTGTGCAGTACGTACACATTTTGTTTACTGTACGATGTGATGTTTACGGTACACAACCGTAACGGTGGTGGAATGACAAAGTGACGTGTAAATTGCCAGTAATTCAAAACGGGACAAACATAAAATTGTATTACGTATAATTCCATACGTTATGGTAAATGTACTTACGTAATTTATAAATGTAGCGGAATACTCGCACATATATTATTTGTATTTATCAACATCTTAATCCGAAACTTAAACCAAGAAAAAACAAAAAAAATCCAGCAACACATTGCATACTCGTAGTAAATTCACTTCAAAAAATTTTAATAAATTCGAATAAATATTTCAGATGAACTGCCACTATTAAATGTCATTTAAATTTTATAAAATTTTATTTGAAAATATGTATTAGTTCGATTTTTTCCTAATACGAGCCTGATTAATATTTTCAAATACAGTCTCTTCTAACGCGGTAGATACGTTCCACAGAAAACCGCTTATAAAAATTCACACATTTTTAAAACCCCGTATATGGTATTAATATATTAATTTAATTTATATTTATTAATTATTTATATTATGTACATTATTGTACATATATGTATATATGAAATACACATTACTTTGTTAAATTTTCGTTGTAATTGCGATATTTTTTTAAATTTATTATGTTTTTTTAAGAAATGTGCATTAACGTTGAATTCAGGATATATCTGGGTACGAGATGAATGAAAATTTTTATTTAACTTTGAAAGTTATGATTTTCCTTCTTATTTTCTTATCTTTAAATTGATATTTATATGGAAAACTGAAATTCAAACCATGAAATTTTACTAAAAAATTTAAGTTTTAGATTTCGATAAAAGTATGTTTTTTTATTAAAAAATGAAATGAAAAGTTGAAAATTTTTAAATTCCTTGAATTGTTAGCTTTTATTTATTACCCCTGAACTCTCTGAAACGAAGAATCCCTAAAGCATGAAAAATCGCACCGCGTAACTTCAAATCCGCGTAAAAAATTAAAAATAAAATAGTTTTTTAACAATTTTAATCTAAATTCTGCTATCAAATTATATTAAAAATTACAAATTATTGACGATGGTTTAAATTTTTGGAAACAAAATTCTAATCTGGTATTATTTTACTGGATAGTGGATGCCTATGGAATCACTATTAAAATTTTCATGCTGTTCGTAACAATCCCTTCTACCTTTACAAATGCACGAGACGCAACATTATACTCGATTTTAATGTAGTACAGAGATACATATGTTACATATGTGACGTGCATCTACAGTTTGTCGATTCAATTGTTAAATTCAATTGACAATTAACATGCATTTGTGATTATTTATTTAATTATTCATTTAAAATTTGATAGTTAATGTAAATTCCAGGTATTCGCGTATTGAATAATACATTTATTCAGTAAATATGCAATGCATACAATCATTCTAGTAAATGTATTTTATTAATTAATTTAAATTTTGAATATCCTGATGCATGCGCACAAATGTTTTTATTAATTTATTATTATTTAATCGTTATTTAATCAGTCCAGCCATGTCAATTTAGGGTCGATTCAGACTATCGTGCCGGTCCCGGTCTGGTCTCGCTCCGATCTCGCTCCAATCAAATATAAATAAACAATAAACAATGCGAAAGCATCCACACTATAGGTATCGTGCCGGTCTCACTCCAGTCACACTCCAATACTGTATTTACTATACTGAATATTTGACTGGAGCGAGACCGAACCGGAACCGCCACGATAGTGTGGATCTGCCCTTATTTTCGTAAGAGACTAAAAAGAATTATATAAAAATTTCACGTATTATTTAGAGATACCACCCCTCTTCTACACTCGATTTTGATGATTTTTATATGGGACCATCTATCAACAAACTAGACCAAGTTTCATACTATCTTTACTAAAAACATTAGGAATTTAAATATTTTTAAATTTAATATAGAGGTGTACCGGAATTTCGGCCGGAACTCACGTTGATGATTTTTATATAGGACCATCTACAAACTAGATCAAGTTTTATACTATCTTTACTAAAAACATTAGAAATTGAATTATTTTTAGATTTAATATAGAGGTGTACCGGAATTCCGGCCGGAACTCACGATATAGATTGAAAGAGAATATTTTAACGTTGGTCACTACTATTATATTATTATTATTTTTATATTATATTATTATTGATACTATAGATGTAATTACATTCGATTGAAAAGAACGTATGCTATACAAATAATTTAACGAAATTATAGCTATACAAATAGTTTTACGAAGCTGTAAAAATTGCAGAATATGTAGAAAACACAATTTTTATAAGTTAATGTATTTTCTTAAAGAAATAACATACATAACAATATTATATTAATTTAAGGTAATAATATATGTATTTATATTTAAAATACAATAGTAGTGACGTTAGACGAGAATTCCGACCGGAATTCCGGTACGCCTCTAGTTTAATAGTAAAAAGAGCAAATTTATGTCCATTTCATTTTTTATATCTGATGAATTAACGAAAATAAATATATATAATAATATATATATATATATTTTATTTCTATTAATTATATTTGACTTGGTTAAAAAAAGTTCACTAAATGTTTAATTGTTGTCAAAAAAATATATCTTAAAAAGATGATATTTAATGAAACCTTTCAATAAAAGCAATTTAGAAAAATGCGTACACAATAATATCGTATCAAATTTTAAAATATTTACTTTCCTTGTGTATGTTTATGAAAATTAATTTAAAAAAATAAACGTCAATGGTGTACTAAAACAAAACAATTTATGTAAACCATATCCTTTGTCACAACGTATAACAAAATATTCTTTGAAATTTTGAATACAAAAAGAAGTTTTTCCCTTACATTTAATAAAACAAAAAAATCATATATATCACAACGCTTGCATCTGTTCTGCGGTATTGTCATGTACGTAAGGTTTTTTTAATGTCTCGCAAAGAACCCCCGAGGCCGAACCGCTGAAATTTTATTTTTATATACGGACCGAAATTTTATGATGAAACAAAAGAGTAGGCGTATTTAACCCTGAGCGACATATTTAGTTTCGTAAAAAAATGTTTACCGAAATATTACAAAGAAAAAATTACACAGAAATGTAAAAAAAATAATTGGCATTCTGGAAATTAAGCCATTTTTTTATATTTAATTTATATAAATAAATAATGAACAGTAACTGCACTATCTTAAACATTGTCAACAGAATTTGAGTACTATGCGTAAAGTGACCAGATTTTTTCAAAGCACTGCACTAGGCTGAACGTGCCATAAGAATGAATATAGCGAAATTATGGTTTTGTAATTTCTATTCCTCTCTGTTCAACTGTAAAATCTATTGACAAACGTAAGACAACAATATCATAACACATATGTCTTATTCTTTTTTTTTTGCCTTCCCCTCAGGGCTACACTTGTGCAAATTATATTACATGCTTCTACTGTGGCAACATTTCGTAGAATTTAGTTTCGGAAAAATGGGCATGTACGGCCTTAAAAACAAACTAATGCCCGGTGTACACGAGGCTAGTTTTCCAAGCTAGGATAGCAAGCTAGTGCTAGTAAGCTAGCCCCGTGTAAATTAAACTAGCTTCGTTTTTAATCTAGCCAGCTAGTAAGTCATCATCTCAAAGGACGTGAGTGGTCGAAATATCGACCACCCATAGGACAAAAAACGTAATTTGATGCGCTGAATACGAAAAAAATAGGTAGTAAAAAAAGATTCAGGAAGCACCTTTATCTTGAAAATCGCATTTCAAGGTCAATTTTTTTTATAATAACGGACATAAATCTACGAAAATCAAAATTATTATAATATAATTATAGAATTTAAAATTTAATCCCCCCCTCTACATTACCAAAGAGTTGACGCCTATGTTCATTATTCGTATTTTTATTCAATAATTTTATTATGTAATGGAATATGTTAAGTTATATTTATATTGACGTGTACAAATCAATAGTTTTTGTGAATTAGCAAGCATTGTATCTCGTATCTCGCGTAATGATTGATAAGTATAATGTTAAAACTAGAAATGGTATATTTTTATGAAAATTAATTTTAATCTGTATAAGATATCTTTTGTTTTCCTTGGCTATTATTTTGATAAAACTTAACTATCATGACATCACTTTCGAAACAAATGTTATATGATATTATATTTTATATAAAAACTTAGCACTGAATAAATATTTATTTTGTGCACGAACAGTCGTTTCTAGGTCAATCATTATTGCTTCCCTTTCGCACGGCAATATTATTGATATATCTTCTATCGGGCTAAAATATCTTCTTCATAGAAGTGAAAATCAAGACACTAAAAATGACATTCTTTATGTTATATTGTTTAGAAAAATATTTAATGTTAAAACATTCATCTAAATAAAAAAAAACTGAATCGAACTTTGCCAAATTCAAAAAATAAACTTTCATATTTCGGGTGAGACGCACCAAATTTTTTGTATTGCTTATTCTTCTTCTTCTTCATAACGTAGAATGTCTGCTGGTTGTTACCTTTTCAGACAGCTCATTTTTGTATGTGTTATGTGGTGATGTATTTGTTGGGGTACACTGGGACACAAGACAGGAAGGGATGGTGCTTATGGGCCGATCATAGCGGGTTTTGACAAACAGGGTGGCCATGAAACAGGGGAGTTGGGGTGAGGGTTAACATGGGGATTGGAGGGTTTTTTTTAAACATGTATTACATATATTTTATATTTTTATTTCGGTTTCTTTTAGGAATTCCATAATATATTTGTATGTCGAAGGGTTTTCTAGTAGTTCTTTCAGTGATTGTATTGATTTGTTATTGATTTTTTCTTTGAGGGTGTTTCTTTCTTTGTTGTATTTAGGACATTTTAGCATGATGTGGTTTAAGTCACACACTGTTCTGTTTTTACATGAGCAGTGACGATTTTCTATTGCTTTGATTCTATGGAGGTAGTACGGAGTGCATGTGTGATTTAATCTTAGGCGTGTTATTGCCGTTATGTCTCTTCTGGTGTGTTTTGTATTTTTAAACCATGGTTTCTTCGGTAGCTGAGTCTGGATGCTTTTGTAGAACTTCCCTTTAGTCGTTGCTGTTTCAAATCTGGTTTGCCATCTGTTGGTGGCATGGTTGTTCAGATGTGCTCTTATATCTGTATGTGGTATTGCTTATAAAATATTAAATATGTATGAGTAAATCTTATTTATTTATTTATTTAAATGTCTTTAACAAAATATAACATTCAGTACAAAAAAATATTTTAATATCATAATATGCTTTCAAAAAAATTCGAAAAGGTTCATCTCTCCCTAGGGATTGGGGCTTAGATGCACCACCCGAAATGACTTATACATTTATAATACTTCTATTTTTTTCTTTCTCAAATATTACACAATTGATGATACATGGTACATATTTCATGGAGCCATTTTAGGCAAACTCTGTTATAATAAATTGAAATATCACTGATCTAAATTCCAAAACAAATCCATATAAAACATCATAAAATTAATACATACCTCATTTGAAAGTATTTGCAAGCTAGCAAATTTTGTTAGCTATATAATCTGTAATACGGACATTTAACTTTTTCTTATTGTTCGAAAATATATACCGAACAATAAAATTGTGTCACTATAAAAAAGACTTTCAAAAGAAATGAACTAAAATTACATATAAAATTGAACAAAGTAGCCTAAATGGGTAAACATTATATAAAATGGATTCTAAAATACACAGTACACACACTTTACCAAAGCAATTAAATTAAATCTTCGTTTGCGCCAAGTATACATATTTATTTTCACATAAACTAAGATTTTATCTCGAATTAAATTAAAAATACAAACATAATATATATGTACGTATACTAAACATATATTAATTTAATTGCAAGCAATAGTTTTGAATTCTAAAACAGAGTTTCCTTATTTTATCACATAAATAACACCACTCTGAAATACTCACGTGATTATCTATTGTGTAATTTTATTGATTGCTAAAAAATTTATAAAGTAAATATTATATTATAAAGAACTAACTGTTACCTACGACTTCGTTTACGTGAAAATTAAGTTAGTGAAAACCAAGGTTTATAAAGACAAGGTAGTCTTAATAACTCCTTGATCAATAGCGTTGGCGCGGGAATTGAAATCACCCAAGTGATATATTCCAATGTTATAAATATTTTAATAGAATATCAATTACAAAAAATTCCTTTATTTATTCTCGTTTTCGTATTTTTTGATATTTTATCAACATATACAATCAAAGAAGTAGGTACAAATTCGACATTGAAAAATAATAAAAAAGCTGTTACAGATAATTTGGTCTATTCGGAAAGCATAATTTTTACTATTCTTAAGTTGGCAATACGTTCTATGATTCTGACAACTTTTTATGATTTTGCAATGTCGAATTTGTACCTACTTCTTTGATTGTATGTGTTGTTAAAATATCAAAAAATACGAAAACAAAAATAAATAAAGGAATTTTTTGTAATTGATACCTATTATACTAAAAAATGTTATAACATTTGAATATATCTCCTGGATGACGTCAATTTCAGCGGCAACGCTGATTGGTCAAGGAGCTATTAAGACTACCTTGTCTTTATATACCTTGAGTTAAAACAACACCATGAAGTTATGTTAGGTTATGTAAATAATACAGATAGATAATACAGATTTCTGTATAATAGTCGATAAAACAGGTTTTAAATTTTGCATTTACACGCTTAATATCTACGCCAAAAAAGTATAAAAGCTCAGCTTTTGCTCGAAAGTTAATGATGATATAAAATATTTATTTTTATTACAGAAGCGTCAAAATAAAATAACAAGAAAATCTAATAATAATTAATCATTATTTAGTTCATAACAATATTTTCAGTTTGCAATAATATATTGCATGTCGCCCAACATTCAATAAATACGTACAAGTATATTTGTAATATTTGTGTATCGCTGCGCGGTTTTATTGTACAGATAACAATATAAGCAATAAAATAATCTATAAAAACACATTTATAAGGAACTGTTGCAAGCGTCATAGCCAATTGGGTATTATATATCACTCTATAAAGATATATTTTCTATAAAACGAATTTTATTACGCTTGCTTTTCATGATAAGTTATTATTGAAGCAATAATGAACCAAACAATATAAGTAGTGTAACAAATGTACATGCATTTTAAATTATTAAATTATAAGGTACTGGCACCAGTTATAGCCGCTATAAGAGCAAGGTTTTTCTGTTTATGTGATTGACGGACTTATTTTTTTGTAATTCTCATTAACTCATGTTACCAATAAAACAAGTAACTCTTTATTTAATCAATTTAATTACCAAATTATAGCCTTTTGTTTTGTTTATGTTTTTTCTCCAGTAATGGATAAGTAAAATTCAGTAATGAGCACACAATGATAATGATTACAAAATGATAAGTATTACGACACAAAAAATATAAAAGAAAGAATCGTTAAATTTGAAACAATGTAAAGTAGTTGCTATGATAATATAATAATTAATTAGTTAATTATACTCATAATTAGTTTAAATGTTGCTAGTACCTTATGTACCTTATGTTTCTATAAGATGTTTTTGTCAAATTCACAAATGTATTTATTGAAAATATTTTATTTTTTTAATTTAAAATAATAATTACTTCATTATTATATTTTATTTTTTAATTTCTGTTTATTTATTTAACATATATAAAATATACAGCGGTCTGTTAGACCATACATCTAAATAGTACATCAAAAAGATCACGTCAATAGTTAAAGGTTAATAATAATTCCTTACAGTATATCATTTTGAACTATTAAAAAGAAATATTTGAAGAACTGTCATGATAATTATTTTAATGGACATAATAAATAGATATTCGCTCTAGGATAATTTTTTTCCTTTGGGACTAGTTAAATACATATATATTTAAAGAACTGTTAGCACATTTTACCATAGCAACATAATATAAACATATAGGTATACATTATGTATAATATATGTACAATGAATACAATATTAAATAAATTCATTATGACTCTTACCTTATACATTCTATTTTTTATAATGACAGAAATTATCGTTACAAATTAGCCATTATAATAAATAAATGTGTTTTAATAAATAAATGACACAGGCTATTTGCGAAATCATGTAATTGGAGTTAGAAGGTCGGTTAAATGAAGAAAGTTCAGTATTTCTATCCAAGAAGAATAATTCAGATATTTAAAAAAATAACCTTTTTTAAATGAAACATCCTAAAAATACATACTTATCGTTAAAATTGATATTAAATAAATTATGGCGAGTTATAATTAAATAGAGAATACCAAAAAATAATCTGTTATCAAAATTTCATAAATAGAAGCATATGCAAAACGATTGTACAAAAATAATTTTGGGTAGGTATTCATGTCATTTTTACTGATACTTCCCCAATTTAAATACATTTAATCAATGATCACACGGATTTCGCGAACATCATGTAAACATGATTAAGGAGGTATGAAATTTAAAAAAATCCTAGCAGGTATTATTAGTTTACAACAAAGTTATAATTGAACTGTATATACTCATGTTGTATTATACTAGCACATTATTCTATTATTTATTTCATATTAACTGACATAAGCAACCCAAGTTTGTATCTTAACTTTGCAACACAACATAAAACTTTTGACACAAATGTTTTGACAAAGCCTGTTTTAGAGAAAGTAAAACCCCATGTAGTAATTATAATAATGCATCAGTGTATTAAATGTGTGATAGATTTACTAAAGAATATATACAGATAATAGTATATTAATCTAACAAATTAATAAGCCACGTTTACGCAGTTCTCTTTGGTTGATCAACTAAAGTGAATGGGTCATCGAAATTTTAATTTATTGTTTACACAATCATCAAAAGTGAACTATTTTCAATTCACTTTAAAAGTTGCCCAAATTGCATACATTTATACGTGAGAGATATAAAGTGAAAACACTTTTCAGTCTATACAAAGAGGGAGTAAAAAAATCTAGTGTTCGTTATAGTTTTTTTATTGAATGTACTTATTAAAAGGTATATACATTCTGGAATTTTTTCAGAGTTTCAGCATCGATATTTTAGAAATTAGAAGAGATGTGACGCTCTGGTAACGACTGAAAGCAAATATCTCATTTCGTGAATGAAGGGTTAAAATCAAAAGGTCCTTAGGAGACATAACTAAAGACACCCCACTCAATGGGGTCAGTGAAAAAAATTTTTTTCAGTACACTTTTTAGTCTGAGAAAATATTTTTTTCAAAAATCTAATCATTTCTGTTTTTGGGTTATCAATCTACGTCCGTATACCAAATTTTATCTTAATAGGTATATACATAAATGAGAGAATGGGAGGGCTGTGGCATACATCTGGACAGACAGATGGACAGAGCGAAACATTAAAAGCGGCAAAATATATAATATTTCGGGTAAGTATATAAGTAAATAATATACTTTAAAAATATGTATATTTTTCATATACATATTTCGGTGCATATTTTTTTCCGAGCCGGTTAAAATGTGACTTTAACATAAAGATATATGTAATGTATTTAAGTATGGGATGTATTTCAAAATACTACCAAATACATGAAAATTGGTTGGAATGTTCCCATTAGCATTCTAATGCAATAGACAAAATATTATATTGATTCACTAAGCCGTTTAGGAAATATATTGATTTAAATTTAACATGTGTTCTTATGGGAAACTAATATTTTTCGGTATTTTTTAGGTAAAACACATTGATAAAAAGCTACCGATTTTCTCATTTTTGGAGGGAGTGTAGTATTTGATTAGTTGAACATTTATGCAAAATATCATATGTATTCACTAAACCGTTTCCGAGAAATAAATTATAATACAACAACATTTTAAATTTCCCGCTCTACGACTGTTATGCATGTAAAGATAACAATATAAACAAAGTATTTTTTGAAAAAAACGATTATAAAAGATCTTTGTTTTTTATAATTAGGTCATATATTATATTTCTTATAGAGAATTAAAGAAAAATTTAGTACATAGTGCAATTAAAAGTGCATAAATAATAAAATATTAAGATATTCTATTAGTGTTTGACAGCAATATTTACCAACCTGAAAATGACAATGGCGTTGTGAAAACTGATAATTAGAATGTTAAATATTTACGTTAATAATGATAAATATCAATAGTTGTTATATTTATAACACAAGATTGCGTATTTTTAATAATTATATAAACTATATTTATTAATTTGCAGCTATAAATAACGTAAATTATATTTAAAATATATTTTTGTTAGGTTCAATTTGCCGTATAGTCAGTGTCAAAATAATAAACTATCTTTATTAGAATCTTTACTTTAACAAAATAGTCATTGGGAAGGAAAAATTAGCTTCATATATGTAAGTTAACGACTCTAGCTATAATTTGTATCGTTTATAACTTCTATTACAAAATTTATTACGCAGATATTTGTATATTTCAAAATTCAGCTACTTTTGTATCTGAATTTCCGTCCATATAACCCTTAAAAGAAGAGACAGTATTTTAGTACCTACATATGTGACGCAAGAAAACCCCATTTTGCGTTATTTCGCTTTGCGTTATTTTCAAAATTGCATTTGAATTGTAAAACAATATATGCGTCGTAAAATTCTACATTTGTGTCGTCTGGGGAAACATATTTCATTTAGTATCGTAGTTACTGAAGAAACACCGTTTGTATGCTTCGTGTTTTTCAAGAACGTATCTCTTACACAAAGTGGGTATTAAGGTATACTTGAAATAGATTACTTCCTGAAATGTCTCAAGTATGAGATGCTTAAAACTTAAAATATTTATTTTTGTCTTATCACAATTCATACAGTAAAGGGTAAGATTTTTTTAAGTTTCCCGAAAAGTAACCTCTTTACATTTTCAATGTCTGAGATATTAACCCCCTGCGTCTAAAACGCCATCAACATAAACTGGAATTACCGGAAATATTCTGTACAAAAATAATTTATTATAAGATTCACTGTCCTATTGACCTTTAACCTTGCATGTCGTTAACCTTGAGTTCACAGGCGTTTGAAAACTATATCACGCGCATTTACCACATGGCACGTTTGAGCATTTAGTATGGCACGCCATCTACTGCGAGGATAGTTTTCAAATTTTCTTTTATATAAATACAACAATATATTTAAATGATGTGTTCATATATGTAGGTAGTTCTAGACTAATGTTGTCTTCAGTCTGAAGAATCAAAGTTCAAAGTTTTGAAATGAAAAGGCGGATCAATATATTATTTAAAAGGATTCTGAATTTTAAATTAAATAGTTTTTGTAAACTGATTTTTAATATCCGGATGTTCAAAATAAAAGAAATTTTATTTCAAAAACTAAACTGATTCCATAAAATCTTTTCAAACAAAAAGATAGGGGTAATATCATGACCCCAACAAATGAGATCCTAGATCTAGTTCAAAATTAAAATGAAAAAAAAACTACATCCTTAATATATATAAAGCTCAACGTCTCTCTGTCTGTCTGTCTGTCTGTCCGTTAGTTACCTTATCACTCGAGAACCACTTATCCGATTTACGTTTTGTATTTTTTAATTCATAGGTACGTTCTCTGGCCAGGTTATAGGCTATATTTTTTTACGTTAGGTAACATAACAACAAAGCAGTGACGATAATAGTAAATCAAGTCGGAAAAAATTTTGCCGTCGGCGCGCTGTTTTGTAATACGCTGCCTAAACCGTTCAATATAGAACAAAATAATGTATTAAAGAATTGTGTAGAATCAAAAGTTCTACAATTAAGTCAGCGACACGATATGTCTAACTTTTATATTTAAGCCACAATGACTGCTTTTATGTTACAAAGAAAACATAAAATATTTGGGTTTTGTTTACATGGACTTATGACCTGCAAAACATTAATCCTTATCGAAATAAATGATTTCATCGTCATAAGTACTTAATGTAGATATAGTTTGCCATTTACAGCATCCAATTTGGTCGTATAGTTTAGAAAATATCGAAATATACATATTAGAACATATTATTCGCTGGATTGTGACCGTGAGCGGGGTTTTGCGGCGAGGGAACGGTGCAACACGCTGGGCAGAGGGAACAGCCGAACAGGCCGGTATTCTTTTGATTGTCAATTGTTTATTTTGTTTTCAATAATTAACTTTTAAATTTAAATAGAACAAAAATTATTTTTACTTTTTGTTCTGATTCGTTTTTGTTAGGTATGTAGGTAATTTAAGTGTTATTTGGTTTTTATTACATTAATAACTAATCGTGTTTGTAATTAATTCAACTATATATTTTTTAAATTCTAAATTCCGTAGTCCACGCGAGCGAAGCCGCGTGGGCTCAGCTAGTAATATATAAATGTAACAGTGGTTGTTTCTATGTTTGCGGGTATAAGTCGTGTCTTTAGGAAAAAAAACCTAAAAAAGTCAAATAAAGAGTATAAGGTAACTAGCACCAGTTATGGTCGCTATAAGAGCAAGGTTTACTGTTTTTTTGATTGACGGACTTCTTTTTTGTAATTCTCATGAACTCATGCTACTAATAAAACATGTAATTCTTTATTTAATCAATTTAATTACCAAAGTCCGCAAATATAGTTTGTTTTTTAAATTATAACATTTTATTTTGTTTATGTTTTCGTCGAATAAATAGATGATTTTTGACACATGCTTATAATTAAATATTTTGAAATATATTAATTGTTTGAAAATATAATTTTACGCGATTTTTTCAATAACTAGTGAATAGATTTTATTCCGGTTTTCACTAATGGATAGGTTAAAGCCGGAAAAAACAATTCGCGGTGTTGTGAGCATGTTGGGTGGGCACGTTAGGTGGGCATGATTACTTTATGTTTAATTAAATTAATATCCCCGGGTAACACCGGGTCCAATGCGCTAGTAACAAATAAAAAAATTTTAATGCTCAATTAACTTGGACATCTTAGCTACCCTTGTAATTGTTTATTTACATGCTTGCTCATACATCGTCGTATCCATTTCGATGTGTACATTACATACAAATCATTAAAACGTATTATTTTCCGGACGACCCCAATTAAATTATCACGTGCAGTTGGTCACAGTTTTTCATCATATTGAGAATGCGATACACGTCACATATCAAGAAGAAAGATAATCAAACACCAGAAGCAGAGCACACTGTGATCGGATGTACGCGTGCGCATGCGTGAGCCGTCTCGACGCCGCCACCACAGCCAACTACGGCAAGAGCAACTTCCAGTAGCGACGCGTCGATGCCGGAATCCTAACCGTTCCCGCGCTCTTTTCAACCCGTTAGTAATTACACAGTACAATTATTCAAAATAACGTACTTGTGTCCAATGTTGTGTGGTGTTAGCGTTTCGTGAATTTTGTTTGTTGGAGAAAAGGTGATGCTTGTTTTTTGTATTTAATGTGTTTTATCAGCATGTGATCAATTTTTTATATACAACTTTTGTTTAACTTTAATAATTACCTTGATAAATATTTTTTAATAATAAAAAAATTAAGCTATTACGGGATTTCCCCGATCAGCATTTGATGTACTTCGGGAAATAACCTTTTTCATAGCTTTCAGTAATTAGTTATTAAGTTATTTAATGATATGAAAGATTTTTCTTTTATTATATACCTTAAAAAAGAAAAATAAGATAATTACTTTTTTTATGAATCAGACCCATACTGGATAGTTATCTGATAATTATCTTGATAATGTCGCGCCCTACTTTTGAATATCATAAAATTTTGGTTATTGTTTTACTCTGAATTAAGAATATTGATTTAATATTAATTGTTTTTTATATTTAATAGTAAAATACGAATCTACTCATATAATTCTCTGCGAATGGATAGAATTATAAAAAATAACCGCGAAAACCTATTCGATATTATTGTGAAATAAAATAAATATAAGTTACTAAATAAAATTTTAAATACGTTGTCTTTATTATTTATAAAAACTGGATAATTTTAAAATGAATGAAAACGTATATTCATTCATATAAAATAAATTGCATGATTTATAATATATTCGAGACCAAACTGATATAAATATTATATGTTTACAACTCGCATCTTTTTTATTTTCATTGTAATTCGCATGAATAATACAAACAGAAGTATTTGGTATAAGTAAAATGTATTATTTATTATTATTTTAGAAGGTTTTCCGACCTTGTATGTGTATTTTTTTGGTTTTTCATGAATAATTTACTTGTGTTTTTTTTTTTCAAAATGTGATTATTTAAAAATAATTTTAAAACTTTTATTAATAAATACACAAGTATACAGTATTCAAACCGGCACAACTTTTAACCAGATATAATACATGAGTTACGTATATAAATAAATTAACAACGTTACAATAGATAGTTTTATAAGAAAAATATACGTTTCTTAGAACTATTTTCTTTACAATTCATTTTTTTTAAGAAACTAATCTTGTTTTGAAGGTAACATGACTGGTACGACATATATATGTAAATTTCATTTATTTTTAATAAATATTTATGTTACTGATATATATACTATGTATGATGTTCAATGTAAGCGAAATAATTTAATATATTCGCATATTTTTTGATATTATATCAATCTTTATGTTACGTTATTATTAAGAAAATATTTTTGTATAATAACTAACCAATATTATACTTCTATTATAATATTAAAAAAATATTACAAGTTCATCGTTGTAAGGTAGAATATAAGAATGCGGTGTTTTATTTAACATGATCAAAGAATAGGGACAACATTTAACCGATACATATTTTAATTTTGTTACATATTAATTTTTGTTAAAATTCTAGTACATCATAAAAATATTAATATCTAATTTTTAAATAATAATTTAAAATATATTGTTCATTAATTTATTTATTACGTTTAATGCATATAAAATTGCCGATTTTAATATGTTAGACTTGCATATGCACTGACCCTAATACATACGAGGTTTAAATTGGACCAATTGATTAAACATACATACATATATTAAGATATTTTTATTGGCTACTTAAAAAATCAAATCAAACGAAAATTTATTATTCTGTAGTTACAGGAAAATTACAAAAAGGTAGCTAATTACAATAAAAAATGTATACAAAATAAAATTAAAATAATTAAAATTTGTAATTTAAAAATTCTTCCTGGCTATAAAAAGCCTCAGTTTTAAGGAAACTTTTTACAGTATTTTTTTTCCACTTGTCTGGTAGCTTGTTGTAGTAAATTAAACCAATATTTGAATTTATTTATCTGTGTAAGGCCTAAAATTTAGGCACGGTGAATTTATTTTTTGTTCTAATATTGTAATTGTGAATATTTGAACAGGTTGTTAATAATGTTTGTTATTATGTATATTTATAACAAATCTTAGTATGAACAGAGAATGTAATGTTAGAATTCCGTTTTTTTGAAATAGTGGTTAACAATGCTCGTCGTTATTCGATCGTTCAATAGCTCGTAGTGCTTTGAACATATATATTTATATATGTACAATTAATAATGAACACGTAAAAATACATATCGGTGTTCAATTTTAGTTCATTTTTTTTTTAAATCTGCATGATTTAATTAGTGTTTCTTTTTATGAATCTTTTCTCATTTAATACAAAATTGATATATTCCATTTCTTGAGAAATTGTTTATTTCTAAATTTAATTTCGTAAGTTCTCGTAGATATTGATTTTTTTTCTGTATTTGAACTAATTTTTTTTTGTCTCAATTTTTATACTGCAGTTTTTTCTATAAAGTTTCGAAGAATATATTTTCTTGCGAAAAATGTCAAGAATAGAAAAACCCATACGTTTTCATTTTGTAAATAACAGTTTATGAAATTTAAAATAATAAAAATATAATTTAACATTTGATACGCAGTTTCATATGTACATTAATAATAGGAAAATAAAATAAAGAAACTTGTTTATTAAACATTTCACATTGCTAGGGTATTTTGTTTTTAAGCTTAAACCTGCGTAAAAAAGATAAACGGACTCAAATATACGTACATTTATATTACTCGCGAGAGCTATTTTCCGGATTCTTAGAGACAATCAAGATTTTTCTTACCTTAAGTGTAGTTTTATGCACATAAAAAGTAGAAATTGTTCTTTTTTGTATAGATTTAAAATGTCCCAGTAGATCTTGTTAAGTCATTGATAAATTATACGATTCAGTATGTGAAATATTAACTTTACTTTGGACTAACTTTGTTTATTTTTTACAATTGGAATTTCATGTAGAAGTTATATAATATTTATATGTAGATGTAATAGTATTGCTTCTTCACTATACTCGAAGGGAAAAATTTATACTGTATTGATATTTATAATTATAATTATAATGTATTTATAATTATTCAATAATTAACTTCCTTTAAATATAAATATAAATAAATATTATACAATTTCTTATCTGATTTTATTTAAATTTCTTATAGTTCAGACTCCCAAATATTTTGCCTAAAATTAGTTTTTATTTAATATTTAGAGACCCCATTGTAATACAATAATGAAATTTAATAATTTCCTGTTCCTTACATCGTGACATATATTTATTGTCGAAAAACCAATTGCTCATTAGTAATAAGGAACAATTGAACGCACTAGAATTATTCAATTCTGATTATTTTGACAAAATCTAAACCTAATACTTAATGTTCATGATTTTTTCAGATTTTTCTGAGTGAATCTTTTGTTGATAAGAGTGGCAGATAGTAATTTTTTTGCGTTTTCCCCGATTTTTTTTAAATGCAAAAACATACATATATATTGTTGAATTTATACTTCAATAAGCATTCATTTGAATACACGACGATTTTGAAAAAAAAATCCATTTCCCAATTTACCCCCTGAAATTAACTCCCAAAATCAAAATTCAACTTTTCATACTTCATGTCTAAAATATGGGTAACCACACTCTACCACTGTGCTAAATTTAAAATTTTTAGATCGAATAATTTCAGAAAATATCGCCTATGGCAGACGAACGGACGGACGGACGCCGATGTGATCCCATAAGTGTTTCGGCCTCAGAACATTTCAGAAATATACTGTACTGATTAAATCAATTAAAAAAAGTTAGTATAATACGTGTCTTGATATGGATCTTGGCTTCTGGGTGTAAGCCGCGTTGGTTTGGTCGTGTTATCGGCCAACGTTTTGTCACACATTGCAGTGACCATCTTCAGGGCTCTTCTAAAAGTTCACTTATCCACTGCAATGTGTGACGAAACGTTGGCCGATAACACGACCAAACCGACGCGCTTTGCACCCAGAAGCCAAGATTCGACTTAAAATTAGTATAATACGTCATTAAAATTTCTGAAATGTTTTGAAAAACACTTTGCTCCAAATGAAAGATCTGAAACAAATATGTTTTTGCTCTGCTTTTAACGATTAATAGATACAAATATTTTCTGTAGCGTTTAACAGGGCCAGGAGTCTAACTGCATTTTTTCAAACTGCATTCACATTTGTCATGTTCTAGGGGATAACTTTGACAGCACAAATGCAACAAAATATAATGTATAGCTTACATATATCTCCGGAACTAACAATCGTAGAGCAATAAATAAAACGCCAATAGATCATTTATATAGCCTCATTCGTTTTAAAATAGTTGAACCGTCCATTTTTTAACCTTAAATACAGTAGCATAAAAAGGTAAAGCTATCGCTATGTTTTATTGGATTTTGTACATGTATATATATATCCGACGTAATTATTTATTAATATTATATATTTACTATAGTAAAAAAGTGACAACAAGGGTTGCTACTTGCTATCTTTTTTACGCAAACTTGACGAATCTATTGCTATTTTCGTGCATACTTGGAAACTCTACTGCCGAATTCGTGATGTGGGTAATTTTACTGATTCTATATAACTTATAAAATATTGTTTTCTATATGTTAATTAAATAAAATTAATTGTTTTAACTTCTGAACAATAATATTTTAGTTATACATAGTTTGCAAAACATATTTTGATGAAGGTATTTTCAAAATTAATCTCTGATTCAATCAATTAAGTTGCCCATTAAATTTCTCCAAAAGATAGCACTTTGAATCTATAATTAATAAACATGGGATACGTCCTACGTAAAATTACCTCCCATGACTTCCACCATAAATTAGCCCCTGTTGTATCCAGTTAGTACATTTTATACTTAACCGAAGAAAGATGAGGAACATTATTATTGATCTTATGATTATGGAAATATTAACGGTTTAAGTTCTAAATTGTTTTAATGTTAAATGAAGTTTTTAAGTCAACGACCGTCTAACTTTATATTAATTTTATAATTTTATAACCTATCGGTTCTTCCAAGGTTTATAGGGCTATGAGACTGAATTGCTTAGTGCTTAAAGCATTGACGCCGACATTAATCCTATATTACGGGGGGTGAGAAGTTGAACAGTTTCTCAGTAAAATGTTTTTATATCGAGTACATATTATATTTTACTTTCTTATACCATGTATATGAAATATACATTATTATAAGTAAGTATAGTGAAGCCGATTTTTTTCGAACTCAGGATTTTGACGGAATTATCTATTTTGACCTTCCCTGAATCCATTCTGACTATTTTCGCCATGATGTCTGTGTGTCCGTCTGTCTGTCTGTCTGTAAGCGCTGTAACTCAAATACGACAAATCGTAGAAGGCTGATATTTTATATTTAAGATTAATTTTGGGCTGGGAAGAAAACGTCCTATTTTTGAAAACGCTATTTCAACCGGATACGGATGTTTAACTACGTCGATTTAGAGAAAAATGGTCAAGTTAAAAAATGTAGGTAATATCTATATCTATAATTTATGTTCTATTCATTTTTTTGTAAAAACGAATTTTTGAAAAAAAAATTTATAATTCAAATGGTTCATAACAGAGAAAAAAATGTATGGGGAATAAATTATAGATAATAACATACTCGACATTTATTAACTAAAACATTTTTTTCTTATTTCAAAAATAATTCAAAAATCCAAAAAATTTACAAGAGTAAACATCCATTTTCAGTTATTACGTTTAAAAAAATCACTTCTTATATAAATACATATGAAATTATTCATTTTGTTCTTGTTAGTTTGTTAGAAATGTTTTAATAAACAAAGAATCACGTATACAATTCACTGTTAGGTTAGGTTAGGTTAGGTTAGGTTAGGTTAGGTTAGGTATAAGAAAGTCCCGTGGTTCCCAAGGCAGATATTTTAAATTAAATTTAAGGTTATTTGATTATTAGAGCAATGTATAGATAACAGTTTAAAATTTTAATATGTTATTTATGGACAGCTCATATATTTTACTAATTTAAAAAAATAATATTGGACGTATGGTTTTTGAGTAATTGGATATTAAAAATAGAGTTTTTAATACACGGTGCTCTATTTATTGAAATTCTACACAGAGACGTTTTAAACAATATTTATTTGACATGATATGACAGCATGTTTTTAAAGACGCGCAATAGAGTGCGACTTACAGGTAAACAACGTGTGCGAGTGCAACAACTAGAGTAGGCGAGGCCATAGTATATGTATATTAAATATGCAGTCTATATACAGCGGTTGCCAAATTATATCTAATTTTTTTACTTTTAATTATTAAAAAAGTTAAAACTTCCATTTAATGTACATGTGTTCTGCATTTAAATTAAAAACTAAATTTTTCGAAATCAAATCTTTTTTTATTATTGAAAAAAATACAAATAGTTCACAACTAAATGGGTGCTAAGCCAATAACCTTAAGATATTTTTGGAAATACCATTAAATGTAACTTACCTTCGGTATTCTCTTTGTCTCCATGAAGTTAGTAACTATGTTTGTTAGAACTTAAACATTTTATATTATCTCAATTCGATCAAGAAATAAGTTACCTAAAATGTGTAAAAAAAACCGATTCCCTTTTAACCGTTTTCGTTAATGAAACAATGTAAATTTTGGGTGATATATATAGATAAAGCAGAGTATAAGCTCCGGAGAATATACTTTGAGAATGAGCATTTACTTAAACTCAGATTGGTATGAATAAGAAGTCTTATTTATTTATTTACTGAATCTACTACTGACTAGACTTAAAATTATCGAAACATAAACTAGCTAGCTATTGAATATTTTAAGTTCATTAACATAGCATGAGCTTATACTCCTTTTTATTCATACAAACCTTTGTTTTTATAATTCAAAATGTGCTTTATCTCGTTCAGTAAAAATACAAAAGTTCTTGCAAGGAGTTTGTTAGAAATATATTTAAATATATTTAAAATTCCCAGTAGCAAATTTGTTCGCACACATATCCTTAAGAAGACATATTTGTTGTTGACTTTACTGAGCTCCACGGTAAACAGAAGAGCTACAACAAAGCATATACAAATCCATAGCAATAACGATTCATTCTCATAAATACGCGTCTTACCCAGAATAAAGCCTATATCCATTTGACGTACAAATCTCTATAAATGCAATTATTCTATACTAAAAGGAGACTGCAAACAAAGACTGTAATACAGTTATTTGGAAAACGTACAGTAGCAGAATAATAATTATTGAATTGAAGTGAAACTTCTTTAGCTAGCTAGTGAATTGGATGATCTCGACACGTTTTAAAATAAGACTAAATAAGTCTTTATTAAGACTAATTTAAATTGTATAGTTAAATACCGGTACTTTTAATTGATTTTTTTTTAAAGAATAAGTTGCTAAAATAACGCCAATAACGGTACATCGTCGATAGAGAGTTGTATCAGAATATAATTGTTACGGTGTACTTCGCAGAGGTTATTTTAGTGTGTAATTGTAGTTTGTTTCTGCAGTTCCAAAAATGAAA
Source organism: Sialis fuliginosa (assembly GCA_961205875.1). Lineage (NCBI taxonomy): Eukaryota > Metazoa > Arthropoda > Insecta > Megaloptera > Sialidae > Sialis > Sialis fuliginosa. The sequence goes on along the minus strand of OY540809.1, from coordinate 11,553,711 downwards.
ACTGTAGTTGTAAAAGCTAATTTGCGTAGTTGAAAATTGCATGTAGAAATAAAAATATAAAAAAGTGTAAGTGTAGAGCAAAAAAAAGGTCATTGCCTATAATTTGTAAGAGAAACATATACAAAGTGTAGTGCAAAAAAAAGGTATTTTCAGTTGAAAAATTTTCTTAAAATAACCTCTGGTACTTCGCTCATTGCTTTGTTTAGAAGTAGCACTTTTATGGTGTGTTATAGTTTGCACTTCATGTTTTATCATAGCCAAGTTTCGATCGATTACTAGTAGTCCAAGCGCTGATGATATATTTTTCTATTCTACCTGAGCATTACGCATACTCATGAATTTTTTTTGCAATTTCTTAATGAACATTTAAAAGTATACCTCCGGTAACTAACTATTCCAATTATCCACGTAAAGCTAATTATAATGTCAACTTAATTTCTTTCAGGAAGTTTACTAGCGGATGTGAAATTAATAATTAATTATTTTCTTTCCATTCATTATTATGCTTCTGTACAACCAACATATTATCTGATTTTTTTACTTTCTTATACCCATGTATATGAAATATACATATAGTAAGTATAGTGAAGCCGATTTTTTTCGAAATCCGGATTTTGATGGAATTATCCATTTTGATCTTCCCTTAATCCATTCTGACTAGTTTTGCCATGATATCTGTGTGTCCGTCTGTCTGTCTATCTGTAAACACTGTAGTTAAATACGACAAATCGTAGAAGGATAAAATTTTATATTTAAGATTAATTTTTGTCTGGGAAGAAAACGTTCTATTTTTGAAAACGATCTTTCAACCGGATATTTTGAAATAGTATGAAATAGAGAAAAATGATCATGTTAAAAATTGTAGGTAATATCAATATCTATAATTTATGTTCTATTCATGTTTTCGAAAAAACGAATTAAAAAAAATTATTATAATTAAAATAGTTCATAACAGATAAGGAATGTGACTTTCTTATACGTAATACTGAGAGTGAACAATGTGGGTGAGTCTTAATAATTATATAAAAAAATTATTTCTGGCTAAATCATAAATGCTGGAAGAAATGTATGGGGAATAAATTATAGATAATAACATACTCGACATTTTTTATCTAAAACATTTTAATAAAATAAGAATCACGTATACTATTCACTGTTAGGATTACGTATAAGAAAGTCCCGTGGTTCCCAAGGCAGATATTTTATATGTAGATACGAATCCATTGACATCTAAAACACACATTGGCATAATACCGATTCAATCTATTTCATTTAATGACATTTTAAATTTGCACATTTAATTAATTTGTTTTAATTTCCCTGTAGAGTTTTAATATGTTTAGGACGAACAAAAGGGGCAATTCTCGTGATCCTGGTAATTCACTCCATATGCAACAAACCTGGCACAGAATCAATGCTATTTCGAATCATGTGTTATACAAAATGTAAATTCAGATTACATATTCACATCTATACTTTATTTATATTGTGTTTTTCTGCGCACGGGCCCTAATGTAAATTAAGTTAATGCTTGCAGATATAAAAAATGTTATTTATGTGTATATTTTGCATACTTTGTTATATAAATATTATGTTATTTGAATATTTTGAATTACAAAGTGTCTTGTTTTTTAAAAAAACATTTCAATTAATTCGTTAGTATAAATATTTATGTTGGTATGAATAATTCTTATGTTAGCATAATTTTATGTCAATTTAGTTACATTTTATTTAAAAAAAATTGTATATCTGTAAAAAAAATGTTTTCAGTTTTATTTATATTTGTTACTAGACTTTATACAGTAGCACCTCGAAATAACGGCTACTCGCTTATTTATTTATTTGTACATATTAAAAATTTTATATTTCTTTTTCAATTGTGTACGCACTAAAAATATATTTAAAGATAAATATTATGTAAATTTCCCTTTCTTTCATTGTTTTATAGTTAGTGTTATTGCACTATATTAGTAAATAGTACCTACGTAGTTTTGCTTGCAGGCACAAAAAAGTTTTAATTCACTTACCGGCCTTCTTTATTTAACGACGAGGGTCCAGTCCCAATTATGCCGTTATTGCGAGGTGCTACTGTACTTTCTTGACATATTTAGTGTTCTATCGGAAAAAGGAACAAATGAAATCAAAACTATGTCTGTCTGCCTGTCACAGCTTTCTAGCCACTGAACCGTTTGACTTAGAAAGCTGAGATTTGGCAAAATTATAGAAAATGATGGATCAAAAGTAGACTTGAGTTGTAAAAATACAATGTCAAGTTTTTGGCGTTTTTCGAGAGGTAAAATTTTTGGGGGTCCCTGAGATAATGACCATAGTCTATCTCAAAGACATATATGTGTATGTTGGTCTGTCTGTCTGTGAACGCTTTATAGCTAAAAATTTTAAACTTAGAGTTCCTGTAAAAATGTTTCTATTTTTGAATAGCATTATTAAACCAAAAAAGGATGTTTACTCTTAACTATTTATGAAACAGTACATAATTTTAAAGTTTTAATTAAAAATAATAACGAAAAATTATCATTTAAAATTTATATTGTCTTATTTTTTATAATTTATTAATTTTAATATAGGTATAAAGAATAATATTACATTTTTATTTTCCAAAAAAATTCAGAACAACTGTTTTACAATGTATAAAAAAAAGTTTTGTAGTACCCATAGCAGTGTATTTTATTTGCACGTTTTATTTAAAATAACTAATGATAAAACATGCAACGTATGTCTATAATCAAACAAAGTTATTTTTTATTAATTAATAATTATTGATCAATAAAAATTAATATGGGTAATATAAATAAACATCACATATTTATTCATGAATATTTCAATGACTATTGTGGTCTTTTGATACGATCATAATTAAAAAGATTTCATCAGTTATTTGCAATGGTTCAATGGATTTTTATCTGATACATACAAGTAATTTATCATTCGGTTTTATTTGATCAGTGTGTACTCAATATTCAAAGTTTTAATTTATGTATATCAATCATTTATACATAGATATACATCAGTGGTGCATAAATAAATAAAAAGTAATATTGTTTTTACATTAGTACTAGAATCATCAGTTGTTCGGAGTGTTCTCTGAAAATTACTCGGCTCGTTCGGTTCGTTCGAAGTAAAATTCTCAAGTCAAACTGTTATGAATTTTAATTTTATTATGACATGGACTTTAAATAGGTTAGTTTAAAATATATAATATTATAAATTTATTGCTCTATAAAAAATATTCTACTTAACTCTACGTAATATACGTTTCCTTATTTATATATTAAAAAAAAGATAAATCAAAAAATTATAATCTAAGGTTATCTCGCTCTAGCATTATTACACATATTACACCCTCTCTTACTCACACAATATATATATTTTTTACATAAACTTAATGCTATAAAACAGGGGTTATTGTGTGTAGTTGTTACCTTTTTTTGCAGTTCCAAAAATGAAAACTGCAATTGTAAAAGCTAATTTATGTAATTGAAAAATTGCAAGTAGAAATAAACATCTGCCAAGTAAATGCACAGTGCTTCCACGTACTAAATGTAGTTAATTATTGAATAATTTAAATAAACATCAATAAATTGCCTGGCATTGGTTTACCATTTAATTTGTATACAATTTTAATAAAAAATATTAGTACGAAAAAAGACGCACCTGATTATTTTTCGTATATTTTTAATTTTTTGACAATTTCAATCTAAATCTAAATTTATGCAAATGCCTATATGACATTTAATATGTCAAAGTAAATATCAATTTAAAAAACCAAATTATGATTTTTTAGAGGGAAATAGGAAATCGAATGCTCTGCAAAAAAGATTCTATAAAATTTTCACGTAACTTGTATCGTTAAAAAAATAAATATTTTGAGATGTCACCCCTCCCCCTTACACACGATTTTGATGATTTTGAAACGGGACCGTCCTCAATCCAGACCCAACCAACCAACCAAGTTTCAGTGGTCCATGAGTTATGCGTGTGACAAGGATTCAGGGGACAGACAGACACAGAACGAAAAATGTTTGTCTTGACCTGAAACGGAAAAATCAATTTAAAATTTTGAAATCGGAGAACAATTTTTTGACTTATTTTAAAACCATCACGAAGCTTCTCGTATCTTACAAAAGGTATTTGCAGTTGAAAAATGTTCTTAAAATAACACCTGCAATAATATATTTCATAAAAGTAAAACATATAATTATGTTTTCCCATATAAAAAACTGCATTGGTATTTCTATAAATAGTAAGGTAAAAATACATTATATTGAAATCAACTTGATGTTAGATATTTAGAATATTTTTTATATAAATAAAAGTTCTTGCATCTAAATCTACATCAAATCGATTATTATATTTTATAAGCAAACACCTTGGTTAAATAAAGTTGCAAGAAAAATGAATTAAGTACGTCAGTCCAATTTAGTGAGGTTATGAATACGTGACCATTCAGCTCCTGACTGTCATCAATCAGTACCTACACAAGTTTGATCGATGACACATTTAATAACTCAAACAGCATGCGTTCATTCTTTACACGTCACCCTCTGTGACGGTCTCTCACTTATACGTAACTTTGCAGTGGCGTCATTGCGTCACACAATGGGGGACAAATTATTGACATCAAAAATTCTAGTTTAGTTTATTTTTTTCAGAAAAACTTTAATTTTATTGGCAGCTGTTAACTGTAAAAATTTTATTCACATTCATATTCAGTTTTTTTTCACAGAAAAACATGTTTAATTTAGAGAACATTCACAATACATTTTTTTGTTTTCCAAACAACTTTCTGAGAAAAAAGTATCTGCCATGGGAGCCACGGGACTTTCTTATACGTAAATCTGACAGTGAACAGTGTACGTGATTCTTATTTTATTAAAACAGATTTCTGACAAACTAATAAAATATAGAATAAAATGAATAAGACTTAAACTATAGATAATATTATTCTCTACATTATGTATCAAATGAATTTTTTGAAGATAATAACTTAACCGAAAACAGATGTTTACTCTTGTCAATTTTTGAAATTTTGAATTATTTTTTAAATTAGAAAAAAATATTTTAGATAAAAAATTTCGAATACATTATTATCTATAATTTATTCCCCATACATTTTTTTCAACATTTATGATTTAGTCAGAAAGAATTTTGCTTAATAATTATTTAGAATCACCCTCACTGATCACTCTTAGTATTACGTATAAGAAAGTCCCATGGTAGCTATGGCAAACACGCACACTGTTCAATCTCAGTAATACGTATAAGAAAGTCCCAAGACTTCATGACAGATATTTCTTCACTGTTATGAACCATTTGAATTATAATTTAATTTTTTTTTTCGAAAAAATGAATAGAACATGAATTATAGATAATAATATTAAAAATTGGTCGACCACTTCTGCATGCGACTTTACATACATAGATATAAAAAGAATAAAGAAAATACAGAGTGCTATTTAGAAAAAAAACAGGTCAATATTCAGATTAAACTTTTTTTTATAAAGTTAATATTTTTCCTTTTTATTTACTGTGTATTGTCTGTATGCCACTCTCTTAGAAAGCATAAAAAACTTCCCCAAAGTACTTATCATATAAACACTAGCGTACAATCCTCTAACTTGTTCTTCGCACTTATCCTCTTATACGATAAGTTTAGTGTATACTAGAAACTATTAACACTTTGAAACCGTTCTTTACCGTTAACGACACTCTCTCACAAGTGCATAAGTACCATCTTAGTAGATTAATAGATAATAGTTAGAAAACATTGTGGTTTCATACATAGTGTCTAATCTTTTGAATCTTCTGGGCCGCATAGCACAAACCTAATCTATCAAGGGCCGCACATACAATTTTCTTGTGTTTCATACGAGAAAAAAATTGTTCAAAAACTATAGGGTCGTTGCGCTTTCGAACACTGAAAATAGCGCTCCGTTGTTGTAATTTAAGACTTTTTTTTCGTTATCATTACGATTTTGCCGCCCTCAAACATACTTTTGTGCCATCTTTTAATTTCTGAAGATCTTTTTTTTCCTTATGTCACTTTTTAATCCTGATAATATTATTCAAACCCATTTTGCCGCCCTCCTAAGTTTGGCGCCCCTGGTGTGAACCGGATTTGTTAACTCCTATAGCTACCAGTGTTTCTGCTGTTTTGTTCAGACAGAGCTATAAAATAACTTAACAGACTTAAGTTATTATTTTCAATCTGAGACTTCCATTATTAACAGACTCAAAAAAGAAGGGAGGTTTTCAATTCGGCTGTATATATTTTTACTTCCATGTTCTGAAAGAAATGGAAGTATTGTAATACCGTCGAAAAATCGTGTCAGAAATAAGAGCAAATTCTGATTGTGCTACCTTCAAAACGTAAAGTACTTCCCTAAAGGGGTGAAAACCACGCTCAAAATTTGAATTTTAAATACTTATTATGTTTTTGACATTAGGACATGAGAAAACTAATATTAATAATACAAATGTGAGTTATATTTCGGACAAATCCCATTGAAATTTCTCATAAGTATATTATAAATTATTTTTAAAAAAATAGAAAGAACATGGAAGTCATGTATGGTTCTCTATACCGATATTTATGTAAATTCCGGGCATAACTTCGACAAATATACACACCAATTTGGACGATTTATTATCGTATTTATTTTTATATTTATTACATTGATTTGTATAAATAAATGTTCCAAGCTTTATTTTATTTTTTTCATTTTTCTTCGTGTTGACATAATTCTATCCCTGACTGTAATTCAGCAAAATATCTATATATGTTTACACATTGATAACCCTCATGGTAATTCTTCAAAGACTGCATAATGTAAACCCTCACCGTCCCTTTCTCTGTGTCTAAACCGTAGACAAATCAAATTCTCAACTCAGCAACTCATGTTAAATCCCACGCAAATATCAAACCGAACCCTAACTATCCCTCAAATTTTAGAAATAGATATATAAGCATTTTGTCTGGTTTACACAAACACAAATTAAATTTAGTTTATATTAAATTAAACGATTTCATCTTGGAGAAACTGGTAACATATTTTCTAACGGATAATAACCACAATTTTTAGTCATATATCAAAATTAAAATCATGCGTAATTTTATAAACGATACAACCAATTTTGGGTATTTATCAATTATTGTTTTCATGATATCTCAAAATATGTCATTCTAATATAACTGTTTTTTTTAATTTAGGTGTGTTTTGTCTATCGACTTGCTAGACTCATTTAGACAGCCTTTTAACGTTATTGTTTATTTAATTGTTTGTTAGTTTTTTTGTTTATTTATGTGTTTATTGTTGTTATTTTTATTTTATTTATTTAATTAATTTTTTTTTTGACCTAAATTAAACCTATTTGCCCTAAACACATACACAGAGACACAAAGTATAGCAAAAGGATTAACTTCGGGCTAATCGAAGCATTTAGGTCAGACGAACATGACTAATATAACTATTCGAACCGGCCCAAAAGAAATAATATTTTCCCAAAAAGAATTTAAAAAATTTATTAATTATATTTCGTATTTATTCACACACTTCTCATTAATAAGCTATTTTGCTAAAATTTGGTATACTAATAGATCTCGGAAGACAGTACACTTTTACGTAACATTAATTCAAGATGGTGGCCATAAAATGGCAAACGATTTATAATAAAAAAAATTCTAAATATTTTTTTAAGTAGCACCCATTACTCAAGCGCAGCCATAGAAATATAATATTATAACTTAAGTAATAACTGATAACTCATGTCCGGTATCATAAAGGACCTAACAAATTTGTTAGCTAACAAACACTTTCAACTGAGATATCAAACTTATATGACAGTTCTTTTGGAGTTTGTTGATGACTTTGACAAGTTTCGCGCACGCGTTGAAGGTAAATACAAACGGTATTATAACAGTGGTGATGTTATGAAAATTATTTTGTACGGTCAAAGATGCCAACTGTGTTACAATTAGTTGAAGTGTCACTGCTCTAAATTCCATAACTAATCCATAGATACTAGTACAGTATTAATACCCCATTTGAATGTAATTGCTAGCTAACAAATTTTGTTAGGTCCTTTATAATACCGGGCATCAATGTTAAAAAACCTATTCCGCGAAATAGCTACAGCATGGTTCTGCAACCTCTTTGTCTAACAAACACTGATTGGCTGATGGTGTGAACTGACAGGTCATAACTCTCTCTTCTAAAAACTTTGGATTCACAATATGATAATATCTTAACATCTTTTTAGATTGGAGAATAGTAGGAGCAATACGATACACTGGAATCTATTTCTATCAACTATATCTCTATCTCTTATTATTACAATGTTCCCATTCTAGTAACAGAACAATTATATTATTAATCACAACAACGTTTTGCAATTGTATTCAAATTGTATATTAATTGATTAATTGATTCACACTTTTGACATGTGGCATCTATTAACCGGTGAAACGTTATTCGAGCGTATCTGACGTATTACTGTGTATGCTTCAAAGTACAAGAGAGAGAGATCAAGTGAATATGCGTATATGTTATTGACATATACATGTGTGTGTGTGTGTGTGTGTGACACGTTCCAGGTCGTTACATGATTAACTATTTTAATAACTTGATTAATACGCGTAAAGCAACGTTTGATCTTGAAAGTTAACTAAAACTTTCGTTATTATCGGTTCTAATGCTTTGAGTCACATTTCTTTTGACTTTATATTTAATATACCATATGTTATATGCTAGTATGTAAATGTCAACCAACTTAAATATATCTTTGCTAATAAATTATGAAAGTAATTTATTGCAAAATATGTAAAATTAAAATAACTTTTTAATATTTTTAGATATTTACTCTAGATATATATTTTAGCACGAATATTTATTATACAAATAATTTCTTGGGGTTTGGGGAGGGGGTTTAAATGTCACATATATTTACGTAGGTATACAAAGTTAAATTGAAGTTTGATTGATACACCGGATATCAAAATAAAAGGAAAAAATTACACCAGATTAAAAAAAACTACATCAGGTATGTATCATGTATCAGGCATTATAGTATCTAACGGGTTTTTTATGATCTCACACTTTTGAGCAAAAAATTTTAAAGATAGCGAATTTTTTATATTCAAAAACCATTATTAATTTCAAAAACCAATTGCTAAACAAAATTTAAAAATTTTGACATAAACCTATGAGAAGTCTTTTTGACGTTATAACCAAGATTTGAAAATATTCTTTTGTGACGCATTTTTACTTGGAATATTATTTGTTTTAATGCATATCTCATATCTCATAAAATCAAAACAATTTTATCGATTTTCCAATTTCAGAGGTTATAAGGAATTTTCTGTTTCAATTTACATTTTCTTCTTTTCTGTATAACCAAAATTTCACCTGAAATGGCCATTTAATCTTAGCAAGAATAATCAGGCAATAAAGGCATTTTAAAGCTAATGAAATTTTATAAAAAATAATTAATTAACTATTTACAAAAAATATTTATATAAAAAAGTTAGATATCAAAAATGACTTGAAAAAAAATGTTCCTATATTTTTCACTGACGTGAGTTTAAACACAATGTTATATGATCCTTTAATATTTTTCATGAGAGTCTATTTCAATATTTCGTAAGTTTTCATTCTTATTTGTTGAATATCAATTTAAAAATAGAATATATTTTTAAAAATAGAATATCTCATACCTACGTAGGTAAATAAAGTCAATAATTCTAAAAATATAAACAAATAAAAACATAAAATTTATTAAACGGAGTAATTTCATTGCAACTATAATAATTATTCTGTTAACGAAACCTGAACAGGGCAAAATAAGATAATTCAATTAAAAATGAAAATAAACAAGAGTACTCTATCGGATTACTGAAAATTAACCTAAAAATAATCCTCCAAGTTATACATAAACGAACATTCTACTGCTGAATTTATTAACACTGTTTCGGCATTTACGAGGTGAATAAAAAACAAAAATGTTTTGAACTAGTTTTTAAATATGTGACATATAATAATATAAATACTTTTAATGGCAGTAAAACGTTTATTATTAATTGATTTTATAATTCCAAACAATTGATATTTATTTCAAGATCCAAATGATACGCCACTGACTTTACGGAGCACATTTTTGCGGTGCACACTGGTAACACTGTTAGTTAACATGTTATGAATGAACGCTTGATCCAAAACTATCAGATCGAAATTTTTCCCCGGTTTTGGCCGTAAACATCAACAAAAGTCCTTACAAAAAATTAATAGATTACAGAATCTACATATATTATTTCTAGATGAATCATAACTTTTGAAATAATTATTCAATTTCTTCCAGTGAATCATTTTATTGATATTATTGACAGAATACGAGACGAGTAAAATAAATTAGTTTTCCGACAAAAAATAATGAAATATTGTACTTTATCCGTATGATTTATGTTACCCCTTTGTTCGTTTAATATCATCGTTTCTTTGGCTAGTGCGTTGTTTGCTACCATCAATTCTATTCACTAAGATATAACAAACACTTATTTTTAATATGTTCACATAGATGTGTATAAGTAGAAGTATATTTATGCATACATATAGGTAATTAATATTCATTTTTTGATTGACTGATTACACATATATATGGGCGCCGGCAGAATTTCATCCAGGGGGGTGCATCTAGATATATAAAATTAAATTACATATAAAATAATTTTAAACATTTTTTTTTAAATAATCATTTTGTAATAATAAACTTGTATTGCATTTAGCATGACTAAAAAAAATAAAAAAGGTCCTCACTTTTATATTCTGATCTGAATTTTAAATTAAAAATAGTATTTCTTAATTTTTTTAGTTTTTTCTTTTTTGCCAGGAGGGTGCAAGTGCACCTCCTTGCACCCTCCTCCCGGCGCCCATGCACATATACCAAATGTTAAAGTTAACCTGTAACTATAGGTATGCGGTCTCAATGACTGCTTGAATTTTCTGATTGTGAGACCAAAACGAGAGTAACTGAAAAAAAAACCACTAACTTTACCTTATCTTAACTGTTGTTAATTTTAAGTTTTATTAATTTTCCTATAACATTTTGAACAAAATAATAATATGACTTTTATAGCGAAAATAGTCAGAATGGATTCAGGGAAGGTCAAAATGGATAATTCCATCACAATACGGAATTTTATACAAATCGGCTTTACAATTCTTACTTATACTATATGTATGTATTACTAGCTGGACCTGCGCGGCTTCGACCGCGTAAACTACGGAATTATTGTTTAGGATTTTTTTTAAATATAGTTAAATTAAGTACAAACACGATTAGTTATTATTGTAATAAAAACCAAACAACACTTAAATTACCTAACAAAAAGTTATTTCTTAAACCAAAAGACCAAGTTGGATGCTGTAAAAGGCAAATCATATCTACATTAAATACTTATGACGATGAAATCATTTATTTCGATAAGGATTAATGCAGGTCATAAGTTCACGTAAACAGAACTTAAACATTTTAAATTTTATTTGAAACATAAAAGCAGTCATTGTGGCTTAAATATTTAAAAGTTAGACATATAGTCTTACGAACTTTATTTTAGATCTTTTGATTCTACAAAATTCTTTACTACATTATTTTGTTCAATATTATTATGTCCATGTCGTTGACGTTATAATAATCAAAAGAATGTGAAACATGTACCAAAAATTAAAAAATTAGATATTCAGTTTTTCATTCGATGATAAATAAAAGTCTTGTTTTCATTATTGTAAAATAAAATTTTGTTGAAGCGCGAGATATAATAGGAAATCTCCGCATGACGTCACACAATTTTCTCATCAGACTATACATTTACATAAGCATTGTGTTATTTTTATGTAATAACTAATAAGTCATGAATGATTTCCTTATTGTAAAAAAATAAAATTTTAAGAAATATTTCTTCACTATTTGTATATTATTTTTTGATATACTGGGTTAATAAATAAAAACATATCCTGTCTTACGATATCTTAAATTGTGTGTTATACAGGGTGGGGCATTTAAAGTGTTACAGTTGATTATCTCAGAACCATCGCATATTTATAAAAAATGTTTCAACCAAAAAATGTTTGGTTGTAAGGGGGTAATCGAATAGTAATATTTATTTGCTATTTTAACGTGGCCTTCAAGGATATTTGAAGGTCAACATCATTTTTTTTAAATAGGAACCTATATTTTTTATTTAGTAATCTTATTCTACATCAAAAAACACGAATCTTTCATTGAAAACATTTTTTTGAATAACCCAAGCTTTCCTAAATATCTAACAAAATAATTCGAGATTTTGAACTTTCAAGAATTTTTTACTTAGAAACCATAAACTTTAGAAAAAAAGGACAAGATACAAAAAATATTTATTTTGGTCTAATGAAACTTGGAGAATTATTCTAGAATTTTTTTAACGTTTCGTACTTTTTTTTTGTTTTTGCTAAAATATAAATAAATAGAAAAAGTTTTTTAATTTTTTTAAATAATTCTCCAAGCTTTATTAGACCAAAATAAATATTTTGCGTATCCTGTACTTTTTTTCTAAAGTTTGTGGTTTCTGAGTAAAAAATTCTTGAAAGTTCAAAATCTCGAATTATTTTGTTAGATACCTTGGAAAGCTTGGGTTGTTAAAAAAAAAGTTTTCAATAAAAAATTCGTGTTTTTTGACGTAGAATAAGATTACTAAATAAAAAATATAGGTTCCTATTAAAAAAAATGATGTTGACCTTCAACTATCCTTGACGGCCACGTTAAAATAGCAAATAAAAATTACTATTCGATTACCCCCTTACAACCAAACATTTTTTAGTTGAAACTTTTTTTCAAATATGCGATGGTTCTGAGATAATCAACTGTAACACTTTAAATGCCCCACCCTGTATAATCAAACAGACAGACATGGAATAAAGAGTATTTATTTTTACCTGAAACGAAAATATCAAGTAAAAATTTTATCATCGGAGACCACACAATGTTCTACTTCCAGATATGGCAAAAAAGGCAAAAATATACGATCTCACATACCCCCATTGTATTAAAACTTAACACATAAATTCAATTTACAACCAAACCACCAAAATTATCACTTACCCCAACCCAGGAGCCTACTGCGCACAATGACACAATCTAGGTCACCTTCTAACAAAAAACTAACCAAATATTGTCTCATTACAGATACCGGCGAAGGAAAAGGAAGCAAGCGAAGGGGGAACTGAGTTTCACAAACATTAACAGTGACTTGGGTGCAAAAGTAATGTAAACCGACGCTATCACAAAACTAAACGTCAGTATGTGCGGTGTGCACCCTCTAACAATGACCTCTATTCAGTGAATTGTAGTGAACGTGTGATGTAAACACGCTGGATTCAGACACCCCCTAAATAGCCCTACTGCTATTTGAAACTATATTAGATTTATTTGCTTGACGTAGTGTGTTAAGTGATATATTTTATTGAACTGACTTCCTACTCCGGAAACTAAAATGGGTAAGAAGAATTCAAAACTAAAGCAAGATACCATAGATCGTCTTACGACAAATACTTACTGTAAGTACATTTTTCAAATTACATCATACTTGTTTTATAAATTTTGAAAAAAATTGGATTTGGGTTTTATCTTCTAAGTCTTAGATAAGAAAAGACTATGGATACATAACAACCAATACTAGTTCGTATATGAAATTGTTATCAAAACTTGATGACGGCCATATTTTATCAAATGTCATTCCCATGTTATGAAATGAAAATTTATAATATGCAAATATGCTTCCAATTACAATTGAATTTGTTCTGATTGCAAATAGACGTTACTTTTTAAATGAATTATCACTCAAATACTTTTAAACGTAATATGAAACATTTATTATTAATAAATTGTATAATTCCAAATAATTTATGTTTATTTTAAAATCCGAATGATACGCCAATGATGATTTTTTGCGTTGCGATGTAGTAATAACGCTAGGTAATGTGTTATGAGTCCTATATCTTTCCTTGTCTAATTGTAAGCCATAAGTAATTGAAATAATAATTAGAAACAATTGCTTGTATAAAGATCTAAAAAAAGATAACGTGGAATGTTTTCCATCTTTTTATACGTTCCTTTATTGCCAGTTTACTATATACCCTCCCTTTTGTTGTTAAATTTCCTTTGTTTATAGAATTTCTACAAAACTTTTTATAAATTTCCAAAAACCTCTTTTGACCCAAAAAGCGGACAGAAATTAAATACAAAATAAAACTAAAACCCTTGTAAATTCGGGAATACAAAAATATGAATCATCAAAAATTATAAAAAATAGGCTGTTTTTGCGCTTTGGAAATGCAAAGACGGTAAAAATCGATATTGAAATATACATAATATAAATCCGGATATCCATTAATTTTTATTATGTTGAATTCAACTTCTCGCATAATAAGGGTTGTTGTAACGCATCGTTCATTCTTGTTTAAATTTGGGTCAAATTTCGCCAGTCTCCTTTATATAAATATATCGTTTATTTTGTTTACATGCTTTCAACAAAGATATTTATGTAGATAGATATATTAACCAATATTTTGAAATATACAAATGTCTTATGGTGCAGAGTGTCCCACGGAAAGGTGTTGAAATATATGTTTATAGAGGTAAAAAGAAGAAAGTCTGCAGTTTTTAATGGGTATAAATAAAAAATACAATGGTTGTTCATCAATTTATTTTATTGATGAAAGATATGTATACGAAAATTCTGTTAAAAATAACACAAAGAAATTGAGTGACGTAACGCATAAGTTTAAATAAATAATGAGTTATAACCTTTTTAGTGTGGTTTCACTATTAACTTTATGTTTTCTGAATTTAATTAATACGAAACCCCCTACAAGAACTGCCACACACTTTTCCTCTCGAAAAGAAGCACTTTTCGAGAGTAAAAGTCAGATTATTCATTTTAACGTACACGTACTTGCTTCTAACATAGCCCGAATAAAATTGCAGAATCTCCTCTTTTTTTTTTATCCATTTTTTTTTCTTCAATAACTACTACTATTTGAAAATGACAGCTGATTAGTTTCAACACTTTCCCGTGGGAAGTATAATACTTCGATTAAGCTTAAGTAAATTAGTACGAAGTACTTAAGTTTTGATACTTAAATACATGCAGAGCTCTAAATTAAATAAACAAGTAACAAGTAATCTAAATTAAAATCTTACACTGCTCCAATAAGATATGAGTTAAAACCAGGAAAAAAACATACTTATGTTAGCTTATCCTAAACGAATAACAAATTCATAAAACAGTTTCAAAGAACATAATAAAACTGCAAGAATTATCAAAGATAAGGATAACATAAATAAAAGATAAGAATTCTTGGTCTGTAGAATATAATAAATATAGATTAAAAATTTAACAAAAATATGTTCTCATATATTCCATATATACGAATAATAGATGCATTTGCTGTAGCACTTCTACAGATGTATAATTCAAGAAATATACGACGATGCGATGAAAATAACGTTATCGCTGCATCCCTATACGTGATAATTCACTTCGATCTGGCAGGTTCGTTTAGGATAATATTGATTTGCACTGTTCATGATCTACACCGCGCAAAGAATTATTATTCTAGGTCATATCCGTATCTATATATTTACAGAAAAACTTACTAGCATCGGGTTCTGTTAAATTGAAGGAATTTCAACGCGGTAGTCGATTTACATATATGTAACTTTAGATTTTTACTTATTTTCTTGAGAATTCTTCAGAACTTCTGCAAATACCCAGATGTATATTTTTATTGAACTCGTTCCGAATGAATTTTAAAGAAAAATGGTACTGGCACCAGTTATGGTCGCTATAAGAGCAAGATTTACTGTTTTTGTGATTGACGGGTTTCTTTTTTGTAATTCTCATGAACTCTATAACTTTATTTAATCAATTTAATTACCAAAATCAGCAAATATAGTTTGTTTTTTAAATTATAGGCTTTTATTTTGTTTATGTTTTTTCTCCAGTAATAGATGAAGTAAAACCATTAATGAGCACGCAGTGATGGACACATACTAATGATTACAAAATGATAAGTACTACGACACAGAAGATATAAAAGAAATAATCATCAAATTCGAATCAATGTAAAGCAGTTGCTATGATACTATAATAATTTATAAATAAATTATAGTAATAATTAGTTTAAATGTCCACCATTCTGACACCTATTGGTTGATTATCATCAAATCACGATGTAAGACAGTTAAATGTATATAGATTAATATTCTGAAATGGCAGTAATCAAATATCAACAAATATTTAATTAAAAAATAGCCATTACTGGGGTCATATCCAAGACTGATGTCAGTACCTTATATTTTTTAGTTTCTAATTGCACGTTAAAATCTCTTATTAAACACAGTCAGAAATTATTCAAATTTTATTTGGCTTGTATAACTAATGGTTACAATACCAGACATATTCAAGTAAATAAAATTGAAAAAAAATATATTAATCGAAGATAAATTATACTTTTTTTGTTTGTTAATTTTGTCTATACCTACCTATAATACATACGAAAATCTAAAAAAAAATTAATATTTATAATTTTCATTTCTATAAACGTATAGAATGTTACAAATAAAAATGCCAAACAGACATACTACATATCAAATTTATTTGATACAAAAAAGGTTCAAAAATCGGGAATGTGATTTTGCAGCATGATAATGCCCGTCCGCGCACTGCTAACATTACAAAATCGGCTAATCAAGAGCTCGGTTAGGAAGCTATTTCACATCCGCCCTATTCTCCTGATCTTTATCTATGAGATTTTCATCTTTTCTACTCTCTATCCAACAACCTTTGAGGAATCTCCTTTCAAAAAAATGGGTTAACGACATCTTTACCCCCAAACCACCAGATTTATTCAGGCGAAAATGATGCATAATAATATATTATTGATTAGTTTTTTTAAATATTTTATTTATTTAAAAAAAATTATATTCCAAGTAAATGGACAGTGCTTCCTCGTACTAAACTCACCAAAGGTAGTTAATTATCGAATTATTTTAATAAAAACCGATAAAATATTCAGATAAACCACCATTTAACCAAGGGCAGTTAATTTAATTTATAGGGGAAATTTTTTTTTTAATTAAGATATTTAGTATACTAGTTTTAGGTTAGGATAAATTATTTTTTTTATAAAATGAAACAGCAGCTTAAAGATTTTGTTTTTACGAAGTATTAATCATCCAAATTAATAGAATCTTAACTAAAATATACCTGTAAACAATTAAACAATTGTTTATCATAAGTATTAAAACAAAAAAACTATAAGAAATCAGTCTCGTAAAAAAAATTCAGTTATGGCAACTACGTGCGATCCATTTTAATCAACGCAACAAAATGAGAAAAAATCTAACAAAAACATAAATCACTTATTTACATTTGCGGAAACAAAACACTAACATTCAACTTGTCAAGGAAAATAATATAGCCGATTTGCAATTAAGTTAGGCACCTATCGCACGGTGTTGCCATTTAAGAAATCAGAAAACTACTTTTCGAGATATAAGGGTGGTTTAATTTAGCGAATGATCCAATATACCATACTTTCCCCTATACAAAAATGTTAATCCGATTTTTTCTAAATACGCGCCTGATTATTTTCGTATATTTTGAGTTTTTAACAATGTCAAGATAAATATATATTTTTCTGCTATATTTTTATTAAATGACATTTAAAACGTCAAAATGACAGATCAAATGAAAATATTGATTTCTCGTAAATTCGATATGACGAAAAAGAAAAATTTAATAAAAATCTACATTAGTTAATGTGATGCTATTATACATATACGTAACTGGTCAATAAAATTATTCAATTTGATACGTTTTAACAATAATGCAAAATATATATATATTATATTTGATTGATGTACCTATGTCATTATATAAATATCAAAATAGTATTAATACATCATAAATCAATCATAAAATAATTATTGAATCGCAGATATATGCATAGGATATCATAAATCCATTCAAAATAAACGTAAAGCAATACCAACAATCACATAAATAGATAATCTAAATCTAGTTTGTTTTTTGTTGACAGCACTGAAAATTGGTGCTAGTTTTTGTTGAGTACAAAATATCTTTTTAATGCTTTTTATCGCTGTGTAAAAATGTATTCGTGTATGGTAAATACATTCTGAACAAAAAAACAACTTTAAAAAGTTAAACTACAAGCAATCATAAAAACGATTGTTTTTTTAAATAAGGAAAAAGAATAAATGAAAAATTGTTCTTTAATCTTTAAAGTGGCAAGTTTTTAATTTTTTTAATGTTTTGCAAGTGAAATGTTGTTAAATTTTTTATACGTATTTCAACATCAGTCGTAATATTTTTTTATGAAACACATACGTATTTGAAGTGAAACTTCTTTAGCGAGACTAGTGAATTAGAATGACATCGACTCGTTAGTCAATTATTTGACTAACGTGTCGATGTCATTAATTCTTTTGTGACGGATAAATGTAAAAAAATATAATTATTAAGTGGGGTTATGTCATTTCTTTATTATGTTTTCAAATTTATGTACTTACATATTCACTAATATGACCACCGTGCATTTTATGACCAAGCCATGCTTTTTTTAAAATTACTTGGATATCGTTCTGAGTTTCTACACTGCACTATTAAAAAAACTTACACCGTTTGTTATCTTTGTATTAAAAATCGAAACACTTAAGTGGTTCTGGTACAAACAGGAACTATTATACAACAGTAATAAACAATAATTTAAAGTTAGCAAACAATGCACAGCTGAGTGTTTATTAAGCACCTCTCGCAAGAGAGAGTCTGAATTTGAATTCTGTATAGTTTAATTAACCGGAACTTATGATCAGTGAGTTGGGTTCATTATAAACCTTATCTATGAACATTCATCCAGATATATCTTTCATATCCTCTTTATGGACTCGTCATGATTACGTTTGTGAATTTTGAAACTCCCGTATGTAAGATATTAATGTTACTTTAACAAGTTCGTGCCAAATGACAGGATGGAGAATGGAGATGAGATTATATTAAAAAAAGTTGTAATGGGAACAGCTCAAGGTAAATCTTGTAAGAATATGCAATTGTGTAAGTATTATTTTTTATTTGAATTTTAGTTTGCAAATGTAAAGGAGATTTATATGCAATAACAATCTTATTCATCATATTAACACTCGATGGTTAAATTACAAAATTACACTGGAGACTTAATTAATATAAGCAATTGTTTATTGCAAAAGGACCACTAAGCTACTAAAGGATTTAATCTAATTAATGTTTATCCTTAATTTACATATACATAGCTTGTTCTACGGCCTACGGTGTATAATATAAAAAGTATAATATGTTTTTTTAAACGTTGTTAAGGAAATTAATATTAATAAAAATATACAATTGATTAGGAGACATATTATAATTAAATATACTCATAAAAATAATTAAGAGGGCAAAATATTGAACAAAACTATTATGGTCCTAAATAAATAAATTAAAATATAGTTTTTTTGTGATTTTTGCAAATTTTCCACAAAATGTAATTTTTGTATGGGTACACGCGGTTAATATATTTTTAGATAATATCTACTGATGTAGCTACAAAACACAATTTTAGATTTTATCGCCGATTTTATTTTATATATAATCATAATTTACACTTATTTGTTGTCAAAATGCAAGTGTAAAAAAATTCAGAGCAGTAAAAATAGTCGTAAAAATTTCTGCTTTTACGTTTCACAGGTTGAATTTTCAATTATTTCATATAGAATAATGGGAATATAAAGCAAGTAAAAAATTGTATTAATTTTTTATATAACGGATATTTTTCGATTTTATTTTTTATTTATTTATTTATTTATTTCATTACATCTTTTACAGATATTGATAAAAAAAAAAAGTAAAAAAAAATTATAATCAATTTAAATTTTTTAAATTATTTATTATAAATATTCACATATACTATTTGATCCAAATTTTCTTGATTTCTATTATATGTTAAAATATATCTATTTCTGAAACATTGGATGTTTTGATGTATTACAGAAAAAATTGTATTTTTAATATTTAAACTTTTCTTACTATTTTTTATAAATACTTCTTTTTTATTATGTTAATTATTAACTATTTTAATTTCTTCAAATATTCAGCCAAGTTTTTTCTTTATACATTTCTTCAAGTAATAATACATCAGTACCAATTTTAAAACTAGATGTTTGACCATAAATGGACACTTTTTCACAAGTAAACTTGTGTGCATTAAATTTTTCTTCTAGATATTTAATAATATCTTTTGTCTCTGTAGTACTACGTTGAGGACTTAGTAATATCAATTGAATGACCTCTCACCTGAATTATTAAATACAATGATTTAAATAAAGTTAGCATAAAATATATTCTATAAGTAAACCAAAAAATCATTACATTGTCCTAATTACCATTACACTATCAAAATACATTAAAAACTATTTAATTACATAATTTTATCATTAATTAAGTACTTGAGAGTAAAAGCGACAAAGATAAAACCCAACTAAATATATAATTCAAGTATATCAAGATGTCCCGAATCCAGAAAATGTCCTTTAAAGAAGAATTTATAGTTGGTAAGAGGTCTGAACTGATAAGAACCGCCTCCTCTGTCACCTCAATTAGTGTTCCAGCAACATCTGCATTCTAAAGCACGCAGTGTTTTCGGGAATCGCGTGAGAGAAACTATAAACACCTTTCCGCGCGGTGGTGGAGGCGCTGAACAGTGAACGCTTGAAATTAGGTCTGAGAAATAAAACCAGTTTTTATAATTGCTTCAACTGTTTACTTTAATGTCCTTAAACTGGAGGTCCGTTTTAATTTGTTGCTAGGGGAGATTTCGTATGTATGTAATTAGTTGTAAGCGTGGGTCACTGATCTAATTATTTTTGCATATAAATTATATGGTTTTATTTTATTCGTTGAATTTATTTTTTATTTGTTTATTTTGAACTAGCTGTACCCACGACTTCGCTCGCATTGAAAAATATAGTACAAACACAAATAATAATAAGTAATAGAGCTGGGTGCGTGAGTAATTTTTATTCACGATCACGCACGCTCACAAATCCTATTTTCTTGCTCACGCCCGATCACGCATGGCGGATCACGCTCGTGACACGATTTAACGTAATTGTTGTAAATTAAATTTTAAAATGTTGAAAATTAATGTTTTTCACGTGCAAAATATTGTGTATATTTTATATTCAAATTATTTCTTCTAAGCTGCATTCTAGTACAAGTAATAGCAATAAAAACTATAAGTGCTTCTAAAAATGTTATTTATTTTTTATACTGTATTTTTTATTTTCAAAATTCGTTTTAAAACATTATTATGTATATTTATGCATTATTAGTTCAGATATTAAAAAAAAAGATCAAATAAGTTTATAAAAAAAAATATCTTCAAAATATACTTACGAACTCACACACGGTTGTTTTAATTTGACTCACGATCACGCACGCTCGCGATTTAAGATTTGAAAATCGCTCACGTTCACGCGAGTCACGACCGTGACCCGAAAAGTTCACGACCCGCGCCCAGCTCTAAAAATTAATCAACACATAAATAACCTAACAAAAACGAATCAGAACAAAAAGTACATCCATAATAATATTATAAATGTAAAAGTTACATGTCTACCTGTTACTTTTTCTCGGCTAAATCACGAAACCTATCTTGATGAAATTTGACAGGCATAGGTTTCTTTATATCCCAAAAAAATATATTAGATAATGAATGAATGATGTCGCGGATAAAAGCTAGTCAAAAATAAAAGCACATAATATATTTCACAAGTTTGTAATATATCATAACGGAAAATAAAGAAGTGCAGAGATACATAAATATATCTCTTATGGATGACTGAATACATTATTTGTATGTATACAAACATTTGTAAAGAGAACCATCCACGGGCAACATTCAGATTATGATGATTATTATGTAAGCTTAGTGCAGTCATGTTTTCTTATCTGAAACTTAGCCAAAAGAGAGGTGTTATATAAACAATTCGCGTGTACATATGTCGTGAGAAAAACACGTATTTCACACTTGTACTAAAAACAAAATGTCAGTGGATTATCTTGCTCGCATTTAACACATTCCAACCGGTATTATTTCAACAAACCTGTTTACACCCTCGACATTTTAATTTCCAGATCGTGTTCTAACTGATATTTGAAATGGACGAAAGCTCGGTTTAAATTTAATGATTATAATGTGTTATCATTCGGTATGAAGTAGTTAATGTTAATGTCAACGAAATAAATTTGCACAAAAAGCTTTAAAACCTTTGTTCCATATTAATTTCGGGACCGAGGGGAGATTTATGCTAACTGGATGAAGAATTAAAGAAAGACTACTCGAGAACACCAATGTTTACTCTACTTTACATTTAATTTAATTTTATATAAACGTTAATATGAAAATATTTTTTCATAACAAATAGCTAAAAAAAGTTGAACTTATTTAAATCGTAAAGTATATTTATAATTCGTTTAGAGTAAATTATAGTATTTTTTAAGTAAAGCATTGCATATTTTCTTGGTAAAATATTAGTTTCTCTCACATTATTTATTATACAGCTGTCCCATAAGTTCAGACTTTTATTATTTTTTTTACTATGTTACAAGAATAGCGGTTTTCACTTTCAACAAAAGATGTAATTTTTTTTTTCTCGTGCAATTCGCCACTACATTTGTTTGTTTGTATGTTTATTTGTAACTTTCTAATGCATAAACCGATTTCGATACTTTTTATATAAAATTTTTCCCCGAGACAATTCTAGGGTATACCTATAAGATTTAGAAAATTGGTCGCCATCTTGGATCATCTATAAAAATTATCCGATTAAAGTAAAATTGAAAATTTGTAGACTTTTTTCGTAACCGAATATGATTTGGAACCAATTTAGAATCTATCATAATTTTTTTTACGACATAATAAAATTGACAAGAAAAATTATCCGATTAAAGTAAAATTGAAAATTTGTAGACTTTTTTCGTAACCGAATATGATTTGGAACCAATTTAGAATCTATCATATTTTTTTTTACAACATAATAAAATTGACAATAAAAATTAAAAATTTAAAAAAATCCCAAAAATATAAATTTGTTTCGACTAATGACTACCTTTTTGCGTTCGGGTGAAGAAGCAGAGAGATAGTAATTAGTGAAAATTAATCTAAATAAATTATCCAAATTATTGAAATGTTCTTGAAGTTTCATACATACCGGGTGTTCAGAATAAAACGAATTTTTAATTTAATAACTACACTGCTTACAGAAAAACTTTTTATATGAAAATTATCCAATTTAGAGAGGGCAATGTATCACCTATATTTGTTTTAAAATCTGCATATTGTTTCCAAACATCAAAAGTATAATTTTAATCCTTTAAAAACATATGATACCGTATTAAGTGTTACAAATTGAACAATTACATTTTACCCTTATATTTTCAGAGAAGAAATATATAGAGTAGACGCTCTTTTCAATTCTAATTTGAATATGTTTACATATGTAACATTCAGAACGGTTTCTTTGATACGTTATTCACAGATCTTTGTATAATTTTACTTTATATTGAAATATCTACTCCACAAGTACTGACCTCTTGGGAGCAAAATAAACTCCGAGTAGAACTTTGATAAATAAATAAATTTTATCTAAATAAGAAATCTTAACGCTAAATGAAATGAATTTTCATTTACTACCGTGGAACGAAAATTCCATATAAAGTATTTTTATTGAACCGTCGCATGAATGAAATACATAAAGTTGTTTTTTTAATGAAATGCTTCTTGATGTGAATATATTTCTTACGTTATTTTACTTCATTCGAGAGAACCTTCGCAGAAATGATGAGCTATTATTTTTAATTGAATTATTTTATTTTAAAAGAAGTTAAATATGTCTAAGAAAATTTACGTGTATTCATGGGCGTCTACAGAAAATTTTCCAGGAGAGATTCTATGATTTTTTTATTATTATTTTATTTTTTATCAAATACAAATTCTTTAAACGTACTAATTTTGGGTGAATTTGTAATTAATAAGTCATAACCATAATTCTTATGTTATTGTTCCTTAATTTTTTCAAGTGAAACTTATATAGCGAGCTAATGGATTGGAATTACCTCGACACGTTTTAAAATACGACAGGTTTTCAAAATGAAACGCTAAAAAGAGTGTGTATATGCGTGAGAGAGCGATGAGTATATGTATAAGAGAAAGATGGATGAATGCGTAGAAGTTAGTTTACGTGTTTATGCGTCAAAATAATACGTTTGATTATTAATTTAATACGTTCAGCATTATTTATTTAATTCGCATGGTTAATGAAAACAAAAGAAGTTCCACTTCAACCGTGCGCTTATTCGGATGAGGCACACGCCACTTTTTTCATAAAGAGATTATAGAATACAGTATTACATCAGTTTACTCAATCTAAGAGGAGGGAGGGGGGAGCGTGAATTTTTTTCATGCAAAGTGGTAAAATGATATTTTTCAAGATATTGTATATTGCATATTATAGTATAATATATTATTATTCAATCTTATAAAAAACAAAATTACGATAATAATACCAATAAGTTATATTAATCTTTTGTAAGCATCAAATCAATCGTGTTACAAAAATAATTCAACTGAATATTAATTGTATAAGTTGTAAGGAAATAAATAAAGGGTGAATTTCTTCCTACGTAATCAAATATCACTCAAAAGATCATTTCACAAAGATTGCATGAACATTTACTTCTTGGTTCCCTTAATGCAGAAAACGAACTTTCATTTTCAATTTGTTAGTATAGATCAGCGTTTCCCAAAGTGGGTTCCGCAGAAAAAATTGGGAGTTCCGCATATTACGTATTATTTTTGTAACGTTTAAATCACATCTCTAAAGTAAAAATTATGCGATATATGTGTGTTAATTTATTCTGACTTGACACGAAAACTACTGAACCGATATGAATGACACTTTCACTGTTAAAAAGCCTAAATATCTATTAGCTATTCTACTTCTTCAAATCATAATTTTTTTTTATTTCTTCTTTCGACAGAATTGATCTACAAAATCATATATAACATTTCTACATACTTAACTTAGTAGTACTTACATAGTACAGCGCGCCAAAACGGTGACGCTCTATGTATATGCGCGCTTGGATAACGTTAAAAGCATTTTTCTTAAAACGATATTTTTGCACCTGGCGCAGGTGATTGCACAAAAACCATTTGTCCAATCAATTTGAAATTTTAGAGACATTTTCAGCATATATATGGCTATGACCGGTACCTAAATTATTTTAAAACTTTCATTATAAGTAGATATTGTTTTTAACCCAATAATGGTGTGAAAAAATATATATTTGTTACTATATTGCGAAAATCGCTGCCATTTTGTCAATTTTCGATGAAAGTTAATAACTGAGATACGGGTGTTAGCGGCATACATACAGATTAAGAATCTTTTTTAATTTTTTAGACCACCTGGAGAGTACAAATCACCTGCGCGAGCGAGAAAAACTTTCATCCAACATACTGATATTAAAATTAAAAATTAAATAAACAAGTATATAAAAATACTCACGCTATAAGAAAAAAATCTTTCTATTCTCTATACGTACCTCTTTAAGGGAAGATATTTTTTCTTATTAGCCCCTTAAATTAAGGCTATATTTTCCAGTGAGTCTGTATAAAGGAAAATATACAATTGATCAAAATTAATGTAAGTTAGATTGCATTACCTACGTATTTAGAGCAGCAATTCGCGCGAACATTCGCCGATTTTGTAATACATGCAGATAAAATCCGTCGGTAAATTTTAATTATTAATATTAACTCCACGTTTTCTTAAATTAAAACCAAATTTAAAATCTCTAAACATAATTAACATATGTATATGTACTAAAAAGGTGCATGGATGACATTAACTAAACACAATATTTTCATGGCTACTTTCTTACACCTTACACAAACACAAAAACAATTTATTACGATTTACTGTAATTTCTTGAGCTGGCGTATATGTTTTGTCACATTTTCTTTATTTATATTGGCAAATGGGACTCGGTACATACATTACATAAACAAACACAATGTCGTCATTATGCATATATATATAAACAAACATATGAGTATGCAATATGTATGTATTATATTATTTACATATATACACTGTACTAAATAATTCCTTACTTGTATCTAAATATCTCTGTATATTTAAACATGTTATAACTATTTGGAGTTGATAGCAGGGCTTCGAATCGAAACTGAACCGAAAACCGGAAAAACCGTTCTTTTTTGCCGGAACGAAAACCGGAACAGAACCGAAATAAAAATATCGGTTTTTACGGTTCGGTACATGTTAAAATACGCGCGTTAACATGATCTTATTTCCCACTTCAATTGTCGTTCGAGCTATCATACAAGTACCATAAAATATTCTAATTATGGTAGAAAAAATTTTTTTAATACAAATAATTTTTTTTTTAATTAATCACTCGGAGCTGAATCAAAAACCGGAAAAATCGTTATTTTTGCGGAACGAAAACCGGAACCGAACCGAAATATATTTTTTAGTCGAACCGGAACGAAAACCGAAACGAAAAAAATAACGGTTCGAAGCCCTGGTTGATAGTATCATATCTTAAACAGAGGTTATAGACGATCAATCAGTTCAGTCCGTGACCATGATCGTGAATGGAATGATACCAGACTGATTGACTAATGGAGGTATTACACGATCAGTCCAGACTGACATCAGTCTTCTCGAGAACGTTGTTAAAACAAGACATATTCTTAGGAAAAACGATGAATTGTTACAAGGAATTTTTTTCAATAATTAATAAAAAAATGTTTAAATATTCTCATAGCATTTAATTTATTAATAGTTCGTATTCGTGGCCTTCAGACTAATGAAAAATATCAAAATATCCGTCAGTCCATTCCATCAGTCACGGACTGAACTGATGCCAGACTGTTCGTGTAACCTCTGTCTTAAATTGACATTTCCCTCGTATTCCAGTAACCTTATTACTCAGATATACAGCGTAATAAAATCAATACTACCACATTATTAATTGATAATATCAAATATCAATCGATAATAATTGTAAATGACAATTTATTATATATATAGAAAAATATTCAAATAATCCTTTAGGTCAATGTTTCCCAAACATACATTATTTTTCACTAAAACAATTGGGTGTTAAAATGTTATTGTGAGGATAAAAAAGCTCAAGATCGTGTATATTATATAATACAAACGAGCTTATGCTCTATAAAGCTCTTATTGTTAGAGTTTTTCACACTACCGCCTTCTATCGGCCAAATGAAAAAAATAACAATAAATTGTCATTAATTTACTTCTCTATAATATAAAGTTCATAAAACTGAATACATATAAAATTTATTAATATATTAACTATGAAATGTTCAGGCTTATAAAATAATTTTTACAGTTCTATGAATTCGTACTACAATAAAAATTGGTCTATAAATACTTATATGAAACAGTTTTTTTTCATCTTTAAATTATATTTAAAAATTAATTTACCCAATATCGGTTGATGCAATTAAAGAGCTACAGATTCGGGAGTTAAAAAATTGTTTATTATATATATTCATATTTCTAACATTTCTGGTATATATATCATAAAATCTGCTTGTCATCATGAGGAACTGTGAGTTGAACTATCTAAATATTAATTATCTATGTCAAGTGCAGGTTACACTCCCCTAATGATTCAATTATAATAGATTAAATTAGTTTAATGCTTCATTCGTGTATTATCTACAACGAATATTATAATTGTTATGTAAACACTTAGTATTGTCTCTAGATTGTGATATTGATTATTCCAATAATTACAGACAATTGGCAAGGCCACAAGAGGTACTGACTGCGAATTAAAAACATCTTGAATTTTAGGTACTCACACCAGTCTTGGCCGTTTTAAAAGCAAACTATACTGTTTTTTTTTGGATTGATGGAAATCAATTCTCATGAACTCATGTTACTTATAAAACAAATACCTCTTTATTAAATTAATTTAATTACCAAAGTTTGCAAATATAGTTTTTTTTTAATTAAAGCCTTTTTTTTCTCCAGTAATGGATAAAGTAAAATTAGTAGTGGACACCCAGTGATGATTACAAAATAATAAGTACTACGAAAACAAATATTCGTGAAATTTGCAACATTTAAAGCAGATGCTATGATAATATAATAATTATAACAAACAACAGACAAAAACTATGGTTATGACTTATCAAATACAAATCCCCTAGCCATAAAAATTTTAATGGTTATGGGATTTGTATTTGATAATATAATAATTAATAAATAGATTATACTAATAATACTTTTTTATGTCCACCATTTTGACAACCATTGACCAATTGTCACCAAATTAAGCTATTTTACAGTTAAGTGTCTCTATAGATTATGGTTCAGTTATGGCAATAATCAAATTTCAACAAATATTTCTAATTTAGTACATTTAATTAAACAAGAGTCCAACAATGGGGTGGGATCCAAGACTGGTACCAGTACCTTTTATACACCTTTTTCCTTATTTGTACTCTTTGATGAACGGTTACAAAATTAGATTAAATACAAATATTTTAGGTTTTATCTTTTTTATTCAGTACTTATATAAATGAACATTTGTGAATTGGTTTTTTTCTTGTATTTAATCAGAATTTTGCCAACGGCATTTTCACCGCATTTTATCTTTGACATTTATCTTAACACGTTTCATAAATTACTGCACGCTTCAAAACGTGCGAAAACTTTTTCTTGTGATGAACAATAAAACAATGAAATGATTTTTCTACGAGATAAGTGAATTAACTCTCAAATAAGTGAAACAATTTCTTTATAACTTACATTAGTCTCAAAATATTTTGTAAAAGGATTTAAAATTGGATTGTGGTTTATGAGTTATGCGTGTGACAAGGATTAATTTTTTTCTGATTTTAAAACGATCACAAAGCTTCTCGTATTTTCGATATGGCAGGGAAGCAAAAATTGTTACAAAATTATTTTCGGTATGCGATATTTTCACTAATAAATACATATAAATATTTCAAAATAGCGTCTAAAGGTGATGAAATATAAAATATACATCTTGAGGTAATTTGAATACCTTATATCAGCGGTTCTTAAACTAGAGTCCGCGAAACTTTTCGGGGGTCCGTGAAACATGTTTGGCAAGTACTTTTACATTTATATTTATCAGTGATTAATTAGTATCTAACGACCTCTTTGTTTTTCTGTCAGGGAGGCAAGGGTTATTTTAGTGAGTAGCTTGTTTCTACAGTTGTAAAAATGAAAAGTGCAGTTGTAAAAACTAATTTGTGTAGTGGAAAAAATTGAAACAATATTTAATAAATAAATAAAATAATAAAATGTGTGGACAAAAGGTTATTGCAGTTGTAAAAGCAAAAAATGTAATAAATATAGAGCAAAAAAAGGTCATTGCAGTTGAAAAGCAAAAATTGTAAGTATAGAGCAAAAAATAAGGTCTTGCAGTTTTAAAATTTTCTTATAATAACCCCTGCAGGAAGGGGTCCCTGAGAAATAATTGTTCAAAAGAGGGTCCCTAGACTACCTAAGTTTAAGAACCGCTGCCCTATATGATAATTTTGTAATAATATAACAAGTATGTACTTACCTATGGATAAAATATCATGCATTAAGTACATAAATTTATTTAAAATTTTGGGAACTCTACAATGCTTAATAACAGATCACATAGAATAATTGATGGGACCTGTTTCCTGTTGACATTATTACAGTCTTTAAGAGACAGGTAACTCGGGTATTGCATGACTGAAATAATTTACTATCAGTCTCCTTATCAGCTAAGAAATAAAACACAAAAACCGCCATTTACTATGTATCAGATGGTTTTATTTGTGCACCTATGTGCATTTGTCATTTCTTGAGTTTTCAAGGTTCGTAGAGTGTTTTAAGTGTCGTAAAAACCATGTTTTATGGTGCTTTTAAAATTGCATATTCTTTTATTTTTATTTTTATAGAAATATACAGTGAAATGAAAAAAAATTAGGTTAACATTATCAATTTGAACTACAGGGTGTCCCAAGACTGTGTCAAAGTTCAATATTCCATTTATTATAACAAATGGAAGAAAACTTTAAATACAAAAGTTGTTAGGTTAGACAAGCCGCATATTTTAAAAATAGTTATATTTATATAGGGTGTCCCATAAGTGCGTTACAAATCAAAGTTATGTTTTTTTAAACACAATGCGTATATTTTTGATTGATAATCTAAAAGCATTTATTTTTCTGGATATTTTGATATAAGCATGTGTAGGTTTATACTGAGCGGTTTAGAAATTATGACCATTTTTGTAAGAAAATTGGGTTATTTTCAACACCTTGTAATTTTCTAATTACAACAAAAAAACTTTTGTTTTCTGCTAAAAATAATTTTGGCATATGCTCTATTATTGCGATATTACATCAAACATTTACAAAATTGTATTCTTTGTACAGGGTGTATCAAAACTCTGAACTTAACTTTTTTCAAAATTTTCAAACAGAACACCCTATATATTTTTACATTTTCGAATTGCCTGTTCAATTCTAAATACATTTTAAAAACTATGTTCTATACCTAAATCCAGCCGTTAAAAAGTTATTTGAAGATTTAATTGAATTTGAATGATAGGTCTTAACGCCGTTGGTGGACATTTTGAACAAAAAAAATTAACTTTTGTGTATCATTTTGTTTATTTAATTTCTAGATTTTCATGTTGTTAAGGTTTGTAAGTTCTAGCAAATTGTTTTATGGATAATAATAAAGTTGTATTGTATTTATAAAACATGTTAAGATTTAAAAAATCTTCAAATAAACTTTTTAACGGCTGGATTTAGGTATAGAACATAGTTTATAAAATGTATTTAGAATTGAACAGACAATTCGAAAATGTGAAAATATATAGGGTGTTCCATTTGAAAATTTTGAAAAAAGTTAAATTCAGAGTTTTGTTACACCCTGTACAAAGAATACAATTTTGTAAATGTTTGATGTAATATCGCAATAATAGAGCATATGCCAAAATTATTTTTAGCAGAAAACAAAAGTTTTTTTGTTGTAATTAGAAAATTACAAGGTGTTGAAAATAACCCAATTTACTTACAAAAATGGTCATAATTTCTAAACCGCTCAGTAAAACCTACACATGCTTATATCAAAATATCCAGAAAAATAAATGCTTTTAGATTATCAATCAAAAATATACGCATTGTATTTAAAAAAACATAACTTTGATTTGTAACGCACTTATGGGACACCCTATATAAATATAACTATTTTTAAAATATGCGGTTTGTCTAACCTAACAACTTTTGTATTTAAAGTTTTCTTCCATTTGTTATAATAAATGAAATATTGAACTTTGACACAGTCTTGGGACATCCTGTATATAAACAACATGAACTATTTTATATTTATTTAATATTTATTTAAATTATATTTTAACTTTTAACTACTCGACGGTGTTAATTATACAATTTTTTAAGTCTTGAAGAATATTAAGTAATTAAAAATATAAAATAGTTTTTCCTTAAGTATAAAAAATAAACATACCAGTTATTAATTTTATTAACAAATTCAAGCTAAAATTTAACATCTTAGTTGGAAATAAACTATCTGTTACCCGCAACTTTGTTCGCGTGGAATATGTGTTTTTTATCTAATCAATTTTCAGAATACAAAGTAACCTATGTCCTTCCTCAAGATGTAAGCTATCTCTCTACCAAATTTCATCAAGATCGTTTCAGCGGTTTAGCCGTGAAAAGATAACTAACAGATAAACAGACAGAGTTACTTTCGCATTTATAATATTAGTATGTAAAATCATATTTTAAAATGTATAAAGCTTTTTAAAAAATTAATTCATTATAGCATTAGATTACGTTTTAATAGAAAGTTGTTAACACGCGACAGAAACTTTATAGTAAACATAATTACTCACGAACATTTTTTATTAGTAAAATTTAATTTAATAAACAAGCAATCTTACAAACGTACCTCTAACCTTTAACAAAGTTTGTTTAAAACTATATTTATTTGCATGAGAAATAGTAATACGCACTTTAATAATGGTGAAATATCTTATAAGCAGGAAACATTTGTGATGTATAGTTTTGTTTATTATATTCGAATATAATGACACACAAAACAATATTTTAATAGCAGCTGAATTATTTATAATCTAGATATTCGTCTATTATGTCAAATCGGATATTATCTTTTACGTTATTTTAATATTTATTTATTTAACAGAACTCACATATTTTGTTTTATTAGGTTAATTATTCAAAATTCTTTTAGTGAAGCCATTATTTATTAGGGTTGTACGCTGAGACGTATTGGTTACATAAAATTAAACGAAAAAAAATGTATATGTATTTTTTAATTCATACGAAACCGAGCCTTTTCTTCTTTTTTCTATATCTCGTCTCGATCACGATGAGTACAATTACTTTTCAATTTTAAAAGATTTAAAATACCTACATACACTTAAATCCATGCATAGCTTTGGTCTAAACTAATTTTAGAATTAGAAATCATAGAAGCAATTTTGTCTGTTAGAAATCATAAAACGTTTCTAAAAACTATCATAATATGATAGAATCTATTTCATGTTAAATGACCTATAGAATTAAAATACTGACATTTATTTTAAACACAGCATAAAGATTTATATATTAAGAAGTAAGTATAATTACGTTAAATTTAATTTATACTTATTATTAAATAATGTACATTGTATATACCAATTCCTATAAAAAGAAATATCGAATGAAATAAAAAACGTCAAACGTACGCGTCTCTTGGAAGTTCTATTCAATTTATTCGCACATATTTCATAAATATGAACACCTGTCGTTCGAGTACTTCTATTTTAATAAACCTAAGTACGTGCTTGTATATAGGGTGTTCAAGATAAACGTGAATACCTTGGTATTTCCTAAACGGTAAGAGATACAGATTCGGTTAAATGAGATGAATTATTTGTAAGTAAGAGGTGAATATTAGAGGTAAAGGTGGTATTATGGGCACACATTTTGTTTTTTTACAATAAAAAGTACAATAACTTTTCAATCAATCGGAAAATTGAAAGAAAGCATACTGTGACATTTGGTTAACACATTATGTTGTTATTTATGTCATAGACCTACTACTTAATGAGCTAAAAAAATAATTAAACTAATTGTAAGTACTCTTCGAGAAAATTCCGAGTTGTGCTGGTAATATGGTCACCATGGTAAATACCGAAATTAATCTAATTTTATGGTACAAAACAAAGTTTTATTGTGAAAAATTACAAAAAATGGTTTTTTTCCTGGATGGGGTTAGTTGTTTACGTGGCATCTGCAATAAAACAAAATATTGAATTTTAGTGGTTGTAATATGGGCACCTTACAGTAGGGGTCCATAATACCAGCACAAAAAATGCCCAAATTACCACCCTCGCCATATTGGAAAACAAAAGACAACCAACAATTAACTTTAACCTCAAATCGCTAAAGTAGCAACTCTTTAACTGAATGAGATGTCGACGCCAGCGCTCATATATACTTTTATATGAACTACTACTACAAGTTCAGGCCGTTTCCTCTAGAATACATTTGCTTCTTCTTCAGATATTAAGGGTGTCCATAATACCACCTTTACCTTTACTACATCAAAAAATAGTATTAATTGTATGTGGTTTAGGCGGTACACTCAAAAATCTGAAAATCGTAAATTCTTTAAATGGCTATATTTTTTGTTAAAGTAGATAAGTACTTTTTGTTTGCGGTTTCTTAAAACACTTGAATTGATTGGTGTGTTTAGAATTTTAGTGTTCGAGTTGCAAGCCTAACTTTAGTTTTTCTTATGGGCCACTAAGTTGGCTATAACATAATTGAACGTGGTTTTTACTCTACTTTTTTTGATGTAGTAATACTCACACCTTCCTTATAATTCATCTCATTTAACCGAATCTGTCTTTCTTATCATTTAGGATATCCCTATACATTACACGCTTTTCTTAGACACCCTGTATACATATGTGCTTGTGTGTTTGTGTGTATGTGTGTTTGAACGTGTGTGGTTGGTAAACTACATCGATTTCAAATGTAGAAAAATTATTGCTGATAAAATAGTAGACTATCTTCTGTACAAGGACGTATATAATAAGATACTGGCACCAGTCTTGAATAATACCCCAGTGTTGAACACTTGTTTAATTAAATGTACTAAATTAGAAATATTTTATTACTGTCATTACTATAAAACAGCTTAATTTGATGACAATCGGCCAATGGATGTCAAAATGTTGGACATTTAAACTAATTAATAATATAATCTATTACAGCATCTGTTTTACATTGTTTCAAATTTTACGATTCTTTATTTTATAACTTTTGTGTCGTAGTATATTATATTTTATAATCTTTAGCAAGTGTCCATTAAAAAACTATATTTACGGATTCTGGTAATTAAATTGATTTAATAAAGTGTTACTTGTTTTATTATTAACATGAGTTCATGAAAATTACAAAAAAGAAGCCTATCAGTCTTAAAGAACAGTATACGTTCCTCTTAAAGCGTCCAAAACTGTTTGTCAGTAACTCACTAATGTTAGTTAATTGTAATGTATTTAGCAATGCTGATAATAACATATTTAATTGGTAATATGTAAAATACAATATATACACTCACGGAAAAAATTAAAGGACCACTTTTATTTTTCGAAAAAATTGCTCATTTTCAAAGTAATGCCGATAGGTCAAAAATGATCCATTTTTTACTTATAGGATATGAAAATTGAAGGAAATTTGATCATATTTTCGAATTTAGGGGTATATTTGTTTTATTAAACTTATTATTGTGACCAAATCGTGGTTTAATAAAAAATAAAAAAATTGATTTTTTTTTGCAATTTTGAAAGATACCCACGGGGATGTTAAATTTTTTTTCTAAAATTTCAAGATAACCATTCTGTAGGAAATTTGTTCAGCTTTAAAATGCTTTTTCAAATTTGTTTTATAATTTTTTGGTGTTACGATATTCGAGTTTAAATGAAAAAAGTACCAAAAAGTTTTAAACGACCATAAAGGGCCTAATGTTAGTCGCACAGAAAAGAAAAAAAAATATTATTAAAGATTAAATAATCACCTATTGTCTAGTAGCATTTATAAAATGTTTAATTTTAACTTAACCCTTCAAATACGAAAAACAAAACAGTGTTCGAATTTAAATAATCCTGTAAAAATAACCTTTTTTTAATCATAGATTCAATGTTTAGAATGTATCCAGAAATAAAGTTCTATCAAAGAATATGAAAATTAGACTTATTACCTTCTATGTGAACAAAGATTCCAGTAAAAATCTTTTAATTTGGCTGAGAAATTGCATTTTGAATTTTTTGTATACGTTTAGGATTTGACCGTACTTTTGATAACAAGTTTTTCTTTGGGATTTTTTTTTTCGAAAAACAATCAATTTTTGAGAAAAATTGTAAGAAGGAAAAAGTTTTTCTTTCATGTTAAAGAATATTCATAATTTTTTTCAGATGTTTTATATGAATATTATGGGATTAAATTTATTTTTAATAGGGTACTTTTTCATTCAAACTTGAATATCTTGGCATCAAAAAATGTGACAATCATTTTTTAAAAAGCATTTTGAAGCTGAGAAAATTTACTAAATGATGAATATCATGGAATTTTGAAAAAAAATAATCATACATCCCCGTGTGAAATTTCTATAACTGCAAATAAATAATTAATTTTTTTTAGTCAACTACGTGTGGACCAAAAAAATTCAGTTACTTTGAACGAATAAGCGGTGAAAATTCAATGAAAATTAATTTAACTGTCGAAATCAAGAGTCTTTAATATGTTGTTGAACGTTTTTTCATGACCACACGCAGTTGACTGAAATTAAAAATTGAAATTTTTTGTAATTATGGAAGTTTCACACGGGGATGTATGATTATTTTTTTTCAAAATTCCATGATATTCATCATTTAGTAAATTTTCTCAGCTTCAAAATGCTTTTTAAAAAATGATTGTCACATTTTTTGATGCCAAGATATTCAAGTTTGAATGAAAAAGTACCCTATTAAAAATAAATTTAATCCCATAATATTCATATAAAACATCTGAAAAAAATTATGAATATTCTTTAACAAGAAAGAAAAACTTTTTCCTTCTTACAATTTTTCTCAAAAATTGATTGTTTTTCGAAAAAAAAAATCCCAAAGAAAAACTTGTTATAAAAAGTACGGTCAAATCCTAAACGTATACAAAAAATTCAAAATGCAATTTCTCAGCCAAATTAAAAGATTTTCACTGGAACCTTTGTTCACATAGAAGGTAATAAGTCTAATTTTCATATTCTTTGATAGAACTTTATTTCTGGATACATTCTAAACATTGAATCTATGATTAAAAAAAGGTTATTTTTACAGGATTATTTAAATTCGAACACTGTTTTGTTTTTCGTATTTGAAGGGTTAAGTTAAAATTAAACATTTTATAAATGCTACTAGACAATAGGTGATTATTTAATCTTTAATATTATTTTTTTTTCTTTTCTGTGCGACTAACATTAGGCCCTTTATGGTCGTTAAAAACTTTTTGGTACTTTTTTCATTCAAACTCGAATATCGTAACACCAAAAAATTATAAAACAAATTTGAAAAAGCATTTTAAAGCTGAACAAATTTCCTACAGAATGGTTATCTTGAAATTTTAGAAAAAAAATTTAACATCCCCGTGGGTATCTTTCAAAATTGCAAAAAAAATCAATTTTTTTATTTTTTATTAAACCGCGATTTGGTCACAATAATAAGTTTAATAAAACAAATATACCCCTAAATTCGAAAAGATGATAAAATTTCCTTCAATTTTCATATCATATAAGTAAAAAATGGATCATATTTGACCTATCGCCATACTTTGAAAATGAGCAATTTTTTCGAAAAATAAAAGTGGTCCTTTAATTTTTTCCGTGAGTGTATTATAATAATTATGTTAAACTCATCAAATTTACATCAATATATTATATATGTATATTATACTTAAATAATTGTTATTATTAAATATCATAACATTAATAATTATATTCTAATTGAGTCAATATGTCCCTTTCTAAACAAAACATTTATTATATAATACATAATAATATAGTATATTATAATATTTCATCCTCATATTTTATTTAAGCATTAACGAACATGATTGGTAAAATTGCAACGAAGCTTATATTGGAAATTAATAGAGTATTATTTAAACATTTAATCACAATTATAACAATCAATTAATAATTACAGTTCGCCCACAGAGTACTTGTATTATTAATTAAAATGTATAGTATACACATCCTTATAAAGCATGTATATAGAAATAGTTACTATTATAAACAATATTATAATGTGTACGATGATAATGGGGGAAATCGATTAATAATATTTATTGAAGTGAAACTTCTTTAGCGAGACTATATAGTAAATTGCAATGAACTCAAGTTTCTTTGACACGTAGATGTACCTACAAGAGAAAATGAATGAATAATGCATGCGTACAAGTCACTTTATGTCGGTTAAGCGTGAGATAGAGATAAGTAGATGTATAAGAGAAAGATGGACGAATGCGTACTAGTCTGTTACGTTGGTAAGCTACGTGCATTATCTATGGTTTTTGTGGTAAAATAATAAGTTTTTTAGAAAAAAAGTTTTAAAAAAATCTTTTTGATCTAACAAAACTTTGAAAATTATTTCAAAAAAAAATTTGATTTCAAAAACTTATGCAGAACACATGTACATTTAATGGAATTAATTAAATATAGTTTTGTAACCGCAGTGTATTTTATACAATATGTATTTTATACAATAGATTATGCAGAACACATGTACATTTAATGGAATTAATTAAATATAGTTTTGTAACGGCAGTGTATTTTATACAATAGATTGTATTTTCCACAGTACATATATCGACTGTAGTTGTTGCACTTGCCACGTTATTTGCTTGTAAATTGCACTTTATTACTTTTACGGATGATATTTTCACGCGCTTTTACAAACATGCTCTCATGGCAGTGTTATATTTCTAGTTTTTTATTTCTTTAAATAAACCTGCATGGTTCTGAAACTACACGTAAATGTATGTGTTTTATAGTTTTTATAGTATTTAATAGGGTTGAAGTTTCGAATAATTAGTGTTTAAAACGTCTCTATATAGAATTTCAATAAATAGAGCACTTCCGACGAGTTCTCTCATTTACTGTGTATTAATAACTCTATTTTTAATATCCAATTACTCAAAAGCCATACGTCCATTATTTTTTTTTAGTAAAATATAACATATTAAAATTTTATACTTTTATCTATACATTGTTCTAACGATCGAATAATCATAAGCAAAAATATACTTGTCTTGAGGCTTCCGCGGTGATCTTGATATGGATCTTGGCTTCTGGGTGTAAGCCGCGTCGGTTTGGTCGTGTTATCGGCCAACGTTTCGTGAAGATGTCCACTGCAATGTGTGACGAAACGTTGGCCGATAACACGACCAAACCGACGCTGTTTACACCCAGAAGCCAAGATCCAAAAATATACTTGTTCAAAAAAAATTCTGCAGACTTAAAAATTTGTAACATTTTAAACTCGTCACTCGATATAAAGTCTCGGGTTATTTAATAATAGCACAGCAACCTTGTACATATAGTGCGTAAACTGGCAATCTTCGTCTCCCAAATATGTTATGGAACCGCAAACAATAACCCAATTCAGTCGGTACGAGCTAGCGTCCATGTTGTTATGACAAAATTGTCAACAGCTTGTCGACTTCCATATTATTATTTATATGGACTCAGTAACAAATTTATGTACATATATCATAAACATAAATATGGCACAAGAAAACATATTTTGATAATTTTGAGCACAAGACATCACAATTACATACCAAGTAATAATATTAAACGAAGAAACTTCTAAACATCTAAATGTGGAAATACATTTTACATAACACGTGTTTCGACTTATTAATGAATTTTATACAAAATAATTACCAAGATTCCTCTGCTTTGTCGTTTAGAAGTTATGTTTTGTTTCCGTTTCTTATTACTTTAACCAGAAAGACAAAACATTCATATTTATATTTTTTAATTAAATGTACTGAATTAGAAATATTTTTTGATATTTGATTACTACCATTTCTGAATATTAATCTATATACATTAAACTGTCTTACAGCGTGATTTGATGACAATCGCCCAATAGGTGTCAAAATGGTGGACATTAAACTAATTATTATACTCTATTTCATTTAAGAATACAGTAGTTTCCGGGGTTTTGACGGTACGAATCGTGCATTTTACCGTCAAAAATTATCATAGCAACTACTTTATATTGTTTCAAAGACGATTCTTTCTTTAATATCTTTTGTGTCGTAGTACAAATCATTAGTAAGTGTCTGGAGAAAAAACATATACAAAATAAAAGGCTATAATTTAAAAAAAAAACTATAATTGCGGACTTTGGTAATTAAATTGATTAAATAAAGAGTTACTTGTTTTATTAGTAACAGGAGTTCATGTGAATTACAAAAAACAAGCCCATTAATCCATAAAAACCGAAAACTTGCTCTTATAGCGGCCATAACTGGTGTCTTTACTTTATAAACGTCAATGCATTATTTAGTCCAAGTATTTACTTGCTTTCAGTAAATATAATGCAAATAATTTGAGTTATTTCAGTGTATATTTGCTTCGAAAGCATTAGGGGTAGTAAAAATAAGATTCAATATTTTAAATCAACTTTGATTAGAACATTTTGAGATATTAACTGCTGTATAATAGGTAGTAAATAAGGCATTTAAAGCTTTCAAGAGATACCGAACTATTTCAATTACATAAAAAAAAATTACCGTTATTACTTCTATCCCGGTATTGCATTTACACCACTTCACCATACCTTTTTATAAATATTTATAAATTAATTAAATGAAAAAAAAGATCATATTATTTTCTGTATTATTAAATTATTAAAATATCACATTCAGATACCATTTTAATGTTATCGCTACTAACATTAAACAAGAGGCATGTTTGCTCTGTTGATTAAGGCATTATTAATAAAACATATATCCGTATCTCGTACGAGTATGTACTCAGGAGCGTGAGTGTGAGTGTCACGGTACACGGTCTTCTGCCTGACACGCATGCATAATCATAATATTACATATGGCAATGCTTCATCTACTTGCGATGTGTTCGCTGTCCGTCTCGACACGCGCGACCCTGTTTCAACGCAAGTGGAATTTTAAGGTAGTCTATCTGTGTGGGAATTTTGTAAATTAAACAAAGTCATGATTATAGGAGATGGGGGAGGGTCTTTGATAATAATGGTCTAATTATAATTAACATTGATTGAAAGATCTAGGATGCTGTTCTTTAAAAAGCAATTCGTTAAAAATGCGTTTTTGGTGGTCCGTCAAAAACGTAACACTGGAAATCACTTTGGTGTCCGTCTATCACAGGCGATTTTCTGTGAAACTATTGTATGTAAATTGAATAGTTTCAAGAATTATAGACGTGAAGTATAAAAAGTTGAATTTTGATTCTGGGGGGGGGGGTAATTTCAAGGGATAAATTGGAAAATAAAAATAAAACTTTTTCAAGGGAATTGTGTAGGGTATCAAATGAAAGTTTATTAAAACACGAATTCAACAATATATTATTATATATTTTTCGAGAAAAAATCGCTCAGAAAAATCTGAAAAAAATCATGAACATTGATAATTAGGTATAAAATGATCCTAAATTATCAGGATTGAAAAATTCTAGCGCGAATTAATTTTTATAAACAATTTAAATATTTATTTCTTTATAACTGTTGATTTTAGAAAAAAAGTTTTTCGACAAAAAATCTCACGAATTTTTGTTCGTGCACGTTTTTCAAAATTTTCAATGATTTAAATGGGAGACTGATGGCATGGAGCACTATTTTTTCAAGTATAGCTTGCACTTGTTTCAATTTTTTTACTTTATTCATTTTTTATTGTCTATTTTTTTTAATAATAATTGATAGGTACAAACACAAATTATTTAAAAAGTATTAACTTTTTGTTTGCACATAAAACAAAAAAGTATATTTATATGTATATATTTTTCTACACGCTATATATAAACATATAGATTATATTTATATCAATAAGATTTCAATATATGTACGTCAAAACAAAACTTATATGATTACACATTACAATTACCCGCAATGATAGAGAAATTATACTACCAATAAAACTAATGTCTGCAGTACAATCATCATAGAAATATGAGTTTTAAACTTCAATTATATTAAAACTACAAACACCAATTATTGTTTTGGTTATAAAATAAGTTCAGTCAATTCAATAACATCTAAATATTATTATATATATTATATAATTATAAATTTGGTTAATGAATTCTAATTAATAATTAATTAAATATTTTTATTTGATATTTTTTTATAATTTTAAAAATAATATCTTATTTAAATTCTACGTACTTAAAATGTACAAATTCATTAAGAAAATCGTGTTAGAAATGAACAGAGAAAGATAATAAACGCTAAAATGAAATTTCCTTCACGAAATTAGTAAATAAATCCATCTTCATATAATTTATAATACTGTTCACTGAACAAGATTTTATTACCTACTTTTCATCATAAAAGAATATATTTTTTAATTACTAATGTTTCTTTTCGCTAATAACAAATTTTTATTTCCTAACACAGTCATGTACATATATATATTTAATACAGTCCTTAATGTAATAAAGAGATCAAAATATTCCTAAATAAAGTAGGGGACTATTGAAAGTTCTGTAATTTTATTACAATTATTAAATGAAACATTTTAAAGATTGAAATTTCTACTTTTCAGAATTTTTAATTCACTTTTTTATTTTATCCACAATAATGTATATTTACTAATTAATGAAACCTAGCAAATATATTTATGTACAAAGCTAATTAAATTAAAGTTCACCTATTATATTTTCAAATAAAACTTTTGATATAATATTTTAATTAACTTTAATTATTTCGCAAGTAAAGGTATTAAAATAAGTTATTTTTCAAAGAATCCTTATTGTTTTTAATTTTTAATGTAATATTTAATAAAAATCAAACATTAATTAGTTTCTAGAAAAACAAAAACTCAGAAACACGCTGAAATATAAAGTATCTACTTATTTTTAAAAATATATTAACAAAATTACCATTATTCCCTACCCCCTCCTATTAAAGTCCATTTATACTTGTCAAACTCGACTTTGTTAAGCCACACCTTTAAGTTTAATATTTATGTATTTGTTTAGAAAATCAAAATGACTGACATTATTCAAAGCATAGCCTGAGCCTAAAGTAACGACAAAATGTCAAGCGAAATATGACAAATGATAACCATATTGTTACTCCATACTCCCTCCACTAATTAAATCCTAACAACATAACTACTAACCTGCGGTCCGTCGTGCTCTTATGTGCGGCCCACGGGCAAATATTAAGAAATTATATTTTATAATGTTTTTTTAACTCTCAGATGTTTCAAATTGTCTGAAACTGGTTTTAATTTCCCGTCGTTTTCTTTAAAATAATATTTAAAACATTGTTTTATTTATATAACTTAACTAATAATTTCATTCGTTAAAACTATTTTTATAATAAAAAAGCATTCAGTAAAAGCATTTGAAATATTTTTGATCGATTGAGAGCAATTACAACCCTTGACGAAACACTTGATTTTTCTTTTTTTGTGCTATTTATTAATTATACAAAATCGTAAATATTTCGTCTCTTATGTGAGATAGGGGGTATTTTTTTACCTTACACTCTCATGTGATATTGCTCGCTGAATCGAATTACGTCTACAGTTCTTTATCTGTGACAGTGGGTGAAATATTCAAGTTATCAAGGAGTAAAAAACGTTTTTCTAGCCGTTTAAAAAAAATATTTGGAAAAAAAATACTGACTCTTACATTAGTTTTATTTACTTTATCGCAATCCGATCGGTCTATTGATCGGAGATATTTAAAAAAATGTACAAATGAGAAACCAAAATACAGATTTTTTTACGTGCAGCCCTTGAAAAATTTTAGGTTGTCAATGCGGCCCATGGAGCAATTTTTTATTTAATTTTTAATCAAGAACACTATTTAAAATCTTCGACTACCGGTCCGAACGGGCACTTCCTGTCCAGATCGAAAGTTGAGTGTTTTACTGTTTCTTTTTTAGAAACTATTCAGATATGACGATACTTTCTGATACAAAAACAAAATTATAGCAAACAAATATACTTTTTTTTCTAAATATTTTATTTATATTACAGTTCGATATAAGTTTTAATATGTTTACACGAAAAGTGTCGCTAATAATAAACATAAAAGCAAAACACATAAAAATAAAAGAGCAATAAATCACTAATATCATAAAATTACCATTTCAATTTGCATCATGAAACTGAAAATCGACCGCTTCGTGTTCTAGAGATATTGTCACAAAATCAATAAAATCAAATCCCAATCATAAACCAATTTTCTACAAAAGGTAGACGTTAACAATATCAACACATAATTGAAAACAAGTGCATTGTTTCATCTATGAATGCGTATCGGCCACTAATAAAAAAATTAAAATTTACATACAGGCACGTACTTGCAATTACAATAATATATTCAATTTTATTTTTAATTCGAGTTTTTTATTTTTTCTTCAACAGTAGATCGAAGATGTTATTTTAAGCAAAGAAATGGACATTCGCTCTCGTTTCGAAATAAGTTAGTTTATGACCTAAAATAAATCCTCGCCGAAGTATTACCTTGTAGTTCAATTTTAAGAGGTGTCGCAAAGGGGGGTTCCGTTTCCCATTTAAATAACATGGGGAAATGATCTTTAGTACTAAAGTTGGTAATACTGATTCATGATAACTGTTGAACATTTTTTAATGACATCATTTTTTAGAAGATAAAATTCTCTACAAAAGTGTCTGTAAAGTTATGACCCTCAA
This sequence comes from Sialis fuliginosa, assembly GCA_961205875.1. Lineage (NCBI taxonomy): Eukaryota > Metazoa > Arthropoda > Insecta > Megaloptera > Sialidae > Sialis > Sialis fuliginosa. Next base: position 11,509,495 of record OY540809.1, on the reverse strand, counting down.
TTCAACGTATCAAAAGTTACAGACATTTTAAGTGATTTATTTGAAAAATGAACGTCTAAAAGGCTCTCACAACTAAACTATTGTTTTTATAAAAGTATGTTTAATGTTAATATTATGGAAAATTTAACTCTATAATTGTAAATGCAATGAGTTTTAAATATTTATTTTTTTACAAAAATCAGCAATTTAACGTCAGTATTCTACAAATATCAATTAAATAGCAATATACAACCCTAATACTGAGCTATCAGAAAAATAATGACCCAGCCGACAACTGGCATTATTAGAAAATAATTTTATTTTCTACAAAATAACGTCCTTAATTTTTTTTCCATAATCATGAATCAGTAATACCAATACTAAAGAATATTTTTTCAATGATATTTAAATGGAAAACGGGACCCCTCTCTGCGGTACCTCTTAAAATTGAACTACAGAGTAATCCTTCGGTATGGATTTATTTTAGGTAATAAAGTAACTTATTTCGTAATGAGAGCTAATGTACATCTAACCGAAAATTATTTTTGAGGGAGCTACAGTTCATTATTTATTTTCTCGCATACCTCTATGTATAAATAGTATATTGCTTGTCAATATATCGATATATCGTGAATCAATTCTCCTATCGATGATATGTCAAGAGATAAACCGTAAAATTGTTGCACACTACATTGAAACATCAGCTCTAGTCTGTACGAAGACAAATCGAATCAATGGAGGTGATATCTTGACAGTAAACTCAACATATAAGAGTTTTATTTTATACGACTATTATTTTCTACCTAACAGCTAGGAGTTATCTTGCTTCTTTTCGGTTTGTGTTTAGAATAAAATATGTATTACATTTGTTTGTCGGTAAATACTTAAATTATCTTCGTATTTTATTTTTTACTTTATATTATACTATCTGTGACTGTTACCCGCAACTTTGTCCGCGTGATAATACAGATTTCTGTTATGATGATAAACAGGTTTTTAGTTTCGCATTTACACGCTAGATGTCTACGTCAAACACGTATAATATGTACAAATTCCACACCCATTTTTTATCTAAAAAAGTTGGGATGCAAGCCTCTTATATGTTCTTCTTGATGATGCAAGCTTTCTCCCGGCCAAATTTCATTGGTTTAACCAGAAAAAGTTACAAACACACAGGCAGACACACTTTCACATTTATAATATTAGGATGGATTTATATTAGAGGTTCATGAATAAAACACTTGAATGTCATTTATTTATTCCAAATATTCATCTACATATCTGTCAATACTTGTCAAATGCTTCGAAGTTTTCATGAATTATTTAACCCTAAAGATTTATAAATCTATTTTAGGAGTCTATCATATTGAAAAGTCAATACATTCATCAAACTTCTTATAACATGAGTTTACTTGAAATGTGATATAACTTTTGTTACGAAAATAAAGAAAATGCCTGAAAATCTATGAAAAGCCTAATGCAATTTTTATCTAACAATAAGATTCTTTGTATTAAATTACGCATTTTTTGTCTCTTGCAATTTTATTCAAAAATTATATTATATTATATTATACTGTCTTAACTAACTGTCGTATTATCAACAAAACCAAGCATAATACTTTTAGTTAAAGGGATTTTTAATATTGATTTAATTTACGTTGGTAATACATCAAATCTACATTAAAGAAACATCTCTAGTTATTTTTCTAAATTAAATTTAAAAAATTAAAATGTTGAATACTTCCACAAGAATAGGTATTATTCCTACATAATGAATGGATGCTCTCTTAGAGAAAAAATAATTAAAACGATAATGCTTTTCTAGTAAAAATCGATTCCCGATCTTTGAATCGAATTTAGTGCCGAAAAATCGTGATAATTTTAAGTTTAAGTACATTAAATTAAGGTTAAGACTCAGCGATTCTCAACCTGTGGGGCACGCTTCCTTTGGGGGGCGTGATAAAATTAAAGGGGGGCGCGAACATATCAAGAAAAAATATTATTAAAAAAATTATTTAATATACTGAAAAAAAGCAATAAAATATATTCTGATATACCTAATAAAAAATAAAATACACGTTTACAATTACACTGATATAATACACTTAAATAGGATTGTATCAGTACTGCCCAATGATTTAATAATTAACTTATCATATTAAATTAAAAACAAGATTTATAATTATTAGTGACTCCCTCGAGCCTGTCTTGCAGAGCAAAGTTTTTCCAAGGAAGGTTTAGGTAATATTAATAGATATTCATTTCAGTGAAAATTATTGTATGAGGGGGGGGGGATGAGAATTGTGATTGAAAATAGGGTCGCACATATTAAAAGGTTGAGAAACACTGGGTTAGGTACAGTCGCCTGCAGAACTCGTCTGGCACCCTAAAGGCTAGAATCGCTTACAACAGATTCCAAATTTAAAGACAAACATCATCGGTTATCTTTTTCTATCAAGTTTAATATATTTAAATACTAAAATTCGGAATATCAAATATTTATTGCCACAAAATTTACGTATACAATTTTCAATAGATTACATAATAATTTAATTGCACAAATATATATGAGTACTATAAACGAAGAGTAGTTCTTTATCTAGCAAATGAATTTCAAAATATCTGTCTTTGTTTGATACATGGAGAAATGATTTAAATATTATAATAATCAAATGGGAGGAGTCTACTAAGTTTGTGATAAACGAAAATGAATACAAACTGCAAGACCATTAATGCAGGCGACTGTACATTAACATAGTAAACAATAAACCATTAAAACAATTATTTCCTATAACCGTTCATACAAAATCCATTATGTTGCGTTAACATTTAAGAATAAACAAACAAAATAATATCGCAAACGATTTTCTGAGTGTTTACAAACATCATTATTAATAACAAGCCCTCATAACACACAAGCGCCAATGACGACTTTAACTCTTATGGGTATCCGAACAGAGATGATGTGGCTCTTCATCCTATTAAATAAAGCAATTATTGTTTTAATCTAAGTTCGAAACTTTTTCGCAAGTCCGCGCGTTCGCATCTCCAGTTATGCTGCAAAGGCGGACGTGTCTGTACGATCAATAAATTTTACTGATTTATGTCAAGATTTATTTCTCAGTTACAGCTAATTTTTTTAAAGTTTCTTTTTGCGTACTAATAAAAACGAACAACTCATATTTCTATGTCATTAGCATTTATCTTGATTTTAATTGCTGTCAAATTTCATTGGTAGTTTAATTTTTATTATAGGTAATTTAGAAGTTGTAATACATGAATGTTTGTACCTATGTTGATGTAATTAATTAAGGGATTCTTATTTCAAAAACCCACAGTTTGGGAAACACTGAGCTAGACCATTACCTCATTTTTTGTGATGTTGAGCGCGGTACTAAAAGACGATTTATTAAGTCGAAATATTAAATGTTGGCTATATGTACAAAACCTTTGATAATTAACTTAAGTAGGGGTTGAAAGGTGAAGGGTTAAAACTTATTTTTTAGGGTTCTAAAGAAACTCTATTAATCTCACTTTGTCGTCGGTCAGTCAAAGCAAAATATATATAAGTTAGAAACTTGAAACTTTTACTGAACATGTAAACAGGGGGCTTTAAAGCAAATCCAAAAAATAATTGTATACCAAGACGTGTGGGGTATTAAAATGTAAATGTCAATCAGTAGAATTTGGCCATATTTTTTTATCTAACTCAAAAATAACGCCTGTAAGAGGCTCTAAGCAGTATTTTATTTTGTCTCCCTCCTTCTTACTCGATAACTACTGGCTCAAAAAATATTTAAAAAATTGGTAACGAAGCTTTCAAAATTTTGGAGAAATATAATTTTTTTTCATATCTCTATTTGTATATTATTTTCTTACTTAAAAATGCACATGTGGTTCCAAACAGACCACGTAGTACGTACTTCGGATTTTTTTATAAAATTCTGTTATTAGTTCTGGAAATATAAACTTTCAAAATTTAAGATAAAAACCTAACATCATTCTCATAGGAAGTCGTAGTGCTACATCAAAACTGTACGGTACGAGACACCAATAACGCGAGGCCCAACTCGTACTTGATCCATTTTTTTAATCCACCTGATACATGAACCAATACAAATATTTTCGATAATTAATATATAAAATGATATAATACAATAAAACACATTCGCAATCAAACACAATACGGTTATTAAAAATAAAATAATACAAAATAATAAATTATCTCTTTTTGAAATTCATTTCGTCTATTATTATATTACCATATGAATAGGTTTTAACGATTATTATTATTCACGTATTGTTTATATACCTACACTCAAATCGCATTATATTTCAAAATGCCCTGCAGACTCTATGAACAAGTGTGTAAGGGAAAGGGGAGGGGGGTACTTGAATATCATTAAACAGTTTATGAAACACTTGTGTCATGTAATCAATATTGATATTTTGATGAGCACACACTACTGTGATTACCGTATTAAATGCACAATATGTAAACTTACTGGGGGGGGAGGGTAATCTCATACCATCTTTTCTTTTTATATTTTATATTTCTAAATATATAAAAAATACTAGTTGATAGGATACGGTGCTACTCGGGAATTTAAAAAATATATTATAGATAGCGTGTTGATATGTAGTCAAAGCACTTTTAAGATTTCGAGGAACACGCTGGTGCAGGTTTCATTAAAATCGGCACAGTAGTTTTCGAGATTGCTTCGAACAAACACACACAAACTTTCTCACTTATGCATTAGTATATAATAGATAAAATAAACGAGGAAAGATCAAAAAATTTATATTAAAATATAAAATATAATTAATATAAAAAGCCATTTTTCAAATGTAATTTATTTCTCAAAAAATAAACATATATGTTAAGTGCATATATATGTGTGTTAATATTAATATTTAATTCAATTAAATACTAACAATATTGAGCCAAATATTGTTTAAAATTTAAAAAAAGTAAATTTAAAAAAAAACGATATCTTAAAGTAAGTTTATACTTTTCAAAAACATTTTAAATATTTTCAAACAAACTCGTTTATGTAAAAAAAACTTTCAGAAACCTTTTATTCAGCCCGCAGCTATACAGATCGATGGTGATGATTATTTGATTAAAAAGCTTAAAATTCTTTCGAATACCGAAAAGCCTATTGGTATGCACATCACATTTAAGCTGTCGCTATTCGAAATTTCATTCGAAATCTAAATTTACATTAATACGAAAATCGGATAAACATTGTTTGTATATGTGCATTTAATTTCAATATTTATATATAAATTTTAGTTATACAGAATTTATTTTTCATTTTTTCATTCGTTCGTATTTTAGATTAATAATGAATAAATAATTCTCGTTTTATATAAATATATTTTAGGTACTGCTTTTTTACTTATTATTTCAGAATATTTTAATTATGTATTTACATTCACTCCATTAAAAACAAAAATAAGAAAAGCTTAAAAAAATCTGAAATTATTTAATATTTATATCAGAAATGGTTTCTAATTCTGAGTAAAAAATTATTGAAATATTTTGGATTTAAGTCGACCAAAAAATTATCCAAGACAATAGGTGCTTGTTTTTTTATTGTAGAATAATATACGATTATAAAAATACAGATTCTATTAGAAAACTAAAAGTTGGTGTATCACTTCCAGTTAAACCGTAAATTGCAGAAAAATATATACTATTTAAAATATTCAGAAAAAATACTGAATCGTTTATATTCATTAATAAAAAATGTAGTAAAATCGGCTGGGCACCTTGTATATTATATAACATACATATATGTACATATATATTGTATACATGACTTGTGTTTATAAAGTTTTCATAAACTTTTTCTTTCAGACAAGCGTATAATCTTTTCAACAATAGATACGTGTTATAAAATTTTGTGGTTATTTTTATGTTCAATATTTATGTTTTAAAAGAAAATCAGATTTTTATATTTATATGTAACAGTGCACATCACGAACTATAAAAACTGACAAATATTCTTTGTGTATCATTTATTTTATTTTTTATTATTATTTTCACTTTCACTTTTTTAGTGCACAACATAAACATAAAAAAATATAAAGAAAACAAATATATTATGCATTTGTTTGCTGATAAAAGAAAGGAATGAAATTCTCATACAATTTAGTTAATAAAAAAAAGTGGTGTACGCCTCACCCATATAAGCGCACGGTTGAAGTGAAACTTCTTTTATTTTCATTAAAAGGTCAATTACATTGAGCGAGTTTAAAAGCTAACAAGCCAGCTTGTAACAAGCTGGCTTGTTAGCTTGTAAGATAGTGATGATGACACACAAAACTTTCCACTCGCTCAGTAGCCAACTAGCTAGCGAGTAAATCACGTGTTGTGAATACATTTTATAGACACTGAAACCAGGAATCACCGAGATACTAGCAGCTAGCGAACTATCTACTATGATGACACACGGCTAGTTTACAAACTAAGAAGCTAACAACCTAACAAGCCTACAAGCCAGCGAGTAAAGTAGCCCAGCTTTCAACTTTTGTAGCAGATTGTTTACAAGCAGCTTGTTAGCTTGTGAACATGTTTACACTGAGCGAGTTTACAAGCTAACAAGCCAGCTTGTTAGCTTGTAAACTCGCTCAATGTAATCGATGCTTAACCGTGCGAATTAAATAAATAAAGTAAACGATTCTTAAATTAATAATCAGACGTATTATTTTAACACAAAATACGTAGATTGACACCAACGTAATCTGACTTGTACGCATTCATCCTTCTTTCTCTTATATATAACCGTCTTATACATCTACTCACGCATATGTACACTTTACTTAGCGTTTCATCTTTAAAACATGTCGAATTTTAAAAATTTTAAAATCATTCCTATTTACTAATCCCGCTAAAGAAGTTTCACTTCGAAATTGAATTAATAATTAAAAAACTAAACAAAATTTTCTTCTATTTGGATTGTGCATATGTATTTCAGTTGTATAGACTTAAATTGAAATTATTTTAAGAAAAATTACTATTCCAGAATAAAAATTTACAATTCGTATTGAAATAATTTACAGACTTATTGTGAAAATTATTCATATTTAATATAAAATACAATAAGTCTGTGAATTATTGTAATACGGATAAAAAAAATTTATTTAAGAATTGTAATTTTTCCTAAAATTTGAATTCCATTTCTCTCCGTGTATGGATAGTTTCATAGATTAAATTCTACTATAAATGGCATATTATACGTGCTTTATAGATATTGATAGTATCAAAACAAAGGTGTGGCAAATTCAGATAAAAACTGTCAGGGTCTTCAAATCACTCAACCTTGTATAAATGTTGATCCAATCATTTAAGTTTTTAAGGGTTTTGAAGCATCCTTACTTTATTCGCATAATACCTCAAATGAAGAAATATGTACTTCTTATTCTTCATCATATATTTTTTGTTAACTGGATCATCTCTTCTGCTGACAGAATACTAATATATAAATCTGTAGATTCTGTCTGTATAAAAAAATCGATCAAGATTGGATTATTTGCAGCTCTTTTGCAAGTGCCATTTTTATGTTAGAAAAAATTAAATCAAATTAAGATCTATATTTTGACACCCCATAAGCCTTAGTATATAAAAAAAATTGGGGTCATGACTTGACATATTTAGTTAAAATTCATTTTATTATTTATTTTGGTGTGAGGGGTTGATTTAAATTTGAAATTCAATCAATTCTTTCATGGCCATATGGACATATGTGTCCCTCAGAATTGATTGAACTATAAATGTAGGAAGTTTAATCAAAATCGGTGTGAGACCCCTGTGAGTAACATTTGTCTGAAAAGTTTTTTTTATTTGAAATAAAAATTCATAATGTTTTTTTTAACACCCGGTATATATATTTGACTTCACATACTTCAGTTCAATATATTATGTACATAGATACATATATGTATTTTTCTCAGTTTTTTTTTGCGACAGTTATTTGTATACGACACCTAAAACAAAAAACAATATTATCTGTATTTTTTTCGGTATTCACAACATAACTCTATAATACAGTGTTCAAAAATATGTGGATCGACAAACACTTTGAGAGAATTTAACCTTTATGAAAAATATATACAAATATACTTGTATCATTTCTTTTTATTGTTACTTTCTTTTCGGTTTTCCACTTGATAAAATATGGATGGTCTCCGTGGTTTCCAGTTTGTCATAGTGTGCATTATTCATTTGTAATACAAAAGGGTTACGAATGTGAGACATATTTATAGGTTTTTTTGTTGTTAATTGAACAAATAAAGTTATCAATAAAAATACCTCATCAGAAATCTTACCTAAGATTATATTTTTTTCAAGCTTTCAACTATAGTTTCATTCAGAAACTAACGTTAGGTATAATATATTTGAAAATATATTATTTTCATCATTTTAAAAATAAATTTATGTATTCTTATTTTTTAAATATATTGAAACCATATTATGAAATATATGAAAACTACTGAACCGAATTTCATGAGACTTTCACTATTCGAATGCTTAAGGTGTGTGTTAAGGATAAATTTACAATTGATATTTTTTTATCATTAAATAAAGAAAATTAAATGGTAATATAACTGTGATGTGAATGTAGCAGAACTAAAAAATTATAATTCATATTTTCTAAATAAATATATATGAAAATATATGATATTGATATGATTAAACAAAAAAAATGTATTTGAATAACTGGGTCTGGCAATTGATATTTGTAAATAAAATATATAAAAATGAAAAGGATTTATATTTTTGTAAAAAAGGGTGAATGCGACGTTTTCAATAAAATTATGTAAGTTTTATATCAAATTTTATTTTCAATTCATAATAAAACATTTTGCTCAGCTATTATTAAAAAAATCGACTTTGATTTTATTACAAATGCTCCATCAAATTTTCTGCACCATTCGTTTCCGCATGTTAAAAGTCAATGTTGTAGAACCCTTTCTACATAACTTACTTCATATTAAAAATATAAAGCTGTGTAAAAACAATATTTGAGAATAAAACACGACGTTAAAACATATGAGACTTTTTTGAAGACTCCGTGGATTCGATATAAAGCAATTGAAACTTTTATTACTTTCTTTTCTTTTGTGAATATCGCATTGTATATTTATTGGATTATTTTAATACAGAAAAGAATGGTTTTGTTCCAATCAATTGTAAAATCGTAGGTATTATTGAAATACTCTTGTCGTATATATTATATTATATACTAGCTGTTACCCGCGACTTCGTCTGCGTGGCATTAAGGCTAGGTGTTGATAATACAGATGTCGGTAAAACGAGTTTTTAGTTTCGTATTTGCCCACTAGATGCCACTACGCCAAAAAAGTATAACCTATTTTTCGAAATACAAAGTAGCTTATGTCCTTCCTCCCTGCCAAATTTCATCAAGATAGGTTCAGCGGTTTAACCATAATAAGGTAACAAACAGAGAGACAGACAGAAAGACATAGACAAAGTTACTTTCACATTTATAAAAACAGTATGGATTAAAAGGAAACAAAAAGTATATATTTCATATACCATTATGTTATAACTGAATCTTCCACTGTCATGTCCTTAGTATGCTGTTATTGTTAATAACTCATTTCTTTTAATAAAATAATCAACATTCCTAATGAATTCTTAAGATTGGGTACATTTTTATTAATAGTTTTTCTTACTGTCAGTTAAAGGTCGAATTTTATACAATTTACAATGCAAACACTTTTAAGCTTATTATATGCCTGTAAGGATAACCTAATTTGTTATTTTGAGGTTCTTTATTAAATAGTATACTAAAAATATTGAGTTCTTGATTTTGAAATTCATAACATTACCTTAAAAAATATTATACGTTAATATAGTTAAATCTATACAAAATATACTTCAAGACATTTTAAAATCTTCAGATAATATTGCTACCACTTTATAGAGTTATTTACTAAAGTGGCTTTCCACATTCTTTTAAAATGTCAGAAATTGTTCGGAAAACATAGAAAACTGTCTGAAAACGAATGATCTTCCTTTTCCAGTCAACATCGTCTACGCCATTCATTCAATGAATCCTGGAAAATTTCTCAAATGAATAGCAGTTCTATTCATATGAAATATTTAATGATTTTTATACACAATACCAACGATTTTTAAAACACTTATTTTAATAATAGAAAAACGTTACCTTGCATATCATGAAAATAAATAGAGTATAAATATCAAAAATTGTATAATGTACAAGTACAACAAAAATTATTTATTTTATTAAATTTTTATAACACAGTATTTTTCGTATTTATATGAATTTTATACTTTTTATATCTTTTTTATCAATTTTACCACTATACATGTAATCATTTTTTTATAAAGAGAACATTCTAAATTTCCAAACTGTCGTCTGACCTTTAGTGCAATTACGCAATAAATAATAACACATGGCCCTCACTAATGGCCCGGGACTAAAGGGGGCCTAAGCTCATTTTTGGTCTGCGTCAAAAATAATATCTTAGATTTCTAAGCGGCAATCCATGTAAAAAATTCCAGACTTGACAATGGTTCCAAGCTTGGCTCAATATTAGATTGCTAGTGTTGCTTTTTCGATACTGGCCCCAGTCTATGCCAACCTTCAGATACCGAGCTTCGAGTCACCTATTCCTTACCTTAGATCGGGCCAGCCTTGGTACGACAAATCTTGGTCGACAAGCTTTAGCCGAGTCTTGAACAAAACTTTATAGTAGCTAACTTTTCGGGCGAAGTGATTCTTCGTTTCAGAATCACTTCTGAAGAAGACTCCGACATGAGAGTCGAAACATCAAGTGTAAAAATACGACAACGTGGACAACAGTCCGAAAAGTTAGCTACTATGGACAACGGCCACGAAAACCTACAGAAGAAAATTGAACAAAGCTATCATTGGCCCAGTATTAGCTAACATTGGCGCGAGCCTAGGCCAACCGTGGTTCCTTTGTAATTTTCTACATATGAATAGGCCCGCCGAAAGTTCTAACCTAACTTAAGCGATAGGATGTGGGAGCCTTGAAATAGCATGTCATCTATAGGTATTATTTAACAAATATAACCTGTGTAATGATACGTGTGCGTGTGTAAATGCGTGTTGAATATATGCTTACAAAACACGTTAAGTAATTGTAAATACAATCCGCCCTCATTAAACTGCAACCCCTATTATTACGCGCGATATCCTCGTGCAAATTCAGTCGAATATATGGATTTACTCATTCAGATAATACCTACACAAAATGCGTTACCATTTTAGATATATCTCGGCAAATAAACTTGTGATTCTAAATGAAGTGATTTATGTTCTGCAATTATCGTTAAAATTAATGTCTTAAATTTACTTTTTATAACACTGCCAAATTTATACTTGTCTATACCCGTGTTGCCCAATCTCTGTTAAAGCGGTCTCCAACAGAATTTAGAGGTGGGCGCCGTGACTCGGTACTTACGGTGAGAGATATTAAAACAAAATTTATAGCAAAAATTACTGCACTAATTTAGATTCATCATTTGGCACCCCCAATAAATCAATTAACAAATTTCATAGAAAAAAGCGTATGTATATTTATAATTCATATCTTAAATAGTTTTAATAGATTTTCAAATAAAATGAAAACAATATATAGGTGTCCCAAAAGTCTACCAGTTTATTAAAAAAATAATGAAATGTGTTTATAATTTTTTCTAGTTGTTTAAATAATGATAGATCAAAATGAAAGTAATTTTTGCTATTAATTTTTTTAATATCTTCCACCATTTATGAATAATAAAATAATCACACTGTGTGCGGGCCATGGGCCATGAATACCAAGTCACGGTGACCAGCTCTATTACATCCATACTTACTAATACACTGCTTGTCACAATTAGTGGGACACTTTTTCAATGTAACACAGTTTTGGTAAAAATTGTCATATTAATATGAAAATTCATAAAAATCATAAGTATGGTGTTGTTTCAATGCTCAAAAAGTAAAAACTTTGTGCGTGCATCGATAGCGGGTGTACAACCCTTGGAGGGGTGAAAAATGGAAAGTGACAATTTCAAGTATTGAAAAAAAAGTTTAAAAACTGTTTATTACAAGATAATAATAAAATTCACATAATTTTTTATACGTAGAACTTATTTGAACCCTAAAGGTATAATCTATATTTTTAAATCAATATTTAATTCTATTTATCACCTGTTATCATCCCCTAAATTTAGGTTATTAGAAATATAGGAAAATATGAAAGAAATTTTAAAAATCTTCAAGGGTTGTTAGAAATAATCATAATAAATATAAATTTACAATTTCAATAAAATCCAGTAATTTTCAACCACTTTTCTACCCTTTAATATTCAACCCCCTGTGTATTACAATTAATTCGAACAACGTAGGTAAAGATAAATTTTTGAAATTTACAAAATAGGTAGTAAACAGTTTACACAACGGTACTGTATGTTAAAAAACACAAATAAATTATAAGGGTAGACATCAACCCTTAAATACTAAACCGCCCCAAATAGTAGGGTAGAATATTAAATTTCAGTGTGATTTTATAAGAAATCAATTAATACTCTTATTTGAAGATTTTTGTGAAAATTTTGTGCACCACAATTCACCCCTACGGATGTAGCTACCCTAAATTTAAAAAATATACACTTTTTTTAAAACATCGTATCTAAAAATTCAGTGGAATTTTTTTGTCATCCTTTCGAAATATAAAAGGTCGATGTTTGATCTTTCTACGCCGGTAAAATTAAAACAATAGACTATCAGGAACTACCCTTAAATTATTATTTCTTAAAAATAAAATAAATTTTATTTCAATTAATATTGAAAATATAGGTATCTATGGAAATTAATGGACAATTTACGAGTTTGGCTCAAATTAATCCAATCGTTTTGACACGTTTCTGATAATGTATTGTTTTAATTTTACCGGTAACGAAAGAACAAATGTCAGCCTTTTATATTACAAAAGGATGAAACAAAAATACCACGGACTGTCTAGATACCATATTTAAAAAAATGTGTATATTTTTTTAAATTGAGGGTACCTATATCCGTAGGGGTGAACTGTGGTGCACAAAATTTTCAAAAAAATTGTCAAATAACAGCTTTAATTGATTTTTCATAAAATCGCAATTGAATTCAATTTACAACCCTATTATCGGGGGTGATTTAGTTTTTAAGGGTTGATGACTACCCTTAAAACTTATTTGTGTTTTTTAACATACAATTCTGTTGTATACACACTTTACTACACATTCAAAAAATTTCAACGTCTCAGAACGATTGAATTAATTTGATTTAAACTTATGAAAAACTCGTAAATTGTCCATTAATTTTCATAGATACCTATATTTTCAATATTAATTGAAATAAAATTTATTTTATTTCAAAAAAAAAAAATTTAAAGGTAGTTCCTGATAGTGTATTGTTTTAATTTTACCGGCGTAGAAAGATCAAACATCGACCTTTTATATTACGAAAGGATGACAAAAAAATTCCACTGAATTTTTAGATACGATGTTTTAAAAAAAGTGTATATTTTTTAAATTTAGGGTAGCTACATCCGTAGGGGTGAGTTGTGGTGCACAAAATTTTCACAAAAATCTTCAAATAAGAGTATTAATTGATTTCTTATAAAATCACACTGAAATTTAATATTCTACCCTACTATTTGGGGCGGTTTAGTATTTAAGGGTTGATGCCTACCCTTATAATTTATTTGTGTTTTTTAACATACAGTACCGTTGTGTAAACTGTTTACTACCTATTTTGTAAATTTCAAAAATTTATCTTTACCTACGTTGTTCGAATTAATTGTAATACACAGGGGGTTGAATATTAAAGGGTAGAAAAGTGGTTGAAAATTACTGGATTTTATTGAAATTGTAAATTTATATTTATTATGATTATTTCTAACAACCCTTGAAGATTTTTAAAATTTCTTTCATATTTTCCTATATTTCTAATAACCTAAATTTAGGGGATGATAACAGGTGGTAAATAGAATTAAATATTGATTTAAAAATATAGTTTATACCTTTAGGGTTCAAATAAGTTCTACGTATAAAAATTAATGTGAATTTTATCATTATCTTGAAATAAAAAGTTTTTAAACTTTTTTTTCAATACTTGAAATTGCCATTTCCCATTTTTCACCCCTCCAAGGGTTGTACACCCGCTATCGATGCACGCACAAAGTTTTTACTCTTTGAGCATTGAAACAACACCATACTAATGATTTTTATGAATTTTCATATTAATATGACAATTTTTACCAAAACTGTGTTACATTAAAAAAGTGTCCCACTAATTGTGACAAGCAGTGTATTATAAATGCGAAAGTGTCTCTATCTGTTACTTTTTCACTGTTAAACCGCTGAACCGATTTTGATAAAATTTGGCAGGGAGATAGCTTACATCCTGAGGATGAACATAGACTATTTTGTATTCCGAAAATTTTATTAGATAATAAATGATTATGATATTTCTAAGCGCGATAGGTTACACTTTTTTGACGTAGACATTTAACGCGTAAATGCGAAACTAAAACCTGATAGAAATCTGTATTACCACGAGGACGAAGTCGCGCAGGTAAAATAAAACATTAATGCCATAAATATATTTTACTCGATGGAAAAACTGCATACTTTCACTTCTATATGAAAAATAAACAAAGATTAGAGAAGTCATGTTCATACAGCTTGTTTTAAAGGCAGCAATTAATACTCAACGTTTAATGGTGATAATTATTTAAATTCAGTATTGCCAATAAAATCTAAAGTAATTAAGTTTAATTTCGGGAGCTATATAGAAACTAATTAAAACAGTTTCAATAAATCTTTTCAAATGTTTTATGCGAAGGAATTTTTGAATGGGATTACTGATATCGAAATAATTGATACATATCTTTATTTTCTTAAGTTGTATTTTATTTGTTTCAAACACGGTTTGATTTAAAGTTTCTTCTCATTGTAGACATAAATATGGACCACCTTTTAAAAAGTTTCAATAAATGGACAAAAAAGCACGAGGCAGATTTTATAACTTCTTGAAGTCGTCTCGTAAAAGTTTCGTGAAAATTTTAAACTGAACTATAGAAAAACTCAAGTTTGTACTTTTGACCATTATTACAGACTTAAAATTATTTTAAAACTAGCTGTTACTTGCGCTGTAATGATATAGTCTATAAACCAATTTTTAAATTTTGCATTTACACGTTAGATGTCTACACCAAAAAAGTAAAACCTATCGCGCATATATACAAATGTCATACACCCATTTCTTATCTAATAAATTTTCAGGATACAAAGTAGCCTATGTCCTTTCTAGGAATGCAAGCTATCTCCCTGCCAAATTTCATCAAGATCGGTTGAACAGTTTAGCCGTGAAAAAGAAACAAACAGACCGACAAACAGAGAGATAGACACACTTTTGTTTGTAAAATATAAGTATGGACACTATTTATTGATCAAACTTTTGAATAAAAATCGTATTACCTCATTAACATAACTTTTAAGGGTACGCGTCAACTCGGCGAATCCAACTCGACGGCGGTCAACTCGGCGATAAAAGTTATTATTAGTAAATATATTTTTAACTGAAATTTGCCCGCAGGTTCACCCACGTGTATAAAAATCTATACTAATAATCCATTGTTTTTAATTCAAATCTAACAATAAACTATTACAATTGCTTAATATTATATGTTTACAACTCATTAATAAAAAAAATTACATTCAGATATAACAAACATTATAAAAATTGCTAATTCTACCAATATTAATTAATTAATTACTGTTTCTATTTTTACCCCTATTCCGCGAGCAATTTCTAGTGAAAAAATATATTTCCTTATAATTATTATTATCGCCGAGTTGACCTGTCTAGAATTTTTAAACACCCAACACCTCGAATTATAAAATGAATCCCATCAACTCGTTCATTAAGTGAGCCAGATCTCTCCATAAATAATAAATATAGTGTTTTAATTTCCGCACGAAAAAATTTATTTAATTACGCATCCTAACTAGGACTGTTTAAGAAAGACTCGCATTATTCATTTATATCAAGTTAACATTGCCGAGGATCGTGATGTTAAAAGTACACCGCGCGAAAGGGTTATGATGGCAACCATGGGGTGTCTGCGGAGTAGAGGGTGTAAGCAGATAATGGAGCTTCAGTACTACTTTAAAAGATACTGCGTTGAGAACGTGATAGCACTGTAAAGTAACAACTCCGCCTTGCCGGTGATGCGGTGCACTACATGCGCATAATGTAACTCGAACACGCTTTTGTTATCCGACTATATACACCAACAACCGCATTTTAAATAGCTATTTACTTTTGTTGTTATTTGGGATTTTAATTCAACATAAAGAAGGCTGGTGTAACCAAAGCACTCTTAAATTGAATATTTCAATAGAATGATTAAAAAATTATTTTTAGAGCTCACTTTCCAAAGTGAATAAAACAATCTAGATGGTAAAGTGGTGAAAAATGAGTGATAATGAGTATATGGTAATGTAAAGGGGCACCGTACTTCGATCTTAAGCAAAAACAGAGGAAAAATAAGCAACCGAAAACCGCCAAACCGACATAGTCTCGAAAAAAGTAGGAACTAGCGTCGACGTTTGCATGTAGTAAAACAGTTTTCAAACTTTAAACTCATTTTTATCGAAAACACGTTTTTAAAAACTGCGAAAAACGTATCTTGGCCATTTTCCATCCGAACTGTAACTTCTTAGATAAATTTTACATCGAAGTACTCACGAATTTTACGGTTGGTTAACAATTACGGTTTTTACCCAAATTTAGGGTCATTTTTTCAAATAATTCCATACATTTTTACTATTCTCAAATAGTAGGTATGTGGTATCGAAAAGTTATTATTAAATAATATAGTAACTAATATATAGAGGTCCTTAAAATCACTACCTATTTTTGTTAAAATAGGAAAAAAACTTTCATTAAAAAAGTTTTTATCAAAAATTAATTTCTCACAATTCCAAGTTGGGAACCATTGACTATGTGTGACTAGACCTGTTTTTACCAGTGTAATGTTAAGATTTTCCTCGAAATTAATTTTATATTACTAACCGTGCATCGCTTTATATACACCTTCAAAAATTAATCTTTACTAACTGAAATTAACTAAATTGTTTTAGTAAAATGTGGAAATTGTTTTTACACCAGAATGATATTAAATAGACTGCGGTGCGAACATGAGGGCACTGTAAACTAACGCCGCCCTAGCGGTAATACAATGCACTACATGTGTATCTACGTATATAAAATATACATACATATAAAATCCTTTGTCGTCCGACCATTCAAATGTTAAGCTACATTTTTACAGACTTTTTATATGAAATTATATGTTTTCGTTTTGCTTACGCGTACAGCACAGTAGTTACTCATATACTCGAGTTGCATATAAAATGTTCTATGTAGTTTTCTCAACACAAAGGCAAGGGTTTTAGTTCTGTTGAATAATAACACAAGAAAAAGGAATAACAAACATTATTTACATAATTTTCAATACTTTTGTAAATTGAATACTTTCAAAAATGAATACTTTCAGTTTATTTTCAAATATTAAAGGTTAGAATAATAAATCAATTAATTAATATCGGGTATTAAAACATTCATAAATATACCTCCATCGATTTTATTAAATATAGTCTAGAATAAGAATGGGTAATATGTGATATTTTCATATATTCAGTACGTTTTTCTGTAAGATAGTTTGAAAATATTTAAACATGTAGTAAATTATATAAAACATGATGTTAAATTTCTAAGATTTAAGTTTTATGATGAAGAACAATAAATCATAATATTTTCTAGTTTACTTATTTTAGAGATTATATACAGGTTTTAGTAAATGTTTTTAGAGAATTTATTTCCTATGTAAATGACAACATATACATTTTTTACTGATTCTATGAATAGATCTTATTTTTTGCGCACAACTCAACAAACAAAATTTTAATGAAATTATACCACATAAAAATGACTCCATAAATAAATTTTCTTCGTCGAGAAGAACCCTTTATTTAGTAGTTGTCATCATCTTCCTAATAAATATAACAATTTATATACATATAGAACACCATGAAATTAGGTTAGGTCGATAAAACAGGTTTTTAGTTTCGCAAAATATAACCTTCAAATGTCACACGCCTATTTTTTATCTAATAAATTTTTCAGAATACAAAGTAGCCTTAGTCTTTCCTCGGGATGCAAGCTATCTCCCTGACAAATTTCATCAAAATCGGTTCAGCAGTTCAGTCGTAAAAATGTAACAAACAGACTTTTGCATTTATAATATTAGTATGGATGGTGAACTTTTCATTAGTAAAAAAATGGTTTTAAGAGGTAAAATGGTTCCCCATTGCGAATGGAGAATTAAAAAATATATTTCAATAAATAAATATAAATGGTTTTGCAACATGTATAAATTATGTAAATAGTTTTTTTAATGTTTCTTTATCACCAATTATTTTGTAAATCTAACTTTTATTCCTTCTATTTTTTATTTCAATTGTGTAAGTTATCAATTCTAATTTCCTTAAAACAGAATATTTGTTTTTAAAGAAAAACAGAAACAAATAAATGTAAATTTAATTAGAGAATGCTGAAACCATTAAAAATAAACGAAATTGCATACGTGTTCTAAAAGTAGATTTAATATTCAATAAAAAATACAGAGTTGTATTTTTAAAACATCATTTCGTGCAATAATAAAATACAAGGAATTAAAAAAAAATATGTGTGTGGATTTGTGGTTAAAGCTCACTGAAGATAAATGTAGAGTTTTTTTGTTGATATAATTTATAAAGTAGGCGGTTCTGCGTTTTTTCTTTCGTCTTTTTTTGTCTGTATGACTCCCTCTTTTAGGTAAAGGAATTTTATCATTGTTACGTTTTTTTATAATGTATTCTCTACATCTCAGAGTATACATTTAAACATTTTTATATATTTTTTTTACATATTTAGAAAACAATTCAAGGAAGGGAAATACTTTTTTATTTTATTAAAATTTTTTTATTTCATTGAATAGTAAAAAATACCAGCTATAATAACAACAAGCATTTTTTTCCAAAATTCATCGTTCTATTAATATTCCTTCGAATATTTTCAAAAAATTTTCTCTCTCGTTTTTAAGTATGTAATTAATAGTCAAAGTTAGATTCTTGTACACAAACTCATATGGTATTAACAATTTTTAGGGTTCCGTAGAAAACCGTCCGTCTGTCTATATACATTTTAGACCGATTAAGATGAAATTTGGTATACGGACGTATAGATTGATAAACCAAAAACATAAATTATGAGATTTAAAAAAAATTATTTGGACCCCCTTCCCATAGACTGTAAAGTATTTAATCAATTTTTTTCACTTACATATCTCATTGAGTGGGATTTCTTTAGATAGGTCTTCGTAAATACAACAGAAAACGTTTAAGGACCTTTTAATTTTAACCCTTCATTATCAGAGCGTCCCACCCCTCTTTTTCTAAACTATCTATTCAAAAATCTGAAAAAAAATCCAGAATGTAGTTTTTAAATAGTACTTTAAATGAAACTTATAACGAACACTAGCAAAAATAATTATAAAAAAATTTGAAGTAATAATTTTTTTTATAAAACGTAGTGAAACTCTATCGTGCATGCCCAACACGCACTTGGCCGTTTTATTTGTTATACCTACTTAGTACTTAAAACAGTACGATCCTGTAAATGCCGAAAGTTTTTTTACTGCCCATTATCCATTGAAATTCGTATACAAAACGCGCGTAAAAATAACATAAAATGTTTGTAATTAACTGATTTGCATGCATACCTAGAGACGCATTTGTTATCGCCGAACAGGAACTTGTAAACGCTTAAATTATACAATGCATATTTAATCTTTCGTTTAAAACCCACAACAGAAGACATCAATTAATCAGATATTTAAAAATTGGTTTTACCAAAATATTATAATATACACACACAGGGTGTCTAAATACCAAGGTACAGTATGAGGATCTCGGAAACTATAAGAAATAGAGATTAGGGTTGCCAGGTCTGTTTCAAAAAAATAGCGGATAAACGGGGCCAAAATATGCAAAAATAAAAACTGAAGACCTTTTATTTTTGTCGCGCCAATTTCAAATCAGGTTAAGGGCCGCACCAAAGATACTCGCGGGCCGCTTGCTTTAGATTACGCACACTGTCAAAAATTTCCGAGTCAAATTTACAAGAAATGTGTTGGAAGTTTTATTCATAAACAGTGTCCGAAATTTCTAATACGTATTGTAAATGAAGAAGTGAAGATTTAGGATAATTCCAACATGGTGTTGGAATTTGAAATACTATACTGTGTAGGAAATTACGATACCACAATTTTGTAAAATTCCTATATTGGTTATACTAAGATTACAATATCAGTATACTATTTTTAATTACGAGAAAAGTTCTGAAAATTTACAAAATGTATTGGAAATTTCAAAAATTGTATATGAATAAAACTTCCTACACATGTTTTGTAAAATTTATCTTGGATATTTTTTTTATTTTTGTTTTGTACACACCATTATTATATTGTCATGAGATGGATCTCTTGTGCGGGGATCTTGTGTTGAATTTTTTAAATCAGAACATTTATTCCTACACGGAGAGAAAAATCTTAGAAAAATTACTGTGCTCTGCACTATAAACGATGTGCGAAAGTCGAATATGGTCAATTTTATACGGTAAAATAAGAAAAATTAAAATTCTTAATATAAAAAGTAAAGAACACAATATTATTTTTTAAAATACAGCCCAGCGAAATTTGTAAAACAGCACAGTAAAAAGTTCCAATCTCGACAAATTTGTATTTTTTAATGGTTTTTCTTAAAAAAATTGCTATTTAAGTTGTTATAAAATCTTAGGCGGTCTAATGAATTTTACCATTCCGTTTGTATAATTTTTTCAAAGCTACTCTCAAAAGCAGAAAGAAAGAAAAAGACAGAAGATACCAATTATGTTGAAAACACAAAAACTAAAATTGTGATATCTCATTAACTGTTAATCGTGGAGATGTATATATGGTTTTATTTTGTTTGTAAAACGATTCTCTAAAAATCATACGCATCATGTCTAGATCTCAGATTTATGGTTTTCGATATATTTTAATAGAAAGTTAGAATATAAAGCAAATTTTACTATCAACATAAAGAAGGTAGTAAGTTTCGGGTACAGTCGGCTATTTTCGATCTTCCGACGGCGTATTAGCTGACAGTTACATACTTGTATTGGAATGTATATTTGTTTTAAAAGTACATATTGTAATTGTGTAGTGTTTTCTATTTTAAAGATATTTTGCTATGTTATCGTGATTTTAAAGTATTATATTTTAATTTATATTCAAAAGTGTTTTTAAGTGTTGTGAATAATATTTAAAGCGGGACGTGTAGCATATTTAGATTCAAAATGGCTATGATTGTTTTTATTTTATTAAAATTATTGTTTTGTGCGAATTTTAAATGAAAGTGGGTGATAAATGTTTTACAATAATGTTTTGTTCGGTTTTAATGTGTTATTTTTAGAAGTTTTATTTGTAAAATAAGTTTTGACAGATATAGGTTAGTTTAGATTTTAGATATTGAAAATACGTTATTTTATATTTAATTTGTCACGATTACTTTAAGTATAATCGATGTGTATTGATTTTTAATGGATTTTCAAAGATAAAAAGTAAATTGTATATAGTTTATATAAAATAAATAAAATAAGTAGTTCTGTGAAACGGTCTCTTTGCACATGTATTGGTTGTCATATCTTTATGTAAATTGTTCTACAACTATATTTGTTGTTATTATTAATTGTAAAATTAAAAATAATGTATGTTATATAAATAAATCGATAACTTTCTTAAAATGAAATTGCTTTTTATTGTTTTTACCTTTCTGTTTGAAAAAAAAAAAATAAGCTATAAAAATTTTATGAATCGGTAAGGCAGTTTTCTGATACAGCATTTCAAATTTTACCATGCTGGCACTGTAATTTTTACCGTGGTAAAAAAGCAATTTTTATAAAGTAATCACTGATAATTTTTATATGGACGTATAAATATTTTTTACTTGTATCGTCGATTGCGCACGCATTATAAGAGAGCACAGTAATTTTTCTAAGATTTTCTGTATAAAAATTATCATGACTTTTCTCTCTGTGTATATAAATAATTATTAAACACATATTTATATTTAATTATAAACACATATTATTAATAATCGTACGGGGGGTAGTAGGTAGATAAAGAACAAACACACTGAGAAAAGTTATTTTATAAACACATATTATTAATAATCGTACGGGGGGGGGGTAGTAGGTAGATAAAGAACAAACACACTGAGAAAAGAAGTTATTACAGATTAGATTATATATTTTCAGACTGCACCATCTGGACCTACATATATCTCATGTATAGACACCAACCATGTTGTTCAGTAGATATATATACCTATCGAATCTGAAAATACATGGCTAGTGAGAGCTAACTTGCATCAAGTTTTTACCGAACATGTGTAGTAAACCAACAAGATATATTGGTAATTTACTAAACTTAATGATGTATATTTTTTTCATATACAGGTCTACTAAATTTACAAATAAAAAATTGTAAATTTCATAGCTAAATGAATTGTAAATTTACATATTCGTAAAGTAAATTTACCACAACTTGTTTCGTAGAGTATAAATATAGGAAATTTACAAACTTGTGTAGTAAACCAACAAGATGTATTAGAAAATTACTAAACCTAATGGTACAAAAAAAATTCATACACATGTCTGCTAAATTTACAAATAAAAAAATGTGAATTTCATAGATAAATGTTGTAAATTTACACATTCGTAAAGTAAATTTACCACAATTTGTTTTGTAGCGTAAAAGTATAGGAAATTTCCAAGCTTGTGTGGTAAACTTACAAGATGTATTGTAAAAATACTGTATTGGAGATATATTAAACTGCGAGGTAATTTATTTTCCCAACACTGACTTTTGGAATATTCTTTTACATTTGTATAGTAAAAATATTGTAAATTTATTATTTTTTTTCTCAGTGTACCATTTCATCATAAAGCTTTTGAATAAAAAAAAAAGTGTCCACTATTTTGTGAAAAAAATAGTGAACATAATGTGAAAAAGCGGACTGTCCGCTCAAATAGTGGACACCTGGCAACCCTAATAGAGATACAGAAAGTTATATTTAAGTGAAGGCAGTTTAAGGGTCGATCCAGACTATTGAGCCGGTCTCAGGGCTGTCTCGGCCCGGTCTCGCTCCAAAATATAAATAAACAATAAACAATACAGGGTTAAGTATTGTCTACTTAATAATTTTTTTAATTTACAGAAATCTAATAGTTTTTGAGACAAAATTATGTTTTCTTAAATAGAAATTTTCAAATGAACAGAAGATTTTGTTACCTTTTCAATGGTATGCAACTTAATATACTTCTCAAAATATCTGAAAAAATCGCAGCAGAAAAAGTATTTTTTATTTTTTTAATACAGTGTATCATCCAAAGATGCCTATGGCAATCAACAAAAGGATTAAAAACAAATAAATATTTGATAATATTGAATAATCATATTTTAAATTTTGTATTTTCTACAATGTACAATGTATTATTCGTACATGCGTTATAAAGTTTGCAAAATGCTTTGATGATATTCCATGACAATTTATCGAAAACCAATTTGTTCCCATTTATTAATATTTATAAAGCAATTAGCAATTTTTCAGTGCTAAAAAATGTAATATTCAAATAATCAATAACATTATCATTTTAATATAATATTAATTCCAATTTTCAGATAAATATCACATTCAAATTAATTTTTGAATAAAACATAATTTTTAATACCTATACAAATTCCGAAGATATGAGAGAAACAATAGAAAATAAATTAAACTTATAACAATACAATGTAGGTTACGTAATTTTCCTTAATGAGCTTTCAGGAATACTAAATATTTATACTTATTCTGTTACATATTTTAAAAAACAAAAAGTTAACTAGGTTGTGAAAAACAAAACATTTTTTCATTATTTTTTTCTTACGTGTATATTTATGCTACACAATGGCGACTACCCTCCCTCTTTAAAAAAGGATTATTCCTGGATTCATCATTGTAAAAATATTATGTCTCCATTTGCGTTCGATTTTTTAGTTATGGTAGAAAAATCTGATTGTATTATATTACATAATTTGGCTTGTTCTATTTATTATTCAGATGCAACAAAACATTAAAGCAATCTACATTTATAAAGAAAACTATGATTCTTCTTGTTGATAATAACAGAAACAAAAACTTCACACTGTATCTTGTTTCCAACTGAAGCGGTTAAGAACAAAGAATATGAAGGATAAAAACATTTTATAGCTGAAAATTTCGCGTTAGTGGAAATATCCGGTCAAAAACTTGTGCGTTTCTTTTATTTATTTGCAAATACTACAAATAGACTTGTTGCTCCAGTGAATACAATTTGTTCCAGTAAAATGCGAAACAATGATAGCCAGATACAAAAACTAAGATACTCCTAATACAAGAATTTTATATTTTTAACATGAATTCCTGTTATTTATAAACAAGCTACATTTGTCAACAGTTTCTTATGTCCGGTATTATAAAGAATTTGCTCTTGAGCAAAAACTAAGCTAACGCTATCTGAAGGGTATTAAATATAAATGACAGCCCATTAACAGTTCTAATCAATAATACGACTAATAAAAAAAATTATTTTACTAACCTTTTCAAAAATAATATAAAATAATGATTTAATAAATTTTAAAAATAAAAGAAATAAAAAATGGGGGTGATTGTGTCGGGATGCACAGTCGAAGTAATGACGTGAATACGTAGCAGTGGGGTTAAATAAAACTGAAACTAGTATTGTAAATTATTATTATTTCTTATGATTTGTACGAACATAAAAATAATTAATTAATATTTACAAACAAAATTGTGGAAATACGTAAAAATTAACTTTTTATTATCTATTCAATTTAAAAAACTTTGATAAAAAAATTAAAAACGTTACTGCGTAGAGAATATATTCTAATAAACTGATATTTTTTTAATTACATTAATTAATATTTACAAGCAAAATCGTGGAAATACGAAATTTACTTTTTATTTTTTTATTCAATTTAAAAAACTTTAATCAATTAAAAACGTTTGATCATAGAGAATATATTCTAGTATACTGTTATTTTTTTTTCAATTAAATTAATTAATATTTACAAACGCAATCGTGGAAATACAAAATTTAATTTTGTTTTCTTGTTTTTTATAATATTAAATTTATCACTCATTAAAACTTGTTAAAGGTTTTGATTTTTACTGCTACCTCGTAGATCTAATCGACATTTATAATTTAATATCAAAACCCGCGTAGTAGCTGCTCTGAGTGTCGAGATATACTGTGCATTACATCAAGTTTCTGAAATGCCCACCCAGTATCTGGCCTGAAACTCTCTAGACATTATTCACGTCAAAATTCAGAAAAAATAATGTAAATAAATAACATGTTCTAAACATTTTATTTCTACTACGCACTGTAATAAATTCAAAAATTGATAAGAGTCAACATCCGTTTCCGATTTACTGATTGTCTTCAAAAATATGCAAGATACAATAACTTTAAGTTAAAATTTTATGTTTAC
Organism: Sialis fuliginosa; assembly: GCA_961205875.1. Lineage (NCBI taxonomy): Eukaryota > Metazoa > Arthropoda > Insecta > Megaloptera > Sialidae > Sialis > Sialis fuliginosa. The sequence continues at coordinate 11,483,779 of OY540809.1, read as the reverse complement.
CTTATTTGACTATCACGCTACTAAAAGTTGCTAGTGTGTATGGGGTCTAAGATCGATCACAGACAGACACATAGACGTCATAAATATGTGACCCTCAAAATGTACAATTCCGTTGAAATCTCGAGCTGGAATTTTTTCATGCTTGAAAACTCACCCATGTATATTAATATAATCAAAGACAAATGAATCCAAAACGTAAACAACATAAAAGGATTAGATAAAAGTTTTAAACTAAACGTGTCAAATAACAGTTAATTGAGTATAGGGATCGAATTGTGTTCAGCATGTATCGGACAACTTGGAAATACCTCTACCCCATTGGGAAATTGACATGGTGTGTTCAAACCGTTATCCTGCATTAGTTCTACATATGTGCACGAATCGAATCATATTACTAAAAACCCGTTTCGTCTGCATATGTGTTTATATATGTATCAGAGGGGTGAGGAGGGGGGTGCATTACATGACCAATTGAATCTCACACTTCGCAGTCTAACATACAATACGATGGACATTGTGTTCTATTTAGAATTGAATTTCAAATTTCTACATTTACAATTTCATTGACTTAATCAGCGCTACCAACTTAGATAAATTATAAAGGATAGCAAAATAGAATTGTAGCACCTTTGAGTAACATTTATATTAAACAACTTTATTATTGGTGATATATTTTTATTTAATTTAAAAAAACTGATTATTTGCTGTACATTTTTAAAACTTGTTGACACACTATATTTTGTTTTTTATAATCCTGATGGCTAGATGAAAATATGTAAAATACCAATATAATTTTAATTTAAGATCACAGTGACAGTGAAGTACGTGGGTTTGAAATAAACTATTAATTAAAGGTACAAAATAATCCATACTAATATTATAAATATGAAAGAGCGTCTGTCTGTCTGTTTGTTATCTTTGCACGGCTAAACCGCTGAACCGATCTTCATGTAATTTGTTAGAGAAATAGCTTGTATCCTGAGGAAAACATAGGCTAAAAAAATTATTAGATAAATAAATGGGTATGTGATATTTATACGCGCGAAGAAATCTACATTATCTATCTATATTATTTACCTAACCTAACTTCATTGTGTTGTTTTTACTAACCTCAATTCCACGCGAACGAAGTCGCGAATTATTAACAGCTAAGAATTAATATAATAAATCATCCAAATCAGCACAAATTAAAAATAACGATAATCGTTTTTACCAAAACATGTTCTATTTTCGATAATAAATAGAACTTAAAATTAATAAGTGTAAGTGTGATTTTCAAGTCCGCAATATCAAGTTATTCTTTAAGATTTTAAAACTATATAATATAATCAGCGTCGGCTTTAGGGGGGGGCGACCACCATTTGGGGCGGCGCACAATGAGGCATAAGTTACTTTTTTGGTTCAAACCAGTATACAGGCTATAATTTTTGAGTAAACTTATTTGGATAGTGTTTTTTAATAGTGTAAGTTATATTTTAAAAAAAAGTTGGAGTCTGTAGGTTCGCGCCAAGCTGAGATATTAACTATTCAACTTATTTGTTAATTTATCAATTTTAATTTGTTAATAATAGGGGAAAGGGGTTTCGACGGTCTTAGGGCATTTGATAGTCTTATGTCCGGTATTATAAAGGAGCTAACAAAATTTGCTAGCTAGCAATAACTTTCAAATGGGGTATTAATTCTGTACTAGTATCTATGGATTAGTTATGGAATTTAGAGCAGTGACACTTCAACTAATTGTAACACGGTTGGCATCTTTCACCGTACAAAATAATTTTCATAATATCACCACTGTTTTAATACCGTTGGTATTTACCTACAACGTGTGCGCGAAACTTGTCAAAGTCTTCAACAAACTCCAAAAGAACTGTCATATAAGTTTGATAGCTCACTTGAAAGTGCTTGTTAGCAAACAAATTTGTTTGGTCCTTTATAATACCGGACATTAAAGTTAATAGTGTAAGCTATATTTAAAAAAAATGGAGTCTGTAGGATCGCACCAAGTTGAGATATTAACTATTCAACTTATTTTCATATTTATCAATTTTAATTGATATTTTTGGTGATTTTTGAACATTTTTTAGGGGAGAGAGGGCGGAAAAATAAATCTCGCCCAGGGCGCCAGACCTGCTAAGGCCGGCTCTGAATATAATATCTATGTACATTAAAATATTATATACATATGATTCAGGAAGAGAATTAAAATTAATCTTAATATCCGGTAAATACTTTAAATAACTATATATTAAAACTAATGAAATATTTTTTTAATCATATGATCGGTAGTCAGTACTCATTATTTAAAGGTATGTGTATTTAGGACATACATAAACAGAAGAATACGTACTTTGTTGTAATTGTAACGGGTTGCTTAAATGTCGGCAGAACTATTGTGTTTTCCTTTCTTCTCACTGGACGGATGTGAATGAATCCCAGGAGTGGCCTCCAGTGGCCGTTAACTGAACTAACGAGTAACGACACGGGATGTTAAACCGTTGATTTACAATACATACATTGTATTAGTAGTATAACTGTTAGTTGCAGTTTGTTGAGCATTGGAAATGTTATTAAAGATGTAGTTTAAAATGTACTTATTTTATCCAATTGATTTTATATTTAAATTTTCGAAATTTAACCTAGTTCTGAAAAAGAAAATCCGGGAAGATCTGAACATACTAACTTAAATCAAACTTAACCTAAATAGACTAACGAATTTTGAGATCTACTCAAATAGAAAACATTTTTTTCCCGAGTCGACTAATAATTTTCTTGTTTTTTTTTCAGAATAATCGATGTAAAACATTTATAAAAATAAATAAATGAAAAAAGCTTCAGATGTATTCATATAGTTTGCAAAATATATTTATAAATAAATAACAAATATGAAAAACTGGGGAAAATAACATTTTTTAAATGACTAAAACTTTTTCTCGGACAGAGTAACATTAAATTTTAACATTTGTAAAAACGGAAATACCCGTGTTTCCTGTTACCAGATCGTCGACTAGTTTTTCCTCTGAACTGAACCAAAGTACACTTTTTGTGCGCTATGTTTTTGTGTAATGCACACTGCAAGCTTTTTGTTATAACAGTTAGGTTGGGTCAATTGAACTAAACATTGTACATATAAGAAAAACAACAATGGATTGTGAGACAATTCCAAACGAATAATATGCTATGATTTCTATAGGTGTATTAATTTTACCACATTCTTATTATTTGTTATAATTATATAAAGATATTTGTACTTATAAAAAGTATAGATCTTGGTTTCTGGGTGTAAGCCGCGTTGATTTGATCGTGTTATCGGCCAACGTTTTATCACACATTGCAGTGGACATCTTCAGGGCTCTTAAGACGATAACACGATTAAACCCAGAAGCCAAGATCCATATCAAGATCATATTATAAAAACAATAAAAAGTATATTTGCAGAAAAAGATGATTATTAATTTTTTATTATTTGTGACCTACTGTTTTTAAATGTTTTTTTAAGAAAATGATTATGGTAGATATTTTTTATGAAATAGTGATTTACAATTTTCTATTGACTTTTTATCACATAATTTCTACTAATGATTTATTTTTGTAATAATTATGTGCCCAACACAGAATTCTTTATACGTTTATAAAATAGGTGAAAATTTTAATCAAGTACAATCAAGTTAACAGTTGTCTATAAATTAGCACATATATATACATATATAAGTACGACTTATAAAACAAAAACTACTGAATCGATTTTGATGGAATTTTCAAAAAAAATATTGTAGAGTGCAAAAATAAACGAAGTTAATTGCGATGTTGATGTAATTAAACCAAAAATTCATTGATGTTTATTGAATAATTAAGTCAGGCACCTATAAACAATACAATTAATTTTTTTCTGTCAATAATATAAAAAAAACATTGGTATTTAATAATAACATATTAGGTAGTAACACCAGTTTTGGAATCTTTAAAAACAAGGTAAACTGTTTTTTTAAATTGATGGGTTTCTTTTTTGTAATTCTCATGAATTCAGGTTACTCATGTTAATAAAAACAAATATCTAAGCTCTTTATTAAACTAATTTAATTACCAAATAAGTCCGCAAATTTAGTTTGTTTTTTAAATTATAGCCTTTTATTGTATTAATGTTTTTTTCCCTAGTATAAGTTATAAAACCAGCAATGGGTACCTAGTGATGGAAACTTGCTAATTACTGCAAAATGATAAGTACTATGACACAAAAATTATAAAATAAAGAATCGTAAAATTTGAAATAATGTAAAGCAAATGCTTTGATAATATAATAATAATTAATAAATAGATAACACTCATAATTAGATTAAATGTCCACCATTTTAACACCCATTGGCCGATTGTCATCAAGTTAAGCTGTTTTAAAGTTAATGTCTATAGATTATGATTCAGTAATGGCAGTAATCAAATATCAACAAATATTTATAATTCAATACATTTAATTAAACAGTAGTACCAGTACCTTAAGTACTGAGAAAATATTTATTATACTATTAAAAAAAACTATAAATTAAACAATTTAAGAAAAAAACTAGGAATATTATATTTAAAAATATTGCAAGAGGAAGTGAAACAAACCATCTCTGAATGAGTATGAAAGAAAATAGAGCGTATATAATGATGGCATCGATATTACATATACGAATAAGTTTATAGTAACAAAGTTTTGTAAAGCGATAGTGACGGGTGGCGTCCCCTTGGCGGTCCCGAGCGGGGACATCGACCGGCCATTATGACTACTGTGGCTGTGCGGCACAATTGTTTGTTTGTTTGTCTGTTTGCATGTGTATGTGTGTTGATCTTTGCGATGTTGATCGTTAGCAGAAGTAGTCTCAAGTAGGCTTTTTGAAATATCTGTTTGCATAAACTGTTTTGGTACCCGAATGGAAATGGCTTTAATATTAAGACTGTATTTGTTTAAAATTTTTACTGTTGGTTTTGTAAATTTGATACACAAAAGATAAGAATTTCAAATTCTGTTAGTTATTGCAGAAATATATGAGTAATAATAAAATTTCATTAGATAACTTGCCATCTTATACAGAAAAAATTATAGTTTTACAATGTTAGTTATGTAATTTTATTAATGAATATTTTTTTAATAACAATAAACCATAACTTATAGATTTCTATATTCCATGGCTAGGTACTATGTTTTTATATACCTAAATGACAATCATGAAAATAAAACACAGCTTGATAAAGATTTTTTTAGTTTTTTGATGTTAAATCTTAGTTTTTCATAAAATATTAATAGCCACGATACTGCATAGAAAAATTATCTAACTATTGGTGAAAACATTGAAATCGGTTCAGTAATTCCCGAGTCTATAAGCCTCATACAAACGAACATTCATTTTTATAAATAGAGATAGGGAAGAAGTGGTAAAAAATAGCTGAATTTTATAAGAACCACCTTTGTTCCTTTCTAACTTTGTGAAATTGTTGCTTTTTTTGCTCATATCACTATGAACCAGCATTAAACATTAATTCTATTGAAATTGTAAATGTTATTATATGTATATAAAACATTGTAATGCAATTACCAACTCTAATATTGACATTTTATGTTTATAAATAAATAGACAAGTAGTTTTATCACACTATAATAACATAGACTTAAATATTGACATTATTCTAACGTTAGAGGCTATGCCCCTAGGTGCTTTACAACCCAAACCCAAAAACTATTTCTAAAATTATGATAATAAATCGAACAATGTATGCTTTTCGAACAGCTATCATAATTATTCATATTACATCATAGAATTTGGTTTAAATATCGAATTTCCATTTTTTACGTAAGATTTTTTTTTTATTTCGGGGTTTGTAATCAACAACATTTTAATTCTGCAGCCAACTTTATGCGTTATATGATAAACACACTCACAATAAAACTATTAATTAGGTATATGTAATAAATGAATCCATTATACATATTTTATAAACGCTTCTACAAAAAAAATTCTTGAGAAATTAAATATCAATGATTAAATCTAATAAAGACATGTCCCTTTTAATAAATGCTCGTTCTAGCGAATTGTTTTTAGATTTAAAATGATAAAAACTTTCCCAAATATGCACGTAACGATTACAGTAAGTGAAGGTGTTTTAGATACTCATTAAAACTTTTTTAATTTCTAAAATATAATATATTTATTAAAAGCGATGTAAACAAAATAATTCTTGTAATAAAAAGGAGTCCTTTATTATTTTTTTTATTTCATTTTCTGTAATTGCGCCGTTAATAATTCTGGGAACAAAGCAAGCAAGAAAAATGAATTTAATAATGAATCGTATAATGTTAGGATTTTGTTATAAATATATACATATACAGGGTGATTCAGCACTGTCGTGCCAAACTTGAACGGTACATCGAGAAAAATATTTTAAGCAAAAACATTATATAAACATGTGTCCGGAAATTTGTCATGAGGGGGCTACAGCCCTCCAAAGATTTTAATCAAAATTAGTTTTTATTTAATATCTTGAGAACCTATTGTACCATAGTTATGAAATTTGATACAGGGTTTAGTATTAATAAGTGTTATCTATATCCAGTATCAACCAATAGTCATTTTGACCAGGGTTGTATGAGCCCAGGAGGCCCGTCGATTTTTATCCAGTATTTTTTGTTCTTCAATTTTTTCCTGAGTTAAAAATTTTAATAAGACTGTATGAGACAAAATACACAAAAATATACTTTGCTCATTTATCATAGGATAAACCGTTTACGAGCAATATCGATGCAAAAGAAAGCATGCAGAATTTTACTTAATACGGATGCTTCAAATTAAACAAAATAAATTTATATTCCTGTTCTTTGATTAAAGGTAAGAAAAAAGTTCATGTACATATATCACCTAATACGTGTCCTCTTAGACCTATAGCCAGTTCTATTAATGTTGCAAGTAATTTATGTTACTAACATAACTAGAAAGCTATACTTAAAATGGCTATTTGTTGGTAAGGATGAATTTTTGGAGGTATATTTTTATTATCTTTTTATCTTATTTTTTATCATTGAACAAGAAAATAAAAATATTTTTTTGTAATTTGAAGCGTCCGTATTAAGTAAAATTCTGCATCCTTTCTTTTGCATCCATATTTCTCGTAAACGGTTTATCCTTAGATAAATGAGCAAAGTATATTTTTGTGTATTTTGTGCCATACAATCTTATTCAAGTGTCTAATTTAGGAAAAAATTAAAGAACAAAAAAATACTAGATAAAAATCGATGGGCCCACTGGCCCCATACAGCCCTGATCTAAATTATAATTGCTCAATACTGGAAATCGATAACACTTATTAATACTAAACCCTGTATCAAATTTCATACCTTTAGCACAATGGGGTCTCCAGATATTAAATAAGAACTAATTTTGAATAAAATCTTTGGAGGACTGTAGCCCCTTTACAAAAATTTTCCGGACACATGTTCATATAATGTTTTTGCTTACAATATTTCTCTTAATTTACTGTTCAAGTTTGGCACGACAGCACTGAATCACCCTGTATATTAAGTTTAAAAAAAAAATAAAAAATATAATAAATCAATTATTGATGTAAAAAATTAACATCAAATACTCAATATTTACTAATTATTGATAATGTTTTAAAACCGGAAATCTCGGCGAGACTACAAATAAAGTTGATATCGTCTCCAGGGCCGTAACTACCACTGGAGCCACTGAGCATATTTACGAAATCGAATTTAAAAAAAATTTGAGTCACTCATTTTATTTCAACACAGAGAAAAATTTTCAAAAACAAAAACCCAAAAAATTAGATATAATTTAATCGTTTAATATAATTTTTTTTACAAAGGGTAGGGTATCAAATAAAAGTTTATTATATAATTATATAGATATACGATGTTTTTTTATGCATTTACTTATTTTAAACATTTTTCGGGAATAACGGTTAAAAATTGCTGTCTCCTACCCTTTTTAATTTCATAATAAAAAATTAGGTTTCGGTAGTCATTACGATTTATAAACAAGAGTTATTTCAATTTTTTTTATAAGCTATTCTAGCTACAGTATTCGTTATAATTTTCATTGAAAATACTAATTAAAAGCTACATTCTGAATTTTTTTCAGATTTTTTGAATAGATAGTTTAGAATATAGGGGGGAGGGGACGCTCTGATAACGACATTTAAATGCAAATATATCGTGACTGAAGGGTTAAAATCAAAAGATCATTTAACATTTTTTATTGAATTTTTGGGAGACATATCTAATGACATCCCACTCAATGGGGTAAGAGTAAAGAAAAATGTAAGTTCACTTTTCAGTCTATGGAAAGGGGGTCCAAAAAAATGTTTTTTTCAAAAATCTTATCATTTCTGTTTTTGTGTTATCAGTCTTCGTCTGTATACCAAATTTCATCTTAATCGGGTTAAAATTTTTGAGGACGGACGGACATGGCGAAACTATTTTAGTTTTCTACGGAAACCTAAAAATGCATATATTTCAATTCCGTCCCATTAATTCTTAGACATATTACAAACTTATTTTCATTCAACAACAAAGAAAATAATAATATAAAAATTTCAATATAATACAAGAATACCGTAACAGACATAAAACGCATATTTTTATTTTATTTATTGCATATTTTGTTCTGTAACGTTGCAATTCATAAAAGAAGCAACCGACCTCTCCAATAGATTTTTGTGACAAAGGAGTGTAATTCATCTATATTTAACAAAAGACACATATGAGTAATATATCCAGACAAAAGTAATTTTTTTGTAGAATATTTTTCACATGTCATTTAGCCCACCACTTGAAACGCTCTAAGGGTGTAATATTTATGTTGCAGCATACACAATACGCGGTTAGAATGTTATATATAGTTTCTTTAATTTTTACTCACGTTTTTGACAAATGCGTTGTAAGAAAATTACATTTTTTTATACACATGCGTTTATTATGTTATATAACCACTTCAGTAATTCTCAACCAGTTGGAACCTTTACTCCGTAATGCGATATTTAGGTGATTTGTTTGCTTCTCACGAACTAAGATTCCCGAATCAATGTTTTTTTATTATTACTTTTTATTTCTCTACAGATGTTGAGTTGCAGATATAAAATAAATACGTATTATGACAAAAAGTTATCTGTATTGCAGCATCGAATAAATTTAGTAACGATGAATTATTGCAGCTGTCAGTCACAAATTTATTTTGTAGCCTCTCGTGGTCGTTATCCATATGAACTAAGTTCCCAGGCTGTTATCCACGCTGTATTCCTTTCCTTGGAAATGAATTATATAAGTCTTTAGGAACCCAAATAAACAGTTGTACAAAAAAAAGTTTTTTATTTTATAAAATATACGGACAAGTGCGAATAAGTCTTTACTATTTTAAACAACAAGGAGCCCGAAGAGTTATACCATAGACAAAGCATGGACTGCGCTTTTGACTCGAAAACAGAGCCGTGTCAAAAGAAAGAGATAGAAACTGGTTTGGGATATATTACTAATACTTGTTCTTATTTTAACAAGAGTATCTATTTCATTCTTATTAGAAATAGAGATAGATATATCCCAAACGTCACCGCATCTCTCTCACTGTTTTGGAGAAATGTTACACCATTATGTTAATACAGAATGCGCAATCCATGCTCTATGTCTATGGGTTTTACCATATTATACTTGTGTTATATGATATATGTCAATTCCTCCCATACAAAAAATGTCTGCCCTCCTAAAAATCCTGGTTACCCCACTGGTGGCAACTTTTCACATTTCACAGTATGATACCTGAATCCTGTCGTTTTAGAACCACTGTGTTATATGACAGATGACACCACCACAGCCAACTGTTTATTTCAGAATAGCTGCTGGTTCATATCTCTGCAGAGCCTAACTTATAAATGAAGCCAACGGGATTCGGTTGCTCATTGTACGTTCTATAAATCAGTAACACAGAGCGAGCGAGGACGTGTACAGAAAATGTTAAAATTTTCATTTGATTCCGAGTTTGACAGTTATAAATCGGTTTTAGGGCTCGGTTAACGTGAGGTGGTCTCATTGAAACGTTTTAATTTGAAGCTTGTGTCGTTTATATATATCGCGATCGTTTTTACCATTGCGTTGGTTTTGGTAATAAATGTTCTGACTAAATTTGATATGTATGGAAATTGGAGTTATTGTGTTACATAAATTGAACATGGGTACGCGGATTATGTGTACTTTATATACAAAAATATGAATTGTTTTTGAAAAAAATTATCCAATAATTTATCTGGTTATATACGAATACAAAACTTAAAAAATCTTATAATAACTTAAAGTTTTATATATTATGCAAATTATATTTTTATCCTTACAAACCAACCCATATACCAAGATAAGCTTGAAATGCATGGAGATTTCCTAAACGGTAAGAGATACGGAATCGGTTAAATGAGATGAATTATTTGTAAGGAAAGGGTGGGTAATGGGTATTACTACATCAAAAAATATTAATAATTCTATGTGGTTTAGGCGGTATAAAATACGTATAAATATCACTAGTATTTAGTATTTCGAATTATTTTCGAAAATTAATATGATAAGTGACGAATCGCTGTAAAGTAGAGTAAAAAACACGTTCAAATATGCTATAGCCACCGGGTTTGTAACTCGGAATCTAAAAGTGATATAAAAATTCTAAATACTCCAATCAATCTTACACAAAAAATGCTTTAAGAAACCGTAAACAAAAAGTACCTTGACAAAAAAGTTATAGCCATTTAACTGAATTTTCAGATTTTTTGGTATACTGCCTAAATCACATTAATATTTTTTGATGTAGTAATACTCAATACTCACCCATTAACCGAATCTGTATCTCTTACCGTTTAGGAAATCCCCATGCATCTCACGCTTATCTAGGACATCCTGTATTTCATAAATTTCATGAACTGTCTTCCATTTTCTTTAATTTGATACCAAACTCGATAGGTTTTGAAAACTTTTGAATTTTAATTTTCCACAATATGGTATCTATCTAAATTAATTTATTTGGTCGTTAGATTTTTTTGATGTTTTACAAGGTTTACTTTAAACTGTAATTAATGAGATCTGAGATTATAGAAGTTAATTTTTCGTTTGCAATCTCGTTAAAATTTTACAAGGTCGTATGCAAAAAATTAAGATAATACATAAGATATAGTTGGATGCCATAGTAACGTAACTGATTGTAACTTTTTTAAGATAATCATTATATAGGAAATAAAACATTAAAAAAAAAAAAAAAATATAAAAAATATTTTTTGTTTAACCTGTATACTGGTATCATCATTAAAATAAAGAATTAATGTATTTTAAAAATTCAATATATTCATTTTTATAACCAAATAATTAATCATATAGATTAAATTTAACAGATAACAAAATTAAAACGGTATAATCTCCATGGACTAAATAGAATTATTACGTACGATGACATTGATTGAAAAAAAGAACAATTTACGATATTAAAAAAAAGTGTCAAAAAAACTGGTGGCATAATACACTGGCGTACGCGTTAACCCAGACTTTTAAAACACACCTGCGGAGTATTATTATTCAAGGGAGTTTGTTTTACAGTGCTGCCAACCTGCGGCCAGTAGGTGTTTTATTGTTTATTACGCTAGTCGCAAATGGGAATTTTCATCTTATTTTCTTTTTTATTTCTTTTTTTTATGGAATTTGTAAATGGTTTTAAAGTGGAACTCGGATGAAGATATTTATGTATTGTGTATGGTATGTACATAATTACGTTTATAAAGTGGATAGTACAGTTTATTATTCAGAATAGGGCTTGTATGCAATGTTGAACACGATGCAAGTAGTGCAACGAAGCAGTTTGGATGTGTTCAGAATTGTTCAGATGCAGTCGTCTCTGGACTCGATTAGAGTTTTATAGACAGAACACCATTACATTCTTCAACAAGAAAAAACTATCTGCCATGAGAGCCACGGAACTTTCTTATACATAATACTGACAGTGAACAGTGTACGTGATTCTTATTTTATTAAAACACATTTCTGACAAACTAATAAAAGATAAAATAAAATGAATGGGACATAAACTATAATAATATTCTCTACATTATGTATCAAATGTATTTTATTGAACGTAGTTACTAAACCGGAAACGGATGTTTACTCTTGACAATATTTGAATTATTTTTGAAATAATAAAAAATATGTTAGATAATAAATGTCGAGTATGTTATTATCTATAATTTATTCCCCATACATTTATGATTTAGCCAGAAAGAATTTTTTTAAATAATTATTTAGAATCACCCACACTATTCACTCTCAGTATTACGTATAAGAAAGTCCAATGGTACCTATGTCAAACACGCACACTATTCAATCTCTGTAATACGTATAAGAATGTCACATGACAATCATGGCAGATATTTTTTCTCTGTTATGAACCATTGCCAGTAAACATCTGTATCCGGTTGAAAAATTGGAGGTTTTCTTCCCAGACAAACATTATTCTTAAATATAAAATTTCACCCTTTCTTATTTTCTGATCTTATTAAAAATATTTCTGATAAACTAATGAACGATAAACTGAAATTAATGGGACATAAACTATAGATAATAATATTCTCTACAAGATGTATCAAATTACTTTTTTAAACTTAATCACTTAACCGGAAATGGATATTTAGTCTTATCAATTTTTTAATTTCCACATTATTTTTGAAACGGTGCGAATAAGAAAAACATAACTGCTTGTATGCAATTTTTTTATCTATGTTTTTCTTGGCTTCTGGATGTAACCTAAATTATTAGTTCTTTATGAATGAATCTAAAAATGTAATTTTCTTTTTATACAGGGTAAATTCTGGGTATATTTGAGTGCGCCCAACTTAATTCAGAGTAGTACCGAAATTCGTTTAATTTGTAGAAGCTCATAAAATGAAAACTACGGTTTTACATTTTATAACATTGATAATGATAATTAATTCTGTATGAGAGAGAGAGATCAATATCTGGGCTTCTTGGTATTGGTAATGAATAAATACTTTAATTAATTTAAAGTGATGCAAATTAAGCCCGTTTTACGGAACCTATAATGATGTAAAATACACTAATAATAAGATATTACGTTAAAATATAAAAAAATAATCGGATATAATATCGAGTTTACAAATTATTTTAAAAAGTTAATTCTTTTCGCCTCTCTTTTGTTTTAAAAGCAATATCTTTAAAGTTTTTCAATTTTTGTTTTCAGTTAGTAAGTAAACATTAAACTCTATTTTATGATAGTTTTCCTAATGTTTTTATCATTGATTTTCATTTATCTTTATTTATTTCTTCTTCGGTGCAGAAACCTCATACTTAGGCAATAACTTATACTCAAAACTGTCAGCGTAACTCCTAAAGTTGAAAGATACGACTTAATGTATATAAAAGTTAAATACTTTATATAAATAATTTGATGTTCAACAGCTAGAAATTTATTTCCAATTAGAAGAAATTGTCCATTAACTACTTACTCCGAGATGGGGGAAGGGTAGCAAAAAATAAGAAATTAATATTAATAACTGACGTAAAAAAGAATCCGCTTTTGACGTTAGTAAAATATCTTTTATATTTATTATTATAATAATCAATTAGTAACATTGTTTATCTGAGACTCGAGCATATATATTTGTCTTCAGAAAAATACGAACAAAAAATTTCAACAATTTCTCTTTTTCCCGGATAACAAATGATCTGACATAGGCTTGATGTAAGGATAACGATAGCGACTTGCAAGGATGATCGGGGACAAAGAAAATAACCGAATAGTGTTTAGTCATTAATCAGAAAAAAGGGGACTTATTGTACATAAATAGAGTTCACCCTTTAACCTTTTATAATCAATAAAAACGCAAATATAGTCGTATATTAAAACGAATAGGTACTTTTATTAATATTTATGAACTTATAATATGTATTATCGTAATAAAAAATGAACAGGACACTGAATTTTATTGTTTACTTCTACTATCAAGAAATTTTATATTTTTTATTACCTATACATCATTTTATACTTAAATTTTTAACAGTCTTATTATATGAGTATATAGAAGGTACTACCTACATGTTATAAAAATCAAAGGCGTTAGTTTTTAAAATACTTGTTCGCGCGTTCGATAAAAAATGTTAAATAAGTGGACTGTATTTGCGGTATAAAAAACAATGTCGTCAAGCCACCTACCTTGTCCGATCGACGTGATGCTTTCCGTCCGTCCGTCCTTGAGGGGGTAATTAAAGGGTAAGGAAAGGAAAGGGATTATTTCTTCTTCACGTCGGTCGTAACTTTCGTCGGCGCCACTGCACTGTTCTTTACTAATTAATAATATATAACCAATCACACACAATAACAATTACAGATTCACAAACAAATACAACTATTGTTAACTTTAAACTATTAGCGAGCGAAGCGTTGCGTATAGATATCTTTGCATACTGACTCGACAAGCATCGGCGCGTGCCGCAAGTCGGTCCTAACTTGTCCGCGTTATCAAATAAAAATAAAATTCTGTATTCAACAAAACAAACAAAATTCCTATTCTGGCCTGACCATTCCCCCCACCCTGAAACATTCTCTTCAGAACCATATTAGGATCAGACCATTTCGGCGTAAAAACACACAATAAAAAAAATAAAAAAAACTAAAAACTAGTGATAGTACAATCCTAATTACTGGGTAGGTAAAGGACATACCTTTACTACCGGACGTTTATACGTCCCATTGTTGGTTTTGACGGTGACCACGCGCACAACACCATCCTTGCCAGGAAAAATTTCTGTTACCATCCCTAACGGCCAAGCCAATGGAGGGGTGTTAGGGTCCATCATGACAACGATGGTCCCAACCGCTAGCGAATTGGTTGGCGTATTACGACGTTGCCGAATTTGTAATTCGGTCAGATATTCCTGACTCCACCTTTTCCAATAATCCTGCACTATTTTATCGACTAATTGGAACCGATCCAATCGATTGATAGGTACATCATGGAGATCATTTGTTGAAGGTAAGTGTTAGCTAGAACCCTTGGATTCTGATATTTTTCAATTAAAGATGTCCAAACGATAGAATAATTGGGGCCTACGGCGGGTAGGCCCGTTAATATTCCACGCGCCGAACCTGATAGACTCGTAGCTAGATATTGAATCTTGTCTGTGTTGGTTAACTCAGGATTTTCATGGACAGGATTTTTGAATATCTCATAAAAGACAGGCCAATTTTGTAATTTTCCATCAAAATTGGGCAGTTGTATTCTAGGCAAGCGTGGTGCGTATCTAGGATCCAGTGTGGCATCTCCATTCCTTTGAGGTGGTCCTGACAGTTCCCTTGCCGCCAAGCGAATATGTGCGCATAATTCGTCGGCCGCCTCCAGCGGTTGAAAGTTGGGAATATATTCGGGATCCATCTCAGCCTTTATACGAACAATTTCCTTTACTAGTTGAGTAAATTCAGAATCACACCGGTCTAATAATTCGAGCCTCATTTTGAAAATCTTAATACTCAAATCGGTCTCCAGGTTTAGGCTTGAATCATAAGTTTTTTGAATCTGCTGAAATCGAATTTCCTTTTCGGCTTCCAGTTGAGTCAGTTACCTCTCCAACCGTTGTGCTTGTGCCATGGTGAAATATTTAATTTCTCAATTCAGAAACCCAAACAATTCAAATACTGACAAAATTGCGAATAATAATTGAAACAAATTATTAAATGCGACCGAAACTCACTAGCGAAAATAAATCCTTAAGCTATACCAAAGAAATATTAAATGAGAATTAATTTTTAATTTATATCTCAAATATAAATCTACAACGTGTGACAATAGACAAAATTGAATCGAAATTGTATGCGTAATCAAATCTAAAGCGAATAATGACAAATAGTAATGACGTAATGAACAACAATATAATCCAAAATTCAATCCAAAGTCAAAGCATTAACTGTATTAATATATAAATACATCAATTAAACAATCAAACAATAAGTCGGAAAATTGTTACGCCTGCAACAATGCTGGCGAATCAGAATAATCCTTGCATTCACAACAATGCAATTCAAAGCGAACAAATGTTCCAACAACAATAAAATAAAAATGCAAGAAATAAATCATAAAAATGCGGGTGTGTATATTGCTTAATAAACGGTGTATATGTACCTTTATTCCGTCCGAAAAACAGCGTGGAGTTCTTGACGGTGATTCGTACAATTTTTGCCGTCAAAACCAAGCTAGCGTGTTTGTTGTGTATGTTTCAGCAAGTGCGTGCGTGTGGGTGCGAGAGTGGGTGTGTGTGCGCGTGCGTGCGTGCGTGCGTGCGTGTGTGTGTGTGCGTGTGCGTGTGTGTGTGTGTGTGTGTGTGTGTGTGTGTGCGCGTGCGTGCGTGCGTGCGTGCGTGCGTGCGTGCGTGCGTGCGTGCGTGCGTGCGTGGTTTAATACATTTTGTGAGAATAACTAATAATATCTAAGTACTATAATGAAAATATAAATCCCCATAAATATATTAATAATACCAGAATTATTTATTTTCATTCAAAATAAAATCTAAAATTATTTCACAGTTGAAACGAATATTTAATTTCATTATAATAATGTAATAAACCTTGATTGTAATGACTATTGCTTGCTGCACACGTAATACCTGAGTTCAAGCGAGATAGCATCAGATATCAATAAGCAAAAGAGAACACAATTGTCTATTACCAAATTTAGAATCTCAATAAATTTTAGAAAATTGATGACTTCTATAACTATAAATCTGTTATTTGCGATCGTGTGTGATTAAATGGATCTTTCACCGAATAAGGATTTAACAAATTTATACACCAGTTTAAATTCTCAAATCGCTTATCCGTGGTCGAAGTACCAAAAATGTTCGCGCGTTCGATAAAAAATGTTAAATAAGTGGACTGTATTTGCGGTATAAAAAACAATGTCGTCAAGCCACCTACCTTGTCCGATCGACGTGATGCTTTCCGTCCGTCCGTCTTTGAGGGGGTAATTAAAGGGTAAGGAAAGGAAAGGGATTATTTCTTCTTCACGTCGGTCGTAACTTTCGTCGGCGCCACTGCACTGTTCTTTACTAATTAATAATATATAACCAATCACACACAATAACAATTACAGATTCACAAACAAATACAACTATTGTTAACTTTAAACTATTAGCGAGCGAAGCGTTGCGTATAGATATCTTTGCATACTGACTCGACAAGCATCGGCGCGTGCCGCAAGTCGGTCCTAACTTGTCCGCGTTATCAAATAAAAATAAAATTCTGTATTCAACAAAACAAACAAAATTCCTATTCTGGCCTGACCAATACTGTTTTATCTGAATATTTCAAAAGAAATAAATTATATCTGGAACATACAAACGCAAATTAAAAAATAATCCGGTTTAAAGCTTCTAAATGTATAACCTGACCCAACATATACTTTTTTGACAAATATAAGCTATGATGCTCCTCATTTTCTTATCTTTAAGTTGATATTTTAATGATAAATTGAAATAAAATTACGTCAAATATTGATATTTGATTATTTTTTAGCGAGACTAGTGAATTTGAAGAAAAAGTTGCGGACAAGTCACTTTACGTCGGTTATGCGTGAGAGAGAGATAAGTAAATGTATAAGAGAAAGATTAATGAATGCATACCAGTTAGTTTAAGTCGGTGTTTTTTTGTTAAAATTATACGTTTGATTATTAATTTAATAATCGTTTACTTTATTTTATTCGCATCGTTAATGAAAATAAAAGATGTCTCACTTCAACCGTGTATATTTCGGTACATACTACACAAACTAGATCAAAGATTAGAATCCATACTCGTTGAATGTTAGAAACTTCTATACAAAGATTATATACGAGCTTTAAGGATTTATTGCCACTGACCTGGAAACTGATCTAGACCCAACAAAACTCATCTGGCCATCTCTGTTTCAAAACTTTCTTGTTTTATTGCAACATTCGCTCTGATTGTGATTGTGATCTCTTATAAGTGATATTAATTTTAAACTTGATTATTTGTTGATATTGATTAAATCCTATTGAACATTCTACTATACAAATCCTTTGAAATATTGTCACATTTGTATATGTAGAACGAAGAAAATTGTATAGTATTTTTTACTACAAAAAGTAGAAAAATTCAAATACTTTATCATAACTCGAAGATAAAAAGTAGAAATGTTTCTTCTGCAGTACAACAGTCAATAAGTGCATAGTAAAATGATATTCGGGAAAAGCCAAAGATAAAAATAAATTATTATACAGAGTGCGGCATTTAAATTAAAAAATGTAAACAACTCAAAAACAAGGGGTTACATGAAAATTTTTTTTTAATAAATGTTGTTTGGTGTCAAGGGGAACATATTTCTATTCAGTTATTTGCGTATCTCCATTTAAATGCTACATCCTGTATAAAAAAAATTAAATCGAACTTAAAACTGTCAATTAAGCAAAAAAAAATTTATGAAAGTTTGTTATTATACTTTTTTTGTTTAATAATTTTATTGATAACAGTGTGCTACACCTGATTCAAAATGATTGTATTCAAGCTTAAATTATATAAACACTATAAAATAAGGTACTAGCACCAATCTTGGCCGCTTTAAGAACAAGGTATACTGTTTTTTTGGATTGGTAGGCGTAATTACTAAAGTCCGCAAATATAGTTTGTTTTCTAATTTTATTTCTTTTATTTTATTAATGATTTTTTTCCAGTAATGGGCACCTAGTTATGAACACTTACTAATGATTACAAAAAGATAAGTACTACGATACAAAAGTTATAAAATAGAGAATCGTTAAATTTGAAACAATATTAAGCAGTTGCTATGATAATATAATAACTAATAAATAGATTACACTGCTAATTAGTTAAAGTGTCCACCATTTTAACACCCATTGGCCGATTGTCATCAAATTAAGATATTTTACAGTTAAGTGTTTATAGATGATTTTTTAATATATCCGGATTGCACAAATGCACACCTTATAGAGAATTGTTTACTCTTTAATTTTTGTCCTGTAATTTTTCACGTGCAAATAGTCATATGTAAATAGTCAAATCCTATAGAGTGCGTCATACCGTATGCAAATATATATATAGCCATACTTTCTTCACACTCTACCACAAAAACGGTTGTTTTTTTTTAAAAAGTGGAGAGAACCTTTTTTTTAAGAATTTAATAATAAACCCTCATTGACCTCCGAGTCATTCGAAGCGATATATTCGCGAATAACCGTTTTTCGTGACGTTAGACCTTCAATATCTCTCAACGCCGGCACGATATCGTTGGGGACTTTTTACACGTTATTTATAACACTCTAACGAAGGTGTATACAAAAAATCAGCTAACTGCTATTTTTTTCACAGTTGAAATCAAAAATTACTGGATTAATTATGATTTAGTAATAGCAGTAATCAAATATCAACAAATATTTCTAATTCAAAACATTTAATTAAACAAGTATCCAAGTTATACAAGGACTGGTGCCAATACCTTACCAAAATTTTAAACTTTGTTAAATATAAACGTCATTATAATAACTTTTTACATTTTCAAAGCTCATTTGAAAACTCAGCACCTACAGACAATAACTGTAAATTAAAACGTCAAGTAGATATTTAACAAAGTTCAAACCTTTCTGCGTCCAGAAGTAAATGTAGAACAATGTTCACTTCACCCAGTTTTACTCTACAAATCTCCATAGCGCGCCGTCATAATCCCCTGAGAGATGAATAGCGACGCTCTCCCGGAACCATGGAAGCGGACTTACCCGGAAACTCTACTGCATTGTGTCACATTTGTCTCGACCGCCTAAAATATCACTAAAAAAATAACAACATTCTAAGCGCGTACAATACGTGCGCGCGTAATACGGTGTAGATGTTAGAATGTGATTATATATATCGGATGCCATTTCTCGACGATTCATCGCAATCTAAAAATATCTTTAGATTGTCTCGTTCTATATTTCATAAATTTTTTCTGTGTTTGTAAAAAGTCTCGATTTTGCTTACCTCGCAGTTAGAAAACTGTTTCAATCGGATATAGATTATGTGTTGTAGTTTTTCAAACATGACATGATTCGTATCTAGTATTGTATTTGAAATTTTATTTATAGGTTTTTATATCATACTGTCCTGTCTCATTTACTTTTGGATATATAAATAGTTGTTTAAGAGACGAATGGCTTAAGCCATTTTTGGCCAAAAATTGTACCTTCGATCAATTTAATATATAGTTTATATTATTAATAAGAAATACAAGCGTGTATTATAAATACAACAATAACATCAGTTTATAAAACCGACTTTACGAAAATCCTAAAAAAATACGTACTGAAATAATACGAAATATTAATAAAATAATTCAATATAATAGTTTTTGAAGTCGGTATTATTTTTTTCTTTCTTAAAAAGTTTTTTAATGGCTTGGTTGTAGAGATGTGTAATTCATGAACGATTCGTTCTTTTGGAACGATTCTTTTCGGTGAACGAATCGACTCGAGTCAGTATTTTAAAAAAGAATCGTTCTTTTTTTTATTTTTTTTTTTTTATATATAGTAAAATATAAAAGAAAAGATTCGTATAATATTGTACAATAATTACATTATATAACTAAATTTTTTATGTGAGCAAAAAAAAGTATAAAAATTTTATTTAAGTTAGGAGCAAAAAAAAAGTCATCAGTATTAATTATTTGATTTAAACTTTTTTTTTAATAAGTTCTAGCAAGAATTTAATAAAGTATAGTTTGTAAGCCAAAAGAAAAAAGTCTTCAGTTTTTTTTTGCATATTCTATAAGTGAATGACTCACTGAACGAATCAGTAAGAATTATTATTGAATTGATTCAAATGATTCGAGTCGCTAAAAAGACTCATTTTTCTACTTGGTTGGCATCGACTTCCAAAACTGGTAAATTTAATTATTTTATACTTTCCAGTATTTTTAGGGTTTTTAACTCGTTTTTATTTTTTTCTTAAAAAGTTCTTTATTTTCCTCTGTTGAGTGGCGTCGTCTTTGAAGTCCATGGTCAGAGTCTGATGAAATTTATATGGGACCACCTCGGGAGTATATCCTTCATCAAAATCAGTGAATATTTGTCAGAATTATGACTGGACACACATTGAATTGAGAACCTCCTCCTTTTTGAATTCGGTTAAAATGTCGAAAAACATCAATTTTCCTTATAGATTAAAATCTACACATTTCCTTTATTGCATCACAATGACAAATTATCACCAAATTCCAAGCAATTAGTTCCATTTCAAGATAACTCTCATACATACCGTAAAACGGGGCTACTTTGACTTCCAGGGTTACTTTGACAGATTTTGGGGCTACTTTGACAGAGCACCAAAATCTGTTTTCATGTGTGCTCAGCAAGTGTGCGTGACCTCGAGTAATATTGCGCGAGGCGCGGGGGGTGGGGAACGCGTCATAATGTCTCAACTTTCAAGAATAATCAACCAGTCCCTTCAACCTCTGGACTGCTTACAAAGCACCAGACTGATTCCGACGAAGATGTGCCTCTGAGTTGTTTGGTTCGCAAGAAGGAAATCAAAAACAAAGACAAGAAGAAGAATAAGAAGGAGTCTAATTTTTGTTATATCTGTAGGTGCGACTATAGGTTCTACCGCCATTCGGTTGACTGGATATGCTGCATTACCTGTAAAAACTGGGTGTGTGGGATGTGCAATAAGGGCTCAAACAATCCATCATACGAATGTGTGGTGTGTGAGGACGACTCTAACTAATTGTTTCTTGCCTATAATATGTATTGCCAAAGTTGATTGTTACCTATCTTGTTTAAATTGATCTCAATTATATTAATTATTACTTAAGAGACTGATTAAGTGGCATTAACAGTATACAAATATTGTAATACTTGCGTTAATAAAGAATAATTTAATTGTAAAAATATTTGTTTTCATTTAAATCCATGTAGTTTTCAATGAAATAATAGTTTTTTTGGTCAAAATGATATCAAAGTAACCCATGCTTTTACTATCTTTGACGTCAGTTGCATTTCAATGCCCTGTTAAAGAAACCCCACTTCTGAGGTTACTTTGACATTTAATAAATTTAAAAAAGTAGGGAGTTAGGGGGGTGGTAGGTTTTAAATTTGCCATAGATCTGATAACCAAAGGACACATTGTTCTGTTGGCGTAAAAAAAAGTGAAATTCGAGCCGTAAAAAAAAAGTTACAAACCAAAAACCTCCAAAACCTGTTCAAAGTAGCCCCGTTTTACGGTACATTCTTAAAATATATATTTTACAATTTCTAATTACCAACATTATATTTATATTTGTAATTTCACAGAACTTCCAAACGCAGATAACTGACAAAATTTACATGACATCAAAATGAGGATGATGCTAATAAAGACAATAAATTAACATGATAATAATAAACTCACATACGGTCTACAGATAATATTGAATTTGTAAACACAAATGAACTCATTTGACAAGTGGTGGACATGTCTAATGTAGATTCAATGTAGGTACGCATCGGGCTAATTTGGTTAAACAAATAGGAACGAGACCACGCGCAAATAACTACGGAATTCTAACCGCGTTCCGGTCTTCTTCATTAGAATTCCAAAAGCATTGTGTGTCGCCAAATAATAAACTCTCTCTTGACACCAAACATCGCGCGCAGCCCCTGACACGGCCACCTACGATATATGGCTGTAATTCACATGTTGATTCGTCGCTATGTTTCCTACGCGCAGCTTACATTGTCTTCTGAAAACTTCGTTTAGATCTATAACCGAGTCTACTTTATCAATGTCAACTTGCGGTGCTTGTAAAAATGGTTATTTATTTCATGTTCGGTATTATAAACGAGCTAGCAAAATTTGATAGCTTGAAAGCACTTCCAAATGAGGTTTCAAACGTATCTGACAGTTCTCTTTAAATTTTATGAAATGTTTGACAATTTTCGCGCACGCGTGGCAAATAAACACCAACGATATTAAAAGTCGCCAACTGTGTTATAATTAGTTAAAGTATCACTGCTCTAAATTCCATAGCTAATCCATAAACACTAGTACAGAATTAATACCCCATTTAAAAGTGCTTGCAAGTTAGCAAAGTTTGCGAGCTCCTTTATAACACCGGACATCAAATTCAAATTTGTTGACGATAAAGACTACTTGTAGATTTTTAGTGCATGCTCTGTCACGAAAGATCCTACAGACCAAACTAATTTTTTTTTAAGTGAAACTTCTTTAGCGAGACTAGTGAATTGAACTCGACAGATTTTAAAATTCGACAAGTTTTAAATGCGTAAGTAGATGCATAAGAAAAAGATGGATGAATAACGCATGCGTACAAGTCACTTTACGTCGGTAATGCGGGAGAGAGAGAGAGAGAGATGAGTACATGTTTTGTATACGGTTTTTGCATCAAAATAATACGTTTGATTATAAATTTAATAATAATCGTTTACTTTATTTATTTAATTCGCATTATTAATGAAAACAAAAAAAAACAAAAAAAAAGAAGTTTGAAGAACCGTACATTTATGTGGGTGAGCCACACACCACTTTTTATAATAAATTAGTGATGGGAGGGGGGGGGGGGGAGATAGCAGTATGCTATAGTCTCGAAGTTTTATAACTTTTTTAAGTTTCCTACAAAAAAATTTCTATACAGCTCACTATGTAGGCATGTGAACATATTTTTGAAAGTTGATTACCCCTGATTTATATCATAGTTAATCGTAAATACATTAATATTAAAATAAATGAAAAAACTTTGAAAATAATAAATAAAACATATTACTTAACAATTTTATTCAATTATATAAAATCACTAATCGAAACGTGTTCGCAAACAACAGTGTGGGTGTAAAGCAAAGACCATAAATATATTGAGAAACTTTTCAATTTGAAATATTGATGAAGTTACATTCTTGTGAAACTAATTAAAATTCATTTTGTAGTTACGAACAAAAGTTAAATATACTTGCATTAATTATACATTTATTTTTTCCCTCAATCTATGCCAAAATAAACTGGAGGATAATTTTTCATTTTACTTTTGTCATTTATTACAAAGTAATGATTTATTTTTGATCGTAGACTTTCGCGGTTATTCAATTGTTTAAATTTTTTGTGGCAGAAGGGGGTGGGATGAATTTATCCCAAGTCGACTTTTATTGTGTTGATTATAAATGTAGGTAATTTGAAATAAATTTTGATGTAATTTTTTTGTAACTTTAGAAAACGTTAGTTCAAAGTATTCTGAGCGCAACCTACGAAAAACCTGTTATTTCCGCTTCAGAGGACACCGAAACATTTTATGTTTATTTTTATCTACTGAAGGATAAATTTTAAGAAAAGTTTGAGAAGATAAAAAGTGTTTAGAATTAATCAAAGAATACTAACAAATTATTTTTATAACTTTTCGTAGCATTTTATTAGTTTTTTTGGTTCGGCAGTTTTTTTATATTCTTTTACCCATCCATTTATATGAAATATACATATAGTGTAAGGGAACGTCCATGAACCACGTAACGCCTTTAGTGATGAGGGGGTTACAGCTATATTGTTACATATGAGGTCATATTCAAATGTAACGTAACATTCTTTGTTGGACGATTAACCCATTATAATATTTAATTCATGCTAAAATAGTTAAAAAAAACATATTTATATAAGTATTTTGACGCATTGTTATTGTTTTAACAATATTTAAAATGAGAAATACATAAGAACAAAACAAATAACTTATGGTTAACTTCCCCAACACATATTTTTTAATTTCCACGAGCTACATTATTTACAATTTTTCCGCCCTTCTTCCCCGTATACATTAGGTAAATTCAGTTTATGAGTGCCATCTTTTTCAATCAGTGTACTCGTGCTTGGTATATCTGAAGACTTTTCCAGATTATGTTCATAAATAATAACGATACAAAGACTAATGAATAGGTACTAATAAAAAAAATCAGAACAAGATTTTGAAAAAAATATTTTTTTACAGATTTGACATTACAAATAACAGTGACAAAATAAAAATTAATGAAAATTTATTGAAAAATAATCCGGATATTCAAAATAAAATGTTACAAATTTTTATTTCGTAAAGTAAAAATTTTTTAGACAAAAGTTGCTTACTTTAGAGGAACTAATATTATTACATTTTTTATTTGTGTTTTTTTAATGGAAACTTTGTTGTTGTTCTTAAGGAAATTCTGTATTTTTTCTACGTTCTTTCTGTTGTTCTATTTCTCTAAAATAATTTATTTTAAATTGACAAATCTTCGTCGAACTTGAATTCAATTTCGATACATTCATTTTCTAAAATACTTAAAATATATATACTCACGAAAAAAAATATGATATTGCCCCCTTCAAACTGATTGTGAGTAAACAAATTTCTCTAAATAGTATACTTTTAGAAATAAAAATTCGTAACCTCTTATTTTGAACGCAATTGACATATAAATAAACAAACTTTATATTTTTTTTTAAATTTGGTATTATAAACGTCAAATAAAAAAAGTATGTATAAAGAAATAATTTAATTGCCAATTTGATATCTCTATTAACCGTATTTTTTTAATATACATACATCGCTGTCTTTGTTATTTAAAATCAAAAAGAAAAGTTTTTTATAATTTATTTTTTATATAAAAAACAAATTCGTTTATAGAAAATTATTCAACCGTATATTTTAATAAATATCTTCTGGATTCCTCAAAAACATTTCACATTATGGACTAAATTTTCATGAATACGAATTGACCCATAATATATAATATTTTAAACAAAAAAACATTGATTTTATAAAGCTAAAAATAGAAAGAAAAAAAACGTACATTGAAGTTTTACAAGAAAACTACTAAAAAAATATTGTTAAAATTACTTTCAAACTGAAATCTGGAATCGAATCGTTCGTGCGAACCACATTCATTTACGAATAGGTATGTCAAAGAATAATAATAACAAATTGAATGTTTATTTCCTGATTTGCATTCTTAATGTTTTCGTATATAATTGTTTAATATTATATTGTAGAGTTATAAATTTGATTAGTTGTAAATCAGTATGAATTTAGCACGCATAAAATTCTACACGCGAAGTTGAAAATCATTTTTGATTTATGGAAATTATTATATACAGGTGGTCCAAAAGTCACATTACCATTTAAAAACTACTACATAACGTTTTGTATTTTTATTATTCTTTAGTGTTCTGAACCGAAATCGGAATCTGTCCGTCAAACAAGACTTCAAACTACTGAACCGATTAACCTATAAATCTGAGATTTTGCATAATAATAGTGAATTGCAGACTTATAATAGACATGAATTATAAAATAGTTTTTATTTTTATTTTTATTTTTAGCGCTTTCAATATAATAAGGGAAAATGGATTACTAATTTTTTTTTGATCCCAGCGAGTGGTATATCAAATGAAAACTTACAATTCAAAGAAACTTTTTCATTTTTTTTTATTAATCCTTTGTATAATATTCTACATAGTTTGGAGATTATTTTTAACTATACATGAAAAATAAATTCTACATGATTTTAAAAAGTAAAAAAACATGCTTGGGTTTATTGTTACCCACCGAGAAGTCCCAATGATCACTTCCAAGCTCGATGGTACTATATTATTGTATTGTCACCAGAATAGCATTAGTTTGCAAAGTTTCAAATCGATACGACAATAGGCATGATGCCACTAACAAAGTATCGCTGAAATTATGGTTTTAAATAATGAAATAGGTTAAAAAGATTCTAAAAAATGTATTTATTTTTATATTAAAAGCGACATTAATATAACTTTTGTTAAAATAAAAACACAAAATACAGCAATCCGCCATGTTAGATGGAACACCAATCAGAATAAATGACGTCACAGCTAAGTAAACATCATTTTTGTTTCATTAATATCTGCACTGTTTATAAATTATTTTGTGGTTTTAAATTATCAATTTGCTCAGTTTTGTGTTACCAAAACTAAAACCGAGAAACGTTAGCGATGGAACAAGTATTTATTATTGTTGACAGGGAGTATATACATAGGTGTGACGTCAAAAATGCGCCATGACACCTGCGAGCGTTTTGGCGTCAAATTCAAAATTAGTTTTAAAAGGGTCAATTTTAATGATTAAACTTTTATTTTCTGCAGAAATAAGTATTCTTTTGGTAATAGTAGACACGTAAGGTCATCATACAATATTTTTTTTAAATTAGGC
This sequence comes from Sialis fuliginosa, assembly GCA_961205875.1. Lineage (NCBI taxonomy): Eukaryota > Metazoa > Arthropoda > Insecta > Megaloptera > Sialidae > Sialis > Sialis fuliginosa. The sequence goes on along the minus strand of OY540809.1, from coordinate 11,456,518 downwards.
ATCATGCCTATTAAAAGTGGGTGAAAAATGAGTTGTAAGATTTGCTTACAATGTTAATAAGTTGCATGTCAAGCTAATAAAAGTGTGTTTATAATATCTATTGATGATTCTAATTTTTATATTGGCGCACCTTGTATATACATTATTACATAAAAAGTAAATTGAAATTTTAAATTTTAAATGAGTTATTTTAACTAGAATTGAATAAATAATTAAGGTTACAAAAAATTTATTTATATTCATAATTTTTTACTTGATTTTTGATTTATTGTTAAATTTTTTTCAATAATAAAATAGTTTATTATATTTGTGTGAGTGATGGTTGATTATTTTGATGAAATTTCATCATTATTCTATATATACTTTTAACAACAAATGTTATAATATTTGATAAATGTCTACATCTTCTACGTCCATTTCCTACTGATGTTTTTCTATATAAAAACATATTTTATTATATTGTATACAATATTTCAAATAAACCAACCGATAAGATTTTTATGACATATCTTCGCTTTTTTAGGTTGCGATATCGCAAAGAAAATAATGACAGTAATAAATTTTATAAACGGTAGTATGTGTGTACAAAAATATAAATATTTATTATTTTTTCAAAAGTTCTAATGTACTATCAACGCTTTCAGTTTTAGTATATAATATTGATAATTTACGAGGAAGTATACGTAAGTACTTACATATATATATACACTACTACTAAAAACAGTTTGCCATTCTAAGATACTTGTGCTTTAATAGCTACCCGGGAAAAAATTTCAGATCTGAAGTGATCTCGGTTGATCTTTATTTTGGAACAAATCAGATCTTTGTAGATCTTTGTAGATCGTTGTAGGTCTTTGCAGATAGTTGTAGATCTCTGTAGATCTTTGTAGATCGTGATATTTGCAGATCGTTGTAGGTCTTTGCAGATAGTTGTAGATCTTTGCAAATCGTTATAGATCTTTACAGATCGTGATCTTAATAGATTGTTGTAGATCTTTGCAGATCGCTGTTGATCTTTGTAGATCGTTGCAAATCTTTGCAGGTCGTGATCTTTATAGATCGTTGTAGATCTTTGCAGATCGTTGTAAATCTTTGCAGATCGTTGTTGATCTTTGTAGATCGTTGTACATCTTTGCAGATCGTCATAGATCGTGAGATTGAAACGTATTGTTTGTATTTTAATCAATTTAAAAAAAATATGTGTATTTGTTATTTTAACAATACGGGCCTTAAATATCACTTAATACGTCTCTGGACTTTTTTTTTCATTTTATTAAATTTAATAATAATATCTTATGTTTCTATGCTGTATTAACAGTAAATATTGAATTTTTCTCTGTTTCGCTAGTTATGGTATTCATTATAGAAAATCGTAAATATCTCGACTCCTGTGCTAGATAGAGGGTTGTTTTGCCCCCCCCCCCCACACCCCTAGTATCCCAAAGTATTTTTCCCGCTGGATCGAATGAAACCAATTACAACCCTTCATCTGTGACAGAGGGTGAGTTGTGAATTTATTTATTAATTTAATACACGGGCCTCAAATATCATTCAATACGTTTCTGTACATTTTTTTTAATTGATTAAATTATAAACAAGGTTTCTATATAGTATATATATATGTGTATTTGTTATTTAAGGTAGACAAAAGTTTATTTATCTACAAAGATCTGATTTGTTCCAAAATGAAGATCAACCGAGATCACTTCAGATCTGAAATTTTTTCCCGGGTAGGAATAAATAAAACAATTGTGTAATCATATAGAAAGTATCAACCCATACTAATATTATAAATGTGAAAGTAAATCTGTCTGTCTCTCTACTCGTTACCTTTTTACGGCTAAACCACTGAACCGATCTTGATGAAACTTGGCAGGGAGATAGACTGCATCCTGAGGAAGTACACAAGCTTCTTTATGTCACGACAAATTTATTAAATAATAATAATAATAAAGAATGAAATAAAATTGATTTAGAAATCTCGGTAGTCTTATTATAGCCTTAATTTTTATATTTTGTGTCTTTCTTCCTGAAGAATCCTCCGCAATTTAAGTGCTTTCCAGATGTAGAACAATGTTTTTGCACCTTTCTATCCAGTCTTTCTCACAGTAACTTAATATGAAGGATTTATATTAGGTCACTACGGAAGCCACATCATAACTTTTAAGATGTGTTGGCTTTTAAATCGTTCAAAAAATGTTTTACACAGCTTCGATGTTATTAGATTGTTATTCCACAAAATAGCTCTTTAGATATTGTATATAAGGTACTGGTACCAGTTACGACCGCTAAGAAAGCAAGATTTACTTTTTTTGTTATTGACGGGTTTCTTTTTTGTAATTTTCATGAACTCATGTTACTAATAAATTAACTAACTCTTTATTTAATCAATTTAATTACCAAAGTCTGTAAATATAGTTTATTATTTAAATTATATTCTTTTATTTTGTTTATGTTTTTTCTCCAGTAATTTATAAAGTAAAACCAGTAATAAGCACGCAGTGATGAACACTTGCTAATGATTACAAAATGATAAGTAGGTACTACGACACAAAAGATATAAAAGAAAGAATCGTCAAATTTGAAACAATGTAAAGCAGTTGCTATAATAATATAATAATTAATAAATAAATTATACTAATAATTAGTTTAAATGTCCACCATTTTGACACCTATTGACCGATTGTCATTAAATCACGCTGTAAGACAGTTGAATGTATATACATAGATAAATATTCAGAAATTGTAGTAATTAAATATCAACAAATATTTCTAATTCAGTACATTTAATTTAAAAATGGCCATTACTGGGGTCATATCCAAGACTAGTGCCAGTACCTTATTTGTGAAAAAAAATATGGTGAGCTAGAACTGCGCGCCGAGACTAGACATTCCTCGGTTTCAGTCTCGATCAAGACCAACGAGAATGGCTTAAATTAGGAAGAGACGAATTTTTTTATATTTGAAGAAAGTATTTTTAAGAAAAAATTCACACGATCTCGTTCAGGTTCATCAGTTGTAAAATTCAAGACCGAAACAAGACTTTAGTGTTAAAAATCTAAACCTGACTCGTGTACAAATACTTTTAAGTGGTAGTGTACATACATAGATACACGTACCTAAATATCCATACGGCAATAATCTCGTCACGTTATGACATTATAACGATATAGTACACTCTCATCAAATATTTACATAATGCATAAACTGTGTTTGCGTGTTACCGTCAATACGTTTAACAAGAATAATGGTTATTGTTGGTAAATACAAACAACCTAATGGTATTTATTTACCATTGATGCTGTACGTTTTATTTGACATAAACCAATAAGTTTTTATATATTATAGATAACGGTTACTTTAGGGTGTAAAAAATAAATAAATACTGGAAAAATTTAATTATTGCAAGGATTCTCGGGTAATTTTTTTTCAAATTTATTATTAATTTTTTTATAATGTAAAATTAGTTATAAATTAATTTTAAAAATCTCAGAGAATCCTTGTTTAAATCTAAGCACTTCTTGTCCCTGTGAATATTTTTGAATGTTAATAGTTTTCGAGTTAAAAATTATTGAAAAATCCAATATTTTCTGTTTTCTATGATATAAAAAATTTACATTTTCAGAATAAAAATTCAGATAAAAGTTATCTGAAACGGAAAGATCACGTCAAAAAACAAAGCTATTAGTATCTTCGATATGGCGAGGAAGCAATATTTTTAGTTCCTCGCCATATCAAAGGTACGAGAAGCTTTGTGATCGTTTTAAAATGAGAAAGTGTTCTCCGATTTCAAAAATTCAACTTGATCTCTCCGTTTCAGGTCAAGACAAACACTTTTCGCTCCGTGTTTATCTGGCTGTGTGTCTGTCCCCTGAATCCTTGTCACACGCATAACTCATGAACCACTGAACCGATATTCATGAAAATTGGTTGTTTGGTTGGGTCTGGCTTGAAGACCGTGCCATTTCAAAATTATTAAATTCGTATGTAATCCTTATTTAAATCTAATCACTTTTTGTCCCTGTGATTATTCTTGAAAGTTGATAGTTTTCGAGTAAGAAATTATTGAAAATCCAAATTTTTCGAGTATGTTTCAAAAATGCAACAAAAAATAGGGGTTTCTATTTGAAAATGAAAAGATGACCTTAAAAACCTATCAAGTTGAACTTTTCTAAAACAACCCATAATGTCAAAATTTAGCGCCCTCAAAACTTTTGTCTGAAATATATTTTCTGAATTTTCGTTATTTTGGAAATAATCCGCTGGAAAGTTTTTACAAAAACACGCGGTAAATTTAAGCAAAAAATGTTTTCTAGCATATCAAAAACGTTCATTAATTAAATCAAGGCTACTCATACATTCTTCCATACACAAGCCAGTGGTGTAACCAGAGTAGGGTGAGGGGGGCTTCCCTCCTTCGCAATGTTGGAACCAACGAGAGGCTAGGTTGTTATAACATAATATATATTATAAGTAAAATATATGTTATATGTGAATGACCCTTCTATAAAAAAATGTACCCCCCCCCCTGGTTACGCCATTGACACAAACATGTATTTCAACAATTTATTCAAACTGTAGACCCTCTTAACACATTATTAATATTTTACAATGTTCACTGTCCGCGTGTATACAACAATAGAAATTACGGGTAGTGTCGAAAGACACACACACACACACCCTAAACATAAAGGCCAGTGACATTTCGTCGATATTACATGTGTGACATTTGTGGTATGACATACAATGAAAATAATTCTTGAAATATAACCGTGATGGCTGGTACTATCAACTTTAATATGTTTCTCTACATTAAATATTAAATAGAGCTATTTCAAAACAATTTAAAGCTCTGGAACTTAACAAAATGGGAAACCGTTACTATATTTTACATAAAATCGAAATGAACAGATTTCCAGCGCTGGACGGGCACCTTTTTTAGGGTTCCGAAGAAACCCTATTAATATCGCTTTGTCGTCCGTCCGTATGTCCGTCCGTCCGTCCTTTTCACTCAAAGCTAAATAGCTCGTAAACTATATAAGCTAGAAACTTGAAATTTTTACTGAACATGTAAAATGACACCCTCTAGTAAAATATGTACAAATTTATTGAATAAATAATTTTTCAAGGGGGGCAATAAGGAGCTAAAGCTAGTTAAAAAAAATATTTTTTTTTATACCAAGGCATGTGGCACGTTAAAATGTATAACCAAACAAGCGGAATTTGACCCATTTTTATTTTTTTTCTAAATCAAAAATGGTGCCTGTAGGGGGCTTTAAAGCAAATCCAAAAAAACAAAAAAATTGTATACCAAGACGTGTAGCATGTCAAAATTTACGTCTCAATTAGTAGAATATGCCTCTATTTTTTTTTTTTTTCTAACTCAAAAATGGCGCCTGTAGGGGGCTAAAGGCAGTATTTTATTCTGCCCCTCCCCCCTCTAACTCTGTAACTACCGGCTCAAAAAATCTGAAAAAAATTTGGTAACGAGGTTTTGGTGGGACTACCAACGACAAATACTAAAGTCAATAATATAATTTTAAATTTTGGAATAATAGGGAGGGGTGTAAGAGAATTTAAAAATTTTATTTTCATATCTAGGCATGAGATATGTCAAAATGTACATCTCAATTCGTAGAACATGACCATATTTTTTATTTTTTTTCTAACTCAAAAATGGCGCCTGTAGGGGGCTAAAAGCAGTGTTTTATTTTGTCCCCCCCCCCTCTATCTCTGTAACTACTGGCTCAAAAAATCTGAAAAAAATTTGGTAATGAGGCTTTGGTAGGACTACCAACGACAAATACTAAAATCAACAATATAATTTTAAATTTTGGAATTATAGGGAGGGGCGTCATAAATTTTTTTTTTTATATCTAGGCATGTTTTGAAGGTACTTTAATCCACTCGTATTATATCACATATAACAAATTTTCAAGGACGATACGGTGACGCTCTCCGTTATTACACCACCGCTTAAACGTGTAACCTCACGTAGAATTTAGATTAGTGAAAACAACACCATGCAGTTAGGTTAGGTATGTACATAATACAGATAGAAAAATAGATATTTCTAAATGATAGTCGATCAAACAGGTTTTATTTTCGCATTTGCATGCTAGATGTCTATGCCAAAAGTTATAACCTAAAATGCATGCATATGTCACACACCCATTTTTTATCTAATAATTTTTCGGGATACAAATTAGTTTATATCGTTCCTCAGGATGCAAGCTATCTCCCTGCCAAATTTCATCAAAATTAGTTCAGCGGTTTAGCCATGAAAAGGTAACAAACTAAGACAAACAGACACACTTTCGCATTTATATAAAATATCTGCCAAGTAAATGCACAGTGCTAAATTCATCAAAGGTAGTTAATTTATTGAACAATTTAAATAAAAACCGATAAAGTAATAAAATAAACTGCTTGCCATTGGTTAACCATTTAATTTTCATACATTTTTATTTAAAAATATTAATTTAACATTTTTTACCTAGTTATTTTTTCGTATTTTTTTAATGTTTTGATTATTACAATTTAAATCTAAATTTTTCTGCTATGCAAACGTCAAAATGACAATTAAAACATCAAAATTACATAAAGTAAATATCGTTTGTAAAAAACAAATAACGATTTTTTAAAGCAAATTGAGATAAATCTTTGTAAGGGAATATTCTACAACAAAACCTTTTACATAAACATTGTATTTTATAGAAAATTTAGTGCTCTACAAAAAAGATTCTATAAAATTTTCACATAACCCTCCCCATTACACACGCTTTAATGATTTTGAAATGGGGCCGTCCTCAAGTCAGACCCAACCAACCAACCAAGTACCATTAATATCGGTTCAGTGGTTCATGAATTACGCGTGTGACAAGGATTCATACAGACAGATACACAGACAGGCAGACACGGAACGAAAAGCATTTGTCTTGACCTGAAACGGAAAGATCGAGTTAAAAACAAAGCTTATCAAATCTTCGATTTGGAATAGTTATTAAGTTAACAGGTTAAAATCAAAGAAATTCGCAACAGATACAAAATATAAATTCGAATCTTCAATAAAATTACATGAACAATTAAACTTATTCACAATCGATTAACAATTCTGAAACTACCCACCAAACTGCGCTCAATTACATCCTGAGAACAGTAAAAAGTATGAAAAGGTTCACGCACGAGTGCACTGTTTTACCATAACGATTAAAAATCGTATTCCTTACTTTAGGTCACAGGGGGAATACTGTTTTCGAGAATTGTTGCAGGCTATAGTCGCCAGGCGGACCGCGAAATGTGACACGTTGTGACAAGGGTTAAATGAGGGAACTCTATGAAGGAGAGAGAGGGCAGTGCACAAATACACGCTAGACAGACAATGGGTCAGATAAACGGAAATGAAGTTCTCATGTTCTCTTTGCACGTTTTTGTCTACAAACATATTGCTCTATTGAAAACGTGTATGAATTTTAGAGAATGGAAGTTGCTTCGACCGAAAACTCCTATTCCAAATGTAATTTGAAATGGAGGAAATAGAAATTTGTCATGTTATTTATTTTCCGTATGAAATATTGTGATTAGTTTGCTCCCTCTATATCAGTGATCTTGAAACTGTGTTCCGCAGTACCTCTTTGGAGGTTCAACGAATCAAAATAAAATTTTGAAAACAAATATATACATATAAAACACTCACATTAGTTGACTTGTGTTTATTAACTAAAAAATATAAAGATATATTTAATAATAAGGTACTGGCACCAGTCTTAGATATGACCCCAATAATGGCAATTTTTTAATTAAATGTACTGAATTAGAAATATTTGTTGATATTTGATTACTACCATTTCTGAATATTAATCTATATACATTTACCTGTCTTACAGCGTGAATTGATGACAATCGACCAATAGGTGTCAAAATGTTGGACTTTTAAACTAATTATTAGTATAATTTATTAATTATTGTTAATTAATTATTATACTTACATCACAACTGCTTTACATTGTTTCAAATTTGACGATTATTTCTTTTATATCTTTTATGTCGTAGTACTTATCATTTTGTAATCATTAGCAAATGTCCATGATTGCGTGCTCATTACTGGTTTTACTTTATCCATTACTGAATAAAAAATATAAACAATAATTTAAAAAACAAACTATATTTGCGGACTTTGGTAATTAAATTGACTAAATAAAGAGTTACTTGTTTTTATTAGTAATATGACTTCATGAGAATTACAAAAAATAATCCCGTCAATCACAAAAACAGTAAACCTTGCTCTTATAGCGGCCATAACTGGTGCCAGTACCTCAAAGAAATGTGATCAAAATTTAATCAAATAAATATTACAATGTATAAATTAGTCAACTTTTAAATATAGTATAATAGTGATCTTATGTAAACCAATTTTAATAAAACTTGGTTTGATAGTTGGGTCTGGCTAGTAGATGGGCCCATTTATAAAAATCATCAAACTCTCGTGTAGGGGGGGGGGGGGGCATTTAAACGGAAGTTATAAATTTCGATTTTGACTTTAAATATAAATAAACACTTTATAATATTTTTGATAATGTGCAAAAAAAATTTTAAATTCTCACAATATTAAATATTAGATAAATATTATACTGATAGTATTAAATTTATGTGTATGGATATCTTAGAGGTATCGTACATATCTAGTATATATAAATAAGTTTATTTGCAACGTTTCAAATTTCAAACTTTCATATTTTCCATATACCATAAATAAAACCGATACTATCAATCTTAATTTATATAAAAATTTATATGAATATAAATCAATCCATCAAATATTTTGAATTCAATGTGATTGATAAATACGTTCGTTTTTGAATTTTGTTTATTGTATATATGTATGTATGTAGGTAGGTACTATCTATATTTTATTTTGTTTGTTACCTTTTCACAGCTAAACTGCTGAACCGATCGTGATGAAATTTTGCAGGAAGATTGCTTGCATTTTAAAGAAGGACATAGGTTAATTTGATCTCGAAAAATTTATTAGATTAAAAAATACAAATTCCACGCCTACAAAGTCGTGGGTAAGAGTTAGTTACATATATATTGTATTTTTGTAAAATATTTATCAACCTATTAATAAAATTACATTTTGAAATGAAATGAAATATCTATCTACCTGTAATAAAATTTCTTTATCCGTGGTATTTATTTATTTTTACTTTTTTTATTTTATTTTATTTCATTTTGTCGTATTAAAAGATAATTGGCATGTTAAAATTTTTTTGATTAAAATTATTAAACAACATTAATTTAAAAACAATTGCAAAGATACTAGACAATAAATATAAAATTATGAATATAGTGAAAATTGAAAAGGTTTTAATAAATAAAAATAAATTCAAACTACTCCACCTATTTTATATAAAGTCTATAGAAACCGTTTTTAAAATATACTACATCTACATCAATCAAATTACTGTAATACCTCTACACAACCATCATTCAAAACCCTCTTCACATTTATTAAATGATAAGTACAATATAGACTATCATTAACAGATCATTACACAAACTCATTTACACAATTTACTGTATATGTTGGCGCAGTGTAAATAAATCAAAAACAAAATAATAATTACTCATAATTAAATTCCTTTCCAAGATACAATTCGCTAAAGCTCAGTAGGTACCATCACTACCAGTAAATCATTACGTCAGTGTTATTCAAAATGTTTTTATGCTATTACCAACAATCATTCAAAAAAAGACTTATAGTCAGGGCTTCGAACCGTTTCGTTTTTCGTTCCGGTTGAGTAAAAAAATATATTTCGGTTCGATTCTGGTTTTCGTTCCGAAAATAAATAACGGTTTTTCCGGTTTTTTCGGTTTTCGGTTCAGCTTCGAGTGATTAATTAAAAATAAAAAATTTTTGTATTAAAATTTTTTTTCTACCATAATTTATAAAATTTTATGGTACTTGTATGATAGCCCGAAAGACAATTGTAGTGGGAAATAAGATCATGTTAACGTGCGCATTTTAACATGTACTGAACCGAAAAAACCGATATTTTTATTTCGGTTCGGTTCCGGTTTTCGTTCCGGCAAAAAATAAGGGTTTTCCGGTTTTCTGTTCAGTTCCGGTTCGAAGCCCTGCTTATAGCCTTATGGATATTTTTTTAAATATTTGTTATTTGTTGTATTACTTTTTTACGGTTTTATAAGTGTGAATAAAACTTACTTTTGCTTACTACTGAAAAACAGAGATACATATTATACACATATTTTCCAAGATAAGCGTGAAATGCATGGGGATTTCCTAAACGGTAAGATATACAGATTCGGTTAAATGAGATGAATTATTTGTAAGGAAGGGGTGAGTATTACTACATCAACAAATATTAATAATTCTACGTGTTTTAGGCGGTATATTCAAAAATCTGAAAATTCGGAAATTCTTTAAATAGCGTTAACTTTTTTGTCAAAGTAGATAGGTCCTTTTTGTTTAAGGTTACTTAAAGCAATTTTTGTGCAGAATTGGTGTATTTAGAATGTTTATATCACTTTTAGTTTCGGAGTTACAAGCTCTAACTTTAGTTTTTCTTATAAACCATAAACTTGGTTATTGCATATTTGAACGTGTTTTTTACTCTACTTTACAACGATATATTACTTGTCATACTTACTATCGATCGAAAAAAATTAAGAACCTTAACTACAAAAAAGCAATATAGTCAATAAATCTTCAATTATTTTGTTAATTGTGCTGAAAAATCGAACAAATAATTATTTTCGGTTTTTTTTTCATAGATTAAGATTCCGTAATAAAAAACTCAGATTTTTATTTAAAAATAAGAGTTTACCTATAAGGCCAATCCATAGTCAAATAAATAAAATGATTTAATCGATATTTTTGAACCCTGCAAAGTTTAACGAAACATTTTTTTATCAGAATCTCAACCTCTTTGAGATATTTTACCGTTTCCAAGCTTTTGAGACACCCTGTATCCATACTAATATTATAAATGCAAAATTAAATCTATCTGTCTGTTACCTTTTCACGGCTAAACTGCTGAACCGATCTTGATGAAATTTAGCTGGGAAATAGCTTGCATCCTGAGGAAGGGCATAGGCTACTTTGTATCCCAAAAAATGATTAGATAAAAAATACAAATTCCACGCAGGTAACAGTGTAACAGGTGCTTAAAAATAAATGATTTAAAAGCAATAAATTAAAACGAAAATAAAATTCAATTTGTTATATTTATTCTGATTTTGAAACCGTGTTACGAACCAATCCCGTAATTTTCTTGTACTATAGATGTTATGTGACAGACACCTTATTCATAAAAATTCACCTAAAAATTATTTTACAGAATAAATTATATAAAAAATATATTTTATATAATTCACCTCAACAAAAATTAGTTTATTTTTATATAAACCACTGATTTGGAGCGACGGTATAAAGATGTCAAATTTAGCGGAGCTAAAGTATTAGATATTGCATTTACTTAACCGAAATTACAATTTAATCGTTTTACACAAACAAATATCACGCAGGTTGGGAACGTAACCCACATAACTGCGGTGTCCCCTCATAACTCTTTATACCCTGTGGACATTATCGCGCGTCTCTCCGACTCCTTAGTAAACCTATCTGCGTTATTTATCATCCAGTTATCTCGGCCGGAACGCAAAACACACGTAACACACTCTACCAACAACTATAGTTATACATAGGGTACCTAATAACATTTTTATGCATGGACATTGCGGTTCTCGTATTTTTTTATGTTATTATTATTAGTACCTGTGGACATTTCTTATATTGGAAAATGTTACGGTCAGTATTGTTGCAAATAAAAATATAGATATACTAATAATTACTACTGGAAAAACGGAGAAACTGTGGTTTCTAGTCACTTAAACTAAAATATACACCTTAACCACAATAAACCAATGTCACTCGACACGTGTTTCGAGGAGTCTGGAACTGTTAGGCTCCTGATGAGGACTTCTTGTGAAGTCGAAACACGTGTCGAGTGACATTGGTTTATTGTGGTTAAGGTGTATATTTTAGTTTAAGATACTAATAATTAATAAAATGATAATTTTATTAAATTCATACAAGTAAAGTTTTTATTTTTCTTATAGAAAAATCATACTAATAAATGCAAAAGTAACTCCGCCTGGCTGTTTGTTACCTTTTCACGATTAAACCGCAAAACTGATCTTAATAAAATTTGGCAGGAAGATAACTTGCATCCTGAGGAAGGACATAGACTACTTAGTATCCCGAAAAATAAATTATATTAAAAAAAAATACAAATTTCTCGCAGACGAAGTTTCGAGGAATAGTTATTATTACAAAAAAGCTGTCATGGATGCCACGGAACATTCTTTTTTATTTTAATTGAGGGGTATAAGGTTAAAACATCATTTATTATGTATATATTATTAATTTCGCAGATATAAGCTTTCAAAGTGCGACAATCATAAAATATTTCGTGTTCACAAAACTACCCCGAGAAATACATATAGTTCTTCGTAAAAAAACTACAGTGAAATTATTATTTTATTAATAATAACTATCAATTATGAGTATTATAAATTAACTTTTAAAAAATAAATAAAACCGACTTAAAAAACCTAAAAACACTGAAAAATATATAATAATTAAATTTAACAGTTTTTAAAGTTTTTTTATTGACTTGGCATCTAGTTTTTTTTTCTTTCTGAGTGGCGTATCTAAGAAGTTCAAGATCAAATTCTGATTAAATTTATATGGGACCACCTCGGGAGTATACTCTTTCAAACAAACCAAAAATCAACCAAATAGGTGCATATTTGTCAGAGTTATACCCGAACATACATAACAAATATAAACTGTCGATTTGTTAACCTCCTCGGTTAAAAATAATTAACTACACATTAACAATTACCTACATAAATGTCAACTGCTTATGAACAAGTAATTTACACTAATATTTTCTATTATTTACTATAAATACATACATTGGTTATTATACCATGTTTCATCGACCACTATCTGTACATTAAAGTAATAGCATTTGGAATTAGTACGATCGTATAATATCACATTTTATCACCTTTAGGTCAATGTATAGTTATGTATATGAGTGCACCCTCTGAATGCAATTATCGGACAATTTTTTTAATTACATTCTATCCTATCGATTTCTAGTTAATAAACCACAAACAGCTATTTATCAAATAATCGGCTGCATGTGTTCAGTGTTCAATTGAACATTAAATTCGTTAATGCGTTCAGTATGGTAAGTAGGAAATAACATTTCGAGGTGTACGAATAAAATTTCTGTAATTAAACTTGTTAACTGTTTTAATGAAAATAGGTGTCGGTTTTGTATAGGTACAATGTGAAATAATGTTTTATGTTTTAACCAGGGATTTGGAGCAGATCAATTTTTCAATTCCTCCAACTCTATGCTCCAACCCGGTTCAAAAAATGATTTTATTTTAAATATATTTTCAAAAATTTGATAATTATGATTCGGGGTAGAGCTGGGCGCGTGAGTAATTTTTGCTCACGATCACGCACGCTCACGAGAGAAAAATTTTTAGTCACGCCCGCTTACTCACGGTTATAAAAAAGTATTCACGATCACACACGCTCACGAATTCTATTTTTTTACTCACGCCCGATCATCTACGGTGGGTCCCGGTCGGTACCCGATTTAATCTAATTGTTGTAAATTATATTTTGAAATGATGAAAATTAATGTTTTTTACGTGCAATATATCATGTATATTTTATATTCATATTATTTTCTTCTAAATTGCATTCTAGTACAGTAATAGCAAACAAAACAATAATAAAATGAAGCTACAATGCATTTTTAAATCTTTTTTTGGTGTTCTGATACAGTTGGCAATACTGACCATGTGAAAGTGCTTCTAAAAATAACATTTATTTTTTATACTATATTTTTTAATGTCAAAATTCGATTTAAAACATTATTATATTTATGCATTATTAGTTCAGATATTAAAAGAAAGATCAAATAAGTTTATAAAAAAATCTTCAAAATATACTCACGGACTCACGTACGAGAAAAATGTATTCACGCACGGTCACGCACGGTTGTTTTAATTTGACTCACGATCACGCCCACTCATGATTCAAGATTTGAAAATCGCTCACGCTCACGCGGGTCACGGCCGTGACCCGAAAAATTTACGGCCCGCGCCCAGCTCTAATTCGGGGCTGTAGGCAGAATAAAAGTTAAAAATAAACTGTTAAAAAAAATTAAAAAGTGTTAGGTTAGGTCACCATAATAATGAGAGACTTTTGTATCTTTGTTTTGTATCTAAATCACATTTGCAAACATATCTTCTTACATTACTATGAAACAACTTCAGTCAAACCGAACACTCAACTTCGGCCACCTTCGGCTGAATAATCGACTTCGGCCAAAATTAGGCCGAAGGCTAAACTATGTATTATAATATTGTACAGTAAAGTGTTATCTTATGCGGTAGATACAAAAGATTAATAGCGTCAGAGATACGTTCTGTAATTTTCTAAAACCGCTTAAAACCGAAGCAATGAGTTCAAATAAACCAAAAATCGCATAAAAAAGTTTCTGAAAATTAATTTATTCATATTCCCATTTTTTTTAACCTATTTGTGAAAAATTTTAAAAATAAAAAACGTAAAAAAATCCTTCGGCTTCGGCCAAAAACTAACCTTCGGACGGTCAATAAAAACAACCATCTCTCTTTAATCCATCTTTCTCTTATATATCTACTCACGCACTCACCTTAGCGTTTAATCTGTCGAGATCATTCCAATTCACTAGTCTCGCTTAAGAAGTTTCACTTCAAAAACATCAATATCTTGAATAGCAATGTAAATAAAAGATAAAAGAAAGAACTCGGTAAACACGTGTTTATTTATCTGTTCACAAAACAACAACAAAGTAAATAATCCATACATAAATACACAAATATCTCTTGAAATCTTCACAGTGTGATCATTATTTTACTTTTCTTAAGAATGTAAAACAATAAAAAAAAGTACGATAAACTCATACCAGTGGAAAAGCAATTCAATATATTGAAAAACCAGTATAAAATAATCAAAATTGGCACAGATACTGATTTCATTATATTTTTTGTCAAAATATCGGCTCAACAGCTTTTAGATTTCAATAGGATTACATATAGCTCCGGATATAAGATTTATCCGTAGAAAAAAATATTTCTGGTGCGTATATAATATAGAAATATAAACGAGTATGACTGTCCGAAAAACGAAGCCCATTTATACAAAGATATATATTTTATTTCTGCTGACACAGATAAATGATTTGATAAAATTCATTTACTCGTTTTTAAAATGCTGGTTTTGATAATCAATACTTAGAGATATATAAAATATAAGGTACTGGCACCAGTCGTGGATATGACCCAGGTAATGGCCATTTTTTAATTAAATGTACTGAATTAGAAATATTTGTTGATATTTTATTTAACTGTCTTACAGCGTGATTTAATGACAATCGGTCAAGTGGACATTTAAACTAATTATTAGTATAATTTATTTATTAATTATTATACTATCATAGCAACTGCTTTATATTGTTTCAAATTTGACGATTCTTTCTTTGATATCTTTTGTGTCGTAGTACTTATCATTTTGTAATCATTAGCAAGTGTCCATCACTGAAGAGTTACTTGTTTTATTAGTAACATGAGTTCATGAGAATTACATAAAAGAAGCCCGTCAATCACAAAAACAGTAAACCTTGCTCTTAAAGCGGCCATAACTGGTGCCAGTACCTTATAAACGTAAATCCTTAGACTGTCTATACAGTATTTGGGAATATTTGAGTTTTGATACATAATTTTAATAATTATTATCTGTGTATTTATTTGTTTTGACTTGATATAAAAACTATTGAACCGATTTTGATGAAACTTTCACAAATTGATATTCTAATGTCAAGCATTATAAATAGTTTACAGAACAAAAGCTAAACTAATGCTTTCTGCGAGGTGTAAAATCGTTATGAATTACTTCAAAATTTCAGAGCAGTGGCAATAAATATAGAATAATGTAAATGTTATGAATTTTACGGTGTACACTTGTCACCACTGCTTTTATATTGTTGATTTCTACTAAACGTCAACGTCATTCATATTAACTATGCCAGTGAGTTGTTATTTACAATTAACTAACGCATTGGACTCGGTGTTACTCGGGAATAGAAATTTAATCTGCAATGAACCTATTAAATATTGTTTTCAGTTATCACTAACTATTTACGCAGTGCACGCAAAGATAACTCTCCGGCGATTGTTTTTTCCGATACACAAAATATATATAAATTATACACCTAAACCTACCTCATGAAACACTATCCATTAGTGAAAACCAGAATAAAATCAGTAGTTACTGAGAAAATCGTGCACAGACAGACAGACATACGCGGCAAGGGACTTTGTTTTTTACTACCCGGGAAAAAATTTAGATATGAAGTTATCAAATCAGATCTTGATAGACCTGCATTTTGAGACAAAATCATATTTGTTCACTGGTTTTTGATCTGTGGAGACTTGCAAATTTCTATAACAATCTACAAAGATCTCTGCCTGAAGATCGTTGTAACGTTGAAAATTCATGAATTTTAAACGTTTCAATCTCTATCATGATCTAAAACGATCTTCAGCGACCTTTGTAGATCGTTGTAGATCTTTTGCATGATATCAAACATTAGATCCATAATCAATTTATGAAACAACTCAAGTATTTCTATTTCAAATATGATCTCTTATAACAGCTAAACCGAACGAATTTTGGTTAAATCGTGTAAAAACAATGTAATATTTATTCCACGTGCTTTCTATTTTTAGAACACTTTCTTCATTTTAGATCTTTAAAAGCGATATACAGGGATTGTCTTGTTTAAAAGAATTCTTAAGCGAAAGTCTTTAATAAAAGAAAAACCACGTTACGCCTCCGTATCGGCTGTATTGTGACGTCACAGTTTGCGTGTTCCGTGTTCTTTGTAAAAAAAGGCGGACTCGTCAATCTATCTAATCATTAAATTTATTTTAGATTTATAAAGATTATTATGTTTTTATCTCTTTTCTAAATATTTTTATAGAGTTTCCCTTTCCACCCCTGTTTATCTTAAATTAATAAATTAATCAAATTATTAATATTGTTTGATGCAAATTTTTGTAAAAACTTTATGCTTCGTAATATAAAAGTAATATAAAAGAAATTTGTAATTTAAAATCATGACGTTTGCTTAAAATATCCATAAATTCACATAAAATATCCACAAACTATTCACCTAAACCTTCCTCGTGAAACACTCTATCCATTAGTGAAAACCGAAATAAAATCCGTTCAATAGTTACTGATAAAATCAATGTACAGAGAGACGCGGCGAGGGACTTTGTTTTATAATTTTACTAACGCATTGGACCCGGTGTTACTCGGGGATATTATTCAATTAAATATAAAGTAATCATACCCACTCAACATGCCCACCTAATATGCCCACAACACACGGCTCATCGCGAATTAATCTCAATATTTTATCATTTTTGGAAATAAAATGTTTCTTTATATTTCAATTTTCAATCAATATATTTCAAAATATTTAATTATAAGCATCTGTCAAAAATCATCTAATTGTTCGACAAAATATTTTAAAGAGACGTGATCATACTGACCTAAATAATGCCTCAGAGCTGACATCATGGAAACAAAACACGACATGATAAAGATTTTTTTAGTCTTTTGATGTTAAATCTTAGGTTTTCATAAAATATTAATAGCCACGATACTGATCAGAAAAATTATCTAACTAACTGTAAAAACTGCATTGAAATCGGTTCAGTAATTTCCAAATCTATAACCTCATACAAACGAACATTCATTTTTATGACAATAAAAAAATGTTATGTCAAGAATTTTAAAGAAATTGAAATAAATTAATTTTATTGGTGATTTTTAAACATTCGAGTTTTCCCACTTTTATTTATTACTCACAAACAGCAAAATTAACATTAGTACGTAAATGACAAAAAAAACGCCCAAATTCGACTCGCAGAAATATCTGAATTAACCAAATTTATATAGAAAAGTTAAGCATATTCTGAATGCTATATACCTATATAGTTCCCTAGCTAATATATGAGCTTTTCGTTGTCAACGATTTCAACAAATACAGGAACTAACTTCTTCGGTTTGGATACTCCGCAGTATCATCAAGTATGTCAATAAAAACAAACCCATGTAATTTCAGTCGAAGATCGATGAAACTCTATTGTACTATACCTACATTACCTACATTACTGTAATCGCTTAGATTGCAGCACATAGAATTGGTTTTGCTGCACACACGAGATTTAGGTATATCTCGGTTGTTGCAGTGACGTATTTACCTAAGGGCGTAGGGGGCTATCTCCCATGGCGGCCGGTGATCCCTCTGAGATTTAGCGGGTACTCCCGATGATCTCCCTCCGGAAAAAATATTTTAGTACAATAAAATCACGCAAGTCTATTTATGATCCGTTTGAAATTTTTATGATAACTCTTTACGAACGAGTTAAATAAATGTGTGCAAGTAGGTACTGGGCCCGTATTCTCGAGTTCGCTGGATTTTTTTTCGTTCGACTTACTATGTAGTAAATAAGTAAGTTATTCCCTAACGTTCGTAAAATGTCGAATGAAAAAACTGCATGCGAGAGATTATAAATCTCGCTCGACTTTTTTATCTGTTTGGTTATGTTTTAATATACATAAATATAAAAAAATATATCGATCTTGTATTGATAACCAAAAACAAATGTGTGTTTTGAGATTTTGTATTAAATAAAAGTGAATATTGAAATTTTATAATGTGTTATTAAAATTAAATTAATATACTTATAAAATTAGATAAAATATACGTAATGTTTCACTAAAAAATTTCAACCTTAGAGATTTTTATAAAATGCCGACACTGAAAAAACAATGATAAATACAATTTTAATTTAATTTTTCCTTTTTTTTATCCCGCGTATTTTTTTACTATTATAAATTTTGAAGAAAATATAAACAAAAAAAGCTAGTTTGGTTCAATTTTACTTCTAATAGACCAAACCTTTTCTTCATAGTCTCAAATTTTACAGCTGATTGAAAATTGCAACCATTTCGTCTAGATTTCGAGTCGTACACTTATACTAAATGAAATATAACAAACCTTACATATTTTACTATTATTATTGATTTTAAAGATAATTTAATTAATCTATAAATACATATACCTACATAAAAAATAAAGTTTCTGTTTTATCTATGTTTGCTTTCTCTTTAAAGATTTATTTAAATTACAATCAAAGATAAAATATTAAATGTTAATTGAATTAAATTAAAGCCAAGATTAGACTAATATAATGTTTAAAGTGGATACCGCCTCTATCTTGTTTCTTAAAAATTCAAGTAGTATCGTCTCGTTCCAAAAGACCGAGAAAAATATTATCTAGCCGAATTCTGCCGAAAGCTGTCTGAATTATAATTCTCTCGTAATTCATGTCTCGGCGTACAGCTCTAGCCAAATTTTATAACATAAGTATTTTACACAGGAGTATATACGAGCAAGTATAGAATCAATGTGGTCGTAGCTTTACAAGCTAACCTACTTGAGTTATGTATGTTTCTCTTGTAATTCATGTCTCGGCAAGTCGTGTTGAACGAAACGTCCACCAGAGCGCTGTTGTCGCGTGCACGTCACCGCCGCCAACATTGATCTGACGATATACGTTCAGTGTTTTATTGCTCATCAAAATGAAACGTGGTTTAAATTATTTAACTATTTTTATATTTCTGAACAATGTCTGAATCTACCTACTTAATACAAGACTTTCTCAGTAAGACTGATTTCTTATATCTATGTTACCAGATTGTTTGTGTTAACAGATTGGTATACATCTATTAAATAGCAAATGCTAGGTTCTGATGATTTACTTGACTGTTAAAAATAGTGGGGGGTGGGGGGGGGGGGTAGTAGGTGTCATAAATAATTTTAATGTTATACATTTTACGCGCTTTATAGGCAATATAATCATATTACGTTTATGTTTTCTTTTCATTTGCTTATAAAAATTACAAATTAACAGTTAAAACTGAAATTATTATTTCCTTTGAAAAAATGTGTAAAAAACACTTTTTTACTTCCATGTTCTGAAAGAAATGGAAGTATTGTAATACCATGTCCGAGATAATGACAGGTTCTGATTGTACTATCTTCAAAACTTAATTTACTAATAGTTTTGATATGAGATTTTTTTTTTTAAATCGAAGTGGCAGTGGATTTTTAAACAATGTTTGGCATCATAAAATAATATGATTTATTACCATAAAAATTCTTTCAAAATCTACTTCCATCTCAATTTTTTTTTAATGGAACGAACGAGTTTTGGAACTCACCTTCTCAAATTTACATACGAGATAAAAAAATTCAAAATTTCCTTTACAAAAATATCCAAAGCAATTATTTTATTCTTTATGATAACTCCTAAAAAATCAACATGGCATTTTATTATACAAAGATAACATCAAAAAGTCGAGCTAAAAATACTTTTAATTCACAACACAAAAAAATACAATGAAACGAGTAATACAAACACAAAACAAGCGAGAAGTACAAGTGCTGTTTATGTAGATATCATTATATTTGTATATATCATTGATATCAAAAAATCAACTAATTAAAAAGTTAATTTTCCTCTGTCATTCAATATTCCATTTATGTGTATATATACCTATATTTGTAACAGAAATATAATAAAAATGCTGTACAATAAAGAAACAACATTTACATAATAAGTTCTCGTGTATAAAAACAGATTGATTTAAGGATAAATTAGATTAGAAAGTCATTCATAACTGAAATTAAATACCTTTCTGGTATAGAAAAATTAAACTACAATAGCACTAAAGTACCTACATATACCTACAATTATACATACTATCAATTAGATTACTCTGCAAGAAAACTTTTAATTCGTCATAGTTTTTAAGTGTAAGAATTTAATTTTCTTTTTCTTTTAGATTGATTTTTAAAGTTATAATTTTTTAATCATGGCTCTCACAAAGAAGGTCTGTATGGTGTTAGGGAGGAGGCGCTACGGTTAGGGGAGGGGCTGAGACACCAGGCCTAAAGGCCCAAAACTAGATGCGGAGACCATTATTTTTATAATATAAAAAAAATGTATTCTTTGTTAATCGATATGATAGTTTTGTTAGATACTTATTTAATTAAATGTAAATGTATTAAATTAAAAATATTTGTTGATATTAGATTACAGTCATTACTGAATTATAATCTATAGCCACTTAACTGCAAAACAGCTTAATTTGATGACAATCGGCCAATGGGTGTCAAAATGGTGAACATTTAAACTAATTATTAATGTAATCTATTTATTAATTATTATATTATCATAGCAACTGCTTTATATTGTTCCAAATTTTACGATCTTTATTTTATAATTTTTGTATCGTAGTACTAATCATTTTGTAATCATTAACAAATGTTCATCACTGGGCGCCCATAATTTATCCATTACTGAAGAAAAAACGTAAATAAAATAAAAAGTCAAGTATATTTGCTTAAGGATTTTGAAATTGATTTAATAAAGAGGTACTTATTTTATTAGTAACATGAGTTCATGAGAGTTACAAATAAGAAATCTATCAATCCCAAAAACCAGTGTACCTTGCTATTAATGCAACCAAGACTGGTGCCAGTACCTTATTAATTTAGGAACAAAAAAATAAAGGAAATAAAAAATAGTTTATTTGATTCATACTTAACATAAAAAATATTAAGTGTATAAGTTATGGTTCAATAAATAAACTTTTTAATTATTTACGTCTCAACTAGAAATGTGTTCTAACATAGAATTTAAATTACCTAATAAATAAATTTCTTTAAAAGAAAACATTACAGTTTTATTACGATAACACGAAAAGAGAGACATTATTTGTCGAGAGGCAAGGAAGAAACGAACTTCTTACATCCCATTAGTTAAACAACATTTTTTAACAGGAAACAAAAGAGAAAACATGCCCATTCATTATCCGAGCACAAATGTGGGTGTTCAGAATCTATATTTGTATGCTGCGTGGCTATAAATCTGATGTGCTCCTTTAGGAACAATCGTTAATTCGATATGTCCAGTTTTTTGTAATCTAGTAATTGACCTTAAATACGTCACGCACCTTTCTCTTGTCGTTTGCCTTTCCACATTCAGGGCCGAATTTAGGAGTGATAGAAGAAGGTGGCAACAAATATAGGACGACAATAAATACATCCAACCACTTGCTAAGTGAACAAGATTACTTTTTTACACTGATACGATTAGTTTTTCTTTTATTTACATCTTTTCATTTTTTGTTATAAAAAATATTAACTTTTCAGGTCTAAATCCCGATTGATCAAAATCCCAACAATCAACATCCAGACAGTGAATAAGCATTATTTATTATGAGCAATGCCAAAACTTTTATATATTTTTAAGGAGCACTCGGGATCATTTGAAACAGTTTTTGCAAAAACTTTTTAGCCTTGGAACTTTACAGAAACGGTGTCCGTCAGCACTTCGACCTTACAAATCTATATATGTGATTCAATACAAAAGCCGCTGCGTTTCGACACAGCTAAAATTCCACTTGTATTGAATCACATATAATAAATTTGCAAGATCGAAGCGCTGACAGATACCGTTTCTGTAAAGTTCCAAGACTTTATTGTTAATTAAAGATAACTATGATTCAATTATTAACAGTTTAAAAAAAACAATTAAAGATATCAGGCCCAAATTTTCAGTTAATGTTCTCTACTACAAAATATTGATTTTCCTGGATTATTAAAACTTATAAAAAATGTTTTTTAATATAAGGAATAAACAAAGTTTAAAAAAATCAATATAGAGATTGTAGAGAATTTTATAGCGAACTTTTATTTTGAATTTATTTAATTAAATCGCTATTTAACAAAAATCATAAGGAGAATTTCGCTAAAAACTATAGCTTAAAAAAAATTTAAGACACTTTTAGCTCAGGCAGTCTGGACTATTAACAAAAAATGTTAAATATGTACTAAATAACGACATTATAATTATGAATATCTATTTAATTTTTTTATATTATTTAATTACATAAATTGATATGAGTAATGATATATCCTTTATTCTACCGAATTTTAGAAATTCCACTATAGATATCTGTGCCTATAATTTCGAACGTTCCACCAAAGAGACTCTCTTTGTTCACATACTTTCTCTTTAAAGATAAGACAAATAACCCCTACCCTCATCGTCAGTGACAGCTTTTGTAAATACCATACATACGAGTGAAGGAATTTTCACACTCTAATGCACTTACATGTATATTTGTATAAAATTAATCACTAATGAAATATATAGGTACATTACATTTTCTTTTAAAATAACAGAAAATTTAAAAACTTTATTTAGTTATTTTTAAACAACTAAGTCAATAAAAAAGTTAAAGTGTATCCAAAAATTCATGTTACCCAAAAGTTTGATGGTTGTAATTCCTAGAAATAAGACGACCAATACATAAGGTACTGGCACCAGTCTCGGACAATACACCAGTATTGAATATTTGTTTAATTAAATATACTAAATAAGAAATATTTGTTGATATTTGATTACTGTCTTTACTGAATTATAATCTTTAGACACTTAACTGTGAAACAGCTTGATTTGATGACAATCGGCTTATGGGTGTCAAAATGGTGGACATTTAAACTAATTATTAGTGTAATCTATTAATTATTATATTGTCATAGCATCTGCTTTACATTGTTTACAGTTTTACGATTCTTTATTTTATAACTTTTGTGTCGTAGTACTTATCATTTTGTAATCATTAGCAAGTGTCCATCACTGCGTGGCCATTACTGGTTTTACTTTATCTTTATCCATTACTAGAGAAAAAACATAAATAAAATAAAAAGCTGTAATTTAAAAAAAAACTATATTTGCTGACATTGGTAATTAAATTGATTTAATAAAGAGGTACACATTTTATTTTACAAAAAAGAAGCGCATCAATCCCAAAAACAGTATACTTTGCTCTTAAAGGGGCCAAGATTGGTTCCAGCACCTTATATTCATATTGTTTCCCAATAAAATTTTATAAAACGGCACTGTTCACGAGCGTCACGTGATTCTAAAAACTAAAACTTTGTTGACAGAACCTTCGAACAGACCGCTAAACTAAATCATCCAATTTTCTGTTTGACCGGTAACTTTTTATATTTAATTTATTATTAGATTTAGGTGCGACCCAGTAAGAAAGAAAACCTGTATGTAAAATTAGATATATATTTATTGAATTATTCAAGTTACTCTTCAGAAACGAGTTCTTTTACTTTTGAAACAAATTTTCCGGTTTGAATTATTTATTTTGTATGTTTTTCCGACACTTGAAAAGGTTAATATTTGTGAAAATATGACAGTTAGGTACAGAGATAAAAATTATCCTTATTGTAAGTAAAAGAAAATTCGATAATAATAAATCATTATCGATTAATTGAATTTTAAACACAATCGCTGATTGAGAAAGAATGGATGATTAAGCATAATTTTCCAGTAATTATCTTTTTTTCTGTTATATAAAACATTTTTCCTTTCAAAACGGGACATGAATGGTCAATCAAGATTTTACTTATAATACGTTTGTATCTTGACACATCTATAGGATTTTACCAGCTGCTTGTCCCACTTTAACTCAAAGAGAGACGGATGTTTTAATTCTTAGTCACGATATTACTATAACCCTGGGTTGCATAAAGCAAAATTAATCATGATTAGTTAATCGGTTGCTTTAAAACCATTATCACATCAATTCTAAAAAACAATCACAGTTATGATAAATTGTATATAAGGTAAACAATTATCATATTTAGTGAATTGTTCATTTACAAATTGAGATTGAGTTTAAAATAAACATTAATCATGGTTTGAAAACAATTGGCTAACTAATCATGGTTAATTTTGCTTTATGCAACCCAAGATAAGTCTTATTGTTAGAAAAACAAAGACAGATAAGTATAAGGATTAAGTAGTTCTTTCGTATTATCTGTATATATATAAAAATGAATGTTCGTTTGAGTGAGGCTTATAGACTCGGGAATTATTGAATCGATTTCAATGTGGTTTTCACCAATAGTTAGATCATTTTTTTGTGCATGTTCGTGACTATTAATATTTTATAAAAACCTAAGATTTAACATCAAAAGACTAAAAAAATCTTTATCAAGTCTTGTTTTGTTTCATGATGTTTAATTTAGGTATTCACGTTTCTTTCAAATATTTTGTTGAACAATATGATTGTTGCTTACCTATTTATTTATATATTTTTATTAATTTTAACACAAATTCTAAGATGGGATCTTTCCTAGAAGTTTGAAAATATAATTTTACTACTGAATGAATTTTATTTCTATGTAAATTTCAAGTCGGACAAAACAACTCGTGGTGAACCTTGTGTTGTGAGTATATTGGATGAGCATGTTGAGTGGTTATATTAGGTGGGCATGTTGGTTGAACAAATTAAATAAACTACATGCATTTTATTATTCTCAGTCAAATGGAATGTCAAAGAACATAGTTTGAACCATTTAGGTTATTATGATTTTGTCCAATGCACTAGTTTTGAATATTGCGCAATTTCTTCATCACTACATCTGCATATTTACAATTTTGCTAAGATTTACTTCGATTAAAATAAAAAATTCGCCAATCGATTAATGAAAGAATTAATTAATAGGTACTCAAATATTATTTTCTTTATGCATTCCAACATTTAAAGAACCCTGCACCCATTCAATGGAATTTGGTTCCGGGCCAAATTTTCTGAAACTATAGATGTAATGAGCATACTACATAAATATTTAGTAGTATAAAATTATATCTACCAAAAATGTAATGTTCTAAACGTATTTTTAAACAAAGGCATCAAAATAACTAAACTTGATACCCTTATACAAAATTTAAATATAATCAAGCCGAGCGAGCTTAAATTTGATGAAACACGAGGAACGTAAGACGACGAATCACAAAGGTATAGATGATTCATATAAGATTAAAGTACTTTACGATATGGTATATTGAAGAGTGTCATCCTTGGTACTTGTCGATATGAAGAGTTTAAACTTTAGAGTATGACTAAATCCGTGACCCAAATTGAATGCTCACGCATTGCTGAAGGTGTATCTAGTTCAATGGTGGAGGCGTTTTAAAAGCTATAAGATTTCCCTAAAGACTGGGGGTTTATTCGATTCTTTACTTATATAAACGTCATCGATATTCAGTGCGTTTAAGATGTAAATAATGAACGGAAGGCGACGTTAATTTTATGTATAAGAGATATTAACGCTGTTCACATGATTTATGTAGAATATTTAAGCGAAATATTTGTTTATTTAAGAATTTATGTTTAGTACAATTTCATATATTTATGTCATTTTTCAAAAATTAATGCAAGTACGTGTAAATGGTAATATTACTGGGACAATAAAATAAGGTACTGGTAGCAGTCTTGAACAATACCCCAGTGTTGAACATTTTTTTTAAATTAAATGTAATAAATTAGAAATATTTGTTGATATTTGATCACTGCCATTACTAGATATTAATATATGTATATTAGGGTGGTCCTTAAATGGGGTTGGGACGAATTTTGACTGAGCCGCCCCCAAGTCAATTCCAAATAATTTTTTTTAAATGAGGAAGAAGTTTCAACCTTCTATCTTAAAAATTAGCCATTGCCAGAGGGGAATGATTTTCCTATTTAAAATACACGGAATTTTGCGATTTTTCAAAAACCTGTGTACTAAAACGTCTTAAACTCTTTCTAAAAATCTAGAATACTCATGAATGCATTCCTGGTACTTATATTGCATATCTAGATGGATAAATTAAACTTGTGATTCAATGTTGACAGCTATATGGGTCATTCCCTCAAGAGAAAAAAAAATTAATTTATTTTTTCTATAATTTCTGGATAATTCTGTCAAAAAAACGTTTGACAATGAAAATATTGATCTTGAAATAAAAAAAAATTATTCTAAAACTAGAAAAGATCATTCCACATCAATTTCTAACTAGAGTGATCCATTTTTTTTCTTCAATTTTATTTTTAGAATCAAAATTTTTTATTTCAAGATCAATATTTTTATTGTCAAACGTTTTTCTGACAAAATTATCCAGAAATTATAAAAAAAAGTAAACATTTGGAGCTGATTTGGGGGACAGCCCAGTCAAAATTCGTTCCGACCCCATCTAAGGACCACCCTAATGTATATATATATATGTATATACATTTAACTGTCTTACAGCGTGATTTGATACAATTAATTGTTTAAAAATAGTAAACAAAAAAAACATCGCGGCAGATTATCAAGCAAAGTGTATTTTCTTATGTAAATAAATTAGTGAAGTGAGTAGATTTACTTTTATGTCGTAGTACTTATCATTTTGTAATCTTCTCTGGGTGTTTATTACTAGTTTTACGTTGGAGAAAAAATTTAAACAAAATAAAAGACTGCAATTAAAAAAAAACTATATTTACGGACTTAAATTAATATAATAAAGAGCTAATTGTTTTATTAAATATGTTCATGATAATTACAAAAAGTAGTCCATCAATCCCAAAAAAAAACAATATACCTTACTCTAAAAGCGTTCAAGACTGGTGCCAGTACACATTATCAAAATTTGTAAAAACATATTAGGTATTAATAGGTATCTAAATATGATCGTGCTGATCAATTTCTATTAACTTCCATTTAAGTTTATTGTATTGTAATTCCATCTTTATCAACGATACGTATACAAATTACAATGATTGACTGTTCAATTTGTAAACCTTCAATTCAAGATAATTGAATAAACTTTTACAATCGAATACAACTAGTAGACGTACACTAGATTACGATAAGAAGAGACTTACTTTAACGTAATTGAAAATATTGGATTTAAAAAAGAGTCATGAAAATCACAACAACAAAGGTGAAACGAAATTTCAACGAAGAAACATGGCTTAAATAAAATTAAATCCAGTGTATTTAGACAGCGCGTCGTTGTTATATAATAAATATATATGTAAAATACAAGTTTATATCATTGATTCTAAACATGTATTTCAATTCTGTAATTGATTAAGGTCTATTACATTTTTAGAGTTTTTTGAAAAATTCCTCATATTTTTTATGAGTTAGATATTTTGTTTTAGAATTATTTGAACATTTTTTCGCAACATGATTTTATTTATTTTATAGATAACTAGCTGTTACCCACGACTTCGTCCAGATTTTTGTTATGATGATAGTCGAAAAAACAGATTTTTAGTTTTGTATTTGTAAGTTAGATGTCTACGGCAAAAAATCATATCGTGCGTACAAAAGTACACACACCCATTTTTCGGAATACAAAATAGCCTATGTCTTTTCTTAGGATGCAAGCTATCTTCCTGCCAAATTTCATCAAGATCGGTTAAGCGACTTAGCCGTGAAAAGGTAACAAACAGACAGACAGTCTGTTAGTTATGAGAAATTGATATATTAAAAAATACTAGTATCGCCTATGGTCGAAATACGACCAGTATTTTATCTGCCTTAACACATGATTTTTTTGCAGATCTATGGCACAGTACCTAACCTAACCTGCTTTTACAACAAAAAATTCCAAATAAAAACACTGCAATTGAACGCGAATTGAAATCTCTATATGCATTCTTTACGTTTGACAGAAACCCAAAACTATTTATTTTGGTGGCACTTGGAGTATCGTTATGCTGTTGAACGATGCGAGGGGAAATAAATAATAAAACATGTGTATATGTTAACTTTATTTTACCTGCCTTAACGGAAACATACACTCATGATTTTTTTTGTGCACATCTATAGCACAGTACCTTTCGAATGATATAAATTTCATTCACCTCCTTTTATAATAAATACTAAAAAAACGTATGACAATTTTCGATGTTCGTGTATTAATATATAGATTTATTTATAACTTTCAAATATTATTTAGAATTAATTTTTGAATTTTTTATAGAGATTGATACAATAAATTATCTCGGAGGGCTATGGGTCGCGCATCATACGAACTAATTTTAAGTGCCAAAGTTATGATTCGGAGATAATCAGCCAGTTAATTACAATTAAAATATAATTAGTAGCTTATGTCCCATGCTTACATATATAATGACCTCTAATTAAATTTATCCAATAAATATGCATATGGCGTAGTAGTCATTAGACTGCAAACTGCAGATATATTCTTTTAATCAACACCGATATAAGGTACTGGTACCAGTCTTGGATCATGCCCCCGTGTTACAAACTTGTTTAATTAAATGTATTATTTTTGGTGATATTTTATTACTGCCTTTACTGAATCATATAGACACTTAACTATAAAACAGCTTAATTTGTTGTCAATCGGCCAATGGGTGTCCAAATACTGGACATTTAAACTAATTATAGGTGTAATCTATTTATTAGTTATCATATTATCATAGCACCTATGTACTTTACATTATTTCGAATTTTACGATTCTTTATTTCATAACTTTTATGTTGTGGTACTCATCATTAGCAAGTGTCCATCTCTAGGTGTTCATTAATGGTTTTATTGTTTTTGTCCATAATTAGAGAAAAATATGAACAAAATAAAAGGGTATAATTTATAAAACAAACTATATTTGCAGACTTTGTTAATTAAATTGATTAAATCAAGAGGTAGGGTCGAGCGGGGTAAATATGAAACACCAAAAAAATGAGTTAAAAGTGAAACAAGCTTGCAACTAAAAAACTAATTTGTTTATAGGAGAATTATAAAAACTGACATCATCATTAAAGGTTTGTTAAAGCGACCTGAAAATATGAATCGCCTAATAAGTGATGAGTCACCCCTACATATTTCCCTGTTAGTCGATGTCAAAACGTGTGAATTAAAATTTAATTCTTTGTACATAACTTTCTGTATAGCTCAGATATTAATTAAAGTTACAATTTCACATTGATATGCCACAAAGAAGATAAATCAAAGTTGCCTTTGTAGCTTTTTTTTTAATTTTTCGAGAAATATTTTCCATTAGAGGCCTGTTTCACTTTTTTCCAAATTAGAGGTTAAAAATGAAACACACTTTTTTCATTTTTAAAGTCCGTGTTGTATCGTACAGTTCAAATGACGAAAGTATTTAAAATGGTTATTCATAAGCGCATCTAGTAGAAAAAATTAAAGTATGAATTTGTATCGTTAACTGTCAAAAAACATGAAAGATTTGTATTTTGTTTCACTTTTACCCCAGTTGACCCTACTTGTTTTATTAACCTAAGCCCACAACCTGCTTTAGCAGAATCTTTCTCTTTATAGATATGCTAAATCCGGTACTTCGTATTCAAATCCTATTTAATTATTTTGCATTATACATAGCAGAATTTATAACTATTATATGTATGTATGTAGTTTACTTATAGTGGTTAATGAAAACTGATGCATATTCAAAAACACTATTTTGATGCAGCGCAAGTTATAACTGCAGTTACATTTGATTAATCTTCCAGAACTGTAAATGGTTTGTTTTATTTGTTCAATATTGTGTTAATTGCTTCAGCTGAAACTTAGGAGGTTGTAAATTCACCATTGCAATATAACTGTCATTTCGTTTAGCTTATTACAGTTGAAACTCCAAGAACTGTAGATTTATAAACATTTGTATGCTACAACTTATACTGACTCACATGAACAAAATAAACGTATTTCGTTATTAAGTGAAATTGTTGAAATCAGTGGTACCATTATGGAGGAGTCTAATTTTATTAAGTTTATGCCGTTACTGGGATAATGAATGTTAAAAAAAGAAAAATATTGATAAACAATTAAGTTATTATTATATAAATAAAATGCCGCCATCACTGCATGGCCAGTCTAGTTACTAGGGTGATTTGAAATAGAAATTAAAATAATGTACTTGTAGAATAATAATAAAACTTCAGCATAACTGGATACTTTTTTTAAATTTTGAAAATTACAAAAATGACAAACTGTAGTAGAAAAAAATCAATTTTTGACCAAACAAAAAACATTTTAATGATTTGTTATTAACAAAATCATTCGCTCATACGAAAGAAAATGTTATTAACTATGCTCTGTCCAAATTTGAAGTGAATCGGACGAATAGATTTTGAGATACGACTTTCACCGTTTAATAAATAATAGTTTCGAGATAACGCAAAAGTAATGGAGTTCTAATAAACTTTACTATATATACTGGGCGATGCGACACACAAAAATTGTTATAACTCGGTCAATTTTAGGAATGTTTGCAAAATCATTGGTGTAAATCAAAGTTAAGATCCAAGGCTATAAAATTATGTATACAATAAAAAAAACATCTGCCAAGTAAATACACAGTGCTAAATTCACCAACAAACGTTGTAGACCTATATTATAGGAAATCGAATGCTCTGCAAAAAACATTCTATAAAATTTACGTTACACGTGTTGCTCTTGAGATATCTTGAAAAATAAATATTTTGGGATATCACCCCTCCCCTTTACATACGATTTTGATGATTTTGAAATGGGACCGTCCATAAGCCAGACTTAAGAATTCAACTAAGTTTCATTAATATCGATTCAGTTGTTCATGAATTATGCGTGTGACAAGGATCCATGGGACAGACACACACACACACACACAAACACACACATACACTCGCAGCCAAACATAAACGGAAATATTAATTTAAAATTTTGAAATCGAAAAACAATCGAAAAAATTTTTTTGTCTTATTCTAAAACGATCACAAAGCTTCTCGTATCTTCGTTATTGCGAGGAAACAAAATTCGAATTTTTGAAATTTCAAGCTTCAATATGAAATATACATATATTCTCGCGGACTTTTCTGTATACAAAATATCTACGCATAATTTTGATTTATCTCTTATAATTTAACTCAAAATACATATGATCTGCGATATTTTGTTTAATACTGGCACAGCTAATTTATTCACTGTTCAGCTATTTTGGGTGATAGCGTGGTAATATAGATCCAATATTATATCAAGTTTTCAAGGAATACGTTGGTGCAGTTTCATCAAAATCGGTTTAGTAGTTTTTAAGTTAATAATAACAATAAAACAGTATCTATTTTGTCCTGATGCGTCATTCGCCTACGATTTCACCCTACCACGCTTACTAATTTGTTTTTAATTCAAATTAAAACAATAAATTACAACCCTATAGCGACAGTCGTTTTCTCGAACGAAACAAAAACAAATAGGTATATATTTTTTTATTAGTGTAAAAGAAGACACAGTTTTATTTTATTACAAGAACTGTGGCTTATGCTCCGGAGAAGTGTGCCACTTAAACCCACACAAAATATCTATTTTTAAATTGGTTGTTCATGCTATCACGCTACCAACTGTGGCAATCGCCATGTCACGGAATTAGTTTTGTTTATTGGAGTCTGTTAACTACATTAACAATTTTCTGATAGGTATCTGCAAATTTTCTCATGGAACGTTCTAATTATTTTAATTTTAATTGAATACAAAATAATTTATGGAAATAATAATCTTTCAATTTAATGTTTAGGTTCATTTGTATATTATATTATTATAACTATACATTATTATCAAAATAAACAAAGTTTATATTTCTTGTTTATATGTTTATTATTAACTCTATCTTTTCTACCCAACGTTGTCATGGAAGGTATTGCAGTGTTGCCAAAGTGGTTATCAACTCTTCTATATTCATTTTTTATATATACCTACCTATATTTTATCCGGACGAATTTTTTTACGACTCGCGTCATATTTTCACTTAACTGCTTATCCATTTGATATGATAGCGCGATGGTACGCATCCAGATAGGTTCAGCATTTTCTAAGATTTACAATAACAAAAAAAGCTTACTAATGGGCTATTCCATTTTATTATATTAGTTGAAATTAAGTGTCCACTGACTTCATTAAATATAAAAATCATAAAATTATAGATTATTTATAAAACCAAAAAGTTACTTTTTTAATTATCCGATGGTTCCTTTAAATTAAAATTTAAACACAGATACTATAACATTCTTAAGCTATTATTATAAGATTAATATCAATTATTATATATATGTAGTTATCCCCAGTTTCACCACAGTCTATTATTTCTAACGGCCTCCAAATGGACGAATCAGATTCCAACATTTTCTATTTAACAAATAAAATAAAATAAATAAAGCTGTCTGCACAAACATACTGGTAACACAGATTAGTGAAATTGAATGCTATGTTCACTTATTCTACACAAATATATTTTATTCAACGCATTAGTAGATTAAAAAAATAAACTGCATATTCACCACATTTATTCATTTCCTCTGGATATTTTTAATTTTGCAGTTACATGAAATATTACGACATTCATAACAAAGGGATATATTTTTTATCTGTCAAATGTACTAACATTAATTTAATGTAGTCTATTAAATAGTATGAATGCAAAACTATGAGAATATTTGTAAATTTACACAGTGCACATATCTGTTGATTTACGTTTGTAAGGGGATTGTGCAAAATTAATATCATGAGAATATACCAACTAGGTACCTACCTATCCAAACAACAATTAATTTTATATATTTAAAGCTTATTCATTTTAATAGACCAGTAACCAGTGGCGAGGCGTGAAATTTTTAATAAAGGAAGCATATTTTATCAATCCTCCCAGTGGCGTAGCAAGCATAATTGGTGCCCCCGAAAATCATAAAGTAATATAATATATATAATTATAAATTTTTATATATAAAAAAAGGTCTTCAGTTGCATATTCTGGCCTATGGCCCTTAGTAAATCGGGTTTATACTATGCGGTCCAAAAGGTTCAAAAGATTGGTCTTAAGGATCATTTGGCGCCCTTCTGTAAGTGGCACCCAGGGCATGATAGACCCCCTTGCCCCCCCCTCGCTACGCCACTGAATCCTCCCCTTCCTATTAACAAAAAAAATTGTCAATATAACGCAACAATAGATTAAATCAAGCAATAAACATTATTTAAAAATAAAAACTTAAATATATCACGTTGTTTTTCATTTATCGAAATGAGTCGATGATAAGTTGAAGTTCAATGAAGGAAATTTTACTAAAAAATTTCGAATTTTTGATTTCGTTAAAAGTATGTTTATTGTATAGAATAATGATGTAAAAAGTTGAAAATTTTCAAACCGCAGCACTATGGGCCAGGAGACCCTGTTCTATGGCCAAAAGTCCAGAAGTTATCCGATTTAATTAAAATTCATTTTATAAAGGTTTTTTGGGACGCTGATTTCAAATTTTTAATAAAAATTTAAAAATTCAAAATGGCGGAACTAATATGGCGACTAATATATTTCAAAAGTTGTCCGATTTAAATAAAATTCATTTTATAAGGTTCTATTGGGACACTGATTTCAAATTTTTTATAAAAATTTAAAAATTCAAAATGGCGGATCCAATATGGCGACCAATATATTTCAACATTTATCCGATTTAAATAAAATTCATTTTTAAGGTTTTATTGGGACGCTGATTTAAAAAAATTTATAAAAATTTTAAAATTTAAAATGGCGGATACAATATGGCGACCAAGATATTTCAAAAGTTATCCGATTTTAATAAAATTCATTTTATAAGGTTTTATTGGGACGTTGATTTCAATTTTATTATAAAAAATTAAAAATTCAAAATGGCGGATACAATATGGCGACCAATATATTTCAAAAGTTATCCAATTTAAATAAAATTAATTTTATAAGCACGCGGTGTAAACAAATAACAATCTAAATACAAGTAATCTCCTTACAACAATCCACAACAAAGTTTCGCTCTAACACTATGAATGAAACTAAAAATTGCATAAACTCACCCCCTGACTACCATTAGGGGTTGAGTGTCGTTTTTTTTATTTTTATTGAAGACTGTTTTGTCCAAATTCACCTGTATAACTAAAGCAAGTGTGCAGATAAATATATCAAAAACCCACCCTCGTCCACCTCTTACGCTATTAGGGGTTGAATGTTGAAAATTTTATTTTAATTGAATATTATTATATTTTCTCCGAATTTACCTTAATATCGCAAAAAGTATGTAGATAAATATATCAAAATTTTAAAAATTAAACACCAATAACCCCTACCCCCCCCTCCTCCAATCTCTTAGGGGTTGAATTTTCGAAAATGTTATTTGTCTTGTACAATATGTGTGCAATGTTTCATTCGAGTGAATACTAACATTTTTTTTCGTCATATAAACTTTTCCACCCCCTTGTACCCCTTAGGAGTTTAATTTTGGGAAATACTTAAATACTACTTTCATTATTTGTATAGTATTCATTTTAAGTTTCAAGTAAATCCAACCAAAAAATATTTTCCCATACAAAATTTTACACCCCTTTTTACCCCCGTAGGGGTTGAATTTAGAAAAGTATTTCCTTAATGGGTGCTTAGATCATAAAAGGAAGACACCCCTCAAATTTCAAGGTCCAGAGAAAATTTGTTCATTCGTAGTAGGTACTATATTCGTTTGTACAATGTGAAATAAATATGTACCTACATATCATTCTTGTACGTTTAGAAGAGTTTCACAGTCAAGCAAATGAAAACGGGCAAAAAGGGGCAGATCTAGGCTGAAGTGTACATCCTAGAGAAGACATTTGTGAGTCTCATTACTTAATACAAGGCGGTATCTTTCGGTATTCGCAATCGGCAGCAGGTGCTTTGCTGAAAAATCTTGTTTTTTTATACTAAAAATGTGGTTTTACTTCAGTAAAACTGAAAATAACGCATTCATGTGACATTTAAAATTATTTTTGAACTTCCACGAATGAAATAATCCAAATATACGGCTTGGAATTTATGACTTTACAATAAATATTACATTTTACAAGCGACAGTAAAATAACTTTTTTTTATACATTTTTCAACTTTGCGCCCCTGTCATTTGAACAGGAATTGATTAATCAACATGTAATTGCCATCATAACTATTTCAATTAATGCTGAATTTAGTGGTCTCATTCGTTTTCTCAAATTCGAAAGTAGACTTTTGGCCACAGAACAGGGTCTCCTGGCCCATAGTGCGCAGGTCTGTATCTCAAACCGTTCTCGAGATATAGCCTCTCAAAGTTTTAGTTTTTTCAAATTTTTGAAGTAAAACGGCCATAACTTTTGAACGGGTGGTCGGATTTTATTTTTGTCGACGGATTTGAAATTAGGGTGTCAAAATCTATACAATGACATGTATAATACTTGAAAATTTGACAAAAAAATTATTTAAGGTATACCCCTTGGATTTTTTCAATTTTTCGCGAAAATTTTTTCTCGAGTTTTAAGATATTGTAGGTATATGTAATTATATAGATTTTGACACTCTAATTTCATATTCGTCGAATGTTACGGCTTACGTAGCGAGAACTAAGCAGTATACCAAAAAATGCCTCAGAATCTTTCATGTGGACCACAAAATTTTCTATCAAAAGCATATATCTAACTTTTTTAGTTTAGTCGTGAGAGATATCCGAGTGCTCACATCAAAATGTCGCGTTTTTCACGCGACTCGATAAAAAGACCGAGCACGTTGACTTAATAAACAATTAAAATGAACAATATAATACTTATTCATATACTTTATATGTTTTAAGTCCAAATTATTTTAGAAAATGTCGAATAAAGCATCAAGTGTTTGCTTGAAGTGGTGGTACTTAAAAGTACCATTAGTCAAACTTACCTATTCTTAAAAAATAACCATCCATTTCGTCTGATTCGGATTTATAACTGGCAGTCTTGTCTCGTTTCTTGAAAGTTTATCTTATTGTTAGTTTCATCTCGTTTATTTCTTATAAGTTTCTGAACTCTTCGTCTCGCAAGATACTGAATGCGTCCCCATTACATTATAAAAATATAAAAAACTTCACATTTCTGTATATCTCTAAAAAAATAGTTCCGTATTTAAAATTTGTGATCGCCTTGTACCATTCATATCGCAAATCTTAAAAAATTAATTCCCACATACTATATGAATAAAATTAATTTAATTTTTTACTATCCGATGACCAACATACTAAAAATCGCGGAGCCCCATGCCTAAGCCTTTATGTAAATCCAACACTGTAAAGAAAACAGATAAATGCTGAATTAAAATCGTTAAAAAAACTTCTTAAGAACAAAAATCCTACTTCAAAAAAAAAACTAAAAACAATTGTTTTTGAAGTCAGTTTTATTTGTTTATTTCTTAAAAAAATTGTTTTTAATTGTTATATACTTTTTAGTGTTTTACTTATTTTATTTTTCCCCTTTTCTATGATCGGATTCTGATAAAATTTATATGGAACTATATCGAGAATAAGCTCTTTTAAACAAACAAAAAATGTCCAAATCGATGTATATTTATCGGAGTTATGACCGAACTTACATACATACAGTCGAATTGAGAACCTCCTCCTTTTTTGAAGTCGGTTAAAAATTGCTAAAAAAAAACATCTGCCAAGTAAATGCACAATGCTTCCTAGTACTAAATTCACCAAAGATAATTAATTATTGAACAATTTAAATAAAAACCGATGCTCAGATAAATTGCTTAGAATTGGTTAACCATTTAATTTTTATACAATTTTACTAAAAAATATTTTTAATTTTTCTTAAGATGCACCTGATTATTTTTTCGTATCTTTTAATTTTTTTACAATTTCAATCTAAATCTTAATATATCAAAGTAAATATCGATTTAAAAAACCAAAACACGATTTGTGATAAATCTTTGTAAGCGAATATTTTACATCAAACGTTGTAGATCCATATTATACGAAATTTAATGCTCTACAAAAAATATTCTATAAAATTTTCACGTAACATGTTTCGTTCTTGAGATATCTTAAAAAAATATTTTGGGATGTCACCCTTCCCTCATACACACGATTTTAATGATTTTGAAATGGGACCGTCCTCAAGCCAGATCCAACCATCCGACCAATTTTCAACAATATCGGTTCAGTGGTTCATGAGTTATGCGTGTGACAAGGATTCAGGGGACGAACGGACAGACAGACAGACACGGAACGAAAAGTGTTTGTCTTGACGTGAAACAGAAAGATCAATTTAAAATTTTGAAATCGGAGAACATTTTTTTTGTCTCAATCTGAAACGATCACAAACCTTCTCGTATCTTCAATATTGCAAAGAAGCAAAATTATTTTATTTATATTTTATCAACGAATCTAGAATTATATTATGAATAATTATCTGGATCTCCTCATCGAAATTTAGTGAGTATTATAAAACTATCGCTTAAATAACCCGTTGCATTTATCAACCCCAAGTGACAAAGCGCCCCTGTAGAGACATATATATTCAAATTAATCTACCTACATACCTTTACACTATAACCTCTTCGATAAACTATCATTAATATTCATTATATTATAAAGGAACAATTCCTTCGCCCTATTATTAATTTTAATTTAATGAATATAACCATAAGGAATTATCGAGACAACAATGCACGAAATGAATCCTGCTCGAGTATTTAATCAACAATGGCGGCAATGAGTGAATAGCGACAAGGAACAGTTTAAGATTCAATTAAGATAATCTTACGTTCGTTCTATAAATGGCAGCATCACCTTTTCACTAGATAAACGAACGCTCTACGCGTCGGCCGATAAAAATATTGGTTATTTGACGTGATCACACATTTGAATTTCAAATTTTACTGTGCGTAGTTCCAATAATTAATGCTCTTTTTTTAATTTCAGTTTTTGTATTCTGTATTATTTATATATTCAGATTTTTTAGGTATAATGTCAACATTTAACTCGTGAAAAATATTTGGATTTTCTATAGAAACTATACCTATATATGTTTAATTTTAAATTTATATGCAGCCCGTAGCCATACAGTTTATCCATCTAATTGTAAATGATGAAAAAGTCAATATAGTATAGTAATAAAAAACTGTTTAAGAAAAAAAAACAACTTAAAAAAATACTGAAAAGTATATAATAATTTAAAAATTTTAAAACTGTAAGACCTTATTTTTTGCTCCATACTTACAATTTTTGCTTTTCAACTGCAATGATCTTTGTTTTTTGCATTACATTTTTTACATTTTTTGTTTTTACAACTGCAATGACCTTTTCTGCTCTATATTTCTTACATTTTTTGCTTTTACAACTGCAATGACCTTTTTTGCTCTATATTTCTTACATTTTTTGCTTTTACAACTGCAATGACCTTTTACTCACACATTTTATTATTTTATTTATTTAACATTGTTTCGATTTTCCACTAGATAAATTAGCTTTTATAACTGCATTTTTCATTTTTACAACTGTAGAAACAAGCTACTCACTAAAATAACCCTTGCCTCCCTGACAGAAAAACTAAGAGGTCGTTAGATATTAAGTAATCATTGGTAAATAGAAATATAAAAGTACATTAATTTATGCCAAACATATTTCACGGACCCCCGGGGGTCCGCGGACTCTAGTTTAAGAACCGCTGCCTTAGTCGACAGACAAAACACTTATAATTGTTTTAAAAAATTATAGTATCATGAAAAAATTCAAACTCGAAATTAAAACGGAATTACAAGTTTTGAGGGTCCCTGAGTCACGTACGACCATTATTTCAATGACGTC
The DNA here is from genome assembly GCA_961205875.1 of Sialis fuliginosa. NCBI lineage: Eukaryota > Metazoa > Arthropoda > Insecta > Megaloptera > Sialidae > Sialis > Sialis fuliginosa. Next base: position 11,416,775 of record OY540809.1, on the reverse strand, counting down.
TAGTGTCTGTGAATGCTCTACAGACAAACTGGTGAAACTTCCAAACATGAAATATTAAACTTAAAGTTCTTGTATACAGTAGATCTCTTGTTTTTGAAGAGTATCGTGGTAGAAAATTATTATCAACAATTTATGTTCTCTCTTCCAAAACAAATTTTAAAGTTCATCATTTTAAATAAATAAGGGTCGATCCAGTATATCGAGCTGGTATCGGTCCGGTCTCGCTCCAGTCAAAAATTCAATATAATAATACTATATCGGAGCGTGATTGGACCGAGACCTGAGAGATACCTATAGTGTGCATGATTTCATTGATTATTCTTTATTTATATTTGATTGGAGCGAGATCGGACCGAAACCGGCTCGATAGTCTGAATCGTCCCTTATTATTCTATTAATGTTCTGGCCATTTTTATTTCTTATATAATAATATATGTATAAAAAAATCTAGTGACGGCCACAGTATTTTATTATTGTTTTTACTTATTATTGCTCTTACCAACACAATTGTGTATTTTAGTAAAAATAAATACCTATTTTTAGTTTTAACTTGAATAAATAGTTTTTTTACATTCATTGTTATGGATCTTGGCTTCTGGGTGTGAACATCTCCAGGGATCCTCTAAAAGTGTACTTTTTGAAGATCCCCGGAGATATCCACTGCAATATATGACGAAACGTTGACCCATAACACGACCAAATCGATGCAGTTTACACCCAGAAGCCAAGCTTGTATAACATTCATTATTGTTAATTTTTACTACACTTTTGAAATTGAGTGTTTTGGTAAGTTTAATTATTGTAATTATATATGTATTAAACTGTGTGTAATCTCTTTTTACCACTTACCCTTTCTCACATACACATTGAAGCTTTATATTGTATAAGTACCTTGTTATTAAGAAAATTACGTACCATTACTACACCACAATTTACAGTCACTAATTAAATCTACCTGTAATCACGAAAATTAAAAAATAATTACTAATAAATCTAAATTACCCTCAGTTAAAAAAACAACACCTCATTCCAGAATTACTTTTGTTTAAAAAAAATCTACCGCACGATCTGCTAGCTTCTTTCAATTTAACTTTAATGTCCCCATGATCTGGTATACGCGCGGGTATAAGATAAAAAATTTAATAGCCCTTTAAAGAATAAAGGTTGCGTACCACTGAATTTAAATAGTAAATTAAAGAAAGGAGAATTTTAAGAAAGAAACTTTCAAGTTTAACATTTAATAAAATATATACAATATTATAATATATCTTTTTTTTTTTAAATCTCTTTCATACAATTTTTTAATAAAAATGTAATATAATAACATTTATATTCAACTAGCGCATTGGACTCGGTGTTACCCGGGTTATTAATTTAATTAAACATAAAGTATTCATGCCCACCCAACATTCCCACCACAACACACCACAAATTGTTTTTTTTTCGACTTCATGAAATTTAGTGAAAACCGGAATAAAATTCGTTTAGTATAGTTACTGAGAAAATCTTGTAAAATTATATTTTCAAACTCAGGAAACACCAGGTCCCGTCTTAGAATTTGTATGAAAATCAAAAATAAATAGGTCTAGCAACAATCATAATCAATTTTAATATTTTTTCTTGAAAGTGAAATGTTCTTTATATTTCAATTTTCAATCAATTTATTTCAAAATATTTAATTGTTAACATGTGTTAAAAATCATCCAATTGTTCGACAAAATATTTGAAAGAGACGTGATCAAGACGTAAATTAATAAAATACTGATGAATTTTTTATTCAATGGCTACTGTGTTTTTTTTTTATAAATCACAGTTCTATGCTCTGACATCGTGGAAACAAAACACGACTTGATAAAGATTTTTTTAGTCTTTTAATGTTAAATCTTAGGTTTTCATAAAATATTATTAGCCACGATACTGCACAGAAAAATTATCTAAATATTGGTAAAAACCGCATTTAAATCGGTTCAGTAATTCTCTAGTCTATAAGCCTCATACAAACGATCATTCATTTGTATACACAGCGATAGCTATTTTTATGGTCTATTTACATTAAAGATAATTATAAAATAAGACATTATTCATATATGTATTTTTAATTGTAAAAATAACGATATAAACAATAATAGTTTATAAACAAACAAAATAATTGTTTCATTACTTAGCATAGTATGTTGAAAAGTCACAACTACTTATTTACGTACATTATTTATTGGTGAATGTATCTCTTTAGCATGAAATAAATTAACAAAGTTTGAAATAATCCAGACATAGTAATTATATCCATGTTAAGGATGATAATAATTTAATTATTTAACTATGTTCTTCCACGTAGTTGGTTCCAGTCACATTCTGTTTATAGTTTCTAGTTTATAATATTAGTGTATAATGTATCACCATATGAACATACATGTAAATAGAATCGCATGCAGAAGTGGTCGACCTGTTTTCATTTAAATTCGTTTGTCACAAACTTAGTAGGCTCCTTCCATTTGATTATTATTATAATAATTATTTCTCTATGTACCAAACAAAGACAGATATTTGAAAACTCATTTGCTAGATAAAGAAGTACTCTTCGTTTATATACTCATATATATTTGTGCGATTAAATTATTATGTAATCTATTAAAAATTGTGTAAGTAAATTTTGTGGTAATAAATATTTGAAATTCCGAATTATTTTTTGTTTTTGTCTTTTGAACTGTTAGTTCATTTAGACAGCTGTTTTATGTTCTGTTTTAATTTTCCGAATTTTAGTATTTAAATATGTTAAACTTGATATAAATTAATTAATTAAATGGACGTATATTTGTGTTTTTATTTAAAATGATGTAACTATATAAGGTCCGCCCTAGAAAAAGATTATGTTTGTCTTAATATATTTGGAATCTGTTGTAAGCGATTCTTATCTTTAGGGTGGCAGACCACTTCTGAAGCCCATAGTATGTACATAGTGAGGTCTATAGCTATAATATATTATAACAAATACTTATGAATGTGTTTCTAGGTGCTATTTGCAAAAATACAGCTCTGGGTTATTATTTGGACAGTAATCCATAGATCAATTTCAATTAAAGAGCAAACAAATTTAATGTTTTGTTCCATAATTAAGACTGACAGTTTCCCAATACGATTGTCAATTTTAATTCCGTTTCACCGTTTGGAAAATATAATAATACATTCATACATAGTGGATTTATTGAGGTACTATCCCCGAATACCTATGTCAAAGCATCAATCTTTTTTTTTACCACAACCTAAGTTTAACTAATGTTCACGCGACCTTAAATTTTCGCTGACAAACCTATGTTTAAACTGATATATTTTTATATTCTTTATTATTTTATTTTGGTTTGAATCATATATACAGTAATCCTTCCATTTACGCGGTTAATTGGTTCCATGAAAACCAATTAATCAAAATATAAGTGAAAAAACATCTGCCAAGTAAATGCACAGTGCTTCCTCGTGCTAAATTCACTAAAACCGATTGTGTTCAGATAAATTGCCTGGCATTGGTTAACCATTTAATTTTTATACAAATTTTACTAAAAAATCTTAGTTCGAATTTTTTCTTAAAACGCACCTGAATATTTTTTCATATATTTTTAATTTTTTGACAATTTCAATCTAAATCTAAATTTATGCAAATGTCAAAATGACATTTAAAACGTCAAAGTGACATTTAAAACGCCAAAGTGACATTTAAAACGTCAAAATGACACTTAATATATCCAATCAAATATCAATTTAGAAAAACAAAACACGAATTTTTAAAACTAATTTAGATAAATCTTTGTAAGGGAATATTTTACAACAAACGTAGTAGACCCATATTATAGGAAATTTAATTCTCTACAAAAAATATTCTATAAAATTTTCTCGTAACATGTGTCGTTCTTGAGATATCTTGAAAAAAAAATATTTTGGGGTGTCACCCCTCCCCCTTACACACGATTTTGATGATTTTGAAATGGGACCGTCCTCAAACCAAACCCAACCATCCGACCAAGTTTCAATAATATCGGTTCAGTGGTTCATGAGTTATGCGTGTGACAAGGATTCAGGGGACAGACGGACGGACGGACGGACACACGGACACACGGACACACGGACACACGGACAGACAGACAGACATGGAACGAAAAGTGTTTGTCTTGACGTGAAACGGATAAATAAATTTAAAATTTTGAAATTGGAGAACTTTTTTTTTGTCTCAATCTGAAACGATCACATAGCTTCTCGTATCTTCGATATTGCGAGGAAGCAAAAATAAAATAAGTGAAAAGAAGAATAAAAAACACATTCTAAATGCCATAGCCAACTTTGTGTCCCATATGAAAAACTAAACTTAAGGCTTGTAACTCGAAAACGAAAAAAGGTATAAAAGTTCTAAAAAAAATCAATTTCAGACAACAAGGTGCCTTAAGAAACTGCAATGTAATTTAACAGAAAAAAACCATTTAAAGAAATTCGGAATTTTTATTTTTATATTTTTTTTAATGTACCGTATAAACCACGTATTTTTTTTTATTTGATGTAGTAATACTCACCCCTTCCTTACAAATAATTCATTTTAACCAAATCTGTATCTCTTATAGATACTGAGATCCCCGTGCTAGTAAATTTATCTGGAACACCCGATATACAGGGTGGTCCGGTTTGGGATACAGTTATTTTAAGAGCTGATTCCTTGGCTCATTGTGAGTAAAAAATTGTACGGGAAGGTGGGGTCTATCATCAACACCCTCTGAGCTACAGGATGTTTAAAAACTTCCTTCAGAGTAGTACTTACAAACAGAGATTATCTCATAACTGTTTCCAGTTCAGAGTTATTGCTTATTAAATCCAAAAAAATATTTCTTTTTTGAAAATTTTTATGAAAATAACATTTTTTCCCAAAAGTATCTATAATATACGGTATTTTTTATCATTATTTTGGTGTGTAATAATGTTACCTACAAATTCACTATACCAAGTTTGGACCTGGGTCTTACAGTTTTCCAGTTATAAATTTATCTAAATAATCCCCAAAGTGACTATTTTGCTACCTACCATGTTAAATGAAACAGTCATAAATTTTTTTTGTTTATAATTACGTAATTAGTTTTAAAATTATGTAAATTAACATTAACAATAAAATTATTCATTATAATACATTCATACACCAAACAATGGTTTCGTGTATACACAATTCCACTTCTGTAATTTATCAATTTCTTTCTATACAACTAATAAAGTTTGTATCCTGTTTACAAGATTCATATTTCATACTGAACATTATCTGAGTGCCTAAATCTGTCCTGTTCTGATTTTCCATCGAGAACAATACATTACATAAATGATAAAATACCGCAACTATACATCAGACTCTTTCATATACAAACATTTCATCGATCAGGTCATCGAAACTTTCAAAAGAACATAGACTATAAGTAAAAAGTTTCACTCATGTAAACAGTGACGGACCGGAAAAATTAATTTTAGAGTAGGTATAAGATTTATACATTATTTATATCAGCGGTTATCGAGTAAATCTTTATAGTTGAACATTAATTCAATTTATTATACTAATATTTTATAAATTCACTTTAGTGTTAGGTTTTATATCAGCACTAGCTGTTACCTTCGACTTCGTTTGCTTGGTAATATACATTTCTGTTATAATAGTCGTTAAAACAGGTTTTTAGTTTCGCATTTGCACGCTAGATGTCATTAGGTACTCCAGAAAAGTATAACCTATTGCGCGTATAAAATTACACAAACCCATTTTTTTATCTAATCGGGATATAAAGTAACCTATGTCCTTCCTCAGGTTGTAAACTATCACCCTGTCAAATTTCATCAAGCCGTGAAAAGGTAACAGACAAACACACTTTTGTATTTATAATATTAGTATGCATGTAATCGATATAAAACCAATATTTCTTGCACACTGATTAGAATAAACATCCATTTCCGATTAAAAGATCGTTTTCGAAAATTGAAGATTTTTTCCTTCAAGAAAATTGATCCGAAATATAAAATTTCACGCTTCTATTTATTGTCGTTCGCGTAAATTTTAGGTTAAGTACAAGCTGTGATAAAAGGAGAAAGTCCACTTCTCATGAAACTCATGAAGAAGAAAATGATTAGGTAATACAGATTTATATTATGTAGTCGATAAAACAGGCCGCGTAAATTTTTTATCTAATAAATTTTCAGGATACAAAGTAGCCTATGTCCTTCCTCAGGATGCAAGCTATCTCTCTGTCTTTAATCAAGATCGGTTCAGCGGTTTATACAGACACACTTTCACAAAGTAAAAAAAAGACTTTCCCCACCAAAAGTGATGTAGATTCGCATGCATAAGTGGTCGACCAGTTTTCATTCAAATTCGCTTATCACAAACTTAGTAGGCTTCTCCCATTTGATTATCATAATATTAAATCATTTCTCCATGTACCAAACAGACAGATATTTGGAAACTCATTTACTAAATAAAAAAGTACTCTTCGTTTATAATACTCATATATATTTGTGCGATTAAATTATTATGTAATCTAAAAAGTAAATATTTGATATTCCGAATTTCGATATTTAAATATATTAAACTTGATATAATGAACGTGTTTTTATTTAAAATAATGTAACTATATAATCTCCGCCCTAGAAAAAGATAACCGATGATGTTTGTCATAATATTTTTGAATCTGTTGTAAGCGATTCTGACATTTGGGATGGCAGACGACTTCTGAAGCCCATAGTTCGTAGTTTGCCAGATAATCTATGTTTAATAAGTAGTAGTAAGTTTGGGATACGCCGGTTTAGAAAAATAATATCTAGCAATAAGTGTCGACAGCTTTCATTTTCAAGAAAAACACTATATTATATTCTTAATAATAATAAAAAAACATGTACTAATCCTCCCCTGAAGATAACATAACGCCAGCACTTCCGTACAACAATACTACAGAAATTTTATTTAGCTTTTGACGTGACAAATTCGACAGCATTTATCAAGTGTAACTAAGTGGATGCGTCGGCCACGGGATGCCGAGAGATTGCCTGAGGCGAGACGATGGATAGCTTCCACTTCATCACTTTGATCTTTGGTGAGGATATAAGATTCGTGGAGGTGATTTCAAGGGGTACCAAATTTATTTACGGCCCACTCTGTTTACGTGTAATAAACTTCGTTAGCTGCCATCTGTCTGATTTAAATCTCTTAAATTTTTAAAACGGGTTTGATTAAAGTGATACAAAAAGTTGCTCTTTTGATTAAAGTAATAAATGATCGTAATTAAAGATTGTATATTGCTTCCTCGCAATATCGAAGATATGAGAAGCTTTGTGATCGTTTTAAAATGAGACAAAAAAATTGTTCTCCGATTTTAAAATTTTAAATTGATCTTTCCGGTTCAGGTCAAGACAAACACTTTTCGTTCCGTGTCTGTCTGTCTGTGTGTGTGTAATACACATAACTCATGAACGACTAAACTGATATTAATTAAACTTGTTTGGATGGTTGGTTCTGGCTTGAGAACGGTCCCATTTCAAAATCATCAAAATCGTGTGTAAGGGAGAAGAGTGACATCTCAAAATATTTATTTATTCAAGATATCTCAAGAACAACACATTTTACGTGAAAATTGTATAAAATCTTTTTGTAGAGCATTCAATTTCCTATAATATAGGTCTACAACGTTTGTTGTAAAAATATAAAAAAATATTCGATAAAACAGATTTTTAGTTTCGCATTTTTACGCTAGATGTATATGCCAAAAAAGTACAAATAATGTCACACACCCATTTATTTAATCTAATTAATTTTTCAGCGGCTTGGTCGTGAAATGGTAACAAATAAACAGAGAGACAAAGACACTATCGTATTTATAATATTAATTTATTTTTAAATGTTACAACTATATAAATATATATTCAAAATATAAATAAATAAATAAACTTTTAATTAAAAAATAATTTACGATGAGACGTAAAAATGTTAAAAATATTTGAACGGATCAATATCTGCGTTCGCATTTACAAAGTGATATTTACTTTTAGAACATTAAAATGTTAATTATAGCAAATATATGTACACAATAATTTCAAATTATATTCACTTCATGAATATTACTCATGTCTACTCTACATTAATTGCCCTTTGCACAGAATTAGATTCTGAAACAGAAAAAAAATACCACTCCTCTTAATTAATTTTTGACATTTCCAAAACCAGCACGAGCACTAAAAATAGCGTGTTTCATTTTCTTGCTTTGAAGAATCTAGACATTGTCTGACAGTAACTAATTTTGTCATATATGTTTTTGTTAATAAAAACTACAAAATTAAATTTGTGGAGAGAAAACTGATTTATATTAAAAAATAAATAAAAACAATTGTTTGTCTGCTCATGGGACAGATCGTCGCTTACAAAATGTGACACGGACATGGGTTTTACTGATAAGACTCTAAATGCAAATTTTTAATAGTATATCATCTTGTAACTCGAAATAAATCTGCGTTTCTTCTGGTAAATTGCATAAAGCAAAAGTAATCATGGTTAATAAATCCTTCTTCCGTTTACTAATCGTGATTACTTTCTTTATAAACCTCGATAAGTAAACAGACGATTTACTAACAAGCACTTTTAACGGGGTATTAAACTAATATGACAGTCCAATAATCCATATTAATATTATAAATGCGAAAGTATGTATTTCTCTCTGTCTTTGTTACTTGTTACTTTTCACGGCTAAACTACTGAACAGATTGGCAGAAATGATAATTTGGCATCATGAAAGCAAAACACGACTTGATAAAGATTTTTTAGTTTTTTGATATTAAATCTTAGAGTTTCATAAAATATTAATAGCCACGATACTGCACAGAAAAATTATCTAACTATTGATGAAAACCGCATTGAAATCGGTTCAGTAATTCCCGAGTCTATAAGCCTCATACAAACGAACATTCATTTTTATATACTGTACCAAAATCGGTTCTCTAGATATTAAATAAACACAAATTTTGGGCAAAAGACTATAGCTCTCTCACGAAGAATTTCCGGATATACATAAGTTCACATAAGGTTTTTTACTTAAAATTACATCCTAGATCTACTGTAAATTTTTTTACACTAGTTGTAAATCATCCTGTATAGAGATTATTCAATTTATTTGCCATTTAGAAAATCCTTTCCACGCAACAACCATAGGAAACGAATTTTCTTTGATAGAGAGAAAGTAAAAAATAATTGAATGAATGTGTTAACAAGTACATAGGTACTGAAATTAAAAAGAAGGTTTCATGAAGCTATACTTTTGATTAATCCACCATTCGAATTTATATTACGTCATGGGCTGATAAATACAAAATAATTCCCATTTTATCAACGCACAAAAAAATTGAGCGAAATTAGAGCTTGGGTTGTGTAATTAAGGAAGTAAAACTAATTAAAGAATTATTTTGAAATTTTGGTCACATATTTATTAAGTTTTTCTATATATATTTTTCTGACAGTTGTATTAATATTCTGAGCGCAAAAAATCCAACTTTTTCCGCTTAAAGAATTATTTGCAATTGTTATTCTCATTTATACATAAAAAAACATTATAAATGTTTCTCCATTGCATTTGATTAAATTCAAAATACTCGGAGAAATGTTAAATGTACTCGTATTCAATTTGCAAGAAAATGTTGTAACGATTTATAGTTCAGAATTCAGCACACATAGTTTTTGTCGAAAAAGGTCTCTTTGGAGAGACAATCGGAATGCGAACAAATTTAATTAATTTTGTTGATGATGTTGGTCCCTTTTACATAAATATTTAAACAGCTCTTTTTCTTCAATAAGGATGTATGGCAGGTATCTAATTTCCATGAGAAATAGTTGAAATTTGGAGAAGTTATTCCTTAATAAATCTAATGTACCCACACGAAATTTCAGAAGGTTTTACTAAATGGTTTGAAAGTTATTATTATTTTCATTTTTTAATTAACATGGCAAAATGGTATTGCCGGTTAAATTCCAATTTCCATGGTTCAATCATCGAAAAAATTCTGCAATTTTCACAACACGTCACTTACATATTTAGCAACAAACTTCATAAGAAATTTTATACATAAACAGTAACTAACTTGCGAGAAAAAAAATTATTGCTGAAAAATATTTTATAAAATTTTTTAAATGTATTCAAATGTAATAATTTGTTTTATTACAGTATGTTCGCAAATGAACCACTAATATTATTTTTTTCATTGCATTTGTATTTTCCACGCATGTTCTAAATAGGGTTATTTAATAATATTTTAATTTTTGTCATTTATAATATAATAATAAAATACTTGTTTTTTATTATTTCTGACAGATGAATTTAAATAACAACTTATCTTCAAGCATTTTAAGGTAATTCTCGCGCAAACATCATTTCGATAGAATTTTTTTTAAATGCAGGGGTAAAAAGAACGTGAAATTTTAAAAAGATCGGCCGCTTTAAACTCGAGATAATTAACACCAAAGTTTGTAACTTTTGTACGTTTCCGTTATATCAAATACATATTATTATTATGTCCGTTCTCTTAATTTTCACGACTAAACATTTCAACAGATTTTTATAAAAAACTAACAAACAGTAGGTTATTATTCTGATATTGATTCAAAATGATTGACCGTTTTGTTTTTTAAATATAACTTGTATTGTATATCAAAAACAAAAAAAATTCAAAAACAAAACAGTCAATCATGTTGAATTTTTTATCACATAGTTGAATAATAACTCTTTGCTGTTAGGTAGTTTTTTATCAAAATCTGTCGAAGCGTTTAGTAATAATATTTAATTTTTATCGTTCATTGCATCTAGATCAGCGATTCTAGGGCGTGATAAAACTAACAAGGGGAACCCTTGAACTTGTTCTTTCCGATTTTCTTCATATTGAAATATGTTGTAGAGAGGGGTTCCCTGATAACACCTATACCCAGTTTTGGGCGTAGACGAGTAATAGTTTAGAAGATATGATCCAAAATATTTTTTAATGCTGCATATATACCTATTTGTTAAAACTGTAGACATAAGCGTCTGTTGGCTTAGCGGTAATGATAATAGACCTACGCGTTTTAATTGCACACAGTAACATTATTTAAATATATAGACCTTCTGTAAAATATCTTATGAAATTATTTTCAATGTTTATTTTTCAAAATGTTTGTTAAAACTGTAGACATAAGCATAGTATATATGCAGCATTAAACAATATTTGGATCATATCTTCTAAACTATTACCCGTCTACGCCCAAAACCGGGTATAGGTGTTATTAGGAAACCCCCCTCTACAACATATTTCAATATGAAGAAAATCGGAAAGAACAAGTTCAAGGGTTCCCCTTGTAAATGGGGGGCGCGAGCATATCAAGAAAAAATATTACTAAAAATTTTATTTAATTTAATGAAAGAAAAGCAATAAAATACATTCTGACATAATAAAAAATAAAATATACATTTACATTTACACTGATAACATATAATACTTAAATTTATAAATAAGATTGTATCAGTACTGTATATTGTATTTAATAATTAACTTATCAATATTAATATTAAATTAAAAACAAGATTAATAATTATTAGTGACTCCCTTGGGCCTGAGCAAAGTTTTTCGAAAGAAGGTTAAATAAAATTATTGTATAGGGGGGGGGGGGGTGAGAATTGTGATTGAAAATTGGGTCGCAAATACTAAAATATTGAGAAACGCTGATCTAGATTTTACATTATTTTTGACTCAGACTGTACCTGCCATACATCAACCATAAACAAACCCTTAAAACAAATGCAACCTACCCTGCAACATGTAACTCTTGTGTGGTATACAATAAGAATTAAATAAAACTCATTACAAGCACCGTCGCAAACTTTCTACCAAATAAATTTATTCTAGAAAAAAAGGAAAACGAAAGCGGAGAAAGCAATGAAATTTAACGCTCTTGCCCGTTCTGATACGGGCTTAGTCTATGACATTTTTCTGTTCGGTTGACCCGGTTTTTGTCGAGAAATGTTAGTGCAGCATTTCTCAACCTTCTTTTACTGATCGCCGAACATTTTGAATCTATTGGATGATTCTACTATAGCTGTTCCCCATGACTTCGTCTGCGTAAAATTTGTTTTTTTTATCTACCTAATACAAAATAGCTTATGTCCTTCTTCGGGATGCAAGCTATCTCCCTACCAAATTTCATCAAGATCGATTCAGCGGTTTAGCCGTGAAAAGGTAATAAACAGACAGACAGAGTTACTTTCGCATTTATAATATTAGTATGAATGTAGCATTAACATTCGAAGGGGCAGAGGGGAGGGTTACTCTTTGTACTTATAAATATTTTGAAACTTATTTGCTAGATAAATGAATACTCTTCGTTTATACTTCTCATATATATTTGTGCGATTTAATTATTCTGTAACAATTGTACAAGTAAATTTTGAAGCAGTAAATATTTGATATTTCGAATTTAAGTATTTAAATATGTTAAACTTAATTTAAAATTAATTAATGAAATAAACGTATATTTGTGTTTTTATACTATAAATAAGCTCCGCCCTAGAAAAAGATAACCGATGATGTTTTTTTCTTAATATTTTAGAATCTGTTGTAAGCGATTCTGACCTTTAGGGTGGCGAGGTGGTATGTACTGAGAGAATCATATTTAAAAAAAAAAGTTTTTTTTATAATAAAGTAATATTTCGAACACTTTTCGCGATCTACTTTTAACCGGCTCGCAACACACAGTTTTGGAAACGCTGGTTGCGTTGTAATAACGGCCGTTCTGACATTGCAACGATTACAATTACACTTAATACTCATTTAGAAAATATACCTTTTATAAAAATTTAAGAGAGATACTGTACTATTATTCTCGTCTCTCTTTCTCTGTCTTTGTTTACGGTATAATCTCTTGATTATAATTCGTTCTTGTTTGAAAGTAAACTTTTAACGAATACGTCATTAGCAGAAGCTACGATGTTTTTAACTTTGTCCAAAAGAAAACTTTCTATATATTGACGGTTTTCAAAAATATACTGGTGGTATAAAGATTAATATGAGTTATGAAACCAAAAACAAACCATAAAGTAAAATATTTTCATGTAAATTTTAAAATAAGATTATAATCTATAACAGGGGTCGGCAAACTTTTGTGATATAAGAGATAAAACTGTCACAACGATTTAAAAGAATCGTCAAACATAATATATTTTTACAAATAAGGTAAATTCAATACAAAAATTAAATCTTTTTTAAATAAGGATAAAATACAAACTTACGTACGTACCCAAAGAGCCTCATGTAGCTCGCGAGTTATAGTTTGCCGACCCCTGTTCTAGTAGATTTTAAATTTAATTTTATACATAAGTATGTATATACATTTATTGTTCATTTGTCAATACATAAAAAAATTCAGGCGTTACACGTAAAAAAATCTGAAAGAAAAGCTCGTAATGATTAGTATAATTATTATAATTTACAAAATAATCGTATTGTTCACCACGCAGTACCTAAAACATGCTCACCCAATTAGTTTTTTTACATTTAAAAAAATTTGAAATGTTGAATTTAAAAAATTATTTTTAGGATATTTTATCTGAATATAAAAGCTACTATATTGATTTTAATACAAATTGTTACAAGACTTAAATTAAATTGAACAATTATAAGTACCATTATATCAAATTTAATAATGGTAAGTCTATAATGACCCCACTTTTTATCATTCTTATTTGTCTTCAATATTTGCTTTCGAGATCTACAATTCCCCACTCCATAATCGTATTCCATTTTTCTTTTTTCGCATTTATTCATATTCTTATTCGCACAGTCGGCAAATCATACATTTTTTATAAATAACTGTTTTGTGTACTTCTTTTTTTACAGACAATATTTCCTAAGGTTATAACATTTTATTTGTTTCATTTTGAAACTAAATATCTGAATAAATATTTTTATTTCTACACGGAAAAAAATATACTGTAAGAATTACAGTTTTTCCTGTCTATCCTGAATAGTAAGTGGAAACATATAATATTTTACTGTCTGAAACTGTAATAATATAATGTAATGTTTGCAGTTTATCCATCAATTAATATTGAGTACTAGCGCGTTGGACCCGGTGTTATCCGGGTTAATATCCATAAAATCATAGCAACATAAAATATTCAACATACACACCCAACAGGCCCACCCAACATGTATTTTGTATTCTTATTATTATGTTTTTCTATAAATGAAAATTGTTATAACAATTGCTATAACATCAAGGAACTAAACACGACTTGATAAAGATTTTTTTAGTCTTTTGATGTTTTTTTTTTAATTATTTGACATAAATGTCGGCTGGGTCTTCCCCTCTTCCGACAGCTCTTCGTGTATTGTTTTGTGTGTTGTTTTGTTTTTTTGTTTTTTTGGGGAGGGGGGGGGGGGGTCACGGGGACACAAGATGGATTTAGGATGTTGCTGATGGGCCGATCATCGCAGGATAAGACGTACTGGATTGGGGTGACTTTTGATGTTAAATCTTAGGTTTTCATAGCCACGGACATGCACAGAAATCGGTTCAGTAATTCCTGAATCTATTAGCCTCATACAAAACGAATATTCATTTTTATACATCGAGTTTATATTACATAGCAGTCTAAAATTATATTATTGCCGTTTTATTATGTTTTCGCTTACTATCCGGGATAGACAGGTCAAAATGTAATTTCTTACGTACATTTTTTTCCGTGTAAGCTTACATATAAAATTTTTTTAGTGCTGAGCATGTGATAATTATGTATAATGTATATATACAGTAGGGTCTCTTTTTACGCGGATTTTTTTATGCGGATTTGAAGTTACGCGATACGATTTTTCATGCAAATTCAGGGTTTCCTCGTTTCGGCGAGTGGAGTGTAAAATATAAGCTGACTATTCAAGGAATTAAATATTTAAACGTTTTGTTACTATTAAAACTTTTGTTTAATGAGATTTCGCACTAATTAACTAACGGTGCCGAGTAGTATTTTCAGACAGTGACGATAATTCTGAGAAAAATATTGTTACTTTTCTATAAAATTTTTAAAAAAACTTATTTATTTTATGCTTTATAAAAATTTCTTGAACTAATTTTCTTCGTGTTTTTTTAGGGCATTCTTATTTTCATGAAGTTTCAAAAACTTTCTACGCGATTTTCGGCCTGTAGTAAAAATAGTTTATGAAAAATTTTGAAGTAACTCTTTTTTATAAATCGCAGTGAGAATAACTACGCAACCCTTTCATATTCCCGTTTTATTAATTTTTAAATTTTAATTTCCACTTATGCGTCATTTAAATAATCACTTCTCCCATTTCCTTAATCAATGAATAAATCTTTTATACGTACGTTCATCTTAAGTTCTTTTTTATTTGATAATAATCCTTTCTATCTTACTTTTTTATATTTCCCATATAACATAGAAATGAAACTTTTATTATCAAAGTTTCTGCAGATTGTTCTTTGCCGTTGTTCAAGAAACATGACAATAGATATCTGATCAATCGGTGTTTCATTTATTTTTAGAATTGTTCAGTTGTGAATGATTAAAAGAGAAATATATGTAGAATATAATCTTCACTACTATTTTTCAATCGGCTTGCCCCGAAAATTAGAAAACTTTTATACATATATAATAGGTCGAAAATCCGGTATTTTATATTTTGAATATGTAATAGTATAAAAAAATTGTGCAAAAGGAAACAAATATAAAATAAATAAATATTGATTCATAAATGACCGGCACGATACTGTGGATCGGCCTTTATACTTGATTTTGTTCCCATATGTCTAAAATATAATTAAATTATTATTAATATCATATGGTAACAGAAAATTTTTAAAATTACTATTTTGTAAAAATTTCATTCTAACATAAAAAAAGTTAGGATAATTATTAACTTTACTGATTTTTTTTATTTCGAAACGAAAATTTCTATAAAAAAGTAATTTTAGATTTTTTTATTCGAAACTTTGATTAATTATAATTTGATTAATTTGGAAAAAGAAAAAAAATAAGTACATTTGAATTTCTAACCTTTGACCCTGAATAACAAAAAAAGGCCATTTTCAGTCCTTATGTCCATAAGAACTTCTGATCAGCAAATCGCAAAAAAATTTCCATCCGATCGAATTGAAATTTTAACTGTAACTTCTTAGATAGATTTTACGATTTATCAACAATTACGGCTTTTATAAACAATTTAAGGTCGTTTTCTTCGTCAGAAACGCGAGTTTTTGTTCAAAGTGATACAAAATTTTCAAAAATCGATATTTTTTAATATTCGTGTGTACTTCGATGAAAAAACTCATGTAAATAACGAAAAAAAAAATTTGTTCTGGATGTTAATCCATGGAAGTTCTGTTTTCCGCAGTGGAGCACATAACAAAAAAGATGCACTCATTGTCAGTGTAGCAACGCTAAAGTCACCATTTTGTTTTATATTTCATTTAATGTTTTGAGACATGTACATTGTACATTACAATAAACCTTCCAAACATTTGAATGATTTTTTTATTATTCTAAGAAAAATTCCTTAAAAAAGTCTCATTTTCCAAAGTGACGATTAGATGTAACTCCTTAAAGAAATCAGAAATATCTAAAAAGAAAAGAAAAAAAACACTAATCACAGTTAAATCGAACATACATTTTAAAGTTCCATAAACAATCCGAACCTATAACACTAATCTATTTCCCGTGTTTATTCATCGGACACAAATACAAAAGAAAGAAAACAATGCAGTAAAAATTTGACCAGAATCTTAAATCGGTCTGAACCGCAATAATGCCGCTACGCCAGTTTCTCTCTTCGGTGCTGATGTGCGATTAATCAATATGTCTTGAAGGTTTTAACGTATTTCAACAGTGGATTTTTCTTTTGATACCCTATTGAATGAACGACGAGTATTTTCAACTCACCTACCTACTCCCGCTCAAATGTTTCTCTTCGCTGATACGCATCGCATTTATAGAACACTCTGTTACTTCGTTGTTGCCAAATATTGTAATCAATTTATGTATCTTTTTGTATTAAAGAAAAACTTCACTTTGGCGTTTTTTTTTTAAGTTGAATTTATGCATTTCTTTTTTCTACAAGAAATAGGATTAAAATTTATGAATAATAATTTAATTATATTTATAAACGTAGAAGAGACTGTTGTACCTTGAATCACTTTTTCTAATATACGACTAAAAACTAATCATTTACATTTTTATTTAGTTATAGGTATTCTATTCTATGTAAGATGTATTCAACTTTAGTTGTTCACTTAGTGCGAGAGCTGATGACATATTTTTCTGCCCCATCTGAGCACTAGGCAGACTTACGGAAATCGTTTATTCATGTGTTGTACATCATGGGAAAAATAGTCCCAACCCCCACACCCGGGGATAAAGGGGTTTAATTCCTTAGTGAACATGTAAAGAAAAAGTGCATTTTTGCCCCATGTGAGCACTAATAAAATCACCACAGGGAGTTAGTTTATGAAAAGTTAGATAGTGAAAGTGCAATGGGCAGACGCGTAGGGTGGGGATAAGGGGCAGGCAGACGCACTCAAAGATGCAATATTTTTTTTGAAAATTGCCTCATTTGAGCATTGATGAATTTTGGAGGGATGGCAGTTTTTGATCTGTAGATGATCGAAAAAACAAAGGCAGACGCGTAGGATGGGGATAAGGGACGGGCAGACGCACTCAAACATGTAATTTTTTTAATGAAAATTGTCTCATTTGAGCATTGATGAATTTTTTGAAGGATGACAGGTTTTGATCTGTAGATGACCGAAAAAACATAGGCAGACGTGTAGTGTGGGGATAAGGGATGGGCAGACGCAATTGAAAGTGTTATCCTATTTTTTTAACTGGGTTGTTTTGTAATTATTTTTTTTGCTTGAAGTTGCCCGCAATGACTCTCTGGATAACACATTAGTTCTTTGAAAACACATTTATTTACCCCCAACTAACACGAAAAGGAAAAATTTCATTAATATGAAAATCTAAAAAAAAATAAAACGTGTAAAAAAGTAGGCGCTGAAATTTTTTTTTATTATGTTTTGATTATATTCTTCTTATTCTGTGTAATAAACAAAAAACAAAAAATAAATAAATAAAACAGAACTCTTTGGGATTCGAACTCAGGACCTTGGGACTTTGAGTTTTATAAATTTACAAATTTCAGCAAAACGGTACTTAACATCAAAAAAACTACAAGATACATATTTTCTTCTTACTTAGATGATTCTAAAACATATTTGATATCATCGGTGGAATATTTAGTACCAAAGATACAATGTTTTTAAAATTTTTACAACCCTTTGCCACTTTCAATTGCGTCTGCCCTCCCCTTATCCCCGCACTACACGTCTGCCTATGTTTTTTCGGTCATCTACAGATCAAAACCTGTCATCCTTCAAAAAATTCATCAATGCTCAAATGAGACAATTTTCATTAAAAAAATTACATGTTTGAGCGCGTCTGCCCGTCCCTTATCCCCATCCTACTCGTCTGCCTTTGTTTTTTCGATCATCTAAAGATCAAAAACTGCCATCCCTCCAAAATTCATCAATGCTCAAATGAGGCAATTTTCAAAAAAAATATTGCATCTTTGAGTGCGTCTGCCTGCCCCTTATCCCCACCCTACGCGTCTGCCCATTGCACTTTCACTATCTAACTTTTCATAAACTAACTCACTGTGGTGATTTTATTAGTGCTCACATGGGGCAAAAATGCACTTTTTCTTTACATGTTCACTAAGGAATTAAACCCCTTTATCCCCGGGTGTGGGGGTTGGGACTATTTTTCCCATGATGTACAACACATGAATAAACGATTTCCGTAAGTCTGCCTAGTGCTCAGATGGGGCAGAAAAATATGTCATCAGCTCTCGCACTAACTATCTATAAACAGTAAGATAAGAAAGGTTAATTATAAAAAAATTATTTTATAATTACATGATACAAGATGGTTTTGTACCTGAAACACATACGCATGCACCTTGGATTAAAAATAAGTAAAAAAAAACAATGTATAATTGCAAAATATATATTTTTTAAACTTGAATGTAAATTGTACATATATGCATATTAGATAATTATATAATATAATCACAGTGAATAACCGTATGCCCCAGTCGAATCTGTTGTAAGCGATTCTCACCTTTCTTGGTAGACGGTGGTCCATGGTACAGGATGTGTCCAAGAGGTAACAGTTTACAATTTTAAAATATGATAATCCTTACAAGTTACATTTGAATTTACAAACAATATGTAGTTTTACTCACCAAATTATACTGCACAAGCTGGAATATAGATAAAATCCTTAAACAATTCTTGAAGTTTGTAAATAAAGAAATATTATTCTTCAAAATTTTAATTTTACATAGAAAAAAACAATTTCACAGCTGCACTCATAAACATGAATTACAAATAACAAGTATTGTCAGTATTGCACAAGATAATTCAACTGTTTGCCACAAAAAAGCAGCACATACAGAGATAGAGGTTAGTGATCCAAAGTACACTATGTCCAAGGTACAATAGTCTCCCCTAATAAATAAAATAATAAATTCATATTATTATTTAAAAATGGTGACTATATAGTAGTCTCTTTTTATGCTGAGCGAAATCTGATCAAAATTCGAGTGAGGTTTCAAATGCAAACTGACAATTCAAAGAATTTAAATATGTAAACGAAATTGTTAGATACATCAAACCTATGTTACTCAAACTCAAAAAACAAGCAAATGTAATAAAAATATAAATAAATCAAAAGCTTTTTCCCATTCAGGTACGTCTACCAATTTCTCTAAAAAGTACTACATGAATTACAACAATTAAAAATGCAACGTAATATAAAAAATTCATGAATACGAAATATACACTTATGTGATTTTATAAACAGTGACATATCCAAGGAAAGTATTGACTTATTAAATATACATAAGTACCAACACATTCATTATAAATCTATACTAATATTATAATTGCAAAAGTTCCCTGTCTCTATGTCTCTCTGTCTGTTTGTTCCTTTCAATCAAAATTCCTCGCGAACGAAGTTGCGAGTAAGAGCTAGTTATATATACAGGGTTCCCCAGCGTTACTGATGCCAAATAAATGAGTGAATTTGGAGGAAACTATGATTTATTTCTGAAAAAAATACATTATGGAGATTATATTAAACTAATTCAGTTCAAATCTATCTCCTTTTTCACGAATTATGAGTTTCATTCGTTTTGAAAAACTTCTACACGAGGCACGGATCATATCATGTGGCATATTCCAAATCTTAATCAAAATTTTTTTAATTCATCAAATTTTCACATTGCCCAGTTACAAATATATACAAAATAAAATAAAAGAGATTTAATCTAGAGAAGAAGCAGGCTATTCAGATGGTTCGATAAAATCAAGGACATTCACTTTTAACCACTCAAAGGTCTTGAGCTGAGTCTTGCTGAAAGCAATAATAGGCTTCACAATAATAGCCCTTAGCATAGTGTAGCAAATGCTTCTTTAAAACTATCTCGATATAGTAATTTTGATTAACTTTTACCCCTAGCTCCACAAAGTTTAACGGTAATTTACCTTTTTTGATAATGCTCCCCAAACCATACACAAGAGATATTCTGGAAACGTTAGACAGCTAATTTACATTTGGGAACATAGCAAGAGATACAAAATACACTATATCATTATGTTGATAGTGACCGTCCTGTTAAAGGAACATTTTTTCATCAGAAAATAAAATTTCTGATTGAGCGTGCCGAGAGGGTAACATTTAACATTTTGTTACTCTAGCCTCCATTATGATTAGACACTATTGCAATTATGTTTTGTAATAAAACTTTCACACAATGTAAACAATATAATAATGAACACTTTAAATACACACATCGTACAAAATATCTAGAAAATCTCATGTGAACCAATTTTAAGAGAATCTAAAATTTGACATCAGTAATTCTGGGGAACCCTGTATATATAATATAGTATATTGTAAAAGAGAGTCAAAAGGTTAATTTCATTATCATTATTTATTTATCTTAAATAAAAAGTTTTCATATAGGTAGATGTTGGAAAAATCCAAAATTTTACTGTAACCTTGTAGATACGCCACTGACTTTATTAAAAATATAAGAGATCCGGACTACAGCATCTACTTTAGTAACGTCCAAGTTATAATCCGTACCTGTAATATTACTCTAGCCACACGAGAACATTTAAGAATATGTTGTGTACATGGTATAATAACAAAATGGCATGGAGAGCACACAGAAACTATATTGGTGTAGATATAATATGTACCTACTACTTACAAACTGGATTAGTAGAAAATAGAACCGGGCTATTTATTTGTGCAACTATCAATTAATACTTAAAATTGTCTTAATAAAAGGGCAATGGGAAATAAAACGCACTTTTTAGACTTCATTTTACTTCATAACTATGACGTAATGAATGTAAAAATAAAAAATCTTTCTCCACAAAAATCACTCCAAGCTATCGGCGTATCACTCGGATTTTAAAATATGTAAATATCAATTGCTTGTAACTATAAATATTAATTAATTACATTTTTTATATTGTCTTAAAAAGTACATATTTCAGATTTTAGTGAAGATAATTCATTAAAAGAAAATGGTCTATTTGGAAACAGAGCTGTGGATTCGGAGTCGGAGTTTGAGCAATTTTGGGTGGAGTTGGAGTCGGAGTCTACTGACTCCGACTCCAACTCTCTACTGAGAGGTACTAACTTTTAATCCAACACCGACTCCTGACTACGACTCCGTTAATTAAATAATGATTTCTACACACTTATTATTTATTTTTATTTTTTTGAAAGAGAATATATTTTGAAGTACAGTAAAAGAATCGGAGTTGGAATCATAGATTTTTGTATTTTAAAGCATATTTGCATATAAGTATGTAGGTATATAGTTGGACGTTTGTTAGTAATATAAATGTGATTAAGTTATGCCCAAGTAAGCCTTGATCAAACAGTATTTGATGTCACCCATATTGTTTATTATATGATCCTAACCTCTATATTTATTTTTCAAGCTCGTGGGGTAATGGTGAACAAATAATTAAATGGGGCAATTCCAAACGTTGTAAAAAAAAAGACTGATGAAAACTAAAACTGAAAAAAGTAATTTTTAAAAAAATAACCAAAAGAAGATGTGTCAAGTAAAAAAGGAGAATGGAAGATATTGATAAAAAAAACTATTTTTGTTATTATAATGAAAAGTATCAAGATTCTTCTGCTGAAGACTAGGTAATGTGCTTCAACTGTAATTTATGGGCACATGATAATAGTATCAGTGGTCAAAGTACATTCAGAGGCTTTTGTGCTAATTAAGTTTAATTATTCCACTGTTCGTGATTACCCCATGCTAGTCGTGTATATAATCACGAACACATAAGGTTATGATTTTGTCTTTATTTTTTTAAATTTTACATATTTTATTAAAATTAATACTGAATTTAATTTTAATTTATTTGATTTCTCCCTTAGATGTTCGTAAGTACCCCCACTCTCCCCTATTCAGTGAAAGTAATTGAAAATGACATTAAATAAAAGATGTCCACCATTAAGTATTGGAAAAACAGTTTCGTATTACGAGCTAGGCATCCATAAACTTACTTAATTAAAAGATGACATTACTATCATCAAATAACTGGGATATATTCGCAAATTTACACATTGAAGTAAATACGAGTAAGTAAATCAATATAGTAGTGAATTGAATTGAATCATGGTTTATTCATGGCGTATATATGTACATACATATATCTAACCTATAATTACGGCTATTAGTATACACTCACGTATTCATAGACTAAGCTGGTGTGTTTCAGTGGGTTTCGTCTGAAAAGAATCGCAAGAAAAGTGTTGAATTATTCACGATGTGGCAAACCGACAGAACATGAATGGAGTTTCTGTGTAAGTGTATTATTGTGGTGTAGGGATCTAAAATCGCGTCGACTTATCGCTGCTTTTATCAACTTAATGTCGCATTTCATGAAGAAAGAAATGATTTTTTTATACTTCTGATTATATTGACTTTAAAATGTTAAATGGTTTGGAATATATCGTTTATAATTTATTGTATACTTGCCGTTACCCGCGACTTCGCTCGCGTGAATTTCGAAACCCCCACCTCCGTAGTAATTTACCCGCCGGATCGAATGAAACTAATTACAATTCTCTGTACGTGACAGGGAGTGAATTACTAAATTTTTCTTTTTTTGATCTTTATATATTCCATATTCATTATACAAAATCGTAAATAGGGGTTAAATGTCGAAAGACTATTTTGCAGATAAACATATCAAAAATCTACTCTTTTCCCCCTTCCACGTTATTAGGGGCTGAATGTCGAAATTTGTTTTCTAATCCTTCCTAGTAGTTACTGAGAAAATCGTGCACAGAGGGACAGACAGACGCGGCGAGGGAGTTTGTTTTTTACTATGTACCTATAGATGTTAGGATCAATACCCAAAAACGCTCATTGAGCGAAAAAATCGACCACAACGCATTCTGACTTCTCAGAGCCAGCCACAATGCAAATTTCGTATTGTGGCACTTTTAAAAACACTCATAATGCGTTTTGGCATAACTCAAAATAACACAAAGGGAAATTCGTTGGATAATCGATAAAAATACGCTTTACTAATGTTAAAATTATTTTTGCACAAATATATTTTATCATATTACTTCATGTCTGCAATATAAACTTCCACAAAACGTTGTGGCATTTTCACATTGCCAAAACGTATTTTGGTCGAATATTAAACAAATCACGACACTAAATTAACATTATGGTTGGCTCCAGAATGTATTGTGGTCATTTTTTTTAATCAGTGAGAATTTTTGAGTTTTTGGCCTAACACATATTACAAATAGACTATATTTTTAATTATTTTTAAATTTTATTTTAAAATAAATTTTAGTCTGTATGCTCAAAAAAAAAAGTTTTTTTTAAATTGATTTTTTTCTAAACATAAAAATGAGAAAATAAGTTATTTATGGTGGTTTTTGTCAAAATATTGTTTTGTTTATCCTAGTACAAATAATATCTCCAGATAATTAATCCGATTACACTTTCCGAAATTTTTAGAAGAGGTTCATTAAATTGATTAAAATTGATTTTAAAAAAAATGGTAGCCATATTTATGTATTAGTTTTTTACGAATCGTATAATCCGTGAAACCCCTAATTGATATTTTAGAAAGTATCTTCAAATAACTAGCTGATTAAAACCAATTTAAAAAATAAAAAATAATGGCTTTTTTCTTATCATTCACTTGGAAATAATTTTTTTTTATTAAATATATATATGCACATTATACATAATATTTTAATATTACATTGATGTAAAACAAAGTGTGAAAAATGACTTTCACAGTTTCTGCACATCAATTTTTCATAATCTTTAGCGTCTGTGTAATATGCCAGTTTTTTTATACATACCCATGAACGTATTTTTTTAATGAGTAAATCAAAGTAAAGTAACCAGCTCACGCAACAAAGCACTTTTTACTTGTTGCAAACACGCGAGAATTTCAAACATTAACATTTTCATTTTGTAAATGTTCTTTTATTTAATGATATCGATGTACGCGAATACGTATATTATTATAATATTATTATATCTCTGCTATATTATACTTTATTAATGACTATATTTTTGTTAATATGGTTTTATTTTTTACTTTCTTATATCATGTATATGAAATATACATAAAAACAAACTTGTTTGTTTTTATTTATATTTAACGTCACTACTATTATATTATGAAATATATGTACAGTCGCCTGCATTAATGGTCTTGCAGTTTGTATTCATTTTCGTTTATCACAAACTTAGTAGGCTCCTCCCATTTGATTATTATAATATTTAAATCATTTCTCCATGTATCAAACAAAGACAGATATTTTGAAATTCGTTTGCTAGATAAAGAACTACTCTTCGTTTATAGTACTCATATATATTTGTGCAATTAAATTATTATGTAATCTATTGAAAATTGTATACGTAAATTTTGTGGCAATAAATATTTGATATTCCGAATTTTAGTATTTAAATATATTAAACTTGATAGAAAAAGATAACCGATGATGTTTGTCTTTAAATTTGGAATCTGTTGTAAGCGATTCTAGCCTTTAGGGTGCCAGACGAGTTTTGCAGGCGACTGTACATATAGTATAAGTAAGTATAGAGAAACCGATTTTTTTCGAAATCCGGATTTTGTTGGAATTAACCATTTTGACCTTCCCTGAATCCATTATGACTATTTTCGCCATGATGTCTGTGTGTCTGTCTGTCGGTCTGAAAGCGCTGTAACTCAAATACGACAAATCGTAGAAGGATGAAATTTTATATTTAAGATTAATTTTTGTTCGGGAAGAAAACGTTCTATTTTTGAAAACGATCTTTCAACCGGATACGAATGTTTACCTACGTCGATTTTTGAATTTTTCGAATTACTTTGAAACAGTGCGAAATAGAGAAAAATATTCAAGTTAAAAATTGTACGCAATATCAATATCTATAATTTATGTTCTATTCATTTTTTCAAAAAAACGAATTTAAAAAAAATATATTATAATTCAAATGGTTCATAACAGAGAGAAGAAATATCTGCTATGAGTGTCATGGGACTTTCTTATACGTATTACAGAAATTGAACAGTGTGCGTATTTGCCATAGGTACCATGGGACTTTCTTATACGTAATACTGAGAGTGAACAGTGTCAGTGAGTCTAAATAATTATTTTTAAAAAATATTTCTGGCTAAATCATAAATGTTGGAAAAAAATGTATGGGGAATAATAACATACTCGACATTTTTTTCTTATTTCAAAAATAATACGAAAACTCAAAAATTGACAAGAGTAAACATCCGTTTTCAGTTATTACGTTCAAAAAAATTCATTTGATACATAGAGAATAATATTATCTATAGTTTATGTCCCAATCATTTTATTCTATCTTATTAGTTTATCAGAAATGTTCTAATAAAATAAGAATCACGTACACTGTTCACTGTTAGGATTACGTACAAGAAAGTCCCGTGGTTCCCAAGACAGAGATTTTACTAAAACTTGATAGGCCCGCGGCTTTGCTCGCTTAAATATAAAAGTTAGATATATGGTATCGCGAACTTTATTTTATATCTTTTTATTTTACACAATTTTTTACCTCTTTTATATTGTTTAATATTTAACGGTTTAGGTAGCGGCAAACTTTTTTATGAATTAAAAAAAATACGTAAATCGGATAAGTGATTCTCGAGTGATAAACGGATTAACGGACAAACATTCATTTCATTTAAAATAGTGTGCGTTTAATTTGTTCTCTTTATACATTAGTGCATAACATAGTTAATATATTGTTTTGAAAACTAATAAATGAAATTGAAATAGCACACCACTGATGTGCAAACATATGTATGACATGCATGTACCATATCTAGATGACATTTCATGCGAGTTAATCTTAAAGTCTTGTACGTGAAACAACACCTATTACAGACAGATTTTACCCGATTACAAAACAAATACATTTATCCGTGCTGATGATTCTGTGAGCTTTTCAGAGACCGTGGAAATGTCCTTTCTCTCGGTTTAAACGAAATAGGAAGAATGGCGAGGGAGAAGGGGTAAGGGGTGGGGATTTAGGTTTGAATAGAAATGTTCTCAACATGTGAGAACTGGACCAACTAATTTCCATAACAACTAGTCTACTTTGCTTTAATTTCGGTTTTCGGAATTACATTTTGCTTTATGAAATAATTACTAAAAGTAATTACAAAAGTTTTTTTGTGTTGAAAACATAAAAATCCGGAATGTTCTATTTGAACTCGGTGTAGATGGTTTTTATAACTGGTAGATTTCTTTCATCTAATTAAGATGAAGGTTTATTTATTATTGAAGATTTTTATAATTAATTAAAGTGGATCATGTGATTCGTTTCACATTTAATTTTTTGCATATTATAAAAATTAAAGTGTTAAGTAAAAATAAGATGAAATAAGCTAAATTAAAATGTTTAAGCTAATTTAAAAATAACAAATCTAGCTTGTGCCAGACTGTTGCTAAACGTAGAGCTACAGAAGAACATAGTAGCACCCGCTAGCTTTTTAAATGTTTATTTTTTTATCAGTTCATACAAAAACATCATTTTTTTTGTACCCATGTATATGAAATATACCTACAATAGTATAAGTATAGTAAAACTGATTTTTTTCGAAATCCGAATTATGATGGAATTATCCATTTTGACCTTCCCGGAATCCATTCTGACTATTTTCGCCATGATGTTTGTGTGTCTGTCTGTCGGTCTGTCTGTAAGCGCTGTTACTCAAATACGACAAATCGTAAAAGGGTGAAATTTTATATTTAAGATTAATTTTTGTTTGGGAAGAAAACCTTCTTATTTTTTAAAACGATCTTTCAATCGGATGCGTATGTTTACTGACGTCGATTTTTTAATTTTTCGAATTACTTTGAGACAGTGTGAATTAGTTAAACATTGTTGGTAATATTATTATCTATTTATGTTCTACTCATTTTTTCGAAAAAACGAATTTTTGAAAAAAATAAACAAATGATTCATAACAGAGAAGAAATTTGCGCCATGAGTGTCACGGGACTTTCTTATACGTAATACTGAGAGTAAACAGTGTGGGTGATTCTAAATAATTATTTTAAAAAAATTCTTTCTGACTAAATCATAAATGTTGGAAAAAATGTATAGGGAATAAATTATAGATAATAACATACTCGACATTTTTTTCGTATTTCAAAAATAATTCGAAAATTCAAAAATTGACAAGAGTAAACATCCATTTTCAGTTAATTTATTACATTCAAAAAAAATTATTTGATACATAATGTAGAGATAATAATATTATCTATAGTTTATTGCCATTCATTTTATTCTATCTTTTATTGTTTGTCAGAAATATGTTTTAATAAAATAAGAATCACGTACAATATTAACTGTCAGATTTACGTATAAGAAAGTCCCGTGGCTCAAATGGCACATATTTTAAGTCCGTTATATCCTTAAAAGTACGTGGCAAGTGGTAGTTACTATTTTTATTAACTAAAATAAATACTTTAAAGTCGGACGTTAGACTGCTAGCGTAATGGAACGTACTTAAAAACCTTGTTAATAAAATACGTTAAAAACGCATCAAACTTTAACCATCCATTAAAAAGTTATGAAGTCACAGACGGACAGACACATTCAAATAATCATAGTTATTCGTTTTCGTAAAAAAATCATAATACTGTTAACTATAGTATTCAAAGTAATATAAATATTAAAATAGTGTAAAATAGTTACCCGACAATCATAAACTTTGACATAAATATTATGATATAAAATTTTATGCATAAATATAAAATTTTATACACTATATTTTTATATACTCTTGTTTTATATATATCAAATATACCTGAACATAAAAGTACTATTTATTGACTGTTTTATGTGAGCAACAATAATTTATGGTATATTTTAATTTAAAGTTATTACTCTATTTATTCATCTACATATATAGAATTTTAGCCTGTTTAATGTTAGAACACTTAAACGCATTTGATGTGCACATAGTTAATTTTATTCATTCATGTAGCAATATTGTAGTTGAAACTATTGTTATATTAATTTACTGTAAATATTTAACAAGCTTATTAACTTCCCACTCTACATTTTTTATGAATACGTGGTTACCATAACTTTGTTTTCACTGAGGTATTTAATATTTAAAAATATACGAAAACTTTTTAAACTTTAGGAAAAAATCAACGTATATAACATAAGAATGATCTCATCAACAGAGCTTTAAAAATATCTCATTACAAAATAAAATAAATTGACTCCAGTAACTTCTTGTAATTTTTTAGTCCTTTATAAGTTACAGGAAAAAATTTTAAATCTAAAGTGATCAAATCAGATCTTGATAGATCTGCATATTTGTTCACTGGTTTTTTATCTGCGGTGATCTGCAAAGTTCTACAACGATCTACAAAGATACACAACGATCTACAACGATCTACAAAGATCTCTGAAGATCGTTGTAACTTTGTAAATTCATGAATTTTTTGTCTCGAAATGCAGATCAATTAAGATCTGATTTGATCATTTCAGATCTAAAATTTTTCCCGGGTTAAATAAACGAACTCCATACAAACTAAAAAAACAATTTGGTCCCCAAAAGTTAATAATTAATTTTTAAAATTATTATTACAAAAAGTACTCTAAAAAACTCATAACACAGCTACACAAAAAAAGTGTATTTAAATCCAAAAGCATATTCTGGGAATATAAGTTTATGAATAAAATCGTCAGAATCCGTTTAGCCGACGAGAAATTGTGTAAACATTATAATTTTTGCGAAAAAATTATTTTTCGCGACCGAAACTCGGGAAAATATTTTTTAACATAAAAACTATAACCACTTTACAGCTCAAAAAACCGATTTTAGATGTTTAGTAACCAACTTGTAAAAATTAAACCTAAACCCAAAATTCAAGTTCAAATTTAAAAAAACTGGTAAGCAGAAAATTCCAAAAATTTGGATTTCGACTATACGCGATCAATACTTCTATCGCTTTTTTGGCTCCGCAATTTTTTTGTGTAGCTGTGTAATAAGTGAGTAGGTATACTAAATAAAAAAACTGTTACCATTTATATTAATTTAAAATGTAATCTTTTTTTTATTTCAAAATAATCACATCTTCTAAGTACCTACCACGATTTTCTTAGTAAACATTTTTATGCTTTTTAAAGAATCACATATATCTCTAATCTTATATCCTACATAAAAATATAAAATACGGTTTAATCATAAAAGAAAATAATTTATGTATCTCGAGTTTACTATTCATTATTCCCAGTATACAGTAACTAATTCGCATGCAAAGTTAAATACATTTATGTATTATGGTGTTCGTCCAACAATGAACTTTTACATAACTTCTAGAATTTAATTTCTATTTTATTATTTCCTGCACTTTGCAGGTTGTTCAACTTCACGTGCTTTATATATTGTAATTAGGCACAACAAACTCTAATTTAAACTAGGTCTGCTAATATCTTGATTATAAATTGACATTTATTGTACCTACACTATACAGTACAGTCTCTTTTTACGCGGTCGATACGTTCCACAGCAAACGCGTATAAAAAATCGATTAATAAATTATTACTGACATAATTCCATAATTTTCTAAAACCGCATTAAACCAAATCTGTCATTTATTACAAAAATTTTACGTATCTGTTTCCGAAGAATAAAAACAGTTCGATTTATAAAATATGATATAAATACATATTAGTACAAATTTCATTTTTGTCTTTTTATTTCTTTAAAAAACAAACAGTATTTTCTTAACGCAAGTTTATATTAACTATTGCTAAAACACAAAAAATACTGTTCAATATTGTTTACAAATGCTATAATAGTTTATAGAGTGTTATGTCCGGTATTATAAAGGAGCTAGCAAATTTGCTAGCTTGCAAGCACTTTCAAATGGGGTATTAATTCTGTGATAGTATCTATGGAATTTAGAGCAGTGATACTTCAACTAATTGTAAGACAGTTGGCGACTTTGACCGTACAAAATCATTTTCATATTTTAATACCGTTGGTGTTTACATATCACGCGTGCGCGAAAATTGTCAAACATATCATGAAACTAAAGGAGAACTGTCAGATAGGTTAAAAACCTCATTTGAAAGTTAGCTAGCAAATTTTACTAGCTCGTTTATAATACCGGACATTAGAATAGTTTATTTAATGCTCTTCGCTATTTCTCATTTAATTTAAAATAGTGCGCGTTTTATTTTTTCTCATTCTTTTTGGATATTGATTATAAAAAATTCAATCCAATTATATAAATCAAGCACTGTAAGCACAAATTAAAAAAATCAGCTATTAATGAAGATATCTAAAAAAATGCTTATTCAAATTCAATTTCATTTAGTTACATTCTTTTCATTGCTATTCACTTTTTTATGCAAGACATTAAAGCGTATTAAATTAGTTATTGCAGCCGTCAACAGATTTTATTCATAATACGTACATTTGTGCTGTAATTTAGAAGCTAACCGTGTTTATGTTTTCGTATATATACATATATATATTAACACATTTATGTAATACGATGCGAGTATAATTTTAATGGTGATTTATTTGGGGTGTAATAAATTACGTTTGATTAGTCATATTTACCCATTGCACTCGCGTTCATATTTGCGAATGGAATAAAGTCTGTGTTTATAATTGAATTGTGCAACAATTAAACTTATATATATATGTATATATATAATGTAACGATATTAAAGCCAGTATTATATTTTATATAACTCGTAGTATTTGGATGTTATAACATAACTATTCATGTGCAAATATTTTTTATCGTTAACAATTCAAAGTGAACGCTTTTTGTTAAGTTTTTTTTAATTACGCTGGATTGCACAAGGATTATGGATAATTATCTGGTAAATCTGTTTTTATGTTAATTTACCCTAGAAGGCTAATCATATTTTATCTACGCAGAGGCTTTTCATTAATCGATTATCCTCATTAATAATTATTGTATTTAATTTGTTTTTGCATTTTTTTAGCATCTATTTTAGAGGAATATAAATGAAAAAAACAGTTTTGGTAATTTTTTTTATTAAAATTTACGAAAATCAATCTTATTTTTACTGAGATACTAAATGAAGTTATCGATATTTGTTTATTTTAGTGGTAACTGAATATGTATACAACCGGTACAAGTAAATGTTACCAGAAATTTAATAGTTGGCACCAGTAAAATTAAAAAGTGTCAGAAAATTATCAGTTGGAACATTCAGGTAGAGAAAGAGATAACAAGAAATATTGTGTAAATACTTTAGACACCCTTTTAGGAATAAAGGAATTAATTAATTTTAGTTTGCTTTCACTAATTAATAGAGTAATCAACTCAAAAATGGGCAAACAGATTTAAATGAAAAGTTTATATTATGTGTATAAAACTTTTGCACCGCGGATTATTTTATCTTACAACACATTCACCCTTTTATTTTATTTAAAATATTTACTCAACGCTCTTATATTTTATGAACCGTATATTATTATGCCCTTTCTCTACATATCACTCAAAATGGTCACCTAACATTATATACAGAGTGGTTCGGTTTGGGATACAGATATTTTAAGAACCGATTCCTTGGCTCATTGTAAGTAAAAAATTGTACAGGAAGGTAGCGTAAGCGATTTTCAAAACAACTGCGTGAGTAAATTTTTTACGAGCGTGAGTCCGTGAGTATATTTTAAAGATAATTTTTTTATAAACTTATTTAATCTTTTTTTTAATATCTATATATGTTTTAAAACAATTTTAAGAAACTTTTTCACATGGTCAGTATTGCTAACTATATCAGAACACCAATTAAATATACACAATATATTGCACGTAAAAAACATTAATTTTCATCATTTCAAATTTTAATTTACAACAACTACATTAAATCGTGTCACGAGCGTGACGCGCCGTGCGTGATCGGGCGTAAGTAAAAAAAATAGGATTCGTGATAGGATTACTCACACGCCAAGCTCTAATATGTATCACTGATCTGGTAAATGTGAACACATTTGTCTAATGTGGTATTTTATACTTTCCATAAAACCAATGTATACGTATTGAAATCAGAGTTGAAAATTTTACAAAAAAACATTTTGTAATATTTACGAGCCCGCGCAGCCCGGCTATGACGTGAATACGTGAACATAGCACAATTTTGTGTGCTCTAGTGCAATATCATGTCTAGTGAACTTTGTGTACAACGTAATGCGACAACGAAATTTTTTGTACCTACTTACTTCCACATGTGACACACTTTTTTTTTCATTTCAGACGTCTTATTACAAAGCAGTTGTATTTGTATGCTCTTTTAGCTCTTGCTATTGCAGAAAAATAACATTAAATAAAAGGAGTATTAAGACCACGTTGTGGTCAGTTTATATCACGTGTTACAAAAAATAAAATTATATTTATTAAAATATTTCGTATAATAATAAAAATAAATAAGCATTGTTTTTTTTTTAAACTACACATATTACTTATAACCTTTTTGCAACAAGTGTGTTAATAATATGTCGTATTATATTTAAAAAAAGTTAGGATTCTTTGAATTTAATTATAAGCTTTAAAATGTTTTTTTAACGTTCGTTATATATTCTAATTAAACATACAAACAAGTTAGCACGGGACTACGTTTCCTCTGTCATATTATTTACGATTATTCTTAACCCTTTTGGCCCTGCCGGTGGCATTTGCCACTGTAAAATTTACAGGACTTACTGTGCCCATACTTTTGATAGGTGCTTTTAAAATGTTTTTTCAATTTTAAAAAGTTTTTTCAATTTTAAAAATTTAGGGCTAATAAGATAGAAAAATACAAGTGCACAAATTTTAGATAATAATATTTTGTACAACTTTTATCTAAAACAGCGGTTCTTAAACTAGGGTCCGCGGAACTTTTGCCGGGGTCCGTGGAATATGTTTGGCATAAATTAAAGTACTTTTAGATTTCTATTTACTAGTGATTAGTTACTATCTAACAACCTTCTTTGTTTTTCTGTCAGGGAGACGGAGGTTATTTTAGTGTGTAGTTGTAGCTTGTTTCTGCAGTTATAAAAATTAATTTGTGAAGTGTAAAAAATTGAAAAAAATGTATAATAAATAAATAAAATAATAAAATGTATAGAAAATAGGTCATTGCAGTTGTAAAAGCAAAAAATGTAAGAAATATAGAGCAAAAAAAGTCATTGCAGTTGTAAAAATAAAAAATGTAAGAAATGTAATTCAAATAACAAAGCCCTTTGCAGTTGAAAAGCAAAAATTGTAAGTATGGAAAAATAAGGTTGTAAAATTTTCTTAAAATAACCCCTGCAGGGGGTCCCTGAAAAATAATTATTCAAAAGGGGGTCCCTAGACTACATAAGTTTCAAAAATAATTCAATAAATTATGCTTCTCATTTCTCATATAACTAGAATATTTTTTCATTCGCTGCTTAAATGGGACACTGTCATGCACTAATTTATCAACCCACAAAAGTATCATTTTTGAGTTATGAATGCAGTTTCATTCAAAATAAAGGATTTTATTGAAAGATGTATCAAATTGATTATACCAACGTTAAATAAATTTTCTTCAATAAAAATAAATGTAACACAATCATAATTCTTTGATATCTCGAAATGAGATTTATGTAGTTTGATACATTAGTGCATGACAGTTCAATTATACACCATAACTAGAAATATGTGTACAAATATAATATATGTGTACGTATAAGGTACTGGCACCAATCTTGGATAATACCCTAGTTTTGGACACTTATTCAATTAAATGCAATAAATTAGAAATATTCATTGATATTTGATTACTGCCATAACTGAATCATAATCGATAGACACTTAACTGTAAAACAGCGTAATTAAAATGGTGGACATTTAAATTAATTATTAATGTAATCTATTTATTATTTATTAATAATTATCATAACATCTGCTTTACATTGTTTCACATTTTACGATTATTTATTTTATAACTTTTGTGTCGTAGTACTTATCATTTTTTAATCATTAGTAAGTGTTACTCACTGGGTACCCATTACTGGTTTTATTTTACTCATTTATACTTTATAATTTAAAAAACAAAGTATATTTGCCGACTTTGGTAATTAAATTGATTTTATGTTGAGGTACTTGCGTTATTAGTAACATTAGTTCAAGTAAAAAATTACTAAAAATCCAGAATTTTCTGTTTAGTTTGCTCCATATCATTAAAAAGGAACATTTTTAAAAAAATGATTCAGACAAAACTTGTTTATTTTTTCTCGTAAATTACGAATCTGCGACAAATAATATAAATTTAGATTTTAAAATGAAAAGTTCAACCTGAAAACCCATCAAGGAGACCTTTCTAAGATCACCTCATAATGCCAATATTTAGCGCCCTCGAAACCATGAAACTTTTATCTGAAACATTATTTCTGAAAATTCGATATTTTGAAAATAATCCACTGGAAAGTCTTTAAAAAACACCCGGTATAAATCATATTTTTTTTAGAGAACCTAAAGTTTACGATGTTTGTTCTACAATTCGTAAAAGTAGTGAGAAATTGTTGAAGCCAAAATACATTTGACATTGTTTACTATCTAACAAAAATCAAGACATTTTTATTTCACTATAGTTCAACAACCTACCAGCTTATTTATTATATATTTTTCTACGGAAATTTTCGTAACAAGAAAATAGAAACCGCTATTACACACGTCACAAAATTGAAATAAAGTCTCTCAGAAGACTCGTTTTAATATCTACAACACTTCTGAACTACATTACATTGACGAGGGAGTTTTCGCGCGGCGTTTCCTTCATGCTAATGTGTTTTCTTTCTGCGTATTGAACATTTAGCTATCAAATTTCCCGTTCCTTGTCTACACGCTGTTCAAAGTTACGATCAGAAATATTGGATTTTTAAATTGTATACATACATATATATTACGTTCGTAAATTTCTTCAGATCCTTTGAGATTTTAAAATATTTTTTCGCCTGTGAGAACTCTAAAAGAAAAGTGTTCGAGATTTCTAAATTTATGTGTTTTATTTATTTCATATAATCTTGCTATTTCTAACACGTCTCTAGTGATTCTAAAGTAAAGGATTTTTTTCGGTTCTATGTAATAGCATGTACTTGCAATATTTCTTCATACTTGACATTTATTAGACTACTAGTAAATTATGTTAATTATTTTGCTTCCTCGCAATATCGAAGATACGAGAAGCTATGTGATCGTTTCAGATTGAGACAAAAAAAAAGTTCTCCAATTTCAAAATTTTAAATTTATTTATCCGTTTCACGTCAAGACAAACACTTTTCGTTCCGTGTCTGTCTGTCTGTCCGTCCGTCCGTCCGTCCGTCCGTCCGTCCGTCCGTCTGTCCCCTGAATCCTTGTCACACGCATAACTCATGAACCACTGAACCGATATTATTGAAACTTGGTCGGATGGTTGGGTTTGGTTTGAGGACGGTCCCATTTCAAAATCATTAAAATCGTGTGTAAGGGGGAGGGGTGACACCCCAAAATATTTATTTTTTCAAGATATCTCAAGAACGACACATGTTACGAGAAAATTTTATAGAATATTTTTTGTAGAGAATTAAATTTCCTATAATATGGGTCTACTACGTTTGTTGTAAAATATTCCCTTACAAAGATTTATCTAAATTAATTTTAAAAATTCGTGTTTTGTTTTTCTAAATTGATATTTGATTGGATATATTAAGTGTCATTTTGACGTTTTAAATGTCACTTTGGCGTTTTAAATGTCACTTTGACGTTTTAAATGTCATTTTGACATTTGCATAAATTTAGATTTAGATTGAAATTGTCAAAAAATTAAAAATATATGAAAAAATATTCAGGTGCGTTTTAAGAAAAAATTCGAACTAAGATTTTTTAGTAAAATTTGTATAAAAATTAAATGGTTAACCAATGCCAGGCAATTTATCTGAACACTATCGGTTTTAGTGAATTTAGCACAAGGAAGCACTGTGCATTTACTTGGCACATGTTTTTTTCTATTGATTAAGTATTTTGTCGTCGAGATTTCCTCGTTAATTAAACATATCTTATATGCATACAAAATTAAAATATCGTAACCTGGAGTAGATGGGACAATACCTATTAGAAAGACATACAAAGTTTCATATTTCAGTTTCGTCGAATTTTTTTAACGTAAAGGTGGACCTATAGTGATTTTAAAAAAAATGTGCAACATTTACCTTCCTCATGCTAAATTATGTAAAGGGAGAGGTATATTTCTGAATTTTTATTTTAAAATATCAATTACATTATATGATTGTATTTTATTGTTATTTATTATGTTTTTAGCCTAACGATGATTCTATGAATCGAATGCTCGCATTACTTTTCTTTTAAATAAATTCTGACGTTTACGCAATTAGGTTGTTATTATTTATATTTTAACATCACTTCTATTTAATTATTACAAAAATATAATATATTGAACACTTTAAAACCACTTAACTGTTCAAATTATCTTCTTGTAGTCTGCAAAATAAAACTAGAACATTATTCAGTTAATTTCACACAATTTGTTGAATAGCTGTGAATAATGTATAGTATCTACATGAGATTTAGTGTGTTGTGAAATTTACTTGAGTGTATATTTGAAACTTTATTCGTTATTACCTACTTGTGTACTTTTTATTTTCGCAACGACACAAAACTTTCGGAGATATTTCAAAGAATTATTTTAAATTAGAACGAATTACATTAATTTATGCTCACTTGTAATAAATATTTATTTAATAATATATTTTATAAGGTTTTTTTTATAATATTTGGTTTTTAGTTTAAATAAACAGAAAATGATGGTCCTGAATGTAAATACATATAGGTTTTTTATTTATAATTTATTATTAAACATTTATTTCATATCAATATTAGACCAAACAAATAAGATTTTTCAATATAAAAATTTTTGAGGTGGATGGAACCCAACAAAATCGATTACAAAGAGATCTTCTATCAGAGAAAAAAATACTTCGGTTATACATGTTGGGAGGATCAAAAAATGGGCATTATTGTAAAGAAAAATTTTCGGTATATAAAGTACTGGCATCAATCGGATATGACCCCAGTAATGGCTATTTTTTAAATAAATGTACGAAATTAAAGAAATTTGTTGAAATTTGATTACTACCATTTCTGAATATTAATCTATATATGTACATTTAACTGTCTTACAGTGTGATTTGATTACATTCGGTCAATAGGTGTCAAAATGGTGGATATTTAATTAAACTAATTATTAGTATAATTTATTTATTAATTTTTTTTTATATCATTTGTGTCGTATTACTTATCATTTTGTAATCATTATCAAGTGTCCATCACTGCGTGCTCATTACTGTTACTTTATCCATTACTGGAGAAAAAATATAAACAAAATAAAAGGCTATAACATAAAAAACAAACTATATTTGCGGACTTTAGTAATTAAATTGATTAAATAAAGAGTTACTTGTTTTATTGATAACCTGAGTTCATAAAAATTACAAAAATGAAGCCCACCAATCACAAAAACAGTAAACCTTGCTCTTATAGCGGCCATAACTGGTGCCAGTACCTTATCTTCTTATTTAATCAAATAAATAAACTGGAAAATTTAATCTAGTTTTCAGTTTTTCATTCAAATAATTTTATAAAACACAAAATTCTGAACATAAAATTACTTTGATATTATGTTGTAGAAATAACATTTCTATGACAAAATGTCAAGAGTAGTTTTTTGTAAAGAATCGAATATACCTTCAGTGTAAAAGCAATCCTTTTAATTATAAATAATAGTTGTTTTATTTTATATGTATATAAGTAAATCCAAGAAAGTTGATGAAGCAATGTTTCTTACATTTATCTATATGTATAGACACATTTGCATGAACTTATCTCATTTTAGCAAACAACTTGGAGTTTTCAGTTAATGATAAGTTGTTGTATTACAAACTACGAAAGTACGAAGATGTAAATATTAATTTACTGTTGAAGTTTCTACTTTTTTGTTGAGTAATTAAAATAAGATAATAAATCTTATTGCATGAATGGAAATTGTAAATACTTTTCATATTTATGACAATAAAAAAATTAAAGTGAAATAAAGTTAACGTTCAAACTTATATCCTTATACATTACTAGAGATTGGAAAAATAGTTTTTCAACTATTGTAATTTTTATTACATATCTCCATCGATTTCAGAAAACTGGTTTGATTGAACCCAATTTGAAATCAACTATTTTACCTTTCCAACTATTTTTAAACTATTTGCCTTTTTTTATCCAACGTTAAAAATTTTGTAGTTATATATTTTTAGAAATACATTTTGTCTATTATTCAGATATTTTTATAGATATTTATGTTGTGTTTTTACATATTTATTTGTTTTTCCTTTTTTTAGCTTCTAAAATCTATCTAGAATCGACCACAACATGTTTTCCTCGAAAATTTCAGATTTCACTAATTATTAATTAAATCGAAAAAAAATGTATTATTGTAAAAAAATTTTTAACTATTTCACAACTATTTTGATTAAAAAAACTATTTACCAACTATTTTACAGAAAAAAAATCAACTATATAGTAACTATTTCATTTAAAATAATAACTATTTTTCCAATATCTATACATTACTATGCTGGCCTAAAAGAGAGATAATGATAATATTTAAATGCAAATATATCGTGACTGAAGGGTTAAAATTAAAATATCATTTAACATTTTTTGTTGCATTTTAGGAAACCTTATCTAATGACATCCCACTTAATGGGGTACGTAAAAAAAATGTGAGTGCACTTTTCAGTGTTTTCAGTCTATGGAAAGAAGGTCCAAAAAAAATTTTTTTTTAAATCTTATCATTTCTGTTTTTGTGTTATAGTTTTCTACGGAAACCTAAAAACACATACCTAGTTAAAATTCTGCTCATTAAGGATTTGAGAAATTTCACTGTATATTGACAACAACTTGTTTTAAAATAATTAATGAACACACATTTATGAAGTAAATTTTAAGACAAAGTTAATATTTACTGTTATTTCAAAGACAAAATTAATTATTCAATAGCACTCTCTTAATGTTTAGGGTGGATGTAATTCAATATTCAAATAAATACTAATATGTTAACTGTAACAAAGAACACATTCTATAGAATATTAGAATACCTATATAGGGTATATTTAAGGGTACGTTATATGTTATAGTTTTCTTTGATAACAATTTACCGAACCACATTTACATATAAGCTGGCTATGTTTGTCTAAACGTCAAAAAATGTATTAAAGAATAAGTATCGCAAGCTTTCGATTCACAGAATCATCGTCAGGCTATTAAGAAAGAACTAATATGAGAACAATGTCGTTATCTCAACAATATGTTGAGATAACGACATCGTTCTCACATTTTGTTTAGACAATTAATTTGTTATTATTTAATATATTAACGTCACTATAAAATATATTTTTATATAGAATTTCTCCACGATTTTGTTCGTGTTTTTTTTTCGTACAAAAAATTTTCATTTTTATAAATTTTAATAGAAAATATCAATTATATTTTATTCTTAATAAGTCCTAATCTAAGTTTTAAATATGATTATTTGGTTGAATTAAATCAATATCTAAAATTTTTAATTTTTATAAAATTTTATTAGAAAAAATATCAATTGTTAAATTTCCAATTGTATTAGTATTTATCCTAAAATAATTCTCAGGTTTTAGACTTTGAATCAGTCAAAGTCCCATCAAAATCAGTTCAGTAGTTTTTGATCAAGTCAAAACAAATAATTTAAAAAATATCAAAAACTAAGTACTTATTTACATACAAGTAGAGAAATGTTAAAATCTCTAATGAATTATTGAACTATGGTTAGTGATTCGAATTTATTTATTCATATATTTTAATCAATTAATTATTAATAAAATTTTAAAAAATAACATCCCTTTTTCACTAAAAACAATATTATACTATATTTTTTTGTAAATATGTTTTCCCAATACTTTCACCTGGAAAAAACAACATTCTAACGTGATTTTCCATTAACGTTTTCTAAATAATTATTTCTTTACTTTATTTTTCATAAAAATTAACAAAAGCTCATCTTTCTTGTATTATAATATATATCTATATTTCTTTAATAAATCTTATACAAGATTAAAGAAGCTAGCAGTAATCCATTTACTTCCATAACTATATAAATTTCGTTCACAATTCAAAATTTCATTCTTGTATTTTATCAACTCGGTTTAATTTTCTTTGTTTCGACAAATTGCCTACTCGTCTCCGCTTCTAGAAGATTTTAATCTTGTAATGTTACACAATGACAATAATAGAAACTCATAACAATTACAGCAACTGTTAAATACCTTATGCTTCGTGTGTAAAATCATTCTATGTATTTATAAGCTACAGTAACTATAACCATGATATTAAACTTAACATTTATCAACCTCATGTTCTTACAATATTACAGAACATATTTACAAATTATTGTTATAAAATGATCATTTGTAACTTAAGACAATACTTATTTTATAACATGTATAATGTAGAGCGTATGACAAAAGGAGAAACATGGATATAATAATTATATGAGTATGTAAACAAATACATTAGTATACTTTGTTATCTTCCAAAAACGAGTCCGGAAATTCTTCGTGAAGGAGCTACAGCCCATCAAAAATTATTAGATTTTAATTAATTTCTGGAGAACCCATTGTGGTGCAGTTATGAAATTTGATAATCGGTTTATTAATAATAAGTGTTATCGATTTTAGAAGGTTTATGCAGTAATCGAGCCCTACAATTTTTATCTTGTATTTTTTTTTTGTTCTTTATTTTCCCAATATACCCCTGGTTTAAATAATTATTGGGTTATCCAGATATTAAATAAAAATCTAATACTCTTTGAGGAGCTGTAGTTTCCTGACGAAGAATTTTCAGACACATATTTATATACATTTTTTTGCTTGAAAATAACATCCTCGATCTACTGTTCATTTTTTTTACATTCGTTATAAATCATCATGTACATCAGCGATTCTCAATTTCTGGGACGCGCAATGAAATAAAATATTATTAAAAAATTTATTTTGTTTACTGAAAGAAAAGCAATAAATACATTCTGACATAATAAAAAATAAAATACACGTTTACATTTAAAATATAATATAATATAATATAATATAATATAATATAATATTACTTATAAATAGGATTGTATCAGTACTGCACAACGTATTTAATAATTAACTTATCAATATTAAATTAAAAACAAGATTAATAATTATTAGTGAGTCCTTTGGGGCTGTCTTGCAAAGCAAAGTTTTTCGAAAGAAGGTTTAATAAAATTATTGTATAGAGGGGGGGGGGGGGGGGGGCTATGAAAATAGTGATTGAAAATTAGGTTGCATATACACTAAAAGGTTGAAAAACGCTGATGTACATATAATATTATGTAACTGAAATTCTACCAAAAACTATAATTGATTTTTACTAATGTCCGTTCAAAAAGTAAGTAGGGTTTCCCAGATTTAAAAGACCAGGCAATATTTTTCGAATAAAAAATTATTTATGCCCGGTATTATAAAGAATTTGCTTCCAGTAACGCTATCTACTAGGAGTCAAATTGTTATGAAATTGCTCGGTATTTTAAAGCAGTGATAATAAATGTATAATTATGTAAATGTATTTTATGACGTACACTTGGCAGCACTTATTTTAAGTCGCTGATTTCTACTTAATACGGATGCATTAAAGTCATTATATGTACGATTTCATTGGCTGCATTTGTGAGTGGTTGTCATTTATATTTACTTACTTACTCAAACAAATTCTTAATAATACCGGGCATTAAAGGTTTGAAACAAATGCCAATTTTTCATGCAGCAGAATCAACTGTATTTTTTCATCATTAGGAAGCTGATTTCATGATGAATTCCCTGAATAGAAAAAAATTGCCTTGGGCCAAGACAATCCTTGTTTCATATATACCGAAAACAATATTTTCTTAATAGAATAGAATATGCATTTAATCCAACTATATTATTGATTTATAGCTTACATACTTTAAGTTTGAATACTCATTCATGATTTACCCCTATATAAACTTTTGCGGACGCCCATGCATGTATATATGTATCTCCCAACATTCGTGAAATCAATATGACTGTATAACTAATGTGTTTGTCTCTTTTTTACAGTTACGGAAAAGGAAATTCGCCAGTGGTAAGTTTTTTTCTCACTAACATAAGCGCTTCTACTAACTTTCCTGTTAACTTTTCCAGAAGAGTTTTCAACATAATAATCCTCTATTTTAATGAGTCCTGCTGAATGAACGTAGAAAATTCCATTTAAATTTTTATGCTGTTTTTTAGTTATACATAACACAGTCTGTTGACTTTATTTTAATAGTTTCCTATATTTTTATAGCCATTTATATTATTTGAAATAACGATGCTGTTTTAATTTAAAATTTCGTTTTTACATTTTTCACTTATTTTATTTGTACTTTTAATTAATATCGATATTTGGCTGCCAAAATTAACTCCACTTTACACTTTTTCAGTTAATTATTTATTATTTTTAATCTAATTCAGATAATTTTGACACTCGCAACATACGTACTGGATTGGTGAAGTAGGTGTACTACGTCACAAAATAAATAGCATTTAATTCCTCATAAATATAATAATTTTAGAAAATATCGATTTCTGATTGATTGTAGTAACCAAGTCTCACTCACAGCTGTATTTTCTGATATTATTAATCAGTATCATTAAATATACTTCATACTATTACAATATATTAAATTTTAATGGTATTTTGCTTCACAACCATATCAAAGATACAAGAAGCTTTGCGATCGTTTTAGAATGAGACAAAACAATTGTTCTCCGATTTCAAAATTTTAAATTAATCTTTCCGTTTCAGGTCAAGACAAACACTTTTCGTTCCGTGTCTGTATGTCTGTGTGTCTGTCTCGTGTGAATTATTGTCACACGCATAACTCATGAACCACTGAACCGATATTAATGAAACTTGGCTGGATGGTTGGGTCTGGCATTTCAATCGCGTGTTAAGGGAAGGAGCGACCTTCCAAAATATTTATTTTTTCAAGTTATCTCAAGAACGTTACGTGAAAATTTTATAGAATATTTTTTGTAGTGCAATTTCCTATAACGTTTGTTGTATATTCCCTTAACAATAATTGATAACTTTGACATATTAAAAGTCATTTTGACGTTTTAAATGTCATTTTGACTGAGTAACTTTTGTTTGAGTATAATTTTTGAGAAAATAACCCGTAACATTGTATTTTGAACACCCGGTATACATGGGCGTAGCCAGGATTTTGTTCAAGGGGGGGGCAAATTTTTTTTTTTTGAAACCGATTGGTCGGCGTGTTTTGCCTAGTACCCCGAGGTAATGAGAGGGGGGTGAGCAAAAAAAGCTCTCATATTATTATGGTAACCTTACCTAAAAAATTTTATAAAAAATTTTTTTAATTAAAATATTTTCAATGGGCCTCAAATTTTTGGCGTCTGGGACCTCGAAATGTGTAAGATCGACTCTGATAAATGACCATTAATGTAAACAAAATTTGGTAAATCCTTTTTTTCTTAAATTAAATTCTATCGTTACTTTCGTTGCAACTTGGAACTTTGGTTCGTGAAAATCCGTGATTTTCATTAACTTAATAAATCAATTTTTTGGTGTGTTCTTGATTATTATCGAGGAATTATAAAAGAGCTATGAAAAAATTAACATTTTCATTATTTATTATATCTCTAGATAGGTGCGCAAAAAGTAACAATGAAAAGTCATTTTTTTTTCATTTCTTCTTTCATTTTCGCCACATTTTTTTCAATCAATTAAATGTATATGTATGTGCATATCTATTTGAAGACAAAATCCTCTACAAAAATGTACTCTACGTTGCTATTTTGGTGTTTTTATTTTTATTTATAATTTTTTTATTTAATGTAAAAAATCGATCTAATTTGAATTGATAATACACATGTATCGTTGAA
The DNA here is from genome assembly GCA_961205875.1 of Sialis fuliginosa. NCBI lineage: Eukaryota > Metazoa > Arthropoda > Insecta > Megaloptera > Sialidae > Sialis > Sialis fuliginosa. The sequence goes on along the minus strand of OY540809.1, from coordinate 11,372,053 downwards.
ATATCAAAAAAACTTCTTTTTTTGTATAAAAAGGATAAAAAGGCAATGACATGAATAGTTTATCCGCTATAACAAGAGATTGCAATAAAAAAACAATGATATTTAAATTTTCGAATCTAAAAAAAGCAATATTTAGCCAATGAACTGATTCATTTGTTACTCTTAGTTCACGAACTAGGGGGAGGGGCAAGCGTCCCCCCTTGCCCATGCTTTGTGGGTAGTTATTTTAACACAAAACACAGTTTTCGCTGTTGCCAACACTGCGACCTTTGCCTTTAGGTGTTTTTATTTTATTTTTAATTTTCCCTGATATTTTAGTTTACATGTAAAAATAAAAGATTGTGATTAAAAAAACTTTGGTATTTGATTTTCTGGATCCAAAATATAAATTTACGTTCAAAAATCCAATGGACATCATAGAAGTCTAGAAATATCACTGTTTGAACAATAATACTGATTTACTTATTACTTTTTGTCCACAAGCTAGGGGGGGGCAAGCGCCCCCCCCTGCCCCACCCTGGCTACGCCCATGCCGGTATATTGTACATATATTATTGTTTTTATTATTTTTATATTGATTGAATGTCACCAAACGTCATTTCTGTTCAAAATCAGTCAATAAATAAACGTCTAACTTATTATATCAAATCCTTTAAATCCATATTCCATGCAGCTTCTAAAAGGTTTTTGAAATAAAACCCCTTGAAATTTGTTTTAAAGTTTGCGGTTACGAAACTATAAATTGAGGATAAATACATCAAACTGAAAATATAACCGAACCTTTACTCACGGAGAAAAATTATGAAAGTTATAAGTACAAACCTTTTTTATATAAAAATATTAAACTTATTTAAAGGAAAAGATTTAAATTTAAAATTGGAGACGATAAGTAGGTACCTACCAAAATATATATTAAAGCTAGCGGCACTAAACCAAAATAAGACGCGTCTGAAAAGTTTAAAATTCTGATTTATAATTGCAAATTTCTATTGAATGACTTTAACATTAAGAATTATATACTTTGTGTTCAAAATAAATATTGTAATGAAAATTTAAATATCACATTTTGTGATTTACTCACTGGTGTAGCAACGCTTTAGAAAAAAATAACACAAAGAAATCTTTAGACTCTTTGTAATCAAGATGTTGTTAATTAGAATGAAATATTTTATAATTCATTTATTTATGGTTTTTTGTGATGCTCGACAAAAATAACTCTAATTAGTAGAGGGAAATTTTAACTTATTTAACAGATTTTGGCATGTGTTCACAAGAGTGTATATGTTACCGGCAATGTATGAAATACGGCATTCTATAGAATTCCTAGGTATTCTATAGAATGCCTAAAATCACCAGGCAATGTATGAAATGAATGTAATTATATACATTTCCTAGGCATTCTATAGAATACCTAATTGATAGCCGGCAATGTATTAAATATAAACATAAATAGGGTGAATCGATCAATTTTGGTCCAGGTACAGATGTTGCCTTACTTTATGTTATAAAATACTGATGCAAATATACAATAAAAAAATCTTGGTTCATTCTCGATAGCTGTAGGTAGGTTTCTAGATTATAATTCAGTAATGTCGGTACAATACTGAATTATTTATCAAAATAAACATTTTATATTTACGCGTTATAGGTATAATAGAAAAATGTATTTACTATGTTATTTATTTGTATTTGTTATTTTTACAATAAGGGCCTTAAATCTTACTTAATACACGTCTGGACTAATATGATTATTTTATTTTATTTATTATAATAAATATCAAATGTTATACTATTGTTTATGTGGTTTTGTTATTTTAACAATGAAAGACCTAAATCTTACATAATATGAATTTGGACTTTTTAAAATTAATTAAATAATACCTATCTGCTTTATTAATATCATTTTGTCTTTTATTTCATACATTTCCTAATATTATCTTGGCATTTTATAGAAATCCTAGGGATTCTATATAATGCCTAGGCAAAGTATATAATAAATTTCTATTAAACAAATATTTCATACTTTGCCTGAAATCGTCAAGGATTGTATAGAATTCCTAGGAATTCTATAGAATGCCTGAATTACATACATTGCCGGTAACATATACATAAAAAAGTCTACAATTAAAAAAAATCCACAAAGACAAAATTCATTACTTTTGCTCTACTGCTAAAACGGCTCATTTGCGGACATGGATTTATTAACAAAAAGCGATTGTTATGATGTCCTCTACAATTCCTGAAAATTTGTCAGAATGTTTACGGAACATCCTGTATACTACATGTTATTATAGTTATATACTATGTCATATACCGTAGTATGACACCAGCCAGCTGTGGCGTCAGATCTGGCAGAGTTTTACTATCAGCAATATTTTCATGAATACTAAAAGTAACTTCAACAACACATTTCTAGATGAATATAAACTTCAATATTCACACTAGATGGAAATAATATTTCGTAATTCTAGGATATACAATACCGATGCAAATATCATAACTTAAATCAGTACCTATTGTATGCTCCCCACCTAAATTCCGTAATTTATATCCATAATGTTTGTTTAACCAACCCTGAGCTGCTCAGTAGCAACTTCACAAATCATATCTTGTGTTATTAAAAAAAATAATAATAACAGTGAAAATAAAAAAATAAAAAACAATTAGTAGCGTAGTAAGGTGCAAGGTCTAGGGGAGGGTCAGGTAAACACCTGCTGAGAAGAACAGATATCTTGCACCCACCCCCCTCTACAAAATTATTTTTAAAAAGAAAAATAATTACAATAATAATTGTTCTACTTCATTATGCAGAATATAATTTAATAAATGTATAAACAAAAATAAAAAGAAAGAAATGATACAAAAGTAACATTATATATAAAATGTAATTGGTTCAAATTATAAGAGTAATTTACATTTAAAATATTTGAAATTTAAATTTTTGTGTATCTATCTACTACTATCTAGGTACCTACATTTTTATTTTTTGTTACTATACTTTTTACAGCTTTTAAAATAAATCTCTACACTACCCTCTTTGGCGCTGTATCGTAAATACAATACATGTTAACTTATTTATGTATTCATGAAAAACATTTTTTCACAAGTGTTTTTTTACCGACTGAACGAGAATTACGAGTATCCTAAAAATAAAAATCATTCATAAAAACGGAACAAAAGATACATCGAACCAAAAAAAGATTGGACTATGTTTTTTGAGTAGACAGAATTAAAATATCGTTCATATTTATCTAGTACCTAATGTATAAATTCATAGGAATAGTTTTTAAGTAAAGAATAAAAATGCTGAGAACAGAATATGCGTGTTAAATATTTTTTTTGTATTTTAGTTAATACATAAATTCTAGCTGTGCCCGCGGCTTCGCTCGCGTGGACTACGGAATTATTGGATTTTTGAAAAATATAGTTGAATTATTTTAAATCTTTTTATTCTACGTAATTATTTATATTGTGCAGTATTTAACGGTTTAGGTAGCGTATTGCAAAAGAGCGCGCTGACGGTATACTTCCAAGTTGATTTACTATTAAATAACAAAATATATACTAAAACCTGAGCAAAGAGCATATCTATGAACTAAAAAAAAACGTAAATCGAATAAGTGGTTCTCGAGTGATAAGCGCATTAACGGACAGATTGACAGAGAGAGACGTACATTGCGTTTTATAATATATATAAAAGAACAAACGATTTAAATTTCATGTGTTCGAAAATAAATTTATTCCAAAGTATTTAGACCGAATAAAAAAAATCGAATTTTCAAAATACATAATATAAAATTTATGAATGTCAAAATGTAAGCTACGACAAAAACCCTACTGATCAATACAATGGCCGATTTTTTGTTAAGACAATCAAAAATTAACTAGATTTTTAAATAAAATACGACATCAAATATTTCTACTGTCAGTAACTAACAAATGTTACTAGTGACTAAAAAAATGTTCAAATAACAAAAGTTTTTACTACTGTCATATACTCAGTGACGAGATGGAGGGGGAGTGGGGAGGGAACTTCGCCCCGGGTGCCAAAGTTGAAGTTTGAAGAAAACAATTTTTCATAAATTAGTAGTAAAAATTATAAATAGGCTAGGTATATTCAATATAGGTAGAGATTTCGAATAAAAACAAAAAGAAAATATAGTGCTATATTTTTATAAAAATCCAATATAGGCATTACTAACACTCCAGTGGATTCTTACAAAAAATGTTTCTAATCAATGTGTGGGCTTGCCGCCGTGCCCTGCGTGGAACCACATTGACGCCAAACTCAAGATAATACTTTGTATAAAAAGAGCTTACGGGCTTTTCTAACTTTCCTACCCACCAACAAAAAAGTTTTTTTTTCTCGCCATCACATACATACAATTTATTTATACACAAAGACGAGCTTATCTACCGCTGTTTTGAACAAAATTGTATTTCAAATGTTTTTATTATATAACTAACATTTATTATTATATTATAGCTGTGATTTTTAGTTTGTTAAAAAAATTCAGGTATATAGAATATGAAAAGTATTGAGTCTATAAGTCATTTCATAGGCAATATAATTGACAGTTTTTACTGAACCGATTTTAATGGTACTTTAACGGTTCTAAGGCTGAAGATATTAGAAGTTTCTAGTCTGGGGACCCGGGCCTATGGGGAGTCTAACGCGGCAAATCAACAACCTTTTTTAAGTCGTCGTAAAAAAAAATCTTAACAGAAGAGGGCCGTCGAAAACCCTAGAGGGGAGTATTATTTACGAATATTTAATGTGATTCTTATCATCAAATCGGTAATAATATTTATTTTTTATATCTAATAGCAATTGTTTTATAATATAGTATATATATTAATATAAGTGAACATCGAAAATTGTTGTACGTTTTTTTAATATTTATTATAAAAGGAGGTGAATGAAACTTATATCATTTAAAAGGTACTGTGCCATAGATGTGCAAAAAAAAATCATGTGTGTATGTTGCCATTAAGGCAGGTAAAATAAAGTTAACATACACTTATGATTTCCCTTCTCGCTGTTTGTTTATTTTCCCTCGCATCGTTCAACAGCATAGCAATACTCCTAGTGCTACCAAGCGGCAAAACAAATAGTTTTGGGTTTCTGTCAAACGTAGAGAGGGCATATAGAGATTTCAATTGCAGTGTTTTTATTTGGAAATTTTTGTTGTGAAAGCAGGTTAGGTTAGGTTAGATTAGTTTAGGTACTGTGCCATAGATGTGCACAAAAAAATCATGTGTGTATGTTGCCGTTACAGCAGGCAGGCCCGGATTTACCATGCAGGCAGAGTAGGCAGTTGCCTAGGGCGGCAAGAATTGAAGGGCGGCAAATTTTGACGGAAACTTTGAAAACTTGTTATATTCGTGGGAATTGAATTTCCCACCTATTTCATTGGCACGCGTACCAACATTATAAATGAAAAATACCCGAATCGAGAAAAGAATCGATTTATACAAGTCTCGATATTGGCCTAATATCGAATATTCGATAAATTTCTGTATCGAAAATCATCTTATTTTCTCGCAACTGCCTAGGGGCGCCAAATTTCTTAATCCGGACCTGACGGCAGGTAAAGTATTGGTCGAATTTTGACCATAGGCGATACTTGTATACATAATTTTGTCACCTTATAAACCATTGGCAAGGATAAATGTGATAAACTAAAGCCACGTGTACATGTTTGTCCCAAAAGTTAAGACCGCACAAGAATTGGAGGTGGCGTCACATCTAGTTTTGTAGATGAGGGTTTGAAATATAACTCATGTACTAACTGTGAATAGAGCAGGACCGGCGCTAGGGATTCAGATGGTGTGTGAAAAATTTATAATACCGCCTTTTTTACTATACTTTTGCACCACTGCTATTTTCTTAGTTGTCTCTTTCTTTTTTTTCTCTCCTCATATCACTTTTTACTTACAATTAATCCTGATAATGCTATTCTCACGCATTTTATTCAAATTTCGCCGTCTTCGGTGATTGGCGCCTGCGTGAAAATCACGCATCGTACCCGCCTTCCTCCGGCCCTGAATAATATAGTAAAATCGTTCATAACGTCCAAACAAATGATCGTATCTTGAATTATTATCATCTCTATAAAATACTTTGTTTAGTACTCAATAATATGATTTTAGTCTGTCCATAAAGTTTTAGGACAATAAATAAGCTAATAAAATATTTACGACTTGTTTATCCAAACTTGTAAGTCAACTGAGTGATTGGTAGAATAATCATATGTCGGAAGTAATACCAAAGCTGAAAAGAACCATAATATTTCCGTGTATTATGTGTGTTCATAATTTCTACTAGCCGTTATTACTTTTGTGTGTTTGTATCGACTTTGTAACAAAGAAAAAGTATTCATGAAAATAAATCGTATAGTACAGACAGTTAATCAATTACCTAAAAGAATCAAGGCTAGGTCACAAGAAAACAATGTTTTCAAGAACTGAAATGAAAAACCATAAATAATTTCCATTTTCCATAATCATTTTTAATAAGAAAATTTCAATTCAATTTTGAACTGGCAGAAAACTGTTAAAATTCAGATCGGTGCATTTTTACTGAAGTTATCAAGGACGAAAGAGAATTCTACAGATACAAGAACAGCGAAAAATATTTCAATCAGAACTTATTTCGGGGTCACACTGTATATTCCTTTTTTCGTGACTAACTACAAATAATAATATATTTTTAGATATCTATTTTTATTAATAAATATCATTCAAAATTTAAATTTTCGTCCAGATATCGATGAAATACAAACTTTTGAATCATACTGTATGTATATGTTCACACATGTTTACACGTGCTATGTTTCATTTGTTAGTACTATTAAGTATACTAACAAATTAAACTTTACATTTATGTATTATGTGTATATTATATTACTCGATTTGTTATTTTACGAATTTACCGTTTAATCGATTTATCAGTTTTAAAGGGGTGAAAGAGTAATTAACAAAGTATATTGGCTAATTATGGGGTAATTTTCATAAACTACAACTACTCACCTTTCAAATGCGACCGACTGGATTAAAATTGGTTAAAAATTGAAGCGAAATTTCACGCAAAAATATATCATAAACAACAACACAAAAATGGGTATGGCTGTGTCAGAATGCACAGTCGAGAGATTGACGTGAATACGTATCAGTGGGGTTAAGAAAACAATTAATTAATATTTACAAGAAAAATTGTGGAAATTCGAAATTAACTTTTTATTTTTTTATTCAATTTAAAAAACTGAAATCAAAAAATTAAAAATATGACTGCGTAGAGAATATATTCTAATATACTGTTATATTTTTTTTTTTATTCATTTACTTAATATTTACAAACTAAATCGTGGAAATATGAAATTTACTTTTTATTTTTTTATTTAATTTAAAAACCTTTAATCAAAAAATTTAATACGTTAGGTCGTAGAGAATATATTCTAATATATTGTTGTTGTTTTTTCAATTCAATTAATTAATATTTACAAGCGGAATCGTGTTTTTTTTTATAATATAAAATTAATTTTTTATAATCATTAAAACTGGTTAAATGTTTTGGTACCTCGTAAATCTAATCGAGATCTATAATTTGGGACCAAAACCCTCGTGGTAGCTACTCTGAGTGTCGAGATATACCAATTTTAAATTTACGCTAGCGCACAAACTGATCTCAGCGCGTTACATCAAGTTTCTTAAATGCCTGTCCAGTAACTGTTATTCACGTTAAAACATAAAAATAAATATAATTGAGGAGGTTAGTATCAAAACACAATATCTGCACAAAGTTTCATTTTTCACCTAAAGGTGGAATTAGATGCATCTTTGCAGTCTCTTTTTCGTTGATAAATAATTATGGGTTAAAATGCAATGCGTTCCATAGTTAAACTACTTTAATTGTTAATTTTGTTTCAAAACGCAATATCTGTGCAAAATAAATATATTAAAAATTACATATTTTACTAAATTCACGTTTAAAAATATGTAATAATTTGTTTATTTTGTAAATATGTTATATTAATCAAAAAAATAATCTTGTATAGAAATCATACTCTTTGATAATCAAAATTGGGTTCAAAAAGCAATATGTACCTTCTTTTGATTCAAAAAGCAAAAACTTTATAAAAAAATGTCCAATTATTTTTTTCTTTTTCGTTTTAATAGATTAATTACCGACGTCCAATCTTCCAGTAGTGAAAATTTTAATACTGTCCTCCGCTTATCTTACCAGTTATTAGTTTTCACCATTTTGTCTTATGTCAGATATTGCGTTTTGATATTAACCTCCTCAATTATATTATTTTCATATACACGTATCTACCTGCGCCTCTGTTACAGAAACGCGGTGTACATACGAATATAGTAGATACATTCGGTGTATTCAGGTCATCCTGTTTCCATGTGACCTTCGTCCCACTCTGGCAACCGGAAAGAGGGGTTTGAAACCGGGATAAGAGCTCTATTTGGCTCGAAAAGGATTCTGACGATTATAGCAAGTGCCTCCTCCACCATTTGAACAAATAACATGCTTCAGCGATTATATACGAGCAATGTTGAATCGACAATACAGCTATGATGAAGGGGAGGTTGGTCGCGGAACCAGTGGCTCTGCGTGCGTTGAATAGGTAAAATTAAATGGACAAGTTAACGTGTGATTTGAAATCAAGTTTAATTTGTTTTATATGGCTTATTGATATGTGTCGCGATAGTAGCGACGCGTTCAGTGGTAAAAATCGAAACTAACGCGATCGGGCAAGTTGTCATCTAATTGTCAACAATTAAATCAGTGATTTTATATGTTTAACAACTAGAGTATTTAATTTCTTTTATTAAGAAAACAAATATAACTAATTAAAATTACTTAGTATCGTATATAGGTTAGGTAATAATGAAAAATATGATAAATACCTAAGAAATGGCTGGTGCAAGGTTTTATTTAAAAAAAAAAACTGTTGGGTATATAGGTTAGATTATTTCCTTTTTTTATAAAATAAAAAGCCTAATAATTGGTATAACACTTAGTTCTTGATAACTGATATAATTCTTTAAATAAGCACAAGAATATTATTCATCATAATACATAAATAGATACTATTTTCAATAAATAAGTGAATTTAACAATAATATTGATTTAAGAGTTTATGTGCTTACAACAGTAGAAGAAGTCAAAAACTACAATTGAATAAAATTTCTTAATTCTTTTAGTTTAGTAATAAGAAATAAATTGTGAATGAAATAGCGAATTATTTATTTAATTAAACACGTTTTTCAAACTAACAGACATACACCCTGTTGGAATAGTTCATTTTTTGACGACACCGTAGCGTATTATTTTAGACACATATGTATCAATAGATAATATAATTTTTATTTCAAAAAATTATTGAAGTGAAACTTCTTTAGCGAGACTAGTGAATTGGAATTACCTCGACAGATTTTTAAACGCTAAAGAGAGTGTGCATATACATGAGTAAAATGATGGATTGGTGTCAAGCTACGTGTTTTGTATTCGGTTTTTGTGTTAAAATAATAAGTTTGATTATTAATTTAATAATCGTTTACTTCATCTATTTAATCGCATGTTTAATTAATTAATTGCCGGTCTCAGTCCAATCACGCTCCGATACAGTATTATTATTATACTGAATATTTGACTGGAGCGATACCGGTTCGATAATCTAGATCAGTGGTTCCCAAACTGCGGTCCTCGGCTCCCTTGGCAGTATTGGGGTGATCAAAGGGAGTCCTAGTGGCTCTGGGTGTAGTTGGGGAGCACCGGAAGGACAGAAGGGTGGCTTTTTAATATTACAAAATTTTATAAAATCCTTTATTACAAAATGTACATTTCTAATTTGTTTCATTATTTGATTCATGAAAGTGACACTTCCTATTGCATAAACTGGCCACCATAAAAATTATACCTGGTGAAACTGACATTTGAATATCCACACTACCTGTTATTTGTAGTTTTTGGTGTTTTTTGCCGTTTTTAATTATCGTTTTAAAAATAAATATTAGATGTACCACAAAGTCACTTTCGCTTTGTCTGGTAAACTTTAATAACATGTATTGAATTATCTCATTTATCCGGCATTTCAACATTCATTTTTACGATCAGCCAATCCAAAATGTTAGTTTTTTTAACAACAATTCATTAAAAAACGCGATTTCTTATTGTTACTTATTATGTTTTCTTATTATAATTATGATTTTATATTATTACTAGTATCGCCTATGATCGAAATTCGACCAGTATTTTACCTGTCATAAACATGATTTTTTTGCACATCTATAGCACAGTACCTTTTGAATGACATAAGTTTCATTCGCCTCCTTTTATAATAAATAGTAAAAAACGTACGACAATTTTATATTACTATTATATAACACTAGATATGTACAATGTACAATAATGTACATACATATAATGTACATATATGGAAAAATGTCCACTACTAAAAATGTAAATTATAGCTGAAAAGAGGGTAGTTGGTCAAATAAGTTTGGGAACCTATGATCTAGATCGACTCTTATAGAGGAATCTATAGGTTTTAGAAAATATTTGTACAGATATGTAAATCAGTAGAAGATTTTAAAACTTATTTTTTAAAGACGTTTTTTTATTCAATTATAAAGTTATTTGAGAAAATAAATATTTATTCAAATTGTTGATGGGTGTATAGAAATAAACGTATTCTTTAAAAAAACATTTAAAAAATCGTAATATATTGTTTTTTTGTTATTAAATTTTACATACTTAATTTAATGTAGACATTTATTACACAAGCTTACAAGATAGATATCACCATCTGATGCCCTCATTTAAAGCCGAAACATTTTTTTTCTATCTGCTTTGTTTTTGAAATATTAGCCTGTGGCGATAAAAATGGAACATCCTGTATGTATACTTTTATGTAATATCCTTCAAATGGTTCGAAAAAGGTGCTTTTAACAATATTTCATATCCTTTTATTCATATGAAAAGTTTTGAAAGTATCTTGACAAAAAGTAAATGGTATACATTTCTCCAACAATAACAATTTGATTTAGATTAGTACACAGAAATGTCAACGAAGAGTAGATGATCACATTACGTTCACACATACGAATGTGGTAATAATAACAACATCGTTCTGAAACACACGTTGTCTGCGCTGACGTTGATAACCACGATAACAATTGTCAGTGACGTAACCGTCACGTCACATATGTTTGTGATGTTAAAATGAAGCTGATTTTATTTTCACAAGCAACCTACAGCGTTCATATCATACAAACAAAAACGTATTGTGTACGAGTATATATACTTATTACCTATATACACTCATTAAAATTAATTAAAGTTGGGGTAACCAAATATCAATTCTGTCTCCTTGTATTTTTCCCCACTCCGAGTTTTTTCCCTCACGCGCATAGAATGCATACAAATACATATGCACGTTTACATGCGCAAAATCTATAATATATACGTGAACATCGAAAATTGTCTTACGTTTTTTTAGTATTTATTATAAAAGGAGGTGAATGAAATATATATATTGTATATCATTCGAAAGGTACTATGCCATAGATGTGCAAAAAAAAATCATGTACCTATGTATGTTGCCGTTAAGGCAGGTAAAATAAAGTTAACATACACACATGGTTCCTCCTCTCGCTGTTTGTTTATTTCCCCTCGCATCGTTCAACAGCGTAACAATTATCCTAGTGCCACCAAGCGGAATAAATAGTTTTGGGTTTCAATTTGCGTTCAATTGTATTTGGAAATTTTTGCTGTAAAAACAGGTTAGGTTAGATACTGTGCCATAGATGTGCATACAACAAAATCATGTGGGTATGTTGCCGTTAAGGCATATACTAGTACATATAAAAATGAGATACGTGTACTTTTACAGCAGTTTTTATTATTGTGGAGTTATTACGCAGATTACAAACTGTCAAATCTGTATAAAAAGTAGAACGCGCTATGATTAAGTACAATATTTATAATGAATTGATATTTACACTAGAGCAATTAATTTTCATAATATTCTTGTAAAAACGCAAAAAAGTTATAAAAAAAAGCATCGTTATCGAATTGATAATAAGAATTTAACAATAACCTATTTTTGTTTCTATTGTCACCATCCTTTGTCTTTTAATACTGAATCACATCTTTTGTTGCAGGCATAAAGGATTTCTCAAAGATTGTCCCAACGGTTTACTCACAGAACAGGTACGTGAATGAACAAATATCCATTAGGTTTTACAAATGCACAAGAAATAACACCCACGTTCACTGTTCATGAAAACAATCATATTTGAGATTATCATATACTCCTACTTAAGTATTGTGGAAGAAACCTTACAAAAGAATTTTAAGAGATAGTCACGGAATTGTTTAGTATATTGTATTTGATAAAAACCCACGCTTATGCTTCCAAATTAATCCATTCATCAAGATTGCAAGTTGATTTTTTAATGCTCGCGGTATTAAGGACAATAGAGTAATTCGGAAATTTTTGACATACCGTTTTTATTTCTTAATTGCAAAAATTAGGCTAGAAAAATAATAATAATAATGAATAAATTGTTTTTTTTATTGCTCAAATTTAAATTATTCAATAATAAAAGTCGTAAAAATCAGCTCGCATTTAAAACGCGACGTGATTGGTTGAAGCGTTTGTGACGTCATATTTATGTTTGTATACAAAGTTTCAACGCGTGAGTTATAGAATCTAGAAGAATAATAAAAATGAGCCGAAATACTCAAATTTGGGATTGTTGCCCTTAGAAAGCCGTTTATTATTATTGTACATATTGTAACTATATAGAATAACCTTACTTTTAATTTTTCCTTAGTTTCCTTCTGGCACAGTTATAAATCTTTTTTCATGAGTTTTGTGAGTTGAATTATTACAACAAGGTACGAAACAATATGTATAACTTATTATTTTTCGTATGTTTTCCGTGTTTATCGTTGACACTTGTATATTTAAGCACTGAATTATGACGTCACGCAACATTAAATTTGATATTTTGGAGTCGGGATAAACTTTTGGAGTTTGAATAAAAATTTCTACAATGTTTTTTATCTCTATTTAACATTAACAGGTTTTTAGGGGTTTTCATTTTTGACCGGATTACTCTATTCATTTTGGACTCGATTAGAAATCCGAAAAATGGAACATTTAACTTGGGTATTATATGTACAAGATATGCAGTTATTGAAAAAATAAAAATTTCATTGAAAAGAGGAGAGTCTGCAATTTTATTCGGGCCATGGTAGAAGCAAGTACGTGCGCGTCAAAATGAATAATCTGACTTTTACTCTCAAAATGTGCTTCTGTTCGAGAGGAAAAGTGTATGGCAGTTCTTGTATTAAATACGGAAAACATAAAGTTACGAATGAAACGTTAAGTCACTCCATTTTTGATCAATAAAACCGCTCCATTTTTGATTAATAAAACCGCTTGAAATATTTAAATTGATGCACACACATTTTATTAAATTTTATTTATACTCAATAAAAACTGCAGACTTTCTTCGTTTCAACGCTATTTTTATTTTGCTTTATATAATAGCTACGTTTGAAGATGGTAGCTACGTTTGAAAATGGCAGTTCATTAGTTTCAACACCTTCCCGTGGGACATCCTGTATAAAGAATTTGTTTCAGAGCAAACACTGAGCTAACGTTACCTGCAAGGTGTCAAATCGTTTTTAATTAGCTCGGGGTTTTAGAGCAGTGGTCATAAATGTATTATAACGTAAATTCTATTCATTCTATATGATGTACACTTGTCACCACTGCTTTTTGATCGATATTTTTTTTTAAATTCGATTCTTTCGTGTTAATTAGGAGAACTGTTCAATAATGTACATTCTGTATAAATAAAAACCTTACTATCAATCAGGTATACATTTCAAATATCACTAATGTTGGTAAATAATTAACACATCATTTTATAAAAATAAATCACAAACGAGCATCCATTCATAACAAAGTTTATAAAAGTTATTCAATCTCTTAAACAAACGAACGCTTCTAATTAAAATGTGTAATGTAAACGTCATATTTCAACAATTTGACAAATGTTTTTAACTTTCCATTTTTCAACTAATTTATTTAATCCTAGCCAGCTTTTTTCGAAATTTACGGGACCCAGTGCAGGTGTTACAAAATGCCTTTAAACGTATATTATAGACTTAAAAAATAGTTTTTCAATAACTCTTACTTCTAGACACCTCATTTATAAACATGAAACAAAAAATAATAAAATATCGAAAGTTCACTGTTTTTAATTAATAAATGTAACACATGTGTTTAAAGTTGCAATATATGAGTTAAGGCTGTTGTGTAAAAGTTCAAAACAAATAGATACCGAATCCACAGCACCACAAAATATATAAATAAAGATATATGTATTTTATTATAACATAAACAACACACGGGGTGGAATTTCCAGTTCGAAATTTATATAAAATTGGCGCAAACAATACACAGACGAAACGTTCCGAGTCTGCAACAAGAATTATGGGCCACAACAGCTGTTTCCAAAGCTTAAACTAGATATACAATCAGAGCCGGAATATGCTTTTTCAATCCCATATTAAATATTATTTAAACAATTACATTATTGTTTTTGAAGATTGATCTGATCTTGTAAACTTTTGATTATGAAGTCACGAGCTACATCATAATTCAGTTTCAACCAATTCAAATGTTCCTCAATCCTTTATGGTTATTCGATCATTAGAACAATGTATAGATAAAAGGCTAAAATTTTAATATGTTATTTATGGATAGCTCATATACAGGATGTTTGGTTTGGAGATACGAATATTTTGAAGGAAGGTAAAATGAGTCATTTGGAAGTGATTTAAGCAAATATACCTAAAAGTGCAACAGTTTTTTTTATTTGGGGCATTTTAGTAAATTTTTTAATAAGCCCAGAATTATACATGTTAATAGCAAAATTTCAAAAGTTAAAGAGTCTATATTTTTTAAACATGATTTTTATACTACTTAAATATCTATGCTACACTATCAGATCAAAATAAAATTTATGAATAGCAAAAACAAAAATTACTACGTTAATGCCTACATGAATTGGCAATTTTTGTTACTTTTATCCCAAAATAAGTAAAATATTAGACGTACGGTTTTTGAGTAATTGGATATTAAATATTAAGTTTTTAATACACGGTAAATGAGAGAACTCGCCGGAAGTTTATTGAAATTCAACACAAAAATTTAATTACTGATTATTCGAAACTGCAACCCTTTTAAATACTATAAAAATTAAAAAAACACATACATTCACGTGTGTAAAGTTTGTAAAGACGCGTGAAGAAATCATCCGTAACAGTAAAATTGTGACTTACAGGCAAACAACCTGTCCGAGTGCAACAACTAGAGTTGGCGAGGGCGTAGTATTTATTAAATATACAGTCTATATACTATGATTGCCAAATTATATCTAATTTTTTTAATTTTAATTATTAACAAAATAAAAAATTCCATTTAATTAATATACATGTGTTCCGCATTTAAATTAAAAACTAAATTTTCCGAAATCAAATCTATTTTTATTGAAAAAAAATACCAATAGTTCACAACTAACGGGGTGCTAGGCCAATAACCTTAATATTTTTTAAATATCACCAAAAACAATTTTAATAAAATAAGTGGTTGGTTGTGTGTATTTATGTACGCGCATTAGAAATTATACTTCTTTAGCGTAGTGATGCAAATTCAAAAGTAAAAACCTGTTTTACCGACAATCATAACAGAAATCTGTGCGCATTTCATTTCCATTGCATTATTAAAATTTCACCCTAAACGCGTTTAAAGAAGTATAACTTCAAAAATGCTAATCCTGATTTAATCCACAATACTAGAATATTCTCTTATTGTTTATAATACACCTAAAAAAGTTTGGGAACCACTGAAGTCTACACAATTAACAATAACAATACACACCAAATGTATATGTATACCGATTGTATTATATATTTTTTAAATATAGGTATTTTATACTTTTAAATAATAATAAATATTCACTTTCAGGGCTTCATTAAAATCTACAAACAATTCTTTCCACAAGGCGATCCGTCCAAATTCGCTTCTCTTGTATTTAGAGTATTCGATGAAAATAATGTAAGTACTACCAATATAATAACATTTCATTTTAATCTAGTGTCATTCTTTTGATGTTCACAAATAAATTCTTATTCTTCTTCATCCATTTTTGTCCTTTGTGGACACCTCCTTCGTGTATTTTATTGTTTCGGTGTTATGTAATCGTGTTTATAAGTGTAAATGGAGGAAAGCACGAGAACACCAGAAAATATGGGAAGTTGCTAATGGGCCAGTCATAGCCATCTTGACGAACAAAGAAGATTAATATTTTATTTGAATACAAAAATTAATAAATTTAAATAAAATTAAATTTTTTAAGCTTAAATAACATTAATAAAACACACGTATAGGGGCTATTATTAATGGCATAGGATAGTCACATTAGAGATACTCATAGTAAGAGTTATGACAACTAGAATCGATTGATTTTAGTAGCCTAGTCTCACTTCATATCATTAAATATACTTGACATTATGTCCAATTTTTATTTAATTTTTTTATACTTGCTAAAAATAATATATAAATTATTTTTTTTAATAATTCGCGTCACCGCCCGTTAGACTTAAAACTATTACTAACAGTATCTCTGTCATTTTTTTCAAGAAATATGAGTAGATAATACGCATGAATATATTCATGTTAGTTAATCTAAAAAAAAGATTTAAATTCAATCCAAATAGTATATTATTTATATAAAAAAAGTTAAATGCCTATGATTTCCATGTTAATGCACAACATCCAAAAAAATCATTTTTGAGTTATGCATGCAGTTTCATTCAAAATAAAGTTTACAGCATTATAAAATATTATTCAAGGCTGTTAAAATTTTAGTTAAATTTTAATATAGATTATATATACTTTTGAGATTATCCAACAAAAAAAATTGTTATTTTACCATTTGTAATTAGAAAACAATAGTTTTGACAGTTTATATTATGAATAATTTTCATATCAGAATTAATTTACTTAATGTAATGTAACGTACCCATATGATAAAGTGCTACTTGTTACTTTGAGTGAGCGCTTTTAGCTTACCATTCATTTTTTATTTTTTCTCATACGATGATTCGTTTGATTTTTATTCGCTCCTATGGATTTTGCTTTAAACTTGAATAAATTTGCGATAAAAAACCGTACAAAGAAAAAAGACAAAAAGCATTTTCTAACTAAAATTTCAGACTTTAAAATGTAATCAAAGATAAATCTACAATTTTTATTTATTGAGTGAAAGTTTGCAAAGTTTTTTTTTAATATCATTTTCCCAGCTTCGATTTGATTAAATTTATTTTTTTTTAAATATATAGACGAGATTCAAGATTTAGATTTTTTCATTTTTTAACAATTTTGTAGTGTATTTATATGTGATTGTAGATATATATAATTATTATTAATCGTCACTTTGGAAAATGAGACTTTTTTATAATTTTTTTATAATAATAAAAAAAGCAATCAAATTTTGGAGGGTTTATTTATATGCCTCAAAACATACAAAAAAATTTTTTTTTATAAAATATAAAACAAAATGGTGACTTAAACGTTACTACACTGACAATGAGTGCATCTTTTTTGTTATGTGCTCCACTGCGGAAAACAAAACTTTAATGGATCAACATCCAGGACAAAAAATATATATATATTCGTTATTTATATCTATGAGTTTTCCCATCGAAGTACATACGATTATTAAAAAATATCGATTTATGCAAATTTTGTATTACTTTGAACAAAAAATCGCGTTTTTGACGAAAAAAACTACTGTAAAATCTATCTAAGAAGTTACAGTTAAAATTTAAAGTCGATCGGATGGAAAATGGCCATAATACGTTTTCCGCAGTTTTTTAAAAACGTGGTTTTGATAAAAATGAGTTTAAAACTTGAAAACTGTTTTACTACATATGCAAACGTCGACGTTAGCGTTTTTTTTAGAAACTATGTCGGTTTGGTGGTTTTCGGTTGCTTATTTTGTTTCTGTTTTGGCTTGAGACCAGAATTACGGTGCCCCTTTACATTATATCCATATACTCATTATCACTCATTTTTCACCAGTTTCACAATCTCGATTGTTTTGTTTGTTCAAACACTTTGGAAAGTGAACTTTAAAAATAAAATAAATATCGCTTATAATTCCTTTTCAATATCATTTTTAAGATGTTTGTACATCATTTAAACCAATAAAAAATATTATTAAAAATTAGTTAATACATAAGATGTAACCCCTTAAATAATTTGAGGGATCATTTTAATTCAGAAACTACATTTTTGTTTTGACATTCACATAATTTAAAAGCTGTCCATGACTTCAACCAAACTATTATCCGAAACAATTATCATTATTTATTCATTTTGTGATATAGTAAGCATTCATTATAATCTAAATATGTTATTGTAGTGGTATCACTTCACTAATTATTTCATATATTATTTAAGGATGGCTCGATCGAATTTGAAGAATTCATCAGAGCTTTATCGGTGACGTCAAGAGGAAACTTAGATGAAAAATTACATTGTAAGTATCAATGATATATGTACCTATGATAGATATCTATAAACAAACTACAATAAAATAATGTCTCTCGACACATGTTTCGACTTCACAAGAAGTCCTCACCGGGAGTAATATTTTCAGACTGATGCAGTAATAAAAACCTATATAAATATACAGAGCCGACCTTAGCAAGTCTGGCGCCCTGGGTGAGATTTATTTTTCCGCCCTCTTTACCCCTAAAAAAATCACTGAAAATGTCAATTAAAATTAATAAATTAACAGATAAGTTGAATAGTTGATATCTCAGCTTGGTGCAATCCTACAGACTCCGATTTTTTTTTAAATATAACATCATTAACTTTAAGACTTTTAAACGCCCTATGACCGTCGGGACCCCCTTCTCCTATTATTAACAAATTAAAATTGATAAATTAACAAATAAGTTGAATAGTTAATATCTCAGCTTGGCGCGATCCTACAGACTCCAACTTTTTTTTAAATATAGCTTACATCATTAACTTTAAGACTTTTAAATGCCCTAAGACCATCTCCTATTATGTATGAGCTCAGTTTGAACTCTCCGCCACTAATAGAACCGGGGATATGTCGTAATTAGGGTAATTATAGGTCCTAATTTAACAGATCAAAACTAAAATGATTGATTTTCCATATCTCCTTAACAAATAAACATAGTGAGTTCATTCTTAATTTCTTATCTTTGTTAGTTAGCAGCTGTCAAATAATCTTAGAATTTTTATTAAATTAACATTGTTTATATTTAGTAATATTTTTTTGCTAATTCAGGTTTAACAGATCGACAAAAAAATTTTAAGATTAAAAAAAAGTTTACTCAAAAAAAAGCCTGTACACTGATTTGAACCAAAAAAGTTACTTATGTCCCATTGTGCGCCGCCTCACCTGGCCTGGCGCCCCGGGCGGTCACCCTGGTTCACCCCCGTCCCCCCTAAAGCCGGGGATGTAAATATACATACAATGTTGCTTGTTTTTTTTTGCTGCTTGTCTATCCCGACAACTTTTGTATTTAAAGTTTTCTTCCATTTTTCATAATAAATGAAATATTGAACTTTGACACAGTCTTGGGACACCCTGTATACTAAAAGGGCTTATCCCACTAAGTGAATCAGACCAGTAAACTGCAAGGTCTAGAATAAGTGAACTGTTAAAAAGCCTACTCTTTTTTTATTAATTTTAAATTACTCAGCCCTAACCATAACTGAAATTATTTTCCCAATAATTAATTAATTTATGTTCATTACTCGAATTGTTATTAACTGAATAAAATGGGTTGTAACATTCAAATCAATAATTAATGCTCTATATTTATTTACACATTTCCCAAATTGTATCTGAACCATATTCACTATCATAAATATTCAATTCTGCATTTTACATATCTGGTAGCTTTATTACTAAAATACTATTTAAATTTTAGTTTCACGATTTTAAATATAACTTTTAATCTAATTGTAGATTGTAGGTTGGTATTTAATTAACATTTTTACGATGGTAATTTAAACGTTAAAGGCAATAAATTAATGTGATACATTTCTTTTATTTTTACAAACACTACAACGATTATGAATTTTTTGTAAAATTAACAATAAATTTTAATTTTAATAAGTAATCATAAATTTTTAGTTTATAACATAGGTATGTTTGGCATTTAGCATATTTTCCGTCGTACAAATGTTAACTTACAACAAAAATCATCTGTTAAGTAATTACTCAGTGCTTAATCGTGCTAAATTCAGCATAGGTAGTTAGTTATTGTATGTATATATTATTAATAAATATCTATCGATTAAATATTCCGATACCTAATGTAATTCAAATAGAATTAAGTTGTTCAGGTGATGAAAATCATGAAGTTAAATTATTTTACGTTTTTATTATATTAGTGCAGGCGCCAAGAAACATTCCGTTTCAAAAACCGTTAGGATTCATAAGAATTGATTTACATTCAGAAAGATGTAAAGAATGAAACTCTGAAGGTTGTCAAAAAATATTTTCATAACTTTTTTGTACCTATATAATTTTAATTTTGAAGTTTAGTCAGTTATAATACGTTTTAGTTAACATAAACTGTAACTAGAAAATTTTTAATGATCATAGGTTGGAGTTAGGGGTGGTTATCCTCGTAAGATATGAAGATTTCGTCGATTTTCAATTTTTTTAACTCACTATAGCACGCGTTTAATTAAGCCATTATAAAGGTCTTGATGTCATTTGAAAGCCTAAAGGGTCTAGTTTCAAATAATCTAGCTCAATTCTGAGTTTAAACTATTTGCGTTGAGGATAGAGGCTTTTCTCAATTTCACTAATAAAATTGTCATTTTATCTATATTTCGAAATTTTCTGTGACTTTCGGATTTAACTAAGAAAACTGTAATTATGTGTAAGTCATGTTCACATATAGTACTCAGTACCCGCATTTTTGGTTTTTGATTTTTGATTTTTCTAGCCGCTAGAAATTCACATTTTTAACTCGTGTCCCCAATATATTTTTTTTACTTTGAAAATAGTTAATTTTGAAGTTTCCGCTTTTTTTAGATTTTTTTTGGGCCATTTATCAGCGAAACCAATCTACTAGCGTAACAAGGATTTAAGGGACAGACACAAATATAAAGACTTTATTTTTTCTACTCTTAAAAATGACCACAGCTTTCCCACCATAGGCGTAGTAAGGATTTTTTAGGTGGGGGGGGGGAATTTTTTATGGGGGTTACCTTTTCACGGCTAAACCAATCTTTATGAAATTTGGCAGGGACATAGCTTGCATCCTGAGGAAGGACACAGGTTACTTTATATCCCGAAAAATTTATTAGATAAAAAAATGGGTGTGTGACATTTGTACGCGCGAAGGTTACACTTTTTGGCGTAGACATCTAGCGTGCAAATGCGAAACTAAAAATTATCGACTATCATACAGAAATTTTCTATCTGTATTAGAGCTGGGCGCGGGCCGTGAATTCTTCGGGTCACGGCCGTAACCCGCGTGAGCGTGAGCGATTTTCAAATCTTGAATCGTGAGCGGGCATGATCGTGAGTTAAATTAAAACAACCGTGCGTGACCGTGCGTGAGTACATTTTTCTCATGCGTGATTCCGTGAGTATATTTTGAAAATAATTTTTTTATAAACTTATTTGATCTTTTTTTTTATATCTGAACTAATATTGCATAAATTAAATCGGGTCACGAGCGTAACCCGTCGTGCGTGATCGTGAATACTTTTTTCTGACCGTGAGTGAGCGGGCGTCACTAAAATTTTTTCTCTCGTGAGCGTGCGTGATCGTGAGCAAAAATTACTCACGCGCCCAGCTCTAATCTGTATTATTAACCTAACCTAACTTCATGTTGTTGTTTTCACTAACCTAAATTCCACGAGAACGAAGTCGCGGATAACAGCTAGTACAAAATATTTCTTTAATTCAATTTTAATTTCACACACCATTTCATTGTGAATATTACCCAGGTAAGAGGAATGTAGAATTTAATCGTGGGGTAGATAGCATTTTAATAAAATATTTTTACATAATACGTTTTTGCAATTTGAAATATGTGTTTGTTTTTACGTTAACCACAACCCATTTGCGAGATTATAGTATCACTGGCTGTGTATTGGGAGTAGAGATGGAATGAAGAGGGGGTGGTATGGTAGGCGCTAGAGGAATGCGATCCAGTGTCGGTAGGCGTAAATGTGGAATGTGGGGGCGACAGCTTCATGTTTTTATTCAATATTGGATGGCTTTCGATAGTATTGGAAATATCCAACTCTAAATTGATTCGCAAAATAACATGATTTTTCGATGCCGTTTGTTAGATATGAAATGTTGAATAGAATATTTGTTGACAGATATAACTTTAAGTAGCAAATATTGTGATACAGCAAGCATATGTTTTTTTTTTATTTATTTATTTTCAGATATATTGTATAAATTTTTATTGGAGCATGCTATAAAAAAATATACGGATGAGAATAGTCATTTATTTTTGTACTTTAAACCCGCACAGCAATAAAAAAAATATGAGGGCGAATATGTAAAAAAATATAGATTTTTATATTTATCCAAAATTTTACAAAAATATACATGTGTGGGCTTACAATTATTTTTTGAATACTTACAAAATAAACTAGACACAGGATTGAAAAATAAAACTAAAAATAACAGTCTTGAGGCTTCCGCGGTGATCTTGATATGGATCTTGGCTTCTGGGTGTAAGCCGCATCAGTTTGGTCGTGTTATCGACCAATGTTTCGTCACACATTTCAGTGGATATGTTCAGGGATCTTCTAAAAGTGCACTTTTAGATCCACAACAGTGCCAAAATTATTAAAAATGGGAAATTTTTTTATTAATTATTACTTATTTTTTTAATTTTTATAAAATATTCAATCCTGGAGAATGATGTATCAAATTAAAGTTGATAATTCAAAGAATTTGAACATGTAAAACGTTTTGTTAATTATTGAAAATTATACAAATAACAAAACAATTCAAAATTAATTAATTACAAAGCTACACACAAAAAAAAAGTTCGGAGCCAAAAAAGCGACCTATAATAGCATTGTAGTATTGGTCGAGTATATTCAAAATCCAAATTTTTTGAATTTTTTTTTATTCAAGCTTAAATTTTGAGTTTAGATTGTATTTTTCCAAGTTAGCTAAACATAAAATTCAAGCTCAAATAAAAAAAATTGGTAAGCAGAAAATTCCAAAAATTTGGATTTCGACTATGCTCGACCAATACTACAATGCTATATAGGTCACTTTTTTAGCTCCGCACTTTTTTTGTGTACCTAGCTGTTTATTGAATCCAACTGTTTTTTATTATATGAACTATTATAGTGGCTCTTAACTTCGCTAAAACTAACATAATCGAATAAATTAAAAAACTATTCGGTACGGGACACACTGCGCACTTGACAAATCTTTTTTTACTCATATTTAATAAGTAAATATTGTTCTAATTATATGTATTTTCCAGGGGCATTTCGGTTGTACGACGTTGATAACGATGGATTTATCACACGAGATGAAATGTACAACATTGTAGATGCTATCTACCAAATGGTGGTATGTATACAACCTTAATTAAGTGTTACATACAATGCACTCATAATGTTAATGCACAACTGTAAACTAACACAAACTATAACATTAACTGTAGGTACTGCAGAGTTTACACAAATCACGTCAAAACTTGTATTTTACTTTTGTTATTATACTACAACTGCATGTCAACAAAATCATATACAATACACTGGTTCTGTACTTACTTGAACGTTCATAACAAAGTTAATTTTAAAAAAAATGAATTAATTTTCAGAAGTCTTTAAATTATAAATAATGTATAAAAAATGTAATATGTAATTCCTCTATATACACGGATTCAGACAAAAATTCTATTGATACATTTACGCGATTTTTTACGCATTATTTTCAAAGAATCAATTAACCGCGTGGCTGTATACAAAGACGAAGATTTACTGAAATTCAAGCACCCCATGCTTATACTTATATTGAAATACTTTTTGTTGATAAAAAGTAGACTACAAAATTCAGTGACCACTCTGCCACCTATCGGATAAAACTTGAATCCTTCTGAAGTTCCCAAACAGCCATTTGAAATTTTTAAATGTAATGTAAAAATTATGTAAATAAACAATTAAAATTATTAAAATGCCATCAAGAATAAAAGAATAACTATTATATAACCTTGTACCATACCAAATTGTGACAATAATTCATCCAATAATACATTAAGTTTTCATCTGTTACAAAAAGTATAACTAGCTGTCAAAGAAATATGGGTGAAAAATTTAAACTTAACCTCCATTAATTATAAAAATATTTATGTTTGCTGTGCACACTTTAATCCCAATGACGTCTTTAATAGTACCTACATTGAACAGTAAATAATATTAATAATAGAAATCTTAATATGAATTCAAATCGCTGTTTAGGAACTTCAGAAGGGTTCAAGTTTTAACCGATAGGTGGCTGAATGGTCACTGACCATAACGAATAAACATTTTGTGTCATCAACCCAAAATTGAACTGCATATTTGATTTTTGAGAACAAACAAGCTAGAATTGTACACTAAAATAACCCCTCTGCTTAAAGCCAATTACAATTACAGTAGGGTCTCTTTTTACGCGGATTTTTTTATGCGGCTTTGAAGTTACGCGGTCACCGTTTCTGTGAGTGGGGTATCAAATAAAAGCTGACAATTTAAGGAATTTAAATATGTAAACGTTTTGTCATTAACAAGATTTCATACCTGTTCACAAACGGTGCCGATAGATGTATTTTCAGATATTGATGATAAAAGTTTTAAATCAATTTCTTTCAGATTTTCGAACTAATTTTCTTTGCGCTTTTTAGGCATTCCTATTTTCGTGAATTTACAGATACTTTTTCCGCGATTGTCGGCCTATTTTAATTGAATGATTTGGTTTTACGTTGTTTTAGAAAATTATAGAATGTATCCCCCATTTTACAATATAAGCAATGTCTTTTTTTGTACAATTCTTATATGCTGTTTTCTGTGGCACGTATCTACCGCGTAAAAGGGACTCCACTATTATATATATTTTATATTTTACCTAAAAAAATCAAAGTTTAAACGAAAGATACAAATATGTACAATAAAATAATAGAAAATAAAAAACAATTGCAAAATAAAATTAAAATTCCTAAATCGAAATTCGAACCAGAGTTCGCCACGTTCCCAATCTAGCATGTTAACCACTGAAATATAACAATTTTCAGAATTAAATATCGTAATTAATAATGAGCATTCAAATAAATTCTCGAACACGTGTCTTTTCATTTTTAATTTAGTTTCACCTTCCAAAAGCTAACTGAAATCATTCATCCATCAACTGTAGCATCTCTTTGTAAACCAAAACTCACAAAGCTATCGACAATTGTAATATTTACAATGCAAATACAACTCATAGAAAAGCATGGAAATTTCTTGAAATCCCGTTCGAAATACCCTATCGACAAACCGCCAATCATATAAAACTATACTTTCACAGGGTCAACAGCCTCAGGCTGAAGACGAAAACACGCCACAAAAAAGAGTCGACAAAATATTCGACCAAATGGACAAAAATCACGATGACAGACTAACATTGGAAGAATTTCGCGAGGGTAGTAAAGCTGATCCAAGAATCGTACAAGCTCTCTCACTGGGCGGAGAATAAAATATATTGTAACAATTTCTTACCCCGTGTACATGATGTGAAGAACCTAATATATTACATATTACGTAAGTTTATGTACCTTACTATTATTTTTAAATGTATTCAATGTTTTACAACATAATAGCGATATTTTTATATGGATGACTAAAATGTAAACATATATTTAAGTTCATTCGTATTCATTTTAATAACAGTGTTGGGTCGAAACTATTCATTGAATATTTTTTTATACTCCTTAATTATTTCTATACATACGACATAATTTTTCTTAATTTCATATTTGCAGGAGACAATACAATAGTATAAAATATAATTTGTCTTCATTATTTTGTTGAATAAAGAAAAATGGGTGTACGTTAGAAGTTATACTTCTTTGGCGTAGTGACACCTAGCGTGTAAATTCAAAACTATAAACCTGTTTTACTGACTATGCATGCAACACATTTCGTTGCCGGTACTTTACATTACTAAAATTTCACCTTGAACGCCCTAAAGAAGTGCAACTTCAAAATACAATTTTGTTTTAAATATTACGTCGATTTTAATAACGAATAATACAAAAAAAAATGTGCATGAATTTTTTTATTTCGGCATTTTTAAAATATTAATTTGTTACGTATAAAACTTGACCCAATATTTAGAAAATTTTCTTCATATCAGTTGCTTCTTTATAATAATCTTTATTCTCCAAACAATACTTATTTCTATATAAATAATAATAAACGTGAAAAATGTTAGAAAACGAAAAATATTGAAAATGGTATCACCATATTTTAAATTTTAAATCTTATAAGCTTTCAAAAATAAAATACACGCCTTTTCCGTAAGTAGAATTATGCTTATTACCTATTCTATTTGATATAAATAAATAAAATTATGTATATAAAATAAAGTTCAAAAATTGTTTATATTTAAAAATTAACTTAACAAAGTTTACGCTCATATTTTTAGAAAAGAGACAAAATAAAAATTATACAGTCTATAAAAAATTAACCGTTAATAATAAATATATCAAATTACACTTAACGACGCTAAGAAATGTTGTCTTCCCCTCAAAATATTTTTTTTCGATTTTAGTTTAATTAAAAAACAGGGTTGTCATGTTCGTTTTATATCTAATTTAAAAACGGTTTTGCTCTTTATAGCCTATAACAATATAGATTTATTACCAAAGCTGGTCCGAGGGCGATGCGAGCGGGGCCATTGCACCGGGCCCCATGATTTAGATGAATTTTTGTTTCATCAAAATTGTATTCGATTTATTTTATTTATTAACGGTGACGTCTGCCCTGTTAAACCATATATTTATTTAAAAGACAATGAACATATGATTAATCTAGCAAATTTTGTTAATTTTTTGCATTATAAGTATTAAAGAAAAGAACAAATCTTGTAAAAAAAAAAAAAAGCTTTTGTTAAAAATCAAATTATTTCAGTACCCATCTACTGGAGAGTTTTTATTTAATTAATATGCGCATTTAACTTCATGGGGCCCCCGGAAAATTTTAATTTGGGGGTAAATCTTCCCATCTCCACCTCGTATCCTCTTGGAGTCAATACTACCTATCCACACACACACAAAAAAAATTTTAGATAAAATGTGATAAAAAACAAAATTGTTAGATATATATCTTTGAACAAATTAATTGAATTAGGGCCCCAGATATGACGCCAAATTTAAATTTCAATATTCTTACTACAGTAATAAGTTTATAAAAGATTAGTTTGGTGCCCCCCTGATGAATAGTAAAAAAAATTGCAAGATGCGTCATATTTTTGTCTATCAAAATGCATAAACATTTTATTTTATTAATTTACATGTATTATATAATTAACGAAATATGTCATACAAACATTACTCTAAAATTAAACTAGCGTCGTTGTCAATATTTAAAGAAAATATGAATTAATTAATTTATAAACAAATTATATTATGAATATATGTATTTCATTATAATATAATAATATTGTTCAAATGCTGTGACTATATTGTATTTCTCGTTTAAATATTATGTATGCCTATGATATCATTAATAATATAGAATTATTAAAATCTATGAACATGTACAAAAATGAGAACGATATAATTTTAGGAGGTATTATTAAAATTTAAAAAAAGTATATAAAAAATCATCAGAGGAAGGATAAGTATGTCAAATATGTAATTAATTGTGTATTTTTTTGTAAATAAAAATCTATCAATACATATTATTGTATAAGTATAATTTTTAAATATCTTAATTTTTTTTCAAAAACTCAAAAATATTAAATTTCGTATCTGTTTCATTTTAATACGTGCATTCAAATAATAAGCCTGTATTAAAATAAGATTACTTAATTGATTGTTATAACTTATAAATATATGTATAATACAGAAAAACATTTATTTCGTAAATATTATAATATAAAAAATATACAAAAAGTCAATGTTTTTTTTGAAACATGAATGATACGAATTGTTGTACTATGCAAATGTTATAAAATATTTGATAATTCATTTTATTTATTTATTACATGCATAAGATATTTACAAGTTTGAGTTATCATTATCTGGACACTGTTATGCAGTAATGTATCAACCCAAATAAAGCTCATTTCGAGATATTAACGTTTTTGATGCGCACAAAAACAAATTGCATTTTTAATTTTGTTACATTCATTTTTATTTGGTTGATTAGTTAATTATAATTATTAATTAATAATAATCATAAGCTCTTTTAAATCAAGTGTTTTTGATAAAATTTTAATAAATTTTTAACAGCCACGAAGTTTTTCTATTATGTAATAAACTTTATTTTAAATGAAACTGCATACATAACTCAAAAATGATATTGTTATAAATTGATGCAATAGTGCATAACAGTGTCCATCTATCTACTCTTACATATTCATGCAAAGATATACATACATCTTTATGTATAATGCAATAAATTATAAAAAGATTAAATATAAAACAATTCATAATTACATATAATAATATGTACTATATTGGATGTAGAAGTTCACTAAGCTATGGTACATAAGGATTTCATTATTGTTTAAGATACATTCAAATATTTGCAACAAATAGTAGCATTAACAGAAGACTGTTAATGCTACTGGAAAAGGGAGAAACTGTGGTTTCTTAGTCGTTTAAACTTACAATAAGAAAACAATATCACTCGACACGTGTTTCGACTTCACAAGAAATTCTCATCAGGAGCCTAACAGTTCCAGACTACACGTGTCGAGTGACGTTGTTTTCTTATAGCTAAGGTGCATTTATTTAGTTTAAGGGACCTGTAACGGGCATGAAAATTGCTGATTTTCATGTTTTTTTTTATTGAATAAACTTCATCTAAAACAAAGCGCCTGACGTCACTCCTCCAAAAATTGTCTGAAAGAAATAAACCAAAAAGATTATTATTTATTAATCAGTATGAAAAACTACGGAGGATTTTTTTCTGATTAAAATTAACAAAATGGTGACCATTTCAAAATTAATTGTCAAATTAGGTTTTTTTTCGATAATTTTTCATTCAAAAAAATATAAAATTTTCGAATAAAAAAAAGTTCCGTACGACGTTAAGGAATGGCGTGAAGATTGATGGAGCAAAATTTGAGATGTATAACTTGAAAAGACTTTATCTAAAATCTTCCACCGTTTTGAAAAACGAGATAAACACGTTCAAAGTTAGCATATGAGATGCCTTATATCTTGGTCTATCTCTTTTTCTAAGTAAGGCTGTATCGACCGTAATAATTCGAATGTCGCGACCAAAATTTAATAGCATGTTTATGAAAGTTCATATTTTTCGATAATGCAAAAAAAAAATTCAAATTTTTTTACAGTGGAATGGTTCCTTAAGTGTCTTCTGTAAAATAGAGACAAATTCATAAATATTCATGAATGTATTTGGATTTATCTGAAGTAACATTGAAATCTTTATATACCATTGTAAACATCTATATCCGGTATGTATTTAACTGAAGGTTGTATTATCACAACATTTTATTGGATATCTATAAACAGCAATAGCATATAGTTCTTAAATAAATGTGAATATTAACAAGTGTGAATGTATAATATATATAAATATTATTGATTTTTCAACTTAAAATAAATTCTGACTTTTGAAAATCATTAGACAACTGTTGTATGACATTAATTCATTACAAAAATATTGCACATTGTTGTATGTTTGTTCTTTAGATAAATAAATTGTTATTTACTAAATATGCGTTTGTATGAAAATAATGTAAACAACGTAAACTGGACACAAAACTAAAATTTAAAAGTACATAAATAGACCCAAGAATTAAAATGTTATTTTTACATTGAATTTATTTTACAAATGCTACATTAAAAATTCAAGTTAAAATGATAGTTTTAAGAGGTTACAGTTAAACAAACCTTATTTTCTCACTACAATTATCGAAATATAAGGCATCCTAAATATAATCCTCAGTACGTCGACACTTTTGTTAATTTATTACCATACTTCTGAAACTTCGTGAATGGCTTCTTTTTGACGAGTCTTCCAACTTTTTTATTTACGAAAATTCTTAAAAATGCGGCATTTTTGAGCGTGCAGCCGCAGAATCTTCCGGCCGGCGAACTGGAAAAACGACCCAAGATATTTGTTGGACAAAATAACCAATTGATTGAAAAAATAATTATTTAATAATCCTACAAATTTCAGCTAACTGGTAATAAACTAATAACCTCGTTATTTTGACATGTTGGAAGTGCAGACTAGGTGATCGCCCCACTATTTTTGTCCGATATTTTTTTTCTCACCATATTATCTTACAAGGGGAAGCAACAGCACGATCCATGAGAATTTCAATGAGCTTGTGGTATGTCAAACTAGAGCAAAAATAAAAAGACACGTGTCCAACAATTTGATCTCATAGGCCTTAATTACAAAGATAATTAACTTTGAAAATTTGTGTATTCAATATAACCGTGTATTATGTTCGCTCGAAATATAAGTGTGTTGGCCCTACGGTCAACGCGCTGGCGTCTCGCCTGGTTTTAAGATTTTGATTTTAATTTTTATTTACAATTATTTTTTATTTTTTTGTACACATTACCTCTCCCACTTGCATAAAAATCGATAAATTAGACATAAATAAAACATATATTATTATTGACAATAGATGTTTGTGGTTTCTTTCAAGTTTGTTTTTTATTAAAACTTTTCAATTTATTAATTAAAAACTAATGAGTTGTGTCAATAATAAATTAAATTTACTTTAAAACAAATTAATAATTATGTACTGGCGTATATATCAATATTTTCATTGTCAATAATAATATATGTTTTATTTATGTCTAATTTATCGATTTTTACGCAAGTGGGAGAGGTAATGTGTACAAAAAAATAAAAAATTGTAAATTAAAACTAAAATCAAAATCTTAAAACCAGGCGAGACGCCAGCCCGTTGACCGTAGGGCCAACACACTTATATTTCGAGCGAACATAATACACGGTTATATTGAATACACAAATTTTCAAAGTTAATTATCTTTGTAATTAAGGCCTATGAGATCAAATTGTTGGACACGTGTCTTTTTATTTTTGCTCTAGTTTGACATACCACAAGCTCATTAAAATTCTCATGGACCGTGCTGTTGCTTCCCCTTGTTAGTTACAATCCATTGGTCATTTTGTCCGACAAATATCTTGGGCCGTTTTTCCAGTTCACCGCCCGGAAGATTCCGCGGCTGCACGCTTTAAAATGCCCCATTTTTAAGAAATTTCGCAAATAAAAAAGTTGGAAGACTCGTCAAAAAGAAGCCACTCACGAAGTTTCAGAAGTATGATAATAAATTAACAAAAGGGTCGACGTACTGAGGACTATAAGCAAGGTTGGGTCTTAGCTTCATGTTCACAATAAATATTAAATATAAATGAATAAGAAAGCTTTGTGTCCAGAAATTATAAATATACATACCCAAAAAAAAGAATTAATTTATTGGTAGTAATTGTTGTTTCCACTTTTCATGTTAAAGTTCTTATACCTTGATGTCTATGAATGTCTAATATCTATAAAATTATCTATTAAGTAGAATATGAAGATTTCAAAGAAATGTTTTTGTGATAAAAGTGAATAACTTTAAATGTACAGACATTTTTAATAAATTACTCAAAAACTAAATTTAAAAATTAATTAGTTAATATTTGTTTTAATAAAATACAAAAAAATATAATAATCACAAAAATATTTCGCTACATATTAAACATAAATTAAATACTTCTTCTCATTATATTTTAAAAGATGTCCGTTAAGCTGTAAAATAATTGCTATGTCGAAAACATTCCTGTCAATTTTTCTATTTATTTTTATTAACTTACTTTTCTCTTTATTTTCAAATTATTCTTTTTCAAGTTTGCTTTACATGTAATTTAGATAAGAGCATATTATTCTTTTCAATGTTCAATTTTTGCAACCATTATTGATATTTTTTATTAAACATTTAATATACATAATTAACCTGTATTGTTTTTTTTATCCGAAGCTATAGGAACCTGTTTTTTATATAGATAACTTTACCCAGCGTCAAAACGCGATGCTAGCTAAAGTTTCAGCCTCATTCATTTACATTCAATTACAATAGAGTAATCCGGTCAAAAATGAAAATCCCTAAAAACCTGTTAAATGTAATCTAAATGTAAAAAAACATTGTAGAAATTTTTTTCATACTCCAGAAGTTTATCCTGACCCCAAAATATTATTACTCTATTCTCAAAGTTTACCAAGGCTTTATAGCAACCTATATGGTTATATTATAATACTTATTTACTATATTTTTAGATTTGTAACAGTTTCGTATGTTTTGCCGAACATTTACTATAAATATTTTTAAATTCTATATAATCGTCAATTCTTTTGATACATGTATTTATTAAATCAATAATGGTTTGCAAAACTCAAAGCTAATTATAGTTACAAAATAAAAGATCACCCCAATACTAAATATTGAATAAATTAGGTAATTGCAAAACATCCGGTGATCATTTATTTAGTACGAAAGATAATAATGCCAAAGAGGCCTAAAGCAATGCCGACAGGCGTTCAGTTGTTAGTTCTTATGTTCGTTAATAACTTTCTGTGATAATTAACAATCATTGAATGCAATAAACGCTGTGCGCGATCGTTTGTTTGTGTGTTTGTTGCCATTGTTACATCGCACGTATACCGTTTGTGTTTTATAAACAATTAAATAAATTCATTCATTTAAACAGTTTTCTTTATTTTTTAATTCTATCCCTTTTCTACTGAATGAGTACCTTTACCTATCTTTCTAATTTGATATGAAAAAAGCCTTTGTTTGTAATTAATGCTCACTTCGACCATGAAAATCCAAATTGTGTACATGAATGAGCCTGGCACTTTAGTCATTGTCGCCGTTTCGGTGGTAGCTTAAGTGCAAAATTCATTCATTTACACGATTTGGATTAACATGGACGAAGCAGCCGTTGAAATAATAATAATAACCCATAAAAATAACTAACAAGGGGACCACCAGACCCTTGTCGCACCAATTTACTTTTTAAAAAATTAGGGTAGTAGTAGTGGCATAGACAAATCTACACACCAAGCCGTTTGACGGAAAACTCATAAACAAACGAGAGAAAAAAATTATAAAATTCCTCTGCAAATTCGCTTAAACATACATATGTACCTATCCAGTTGAAGTCAAACACAATACTAGTGGTGACTTGATCGTTAGCGCTACGAACTGACAACCGTGAATGGCCGGGTTCGATACTCGGTGCGATCGATTGTTTTTTTGGATAGGTAGGTACATATGTTTAAGGGAATTTACAGAGGAATTTCTTTTTTTCTCGGTGTGTAGGTTTATCTATTCCACTACTACAACCCTAATTTTTTTAAAGCAGATTGGTGCGACAAGGGTCTGGTGGTCCCCTTGTAAGAGATTGACTACTTGTGTAGATAAACAGGTAATATAGATTTATAATTAAAACCATCTTTGTAGATGTTAAAAATTTAGTCAATTCACAAACACCATATCTGTGTAGATAAGCAGGTATATTATTATAAAATTAATTCCATATCAAACAAAAGTGGCGCCATATATTATTCAAAAACGACATCAATAGTTACAAAAAAATGTCTGCGCATTCAACAGTAAGTGCATCAACAATACATAGTACCTATGTATATCTCAACAATGACGCCATATAATAAATACGTATGTATATAATAATATTTATTAAAAGAAGGTAAGTAATTTTTAATAGTATAATACTTTATACTTATGTATGATAGATAAAATGGCAACAAAAACTAATTAACAGCATCTATGTAGATAAATAGATGTTATAAATTCAGTTAATTAACAAACATGCAAGTAATACGTTATACCTGTGTAAATAAACAGGTATTTGATAAAATTAAATGGCATATATTAAACACAATGATGTATCAAACACACGCCATTTTCGAATTTAAAAGTATTAATGCACAAATTCGGAATCAATAAAGACGATAGCGACTCTAACTCGACACACAAAAAAATTGAACTTAATCGGAATAGCTTCTGAAAAAAATATTAAAATTTGAAAAGTACATGTGGCGCCATCTATCAAGAAAAGCTTGAAATATCAAAAACTTATTCGGAATAGCTTCTGAAAAAAATTAAATTTAAAAAGTACATGTGGCGCAATTTATCAGGAAAAGCTTGAACTTTCAATAACTTAGTCAGAATGGCTTGTGAATAAATAATTGAAATTTAAAAATAATGTACATTTTTACATATGGTGGAGGCGCCGTTATGTTATGTCATCGGGTCAAAAAA
The DNA here is from genome assembly GCA_961205875.1 of Sialis fuliginosa. Classification (NCBI taxonomy): domain Eukaryota; kingdom Metazoa; phylum Arthropoda; class Insecta; order Megaloptera; family Sialidae; genus Sialis; species Sialis fuliginosa. The sequence goes on along the minus strand of OY540809.1, from coordinate 11,337,387 downwards.
TTTTTTTGCGAGTTAAGCACGTTAACGTATGTACATATAACAATATGCAGATTCCAAAAATGTTAATAAAAAGTTCCTCATGGACTGCCATCACTGTTTTTTATCAGTTTTTCGTCGTAAAAAACCTTCGACAGATTTCGAAACTGTCGAATCAGCGTATCCCTTTACGTACGATAACGTATCTAATTATATGAAAATCGATAAGTTTTTAAAAGTCAAAAAACAAGCAAGGGGTATACCTTAATTTTTTTGGTGTTCAAAAATTTTATCGAGTTCGAGACGCTATCGTATGTATTAGGGCACCCTAAATTCAAAAATGGCCCATAAAAAGTTGCGCTCGGATCGATAAGACAGTTTTTTTTATCAACTTTTGTCATTAAAAATTTCATGACAAATCTGGTATCATTTATGATTATAGACCGCTTACACCATAATATGGTATCGGAACGAAAATACCCATTTTATAATTACTAATGCTTTTAGACAGTATATTTAATATATGATTTAATTTTATAATACACCTGTTTATCTATACAGGTATAACAGACATATTTATATGTGAATTGACTGAATTTTTAACATCTATTTATCTACAAAGATGATTCTAAACAGTTAAATGTTACCTGTTTATTTACACAGGTAGTCAGAACTAATAATAGCGAATATAAATAATTGGATTTTTTTCGTTTTTGAAGTTTTCAAATTTCTTATTTTAATAATCGTTTTTTATAAAATAAACAATAGAAATAAAATTCGTTATTTTTTATTAAAATTACAATTATCTATTATAATAAGTTCAATTACATTTTTTAATTTTTCCACTATTACAGTTATTTATCTATTATTCTTCCATGAACACTGAAATTGTAAACACAAGTATGTAATGGATTTCCGTGATTCGATTCTATCCGTAATTCAACTATTTGAAACGGCTGCAAAATTATACCTTCGGTAGCGAAGAATTGTTTCGGTGATCCTAAAACACTGTATTGATACGAACCCAACAGCATTGGCTCTTTATCTTCAACAGATCGATAACCCTTTAATAAATTATGAAAACAGTAAGTAGTTAATACAATGCAGTCTTTAAATATATAGAATTAATGTAAATAATAACTTGCTCCTGTCAAGTAACGCATGAAATATTCACTAAACTAAAAATACTATACATATATACACCTTAACCACAATAAAACAATGCCACTCGACACGTGTTTCAGTCTGGAACTGTTAGGCTCCTGATGAGGACTTCTTGTGAAGTCGAAACACGTATCGAGTGGCATTGTTTTATTGTGGTTAAGCAGTATATTTTTAGTTTAGTGACTAAGAAACCACAGTTTCTCCGTATTATTTATATGGCACAGTACCTAACGTAACCTGCTTTTAGAACAAAAATTTCCAAATTAAAACACTGCAATTGAACGCGAATTGAAATAAAACTATTTATTTTGCCGCTTGGTGGCGCTAGGAGTATTGCTATGCTGTTGAACGATGTGAGGGGAAATAAACAAATAGCGAGAGAGGAAATCATGTGTGTATGTTAACTTTATTTTACCTGTCTTAGCGGCAACATACACACATTATTTTTTTGTGCACATCTATGGCACAGTACCTTTCGAATGATATAAGTTTCATTCACTTCCTCTTATAATTAATACTAAAAAAATATATTTTATTAATACAAATTAAAACATTTAAAAATTAATCACTCAAAGCTGACGCGAAAACCGAAAAATACGTTTTTTCCGGAGCGAAAGCCGGAACAAACCCGATATCTATTTTGTTACTTGAACACAAAAAAAACCGAAACGAAAAAAATAACGGTTCAAAGCCCTGCGTCAAAACATCGGGAATCAAAAAGAATTTAAAAAATGATATTGTATTTTCTTTCGAGATTATACCTACGTAGTATTTTTTAAACTTACCCAAACTGTAAAATGCTGAGGAGCAGAATCAATTTTTCCTGTAATAGATGATGTTTTTGGAATATGTGCCAATGAAAATCCAGCTATAAAAATTTCTTTTGCCAGTTTTATTAAAAGACATCCTGGGAAACCTTCAAATGCCCAACATTTACCTGGGACTATTTCAGAACTGATTACAACTCTTGGAGAACTCGTACTGTAATATCCTACTGGAACACCAAGTACTGTAACTGCTTCCCATTTCTTAAATGATACTGAATCACGAATTGATAATATCTCAGCACCTTAAAAAAATACTATTTTTATTTACTTTCCTGGCCGTTTTATTACTAAATACAGCCGTTAATGGTTTTTATATACCAGGTCTGTAAATATGAAACCGTAATTTGTCCATACGTTTTCTTGTTTTGACATCTGATAAAGATTTTTAACTCACAACAATACAAGTTTCATACATAGCATAGTTTTTAATAGCGTTGAACATGTCGAAGATAAACGTGAAATGTTTTGTATATGTATGATTAATTATTTGTAAGGAAGAGGTGAGTATTACTACATCAAATAATATTAATAATTCTATGTGGTTTAGGCGGTATACCCAAAAATCTGAAAATTCGGAAATTCTTTAAATGGCTATAACTTTTTTGTCAAAGTAGATTGGTACTTTTTGTTTACGATTTCTTAAAGCACATTTGTGTATAATTGATTGGTGTATTTAGAATTTTTATATCACATTTAGTTTCCGAGCTACAAGCTCTAACTTTAGTTTTCTTATTTTTGAGAAAAAATAATTTCCGAATTTTCAGATTTTTGGGTAAACCGTCTAAACCACATAGAATTATTTATATTTTTGATGTAGTAATACTCACCCCTTCTTTACAAATAATTCATCTCATTTAAACGAATCTGTATCTCTTACACTGCAAATGCTAGTTTGTTAAAAACACACCAAAATGTGTTACAAAACACACATGAGTGTGTTATTTGACACACATAAGTGTGTAGTCAAGATTAAGTGTGTTAGTTTACACGTTTGATCTTTGCAATTAACACGCTTATCCGTGTTAAAAGAGTAACACACTTTCTGGCGTGTAAAAAATAATTTGTAAATCATAATCAAAAATATTATTTACACACTTGAGTGTGTTGAAATGACACGTTTAATATCTACTAACACACTTTTTGGAGAACTATACACTTTGAAAATAAACACACTTGTTGGTGTGTTAGAATATAATATAGGTGAATATAGCCTATATACATTCGATCTTTCTCTCTCTATAGTCATGATACCCTATTCGCTCTCACTGTTTTGCCATATAGAGTATAGAACGATTTGACACTAGTAACATTTATACGTCGTATCTTTCGTCATTTTAATTGAATTGAGCTTGATATTTGTATATTAAATTAATATAGAAAAGAAAGTTTATTGTCTGATAGGTGAGATGTGTAAGTGCATTAAATATTCACCACAAAAAGATACATCGGGTGTAGAATTGATACGTCAAGGATTAATAAACGCAACTACAACCGACAGCATTCTGAAGATGATGCTACAGGGAAAATTAATTATTTTATAAAAAGAAGACCCGGATAGAATCAATAAAATATATGATATGGAATTGTAGATAAAATTTCGGATAAAAGTGATGTCCATATTGTTTTGATATCATCAATTAAAAGTGATAATAATATCGTGCCAGAGGATAAAATTGTTACAATGAATTTAGATATGCTTTATGTGGCTGATTAATCGAAGAAGAAAAAAATTATTATGTAGTGTATATTATTTAAAATCATTGTATTTATATTTGTTCAATAATAATTTCTTAATAAAATGTGGTTTACAGTAACACGCTTTGTAGTGTGTTAATTCACTAACACACTACAAAGCGTGTTCAAAAAACGTGTTAAAACTACAGACCTTAAAGTGTGTTTATAAAAGAACACACCAAAAAAGGGATTAAATATGACTACAAGAAAATGACACACTTAGGTGTGTCAAAACAACACACTTTGCATTTGCAGTGTACCGTTTAGGAAATCCCTATACATTTTACGCTTATCTTGGACACCCTGTATACTTCGTAAAATCTTACCTAGACTTTCAAGCGCAAAATTAGCTGGGCCCAGTTTTTCTTCGACGTATTTATCCATCCATCTATCAATCTTCGAATCGAGATCAAAAGCGTTGTTTAATTGTACCCGCTTCAATAACTTTTCAAAACTACTCATCGATACAGTTTCTTCAACAATTTGCAACACATCGTTTCTTGTTAAAAGTGTCTTATTTTTTAAATCTTCATTTTCCTTTTTTTCTATTACAACAACCCGATTAGATTCATTATCCTTATTTTCAATTACATTCATTTTATTTCTCATATTTTCAAATTCCTTTTTCAGATCTTTTACACGTTGTTCAATCTTTTTCATTCTATTATTAAAAGTCATGTACAACAACTTTAAATTATTTACATACTCCTGTATCATTCTGAGTCTCTGATCCTGCACAATTTTAGATTTTATAACATCATCAATATTCTTATATAGTGTAATATTTAAACTATTTATATTTTCATAACTTTCAATAATTGGTTGGGCACTTATTTTTTTAGTAGATGACATGAATGCCGGGAACAATGTTAAAAATCCTTGAATAATTCCTTTTATTGTAAATAAGAACAGTTTTAACGTTGGAAACACATTGGTAAGGATTGTCAAAACTAAAAATATAATAGTAAGCACGTTTATTAATATTCGAATCCTTAAAGCCTTAGTAATTAAGTCACCGTTTCAGCGGTTGCTTCGTCCTTAAAAATCCAAATTGTGTAAGTGAATGAATAACGACATATATACAATGTTTTGATTTTCAAGGTTTTAATGGTCGCTGAAACAGTGTCTTAATTGCCATAATACACGGAGAAAAATGGAGTCGATTTTTTATTAAAAATTACAGTTGCCGATTAAAAATTTCAATTTCAGTTTTATCATGTACTGTCAATTCAATAACTTTTACAATCTCCATTGTAATTTTTAAAATACGCAATTTTTACTACATACATTCGTAAATATCATTTACATGATTTATTCTAATAATTATTCTTAAGTTGAATTATTTGTTAAGTGCCAGCGCTTAAAGTCTTAGTAATTAATACATACGTTTATAATAGCCCATAAAACATTAATTTGAATTACTTACCAATTAGTAAAAATAATGGCACCAACAATATATAAATTTTCCTTCTTCTGGGTATTCTTTGAATGAAACTTATTCTGTATCTGAGCAAGTACACATCTATCATCAATACATAACAAATGAATAAGTAAAAATACCTATGCACATTAATTATTGTATTAATTAGAAACTGGCACACCCATCGGATAATACCTATATGAAAAAAACAATAAGTAATAATGATATAGTTTAATTATTTTATATTATTTAGAACCACCAAGAAGAGTGATATCTATATTTTAACCATTGGACGCAAAAGTCGCCTAAAGTCAATTGTATATATATATTCTTCCCTTCAAAGGGAAAATCGACTATACTCCACGAATCGAAAAAACGGTTGCACGCAGAAATCGATTTTTGTTTTAAAAAATAAAAATAAAAAAAGTGAAATATTCAGTAAAATCCTTCAAGTTTATATTTATTATTAGGCGATTCATATTTTCAGGTCGCTTTAATAAACCTTTAATGATGATGTCAGTTTTTATAATTCTCCTATAAACAAATTAGTTTTTTAGTTGCAAGCTTGTTTCACTTTTACCCCATTTTTTTGGTTTCATATTTACCCCGCTCGACCCTAATGTTTAATCGAACATATCTTTAAAAATGCTGGATTTATGAATCGAGGATCTTTTTTATAAAATAAAAAAAAAACTAATATTTAAATATACTTTTATACTTACAGCCAAATTTTCCAAAATACTTCCTCCAAATATATTTACCACAAACAAAAATGTAATAAAATATATTTTTGACATATTTAAGAAGACGTGAATTAGTAACTACATTCTCACTATCATTTTTCTGTGAATCATTCATAAACTTTATACGACGGCGCATTAAAACTAAAAAATAATTAAAAATACACTTCAAATAACTTCAAAAATTGCACACCACACACTAACCGTCATTATTCCTTGATAAAACTGTTTCTTCATAATTTGTAGGCTTTAGAGGCGTACCACGTCGCAACATTTCTACATCCATAGTTTCTTCATAATAACTATTTTTGTCGAAAATCTGGACACTTGTTTAAACAATATTTATTAATTAATAAATATAATTACCTAATAACTACAGCTGTAATAAAAGATAATCCATATAACTATAGCAGTGGCGTACCTACAAGGTGATTGGACGAAAAAAGCCTTAAGGGGGCCCCGTTGCATGTTCCCAGTAACTTTTTTTTATCACCTAATCCCCGAATTATTTTACTTATTTTACTACGCCACTGAATAAATGTAAAATAAATTATTAATTATTTATTTAATATCTTGTAAAAATAAAACGGCCATAGGGTTCCGTAGTCATTACGATTTATAAAAAAAAGTTATTTCAAATTTTTTTATAAACTAAAAGCTACATTCTGATTTTTTTCAGATTTTTGGAATTGATAATTTAGAAATTAGAGGGGAGGGGTGGACGCTTTGATAACGACATTGAATGCAAATATATCGTGACTGAAGAGTTAAAATCAAAAGGTAATTTAACATTTTTTGTTGCATTTTAAGAGATCTATCTATCTAAAGACACTACACTAAATAGGGTAAGTGAAAAAAAAAGAGTTCACTTTTCAGTCTATGGGAGAAGGGTCCAAAAATTTTTTTAGTGTTCGTTATAATTTTCAGTGAAAGCTATTCTGAATTTTTTTCAGATTTTTTGAATTGATACTTTAGAAAATAGAGGGGGGGGGACGCTTTGATAACGAAATTGAACGTAAATATATCGTAACTGAAAAGTTAAAATCAAAAGGTCATTTAACGTTTTTTATTGCCTTTTAGGAGACCTATCTAAAGACCAATGACTCAATGGGATGAGTGAAAAAAAATTTCTATTTACTTTTCAGTCTATGAGAAGGGGGTTCAAAAAACTTTTTATATTCAAAAATCTTATTATTTCTGTTTTTGGGCCATCAATGTACGTCCGTATACCAAATTTCATCTTAATAGGTATAAAATTTATAAGGACGGACGGACAGATGGTAAGTATTCCCAGTTTTCTACAGAACCCTAAAAAGGTCCCATAGCATCCATGCTTATACAATTAATATTAACGAAATATATAAATTAAAATTTTTATAAAATCGGAGAAAAAAAACAAATCTAATTCATTTCAATTAATTTATATTTCTTTATTATGAAACAAATGACAAATAATATATAAAAAAATTATATACAAAGGAAGTGATGTGAAATAAAAAAAGCAAACATTCAAATAACAATCGTAAAAAAATTAAATATAGAAGTTTTATACAAATTCAAATAATCACGCCATATAAAAAAACAACTCAATAGGTTTTAATTAAATAATAACTAGCCTGAACACAGATGTTTAAATAATATTAATTTTTATTTATAAATAATTTATTTTGCATTAAAACTAAAATAGGTTTTCTAGAAGATTCTTTTAACTGCTTCGACTATTTCTACAAAAAATTTTTTTTAAACTGATATTTAATCAACATAGGCCTATAAAGCTATATTTTTTATTAACTTCACACATATGTATATTTATATCATATATTTAAAATAGAGTAGACATTTATTTTTACCTATTTTATTTTTAATATTTTATTAAATCTAACAATGTATTCAGACTAGTAGCTATTACACAAAAATTGTTCAACTTTTAATATTATTTTATTATATTGTGTTTTTAAATATAAAACATAACATATTATACAGAAATGATTTTATTAGTTAATATTATAAACATTAATATCCAGTATTATAAAGAATTTACTCTGAAGCAAAAGCTAATCTAACGCTATCAGCTGAGTATTAAATATAAATTACAGCCCATCGAAAGTTTTAATCAATGGTTTAATATGAATGAATTGACACCTACACGTTAAATAGAAATCAGCAATGACAACTGTACATTATAAAATGCATAACATTTACATTATTATACATTTATATTTGAAACTACGCAGACAGCGTTAGCTCAAAGCTTTTGTTCTAGAACAAATTCTTTATATAGAATAGATCAATAAAGCTCGCAATAATACAAGCAATCTATGTAAAAAATATAGTGGAGCAAAAGTATCGAAAAACCCAATTCAAATACGAGCCCTTAGGCTGTCTGGGCATTGTCAAGTACAAGGCAATAGCTTTGGTCAGGTCAGAAAGATCACTGTATTCAGCAGCGCAAATTAATTTTAAAGAAATTCACAAATACTGGAAATCAACTTGTTTTTAAATTTACTCAGTACGTTACAATAGTTTAACGTTTCTACCCCTGACAATAGTTATAGGGAATAAAAATCTACGAGTATAAAGAACTTTGGCTCTAGCTCATTTCGCAGGTATCATCAAATGTATGCAAAAGGTCTGTCTGTGAGAGAGGGATCTTATAAATATTTCTATTATAAGAGAAAGAGAGGAGTCTCAAGGAACACATAGGCATGCAGAACACTTATTTATAAGATATTCCGAAGTTTTGATGTGTGAACGACACATGAGTTTTCTATTAATTTGCTCCACTAATAAGTCTGTATTTTTGTACATGTAACAAAAATATACTTGAACTCACCCGCAGTTGAACGTTTTTTTGTAATATAACAATGAATTGATGATTATGATAATTGCTAATTATTCAATACAAGTTTAGCTACAACAAAACGTAACTTAAATATTCAAGTTTTGCCAACTGAAATACAATAGTTAATCAAAATCAATCAAGGAAGTAAAAATCAATAAGTGAATAATAGTTGTGCCCTCCTACCTTATTTTCACAATATCACTAAAACAAGAAAGAATATACCAGCATTTAAGTCACTTTTTTTTTAATAAATGTACATACAAATATTCATTTGCACATGAATCAAGAGATCATAACCAACCTATTGTTTGTGTTGTTATACTAATAAAATGTAATTCATTTTTATTATGTAATTTATCAAATAAATTAATTCATATTTTTTTATTGGTCAAAAATTCCCAAACTTTTTTAGTTCTTAACTCCCTAGGGGAATATTTCTATCCATTAAGTAGTTAGATCATACTCGTAAGTCCAACAACTTAATAAGTAGTAACATCACAACACTCTTGTGAATTTGTCACAGTTTGGGAAACTGGTGTAGATAATTCATATCTACTCATATATAATAATATTGATGGTCTTAGAATGTCTTAGATCATAAGACAACTACAAAAATGTAAATTAGTCAGAAAATGACTAAAATATCATTTATCATGTTATGACCTTAAACCATCAATATATATTTTTTATTAATTTACGATTCATGTACAATGAATTTCTCTAAATATCGAAAATTATTCAAACAAATAACATTTTTTTGAGTAGTTATTGCACTAAACCCAGGAAAAAATGAACAGATCTGGGTAGATCCAATTTGATCTGATTAGATCAAACTTCATATCCAACCAAATCTGCTTGAATCTGATTAGATCTATTTAGATCTGATGTCATACTTGATGTATTATTATTATATCCGATCAGATCTAATCATATATGTTTAGATCTGTTAATGTAGATATATTTAAATAAGATAGTAGGCCAAAATGTTTAATTAGAGTTCAATTATATTTCCAAATGTTACTCATGAAAAATTTCGTAGATATCCATTAATAATAATTAGAGTCTGATGTAATTGAATCCAATCAGATCTAATTGGATCCGATTATAGTTAATTAGATGAGGAAATTTTCAAAATCTGAACAGTTTAGGAAATTTTGATCTGGTAATTTTTTCCTGGATAATAATATGAAAATTATCTGCATAACTGACATAAATTAAACTCTGGTTATTTTGAAATGAAAACATTTAATCTTGCTATGAAATATAAGATATAGTGTTAACATAAATTAATTTTAATAAGATCACTATCAACATAACTTAAGAATTATCATTTGATATAAATGTTTTTCTTACTCATATATAGGTCACATATTTTTATATAAAATTTGTTTATTTAATCATAAACAGAAATCTCAAACTACGCAGTTTTATATATTAAATAAAAATTAAAATAGGAGGTGGAAAACAGTTGATACAATATAAATCAACAAATAGTTTTTAATTACTTATGACAATGTATATGAAAATACATATGTTATCAAGGTTAACTGTATGAATACAACTAATTTATTACAAAATCATACTAATATATTCAATTCCAATGCGGAAGCAAAATGTTATATAAATGCAGATCGATCATTTCATTATGAACACACTACATACCAATTCAAAAGCCCACTTAACCGACCTTAAATAAATACAATAAAATCAATGAAAAAAAAACAAGTCCAAAATCAGCCATTTTATATAAGTTCAAAAACATATGTAAAATGCATAAAAGCGTCACGTTGAGACTAAGAACAGTACATAAGAAATACCCTATACCCGGCATATATCAACGACTATGATAATACGCAAAACTTAATATATCAAATCAACCATTTGGATTGATGCTGTTTTATTTTTCACCGATTTTTTTGTATAGAATGAGATTGAGAAAAAAAGATCAACCCATGAAATAAATCAGAATTAGAGTTTAAAAAAAAACTATATTCACCTTTCAAGGTCATGTAAATATTACCATCAATTAACATTTTTCTTTAAAACTCGATCCCTTCTATTTATTTCAGAGGACTGATATTTTTCCCTCTCCCTGTACATACAGAAAAACTTTGATTATGTTACCTTTTTAACCATCAGTCTGTTAACCGTTAGGACATATTTTTATTTTTTTTACATATCGTACAAGCGCTATTTTCTGCCACCTGTATTTGTGTAATGAATTTTTAACATACATATTATGTTACTCGTTAAAATGTATGTTGTGTGTACATAAATGTGCGCTACAAATTAAAAAAAATATCTAATTTATTTAAAGTATTTATTTTAATAACTTAATGATAAGTCACAACACATATTTTTGACATAAACTTTGATTATATAATTTATTTTTAAAATTAATTTTAACATTCTTGAATTGTGCAATAAATTTTACTATAAAACTACTGTAATGAAATTATATCAAATTAAATAGCTACTAAACGATCTGCATAAATATACAAACAAACAAAAAAATGCGTGTAACAATCGGTTCAATATCAAACAAGTCTTTTTACATTCTATGTCTTATAAATAACTATAGTAATAATTCGTTACTCTTTTATATCAGGTTGTAATATATATTTTGCTCAGTTTCTTTTAAAATTTCAAAACTAAAATTGAATAAGAAATAAAAATCATGCCATCCTATATTTAATTATTCTAACAATAAATAACACGTAATGTAATTTCCTAGTTTTTTACATTCAATTAGACACATTGGGCTTCGTATATAATCAGCAATTCAGTGACTATTGGTTTTCTTACTGTTTATAAAAACAGGTTTCTTTGTAGAATTAATAAACAATCTGTAGTGCTGCGGTAACAATTTGAAACAAGAAGAAACTGGCATAAAATAAATTATTTCTTTAGAGAAATTTTAGTAATGAAAATGAAAAAGAAAACATGCAAAATATGTGTTACTCTTTTATATATTTTAATGTATGAGGGTCGATTCAGATCACATAATCCAGCCTGGTTGCTTGACCATTTTAAAAATAATAGATTTTTGTGCATTCAATCTAACATGTTGGTAATTTTATTGTTTTTGCATGGTGGCCATATTTGTTTTACAGGGCAGAATTTTTGCACTATAAAGGATTTACGGAATCCAGAATAACTCGACCTATATTTACTCTATCAAAATGGGGCTAAAAACAATATATTCAGAAAAGAACACGAAATACTTATTTAGGATTGCATTTCAGTAAAATGACGAGCCCATTTTTAATTTTTAAAGTGCAAAAAAATGCCATACTCTGTAAAAAAATACAATGGTTGTTTTAAACTTCCAACATATTAGTCTGCACAATTTTTTTAATGAGCAAGCAATCAGGCTGGATAATTCGATATGGACCGATGAGTAGGAGTCTAACAAAGAAAACCTGTACAACATATAATTATTAAATCCACTTATATGAATATATTACATACACATTTTCATTTGTCGTTGTAATACATTCAACCAATATATGTATATAGGATACTTTCCTTAACTCGCTATTATTTTATATAAAAAAATGACACTATTATCAGTATAAAAAAAGATCTGCAAATTTATATAAATATTGCAAATGTATTTCAAAAAAAATTTCAATCTAAAAAACTAATAAAATTCAAAATACTAGTTTTTATCTACCAGGAACATAACTAATAGGCTCTAATAAAATATATTACATTTTTTTCAGATATATTTTGACATATAAAGCAATTTATATATGTATATTATAATATAACTGTTTATAGTAGGGCCTTGCAAATTCACAATTTAAAAATTATATCATAAAAAAAATTTTATTTCAATCGAATCAAATGTATGTTTGTAACGGTAACACTCAAAGGTAATTTATATTAATTATAAAGTCCTCCACAATCAGCCCTTACATTTGGTAAGCTCGATGATGAATCTAGGAGAAGAGAGACACAGTCATTGTGCCGGATGGCGAAATTATTTAACAAAAGCAAATTAAAATATATCAGTACTTTTTTGATGGATAACTTAGGTAAATTCTAATAATTTTCAATAAAATTTTTTAAATTCCATATTAAATTATAAATGAATCTTTGCATAGGCCTAGTTTATAGCTTTAATCAACTTGTACATATTCATGGTAAATAAAAAGATAGTAACCTATTAAAATTTCATAAGATGAAAATTTCAGTAATTATAAATTGTAATAATAGTTTGCTAAATAAAATTACATATCTGTAATTATTTTATTAATTGAATCACATTAATATTTTCAATCAACTGACAAACTTAAAACTTACTGTAGGTCCTTTTCAATAACTACAAAACAACAGAAAAAAAATATACAACTGAAAAGGCGAACAAATTACCTTATATTTTATTCAATCGTAGCATCAAAAATATCACTTCAATGACGCTATAACCGAACATGACTGTACAAAATCCTATAACATCTATATAAAAAAAAGTTACTTTAATATAAGTGCTTAAAGGAACCTCTGCTTGGTTGAAATTAATACTTCAATGACCAACAATTTCCCTATAAAAATATACTAGCCGACTGGCGACTTTTGTACAATAATATATCAATACAGGTGAGCCCCGATTTATGTGCCCCTTTTCTGTGACTATAAATAATGAATAAGAATAAAACACCAATGAGCACACGCTATTCCTATGCTACGCTACTGTCTGTACATATCTCTTGCGTGTGGTATGAGTTTCTATTAACTCATACACATAACATAATTCTGTACACAATGTTATTAATGAAAATCGATAATAATAAAAATTGAACAATAAAGGCAAATAATGTGTGAAAAGAACATCCCGTTTTACACGAAAACTAGCATTATGCGGATCTGTTGGAACACAAATCAAGGGTTACCTGTATTTTTTATCACTGCATCGCAAAACTAGTTACCCGGTCTCTGATCGGCAGCGTGTTAGAAATATATTATATAAATTAACATTTAATTAATTTAAACTGCATATCTATATAATATACAATCAAAATTAATGGAAAATTACAGATTTTTAGTTTTGCTTATACTTTATTATGTGAATTCTATAAAGTTTAAATTATGTATATGAATCTTACATAACAAAATATTTAGCAAACTATTAATATTTTAATAATTGTTATAAATTATTTACATCATACGTTATCGTTTTATCCACATTTTACATTTACTTATATACAAAAATCTCAGTCCAATGTACTTTAAACAAATTAAATATATCTAACTTATAAAAATTGGTAATAAGTCCATTTAGTAATAATAAAAAGCATTTACATATTTAATCACACTTATATAGCGGAATAATACACAGACACAGATATACAAAATTGTTACTTTATTCGATCTAATTTATATATCTCATAAGATTCGATATAAAAATTATATAGTACTACAATCATGACAGTAAATATATCCTGTAAATATGACGTACTCAACAAACAAATATCAACAATTTGTTTTAGTAACCTGCATTTTCCACAAATCAAAACCAATTTGAGAAATGATTGCAGCATATGTATCATTTGTTTTATTTTAAAGTCTACGTTGCTGCCGACATGACGCTTATCTTTATTTATCTTTCACCTGATATTCATTAATAATTATATACAGAATCTATATTCATCGATCGAACCATACATTACCACACAAATATAAAAAACTTAGTCGCTCGCGTACGGCATCCACACGACACTACAACGGAGGACACAAAGTCTGCAGCTCATCATTTCTTCTGGCGTAGCTGGGCGGAAGTCTGCTGCGTCGAGAATACGGGAACATCTTTAGAGGCGCTGCCCCGTCTGGAGCCCAGCTGCACTCCCGGCCCCTGACTGCTCGGAGGCGCCATGGCCGCTACGGAGGCGCTTCCAAAACAAACCAAACACGCAACATTAGAGAGCGAGAGTCACGTTACAAGCGAGCAAACAACTAAACACACAATGCACAGCAAAACACAACAAGCGACATGACAGCTCAGGCACTCACTTTGCTTGGTGGGAGTTACCCACGTCCGATGTCATCAGCAGTGGCGTCGATTGGTTTGTAGCACCGCGCAGTCTCATCGACATCCGTCTCTCCAGGCTCTCGTACAGGCGAGGAGAACCTACCACCACATTACATTATTCTAAACATTCCTCCTTTGCATCTTCATCGTAACACAATAAAAATAAAAATAATTCAGTTAAGGAGATTGGCTACTGAAACAAAAATAAATGGAAAAAATGTTGTCCCATTTTTAAGTAATAAATCAGTAGTTTTTTTAGAAATGTAGACATACACAAGCTCAAAAATCTAGTGAGCCGTTTGTAGTAGTAACTGAATTATATGTTTAAGCATGTAAGCTGTAGTTAACCTCCTTAATTGTATTAACACAAAATTAATCAAAAAGCCACTACTTTACTTCTGCTTTAATCTAGTCTATATTGTTATAAATAAACTTTTTATTGTTCACAAAATGTATATAAAATATAAATAATATGGTAATGATTTAATTGCATATTTTAATGTTTGATTTTTAATTTACTCTTTATCTCGGCATCTGGTTGCTGCGGTGGGGTCCCTGTTTGAGGTACAGCGTTAACGTCCTTCCTCTCAACAACTGCAGCTTTAGTTTGACTTGAATGTTGTCGCCTAGATGCTCGAGCAGCCACTTCACCACCACCGCTTGCTAGCAACGAAGAAGGCAAAGCTTTCCTTTCTCCACGTCCCTCACGGTCTCGATTCTCTTCATTCCGAGCCCCGCCTTATAAAAGTCAAAAAGATTCCATTAAATATTACTCATTACTTAGTCAAATTTATATAAAACGTATAATTTTAAATGTAATTTACTTACCGAATTTTAACATATTCCAATCAAATACATAATCATATGTAAAGCCTTGCCTATGAAACAAAGTTCTGAACAATTGTCTAAGGTGGCTATAGTCTGGTCTTTCTTCAAATCTACAATACAGAAATCAATATTATTTCTACTTATACGGCAGGTACATACTCAAAATAATTCAAACTAATTTAATATATTATTACTATACAGGGTACCAAGATTTTTACAAATTTTATTTAATGTTTGCTTACACATTGTGGTTGAGGAAACGAATCAACTCACCTGAGTTGTCTACAATAATTAAAAAAAGCTGGGAACTCATTTGGATATCCTTTACAAAGCTCTTCTATTGGTGTGGACATTTTTTTCTCTGAAATACGTTCATATTTCTGTCTCTTGGTTGCAGCTTTCAAACCTTGCCATGGCAATGAACCACGGTTGAAGTACATTAATACATAACCAAGAGATTCTAGATCATCTCTTCTTGACTGTTCAATACCCAAATGAGTATTTATACTGGCATATCTTGCAGTACCTATCATACATAAATTAATCAAATTAATCTAGCGACTCTAGAACACTTCTATTTTATATAAATCAACAAAATCAACAAAGAAAAGTTTTTGTAATCTGTCATAAATATGTACACACCTGTTAAGTTTTTATTTTCTCTATAAGGAATATGTTGATGTGTTCTACCATCTCTATATTTCTTTGCTAATCCAAAATCTATTATGTACACCAAATTTCCTTTTTTACCAAGACCCATTAAAAAATTATCTGGTTTTATATCTCTGTAAATTAAAAAAAAAATACATGATTTTATATTTATTGTCACAAAAAAAACTTATCAAAAAAAAATTTAAAATAAAATAACAAATAACATTTTTATGAAAATTACCAGAACATAAATATTTTTTATACTGATAATTCACAAATGCTTTTTTTGTAGATATATATATGGGGTCTTTATAGCAGGGTACAATACATTTATAGCTCACTTTAGATAGTAAAATAGTGTATTAAATAAATAAATAGTATATTAAATAAAAATACTTTTTTGATTTTTTACTGATATTTTGAAAAGTAAATAAGTATAACGAGTTGCATATCATTGAAAAGGTAATATATTTTTCTGTTAAAAAATTTTAAGAGTTTCATATAACTTATGTACCTATAAGAGAACATTAGTTTATCTTATATATCTCAAAAAGTCTCAAGGAAAATTTTAGGCTAAAACAATTTTTTTTGTCTCATTTAACCTAATCTCTTTATTATATAGTTTCCAAGATCCCCATACCATACTGTCATTTAAACATCCTGTATATAATAATAATAAAAACTGCCATGTGTGCCACATGACTTTCTTATACACAATTTCTGGCTAACTGATAAAGAATAGAAAAAAATGAAGACATAAATTACAGTGTCTTTTTGGCTTTACTATTGCTAGATACAGCCAGTTATAACCAAACATACAAATCCCTCTCCCAACGTGGGTTACATATAGGAATGAAAAGAACTCTGGGGTAATCAAGGCAGATGACACTTGAGACCATTTAATTCATGGCGAGTTCTCCAGGATCTAATGTCTAATAGGAACTTATTCAATACTGCATTTATCTATTCTATAAAGTATTTATTGTTGCAGTTATCATGACTGCTATTAGATAAGAAGTTAAAAATTAAAAATTGTTATTGTTATTAGATAACATTCTTTCTCAACAATACGTATTATCAAAAATTTAAATATTAATAATAGGTCAGTAAGACTTACCTGTGAATGAAATTTCTAGAATGTATATAATCTGTGCGACTTATAAGTTGGTCCGCAAGCAAGAGAACAGTTTTTAAAGAAAACCGACGAGAACAGAAGTTAAATAAATCCTCCAACGAAGGACCCAGTAGTTCCATTACCATAACATTATAGTCACCTTCCGATCCACACCACTTTATAGTTGGGATACCCACTGGAAACAACAATCAAGTTTATAAAATCATTTATAATTTACATTATAATATTGATATTACATTATTAAGTATTCTGATTCTAAATTTATATTTAACATAACAAACATTTCAAATGACATCAAATATTCTTTGTGACCTTTGAAATAATTTAACTAGTTTACATAATAAACAATTAAAAATAGATACAAAAAGAACGTTGCTAATATTATACTTCATTAAAATAAGTATAATGATCAGTCAAAATAATCTATCAAAATATTGCTTGAATACAAAAACAAATACTGTGAACTGTCAATAAAAATGAATAATATATTTACCTCCACCCTGCATCATTTTGTAGAACTTTGATTCGATATGTAACTGAGGATGTCGTGTTTTGATACATTCTAATTTAATAGCTACTTCTTCTCCTGTAGAAATATTTGTACCTATTGAAAGAAAGGAAAAAAGTTTTGAAAAATCATTATTTAGAAGTAATTATATACATTTTTAACGATATTATTTATTGATACATAAATGTTTTTGTTCAAATATATATTCATTATCTGTAATGTAGATCTTTAATGCCATACAAAATGCACAAAAACCTTGTAGCTGAATGACAAAAGCATACCTAAGTAAATGTCACCAAACGAACCAGAACCAATTTTTCGTCCAAGTCTGTATTTATTTCCAACTCGCAGCTCCATTTTGTTGGAGCTATTGTAAAATATGATTTTATATTTCAAAACACAATGTAGTCTTCTAAAATTCTTCCTAACAAATGTATATCTGCCTAATACGACGCCATGTTTAACTTTAGACAGTAGATAAAACTTGTAACAGGTAAATACGTGCTTTGCAAAAGAACATCCCAGAAAATGTCAAATCCCATCACTTCACTTATAATTTAATTTAATAAACAATACGTTAATTTCGCGAGTAAATATAATAACGATTAGTTATAAAACAACTTTTTTTATATCACAGTTACGTTAAGATAGCGAAATATTAATATTGGAATTAGGATTACTACGATAAAAACTCATTTTGATACTGTTTCTCACTTGCAATACATTTGACACACAAGCAGCAGTACAGTGTTGCCAGATATCACTAAGAATTCCCAAATACTCTTGTAATGGCAGTCCCTTCAAGAAATGTTCCAAAAACGAATATTATATATTTCCGGATTCGCCTAATTATATATTTTAAAATAATTTAAATATATACATGTCTTTCTTACTTCACCGACCTACTTATTTAAACAAATTTTTACAGTATATAAATATTTTATACCGATTAATTATTTTTTTATATTCGCATATCTTTTTTAAATAATTAAATTTTCTACCAAATTACCTGAAAAAATCAAACAATGAATACATAGGTTAAAAAAACAACTTCTGATAAAAAATATTTTATTATTGAAGCTTGGTGATGTATTTATATTAATTTATATAGTTCATAAAAGATATAAAATGTAATAGAAAAATTTTTAACATCTAACTTGTTAATATATTATACCAGTATGTACTTATATTTAAAATATAAAATTTGCATTCTCCTCTCACTAATACATTTTAAATATAAATTTTATATAATGTTAATGTTTTGATAGCCATAAGATAAAATTTTACCTAGATATAAAATTCAAAACATTCTTTAAGCTTAAAATTCTTCAACAATTTATCATTGATAATTTTTAAATTAAAAACTAAATTATTTTACTTAACAAATATAAAATATACATAACCAAATACCCATTCCCATAAATATTCTAAAAGCTGCACTTTTATATATAAAAACACTAAAAACAATAAAAAGTTATTAATAACTAGTTGCAGTGAGGCACAAACCAACTCCTTATGACGTTTAACAATTAAATATTATGTCTGACAAATTAAAATACAACTTCATTAAAAGCTTTACATTTAAAAATAAAATGTTTTAGATCAGTTATTAAATATGATGTTTTGTAGCAACTCTTACAATGATCAAACAAAATATATGTTTTTAGTATTTAACATTAAATTAAAAATCTTCTTAGAACACAAATGCAACATTTACCTTATTAATTATTATAATACTAATACACGTTAGCATAAATTAACCGACTATTAGTTAACGGTGATTAAAAATATAATTATATGAAATATGTACGTGAAGTACAAGTTTTAAATATTCTGTAATGCACTTGAAATTAAATGAATACAGTAAAAGTTACTACCAACATTTGTTATACATATTATATAGTAACTATTTATTATTAATTAATATATTTATTTATTTAATTATAAAATAAACAATTTAAATAATGTTAATGAAAGTTTTAAATACTGATAATTTGAACACTTATTCTAAATGAATCATCAAACAAACATTTAAATAAGAACATCACTTTTGATATGGCTGAAACCTAGAAAATTAGTTCTAAATGTAGAAAAATAAGTATCACAAGAGCCTGATGTGTACAGAAAATCGCATCACTTAATTTTATACTTCATATAAAACTTGTTAATCCTTAATTACAATAAATTCTATTTTCGAATTAAATGAATATTTATAAAACTTATAACTTAGATTTAAAATGCTGCCATTTCTAATCAAAGAGCTCTCACTTTGTTAATACTTTATTAATTATATTAAACAGAAAAGTGCCACATTCATAACAATACTAATATTGCAATGAAATTACTTAAAATTAATATTCAACTCGATTCATAGATAAACTTTCATTATAATTAACAGCATTAATATTTTGTAAACAATAAAAATATGTTTTTTAACATAATAGTGTAATAAATGTATATAAATAGGAACTGAGCAACTACAGAACTCAATATCTTTAGCAAAAACAAAATAATAAGCAAAACGATCTTAAATGGTTTTTTTCAACAGTGCTTATACTTTTACAAATACCTATACATGTAGTATACTATATCTTTATTTATATTTAGAATATATTAAGTACTTATTATATATTTTGAATATTAAAAAAATGTATTGTCAAAAAGTGTCAAGTATTGCCCAGCTCTATATAAAATAGATACTTTTTAATTAATTACACTCGTCAAAAAGTTTTAAGAAATTTTTAATTTTCCTAAAAAGTCGTGTAATATTTAAATAGCTGTAACTCTGGTAAAAACAATCACAATGAATTTATTCAAAATGGATATTGAAGCTTGAAATCGCTACTTTAATATTCCTTTTCCAATTTTATTTTCTTTAGTTACAGACCAATAAAGGATGCGCCGAAAAAATTACCTATTTGAATATCGCACAATTTTTTAGGGAACTAAAAAAATTCCTTTAATCTTTTCGACAAGTGTGTATGTAGGTAACTTATTATGTGTATGAAATTTTATTTAATGAATTATATATTCATTTACTTTACCCGCAACTACAAACTGTAAATTATAAATAAGTATATTTTTCTTTGTCATAAAACCCTACAGTACAAATAACATTTTATAAACATATCACATGTAAAAGCCCTTTGAATCTTTATTAGAGCAGCGTCTTTGCCAAAGCAATTTGCACTTAATTATTAAGATAGCTGAAATTCATTACTTGTAGCAATGTTTTAATCGATTTCACTTATTGTTACGACTGATTCCGGTTCTAGCTCCTCTTCTTCACATGCAAGTGGAGCTGATTTGTTGTTTGATGTTCCAGCAATTTCGCCACCTTCTTTAAGAACAATACAGCTAGTCTGTTGAAAAACAAAGATAACCACACTATAAACACAATACAATAATTATACAAATATTAGTACTTTTAAATTAATAAGAGATTGAAAACAGTTGAGATAATTATATAATTAAGAGGTTTAATGTAACAAAAAACTGTGAATTTCTTAATTTTTGTTAGTTAGACAAGGTTAAACTGGATTAACGTACAAAAAATTAACAAAAACTTTAAGAGTATACTACAGTAAACTGTAATATATTATAAAGAACTATTAACAAGTAGAAAAAGAAAACTAAAAATATATTCTTCTATGTAAAAAATATTTTATAACAAATTACAAGAAAGAGTTTCAACAATGTGTGCCAGACATATTTTCTTATATTTTTTCTAATAATTTTGACTATTTAAATATCGTTAATGTGTCAATTAATTCCTGGGAATATACGGATAAAAATTAATTAGCTCACAATAAAAGTGTATATGGCTGCCTTAGTTTATTCTACTTTTGCAAATATTATACAATTTACATATAATTTATCTTAGTAATATTTTTAAACATAGAAGTATATTTATAGTAGAATGCATAAATAATAATAAAGATAATTCCCAACACCAGTCTATGATAAGGTGGGTATTCTAACCTCAACAACAGTTCGGGAAGTCGAGCCGGAATTGTTGACTGTGCGCTCTACGACTACAAGCAACACAAAATTAGCAAAAATACAAAAATAAAATTAAACAAAACACACAAATATCTATAAACCGACATTACAAATATTCTAAATTATATTTATATTTTCTATCTATAAACGGTATGCTCTGTTGTAACGGTAGACAATAATATACATTTTTATACAGTAGAAGAACTAATTGATATTAATATTTAGTCAACGATCTTGCCACAATTGAAAAAATATTAGAATATATGCATAAGTTCATTGCATTTTTATTAAATTAAAAGAAATTCCTTGCAGGTTGTCGTATAGAGAGCAAAAAAGACAAAAATCATACGGAAAAAGATTAGGAAAATAGGGAGGATGTGAAATAACCTCCCAACTCAGCTCTTGATTAGCCTATTTTTATAAAATCACTTGATGCCGTCTTCCCATTGTTTTTTTTACTGTGCTCATGGATCATTGCGAATTGAAGCGTTTAAAAAAATCATTTTTGTCATATTATAGCATTAAAATGATATTAACATACAAAAAAAATCTTTTTCCAAGGCATTTTTTGTCTTGGAAACCCAAAACGTTATGAACTTATGCATCAACTTAATAAAAAGTATTGTACTGAGATGAGATAAAAATTAAACAAATTTAAAAGAGCATGTAATAGTATTTAGTGTAAAAATATCATGCACGATACCACCATGATTTTCTGTTATTTTAATTATTAAAATAGCATGAAAAATGAAACATATCAAATGATATTGAACGGTCTTCTACTGTATTCAATAAAACAATGCGCATATATATTATAAAAATATATCCCTTAAAAAAAAATGTATAGATAATATCCGCTGAAAAAACAGCCACACAAAATTTAAAAAATTAATCAAAAGCACATACTGTTTTGTTCCGTTGTTGTATTCCGAACAATGGTGGTTGTAATTGTTTTGACTGTTACATTTCGTGAATTGGTGACTGATGTAGCATTATCATCTGGTAGTGATTCTGCTCCACTTCCACTCAACGCTCCAGCAGAACTATTGGCAAGATGATCTTTAACTGAATCTATAGTAATATCACCTACGCTACTTGATATAGTGACATCGTGTGCTCCTCCACCACCACTAACATTATCTTCACCGTTTTCTCTAGCTTCCTCCTGTAAATACAACACTTAAACATTACAAGTGTTAAAGTAAATTATTTGAGTACATACATTTATGTACAGAGCCGTTAATTAACATTACTTGTATAAAAATACATAATTTAAGTGAGATTCAAATCTAGAATTATATCATAACCTCAAATGTATAATATTGATTTTTTAAATAACAACTATATAAAACATTTCTTGGAATATATAAATAAAATTTCATTAAATTCCATATGTTTATTGTCTTATTTCAAAGTTCACAAAACTTTTTATATAATTTTACAACATACCTTAATTGAACCTAAACTACCACTGTTTCCGTTGACAAGAGTGCTGTTAGCTGCAGGTGCCGGGGTAGATTCCTCATTTTCATTTGCCGCATTCGTTTCGCTCTCTCTGTTCAAACGTAAGAAACAGCGTGCAGCTGTTATGTGACTTGCACTCACTGTAATTCTTTGTAACTCTGATGAACTGTGGAGATAAAGAGCTTCACCAAATCGTGTAAACACCAGCGATGATATTCCGCTAAACAAAAATTACAAATACATTAAACAACATGTTAATTAAGTTTTTACAAATTGAACTTACTTGATATCTTCACGTCTAATCGCTGCAGCATTGAGTTGTCTTTTTAATTCTGGAATACTAAGTACTAAGCAATCGCCAAGGTTTGTTAAACATAATAGGCAACATTCATTATGAAGTTCTTCAGAATCAGGAAGTTTACATGAAAAGTCTGCAAATGACATACGACGTACTCGGGCACCTAGAAAAATAAAACACTTTATAAGTTAAATGTATATAATTTTTATATTTGTTGGAAAAGTATTTTTAATTGACACAAATATATGCTGTAATTTATAGTGAAAGATCTTTCAGATCTTGAGAATTTACTATTAATTAACAATAAATTATTAAGTTACCTTCATGAGCTGTCAACTTATATTTACAAAAAGGTCTGAGTGAAGGTAACGTGAAAACTTTGAACTGCTCTTCGGATGCGATGATAACACGATGGGGTTGCGTGTTGTCTACGCGCGTATTTTCCATTGGCTCTGGTAAGGGCCGGCTCGCTCCGTCTAGCACTGCAATGGCTATTACTGGCGCACGGTGTTTCAACTGAATCTCCTTCCCTAACTGGCAAGTCACATCCTCGCCCGTCCGTTTGTTCCCAGTTGGTACAGTTATTGTAAATACAAACACTGTACCGTTGTTCGTCCCGGCCCATAGAGTCGGAGTCGTATTCTGAACTGTTCAAAATATCAACCAAATTTAATTTAAGATAGCCTGTTATATGTTCACGTCGCATGCATTGAAAGTCATGTAAAATAATATATACGTATCCTATTTGTACATACTTTTAATTGTAGATATAAAAAACTGTGTATTGTAGACATTGCATTAACATGCAATTTAATGTTTTACAATATCGTGGTTGGGTATATCATATTTTTTCCAAAATACAAATTTAGGGAGTTTTTTTGTATTCAGTGTAATGAGCACATTTGATATTTTAATTTTTTGCATAATATTTTTAATATGACATATTTTTTTAATACACAACCATGACAAAATGCTCCCCTACTTATGAATAACTAATTTTTAATAAAATTATTACACATGAAATTTATATATTTAAGGAATTAAATATATTATATTTAAACTTTGTATTTTTAAGTTTTATCTCGCATTGCATTTTCAACAAAAGTTTAACGTCTGATAAACCCAACAATATAAAGCTTAAACATGTTAACATTGTTGAAATAACGGCAATTAATAACGTAATTACCGATATAAAAGTATTTTCAACTTAAACTTGTAAACAAACTTACAGACCTGAATCTGATAACAAGTAGGGAAGCAACTAACTGTACTTACATCGAATACAGAAATACAGTGTCTGATTAATTCTTTCAGATAATTTTTATTCATTTGTAGGAGCAACCAACATTAGTGTATATTGTGTACAATATTATTTGATACTGTTATTAATTTCTAGTAGATAAATAATAAAAATAAATAATAAATATATACCAAACAGACCCGATAAAGTTGCATGTTTGGAGCTGCTGGGTTTTAGTGGAAATAATTGACAATGGCGGTGATTTAAAAAAATATATGTCGGTCACGCTCTTATTAGACAGACTGTAAATGGAGAATCTGCTGCGAATATTGAACACTAGATTTACTAAAGAATGATTTGAAAGTAAAAATTAAGTGAAAGAATTGTTTAAATACTACAATATGAAATGAATTATGAATATTTTAGTAACAAAAAATAAATATTATACAAATTTTGAATAAAAACAATATATTCACAAAACACAAATAAAATAATAAGCCATTATAAATCTATACTTACATAATACAATCTTATTGTGGGTCAGTTGTTTAATTTTTGTTTCTAAGTCAATTGATAACATCTATTTCGAATTATTATAATTATCGTTTAAAATATTGCCAAATATTCTTTCTTTAATGACGGCTAAACACAAAACAACTTACCACTAACAAGATAACTTCTTGCAAAATATAAACATCTGACCATGGATCCTAATGAATCGTCAACTGGTCTAGCTTCCACTTGCCTCTCTACAGGTTTTGCTTCAAGCGGGCTTGCATCATCTGGAGAACTTGCAGCTCCTTTACGCGTCAAAGGTACAGACGGAGATGTTGTTGAACTTGGAGAAGTCGCTCCGGCTCGCCTTGTTGAGCGTCCTTTTCTTAATCGGCGGAAAGATTCACGTAACGATTTCTTAAATGATTTTCGGCGAGAAATAGCAGCATCACCAGCTCCTGTTAGGTCTACAAAATACAAAAAATAAATTTAAAGTCAGTAATAAATAAAGTTATAAATTACTCACCATTAGGGTTCAATGTACATTTGTTTATAACTGGACGGTTCTTTATATAATCGTAAAGCGCAAGACCATGGGCAGTTCCAGCTGCAACAAGGCCCCATTCTGAATGTAACGCAATGCAAGTAATAGCTGCCGGTGGATGCAATTGTAACAATCCTTGAGTTTTAAATGCTCCGTTCGGCGTAGTAGTGATTTTAAGTTTAGGTGTTAGCTGCTCGTGTCCTTTCCATATGAAGCCATCACGATCACTTACTATGTTCATTGTAGAAATCTAAATTTAAAAAATGATATATTATTAAGTGTTTTTGTAATTTTATTCTTCACTACGTAAGGTTCTTTTTGATAAATGTATAGCAGTAGCACAGCCAAAACTGGTTTCAATTAACGTATTTTATGCTTTTGACCCATCACAAAAGGATAACGTACCTTAAATTCCAAATTTTTCTCATCTTCCTGTTCGTTTCCATCAAGAGAAAGTTTGGCAACAATTACATGTCCAGCTGTACCAGCTGCTACTAACGTTCCAGACATTGGACATAAAGCTACTTTTTTAATTGCAAGTCGGGGATCATCAGAATATGGATCGAATACACCAATCTTACGAAAAGGTGGCCATTCTTCTTCTTCATCCTGATCAAAATAATTATTATCATTTTAATTTCAAAATTTATACGAATTAATGATTAATTATAAATGAATCTACTTACATCTATAGTTTTTACTGCATCATCTACTACATCAATATCATCTCCAGTAAAAAGAGCTGCCGTTGAAAACTTATACAATGGTGTCAAAGCCACCCCTGATACATCCCAAAATCGTACAGTCCCATCTTCGTGCCCTATTATAAACAAATCTCTTTAATAATAGTATGGTGTAAAAATATTATTATAATATACAAACCAGTAAGAAACAGTTCCTTTGTTATTTCCTTATTGTCATCTTCAATAACACCACCGTTAATTGGCCACTCTCTATCACTGAATATTTTCCGATTAGAAGCAACGCCCATTCCTTCACTACGGATTGCACGCCACATATCTTCAGGAACAGGTCCAACATGCGCACTGCAAGTCACGGCAGATGCATGCAACGAAACTAAATAAGGTAGTTGTAACATACGCCATGATGCATCTAACAAATCAATCGCGACTAATTCTTCTTCGACAAGCACGATCAATGTATCTGGTTCCAAACTTCCGGATAGTGGTGTTATTAATTGAAAATCTATTACTTTACTCGTAAAATCAAAGGCAACATGTTTATCTCCATTCATTACGGACACCGTGTACTTATCTGAACATGAAGCACGAGGCATTCCACCCATGAATACAATTAACGGGTTACCTCGAAGTTCACGTACATCTATTTTTGTTACAGGTTTACATGGAAATGGTCCGTAAGTTGTTGTCGGTTCTTCGCTAGGATTATCACCTGTAATTATATTTTATCTGTTACCAAATATACTAAATTGTATAGATTGAAGGAATTTAAAAAATCAATTGATCAGGGAACTGGCTTAATATATTATATTTTTATAACAAACCTGAAGAAATATTCCATTGCGCGTAACTACCATCGTTGTGTGATGACGTAAAATGCTGTCCATCTGTATGCCAGCAAATACTTTCTAATTGTTGATTAGCAACAAAAGTCTGCAGTGCTTTGGTTTCTGATCTTGACCACAGAACCATAAGGCCACGTGTATAACTACAAGAAATACATCAAATAAATATTTTTTAATTTCTAAAAGACAATAACGCTATATGTATTTGTGCACATGTAGTTACAGCAATATTTATATATTAAAATAACTTCAGTTGAAATGATCTCTACCATTGATGAGTACTATAGCTCACTTTAAGCAAGGAAAAAGTCAAATAGCTTACTTCAGCAATGCTTAATGCTGCTTATGATAAATACTACTTAAAGTGAACTACGGTAATCATCAGTGCTCTACATAAATTTTCAACAGGAACAAATATTTTGATAATTTACCAGAAAAATTTCCAATTTAAACTTTTAACATTTCATATCTCTTCTGAAATATTACCATAATCTCCAAACCGTATTAAATTGGTTTTAACTAAATTAAATATTAAATTATTATTTTCAAAGCAACATATAATTTATAATTATAAACAATTAATTAATATTTACCCTATAAGTAAATTATCAGGATTTCCCGGTTGCTCCATTAAACACTCGACAGCTCCAGGATTAACTTTATATACTTCGGGCACATTCTGCATCACAACATCTTGATAAATAATGTCACTAGCCATTGTAAATGTCGCCAAGTCTAACAAATATATATTTCCCCCTTCAGTACCCAAAAGAAGATGTTTACTATCTCCACCTTCCATGCAAATTGCACTAATTTTTTTTAGCTTTCCTTCTAACGCTAAAGATTTTACCTTAAACAAAATAAAATAAGTTGAGATTCAACATTTTCTTTATATTAAAAAATAAAATGATGGCCAAAAATATCTTGAAAAAGTTTACACTTATTTTTAAATTTGAATAAGTGTATTTTAAATACTGGAAAACAGTATTTAAAATACACTTATTCAAATTTAAAAATAAGTGACGCTACATATATAAACAGAGCTTTAATCATTAATTATAAAAAAATCATCAAAATCGGTTAAGTGGGGGCCGCTAACAAAAGGGAAGAGAAAAAACAATCTATATTTTAAATTTAAAGATGATTTTTCCTTTGTAATATAAAACTAAACATAAAAAAATAAAAAGTACCAACCTCTACAAGTGAACTATCATTTATTTCCCAGAGATGTAACGAATTATCATCACATAAGGAAACAAGCCTGCCTTGACCATTTGGTAAACACACCAGACGTGTAACCGCCGGTGGTGTCATAGGACTCCCTGGTGTGGCGCCAGCCACAGGCGCATGTTGGCCGTAGAATTCGACTCCCGGGCGCCCAAAAACTTTGACCGCACTACTCGCAGTGCCGATACACAGTAACCGCAGTTCAGGATCCCAAGCCAGTGCTGTTGGTTTGTTGGGGAAACCATGTTGAATAGTCTGTACAAAGTAATATTTTGTGATTTTATAATTAAAAATGTTTAATTTTTTTGTATCCTTTATAATAAATCATGATAGAAAAAAATTACCTATTTTATAAAAATTACATTAGTTACTTCCAAATTTGAATAAATTAATTATCATACATTATCATTTCAGATATTTAAATAAAAATATGTATTTGAAATTTGTTAATTGCCTGAATAAAAAATATATCTTAAATTATAACAAATATTAAAACCCAGATAAACATATTCTAAACAGGTTTTCCCTGCCTAATTTACATATATATATTTTTATAAAACAAATATAAATTTTAAAATATCTTAGCAAGCATTCTAAGAAATCAAATAACATAAATTTATATATAAAAGATATATAATAAAATATTATTTGGTAATGATAAACAAAGGAAAACAAAACGAAAATCATTATCTACAATTTTGATAAATCTAATCAAATGCGAGTAGACTAAGCACTTAAGTTTTTTATTTAAAACAGAGTGAATGAGTCAAAAAGATAAAAAAATAGTTATCACTGTGTAACCAATTACATAACAATAGCATAAAATCTTAAATTAAATTAATAAGCATAAGTAGAGCAATCACATAGCTAATGTTTTTCTAATCTAATTAAATTTAAGTATTGCATTTCATATTTATAAGAAACCCAACAAGTTTGTTAAATCTTTAATTTAGTTTTTTACGAACTACATTTCTGTCAACAAATAAATTAATGTATTAAGGTTTTTTTTAATTTAATTTCAATATTTTAACCTTTTTTTTGAGCCCATATAAGATCTGTAATAATGTAATAGTTTCTATTTTAATTCTCATTTATATGTATTATCACATAAAAGATTTAAAATAATTAAAAACAAATAAAAATATTCCAAAAGCAACATTTCAACATGAACACCTAATATTATAATTTGATCTAAATCAAAAGCTTTCTATTGAATATCAAATTGTGTTATGTTTTTTTATAGATAATAGAAACTTAATTGTAAATTGCTAAAATCCAGAGATAATATACCATCACTAACTATTTTAAAATGTTGTATTATACCATCTAAAATGAAATTAATAGACAAAAATTTGAATATATTTAATACTTTGAAAAATTAAGAGTTAATACATCCAAATTACATTTATCTGTGTTCATTGTTAACGCCAGATAAATAAAAGTAAACAAAAAACTTATGAGCATGATATTTTTTTCCATTATTTGTTTAATATGAGTAAACTGAACTGACTCATTTTTCTTTAATCTGTTAAATTAAAAATATAAAACTATAGTGATTTAAAATATATTTATATTTACACAGGTTCATAGTAAGTATGTATTTTATATTCATGTTATACAAGCAATTGCCTTTTTATAATTTATATGCCTAATATTAATTTATTGAAACCTATATTAACAAGATAAGATAAGCGATTTAACAGGTGTTATCCTCATAAAAAATAAGCCATATCTTGCATGTTTGTTATTTTTTATTATTTTTCCAACAATCATGATAGACCACACCTTAAGAAAATAATAACGTATCTTTCCATTAACATTAAACATATGATATCAAATAATAGTTATCAATAGTTCTATTTCGATATTATATTTTTTATATAAATTATGTTGAACTATAAGCTAAGATTTGTTAAAATTGCAGATCATTGGAATTTGTATACTAAATAACATTTCATTTATTGTTTTGACTTATTTAGAATTATACACAATAATATTTTTATAAATAAAACTATGATGTAATAAGAAACAAAATTATTATTTCGTAATAAGTTTGTTTAAAAAACAAACCAATATTTATAGTGTGGTTATTGGGCAATAAACTAAACATACAAATATAAGTAAGCAGACATACTTTACGAAATGCAAATAATTCTCGTTGTATCTTCTGTCGTTCGGCTGAGGGCTGCTGCCCTTTGCCTCGTATGAATTTCAACATAACGCTTTGATAATTCTGAAAATTATAATTTAAATTGAGTATGTTTATTAATAACTTTTGGTATGTATACATGCATGTATGTATGAAAATATACATATGTACGTATGTATGCACTTATGCAAAATATACATATATAGACATATACATAAACGTTTATAAGATCATACAAGTATTCTAACTAAATATTTTTTTATTTTTCACATAAATAATTTATTAAATATTTGGTAATAAACTATTATATTAACACATCAATACATAAACGTCTACAAACTATAGAATCAGTTAGACAACGCCTGTTGTAAAACGTCAGTCTGTCAAGCGTAAAACACATGTTTTTATTGTTTATCAACATTTATATAATAAACACAAGAAGTATTTTTAAACATACATATATAACTTACTTATTTTATTTTGTTTTACGTTTTTCACTTTGATTAATACACCTTTAAAAAATAAGTACCGGAACGCAAAAGATAAATTTACCTTCTCTACCTTACACGTAAATGAGTCACTGACCGGTACCGACTGAGTATAAAAACAGTTAACAAAGTTAACACATCGGTCAAATATTTTGCCGATGTTGCATCTTTACTCATATTGTTGCATATAGTTGGTTGCATATTATTAAACAGCGGTAAAATTTGAATATTCCTTAACCTAACTTTAAAATGTCATTTAAATTATTTATATTTTAAATCAATCTTTTCAATATAATAATAATAATAGTGATTATCATGAACAAATTTATATAATTGTACTATAATTTAAATTGTTGTATATTCGTAGTATCTTCAATGCCTACAATATTTTGATCTAATTTTATTTTAATACAATTCTTTAAATTTGGATAAGACAGATATACCTACTTACAATATTATTTAATAAAATAATAATGTATCTTGTCCAATTTTCATGTGCATTTTTATATCAATTATACATAAGAATAAATGGTCAACTGTAATAATATTAAATAAATATATAAATTATAACTACATGTAGGTATGTTTAATATAAACATACCTACATAAATAATACACACACATACATATGAATGTAATTATCTACATTATTCTTATTTGACCTTTTATAAAAAAATTATCAGTTAAAATAGGATTACTTACAAGACTATAAAACTATTAGAGTACCTACATTATTTAAATAAAAATGAACAAAAAAATTATTATAGTAGGATCGTGCATGGTAGATTTAGTAAGGTATTTATTTATATTGCATATTATTTTGCTAAGTAGATTATTTTCAAATTATTATTCTTTTAGTTATGCACCACGTTTACCAAAACAAGGTGAAACTTTAAAAGGCTCATCATTTATAGTAAATCAAGGAGGAAAAGGTGCGAACCAATGTATGGCAGCTGCAAAATTAGGTGGAGATACTGTTTTAATAGCAAAGGTATAATCTTAATCATTATTTCTTCCAAATAATATTGTAACTATTTAAACATATTATAATACGCATTTACAGTTAGGAGCTGATCAATGGGCAGATCGATATTTAGAAGTATTGAAATCATACAATGTTGATGTAAAGTTCATGCGGAAAGTAACAGGATATTCTTGTGGTATAGCTCAGATTATGGTTTCTGAAAGCATTGGTGATAATTGTATAGTAATAATACCTGGTGCTAATGATACACTGTCTTACGAAGATGTTATGAAGGCTGAAGATGTGTACAGTCAAGCTTCAGTATTAGTTTGTCAGTTAGAAACACCACCAACTACAACATTGGAAGCTCTAGGTAAATTTAAAGGGGTCAGTATTTTTCTCAAAATGTTTTAATTTCATGATTTTAATTTTTAAATAATAATAAAATTAATAAAGGTTTCTCTTCAGAAGCCAAATACTAATTTTTAAGTACATATTTTTTTACATGATACATACATAATATAATATTTATTTTGATATGAATGTTATCTCTAAAACATAAAAAGTACACATACCTTTAATCAATAAATGATAAGAGTTGTTAAAAGTATTCAAGTACTTTAATTATTATAAAAACAAAGTAATTTAACCTTTCCTTAAAATAATTTTTATATTTAATTTTATGTTTTTAGAAGATTAATAACCAACTATAAAATATTTTATTTCAATAATCCTTAATTGTAGATTTCTATTCTCAATGGAGCACCAGCTGATCCAAAAATTAACCCTGAACTCTATAGAAAGGCAACGATATTTTGTGTAAATGAAACCGAAGCATCTGTTTTTACAGGACTACCTGTTGAATCAATAGAGTAAGAATATTTTATAAATTATATCATATTTTATAGAATTGAGGGGGGATATCATCCAAATGACTCATACGAGCATGCAGTACGTCTATGACTTGTACAGGCAACCTATTTTATGTGAATAATATTTAAAAGTAGAAAAAAAATCGCCCAGGGTGCCAGACTCGTTTAGGCCAGCTCTCATTTTTATACACAATTAATTAATTAATTTTCTATTTTAAATTAGTATTGAGTAAGTTAGTAAGTTGTTCTAATCAACTCTAATCGGATCTATGAAATATCCAGATGTATTTAAATATTGCATCAAATCTAAATAGATCTAATCAGATCCATGTAGATCTGACTGGATATAAAGTTTGATATAATTATCATCTGATCCAATTAGATCTGGCCTGTATATTTATTTCTTTTGATCTTTAAATCTACTTTTAAAAAATTGCAAGAACACCACTATATTAATTAATATCTTTATACAGAGAAGCCAAAACTGCAATTAAAGTTCTAAAAGAGAGAGGCTGTAATACTGTTATTTTAACTCTTGGTGAAAAAGGTGCCCTATTTTCTGAACGTAATAGCAATGACATACATTATGTTTCTACAAGTAAAGCAACACCAGTGGATACAACGGTAAATATGTTAACCTTACATGAACTACAACATGTTTATATTATAAATGTATTGATTTACAATACTAGTACATATGTACTTATTTGCACTTTTTTTTTATCTATGTATATTGATAATCTGTTGTTTACTTAGTAAGAATTTTATTATTAAATTTTTATTTTACAATATCACACTGCACCTTTTTATTAAAATGAAATGATACAGTATATTAAGATGCAAGTTTTCTTTATCATTTATTTTTTATAGGGGGCTGGAGATGCTTTTATTGGTTCATTAGCATATTTATTAGCTGAGAAACCAAATATGCCATTAAGTACTCAAATTTCAATTGCTTGTCAGTTAGCAAGTGAATCTGTGAAACAATCTGGAACTCATACGAGTTTTGCTGGTCCTGAAATCTTTGAAAAAATCCTTCAAAGATTGTCATAATAGATAATAATATGTATATATATCATTTTTATTTGTCTATATATTTGCTGTAAAAATATTTTATTGATTAATTACCTATATTGTATTATGGTGTTCATTTTATTAGTAAAAATGTCTTGATAATTTTAAACAAAATTATAAATCTATATAAATCATAAAAAAAATTTTATAGTGAATATTAACTTCTAATTTTTTTTTCTATAAATCAGCAATTCTTAAACTTTATCCCCCATATAGTTACAGCGGCATAACCAGATTTTTCTGAGGAAGATCATACTATATATTGTAATCAGCTGGACCCCCGTTTATTACACCACTGCAAAGGGATCAGACCTCCTTGACCCCATGCTGGTTACGCTACTGTTTAGAACATGTGATATTTTTAATTAGTGCCTGTACAGTTAATTACAATTCACTCTGATTTTTATTTTGCGGACACCAGACAATAACTTCATGTACTCCAGTTTAAGAAACACTGCTACGAGTATAAACTATATATTAATCAGTAAAAAATATTTTATTACTTGATATGTTTATTTTTAATTAAATAAAATAAATAATATTCTTAACATAATTTTATAATGTGCATTGTAAAATAATTGATAATATATAAATAATTATATTTTTTATTCAAATATAGTTTAAAATATTGGACTGTTCACTTTTTAAAATAAATATTTTATCTAAAATATACTTATAATATTAAAAATGGTTTCATATTTTAATTGGGAAGAAAATACTGATTTCTATATGTTCTTTTTATACCCACTTTTAAAGGTAAGTTTATAAACTTAATTTTTTATAAAAGTTATAAAATTATTGTTAATAATTTCTTACAGTTACTCCAAATAACACTATCAATATGGCCTTTAATATTATTGGTCGGATTATTTTATTATTACCTAGTACTACCAGTGAATTGGATAAAAGTATGTAAAGGAACAGAAAATTGTATATCATTTTATTTCCAAGCAAGAATATATTAAACTAAATATTCATAACATAATTTTTTAGGATTTAACGGATGTTGGGTATGATACAATTGAAAAAGAACAAAAACGAGGTAAAAGAAATAAATATAATCTCGTAGAAGAAATACAAAGAAAGAAAAAAATTGGTAATGTACCACCAGTGTATCCAAATGGTTGGTTTGTACTTTGTGAATCGAGTGAGTTAGCAAGAGGCGACGTAAAGTACATCACTGCCCTTGGTAAGGTCTAACATTAACAATATATGTGTTTATAGAATACTAGACCTCACCTCCCCCCTTAGGAGTTGAATACTGGAAAATTCCTTAGTATTGGGTGCTTACGTCATAAAAGGAAATCACTATATAGAACTTCTCTCTTTGTATACAGAAATTAAATGAACTGCGTTTTTCAGGTGAAAACTTTGCAGTGTTTCGAAGTAAGGTTAGTGATGCAATATACATTCTGGATGCATATTGTCGTCATTTGGGAGCAAATTTAGCTGTGGGGGGTTCAGTTCATGGCAATTGTTTACAATGCCCGTTTCATGGTTGGAGATTTAATGGAGAAACTGGAGCGTGTGACAGTATTCCCTATTCAAGCAAAGGTATTTGCGAGCGCTTATTTATTAAATGTTTGATGGCTATGTTTATTAATTTTTTTATAGTACCCGAATCAGCAAATGTTAAAAAATGGCACTCACGTGAAATAAATGAATTAATATTTGTTTGGTATCACGCTGAAGGTATAGAGCCAAATTGGTCTGTTTTTGTAAATTCGACATTCAATACGCAATTAGGATGGATATATAGAGGAAAGTGTGATTTTTTAATAAACACACATATTCAAGTAAATATATATGTATATCCAGGATTTGGAATATACTAGAGCAAACTAGAACAATGTTTCAGTTTGTGAAATTGTTGAAAATATCATACACAAAATTCTTATCTATTTTTTTTTCTCAATAAAGTGGTGTTCTGGTTTGTGAAAATATATTTCATTTAAAGCACTGTATATTTATATTTCTCTACTTTATTTCGATCACAAAATTTTTTTTTATATTTTAGGATATCTATGAGAACGGTTGTGACAGTGCACATTTTGAATACGTTCACGGAGACTCAATAATATCTGGTGGTGGAATAACTGAACATAAAGTTAGTAAATTTGAGCATTTAATCAGTTATATTTTTCGTCACAATTGGACTACAAATTGGAGTCCTTTGAAACGATTAGGAACTAAACATATGTCTGAATTGAAGATAACACATAATATGAGTATACTAAACAAAATTAAATTGAGTAATGTGGACATAAATGTTACACAGGTAAATATATTCTACATTTTTTTAAGCTTAAGACTTAAAACTTTCGTACAGGAACTAAAAAGTAATTAAAATATTTCAGATTGGTCCAGGTTATATGGAAATACTGATCCAATCAACTATGGGTCCAATAATACTTACACAAACAATAACACCAGTCGAACCTCTTATCCAGAGAGTTTTATTTAAATGCTACTGTGTACCTACCACTTATTTATATTCAACATTTATTTTAAAAAGCCATTCTGTTCAAGTGAGTCTCCTTTATATAAATTATGACTTTTTGATCATTGATTACTTTTTAATTTTAGTTTCAGCGTGACATAGCAATTTGGAATCATAAGAAATATGAAGCTAGACCTCTGTTAGTCAAAAGTGATGAGACGATTCTTGCTCTTAGACGTTGGTACTCAAGGTTTTATTCAGAAAATAGCCCAACATTAAAATCTATTCAAATGAAAATATGTGACTTTAGTTTACAATGGTAAAATAAAACAACTTTATAACAATATAATGTATATAACTGCTTATAATAAAAATAATCATAATTGTATAATTTGTTTTTCATAACAGGGCACAGAATAATAAATATAACAGGGTAGAAATCAGCTATAACATTGAAGGTTATATTTAAAAAATAAATATATTTTCATTTTCATGTATACAAATTATTTTATTTTATAAAATAAATATAAATCCAAATAGTTTTGATTAAATAAATTACTTTAAAACTTAAAAGATAAATAAAACGTATATATTATATATCTATATACATGTGCAGTATTCATAAGTCTCCTAAAATATTTGTAGAACACAAAAATGTTAGGAAGTTTATGAATCCACCACATACGAGATGAGTACAATAAATTCCTGAACCAATTTTTTTTATGACACCAACGCTGTAGATTTGTATGGTAACAAAGTGTTTTTTAGGAAATCTAATAAAAGTAGATTTCCTAAAATTAATTTGCTATTTTTGTGCACCGTCTAAATGTAGAGTAATGTTTTAATTATCAAAGATTGATATGCAACACTGCTTTGAACAATGGAAGAAACGTTTGACAAAGTGTATTCTTGCACAAGAATAGTTTTACTGAGAAGTGCAGAAATTTATTATCCACACCTCGTAGATTATTATTAAATAAATCTAATTTTTATTAGTTCTACACATATGAATAAAACAATATTTCTACGTTTAAATGTGCTATAAAAATAACAAACACTATAAAATTAATAATAACAACATATGTTTTTAAAGTGCATATTACATAAATTATAAAATAACATTAATTCATATATTAAAATGATTTTCAACACAAAATTCCATTCCACAGCCATTATTTCTTCATTTCAAGTCTACAAAGATATTTTGACTGGAAAAACCAACTGTATATTTATTTAAGTCCGTAAAGTATACAAAATTGTAAAAACCACACATTCAAGTTTCATATGAACGTTGACAGAAATATGAAATATTACATGTATCAATTTATACAACAAAATTCAGAAAAACTACACATTTAAAAAAAATCCTACTTTAATAGTTCTATAATGATAACAACTTATAACTCGGATACCAATGAAACTATCACTATGCAATCCCGCATCTATGCATATCTTAAAATCATTTAATGACGACAGCTCAGTTTAATAAAATTTACGTTTCGTTGTCTATTGTCGACACCTGTAATTAAAGGGTCAAGTAGTAATAATATTATCAACGCACATGGCCAAATGGCACGTCACGACAATAGAACACACCCACTACAAAGCAATTATACAGGTTGGGTCTAAAAATTAGGGAGTCTCTCATTTGTTCTCCTAAAACCTTCCATAAACAGTTTTTATAATAATATAAAAACTTATTACACTTTATTTGGCCCACCCTGTATAATAAAATTATTTTAATTATTTAAAATGGAATTGTGTTGAATACAAATGTAATACCTTCGTATTACTGAAAGTGTAAATACACATATTAAATACTTATTTAATTTATGGGTATTTTTTACTTCATTACATTCATTATAATAATTGTTCACATTATTTTAAACCTATCGCACAAACTCTATTAATTGTCTACGAATTGCTGAATCCAATAAAGGAGTTAGTTAATAAAACAACAAACTTGACTAGTGTGTACTATTATAGATTTGATGCAACGCAATTATTATCACTGGCAGAGTTGTCAATACTTCAAATAAAATACTTTAAGTACTTTATTTCAAGATCATTTAAAACATTTTAATAGCTTAATGTACTTGATATTTGAAGAACTTTTTCATAATACTTGATTTTAAAAGTAAAGTTCTTGAAGTACTTACTTCAAGCACATTTGAAAATAGCAAAAAGTATTTGATACTTCTTGTACTTCAAATACTTTCACTTACACTTTTTATTCTTGTTAAATTCATACTAAAATAATTTAAAACAAAACTAATAAAAAAGAATATATGCAATAGGCTTTCCATTCATATTTAAGTCACAATAACTGATTCACATTATTTAATAGCTTATACATTTACTTAAATGTTTCAAATCTGAACTAATCAGTCATTTTATATCAATATTAATTATATTAGGCTCTCCGATATCTTTCAAAAACATTATATTACACATACATGTTAGATCTCCTTCGTACTTTTTATTAATTCATTAGTGCTTGTATAATTTTTTGTTATTTAAAAAATATATAAAGACATTTTAGAAGAGAAGAGAAAATTTTTAATATAATATTTTATAAGTAAAAAAATGCAGAAGAAAAAAATGTGTAGTGCCACTTTCTTATTGTGATAAGTGTTAAGTAAAAATATTTTATTTTGTATATTTTGTGTTCGTAACATGAATCAATAATAATTATAATTAAAATATTTAATTAATACATTAAAATGTGTTTTTTTTTTAATACTTTATCTTTTACTTTTAAGCTGCAATGATAACTAAGCAATGTGGAAATTAATACTAAAATATATATAATATGAAAATATAGTAAACATTATTTTTAAAATAAAAATTTTATATCTACGTGGGTTAATTTGTAAACTGTAAAATTTAAAATAATGCCTATAGCTTTATAATACATAATTATCTTAAGATTGATATATAAAATATGATAAGTATATTATATATTGCCGGTAAAGCCTGAATTAAGATATAACTAGTTTTACAAATTAACTATCTTTGAACGAACTTTTATTAAATAGTCTACTAAATCAGTTTTGATTAAAATCGGGTCTTACCGGTAACATATACATATATTATAGATAATCTAATAATCGTATTATAAAATTAAAAATAAGTGATGCATGTTTATACTGTTTTTAAAAAGTACTCATTTCTGTACAGTAGAGTACCGTTGATTAAAAACCTATACATTTATTCATAAATTAGTCAAGGCTTTACTACAAAGTACTTATTAGTTTAAATTACCTTAAAGTACTTGATGAACTTTTTTTTTCTCTGAACCACTTCTCTCATAAACAAACGGCACTCTACTTAATATGAAGAAACAATAACATAAATTTAAAAATATACATCTAATTTTAGGTATTATGTGCACATTTATATCACTTCCTAAATATGGTTCTTGGGAAATTTTTGGCATAATTTACAATTATTAAGTACACACATATTAATATATACATACATACAGGGAGTCTCTGAAATGTATATTAAATACAACTTTACTTCTAATTTGAAATTATAGTAAATCGTTGCATTTATATTTATTTATCTTCAATCAAATTTTAGTTATTTTTTTATTTCAGAGACACAGTACAGTGTATTTTAAAATATGACATATTTTTTTAACTATAAAAATTATATTTAAAAAAATAATTAACATGTTGACAGTTTTCATTATTTTTCATATCTGATTTCTTACTATTATTTTTTTCCAATATGAATTTTCTCTACGAATTAACTCATAGTTGGCAGTCAACGTGTTAACTGTCAATTGGCGATAGCAGAATATTTTTATATCATTTTTCGGGGAGACAAATTGATAATTTAATGATGAAATGTTTTGTATATTTTTTCTGCCACTTGACGGTATAAAAGTGTCAGTACCGTCCCCCCGTTTGTTATAAATTTTACATATATAATCATCAAAAGTGTTTATATTATTTAATGCAAAACCCTGTATATATTATACAAACACAGATACATATTTAAATACTTCATATGTAAACACTAAAAAACTGTAACATCAGTCGTGTTTTTGTTACTTTTAATATTTTTTTTTAACTTCAACATTATAATCTCTAAAAAAAAGTAACAGTAATAATATGATAGGAATTTTTATTTAATTTTAATTTTTTTCTTTTCTAAAATAATTCATTCAATTTAAAAATATTTTATAGTAAAATAACTTTTTTTAATTAATAAAAAAACTGTAACCAATCTTGAAAATAAATAAAAATTTTAATGTTTTAGTTTATTTCTTCCATTTTCCTCATATATCGTACATTAAATAAAAATTATTTTTGGTATTGGAATTCAAAATTTTGGAAATAATCGAGATCATAATTTGTGCAAGAAAACATTTTTTTATATTAATTATCAAATATTAAACTAAACCAAATATTTGTTATAGAATGTTACATACAATTTATATAATAAAATATTAATAACCCTGAAAACCAGTGCTTGAAAACATTCAAACAAATCAGTCTTGATTTTTTTAATGTTTTCAGTGGGTTCAAATTACAAATATTAATAAACATTTGGCTTTTTTTAGTACATTGGTAATGTAAATCACCTTTAAATCACATTAATAAGCAATTTTATTTAAACCTACACACGTTATATTAATTAACAAACTGACAAATATTAATAATTATAATATTAAAAAATTAACCACAATATTCAAAGTTTAATTTATATATGTTAGATTTCATTGGAAGACAAAAATCAATAATGTTTATATAAGGCGATTCTGTCTTAAAACTAATAATAAAAATACGCAAGCACCAGAGCCGTATTTATGAACAGGCGCTAGATGGGGGCATCGTACGGGACAGTGGCATGTTATATAGAAGGTAATAATAATAGATGTGCGTTAACATTAATTTAATTTAATTATTTTTACGATATAAGTAATGAACATTTTATTGATAAAACTGTGATAAAAAAATAACTCAAAAAAATTACAAATTTCTGAAACTTTACATTTTTGGTCCTTTGAGCCAGATAATCAACAACATTCATGAATTTTCTTATTGAAGTGGGCCAATTTTCTGTTGGCCATTGTTATCACGGAAAAAAAAGGTATTGTAAAAAAGCCCTCAAGGCAATTAATTAACGATAAATTGAATATTTTAACGTTAGATTAATCCAGACATAAATATAATATATTAGCAACAACTTGCTTAAAAATATTAACATTTAAAGTCGTTATTTTTTCATAACTTTTATTAATATAAATATTAAAAGTAGGTATAAAATAAAAATTATTTATATCTGTCAGTTAGTTAAAATGGTAGATTTATTTTAGAAACATTTTAATATTCGATGATTTTTTAGAATGTTACTAGTTAATTTAACTCATTTTATATTTTAATTATTTATTTAATTACTTCTCTTTTATTTTTTATGATTTATTACACAATTTTTCAATAAAAAAATCAAATTTGTTTAAAATAAATAATATTATGTTTAATTTGTTTTTAATTATTTCATGTAAAGATATTACGTAAAGAAAAACATCAATTATCCATCTGGCACAGAACTGATACTATAATGAATTAACAATCACCATGTATCAGTATTTTATATGAAATTTATATATACACCTCAGAAAATATTTAAGGTGCTGGTGGTTAATTAACAGAATGAAGGATAATCAAAGTTCAGCTGTACAAATCAACAAATGTTAAAATGGTTAAATCAGTCTGTATATTATATTTGGACTTCACCAATATGTATTTATCTTAGAATATTATAGCCAATAAATAAATGATATCATTGAAAAGTTCATAATTTAATAATAGCACATAAAACAATAATAAAATTTATAAGTTTTCTTTTTATTAATATCGACAATAATAATGAATGACACAAACGAAATTGTAATAAAATAAAATAAATTTTAGATTTAAATATATAATTTTTTAAATTCAAAATTGGAAATAAATAAAATACCCTGTTTAATGTGAAGTGGAATAATAGTCCAACACTTAACAATCAGAAGCAGTCGTTTATTCTGGAAGTCTCATATTCATCATTGGTAACGTAAAATCTTCCATGTTAGGAAGAACAAATATTTTCTGTAATATAAAAAAAAAAATCCATTTGTAAATATTTATTCAGATATTAATTTTAATTAATAGAATGTTACAAACCTGAAATTCTGATTTAAGTTTTTGTTCAATCCACGATGATATATGATTAAAATTAAAACTTTTTTCACCTACAGCAGGGTACGCAGTAAGCCATAGTTTCGGAATCGGTCTAAATCCTATCCATATTCTATGTGACGGTGGAGGTGGTATGTTTACAACTAATGTACCTATCAGTCCTCTTATTTCTACATATAATTTTAATTCTGTTTTACTTACTCCTTCCATTGCACGTTTTATATATTTATTTTCAGTTGCCTGGAAAATTTTTGTTGTGTTTTAATATTATATTACAAAGAATGATATATTACAAAGAAACCCCACTGTGACGAGCCAAAAAAATTGATTTTGAATTAATTTTATACGGATAGTTCACAACTTATGGGATGCTAGGCCAATAACCTTAAGTTTATATAAACAAAAGAAAACACTAATAGTCCAATGGACTTTTTTGGATTGTCAGAACTGTAGAGAAAATAATAATAATAGTAAACATTTTACCTGTTGAAAATATTTTGATGCTGCGATTTTATCTACCATTCGTAATATTTTTTTACCAGTGTTTCCCGATGAACTACTGCTCATTTGATTTGGTCTACAAATGAAACATTAAATTAATATTTAAATTTGTTTTTAAATTTGAATATACTTACAGCAATGTAGGATTATCTACTCCAGCATTATGAATCAACGCTGCAGCTGCAGTCTCGTCCTCTGAACTTGATTCGGCAGTATCTTCAAGGTCGCTATTGTACACAGGTAAATGACTCTGTCCAGATGCATCAGTAGTTTCATTTTTATCATCAGTATCAGTATCAGCTTGTGCCGCAGGTTTCTTTAACTTCATTAAATTCAATTTAGTTTCCAATATTCCACGCATAAAACCTTCGTACGTGATATCTAAATCAACCCATACTCCTCGCCCATCTAGAACAGGATCTGAAGCTCGATGAATCAATGGAAGTTCTGTACCTAATTCTAATTCAGATATACATAATTCTTCCATGAAATACGGCAGCTGTAAATACATAAGTATTATAATAATAATAATAATAATCAGTTTTGTATTTAAGTCACAGAACAATAAATATATATGATTTAAGTTACTTACTTTGATTGCTTGAAGTTTACGTTGAATTCGTAGTCTTATAACATCAACCCAATGTGGTTCACGCATTGTATCGTATAAAATACGTCCAATTAAAGCATTTGCCCAAGTAACATGTGTATTTGAAATTTCCTCTGATATTTCTGTTACAGTGTTTATTATACTGTCAATTTTATCTACTTTTTTTGAATGTCTACCCTAAAGTTATAAAAAAGAAATAATTAATAAATAAAATTCAAAATGAGATATACTTTGTCGATTATTTTATTGAAGATATAAGAAAAATGTTAATATGAAATTTAACATTTTTTCGGAGACACACGAAGTAAAGAATATTTATAATATTACCTGAATAACTTTTGATATAAAATGTAAATATTCTTCAATATCAACAGTATATTTTGCTCCAACGTTTTCTATTACTGTCAAATTAGCTTCTGAAGTAGAATTATTTTCAGAATTTTGGTTTGATGAGGTAACTCCGGTACTATTGACGTTTGTCAATGAGGGAGTGTGAGAAACAGGTTTTTCTTCTGTAGATGACATTCCTTCATAATGTGTAGCAGCTTTAAAAAGTCTATACCTATTAAATTTAATATAATTAACGATTAAAAATGTTTTTTAGAACCGGTAATATTTAAATTAGTTAATTAAAACTAACCATTCTTCTTTATCTCTGCCTGTTCTTGTGAATAGATAAATTTTGATTGTATCTTTATCGACATCTGACATTTCAATAGTATCCCATTCACTTCCTGCATGAGGTGATTCTGGAGAAATGTCATTTAAAGGAATGTTTATAACTTCCTCTTCGAGTTCAGAGTCAGAGCTGTGAACTGACAGTCTTTCAAGTTCTTCTTTAACATCAATCAATAGATCCTAAAATATAAATATAGTACATTATTAATTAATAATCATTAATTTGGAAATTTCCAAAG
Organism: Sialis fuliginosa; assembly: GCA_961205875.1. NCBI lineage: Eukaryota > Metazoa > Arthropoda > Insecta > Megaloptera > Sialidae > Sialis > Sialis fuliginosa. The sequence continues at coordinate 11,292,509 of OY540809.1, read as the reverse complement.
TTTCCAGAAGTCAAAACATTCACCTCATTAGAAGAGATCTTCTCTGGATTCTTTGTTTGTGGAGTTTCACATTCTTGTGTACTATTTTCCATTTCGGATGTAACAATTTCATCTTCAAATTTTACTACAAATAAAATACTAATATTAATATCTATCTTGATTATTATAATACCACTTTGTAAATACCTTCATTAGATTTTTCACTAGATTTTTTTAATATGTGCAAAGGTGTATGATGATGCTTGGGTATAATTTTTTCTATAATGCTATCAGTTTTAAATTCTAGACATATAGGATATTTTTTACTCCAATATCTAGAAAATTATTTTAAATCATTAGTGGAGGAAATCTTTACATTAGCCGATTTTTGGAAGACATTTTCTTTGTACCTTTTTGAAAAAAAGGCTTTTTACAAGAGAAACCATTTGTTTTTTAAAAAGATAAAAAAAATGGCTTTCAAAAAATAAATTTAAATATTTTTGTACCTTTTTCTCGCCAAACCTTCAGGTGATAGTTGCACTTTTGCTCCTTTCATATTAAATACTCTTATCAACGAGAAAGTCATTTTATTGAGGGGTATTTTAGGCTCATTCCACATTGCTCGTTTAGGAACTCTGATGTTTTTGCCTGACGATACTCTTAAGAAGTTCCCTTCTAAACGAACCCAAACACTACGAGTGTTACTTATGTGATATGTTTCAGGGTCATAATCTCCTATAAATTCATTCATCCACGTTTCAAACTTATATATTGGTTGATATTCTTTTATAGCTGGTAACTCTAGCACAGGTGATCTGACAAAATAGTGCGGGTGAAACTCTACTCTTTTTTTATTGTCGTACAGCCAAATGTATACTTTGAGAATAAAATAAGAAATACTTAAAGATATTAAAAACCCTAAGAGGAATCCTTTGTAATAGTCAGAGAGCGGTGACAACTGAACAATTATAAGAATGATTAAGAAAACAATTAGTTCATATAGATAATATTTTCTAGTTTTTTTCACAGGTTTCAGAATACTCTCAGGTTCGTCAATTGTTGTTTTTGAAACGGGTACAGGGGTGGTACTTTGTAGTTCTGTTTCACTGTTTTTCATTTCAGGTGTTGTGACTACAATATCTTCTGACGCTTCCACACCACTCTCAACCTCTATATTTTGAATTTCTACTTCATTGTTAAGGTTTTCATCATTTTTATATGCTACAGAAAAATTGTTTTTAATCGGTTTTACATTTTTACTTTTATCTGGTGATTTATCTTTTGTTCTCATTAAAGATGTTCGAAAACGATTGCGAAACGTATTCTTTGGAGTAGTTTCTACTACGGGAATATTTACTAAAACAAATAAATATATAACTATTATATTTTGCATTTGTATGATAAATATTACATGCAATATATAAGAAGTATACCAAAATTAACCCTTGAACACCACACAAGTTAACTTAACCAAAATATTTTCGTTTGCTTACATCTAGAGATCTAATGAACCAATTTTAAAGTTTTTTATTAATCGATACAGTAAGAAAAACTAATATTTAGATGAGAAAGTCATAAATCTTGTGAGACAAGATATCAAACCAAAAAAAACCAACAATTTTTTAACTTGTATTAATCGTAACTTTTATTTAAAAAAAGATATGAGGGTTTTATTATAGATAAATTGAGTGGGTTAGCATTCAAGGGTTAACATCTTTTGTTAGTGGTATTAATTTTTTCACGCACTATTTTACAATTTTAAAACAAAACTGCAAAACGATGAAAGCTTGATTTTTGAATAAACTTTTTAATATCGGCATAATTTTCATATAATAAAATATAAATTGCATACCTTCTTGGTCAGTATCAATTGTTTTTTCAATTTCAAAATTTCCTAGTACATCACTACTTTGCGACGGTGTTTCATCTTCAGTTCCTGTTGTTTCGACATCAGCAAATTTAGATGTTGATGTTTCAGATATGCAATTATCTTCAGAATCTGATACGCTTGAATTTTCTTTACTATTTGCAAATTTTGTTCTCAAATTGATTTTTGATTCGGTTTTTTCTTTCTCTGATTCGCTGTTTTTAGAACCTGTTTTAATTTCACTGATTTTTTCTTCAACAGTTTTGGTAAGTTTTCCTTTAATTTCGGTAAATAACCTCCAACGATCTGCAGACGCAGGTGGACTGCTGTCTTGGCTATTAACACCTCCATCAATACTCTGAGATCTTTTACTAATTCTATTAAACACATCTTTCATAGGACTAGAATCACGTTTTGGTGAATTCGTGGTATCACCTATTAAATATGTTTAATTAACATAGCAATAAATAATAATAAAGACAATTACTTGGAATCATCAAATTTTCAGGCTATTTAAAAAAAATTACAATTATAATTTATAAATTTTAATATGAATAGTATTTTTGATGCTGCTTCAAATGTCTAACCAAGTAGCGCAATGTTTACATAAATATTTGACAAAAAGAAATATTTATCAAAGTGACTAAATATGAAATCAGTAACACAATGTTATTACTTTTTGTAAAAATATTACCTGATGCAGCATGGATAGGTGAATCTTCAAAACCTGTTACCGTGCTTGATGTTTTATTTAAATCATCTTCTGTGCTGCAATCAGGTAATATTAATTCTTCTAACTCTTCATCACTAGTATGAAAACGTATAGCAATCGATGGCACTGACGTTGTAGCACTTTTACCTAGTAAATAATTTTTTTAAATTATATTTAACAATATTTTTAAGGGGTCTTCATAAAATAGTTGATTAATTAATGAAATAAAAACTATTGAAACTTTTTCTAAAAAAAATTATCATAATTAGATATGAACAATTAAAAATTGCGTTTAAATTTTTAAGCCATGCAGTTATTTTTAACTATATATTAATATGCATAACGAAAATAGAACAATAAATATTAATTCTATTGTATTAAATAGAACATAAATTCCACTACATTTGTGTTTAAAGAATACTGAAATCTTATCAAATACAAAATATTAATAGGATATTAGTTTATTACAAAACAATATATTTTATATTTAATTAAAATTACAGTTATTGTTATATATTCAACTGAGTTATTTTTAAAAATATTTGATATTACCCCAATGCTTAATCATTTTGTTAAAGTTATTTTCTCAAATTATTTATTATTACTATATTTGTTTAATTACATGCTACTGTAACTAAAAATATTTTAAAACTTTTATCAGCAATCAAAGATAAAAATAATATATTTCACTAAGTATATATCTAAAATAAACATTAATTTTCTGATAATATTTAATGTTTATTAAATAATCGTCAAAATTAATATTGGAAATGCAGAATACTTATATACAATAATTAGAACTTATATTAATTCTGTTACTGCACTTTTTAATCATGTTAATTTTGATAAGATTAAAACACTTAAGAACTATTTAAATGTTTGGTAGGAAATATTCTATAAAAATATGTTAGTAGCGATGCAGAAAAATTATATAAATCTGTAATGCGTGGTATTATAAAAAGTTTATTCCCAAGCTAACTCAAAGTAAAATCTTTTTGAAAAGCTTTAAAAGTGTTGTCTTATGTGTGTAGAAACTAAATTGAAAATTTCATTAGATAGTATAACACAACTGTTGATTCCACTGAAAACACTTCAGAGTGATTTTGGTCAAGTTTTAGTTTAGATCAAACTCTTAATAATACCAAGCATAAGAGGAGATTTGCACAGAGAAGATATCAAGCATTATAGATTAGTGGTTCCAAAACTGTGGTCTGCTAAATAATAAACAAGAGTCCGCAATGTTTCACAAATACAATTATTTCAAATAAACATCTTATGAATACTTGATTAATAACATACAAAAGGTACTCTAAAATATATCTTTATTATGTACATATCCGTGGGCTAGCAAAGTTTTGGAACCGACAATATAGAAAAATTGCAATACCTTTAAGCATTCCAAGCGTTATTTTTGGTGATTGTTTTTTAGGAGTTGACATTTTATTTATTAGATAGAAACATAGGATATTAAATAATGGTCAAAAAGAAGGATCTTGGTTAGTACTAAACTACATAGCACAATAAAAGATCAGTCTGTGAATTTGGATAGTCTTCGAAAGAATTGTATAACATTTTAATTTGGTAATAATAAAATTAATAATATCTGGAATCTGAAAGGATTTAAATTAATAATAAATAAGCTTTAAATACAAATGCATATCTTATAAAATTGTAATTTTACCTTTCCCAGCACGAATTGGCTGCATTATTGTAGTTATTTACAGCTGATATTATATTTATTGGATATTTTTGATCTTCTCAATAGCCCACAAATTTCTATTGCACTTAAAATACATGTTGAATCATGTTAATACAACGTAGTCTGTTTAAATACACGTATTGTGTGTGTAAAATACTTCAACGCAAAATTTAGATTTACTTTTAGAAACTGACAGTCAATTTGACAGTACCTGTGGACAGTACCATAGTACCAACACTCAGTAAGAAATACAGATCTCAGCAGGGGATTTATTGACATGTACCATAGATGTGGCATCCCTGGTTCTCGATAAATTGTCGTATGTAATTGTTGACGCCCAAGGCCCAAGGCGCTACTTTGTTTAAATTATAGCGGCATTCGGTATTCGTTCAATTAGATTAGGGATTAAACTATTAGACAGTAATCACAAGTAATTCTATTTTAATTTTGCTATTAACATAATATGTATAACGGCTGTTAATGTTTTATTTTGATTTTTGAACATATCTATGAATTTTTATTTCGGAAAGTCTATTTATAAACTTTTCCAACAATAGTTATTCATTTTGGAAGGGGCTTAGCTTGTGATAGGATATAGGGGTTGTGATTTTCGATCAATTACAACTTAGATTTTTATTATTAACAATAATAGGTCAATAAAATTAAAAAATATATAAAAAGGTGTTTTATTTGCTCTACAAAAACATTTGTGCAAAATTGTCAAAATATCATGTACTAAGTATATATAAAGTTATACAATATTATAGATATGCACCTATAATATAATATAGGTCTATATAAATAAAATACAAATAATATATACTAATATTTATTATATTTTAGTCTTCATTTAAATATTATAATTTTCAGTTAATTTAATACGTAACACATTGTGTTTGTGTAAAAGTAAAATATATTTTTTTATAATATTAAATTAAACACAACTAGATTAATAATTAAAAGCGAGTATTAAACAAAATCATTCTCATAAATTCAAGCAGGGGTTATTTTAGTATGTAGTTGTAGCTTGTTTCTGCAGGTCCAAAAATGAAAAATACAGTTGTAAAAGGTAATTTGTGTAATTGAAAAATTGCAGATAGAAAGAAAAATATAAAAAATGTGTAAGTATAGAGCAAAAAAAAGTTACTATAATTTGTATGATAGAAATATACAATGTAGAGCAAAAAAAGGTATTTGCAGTTGACAAATTTTCTTAAAATAACCCCTGGATTCAAGGCTTAATAACAATAATAATATAATTTGATTGATCAACGAAATATATAAATAATACATTAGTATTATTTTGAAAATAATTTAGGCAATAAACAAAAGTAGTTTATAATAAGTGATTTATACAAACACATTGATTAACAATTACATGAAATATGATTGTGCTGGTATTCTAAAGGCACAACACACGGTGATAAACACGATATGAGATTCGTGCAATGCTCGAAATGGAAACTATAACCGATCATTTCGTCGCCTCCCTAAGATTGGCGCCCCGGCGAGGGCCAGGTTCACCAACTCTAAGCTATACGCCTCTGATTAGAAATACAAATCATTCCCAGCACTGCACCCGTGTAGGTATTTTTTATTTAAAGGCAAGTAATGGACAATGTTCGTTTATCGCATTCTCGATTTACGTACTGATTTCCAGTTACGTAATTAATATAACTATAATTTTATTTCTAAATACAAAATGCATTTTTTAAGATATAACGTAGTATTTATGTGCATTTATTTTCTGCATTAATAAAGTAGTGTAACCAGGATTTTTTAAGGAGGGGGGATTTTTATAACCATCTGGCCCATCATCTGTTATAATACTGCGGAGGTTCCATCCCCCTAGGCTCCCTGCTGGTTACGGCACTGCCCAAATATAATATTTGACTGCGAGTAAAAATATTTTTTATTATTTCATATGTTCATCAATGACTAGTACCTAATAATATTATTGTTTATATGTACAATGTACACTCATTTGCCAGCAAATGAGAAACAGAAAAAAATTATTATATTTACTCACATGATTGTCAAACAAAATTAAAACCTTGGTACTTTACAGAAACGGTGTCCGTCAGCTCTTCGACCTTGCAAATCTATTATACATATGTGATAAAAAAAACGCCACTGCGTTTCGACGCAGCTAAAATGTCACTTGTATTGAATCACATATAACAGATTTGCAAGGTCGAAGCGCTGACGGACACCGTTTCTGTAAAGTGCCAAGGCTTAAATTTATGTGTTCATTCCATCTTTTTTGTGACGTTCTTCTTTGAAATTGGAGTAGGTACCTGTTATTGCGTTTTTATTAGTTAATAGTTACAGTTATACTTTCACCTAAATATTTATAATAAAATACAGTAATCACTCCATTTACGCGGATTCACTTTTACACATTTGAAAAGTTTCAAAAAAAGAGTGGAAAGACTTTAAAAAAACAATTTCTATTGTTCCATTTACGCACTGTTTTCATGGAACCAATAAACTGCGTAAATGAAGAAATTATTGTGCAAATAATTCAGTTAAAATCAACATCGTTAACATTTATTGTAGATAATTTTATATTGCTTGATTTTAAAATTCAAAACATATTTTTTTTTATAAATGATCATAAAAAATGTTTTGAATTGATACAATATTACATTGAAGACTACGTTTCTTATATCATATTAAAAGAAAGAGATATTAATAAATATTGAAATAAAATTGTGGTTTACTTATTACTATTCGTATATTAAATACATAGTTATATTTTATAAAGACACTTTTTATATTAAACAGGCTGACATCTAAAATGAATGCTGACTGTATACATAAATAATTTAAAATTAGTTAGATTGCTCTCGATTATCCTAGCTCAATTTGGCCTCACACTCAGTAGCTTCATAAGGCCCCTGGCAATTTTAAATACAATGTTGATTTCAGACATTTTTCTTTGAGAGGAATATTTGGGGGGACATCCCTCCAGTATCCAAAGTTGCTCATCCAAAAAAATGACAATTAAAAAAAATTAAATGTAATCCACAAGAAAAAAATATATTAAATATGTATACATACGTTTCTTAGTACAGTAATGACATTAAAATATTGGTTTGTCGCCGCTCTGTTCGTAGGAGCCCCAGGCAATTTCCCTTTTTACCTATATGATAACGCGCCACTGCTCACACTTAAAATCATAACGTTATTGGTTATTAAAATATCGTTATGTTATTGAAAGAAACATAATTAATTGTAAGAATATTTTCATTGAAAGTATATTATACCCCCCCCCCCCCCCTCCATTTTGAGTGTACATCGCCATTTTTTCGTTAATTTTGTGAATCCAACAGTGTTTAATTATTATTTTTTCATTTTACAAAATACATATAAATTATCTTTAGACCTAAGAATATAACCCCAACTAGGCTGGATAATCAAGAGATCTTAAAATTTTATAATTTGACTTATATTTACATCACTTTATAGTTTATATTAGGGACCATTCATAAATTACGTTTTGACCCCCTCCCACGGCCTTGTCACAAGTTGTCACATTCGTGTGACTCCCCCTTTCTCTGTTGTGACGTCACACAAATTTCGAAACAATAATTAGGTAAGTACTCAAATCAACGAAAAAAAAACAAAATAAATATTCTTTCATTGTCTTTATTTTTATTTATATTAAATTTTACCATACATGTTTGAAATTTTCCCAAAAACTCTTCACCGATCTCGAGTTACTAACAACATATTAATTTTCCCCACATTTTTGCTTTTTGATTTTTTAGATGTGACGTCACAAAGCTTGTGACTCCCCTTTCCCTTTGTCACACTACGTCACACTCTGTAGACCCACCCTCCCCCCTTAACGTGTGACGTAATTTATGGATGACCCCTTATACTAATTTTCACCTATAAACCAGTGTTTCCCAAATAGAATTCCGCGGAGTTCTAACAGTCCGTTCAGACGACGTCGTGCCGTACCGATTATTTCCCGTAACGTTTTGTTCCCGTGCTCTGGGCTGTGGCTTGTAGTAGCCAAGTCTCACTCACAACTGTATTTTCTGATTTTATCAATCAATATGATTAAAGATACTTCATATTATAACATATTATTCAATTTTAATTTTAATTTTTTTCAAATGAATTTTTGAATAAATCGCATTGACATAACTTTTACTGGAGTATCATTAACATTAACATTAACTGTAATAACAGCGAGGTATTTTATGTTATTTTTTACGTGTAGTTTTATTGATCTTATTGGGAAACACCTATTATAAGTAAATGGTTGATTTCTATTAAAATTACATTTTATACACACACCTACAATTAATTATACATATACATAAACGTATAATTTAATACAATACTTTGAGAATCATGGACGGATTCAGTTTTAATAAAATCACATTTTAAATTATGTATAGTATATACTATTACCTACTTCTCATTTCGTCGATATACTAGCAACTGTTTTATTTGTATGTACATATCAACACAACTAAATGAGCATATTGTAAAAATGTTCACAATTTGGACGGATTGTTACATTATAAATAAATATATTAGATAAACTTAAAAAAGCAAATTATTTAAGCTAGATTCAAACTCTATCATTGCTTCCCCGAGTCGATTTCAACCTCAATTCAACTTTTTCAACTTAAATTCAACCTCTGAAACTGATTAATCCATAGATATAGAGCATGGACCGCGCCACTGACTCGAAAACAGAGCCGTGTCAAAAGAAAGAGATAGAAAATCAAGTATCCTTATTTAAGCAGGAGTAACTATTTCATTATTTTTGGAAAAAGAGATAGATATATCCCAAACACCACCACATCTCTCTCATTGTTTTTATGTTAATACAGAATGCGCGATCCATGCTCTTTGTCTATAGATTAATCTATTTTTAAATTGAATCTCAGTCCAACCTTAAATTTATAAATTCAATTTACTGAGATTCAGGTCGTAGAAGTCTAGCTGGTGTTGTTTGTAACCAGGGCTTTTTTAATGTAACGCAGTAGAACGGCGTTCCGGCACCTTTTTTCCGTGGCATAGGAAAAGCTGCTTCAAATTTTATTTAAATGATATTTGAACATGATTTTCTTTATAAGTAAAAAGTTTGACAAGAATTGAGTTCCGGCACCCTTTTTTAAAAAAAAGAGTACTGTTTGTAACTAACAATAAGTTAGAATGTAGAATCAATGTCAATGTAAGCTGAGTTTATAAACGTTAAAATAAGGTTGAGTACAACCATACTTACAATTAATAGCTAAAGAATCGATTTACAAAGGCCTTTATACACCACCTAATTTGACATCCAATCTGCAGGGAAACTGCAGATTAAAAGTTCAAATTAAGTTGGATAGGTACATATTAATTGTCCTAGAGAACTTAACTTAATTTGAACTTAATAAGACCTCAAGTTGAAGTTGAAATTTCCGACTCGAGTTTCGATATTTGGCCATTACAGATAAATTTATTGAACTCTTCACAGCGACTAACTTCAATTTAATCGATTCATTCTATAGGTATAAAGGCCTCTATACACTACACAATCTGCTGGGCCGATTTGTCGGGAGGAAGATTATATTTGCGGAATAATCGGCCCGATTTGTCTATACACGACCCAATCTGCAGTACCCCTCCTCTACCTCCCGATAAATCGACCATGCAGATTGGGTGGTGTGTAGAGGCCTTAAGGCTGCATGCTAAGACGAGACTTTTCTTTGTCACTTAAATTCGGGCGAAATGTTACTGCTTCAATTTAATGTGACCAAACTACCAAAATTTACGATACGAAACCGAGACGAGACTATCGGTTGTAATAATAATCTCGTCTCGTTTGCAGCCTTATCGAAAATTTTATAATCCATTGATAAATTGTAGAATTGTTAAACATATTTAATTTGTCAAGTTGGTCACTTTGTCATTAAAATGGTTCAATTATGACTAGGTTATTTAAAGTACTATGTATGATATTTTTTAAATTAATATTAAAAATACAATCTATTATATATCTAGTAATAAGTAGCATTACTCCCAGTGGCCGGCAGTGGCGTAACCAAGCTTTTTTTAAGAGGAGAACAAGTTTTTTTTATGGAGGGGCCATTAAAATATAACACATTATACATATACAGTGAAACCTCGTTAGTACGTTTTGCTTTAGTATAACGTTTTTCGCCATAGTACGTTTTTTTAGGTTCCGGCAATCTTCCATAAGACCTTATGTTAAAATATTTTGTTAGTACGTGTTTTCCCCCCAGTCCCTTCAAAAATAACGAGATTCCACTGTATATTATGTTATAACAATCTGATCCCTCGTTGGTTACAATATTGCGGGAAGTCGGGCTCTCCTGCCCCCACCCCACTTTGGTTACACCACTGGCAGGAAACCGTGCTAATACTTGGGGGGCCAATATTGATATCTTTTGTTGCTATAATTTTTATGTACTGTAAATGTAAATTTCTCATAAAACGGGCTTCAATATATTTTTTCTTTCTTTTACAAATATGAAAAATGGGGGGAGAGGCAAACATATTTTACCCAGTGGGGTAAAAACTTACTCCATATCATCCAATTCTAACATTTCTATAAATTAAACTTATTTGTGCAAATAATACATCGTGATTTCTTCTTTTGAATCTAGCTTACTTTCATACAGTTAATAAATTAGTACTTTGAGCATATGTACATAAAATATTTACAAAAATATGCAGGCTATGTGTAATTCTACATAAAAAGTTATATTATTTATTCTTAATGTCAATAATACTTTAAATTTTATATAGTTGAAAAAGACACTCTTTAGCTATAAAATTGCTAATGCAATATATTAATAAAATGACTAAAATACATCAAAATGTATCGATTTTTTCATGAAATACTATATAGGGGGATTCAAAACATAATGTATAACGTTCAAGGTGACCGAGACAAATTTAAAAATAATTTTTAAGTTAATCACCATTTAATTATTTGAATAACCGTCATTTTCAAAATTGCAATTTTTCAAAAAAACAGAAAAACTTTCTTATGAGACAGTCGCTCCTACCTACCCTCAAATGTTCTACATTATGTTTCGAATCATCCTGTATATTTCATGTAGGTACTACTTTCTTATAAGTAAGTGTATTGAACTTCACTCAGTTTAAACTTTAATTTTTTGTCTAAATTCGACAGTACGAATTTATTATTAAAATCTCTCCTGATATCTATTTTTTATTGTTTTAAAGTACATTAATGAGTTTAGGGACAAATTCGTCCTCAGTGCAATACCTATTTCACGAATTTTCCGGAAAATCATCAATTTTTCCTATTTGCAGTTCTATATCCCGCGAATATCTCGGCTTCTACTTGACAAAAAATAGATCATATTATGATTCCACTATATTATGTATTTTATTAATTAAGGGGTTGCATCTAATGTGTTAACTAATTTTTGACAATTTTTTTATTGGCTTAAAAATTATATTCAAAAGAGATTATAAGCGAAAAAAAATGTTTTTAATTTTTTAAAGCTCACTTTCCAAAATATCTCTGAACGAACGAAACAACATAGATGGTGAAAGTGGTAAAAAAATGAGTGATAATGAGCATATGGTAATGTAAAGGGGCACCGTAATTTGATCTCAAGCCAAAACAAAAGCAAAATAAGCAACCTAAAACCGCCAAATCGACATAGTCTCGAAAAAAAGTCGACGTTTGCATGTAGTGAAACAGTTTTAAAACTTTAAACTCATTTTTATCGAAACCACGTTTTTAAAAACTACCGAAAACCTATCTTGGTTATTTTCCATCTGATTGATTTGAAGTTTTAACTGTAACTTCTTAGATAGATTTTACACCGATGTATATATAGATTTTTACGATTGGTTAACAATTAAGGTTTTTATAAACAATTTAAGATAGTTTTTTTCGTCAAAAACGCGTTTTTTTTTTGTTCAAAGTGATACATTTGCAATAAATCGATATTTTTAATAACCGTGTGTACTTCGATGGGAAAACTCATGTTTTTGTTCTGAATTTTGATCCATGGAAGTTTTGTTTTCCCCAGTGGAGCACATATCAAAAAAGATTAGCAAAGTCACCATTTTGTTTTATATTTCATTAAAACAAATTTTTTGTTTGTTTTGAGACACGCAGTACAATAAACCCTCCAAAATTTCATTTGATTGCTTTTTTATTATTCTAAAAAAAATCCTAAAAAACTCTCATTTTCCGTTTTGACGATTAGATGTAACCCCTTAAACTATAAACATTTTCACTTAAACTAAAAATAATTTTTAGTTTAAGTGACTAAGAAACCACAGTTTCTCCGTTTTTCCAGTAATATAAACATTTTGTGTTTTCTTCTCGTTTTTTTTTACTGTTAACTAGAACGTACGGTATTAAATATTAAACTGAGCAAAGTTCACTTCAAATATTAAAATTTACATAATTAATTAATCACTAGTGCATATAATTACAACGAATCAAGCAAGGAATCCAACATATCCAACTGATTATCATCCCAACCAACATTGGAAAGCAAAAGACCTGAAAGATCCTCAACTTCGCACATGATTCCTTGGTTTATTGGTTCCGTTATAACTTGCTCGTTAGGCATCGATTGAGGCACTGTAATTCTCGACTGTAAATCTTCTTTCCGACACTCTAACCCTTGAATTTTCACATCATTGGCAAACACGTTTGATGAACGATTGTTTTTTCGATTATTCGCTGTTTTTGTTCTAGTTGATGTTTTGTAATCTATGTTAAAACCGTTTTCAAAGTTAACTACGTCGGTTTCATTTATTGGTGTATCATTTCCTATGACTATTTCACCACAAACGTCTATGCATTCGGTTACTATTTCTGGCGGTGGTTGCTCGGCCACTTTTGGACGTTTGCGTTTGTTCACAGTAAGATTAGAGCGACGTTTTGAACGGCGAGCTTCCTTTAAGCGATCTATATCTAACCGCCAAAACCCACCTTTCCCTGGTTGGTCTTTAGATCGAGCAACTTTTACAAAACATTTATTTAACGATAAATTGTGGCGAATAGAATTCTGCAATGAAAATAATCGATTAGGACAGTGAAATAAATCTAAATGTTCATATAATACAGTGGTTTTTAGTTATTAACCTTTTGATAGTCGTGGAACACTTTCAGTTATAAAAAAAAGATAAAATAAAAACTGCCAAGTGCGTGTTTACAATCTGGATTTTTGCCTCTAGTTTAGAAATTACAGAAGGGAGAGGACGCTCTGATCACGACTTTCAAAGCAAATATATCGTGTCTGAAGGGTCAAAATAAAAAGGTTCCTAAACGTTTTTTGTTGTATTTCAGAAGGTCTATTTAAAAACACATTGGATAAGTGAAAAAAAAATTGTGCACTATTTATTCGATAGGAGGGGGGTTCAAAATTGTTTTTTTCAAAAATTTCACATTTCTGTTTTTGGATCATCAAGCTACGTCTATATACCAAATTTCATCTTAGTAGGTACATAAATGAGAGAAAGGGAGGGCTGTGGCATACAGACAGATGGACGGACAGACAAAGCGAAGGGTTACTAGTTTTCTACGGAATCCTAAAAAATATATAAGATATGTTGCGCCGACGGAATTTTTGTTTTAAAGTCAATTTTATATGACAATAAAATAATGTTATTCCACAATTTTCTTCTTTTTACTATGTTTTAAAATTTCACATAATTTTCTGGGGTAAAAAATAAAATGAGTATTTCGTAATTAATTCATGTAACTAATAAATAATACGTAACTAAAATTTATAGATAGGTACTTAAATAATATCCTTTTTGAAACACGTACGGTCAATAAACACTATTTATACCCGGTATTATAAAGAATTTGCTAGAGTGCAAATTAGCTTCCAGCTAACGCTATCTGCTAGGCATTAAATATAAATGACAACACACTCACAGATGTAGCGAATGAAATTGTACATATCATAACCTTGACGCATGCGCGATAAGTACAATCAGTGTAAGTAAAATAAGTGGTGCCAAGTGTACCTCATATACATTATTATACATTTATTACCACTGCTTTAAAATATCGAGTAATTTCATAACAATTTACACTTAGCAGATAGCGTCAGCTGGAAGCTAATTTGCATTTGCATTGAAGCAAATTCTTTATAATACCGGGCATTTAATTATTTTTATAACTGTGCAATTATCTTTACCTGCCAACTAGGTTCTGCTTTCCTATAATACAAAAAGTTTTCTTTTATCCAAGAATATATCGCCGATAAAGTCATCTTGTTCCCGTTTTTAGACATCGCCATACAGATCAACGTCGCATACGAAAATGGTGGCTTATCATTGTTATTTTTATATCTACGTATATCCATCAGTATCAAATCTTCCTGACACGTTATCACTGTTTGTATCACTTTCTTCCTAGGATTACCCGAATTAGGACGGGGCGAAACTGGCGGAGTCGGAATCGAAGGCAAGGCCATTATATTTGTTATGTTGTGCAACCAGTTCAAACTTGTCAAATCTGTTTCAGACATGTCCGAATCATCTTTCTCGTTTTGGAAAACAGGAGGTTCTTGATCTTTGTTTAATTTTCTATCATTATCAAGTGCGTCACTTTGGACAACATTTATTTGTCTACAATCAACTGATTGGATGGTTTCAGATACTGGAGAACATTGAAAAGAAGGAGTTAAAAATAAAATAGGACTATTGTCTGGCATTATTTGATAGGAAAGCTTGTCATTTTGAATAAAATTTATATTATTTTCTGTAATATCCATTTCACTATTATTTATATCTATTAATTGAGTATTATTGCTGCATTCTGGTTGATTCTTTATTTGATTTTCATTCAGTTCTTCAACATAACAAACATTTGTTATTTGATTTATCGCCGAAATCATTTCTTTCGTATCTTGTTTCATATCGTACAGACTTTCATTTGTTAATAGAATATCTTGAAACTCAACATCTTCACTTTGTGCATTAATAGTTTCAGATTCAGTAACAACTGATTCAATTACATTGGTTCCATTCTCATGTACAAAACTCAGTTCTGCATTGTTTTGTTCGTTTAAAATACTGTCTTGAGCAACAGTGTGAGCTTCGAGGACATCCACGCTTTGTTCAGTGGAATAAATTTGAGCTTGATCTTCATATTTATAGTAATCTTTCGTTGGGACGGTTTGCAACGACACGTTCATATTTATGTTATTCTTCGACTTATCATTTGAAGATAAATCAACGTCGCATGGAAATATGTCATTCTTCTGGTCATACAGAACATCACACTGAGAATTATCACCTATTGTTGATAATTCTATTTCTCTTGTTTCTTGTGGTGATATTTTTTGAATATAACAAAATATATTTGAAGTATCGGACGAGTGTATTGACACGCCATGTTTTGGACTTGAATCTCCGCAGAATAAAGTAGAGACTAGCATTGTTGAGGAGAGCGTTAGAAATGGACGGTTATGAAGGAGCTGACGTCATTTTTGAATCTACGAATTCGGTCGTGTCTATCTCGTAACGTTACCTGAAAAGATTTGAATAATTAATGATTGTAGCGAATGCGTTCATGTGCTGGTCCACACTGATCGATACCGATTGCCAGGGCCGTAATTAGGGTATTTATCATGCGGGTTTACATTATTTAGTAATTATAAACTAGTGCTGGATCCGATATATCGATTGCCAGGGCAGTAATTAGTGTATTTATCATGCGGGGTTATATTATTTAGTAATTATAAACTATACCTTTTACAGTACGATTTCACACTTATGAAATATAATTTCACATTAACGAAAACTAATATTACATAAATGAAAACAGTATTCACATATAGGAAAATTAATTTATCAGGTGTGAAATTAACATTAATCAATCAATACAGATTTAAAGGTTTTTTATTCCTTATAATATTAAATATACATGTTCATTATATCACATTTCAATAAGGTCTTCCTGGCGCAATGATGCACCGTAATATCGTTCGACATGGTTTGCAATTTTGCATATCCAAGATGTTGTGAAATCTCTTAAATTGGCACATTAGAGTTCCTTTAAATCGTTAGTAAAACGACATATCCAGAGCAGAATATATGACATATTGAATTATACATGTGCTAACAATCAAGCACCAATCATTTCAGAATTTTGAATGCGTATTTTGGAAGACATTGCTCCATGTCGAACGATATTATGCTGCATCATTGCGCCAGAAAGATCTTAGTAAATTTTGTGGGGTTTGGATAACCCATGTGTAGGTCATAGGGTTAATATAATAAGGAATAAAAAACTTTTAAACATGTATTCTTTTGTTGAAATTAATTTTACACTTGAAAAATTAATTTTCCCATACTATAAAAGGTATAGTATTTAATTTTATTATTTTTAATGTCAACACTGTGTCTGTCTGATACAGCTGATCTTCTAACTGTTTTAATTACTGAATAGTTTGACCTAATTATAGTAAATGGTGGACCTATAATAAACCTGAATTAAAAGAATAACATTTTTAATAATTAGCACTTTTTGGGTTACCAATTTTTTTTCAATTTAGACAAGTATCAAATGAGAGGTGACAAAACAAGTAGGAACTTTAATTTTCTGTTCAATATTGAAAACAATATTAGAGTGCATAAAATAATCAACGTTTACAAACAATAAAACAATATATCGATCTCTATATAGTTTATAAGTGTTCACGTTATAAAGGTACGTGGTAGATTCAGTTTTCTATCTATTTTATTACTTTTATATGGGATATATAATGTCTATTGTCTTTTGATCTATTGCAAGTTCATACAAATAATATGTATTTATTCGTTTGAAATAAAAAATAGATAATTGTCATATTTGAATTATTCTATGATAATAGATAAATATACCTATAAAAGTTGGATGTATGCTTTTATAAAACAGTTAAAACACCTACGTTAAATAATTATCTATATATGATTGCATGACACATTTGTGTGATGATCATAAATTTAGATAAAAAAATACAACTGCAGAAAAATATCCGTTGTATTGTTAATTAATAAAAGACAAAACATGTATATTACATATTATGGAAATATATATTGTATTAGTTCTATTGTAGATATATGTTTTACAAAAAGAAAAACAAGTAATTGGTACTTATTTAACCCATTAATATATTTAAAAATTCATTAATTACACAGCTACACAAAAAAAAGTGCGATACCAAAAAAGCGATCTATATAACATTATAATATTAGTCGAGCATAAAAGTAATTCAAATTTTTTGAATTTTCTGCATACCAGTTTTTTTGTATTTGAGCTTGAATTTTTTCAACCTAAACCAAAAATTCAAGTTCAAATTAAAAAAAACTGGTAAACAGAAAATTCCAAAAAATTGGATTTCGAATATGCTCGACCAATACTACAATGCTATATATGTAGGTTGCTTTTTTGGTATCGCACACTTTTTTTTTGAAAAATTTAACCTTTACCCAAAATTCAAGCTCAAATAAAAAAAACTGGTAAGCAGAAAATTCCACAAATTTTGATTTCGACTATGCTCGACCAATACTACAATGCTATATGGGTTGCTTTTTTGGCTCCGCACTTTTTTTATCAAAAAATTTCATAAAAATTACCCATGAATTTAATACATTATAAATACTGTACGGTTTATTTGTTTTTATCGGTTTTCATTTAAGAGAAATCGAAATAATTATTTACTTTATTTCCTAGACTGTGCTTGAAAAAGGTACATAAAACATTTATTTTATAATTAAGAACTAACCCAATTAAAAAATAATATAAAAAAATATATATAAAAAAATAATATAAAAAACTTTTTCATTTTTGTATTCATAAAAACCTAAACCACAAAAAGTAAAAACATTTTACGTTAGCAACTACCTAGAGTTGAGGAAATAAGCAAAAAATGATTAAAAACCTTTATGGCTCTTTAAATAATTTTGGTAAAGACCTTTTTTGCTCTCACAATTACTTGAAATTTTTTTTACAGGAATAATTTTTTTTTATTCGACTTGAATATTTATTCTGTCTAAGGCTCCCGATTAGTTATACAGCAATACACTTTTTTAATGTCATTAGTTCTAAGAATTTTACCCCAAATCTAAAACGGACAATCACAAATAGGTATCAAGTTAGGGAACATTGATTTAAAGAATCACGTCCCCTTGAATATTTAATTAATAATATAAATGCAATTATAGTATCTATACGTAATTACACGATTGACCGATATACTCCATTCACTTAAATATTCAAATAAGATACATACGTTTTTAACTTAATATTTATCACTTGCATATTTCCCAAAATCACTGAATATTACATGATTGTAGCGACGTTGATTTATTTTTAAAATATATTTACAGCACACCAGAGTTTTTGTAACGGTTCGTTGTACGACTTATAACGGTGGTCGACGGCGGTGTCGCGACGCCTTCTGGTCGATTGTGGGAGAAGGACACCACCACTTACTGACCAACGTTCGGTGACGTCATTTAATGATGACCAGTACAGAACTGGACTCGAGAAAATATTGTAGTTGTGTGTTTTACGTTAATAATTAATTCATGGAAAGTATTATAAGGGTTTGGTTGCATTAAATATCGTTTTTTGTTAGATTGTTTTTAATGAATCTCTGATAATGAAATACACACAGGTTGTAGCAGAAGCGTACCGAGGAGGGAGGTCAAAGGGGGCACATACCCCGGGCGGAAGTTTGTTAAAGGTGGCAAAATTGTAGATTGGGGGCGGCAAATTTGAGTTAGCAACAAAAAAAAGGTCATCAAAATTACTAGACAGCGAAAATTGTGGATTGCGATATTAAGCATATGATGCAAGAGGGGGAGGGGGGAATTTTCCATCTGCCCGGGCGGTAGAAAAATACGGTACGCCACTGGGTTGTAGAATTTAGCACACGTTCTTTATATACATACCCATTAAGCTTTCGGAGATATTTGAAAAACAATAGAATATTCAAATAAATTTTTCACGTACTTAATTGTATTTTCTCCCATGAAACAGCTATCTTTAATAATATAAATAATTCATTATATTGATAGAATTAATATGATTAGGTACACTCGTTCATATTAATGAGAATTTTTATTTAAAAGGCACTTTTTATAGTACTAATTACAATTATAATCTGTGGCGCCAGAACCAATTTTTTCTGCGGGAGGGGAGGGGTGTCAGTATGAACCTCAAAAATTAAGCTGACCTAACTTTACTTAGCTTTCTTAAAATTCAAAATTGACTTCAATTTTCTTTAATTGCTTAATATCGTATTATTTGTTAAAAAAAATTAAACAGAGATACTAACTTTTCAGTATTTTTTTTGTCTCTGACTAGACTCATGATTACATTTTATAATTTGTTTGTGAGCGTTAATATCAATTTACAAAAATTAAAGAATTTTTAAGAGTAAAAAAAAACTAAAATTAAGGAATCACTAATTTTTTTCAATATTTTTAGGTTTTTTTGAATGGCTGCATCTTCGCGAAAAAGCTTAAAAAAACACAGTTTTAAAGTTTGAACATTCTAGTTTTCGAATTATTTGTTGAAAATTTTAATATCCTCTTTTTTTGAAGATGAAACGCCGAAAAAAAATATTTAAAAATGTATATCAATTTTGAGAGGCTCTACAGGACAAAAAAAATATTACAATAACACCAGTCATCCTTAATATATATAAAGCTCAACGTCTCTCTGTCTGTCTGTCTGTCTGTCTGTCTGTCTGTCTGTCCGTTAGTTACCTTATCACTCGAGAACCACTTATCCGATTTACGAGTTTTTTTTTTTAATTCATAGGTACGTTCTCTGGCCAGGTTATAGGCTATATTTTTTTACGTTAGGTAACATAACAACAAAGCAGTGACGATAATAGTAAATCAAGTCGGAAAAAATTTTGCCGTCGGCGCGCTGTTTTGTAATACGCTGCCTAAACCGTTCAATATAGAACAAAATAATGTATTAAAGAATTGTGTAGAATCAAAAGTTCTACAATTAAGTCAGCGACACGATATGTCTAACTTTTATATTTAAGCCACAATGACTGCTTTTATGTTACAAAGAAAACATAAAATATTTGGGTTTTGTTTACATGGACTTATGACCTGCAAAACATGAATCCTTATCGAAATAAATGATTTTATCGTCATAAGTACTTAATGTAGATATAGTTTGCCATTTACAGCATCCAATTTGGTCGTATAGTTTAGAAAATATCTTAAAATATATTTATAAAGATAATATCTTAAATGTATGGTGTCGTGCCGCATCGAAGCGAGTACATCAGACTGGATTCGCGTACGCTCGGTAGATATTCGGAGTCCCTCGGCTGATCGTTTGTGTTTATTTTGTTTTCAATAATTAACATTTAAATTTAAACAGAACACAAATTATTTGTACTTTTTTCTTCTGATTCGTTTTTGTTAGGTAATTTAGGTATTGATAAATTATTATTACAATAATAACTAATCGTGTTTGTACTTAATTAATTAAACTATATTTTTCAAAAATCCTAAACAATAATTCCGTAGTCTACTCGAGCGAAGCCGCGTGGGCCCAGCTAGTAAAATATAATACAAGGTTTCTCAATATATAAGTAATATAAATTCTGTTTTGACAATATATTAACAGTGGGCGTTACAAGATTTTTTTGAGAGCCGGACATTTACAAACAAGAGTACCATTACATATATCTATATAAGACGGTGTAACCAGCTTTCCCCCCACTGGTTACGCCACTGTAGATCAGAGCAAAGTTTGAAAATATCCATTGCAATATTAAATGATGCAACTGATAATAAATTAATGAAATAAAAATCTCTAATGATATTGATAAAAATGAAATATAGTATTGACAACAGGAAGTCCCTACCTGTTAGAGTAGACAGGTATAAAATTTATCGACAATCAATATAACTCTACTACGAAGTGGTAGCATCTAACTATTTGAAATTACTAATCATCTACTATATACATTATACATCCGACATGTATTCACTTACTCAACAATTGGGGGGGGGGGGGGGTAAATATACATACAATCACTCTGACTCATGAAAATATGTGACTTTCATTGTTGGAATATACAGCTCACCATATCCGAAAGAAAGGGGAAATTAAGTGATCATTAATCAAAATAGAAAAATGTGTTTTCCGATTTTTTCCATTTGATCTTTCCGTTTCAGGACAAGACAAACACTTTTCGTCTGTGTGTATGTCTGTATGTTCCCTCAATCCTTATCACACATATAACCCATAAACTACTGAGTCGATTTCATTTTCATTCATTGGTTGGGCCTGGCTAGTAGATTATCCTATATAAAAATCATCATAACTATATGTAAGATGGAGGGGTGGTATCAAATATTGTTATTTTTTAAATATCTCAAGAACGATGCATGTTACAAGAAAATTGTATGAAATATTTTTTGTAGAGCATTAAATTTTCTATAATAAAACGATCAGTACAACTTTTATAGTAAAATATTTCGTTACGAGAATATCTATCAGTTTTAATATGTGGATAACAGAAAAATAGAGTGTATTTTAAATAAAATTAATTAACACGCGGAGGCACAATGCAATCTCTTGGCAACAGGGAAAAAATTTAAACTACAAATACCTTATTTTTTCTTTTTTCCTCTACACTTTGTATATTTCTCTCTTACAAACTATAGTGACATTTTATTTGCTCTACACTTATGTCCGGTATTAAAGGAGCTAGCTAGCAAGCACTTTCAAATGGGGTATTCATTCTATGATGATATATAACTATGGATTAGCTATGGAATTTAGAACAGTGATACTTAAACTTATAACACAGTTGGCGATTCTGACAAAATAATTTTCATAATATCGTCACTGTTGGTGTTTAGATACCACACGTACGCGAAAATTGTCAAACACTTCATGAAACTACAAGAGAACTGTCAGATAGGTTAGAAACCTCATTTGAAAGCTATAAAATTTTGTTAGCTCGTTTATAATACCAGATATTACAGTTTTTTATATTTTTCTTTCTACTTGCAAATTTTCAACTATATACACAATTTAGCTTTTACGTTTCTGCAGTTTTCATTTTTGGAACTGCAGAAACAAACTACAACTACACACTAAAATAACCCCTGCTTAGCAGATGATTTTGTCATCATTTTGATTCAAAAATTGATAGTTACAAAAAAAATCACAATTTCAAGCAATCTCTTCTCGATCTCGTTTCGAAACCGAGATCGAGAAAAGTCTCGTCTCAACATGCATACCTATATATATTTTAATTATAACAATTAATATTTTTGACATATAACTAACACGCAATAATACAATAAACCTGTGGAGTGTTCAAGTATTCTACAATTAAAGCTGTTTATTGAAAGTTGACTGGAATGCAAAAGAAAGAAAGGGACGTGCAATTATTTTTGTCTGGGTAGTAAATAATTTTTTTTAACTTTTATTATTACACAAAAAGCAACAAATAATAATTAACCCTCCGTTAGGCGCGCGGATTATACATATACATACGTAAACTACTCTTTTAAAAATTGTTACAACTAATACTTATACCCTATCTATACACGTAGTGCCGGCTTGAGGGGGGGGGACAAGGGCGACAGCCCGGGGCGCCAGGCCAGGTGGGGCGACGCACAATAGGTCATAAGTTACTTTTTTGATTCAATTCAGTATACAGGCTATAATTTTTGAGTAAATTTTTTTAGAGTTTATAGGATCGCGTAAAGCTGAGATATTAACTATTCAACCTATTTGTTAATTTATCAATTTTAATTTGTTAATAATAAGGGAAGAGGGTCTCGACGGTCTTAGGGCATTTGATAGCCTTAAAATTAATGATGTAAGCTATATTTAAAAAAAGTTGGAGTCTGTAGGATCGCACCACGCTGAGATATAAACTATTCAACTTAATTTGTTAATAATAGGGGAAGGGGGTCTCGACGGTCTAAGGGCATTTGATAGTTTTAAAGTTAATAGTGTAAGCTATATTTAAAAAAAAAGTTGGAGTCTGTAGGATTGCGCCAAGCTGAGATATTAACTTTTCAACTTATTTGTTAATTTATCAATTTTAATTAACATTTTTGGTGATTTATGAACATTTTTTTAGGGGGAGAGAAGGCGGAAAAATAAATCTCGCCCAGGGCGCCAGACTTTCTAAGGCCGGCTCTGTATACACGCGCCCTTTTGAGTAGCTGTTAAAAACACTATACCTCGTATATTCTTAGTTAGTTAATTGAAGTGTTTTAGTGAGATATCGTGAGTTATAGCGAATCAAATACAGTGTTAAAAGAGTGGTTTACACAAGTAATCCGCGCACCCAACGGAGGGTTAACTAAACGTATGTATTTATAAAATGATTTAAATTATACGAAAAGTTAATTTATCACATTTTAATTTTAGCACGATAATTAACACAATTTCGGGGCTAACTGAAATTTATAAAATATTTTGAGAATTTTAAGTGACAATCAAAATAAAAATAAAGGGGAGGCTGGCGTTTTACCAGTCCTACCACCCTATAGTTACGCCACTGCATTTAAGTATGTAATATTAAAAATAGATTAATGGTATTTAATGACAGCGACATTAGTTTAAATAAGTACATACACTATAACGTACCTACATGTTTCATTTATAGACGAATTATTTTATGATACATAACAAGAATAACATAACGCAATAGCTTCAAATAACATAATTATTAATTATTTTATTTTTTTTAAATTAAAATATAAATGTCTTTGGACCCGACTGGTTCCTTTAGACAGCCATTGTGTGGTTATCTAACATTGTTTTTGTAATTTTTTTTTTTATTATCCCTAAACACGTGGACACTGAGATGGAAAGGATTAGCTTTGGGTCGATCAAAGCATTTAGGTATTAGACGAACATGAAGACCATGGATCATAGGTTACGTTTTGGGGCGACACATTAGGAGTGTTAACCTTAACATATGTATATGAATATTAATAATATTATATTAGTTACATCGTTAGGTTGTTCTGTTTTAAATTATTAATTATAATAACAATTTTTCTCAATTAATTAATTTATTTTTTATTTTTACACGATGAATGGATATATTGTATTGCTGAATCTCCAAGAATAGCGATTCATAACTCATTGTAAATTAAATCATATCCAGGGCCGCAACTAACACCGGGGCAGTGCCCCGAGGCCCCCCGCAGCAGCGTAAAAATTGGTGTCGGCAAGATTGAGAAACAATAAAAGGTAATTATAATTAGTAACATGCAAAGCAAAAATTGTAGACTGAGGTAGCAACGAAAAAAAGGTCTTCAATTTTTATATTAAATTTTGCATATAGTGAGCCCCCTCCCCCTCAGTCACTTTTTGCCCAGGGGCCCCAGAGCCTCTAGTTACGGCCCTTATCGTATCAGTTGTATTTAAACTCAACGAATCAGTAGGAACGATTTTTTTTTTACTAAACTGATTTAAATGACTTAAATTCTTTCCATTTCTATTGTTAGTTTGTTAGACAACTTTGTTTAATTAACGTTTAAAGTTTCAGTTTCAAAAATCTTCTTTTTAGATTTTTTGCGTTTGATTATCTTAATTCAGTTTTAAAGTGAAAAAAAAATTAATTTGCTCGCCAATTAATTTTCAAAATATTCATGAATAGAAATAGATATTACAATGTAATAATATACAATGAGTGTGTACTATAGTGTACTTATGGAAAATACTATTAGGTAGGTAATAGAAAATATATTTCACCGAGTAAATTATACAAGGTACTAATAACAAAAAGCTTTTACTGTTGCCCGTAAATATATAGGTACATTATCACCTTGATGCATCCATTAATAATTCAAATAATCATATTTCCCTTTTATAAAATTATATGGACGATTAAAAATCTAAAAATAATAAAACTAATTCATTACCTTCTAATCGCATAATTTAAACACTTAATAAAACAAAATAAACAACCACAAATCAATATAAGACAACTGAATCATTTAACAACAATCACTTTAAAACAAGCAAAATTGTGCGTTATAATCCGTTATTAACCGTCAGTTAACTAGCGATGTGACACAACAAGGGGCTGTTGGTCTGCATACGGGGCAGATAAACCACGTGGTGTACCCCTATAGAAAATAAACCACCACCCACTATTATCCACTGGCCCGTATTCATCGTCCTGCTGATAGAAAAACACTCTATCATTCTTATTAACGTGACAATGTCTTCCACAGGAATAGTACCAGGTATTTTCTTACAGGTTGATTTTTGTAGAAATTAACTGTCATTTATATTTAGTTATTTAGTATAATAACCTGGAATTTGGAATATATATTTTCTGACCGATAAAGGTAAAAGTTACCAGTAATGTATGTATGTATATTAAGGTGTTTTTTTAAATTTTTATATTTTCGGTCCCGCAGGCCTATGTTTTAGCTTGGGATCAAAAATTTCAGACTCATAGATCAAAGCTGTGAACGACGCAAACCGAGTCTTTTTCCTATTTGATTAACATGGGAAAAATTACTTTTTTACTTATGCGTGAATATCTCGTTGAAAAATGTATTTATTTTAATTTTTTACAGCAGCATATCATAGAGAATTAAAAGATCCCAAGTGCTTAATTCATAGATCGAATATTTTTAAAGATATGTTCGTTTAAATATTATCATAAAAAGTAAAATCCAATTTTTATGATAATTTTTAAACAAACATTTCTTAAAATTTATTGGATTTATGAATTGAGCACTTAATTATCTACAAAATACTCCCTTGAGAAATTAAAAAAAAAAAAAATTCAACGAGATATTCACGCGTAAGTAAAAAAGTAATTTTTCCCATGTTAATCAAATGGGAAAAGGACTCGGTTTGCACCGTCCATAGGTTTGATCTATGAGTCTGCAATTTTGGGACAGTTAACTTTTGATCCAAAGCTAAAACATAGGCCTACGGGACCGAAAAAATAAAAATAATTTTTTTTTTTAAAAACACCCTAATGTACATGTATTCTATTTAATTATACGTTTTTTTGTAATTTTTACCCAAGTCTACATATGAACTTTTTTTAATTTTTGCCACGATTCCGGATTCGGAAATTAATTAATACAATACAATGTAAATAAAGAATTCAATGTTATTTCAGATACACTTTTTTTATTTTGAAGCTTTAAAAAAATACATCTCGGATTTGCCAATTAACGTTAAAGGAAGTTCTTATAAATGTAGGCTCAATATTTTAAAGACAATAAATTTTAAAAATACTACCTGAATCATGGCTTCTGAGTAAAAGCCGCATCGGTTTGATCGTTTTATCGGTCAACGTTTTGCCGCACAATTCAATGGACATTATCAACCTAACCTAATTAACGCGGCTTATACCTACACAGAAGCTAAGATACAGATATTATTTTGTATTTTGTCTGTTTGTTTCGACTTAACACGAAAATTATGGGATCTTCACCAATTGAAAGCTTAAGGCCCTATAATTAGCTTTGGCTATATAATAATTGATTTACGATATTTTTTAATAAGGACATACAAAAATGAAAAGAAAAACTAAATCTAGTTGTATTGTTGATGTAATTAAACCATTTAAAGTAGCCAGGCGTGGGTATTCACTGATTTTGAAATATGAGAGGACGAAATTGCGAAGAAATTCTAAATTTCTTCGACTATATTACAACTGTATTAATAACTAGTGCAATGGGCCCGGTGTTGCCCGGGTTAATATTCACAAAATTACGACGACCTAAAATATTCAACCGTAATTATAGAATTCTTTATTCCATGGCTACTATGTTTTTACATATATAAATGACAGTTGAATGCTCTGACATCATGGAAACAAAACACATCTTGATAAAGTTTTTTTTTAGTCTTTTGATGTTAAATCTTAGATTTTCATAAAATATTAATAGCCACGAACATGTACAGAAAAATTATCTAATTATTAGTGAAAACCGCATTTAAATCGGTTCAGTAATATAAACCCCATACAAACGAACATTCATTTTTATACATAGAAATTTCATTCACTTTCCAAGGCATGTTATTTTTTGTACAAACTATAATAAATATAATAAAAAATAATTTGCAATAAATAAATAAATTTTTTATAAATTCATAGAAAATTAGCATAAACATGACGTGAGTACGGTCCTGTGAATATACGCTTGAATAATTCCGGACGACGCCATTCGAGGCCCGCAAGCACCTGCCCGGTTATTGTTCTGTCCGAAACACCTGCGAGCGTTAACCCTTGTGCACCCCCTGTGTGCCTCGGACGGCGCCCCCTCCGAATGGCACGCACCCGCGCACTAATGTACACCTACCCTCCACGTCTCAATATTTATATAAATCGAGGAATTCTTGAACAGATATTTTAGATTTATTATTTATCGAATAAGAAGCTATTGATTATTTATGTTATTAATTTGTTTATATTGAAAATAAATATGTTTGTAATCCAATTAATTCTATAAATATTATTAAGTAATTTTCTTGGGAGAATATAAGGGATGAATTTTTTAATTTTCTTTTATTTTGAATACATTATAGGTAAAATTGTTAAAAAAAAACATCTGCCAAGTAAATGCACTGTGCTTCATCGTGCTAAATTCACCAAAGGTAATTTAATTATTGAACAATTTAAATAAAAACCGATAAAGTGTTCAAATAAATTGCCTGGCATTGGTTAGCCATTTAGTTTTTACACAATTTTACTAAAAAATAATAGTTCGAAATTTTTTGACGCACCTGATATAATTCGTATATTTTTAATTTTTTGACAATTTCAATCTATATCTAAATTTATTAAATTACATTTAATATGCCAAAGTAAATATCAATTTCAAAAAAAACAAATGAAGATTTTTTAAAGCAAATTGAGATAAATCTTTGTAAGGGAATATTTTACAACAAACGTTGTAAACTTATATTATTTATAGGAAGTTAATTAAATGCTCTACAAAAAAGATTCTATAACATTTTCACGTAACATGTCTCGTTCTTGAGATATCTTGAAAAAAAAATTTTTGGATGTCACCCCCTCCCCTTACATACGATTTTGAAATGGGGCCGTCCTCAAGCCAGACCAACCATCCAACCAAGTTTTATTAATATCGGTTCAGTGGTTCATGAGATATACGAGTGATAAGGATTCAGTGGACAGACAGACAGACACGAAACGAAAAATATTTATCTTGACCTGAAACGGAAACATCAATTTAAAATTTTGAAATCGGAAAACAATTTTTTTTATCTCATTTTAAATCGATCACAAAGCTTCTCGTATCTTCGATATTGAGAAGAAGCAATAATACAATTACTCGCTATTTTACTTTTTTTTATTTGCATAGGATATTATTCTAAATTTTTAAAACTAACTGTAATTTGAGCTATGAATTTTTTTCTGTTTTCAATCATTTTCTAGTATCAAACATCAGCAAAGAAAATGTTAATAATTTAACAAAAATAATTTTAACGTTTTTATTTAATATCAGTGGCTGTAGAGAGAAAAAAAATAATATTTAAAAAAAAAATTATTTTTATATCCGGGCTCCGGGCTGTAAGGTAAAAGATCTTTTTTTGCTCTTCAAATAGCCTAGAGTGACAGATTTTAGGGGGTGGTAAAATTTGACGGCTACTGACTGTGCTTATTTATATGTAATTTTACAATAAATATACAACTCGTTTACTCGGGTATTATCAAAATTATACATCGAAAAAACTCGTTCGACGCAAAAATTACATTACTAAGCAGCTGAGACAAGAAAGAGGGTTGGTTTTCAAAATTACACGCGGGTGCCACGAGTTTGTTCCGCTATTTAAACATGGGTAACACAGTAGCGTAACTATAGTGGGGGACATGGAGACTCGGCCCCCGCAATTTTTTTAACAGTATAAATATATATGTAAAATATATATGTGATAAGTCAATAACCCCCCAAACAAAAATTTTAGTCCCCCCCCCTCCTAAAAAATCCTGGTTACGTATTATGTCGTATAGACAGTGAAAGCGGGCTGAGATGCAATTTAAAAGTATGTAATAATTTAAATTTATTAAATAGCCCTACTTCTCTCAAACCAATTTACTAAAAAATTATCAGGTAGGTACACGGGTAATAATAGCTAGCTTACCATCTATGGCTCTACTGGCTTACCATACTCGAATGAATTTTATGGTAGATTTTTAGATTATGGAAATGTTTTGTCCTCTCTCCATATTTTTGAAAGTAATAGTAAAAATAAAATGAAAAAACTGGGAATTTGTATAATGATGCTGAGATCAAAAGAAAATTAGCAATACTCACTGTATTTCCGTATTTAAAAAAAAATTATCTAATTATAGTTCATTTGGAGCCATCTGTTGTCAGTAAATAGAAATAAGTACAATAATGCATTATAAAAATGCGGTAAGTATAAAAATTATTAAAAGACGGGACGTTTAAAGATCGGGACAGTCGGACATACCCCCCTCAGGTTCTAAAATTTTAATATTTATATTCTTACCTTTTTATCTTGAACTTTCTGAATGCACAATCGTGGCACAAACCTCATAGATATCAATATTTTATTTTGACATATTATAATAAAGTTCCGTCAAAATGACCCTAGGAAGTTGAAAAAGTAGAATTGTATTTAAAAAACGTTCCATCAAGATTTCGGAAGTCCCCCCTTCAGTATCTGGAGTGAAACACCCACGAAACACCGGACCCACTAGACGTCAAAAATAAAATTTTGAATCAAACCAATATTTATTGTTTTGTGAATCAAACATAAAATAATTCAAAAATTAAATCTGGTGAAATCTAGTTTTTTATTAATTATACTTATTATGACATAGTTGGCTATATTGCTTTCATATTTTAATCTCTGGCACAGAAAATCTCTGGAATGAATTGTAATTTTTCGATTTGTTGTTTAGTGAGTTGTAATTTTACATTTTAATAAATAATTAATACATAAATAAAATCTAAAAATTCATAACTATTTTCTGTATTTAAAAAAGACTTTTTGGTGAGTGTAGTCTTATATTATTATAAATTGCTTTTTATATTACAAAAACAAAATTTATTTAGGTTATAATATATTAATCAATTTTTAACTTTTAGAATTTTCACAATGGCAGACAATATCGCAACAGATTCGGGTCGTATTGTAAAAATGGAGGTGGATTATAGCTCTACTTGTGACGAAAAAATACCTAATTTAAAAACATTAGCCGCTGGTGGTGATTTACAAGGGGCTTTAGAGTCTTTGTTATCGCTAGAAAAGCAAACACGTACTGGAGCTGATGCTAATTCTACTGGTCGTGTACTTGTTGCAATAGTTCAAGTATGTCGAGAAGCAAATGATTGGTCAGCTTTATGCGAACATATTATACTTTTAAGTAAACGACGTTCTCAACTAAAACAAGCTGTTGTTAAAATGGTACAAGAATGTTGTATTTACATCAATGAAACACCCGACAAAGCAACAAAACTAAAACTAATTGACACATTACGTCAAGTTACTGAAGGTAAAATTTATGTAGAAGTTGAACGAGCAAGACTTACCCTCGAATTAGCTAAAATGAAAGAAGCTGAAGGTGACATTTCTGCTGCTGCTGATGTTCTTCAAGAACTCCAAGTAGAAACCTATGGATCAATGGAAAAAAGAGAAAAGGTTGAGCTAATTTTAGAACAGATGCGCCTTTGTTTAGCAAAATCTGATTATATCCGTACTCAAATTATATCAAAAAAAATAAACACAAAATTTTTCGAAGATGAATCTACAAAAGATTTAAAACTTAAATACTATGGTTTAATGATGAAACTTGATCAGCATGAAGGTGCTCATTTAGCAACTTGTAAACATTATCGTGCTGTTCAAAATGCACAACCTACCGTCGAAGAGAAACGAACTGCATTGAGAAATGCGGTTTTGTATCTTATTCTTGCACAACATGATAATGAACAGGCTGATCTCACACATAGAGTTTTACAAGAAAAAGAACTATCAGAACTGCCTGATTGCAAAGAGTTATTACGTCTGTTTGTTAATCCAGAATTAATAAAATGGTCCGGATTGTGTGAGTTATATGAAAAACAATTACGTTCCACAGATGTATTCTCTCAAGAAGAAGACGGTGCCAAACGTTGGAAAGAATTACGTAACCGTGTTGTAGAACATAATATACGTGTGATGGCACAGTATTATACTCGCATCTCATTAACACGAATGGCAGAACTTTTAGATTTATCACCTTCGGAAACAGAAGATGCTTTGTCGACACTTGTAGTCAAGGGTAGTGTAAAAGCTAAAACAGACAGACCAGCTGGTGTTGTCCACTTTACTCAGTCGCAAGATCCTAGCGATGTGTTGAATGATTGGGCTCGTCATTTGACAAACTTAATGCAACTTGTCAATAAAACAACTCATTTGATCAATAAAGAGGAATGTGTCCACAAACATTTATTAGCTGTAAAGGAATAAATTTATTTATATGTATTGTTTATTTAATGTATTTTGCATATAATTTCTAATTAAAATTTAGTTTTTAAATAATTTGTTTATTATTTAATACATACATACCAAAAATGATGACAGATTTAAATAAATAAATATTCAAATGAAAATAGTAATGAAGCTATAAATATACTAAAGCAATAAATATTGTGCATCGTATACATTTGTACATTGTATACATGGTCACATGAGTAGTCAATACTAGTATTTGTGGTGCCAGCTAGATTTAAATGTATTTAGTGTCATTTTGGAGCAGTAAATAAGGCGTGTAAGTGCAGTACAGGTACTCAACCATTAAATGCCTTCCAATCACAGAAGTATGAACATGCATAGACAGGGCCGTAACTAGAGACTCTGGGGTAGCAAGTGACCGAGGGCCCTCACTATATGCAAAATATAAAAATTGAAGACTTTTTCGTTGCTACCTCAATCCACAATTTTACGCTTGTTATTAATTTAAATAACCTTTTTTTTGTTCCTCCAACCCCAATTTTTCCGCAGTGAGGACCCCAAGGCACTGTCCTGGTCGTAGTTACGGCCCTGTGCATAGACTATAAGAGTATATGCACATATAAATAAAAATGATGTAATAAATCTAGTAACTTAACTGTTCTTGGTTAAGAATATTTCTGTTGCCCCTAATCTTTGGTGGTGAAACGGGGGCTTATTTTAGATAATAATTCAATTTTTGCCACAATGAACTGTTTTTAAATTATGATAATGATAGATAAGACCATACATATGTGGAGTGTGTATATACAGTAGCAAGGCATCTTAATGGTCGAGTACCGGCTTATTTTTACATTAAATATGTATATTATATATAAAGATATATGTTTTAATTCTTTATTATTCATTTTAGTATCTTCTGTACAATAAAACACTACAATATTGAGAGCTGTTGTGAAAGCTTTTGCATTCGAAGGTATTGGAAAGTATTCTATTTTCATAACTGTGAACCGAATATTTTTCCTACTTGGTCTAAAGATAATTCAGTAGCACTTATATCAGTCCATGTATCTACCCCTTTTGGAATGTACAATGGTGTCATGTGGTCTTTGGTTACGCTACTTTTAGATAAAGTAGTTCCATACGTTAGTGAGTTGAGAACATCTGAAGTCTTCTTAATTAACAAAGGCATTTCACTACTATAAAAAACTATAGTCGCTGAAATAATTAATGCTACAGATCGCAAACATTTACATACTTTTTTTTTAGTTTCTGGTTCTGAAAGAAATACAATATACAATAAGTTCATAATTTAAAGAAACCTATTTGTTTAAAAATATACCTAGATTTTGAAATATATCATAACGTCCACCTACAATTGCAATTGGAATTGGTGAGAATTTATTTAATAGCGTTATTGCTTTTTCTATAGTTTTCCATATATTTTTTGGTTTTCCTAAATCGACCATTAATATAACAGATGGTATTAATTTACGACTAGATCTTAATACGGTTGAAATAAGTTTCTCGGATGTATCATTTGACACATCTGGCAACTTCCAGATATGACAAAGAATATTTGATTTACGAGTCCAACTGTATTCCAAACCAGTTGGTTTTTTATTTGATGAGATTGTACTATGATTTAACCATTGAGCTATTAAAGATGATTTTCCCTTAAAATAAATGTACAAACTCATTGCTGGGGTAAATAAAAGGTTATATTTTATTATTTTTTAACTTACTGAATTAGCACTACCTAGAACAATTAATGCATTATCAGTTTCTGTAATATTCTTATTTTCCTGTTGCATTATCTTAATAGCCATTTCACGCAAACTTTCACCCATTTTTACTTTTTATAATTATTTTTACATGTTATTTTTTAGTACAGGTAAAAAGTGTTTGCAATTTGTTACCATAGAAACGATGAAAACAGGTTTAGGACCAATGGCATAACTCACATATGACAAATGTCAGTGTAGGGGTTTAACAATTGTTAACAATCAAAATAAATAATGATTTAAGTACATAACTTGATATACCTAACTTTTTGTACATTTGAAGGCATTTATTACTATTTATTTATGTAAACTAACAAATTATTATCACATTATTCTACAATGAAGGCAACAAGTCAAACAGGAAGAAAGAAAGTTCAGGTAGTTAGAATACAATTATTATTTTTATGGTTATGGTTTTTAAAGATGTTATAACAATATGTTTAAATTTCAGGTATCATTTGTGATACGAGATGCCGAAGAAAAACGTCATCGTTCAGGCATTAGCTCTTTGCAAATTGACCCTTATAATGGAAGGTTATATACTGCAGGGAGAGACAGTATTATTAGAGTATGGAATAAAGATAAGTATGTACGTAGCATGGAACACCACACCGATTGGGTTAACGATATAGTTGTTTGTTGTGGTGGAAATAATTGTATGTATTAATAATTCAATAATAATACTCAGTTAACCAAAATACTAATAAACAAGTATAATTAATTTTAGTAATATCAGCTAGTTCAGATACAACAGTTAAAGTTTGGAATGCTGTTAGAGGATTTTGTATGTCAACATTACGAACACACAAAGACTATGTAAAAGCTTTAGCATATGCAAAAGAGAAAGAACATGTAGCATCGGCTGGACTTGACAAAGCTATATTTCTTTGGGATATCAATAAATTAACTGCTTTAACAGCTAGCAACAATACAGTTACAAGTAAGAAATAAATATATAGGTATAGTTATTTATGAATTTGTACTATAAGTATATGTGTTAAAAAATTCTAAATCAACTGTATAATAACATAATTGAAAATAGAATCAGTTTCGTCCGATATATTTTTCTGATTCTATTTGAGACTATTGATTTTCAGGTTTTACCTATTACCTATATCAAATTGTTTTAATTGTAATATTTTAGCATCAAGTTTATCTGGCAACAATGAATCAATATATAGTTTAGCAATGGATCCTTGTGGCACAATTATTATTAGTGGATCTACGGAAAGAGTTCTAAGAACGTGGGATCCCAGGACTTGCAATAAAATGTTTAAACTCATAGGTGATTATTATGTTTCTTTTTTAGAGTTATTTCAAAATTAAATGCCTTTAAGCTGAAAACTAGATTTATTCATTTTTTTTAGGTCATACCGACAATGTAAAAGCACTAATAGTATCAAATGATGCTAAGCAAGCTATATCGGGCAGTTCTGATGGAACTATCAAATTGTGGAGCTTAGGTGAACAGAGGTGTGTACAGACTCTGAGGCCCCACGAAGGTGCTGTTTGGGCAGTTTTAGCAAACGATACTTTTACACATGTACTGTCTGGGGGTAGAGATCAACAAGTATGTATCAAATATATAATCATAGAATATAATCTTCAGTTAACCAAATACTTGATTTCTTGATTTTTGAAAATTGTAATTAATATGTTGTAACATAATTCAAGATTATACTTGTAATGTGATTAAGAATTCTTTTAGTGAATTTTGTTTGTTTTCATAGTGTAATTGTTTTTTTACTGAATTTATCAAAAGTATTAGTACAATATTCGACAATTGTTGTAATATTAATAGACCGTATTTGGTAAATCTCAAATACATATGTTCCGCAGTTTTATGTTTTTTATTTTTGCAGGTTTATTTAACTGATCTCAAAAACCCAACTGTAAATACTTTAGTTTGTAGCGAGAAGGCACCTGTTTTAAAACTGTCTTATTCCAGTGACCAACAAGCCGTATGGGTAATAAATCACACTATCTTTAACAAGAAAAGTAAAAAATATTTTTTTATGTTATGATAATTTACAGGTAGCAACAGAATCATCAGATTTAAATTGTTATAAAATACCCAAAATAACTCTGTCCTGTTCGAATGATTATTACGAAGGAGATCCAAACAATTCTGAGATGTTACCTAGCCCTATGCACCATATTTCAGGGGGACCAAAACTTGTACGATTTACAGTTTTAAATGACAAGAGACACATTCTGACTAAAGACAGCGATGAAAATGTCGCGTTGTATGATGTATTGAAAGTAAGTGATTTCATTTTATAAAAAATGGCTGTTTGTTAACTATATTGTTTGTTTTAGGCTGTAAAAGTAAAAGATCTTGGTAAAGTGAATTATGAAGATGAATTGAAACATAGGTTTAAAATGGTATATATCCCAAATTGGTTTAATGCTGACGTTAAAACAGGGGTATGTATTTCTTTGAATTGAATAAATTACCGTACATTTAATATATAATATAATTTGTAGATGTTGACGATAAATTTAGGACAAGATGAAACAGATTGTTTTGGAGCTTGGGTTAGTGCAAGAGAAGCAGGGTTAGCCGATTCCGTGGAGCCAGATCAAAAAGTTAACTACGGAAGAATAATGCGACAAGCTTTACTGCATAGATGGCATAACTTTGAACCAGACTGTGATACACACGGGAAACTTCTTGTCACTGTTCCTTCACATACACCTCTAATAATCAGGTGAAATAAATTATCTTTTGAGGCATATTTTCCATTAAGAATGTGTTTTATTTTATTAGATTGAAATATATCATTTATATGATTTCAGTGAAATTAGTGGCCGTACATTATACCGATTGTTAGTGAATGATATTTCCGGAGAATCCGAATGTCTGTTACTGAATGATACGATCCCATTATGGTTGTCGGCTAAAGAAGATATTAATGACCAACAGCGATTTATCAAAGTATCTTTCTTTTTATTCCCGTATCCTGGACCATCATCTTCTTTAAAACAAGAACCAGCTGCTAAAAAGGTTAATAATTAATAACAATTTTAATATGAAGAGCATTATTGAAAATTAATGCATTTGTATGTTATTATTTAGGATCGATTGGCTGCCAATGATTTTCTTCAGTGTCGAAAAGTTGCTGAACATGTAGTTGAAAAAATATTAAGGGTTTCACCGACATGTGGTGAAGGGGAACCCACTCCTCCTGCAAATAATAACTCTACGACTAATCCCCAGGTGGAGCTTCTGTGTAATGATCAGGTATGTGGCAAACAAATTTTACAGAGGAACTCATTAAAAATCTGGTGCTAATTATAACATTGCTTGGTTGCAGGTTTTAGATCCATCGATGGATTTAAGAACAGTAAAACATTTCATTTGGAAATCAACAGCAGATTTGACTTTATATTACCGTACTGTTAAATAATTTATAAATAATATTTAATGCTGTAAGAGAGGTCTAACTGCAAATTTACAAATTATACATATTGAAAATATGTATATATTTATTTATGTTTTTAAATAATTTTTATAATATATTGTACATATACTTTTTTTCATCATAATAAATATTATTGATATTTTTCTATTTTATTCAAAAATACTTATTGTTCCTGCGATTAATTTTTTCAGTGCAAAAAAATAACATGCTCAGAAAATTATCAACCATATTTTCAGTTGTGATATTTTCAATAGAGGAAGGATTTTTTTTTTAAATAATTGTTGAGTGGAAAACCTAATCAAGATCTTTATTTTGTGATCAAGATATTCTTGACTAATTAGTTTGTAAATTTATATGAAATTTATACCCTTGGATATGCCGATACGCCCCTGGATATTAATGTTACTATGGAAACTATTAAACAATATATTATTTGACTGTTCTTTCAGAAAACATTTTCTTTTTATACATACAAATATCTATATAAAAAAACTAAACAAAATGAATACTGATGATCAAGATGAAATAAAAAATTTAGAAATAGTGTCTATCATTGGATTTGACGGTATCAAATATTTAAATATTAATAAAACAAAGCGCTTTGTTGAATTACTATGATATAATTTTTAGGCAATACTCTATCAGGTTTTCGCATTCATCCAGATGGAGAACATGTTATTTATCCTTTAGGAAATAAAGTATCAATTCAACACTGGGTTACAAAAAAACAATACTTCTTAACTGGCCACACAAATATTATTTCATCTATTGATGTTTCACGATCTGGAAATTATATTGCATCAGGCCAAATTAATCACATAGGATTTAAGGTATTAAAGATTACTTTAAAAAATTTACTGTATTTTAGTATTTTCACAGAATGGACATAAGCATTTTATTTTTAATATATATCTAAACTATGATGGTAAATTATTAATACAGTTATATATGTTTAGGCAATGGTAATAATATGGGATTTTCATAAGCGCTGTATTATAAGTAAACATGAAATACACAAAGTTCGTGTTGAATCCATAATGTTTTCATGCGATGACAGATATCTGATTTCATTAGGCGGTCGAGATTGTGGATCTGTTGTTGTGTGGGATATAGGAGAATGTAAGTCATTCATTCAAATAAAATATAATTAAAGAGTTATATATAAAAACTAATCTAAAAACGCTGTTAAATAAAGGCGAACCTATTTGTGGATCTGCAGCCAGTCTAAGGACATCGGGTGATGCAACGACTATATTTACTACTAATCGTCGTGGTAAATGTTTTCTAACTGGCGGAGATGGAACTCTTAGGTTGTGGACATTAGATACAGATGCAAGATCAGTCAGTAGTGTTGATATAAACTTGTGTAAATTAAAACGAGTTATCCAATGCCTTATAATGGATGAAAGAGATGAAGTTGCTTATTGTGGTACCAGTTCTGGTGATATCTTGAAAGTAAATGAACTATCGTTATTTAAATAATCTAATGAATGAATAAATTCCAAATAATATTTCCAGATAAAACTTAATTTTCACCACGATCCAAAAGTATTGAAAACCGTACGAAATCCTGTAATGGTCGGTTGTTTTGGAAAAATACCGAATAAAAAACGCAATGCCAATAAAGTAGACTGTTACAGCGGTGGCGTACGGACTATATACCTAATGTTTAACGGTGTTCTGATTGTTGGAGCTGGAGATGGACTGGTGGATATGGTAGTGTTAGACCACCTTGATTCCGCAGCTTTTACTGAAACAGGTCTTAAGATGCCAACTAAACCACAATTAAGATCGGTAAATAATATTAATAGACATTATTCTTGGCTCTATAAAACACGACTAATACTCAAAATTTAAGAATTTAGACAAAAGCTGTATTTTGTATTGATTTTAGTTACAATCTGTTAACGTTGGAAGTGGTGTAACTTCTATTCAAGTAATGGAAGAAAAAACAGTACTGGTAGGCACTGTCGGATGTGAAATTTATTCAATCAACATAAATGATTTTAAAGATATCAAATTGCTAATCACATGTCACGTGTCTACAATATATAATGTAGCATTTCCAGTGTATGTATTAATTGAATTAATTAACCGGAACATAAATATAAATAAAAGAAATTGTGTTTTAGTGAATTTTCTGAAGTATTTGCAACTGCCAGCAAGGAAGACGTACGTATTTGGGGAGTGCAATCAAAACAAGAGCTTGTACGAATACATGTGCCGAATTTTTGCTGCTCAAGCGTTGAATTTTCATCTGATGGAAAATCTATAATAACAGGTTCATAAAATTTATAAATAATGAAATTAATGAACAAGAAGATACGACTAGATTAATATGTAATATCTTTGCAGCATGGAACGATGGTGTTATTAGAGCATTCACACCTTTAACTGGCCGTTTAATATATGCTATATTGAATGCACACAATAAAGGTGTATCAGCTTTGTCCGTAACTCGTGATGCCAGTAAAATTGTAAGTGGAGGTTGCGAAGGACAAGTGAGAGTGTGGGATATACAGCCCACGTCACAAAAACTTCTTGCCGTATTGAAAGAGCACAAAGGACCTATATCGGATATACATATAAATTCAATTGATACCGAAGCAGTGAGTGCATCGACGGATGGAACTTGCATCATATGGGACATAATGTACGCTTAAAAATTTATTTTATTGGTTATACAATAAGTTTTAAAATGGCAATTTTTTTAGTCGAATGTGTAGGAAACAAATTTTGTTCCGTAATACACTATTTATGACTGCAAAATATTATCCAACCGATGTTCAATTGTTGACCAGTGGTTCTGACAGAAAAATAGGATACTGGGAAGTGTTTGATGGTTCAATGATAAGAGAATTAGAGGGATCAGTTTCAGGAGCTATCAATTCATTAGACATTAGTCCCGATGGTTCTATGTTTGTAACTGGTGGCAATGATCAAATTATTAAGGTGAATAAAATATTAAAAATTATTGTAATGATATCTATCTTATAGTCCTATTTAATAACAATAATATGATTTTAGTTGTGGAAATATGAAGAAGGAATTACAACTCATATAGGATTGGGTCATTCAGGAGTTGTAACTGCTGTAAGGTTCAGTCCCGATGGAAATTATATTGTATCTACAAGTGCGTCAGGAAGTATATTTATATGGAAATGTCCAACAACACGTGAGCACTCATCAAAATCTTCATCACGAGCATCAACAAATCGATCAAAAACTAGTTCAAATAAGAAAGAAGTTTCTAAAAAAGATAATGATGAAAATATAAATGAAATTGAAACTGTACGCAGTGACGCTTCGATAAAGTCTAAAAAATCAGATGAAGGTGTACGTTGTTGTAATTGTAATTTAGTAAATTGTATATGTCCTAAGACTTCAAAAACATCAACACCATCGCAAAGGAGTATTAAATGCATGAGTCAAAAGAGTGAGCGTATTAATAGACAACCTACAGAAAATCATACACAAAGAAAAAGTGTTTCGGATATATTTCCAATATCGTCAAAAACAAAAAATAATAAGTAACTTAGCGTCAAAATGCAAGTAATGTATAACAAATGCAAACATTATTTTTTCTATTATCAATATTTAGACATATTTATTGTATTTTTCATTTTTTTACATACTGAAGAATATTTATAATGTGAATGTTTATACAGATAATAAAAATTAATAAAATATACTTTATTTTATTATAGTCATATTCCAAAGTTACATCACCCAGTTGAAGTACTGTTAATTTATATCTTGGAAATCAATTGCCGATAGAGAGACATAATTCAAAAGTAAATGCAGCGAATAACTCGGGGCATGCATGTATGTACTTACCAACATATACATAAACATAAATTAAGTTGTACAAATAAATATTTTAGGTTTGAATTCGAAATAATAATCAGTGTTTTGGATCACGTTACAAAAGTATATATTTAAATAAAAATAAAAAAAATATTTTCAATATTATTTACATTTTTTACTAATTATAATACAGCCATTCAACAAAAATGAACACAAATTCATACATGTTTAAATTAATTATTAATATAAATTATTCATCTAGTAATATAAAAATTTACAAAAATTA
This sequence comes from Sialis fuliginosa, assembly GCA_961205875.1. Classification (NCBI taxonomy): domain Eukaryota; kingdom Metazoa; phylum Arthropoda; class Insecta; order Megaloptera; family Sialidae; genus Sialis; species Sialis fuliginosa. The sequence goes on along the minus strand of OY540809.1, from coordinate 11,251,502 downwards.
CCCCCAAGCCTGCGTTTTACAATAATGCAGTACTAATTTTCCATCCGAACCGTAACAATCATATAAATTTTTTACAATTTGATCTGGAGAAGGTGCAAAGGTTTGATTGATGTATAAAAACTGAAACAATTATACATAAAATATAAATATATTTATTCAATAAAGAGGCTTTTCATTAACTATGTACGCATGTCAGGTGAAAAAGTGTATTGTAAATATTTTCATTAAAACTAATATCTAGACAAGCTTGAGTACCTTATAATCTACATTTTATAATATGATAATCCTTTTATTAAATACTACTTACCAATTGTTCTGATGGTTCAAGCTTTAAATATCTTTTTATGAATTGACCGATCCATCCGATATTTTGTTCAGCATCTACAGCCCATTTTTTCTTTTTCATTATAGGTGCATTGCCAGCTGCTTTCAACAAAACATCAACTAAAAATATTGAAATATGCGTGTTATTATATTATTAAATACTATAAAATATCTATCAGGTATACTTTTTTGTTTATCATTTTTTGAATGATGTGTAGTATCCGAAACATCAGTAGAACATAAAGATGTATCACTAATTTGTCTAGCAAGAATAGAATCAGTATCTTCAATACTTTCACTCATGTTTATATTAGAATATGTAAATTTAACCATAAAAATTATGACATTTGTCAAAACTACCACATTATTTGACAAAACGTACGCATGCGTCACTATTGTCAAGGAATTAAAATCAGGGATGTGCATTATTGTTAGATGTAACTTTTTTTTTAAATTATATGATTTATTAACATTATTGATTATATACAACGTATTAGTGAATTATGGAAAAGTATTTTTATAAGACATACATTACTTTTTATGCATACATTAATCATTAATCTATTTAAATAATAAAATAAGCTTGAGGCCCCTAGGCTGATTTTGCCATAGGCGCAGTGTAATTTTGTGACAGATTCAAAATTATGAACACATTTTAAGAATACATAATATTATGTTTAGCGTTGTACATCAGCGATAGTTTTTGGATTTTTATATAAATTTAAGTCTCCTAATTCCCAATTTAATCGCCTAATGCGCTCATATTAATAAGTACATTTTTATAAAATATGTTTATTTATTTTTACATACTATAATTATTATCAAACAGAAAATAGAGTTGAAATGGTTAAATCTGAGAAGCTCGTTGAGAGTGGGGTGAAGGACGAAATTAGAAAAAAACAGTAAAAGGTTGGGGTCTAGCCGTGTTGGCTAGGCTACCACGGAGCTCCCACTCCCAGGCGCGGTCCCACTACTGCTCAACACGGGGACTCTTGGCTGCTGGGTTTCCCCCCTCGCCCGGTTCATCCCTCCTTAGGCAACCTGAACGATCCGGACTCCTCCGGAGCGCCCATATTGATGCCAAGCTTAGTGCGGACGCCCGGTCAACATGGGTGACCCCGCGACAGGGCCCCCGGCCTCATGCCATCCGCCCAACCCGGCTTCTGAGTCGCCAGATTACAGGAGTGTGCCAAACTCCCAGCCGATAAACACTGTCAAAGTTACTCATAAAACATTTCAGAATAACATACTTTTTATTTTTTGTCTATTGATATTATTATTTTTAAAATAAATATAGTAACTATTGCCGGCAAAACTAAACTGAATAGATAATATTTCAACAAATTATATTTAATTTATCTAATTCTTTTGTAAAACAGTGATCTGTAATGTCGGTAATTTTAAATATAAGCGCTGTGTACGAGTACATTATGAAATATATTATTATGTAAGCAATAGGTAATGATATGTTGCTATGGGTTCATGTTCATAAGTGATTCTATGTAGGAATGTAGTTACATAGTATATTTTATGTATATTAATTTTTATACTTACCCTAATACAGGTTTAAAGAATTAATTTTAAATGTTTTAATTACCACCTATTGACTGGATTATGTAGAAATGTCATCAATTTGTAGGTAAGAAATAAAAATAAGTAAAACATTTATAATTGTTTCATAATGTATTTTTTAAATGCTATATACATACATATTATATTGAATTAGATATTTTTAATAAATATTTGATTAAAATTCATAAAAATATGTATACAATGACTAGCGGAACAATATAATAATAAAGCTTTAATTATAATTTCTTTTATATAAAACGAAGTAAAAAACAAGGCCTCGTAGAATAATCACATCGAAAACTATATATAAATACTATAGATATAGATTCGTTATAAACGACTAAACTAGGAACATAATATCATCAAAAATAATTATACTGACAAATAGCTGCACATAATTTTCTAACACTATAGTCTTAAAATTTACTAACAATAAGAAAAATGTATAAATATTAATTAACAATTCTCTGTTATATTGTGAATTATTTGTAACTTTACATTGAATCTGAAGACGAGTCTAAATATAGTAAATCCTCTAAGTATTGTCACCCCAACGATATTTTCAATAATTTCATGAACCGAAAACTGTTCCGATTTGCTTCGGTACATTCTAAGCCCTTACATATTTTTTTTATAATTTTAATGCCCGACATTAAAAAGAATTTGCTAGAGTGCAAAAGCAAATTAGCTTCCAGCTAACGCTATCTGTTAGGTATTAAATATAAATGACAACACACTTACAGATGTAGCGAATGAAATTGTACATATCATAACCTTGACGCATGCGCGATAAGTACAATCAGCGACTTAAAATAAGTGCTGCCAAGTGTACCTCATATACATTATTATACATTTATTACCACTGCTTTAAAATATCTAGACATTTCATAACAATTTGACATCTAGCAGATAGCGTTAGCTGGAAGCTAATTAACATTTGCACTCAAGCAAATTCTTTACCGAACATAAATTAGTTATTATTTTTATTACATTAAAGATAAGTTTACTTTAATACCTATATTTTCACCTCTTTCTCTCCAGACCAATTTTGCAAATAGCAATTCTGAAGATATTAACGATTAAGAACCTGGTTATTATAATATTTTCATTCAGAAAGTGGCAGAAATCAAATTATATAATTTTTTAAATAGAGGTTTTACTAGGTATACTTTTTGATTAATAAATATTGAGAAATAAACAATGGAAGATTTCATTTAAATATAATAATTTAAAATATTTCTCTATATGTAGATAAATACAAATTAATTTTGTATTTGAGCGAACGGTAAAAATTAAATTTTATATCACTAAAAAAAATTACAACAGCAATCTTGCGAATTCTGAAACAAAAAATATTTGATTTATTTATAATTATTATTAAACAATGAGCATTCAGTAATTTAGTAATCCTCCGCAGCCTTGCCGACAATTTTAGGGTTCCGTACCTCAAATGAAACAACCCTTATAGTTTTGTTGTCCGTCGGTATGTCTGTCAAGTCTCTTTTTCTCAGGAACGGGTAGAGGTATCAAGTCGAAATTAATATAAAATATTAAGGTCTATTGCCTCACAATCCTGTAAAAAATTTAAATTTCTAACTCAACGCAATTAAAAGATACGACCTTTCAAAGCGTATTTTGATACAAACTGACTCACTAATCTTAAAATTTGAAACGAAGGTCTCATATAACAAGTAAAGGAAAAATTCGAAAATCATTAATTTTAAATTCTATTATATGGAATTATTACGTGACAAACTTACAGATAGACACACATTCTAAAAACTATCAATGCAATGGCGTAACCAGTGGGGGATGGGCAGGGGGACCTGTTCCCCCCTCCAGTGGTGTAACCTGTGGGGGTCAGTCGGTTACACCATATTATAAATATGCATATATACATACCTATCTGCAATGGTACCCTTATACTTATAATTTATCTCCCCTCAAAAAAATCTGGTTATGCCACTGTATTAATATGGATTATATTCCCTGTAAAACAATGTACCTGTAAACTAAAAAGTACCAAAAAAAATATTTATGTTCATTGTACAGAGTTATTGTAGAGTATTGAAGATAGATTCACATATAAGAAGGTGTAAAACAATTAAGTTTTTCCTCGCTCATTTCAATGAACTTGGTAACTGGTTATTCATTAAACAAAATTTACTATATTCGAATTTAATTTATTGTGACACTACCTACTCATTACATAAGAAAACATTTTCGTTTAATTTGCTATTTTAATACAAAGAAGTAATTGGACATGATGATTAGTTAATGTAATGTTTACTTCAAATATTTTAACAAACTGTATTAAAATTAGCGTAACAACTTGGCTAATTCGTTTCACCTTCAACGTGCAGAATGACAAATCCAATTAGTCTGTTCAATTAATCTATTCACGTAAAAATTTCATCATATTATCTTTTCGCAAAAAAATGTAGGTAGGTACCAATCAATATTGCATAGAAATTTTATTCTCAATTTTCATTTGGTACATTTTACTCAATGATGGTTTACACCAAACAGACAATGAGAACAACATCAAAATTTATTTTTAAAAAAGATCAATTATTGATGTTTCAGTGGGAGAGGGGGCTTTGCTTCCCTTTCGTATTCAGTTTTATAATATTGGGAAATTTATAAGGAAGAAAATTGATCATTTATTTTTGCAGTTTGACCAAAAGAACTGGATATATTGTAAAAAGCGGCCATTTTTTCAAAAAGTTGCCAAAAAATGCCTTCTGAATGTCGCCTAATGAAAATATTTCAGTTATGTACTGTTTGCGAGGCTTACGCCCGGTATTATCAAGTTTAACTAAATGCCCCTTTAACTAAATGTCATATTATTATTATTAACAGAACGAAGCATAATATATAATACATTTAATTAAATGGATTTTTAATCATCTGCATTATGTTTTTACAACGCATATTATGTACATTTTTTATTGAGAGTCTAAATATTGATTTAAATCACACTCGTAATATAAAAAAATTAGGTTAAAGGAGCATTTAGCGCTAAATGAGCTTTAAATTAGTTGATAATACCGGGCATTAGAACAAGTTAATATTAAAGTTGCTCCTTCCGTTAAGTTTATTATTAAAAAAAAAGTCGCTAATATGAACAATATTATAATAGATTTTTCAAATCTTTATAATATCGGCTATCGTTGACATTATAAGTAGCTACTCGCATATTGGTGCGTTTTTATATACATGTATGTTACTTTAACCTTTCCTGAATACATATATATATATATATATATAAATGTAGAGTAGGTATATATGTTTGCTAGCAGCTACCTTTAAATGTTATATTTAGTTTGGTATCAAAATGTCGTTATATTAGATATGAGTATTTCCAGTAGTTTTTTTATTAAACAGGGTGCACGTACATTACCGATTTTGTTCGATTGATTTCCAAAATTCCCCCACTTTTTTGGTCAAATTACGATTTTTTTAAGTTTTGAAATCGAACGAAATTGGACTTCTTTCAAGAATACCTTATTTTTCGAAATGTCCCTTATTATGCATGTTATAGGGCTCATTTTCTTCGTTAAAATTAGTTTCAGAGCCGAATATGTTACCAAAAAGAAATCGGAATATTTCTAAATACACAAACGCTTGAAGAGGGGCATTAATATTATTATTTCATATACATATATGTAAAATAAAGCCGTGAAAACAATCGCTGAATGAAATCAGAAAAACAAATTAACCTAAGAGTCTTTCAAATAGCGTGTTTCAAAAGCTGCAATTATTTTAACACTCCGCGCACGCTGCCAAAGTTTTTAAAAAATTTGAAATATTTTAAGATGTAGGTAGAGTCACATGCAGAAGTGGTCGACCAGTTTTCATTCAAATTCGCTTAACACAAAATTTCTCCATGTACCAATCAAAGACAGATATTTTAATTCTCATTTGCTAGATAAAGAAGTACTTTTTGTTTATAGCATTCATATATATTTGTGCGATTAAATTATTATGTAATCTATTGAAAATTGTATAAGTAAATTTTGTGGCAAAAAATATTTGATATTCTGAATTTTAGTATTTAAATATGTTTGACATAAAATTAATTAATGAAATAGACGTATATTTGTATTTTTATTTAAAATGATGTAACTATATAAGCTAATAATATAAAGAAAAATATAACCGATGTTGTTTGTCTTATGTCCGGTATTATAAAGGAGCTAACAAAATTTGCTAGCTAACAATTTCAAATGGAGTATTAATTATGTACTAGTATCTATGGATTAGCTATGGAATTTAGAGCAGTGACACTTCAACACACAGTTGGCATCTTTCACCGTACAAAATAATTTTCATAACATCACCACTGTTTTAATACCATTGGTATTTATCTACAACGCGTGCGCGAAACTTGTCAAAGTCATCAAAAAATTCCAAAAAAACTGTCATATAAGTTTGATATCTCATTTGAAAGTGCATGCTAGCTAGCAAATTTGCTAGCTCCTTTATAATACCGGACATTAATATTTTGGAATCTGTTGTAAGCGATTCTGACCTTTAGGGTGGCAAACGATAAAAATAGTTTTTTTAACGGAAACAATGAAGACATTTCAAGCGTTAATTTAGTTTTTGAAAAATTTCTTAATAATCTTTTTTTACCAAAAAACTGCTTTTTGAATGTTTTTTTAGGAATTTTTTAAAATTTAATATAAACTAAACTAGAGTGCTGATTCACGGAGGGAATGGGAGGAGGGGAAGCCTATGAATATGTACTAATTGTAGTAATACACACCTTCGTAATTGATTTTCCCGTCTTTATCAATATCGGCAAGCGTTAGGAGTTCTGAGAGTTGGCCATCCGTCACCCGCTCACCGATCATATCCATGGCAGTCTTCAGTTCGTCCATTGTGATGTAGCCGTTGCAGTCTCGATCAAACACTCTGAATGCTGCCACCATGTCTTTAGTGTTGTCATCGTCATCGTCGTCGACATCGACACTGCTTCCGCCACCGTTCTCACCGCGGACTTCGCTAAGTGCTTGAATCCGTCCTACCCATTCGAGGAATTCTGCCTCATCGATCAGACCATTCCCTATTAAATATAATCATTACGATATATTTAATGCCAATAGTAACTTTTTTTTATATTATAATTGTTTTCGACTAACAAGGGACATGTGCGTATAAAGTTTAAATTTTGTATATAGTTAGAGGGGGTCAGGGTAAGTAAGAAAAATATTATCTTAACTGCGGTAAAACGGTTTAAGGGGGGAAATACCTCTATGAATATGTGCCAAATAATCATATATTTCAAATACCTCTGAAATTAATGAAGATTTAAAAAAATCTATAATACAAAATTTTCACTCTTTTGAATGGCAATAGTCGAAATTCGAAAAAGTAGAATCGGTAACCCCTACCTCCCACCTATTCCATTATTTTTTTTCTATTAACTAAATTTAATTGCAGTAAAAATAATAAAATATGTGAGACGTATTTCACAAATAAATTAACCCTTTCATCGCCACATTATTATATTTCGAAAAATAATATATAAATAAGAATTATAATTAAAATTAACGATAAGAAAAGCATTGATTATAGTTGAAAAATAGCCAATTCAAAAGGATATTTACATTTCAGGACCCCTAGATTCAAGTAGAGTTTTTTTTAGCGCAAGTTAGTTTAGAAAACAGCTAGTTAAAATTATCATCAGTTACATTTGATTATTACATTAGTTCAATGAAAAATTACTTTATGTGAATTCAATCCAGCTTCAAATCAGATTAAATTTTGAATTTTGACAATAAACCAATACATTGAAATATTGTTTTACCGGTTTTACTTTCATGAATTTTGACATTTACTATTCGAAAGAGTATAAAAAATCATGAAAATTTTGTATTATATATTTTTTTAAATCTTCATTATTTTCAGAGTTATTTGAAATAAATGAATATTTTGCACATTTTCAGTATTTCATCCCCTTAAACCGTTTTACCGCAGCTAAAATAATGTTTTTTTAAAGGTCGAAAGTGCCTTAAATTTGGACAAGATGAAATTGAATTTAATTCGAAGGAGATACTTATTTTTATTTATCTTCAAAAATTCAATAAAAATTACATATCTTTAAACTGGAAAGTCTGCTTTTAACAAAAATCGAATTATTATAATTATCATTGTTAAATATAGGAAGTTTACTCTGGAAAGCAATCCTGCTTATAACAATAAACTTTGAAACATCTTATAAAATTTCTTTTGTTCTATAAAAATAGATGTTTCAAAAATACAAATAGATACAGTCCGCGATTTTCAAATTTTCATAAGCATCTAATAATAGGAAATCACGTTAAAATAACTTAACGTTGGCAACATTGTTCTAATATTTATAATTTATTATAATTTATTTAACTTTTTTTCTTCAATACTAACGGATGAATGCAAAACATTCTAGTATGTTTTGCATTTTCGCTTATTAAAATATTTGAAACAAAAATGTTCTTAAGTTCTGGCATTTTTTCAAAATATCATAGAATTAAAACAGATGCCTAGCGTTCGTTTTCCGATTTTCTATATTTATAAATAAATATTACTAATAAGAGTGTTTCTAAAATAAAAATCGTATTCATAAATATACTAAAAATCATTTAAACTTAATATAGTATAGAAATCATGAAATAAAGCTGAAAAAACAACTATAATTTTTTAATTCAACAGTCTATAAAAAATCAACTTAATGTCTATATCAGGAATCACCAACCATTTAAAAAAAAGGGTCACGTATAGAATTTTGAAATGCATAGCAGGTCAAAAAATAAAAATGCTATTCTATCTAATAACTGTAACAACATTTTGGTTCCTTTTACCCATATCAATGCAAAAAATATATACAGGGTGGCGCAACGAAAACGAAACGGTCGCGTTTTTGGTCAGTTAAAATATGATTTTGAGAAAACGCTCGAACACGTCGATTTTGCTTTCAAGGGGGACATCTTTTGCAATAAAATTTTTGCAAGAATCTTATCAACCCTTTGCGTTATGAGCACAACCCTTAAAATTTTAAATAGCATGATAGGGTAAGTGATACCTCATTTGAAAGGTTTTTTCATTCTAAATAAGGTGCTTTTTGTTTTTTTTCAAATCTGTTGAATTTTAATCAATTTATTTACATTTGTAGTTCAATGAATGCATTTATTTTCTGATCAACAAAACAACAATTTACAATTAAAATTCAAAACAAAGTAGGCTTATTATCGAGGAATGTCGCCAACTTACTGTCCAAACGTTTCAACAAGTGAGAAATAATTTTGAGCATAACTTGTATTTTTGTATGAAAGCTAGCGGAGCTCAATTTGAACATTTATTGAATTAATTAAAGTTTTGGATGTTAGTAAATTTTTGTGAATTATCTGATAAGAAAATAAGTTTACTTTGTTTTGAATTTTAGTTCTGAATGTTTGTTTTGTTGATCAGAAAATAAATGCATTTATGGAATTAAAAATGTAAATAAATTGACTAAAATTAAATAGATTTGAAACAAACAAAAAGCACCTTGTTTAGAATGAAAAATCCTTTCAAATGAGGTATCACTTGCCCTATCATGCTATTTAAAATTTTAAGGGTTGTGCTCATAGCGTAGAGGGTTGAAAAGATTCTTGCAAAAATTTTATTGCAAAAGATGTCCCCTTTGAAAGCAAAATCGACGTGTTCGAGTGTTTTTACAAAATCTTATTTTAACTGACCAAAAACGCGACCGTTTCGTTTTCGTTGCGCCACCCTGTATATAATAATCTTCATAAATAAAAATTCAAAATATGCAGACCTTTAAAAATCGTAACAATTGGATGTTTTATACTTTCAAACCTTCCTGTAATTGGTCTGTCTACCCAGTAAAAAAAATTATAAGATAACCAAAACTACTAAATTTCCTTTATTAAGACACCTTATTATGTACTACGTGATAGATTGACAATTAAAATTACGGTTAATTAATAAAAATAATTAAATAACGTGCGACTGCGCCTTTTTTGTGAAATTTCTTACTTTTGATTAAAATATTTTTGTGCACTTGAGTTTTAGTTTTTTAAACATTAATTTTCCTTTTTTAAACATTTTTTTTTATTTCAGACTTTTTTACTTTCTTACACGGTCGTATACTATATATCTTGTTAACCCTTTAACGTACAATTTAATGATTTAACGTTCAAAATTACAAAAAAACTATAAGGGACAAATATGTCCCTTGCACGTTAAAGGGTTATGCCGATTTTTTTCTAAATAGAGATTGTAATGGAAATATACATTTGGACCTTCCTTGAATCCATTCAATTGATTCAATTTGTGCTTCTGGCCTATAAATGTATTAGTACATAATCACAATTATACCATCCTCCTCGTATAGTCGAGTAAAAACAACCCCCTTTGTGTCTACACGAAATATTATTTCTAATGTTTATTACTTAAATCAAAATAATTGCCTAGCACAAACATATTATTACCTCCTACATGTTTTCTTAATAGTTAATTGTATGAATATATGTATAAGCTTGATGTATGTACATAAAAATATTTTTGACTTTTTGATTTACGTCCACTTTACATGTACTAACGAAATATAGTTAATGTATTTATAGTCTTTTTGTAATGAGTCAAAAATAACTTTTGAATATGTATTTTTATTATGCTAAAATATTTATTTAAATAAACAATTTTCATTCATTTCATCTAGATTCTAGACATACGTATTTGTAATGTGAAAATTATGTATGTTGTATTAAAATTAATTTTCTGTCAGCAATTTGTTGAAATATAATTACATTCGTACATAAATCAGTGACGTACTGAATTTATTTTTATTAATTATTTTTTTACTTTATTCGTTTTGGAAAACTTCTTCCTTGTATTAGAGAAGATTCTTTTTAACCGACTTCAAAACTTCATAACTCCGACAAATATTCACCATTTGGAAGTTTTTTGTTCGATTGAAAGAGTATACTTCTGAGATGGTCCCATATAAATTTCATCAGAATCTGATTATGGACTTCGAAGATACGCCACTCAAAAGGAAAAAAATAAAAAACATTTTTGAAAAAAAAAAATAGAACCCTAAAAACACTGAAAAGTATACCTAATAATTAAATTCATCAGTTTTTTAAGTCGGTGCCAAGCCAATACAAAACTTTTTAATAAAGAAAAAAGAAAACAGAGTTCAAAAATTGTTAAATTTAATTATTAAGTTATTTCAATAATCAAGAATAAACCCGAACTTTAGAAATGGCTAATAAAAAATTATAAGAATAGCTCCATTCAAAATTCTTAAATAACACATCTTTTAGTAAAGATTGTCAAAATAAAATCTTAAATGTTAAGTTACTAAAGCTAACCTGTGTTGCTGGCATCTTTGAGAAGTTCCGAGATTACCTCGTCCCTGACATGAATCCCCAAGTTCTGGAGCATGAACTGTAGCTCTGCGACAGTCACGCGTCCATCCCTGTCTCGGTCAACAAGTCCAAAAGCTGTACGGAGATCTGAAATACATACACATCGATTTCATCAAACTTCTCAATAAAATCATTTGGTCACTTTTCATATAAATTTCACCAGATCGTAATCGTATGATAATTTGTGTTTGTTGTTCGTGGATAGTTGTAGAGACATGAATACACGATATAACGAAATTTGTCGTTTTTCACGCACATAAATACAGAATGATTTACTTAATTATTTTCAATTTAATATTTCTCTTGTTGATATTTAATTTTTATAAAATATTAGTTATTATAAGGTTAGATAAATTAAAATGTTAAATTGATTATACAATAATATATATGTATATCAAACATAATATTAACGTTAACTTTGTTTAATTTCGTGACCAAAACGCATTAAACTTTCAAATCGATAAATTAAACGTCTTTTTAAACGTAATGAAGTCAATTTGACGTACATATTTGAGGAAATTAATAATAGATAATTAAATATAAAGACATAACCTTTATAATGTATAGATCATTATATTATTACGAACATAATATATGAACAGTAATAACAAATTTTACGAACATTATTATTTTTTTTTTCTTTACGAAATATAGGTACCTATAATCGCGTTTTTTGTTGTTCAAAATCGATACTGTATATGATTAGTGATTAGATACCATATTTTTTAACATTATATGTATTTTAGACTTTTAGATATACATATAAATTTTATCAAATACAAATCCCCTAACCATAAAAATTGTAAGAGTTTAGACTTACACGTGTTTCAATAGCAATGCTATCATCATCAGAGTCTTAAAGACACTGTCTTTAAGACTCTGATGATGATAGCATTGCTATTGAAACACGTGTAAGTCTAAACTCTTACAATTTTTATGGTTAGGGGATTTGTATTTGATAAGTCATAACCATAGTTTTTGTCTGTTGTTTGTTATAAATTTTATGTTTTTCAGAGTTTGGGATTGTGAAACAGAAAAGCAAAAAACCACGATTTCCCCAAACTCTAAATAATATTGCTACAGATTTGTAATGCTATGTATAGACCAGCGGTTTACAAACTTAATTTGACGCGGAACCCTTACATACTTTTTCAAAAATTGCAGAAAAACTGTCTTAATGAGTCACTCGATTCAATAGATAAAAATTAATTTAAAAATGTATAATTAATTATTAGAAGTTAAGTAAGCTTGAAACATATTAAATTAAATATAATTTAATATACGTGTTTTTAATTTTTTAAACAAAAGTAGCTTTATACTCTTGTTTTAATTTACATTTGCTTTTCATTGTTTAGATAAAGCAATTAAATGAAGTCTTATAAATGTACAACGCTACATATGTATAATAGGTCTTCCTCAAAGTTTAAATTAAAAGTATTTAGTTTACAATAGAAAATAAATATAATCCCTAATAACTTTATTTAATACATTTAAAACATAAGCAGTTTTTTCTCCCTTTTCCTTAGTGAATGTTTCTAAAAAAATACATAGAATAGTGATGTAGTCAGAGAACTACATATATAAAATTTTAATTTTTTCAAAACTATCAGTTATGGTTACTAAAAATTGAGTATTTTTGTATAAGTATAGAAAACATAATTTTTTTTTAAATCATGAAACGTGAAATCATTTTTGGATAAGTTACTCCATTACATCAGGATTTCCAAATATTTTAACCAAAATATATTTTTTATAAATTATATATAAAATTTTTATTTTTGTCACCGTTTAATTTTTTGTAATTTTTTTATGGCTTTTGACTTGCAATTCGCTGTTATTAGATAAACTTTTTAATGGCCTTTTAATTTTAAATATCTAACTATAGGAACTAGATTACACCACAAAAATAAGGTTTCTATGGTTCCATTTACGTGGTTTTCATTTACGTGCTGTTTTTGTGGAACCAATGTAAGGATTATCTACCCTAAATATTGAACAATTTTAAACTATATCCTTTATTATTTACATCTTGTAACATCATTTATAATAATAATACTAAAATATTCTCAAGCCGCATTAATTTCACCACATTAAAACGATATTATTTATAAGTAAACGAGTATTCAATTAGAGGAAAGTATTATTTAATGAAGATTTTAATGTATCAATGTAACTCAATACTATACCGTTTTAATAGGCTTTAACTACTTGCTCACGTTACACCAAATAGCTTTGCCAAAATCACATGTTCGTGTTCAAAAATGCCGACGTACAAAAAATATCACTTGGTACATATATACATTTTGTATATACTCGTAACTTACATTAGCTTAATTATTTCAACATACGTTATATAAACTAGCGGCCTATTATTTACTTGTAAAATGAATTCATTTTTTGTGTATCTATACAACTTTCATATTGTAAAACAAAACTCCTCGCCGCGTCTGTCTGTGCATGATTTTCTCAGTAACTACTGAACGGATTTTATTCTGGTTTTCACTAATAGATAGAGTGTTTCACGAGGAAGTTTTAGGTGTATAATTTGTTGATATTAACCCGGGTAACACTGGGACCAATACAGTTAAAGTTTTTAATTATTTTTCAATAAACCATGAATTGGAACAAAAAAATAAAATAGAAGGCCACCTAGCTGAAAAATGCTTTTTATTTTTTATTGCACTTTTATTAAGTTTTAAAATTAACCGAGATATTTGCGATCAAAGCAAAAACTGTATTTTTAACTTTAAACATCTATTATTAGGAACAAATGATCATAAAAAAATCCAAGAGCAGATCTGGAAACTTAAAAATCTTTTCTTCATAACTTGGTCAAAAAAAATCGAATTAAAGATAATAGTTTGATCTACAAAAGTCATTTATTAGAATTGGTAAAAAAATTTATCATAACTCAAATTGATATAAACAAAAATACGTAAGAAAAGCGTAGTTCGGTTAAAAGTACAAAACCTTTTTATAGGGCTGTGTTAACTGCTTGATAAGTATGAAAAAGTAATGAAGTACAAGCAGAATTACAAACATCTAAATGGAAATGAAAGTAGTTAAATTAATACTCTGATATTGCTGTTATATTTTTCAATAGTTTTCAATATTCGATAGCTATTAAGAAAAAAAAACATTTTGTACCGAACTCATGTACGGTATAATATCATTAATTGCAGGGGTTATTTTAGTGTGTAGTTGTAGCTTGTTTCTGCAGTTCCAAAAATTAAAACTGCAGTTGTAAAAGCTAATTTGTGTAGTTGAAAAATTGCAAGTAGAAAAAAATATAAAAAAAGTGTAAGTGTGTAGAGCAAAAAAATGGTTACTATAATTTGTAAGAGAGAAATATACAAAGTATAGAGCAAAAAAAGTAAAAAAAAGGTATTTTCAGTTGAAAAATGTTCTTAATATAATCCCTGATTAACTCCCTTAAGTAATTGAGTACCTACATTAATAAGTACAATTACTTTGTTTTGTTCTAATAAATGTATTTAAATACAATGCAAGTAAAATTATTAAAAAAGTACTAAAATTGTTAAGTATAAATTAAACATAATTTATAAGATCAAATAAAATTGTATATTCAAGTTCAATGGGAAGTGATCAAGAAAAATATACAAAAATAACACTCAGTATAATGTCAGCACGAAAATAGGTATTTATTTATTTTTAAGAATATATTATTTTTAGATACCCACTACATTTTGGCACATAGATCGCCGTCAAATTTAACTCATTCAAATAAACTCAGGATAACTGAGAAAACATTTTTAATATCGGGGTGTTAAAAAAACATTTGCACAATGTTTAATATAATAAATGTGACAAATAATTATTGACAACACGCAATCACTGGCGCATTATGTAATATTGAAAAATGTATAACAAAAAATTTATAAATACAAAAATGTCATCACAATGCCTGAAGACCTTTTTTGTTCGTACCTTGAGCTCATCGTCAGTGCAAAAGGGTAATGTGTTTACCAGTCATATATGTATATGTGACTTTCTTTGAGTCATATTACAGCCTAAACGGCTTAACCGATTTTCATGAAACAAACGTAAAAGGGTTCCTTTTAATCCCGCGAGTGCTATAGGGTATAGCGTATATAAAATGATGGACAGTGGGTGCACAATATACATTTTAAATATTGAATTAATGGCATTACTAATTTTATATATTCGAAGTCGATCGGGTATATAAATATTATTCTTTGTCGAAATAAAAATAATTTTGTACCCCAATATAAATGTACTACCAAAACATTTCTATATAATTTTATTAATCCTTTTTGGTACAAATATTTGTTTTATGTGTTTTATCAATGCAAATGTAAGTATTTTTAAATAACATTAAAAAGATTATTAGATGAAGTATTTTATAAATTGTTTTTATATAATAAATAATAATAAACAAGATAACAACTGAGTAATGCTATTCAGGTTATCATGCATTTTATAAGATAAAACACCGTATTTTTATAAATTTATAACAATAGTACACAGTGCCAGATTATCACACAGGCGTACCGCGTAGGAGGTAAGAGCCTCGGCCCCCGCAAGCTCAAGAGACACCAAACCGACAAACAATATTCTTATTATATCATTTTAAAGCTTTATTGACGCAAACATTATTTTAATCGTTTTCTTTTTAACAAAAAATTGTGTAGACTAACTAGGGTTTTAAGTATACCTTATTTGAGTTTTTTCTTCTGTATGAATTTATAAATCAGACACCTTTGAACCAGTGGCGTAGCCAGATTTTTTTTGGGAGGGTGGATTTGCTTATTCCCAATTATCCCCCACACAAACGTCTATATATTTTACACATATATTATAATAATATATGTTATGTGGTATAACTACCTGGCCCCTTGCTTTTAACACCACTGCAGCCCCCCCCCACCCCTACCCCAAACCCGACTGTTGGTTACGGCACTATTTGAAATCTGAATTACCTGTTTTACGTGAAAATAATAGTAATAATTGTAATACATTTGTATTAACATAGGCACGTAAGAAGGGTGAAAGGGGTGCACCCTCTCACTCTGGTTCAAAAAACGGGTAAAAAATATTATTCAAAATCAATAATATATCAAATTTTTTAGTATTCTGAATTCTTTATTTTAATAAATAATTAATTTTGAGCTATTAGTTTAATTAAGTTTTTTATTTGAATTAATAATTTATAATTAACAGAATTGTTATTAAAATTAAATAATAATAGCATATGTAAATGTTTATTTGATATTATATCAATAACTATTTTTTAAATCAACTTTGCACCCCTCTCCCCGCAAGAAAAATAAGTATTATTTATTAATTTTATCATATATTATTACTATTATACAAAAATGACACCATGCATTTTAAAATTATTTGACATCAACATCAAACAAGTTCAAAGACTTTTTCTGTTTCCGAAAAACAAATTGTTATGTTATTTTATTTTATTAGTGACTCTGTAATGGGTAAAGATAACAAAATTAAGATATTATTTTTTCAGGATAAAATTTATTGTGATGGTTCGGTCAAATATATTGTTTTGTAAAGAAAAAGATTAAACAAATTATATAAAAGTTCTTAAGAGACCCGCAATAAATATGTCTTAAAAATTGTTTCAATTGTATATTCAAATCAAATTAAAAGTGACCAAACAAAACAAAAACTAAATAAAAGTTACAAGTCTTACCTTCAAACATATTCCAAACCAATAAATACAACTTCTTTTCACTAGAGATAATATTAAAAACAATTAGCAAAGAACAATCACAGCACGCAGGTCATGGTCGTGAAAACAGCCAGAGAAAAATGAATCGATACTATATGCGAGAAAATCAAGGATCAATCTACAATCTGGAAGGTGCACGTTATAACTGGCGAAGCACGTTACGTTTAGCAAGTCAACAATCATTCGGTACTTTCCGTACCACGTGGCATTTACAGTCGGATATCTTCGGAGAAAGCTTCAACAATTTTCATTCTATCAAAATTTTAATCAAAATATAATATTTCATACCTATTTAAAAAAATTAAATTATTGAATGAAACAGAAAGAAAAATTAACTAAACTAGGCTGTCCTGCTTAGGTAAAGGGCAGCAAGGTGTAAAAAATAAAAACGAAGAAAACTGAACTCGAAGTTTTTGATTTTTTAAACCGAACTAACAATTAAAATTTATTTAGCGACCAATGATAAGTTACATGACTTCATTATAAATCATTTGAATGTAATTTTAGTTTTCAATTCATCAAAATGCATTGTCTTTTATTTCTGGAAATTTAAAAGCAGTAAGATGTGGTTTACTGCCTTTGTACTCTGTAAAATAGCAGTACTGCTTTTTTCCACTGTTTTAATTATTTAAATAGTTTTTTGTCAGACGTAAAACGCAGTGATGCAGAATAAAAATAAAATTTTATTTCAATGTAATTTATTGAAATCAAAATCAAAACCGAAAGCTAATATGCATCATTCTATCAATATTTTAATCAAGATATAATATTTCGTATTTAAAAAAAATTATTGAATAAAACAGAAAAAAGAATTAATTAAACTAGGGGGCTTACCTCTGGACGCACCCCAACCCCAAATAATGCAATATTTAGATACCAATAGGTAATATTTTAAATTATTTTTTAAATTAACTCTGGTATATAATCGATTTTTAATAACTGTTTTACATTTTTAAATTTTTCTATTAAAAAATATCAAAAATTTTCCTTAAGAAAGATTTTCCCTAATTCAATTACCATTATACTAAAATAATTCAAAATTAAAATAAATTTAATAGCTTCTGTGTCCAGTCGAAACAAACAGACAGACAGGCAGGCAAAAATTCTTAACATAACTAAAAGATTTAACGTTGCCAAATATTAATTAATCATAAACATGTTCTTAATAGATTTTAAAGTATTTTTTGTAACATAAATAAAATTAGAATTTCAAATAATATTTTATACTTTCTTAGTATATGTATTTGGTTTCTTGTGTATAAGTCAAGTCGTGCAGTTCTTAAAAAATATTCTCCAAGTTTCTGGATTAATGCCACTTCGTATTAATCATCATAACTTAATTTATGACGCAGATTAAGTAGGTATTTTCTAAGAAGTTTTAAAAATTTTAGGTACTGAAGTATACAAATATTTATTCAGATATAAAATATCAGTAAAATGATATTAGATATATACTTACTATTATGACTGTTATGAAAATTGTGTTTTTTTAAATTAATACACCGTTTCATTGTCAAAATAATGCAAATAACTAATATCGTCGTTGCGCATGTAAAATCTGCTATCTGACATTTTTCAGTGGAAAAAATGTTTTGCAACAATCTTTAATAATAATTGTCATGTACCTACTAATGCTTCCCAAAGACTACTGACAGTATAGCAGAATCCCATAATCTATATATTAATACGTGAACATCGAAAATTGTCGTACGTTTTTTAGTATTTATTATAAAAGGAGGTGAATGAAACTTATATCATTCGAAAGGTACTGTGCCATAGATGTGCACAAAAAAATAATCTGTGTATGTTGACGTTAAGGCAGGTAAAATAAAGTTAACATACACACATAATTTCTCCTCTCGCTGTTTGTTTATTTCCTCTCGCATCCTTCAACAGCATAGCAATACTCTTAGCGTCACCAAGCGGCAAAAATAAATAGTTTTGAGTTTATGTCTAACGTAAAGAATATATACATATAGAGATTTCAATTCGCGTGTTTTTAATTGGAAATTTTTATTACAAAGGTAGGTTAGATTAGGTTAGGTTAGGTACTGTGTCATAGATGTGCACACAAAAAATCATTTGTGTATGTAGCCGTTAAGGCAGGTAAAATATTGGTTAAATTTCGACAATAGGCGATACTATAGTTGTATTTAAAATGTATCAAGTATTGTTAAGTTTTTATTGTCACCTGAAAAATTATACATTTGTGACAATAGATTTTGTACACGCAACGATGATATTTTTGTTTGACTTGAAATGAACAATACTGAACCGATTTTAATTGAACTTTCATTGGTCGAAAACCTAAGACTTTAGAATAAGCTCATAAATGATAAATGTTATATAATTTTTGATCTATTAAAAACAATTAATTATCATGTATTTACAGGCGAAGCTGCGTTAATTTTGTAAAAAAAAAAACTAAAATATTATAGATCAGTAAAAAACACGGTATGTATGTAAAGTATTTACTACAATCTTGAGAAAAATCGATTTTTTTATGTTGTTAAAATATTTTCACCGAAAAAAATAAATTTCAATAGAACAAATTGTATTTCCAGTATATTTTTTAATATCTACGTTTATCATTTTAGAATCGTAAAAATTATATATTAAAGAAATTGCTCTTTTCAATTGAAAATTTGCTGTTGAAGTAGCGAATTGAATAAGTAAGCAGTAAAATGTTATTTTTAATTTTGTTTTCCTTTTTTGAAGATACTGTGTGTAATATAATTTTAAAAATTTGACATCAAAGCACATGATAATTTGACAAAAAACTATCAAAGCTAAAAATATTATTAGGTAGAGGAGTCAAAGACGCAACGCTCTTTTGTATACCATAAATAAATATAGGTGTGAGGGGTGGGGGGGGGATATCTCACCTGACGATGTAATTTAAAGCACCTTTTTCGTAAAAAGCATTTTAATGAAAAATCTTGCTGATACAAAATTATATTGTGTCAACTTACAAATTGTAATTGTTAACAATTGTTTATTTATTATTTTAAATAATACCCCATTAACTATTTGTAAAATTCATTAGTAATTTATACTAACAATGAGACTACCTTGTATTTTTTATAAAATGGAATATTATGTATTTATCATAAGTTAATTAAAAAGCAGTGTAACCGAACTAAGTTTTAAATAAATAATCAATAGCGTGATAGTTCAAAGTGAACAGTTACGAATATTTTCAAAGAAAAAATTACTTTTTATACATTATTTACGAAAATGAGAAAATCATAACAAAAATCCGAAACGTTCAACAATTCAATATTTTTTTAAAAATATGTGTCATTTATTTAATATAATACAGTAGCACCTCGCAATAACGGCGTAATTGGGACCGAACTCGCGCCGTTACGTGAAAAACGCCGGTATATGAATTAAAGCTTTTTAGGGTTCCGTAGAAAACTAGGAACCCTTATAATTTTGTTGTCTGTCCGTCCGTCTATATAAATGTTATACCGATTAAGATGAAATTTGGTATACGGATGTGGATTGATAACCCAAAAACAGAAATGATGAGATTTTTGAAAAAAAAAGGTTTTTTGAATTTTAGATAGGTCTCCTAAAATGCAACAAAAAAATGTTATATGATGTTATATAACCTTCAGTCACGATATATTTGCGTTCAAAGCTGTTATCAGAGCCCCCCCCCTACTTCTAATTTTTAAACTATCGATGCAAAAAATCTAGAAAAGTAGATTTTAATTTATACTTTTAATGAAGCAAGAATAGTTTATGAAAATTTTTGAAATATCTATTTTTATAAATCGTAATGACTACGGAACCCTATCATGTGCATGCCCAATACGCACTTGGCCGTTATATTTTTGCCAGTAGCCTACCGAGGGGGGGGGGGGGGGGCAAGGGGGGCATTTGCCCCGGGCGGCAGTTTGTTAAGGGCGGCAAAATTGTGGGTTGAGGGCGGCAATTTCGAAAAAAATAGGTCTTCAATTTTTCATATTTAACATATAGTGCAAGGGGGAGGGCGGCAAGTTTGCCATCTGCACGGTACACCACTGATTTCGGCCTCGTTTACTTACCAAAATTAAATAATTAATAAAATAAATCTAACTGGTCAATACTATATTTAGTAAACCCTATCTCCTTTCTTAAGAGTTAGTTAAATTGAGTATACAGTAAAACATCGAAACATCGAATCTCGAAAAAAAATCTAATTACGAATTATTCTATTTCTATCATAACAGTTCGATATGTAGAAGTCTGACTATATTAATGTATATTTACAAAAACAAAAATTTGCAAACGCCAACTTACAATTGCATGAACTCATCACTGAAATGTTAATGTACGAAGCATCCTTATCTCGGAAAAACTAAATTACAACTGAAAGATCTTGGCAACGATTTGTGTGTTTTTCTTTTTTTTTCTTAATTCACACGAGACATTTACTTAGAGGCGTCAGTTGTGTACACTTCTTGTTTATTTTGGATTCAAGTAAATGAAATACGAGTTAAGTATATATGACGTGGAGAAACAGTACACTGATTAAATAGTTTACTAAGAAATCTGTTTTTTATTTGTACTTGAAAAAAAATGTATTGTTAATTGTTTAGAAAAGGATTGAGTTGTAATTACATTTTATATACCGAGTTGATTTTTTTACTCACGCCCGATCACGCTCGTGACACTGAGTATTATTGATGAAAAAATTATAATTAATTATAATAATAATATTTTTCTTTATCAATAAAATTCAAACACATTAAAATCTTCGAAAAAAAGGCAAAAATACATACATGAAATTATTGTTTTAAAATTTTTAATCATTTGTTTTATTTAATTTTTGCATAGCACACTATTATTTTTTTTTTTTTATTAATTTATTTTATTTGTTATATCTTATTAAAAAAAACGTTATTTTTCAATATATCTCAGAAATTCGACATTCAATTGTTTTTTTGAGATCACCGTTATTCATCCCGGAAAAAAATACTGATACTTTGCCCATTTAACCAATCTTTTAGCTCCAATAATAACAAAGTTAGCAATGTAGTATGGTGGAATCTAAAAGAAAATAATAAGCCAGTTCATATGTTTTAAAATCATTAATAATATTATGATCTAAGCCCAAGATTGAAAACCTTACTGCTATACTTACTATTGACCCCTTTTTCTGCGAACCTTTCCTTGAAAGCTATTTGTACAAATAATTACTATAATAAGAATATGCGATTAATTACCCAGAAAGTAAAAATAAATTACAACATCGATAATCGACACAATACATCGATTTTATTTTCAATGTAAAAGGGTACTTATGATAATTAGTTATTTCAACTATAACCTTACATTTATTTTATGTAGGTATATAGAGTACGCTTTGAAGCTTAACAAGTGTAAAGGTCAAAGAAAATCCAATAAAAATGTTGTCATATATAAAGCTTACAATGGATATAGTTTATTTTTATTTAGTTTGTAGTTTCGTTGTCATTTGAAACAATTTGTTGATATAAAATATTGAATTTCATCATTCAATCAAGTTTTTAGATATATTAACCCCTTCCCCCTAGAGTAAAATCCAGTAGTGTAACCAGAATTTTTTTTACACAAAAAAAATACTGGTTACGCCACTACTGTCAAAAATAACCTATTATATCTATTTCGGCAAAAATGTATAGCAAATGAAAAAAATCGTATTATTTTAAACACTATAACCTCTTGTTATGACGGAGACCACCATATTTATATAATAATCCAGTGGAGACACTATATAACAAATCAAAATCTATTTAAAATTATTATAACATAATAACACAAATTATATATTTTAAAAATTATTATATTGTGTACAGACAGTAAACACCATGTTTTAAGTTCTATATATTTATTGATAAAACTAATATCTTTTAAAATGACCATCGACGTAGGGAAACGTCAACACCACGTTTAGATTTTTATAAACGTCAATCGTGTTTATAAAGAAAAGCTTCTTACGTACGACGCTTGGTTTTGCGTCGTCAGTTGGATGCTGGGGACGTCAGTCATCAAATATAAAAAATCCAAATCTCATATCACATCTTTTTTGTCACAAAATAATAAGTGTGCAAGAAAATGTTATATACATTATTTTTATTTAACAATAAAAGTAAATTAATTCATTTCAATATGCAGTAAGTAGTAAATTAATAACAAAAATTTAACCCAAATTATGGATGGAAAACAAAATAAAATCTTATAATTATAATACCAAGTAGTGTTATTTTTCGTTAAAATATTTCTACAGCAAAAACTGATACTTTAAAGCAGGATTGCTGCAGTATAAAAATAAATAAGTAATGTATTAATACAGAATGCAATGGAAAATTCAATTTGTAGGTACAAATAAACTTATCATTTTTTAATAATAATATGCATGAGATTTATTACCTGGTTACGAGAAACCAAAAGGAGGATTATGATTTCGGTAGTCTATATGCAAGGTTAGTAAATATACAGGTTGCCTAAGTAGCTTTTGACCAATCAGCTTGGGCACCCCAGATGACGTATTTTACCCTTTTCGCGCCGACTTACAAGGCCATATTTGTTATGATTGAGCACACCATTCCCCCACTCCACATTTGGGCACCCCAGATGACGTATTTCTCTCTATCGCACCGAACTACTGAGGTTACCTTGTACTTTACATACCTTGGTCTATATGTGTGTATTTATGTAAATTCATTTATACCAGTATCTGCCAAACTTTTTTACCTCCGACACACTGAGCGAGGAGGATTTATTTCGCGGCACATCAAATAAAAATTCTTATGAAATTTAAATATATTTTACCAATATGAATATTAATTCCTATTATAATATAATAATATATTTAGTATAAAACTACATTTTTTTAGTTTGGCAATCACTGATCTATACCCTCGCAGAGCTTAAACCATCGATTACGACAAATTATACTTTCTTATGATATTTTTTTATACTTTTTTAATGTTCCGTGCCAAACGGAATACTTTTTTTTTTGAAACTATTCGACGTAAAAGTTTGAAAATTAGCACAGAAATAGAGAGTTGTGGCCCAATTATAGACGACAAGTATAAAAAGTTGAATTTTGATTCTAGGGGTAAATTGGAAAATTGAAAAAAAAATCAATGGCATCGTGTAGGGTGTCAAATGAAAACTTGTTGAAGCACGAATTTATACATATTATGTATTTTTTTATCCATTTAAAAAATTCGTGAAAAACGCTTATTAATATTGTTTAAAAATGTTAAAATAGTTTATTTAATGTTTTTCACTATTTCTCATTTCTTTTAAAACAGTGCGCGTTTAATTTGTTCCCATATTATAATAACATTTTTCTACACAGTTCTACCGACTTTTGTTAGGCGGCTATTACACTATCAAATAAATATGTCAAAGATCTTTGACACAGATTTGATCATATTTCTTTGATAAAATACGAGATTTTGTTTTATTACACTACATAAAATATTTGATAATATTTTCTCAATATTATCTAGGGATATTTTCATCTTTCTTGGTACTTTTTGAATATCAGTGCGTGGATATTCGTCAAGTGACGCGATCGAGGTTTGAATTTACAACCGTATATTGTGGTTTTTATAATCAATAAGAAGATTATCATATAATACTGGATTTTGTTGATATTCATATATTAATAATTATGTAACTGTAACTATCAGTGATAACTTGGTAGTCGCCATTTTGTTTTTGACGTCAAAAAACTTTGATCAAATATAAGAGACTGTCATTAACTGTGATCATAGAAATATTATGAAGGTAAATATTATAAAAGTTGACTTATTACACTGTCATATTTCTTTGATCAAAGAAATTTTATCATATTTCTTTGATAGTGTAATAGCCGCCTTAGATATTGAAAATAATATTTCAGAGTTGTATAAATGGAAATCGACCGCACGATTTTTCAAAGGAATATATACATATGTGTGTGTGAGAGAGAGAGTGCGCGCGAATGTTGTTCTCATTACGTTATGCTAATCTACAATTGTTATTTAGATGTTTTTATCCAGATACTGCGTCTGATTTATATTTCGCGTGTTGGTTAACAGCCTGTTCGTTATATATTTTCAAAGTCGACTTTGTTTAGAACGCACTTGGTTTAACCTTTTACATTCTAGTTATAATTGTTTTATTGTTTGCTTGTTAACAATAGAAATCAAATTAACTGAATTAACTGACCGGATAAATTATATATTGGTAAGCATGGACTTCGATGTTATTGTTATCACAGATTAATTTTTTTTTAAATAATTTGAAACAAAATATGCTTAAAGTTAAATTTTGTTTGTTGTAGTATTAATATGAAATATATTTAAATATACAGTGGAACCTCGTAAGTAGGTTTTTGAACGGACTTGAGAGGGGGGGGGGATATGTACTAACGAGAAAAACGTACTAACGAAATATTTTAACATGAGGTCTTATGAAAGAATGCCAGGAACTAAAAAAAAATGTACTAACGACGTTCTACTGTAGTAAGTATAAGAAAGTAGAAACTGTAAATGCTGATTTTTTTTCGAATTTGAGATTTAGATGGAAATATTTATTTTGACTTTCCCAAGATGTCTCTGTGTAGACGCTGTAACTCACAAATAAAAGGGGGGGAAATTATGTTTTTTTAACGATCTTACAACCGGGAACATGTTTACCTACTCTTGTCAATTTTTGAATTTTCCGAATTGATTTTTTAGATAAGATTTGTAAAGAATTTTATTTGTAATTTTTGTTCTATTCATTAAAAAAACGAATACTCGATTTTTTATTTAATTTTTTTAAATGGTTCATTGCAGAAATATATGTTTATAATAAAATTTGTAGAGAACGTTATTTAGAAATATTTGTTTTATATATTTACGTATACTGTATAAGGAAGTCCTATGGCACCTATGGCAGATATTTTATATTACATTGGCAAATACGAAAAACCAAATATAGTGAAGTTTTCTAAAAACAAATAAGTATGTATTATTATCTATGTAAAAATGTAAATATTTACCTAACGTTCTACATTATTTTTTAGAACAAAATTACGCTGTAATATCTTCCACTTGACAAATATTTAAGAAACAATAAAATAACAGAAATTAAATAAACTTTCGTTTTTGATATTAAAAATATTACAGAAGTAGAAAAGAAAAATAAATCACGAATTTTATTTTAAAACGTAGATGCGGCGTTGATTTTTTATTTATTTAAGAGAACGGCGTATTTCCTCGTTCCATTCCAATTCGAGCTGCGCTTCTGTAGTAGCTGAATTTAATTTCCCAAATGTAATACTTTAATGTACCTAAACGCAACTTTTTTACACCTTAAGATCATTTTTTGATTAATGAAAAGTTCATAATAAATATAAGGTACTGGCACCAGTTATGGCCGCTATAAGAACAAGGTTTAATGTTTTTGTGATTGACGGGCTTCTTTTTCGTAATTCTCATTAACTCATGTTACTAATAAAACAAGTAACTCTTTATTTAATCAATTTAATTACCAAAGTCCGCAAATATAGTTTGTTTTTTAAATTATAGCCTTTTATTTTGTTTATGTTTTTTCTCCAGTAATGGATAAAGTAAAACCAGTAATGAGCACGCAGTGATGGATACTTGCTAATGGTTACAAAATGATAAATACTACGACACAAAAGATAAAAAATAAAGAATCGTCAAATTTGAAACAATGTAAAGCAGTTGCTATGATAATATAATAATTAATAAATAAATTATACTAAATATGAGAACGAGGTCCAAAAAATTTGTTTTTTTCAAAAATCTCATTATTTCTGTTTTTGGGTCATCAATCTACGTCCTTATACCAAATTTCATCTTAATAGGTATAAAATTTGTATATATAGACAGACGGACAGAGCGAAACTATAAGGGTTCCTAGTTTTCTACGGAACCCTAAAAATCAACCATTATATCTAATGCATTCTAGTTGTGTGCATAAAGTTATGCTATGAAAATAGACCGCAATCAATTTTACTCATCAATAATAAATTTTTACTTTAACCCTGCATTGAAACTTACTGTTTTATTCAATGCAAGAGAAAACTAATTTCATGATAGTAATCATGTATCATCAAAACTTATTTCTTATTAATATTAACTTATTAACCATCAAACCGAATCAGTTGATCAATAAATCAAAACATTATAAATATTTAGATTATTCTGAATTAGAATTATACAGATACTGGCTGTTACTAGGGCATACAAAAACCCGAAAAAATTACAAAACCCGGTTTTCGGTTTTTCATAAAGTGAAAAACCGGTTAACCGGTTTTTAGTCGGGTTTTTCAATTAAGTTTAAAAAATGTTTTAAACTATTTCAAACTGTAAATAATCAATTTCAAATTGAGACTTATCAATTTTAAATTGGGAACTATTAATTAGTAAAGTTAGTTTAAAAGTGATCTATAGGTGAAGACAGTAAATATGACTCAAACTGAGTTTCGATTACAGTAGCTAAAAAATATTGTACGAGAAAATATCACGAAAATTATTATTAATTATATCCGATATGTCAATCATGATATATAATATATATGATACATTAATTATGATTTGTTAATTTGGACAATAGTAAATAATTGAGGGCCTGATTTTAAATAAAATCAAGAAATTAAAATTTGTTAATATATGTTAACTTAATTAATTAATATTCGTAACAATAATAAGTTAAATAATAATTGCAACAGTGGCCCCTATATGAGTTCATTTGGGGGGAAGGGGGGAGGCAAAGCTCTAGCTTAAAAATAAAAATCAGTGAATGGTATATTTACGTATTTAAATTATTAATTGAATGGCCGAAAAAAAGCCTGGTCAAGAAAAAAATTCTTATGGTGTCCGCCAACAATTCCAATCTGGGAGTTCATGATAGTATGTGGAGGCCATAATTGCAGCTATAGCAAATATATTTTGTATTATAATACATTATATTATATTGAAATAAATTATTTATTTATTTTCATCTCAAATGTGGAATTTACAATTCCCAATCTGAAATTGATTAGTCTAAATTTGAACTTGAAATGGTATAATCTCCTTTATTAATATATTATTATACACTTCACAAATAACCCTCAAATTCCATTTACTCCGCTATAATATTTTTATTTACACATTGCGCGTTAGTTTATAGATGTCACCCTTTTTTTAATTTAGATAAATTCACAACATAAATACTTCATGAATAACAGTAAAAAAAATAAAATTATTTGTCATTTAAAGAAACAAAAAAATATATATACAATTGACTTTCGGTTTTTTGGGAAAAACCCGGTTTTACGGTTTTGGTAAATTTTAACAAAAAACCGGTTAACCAGTTACGGTTAAAACCGGTTTGTATGCCCTAGCTGTTACCCGCGACTTCGTCTGCGTGGAATTTATATTTTTTATCTATAATCAATTTTTCGGGATATGTCCTTCTTCAGGATGAAATCTATCTCCTTGCCAAATTTTATTAAGATTAGTTCAGCTGTTTGACTATTTGGCAACAACAGACAGACAGTTACTTTCGCATTTATAATACGAGTATTATAGTACGGTATTATAAAGGAGCTCGCAAAAAAAAGCTTTCAAGCACTTTCAAATGGGGTATTAAACTTATATGACAGTTCTATTGGAGTTTTGTTTACAGTTTCATGCATAGGAAGTAAAATCAAAGGTATGTAAAGTATATTTACTAAAGTGTATTTATTAATCTTGAGTAAAACGGTAAAAGTCAACTTAATTTTCATATAAGTTTGATCCCTCGTTTGAAAGTATTTGCAAGCTTGCAAATTTTGCGAGCTCCTTTATAATAACGGACATAGACATTATTACGGATTAATAAATAGGGGAGATATACCTTAAAAAGGAAATGTTTGTGATTCTTTTTATAACTCAGAAACTATAATAAATATATTTACTATTCGCATAGCTTAATCTGCATCCCTTTCAAGGAACAACACGATTTTTTATGTTAAATCGTAAATAATAAAAATACACATAAAATATTATTTTTATTGTTTGTATGTTGAATATCGCGCGTCGGAATTTATTACTTTTGATGCAAAATATATTGCAGCTACTGCACGTGCATCTCCACTTTAATGGTATCTCTCCTTTATAGGTATATTTAAAAAGCACAGTTATTTATACATATTAATTTTAATAATATTTAAAATTTTACTATCCAAGTATACTCAATTTTTATTTGTAAAATAACATCTTTAAAAACAATTTTAGCTTCCGCCATGACTTCTGGGTATAAGCCAATATTCATACAATGTTTAGATATTTATAGAGAAAACTTCAGAAGTTGTCTGCCACCCTAAATGTCAGAATCGCTTACAACAGATTCAAAAATATTAAGACAGACATCATTGGTTATCTTTTTCTAGGATGGAGCTTATATAGTTACATCATATTAATTAATTTTATATCAAGTTTAACATATTTAAATATTAAAATTCGGATTATCAAATATTTTTGCTACAAAATTTACTATAAGTATACAATTTTCAATATATACGATACAGGGCCGTAACTACCACCGGTGCAGTGCCGAGGGTAGGGTGTCCCCGCAGCGTAAAAATTGGAGGAAGTACCTAAGTAAATAGGAAAAATTGTGTAACTTAGGAGAGAAAAAAAGGTCTTCAATTATTACTAATTTTGAATTGAAGGAATTTTTCCTTTTGCATATTCCGAGAGCCCCTCGGCCACTACTTGCCCCGGGGCCCTCGAGCTTCTAGTTACGGCCTTGATTAGATAATAATAATTTAATCGCACAAATATATATGAGTACCATAAACGATGAGTACTTCTTTATTTAACAAATGAAAAATTAAATATTAAAATAATCAAATGGGAGGAGGCTACTAAGTTTGTTTCAATGAAAACTGGGCGACCACTTCTGCATTTCTCTGTACATTGAAATTATAAATGTGAATAGGTATACCTACTATAGTACATGCCTAGGGCGACAAAATTTTAGACGGACAAAAATAAATCAAAAATTGTTTCCAACATCTTTTTTTATAAAAAAATATAGATTTGAAAACCGATTGATTTTTGATAATAAAACCAGAAAAATCAATAGCCTATGGATTTTCAAATGAAATGTTATTCAAATTTAAATCGACCATAAATAATTTTTTCACAACTGAAAATGCATTGTTAGATCAGGTTATCGAAAGGTAAAGGGTATAAAAGTTTCATTCAATTAACTGTTTCAAAAATAGTTATGTCTTGAGATAAATTGTTATCACTAAGACTTGTCTCTAAAGTTCAATTATTTTTTAAGCCTACAATTCACATTAATGTGTCACAGAATTGTGTAATTTTTTTGTACTATTTAATTTTATTTTATAGTTTCGTTGATACGAATCAACGAATATATAGTTTTATTTTATAATTCAGAACTTGTATGTAGGCATGGGCGTAGCCAGGGTGGGGCAGGGGGGGGGGGCGCTTGCCCCCCCCTAGCTTGTGGACAAAAAGTAATAAGTAAATCAGTATTATTGTCCAAACAAGGATATTTCTAGACTTCTATGATGTCCATTGAATTTTTGAACGTAAATTTATATTTTGGATCCAGAAAATAAAATATCAAAGTTTTTTTTAATCACAATCTTTTATTTTTACATGTAAACTAAAATATCAGGGAAAATTAAAAATAAAATAAAAACACCTAAAGGCAAAGGTCGCAGTATTGGCAACAGTGAAAACTGTGTTTTGTGTTAAAATAACTACCCACAAAAGCATGGGCAAGGGGGGACGCTTGCCCCTCCCCCTAGCTCGTGAAGTAAGAGTAACAAATTAATCAGTTCATTGGCTAAATATTGACATTTTTAGATTCGAAAATTTAAATATCATTGTTTTTTTTATTGTAATCTCTTGTTAAAGCGGGTAAACTATCTTTATCCTTTTTATACAAAAAAAAACGTTTTTTTTAAGTATATTATCAATTCAAATTAGATCGATTTTTTACATTAAATAAAAAAAAACACCAAAATAGCAACGTAGAGTACATTTTTGTAGAGGATTTTGTATTCAAAAAGATATGCACATACATATAAATTTAATTGATTGAAAAAAATGTGGCGAAAATAAAAGAAGAAATGAAA
This sequence comes from Sialis fuliginosa, assembly GCA_961205875.1. Lineage (NCBI taxonomy): Eukaryota > Metazoa > Arthropoda > Insecta > Megaloptera > Sialidae > Sialis > Sialis fuliginosa. The sequence continues at coordinate 11,220,331 of OY540809.1, read as the reverse complement.
AAAATAATGACTTTTCATTGTTACTTTTTGCGCACCTATCTAGAGATATAATAAATAATGAAAATGTTAATTTTTTCAATACTAAGAAAAACAAAAAAAAATTTGCCCCCCCCTGAACAAAATCCTGGCTACGCCCATGTATGTAGGTACGGTTAATTTATTCTGATGTGGTTTAAAGTTGTAACGTAATATTTATTATATAACAGAGGCGTAGCTAGAGGTCGCTGTGCCCCCGACGAAAACCAAAAAAATCACCCCTAACCTTTTTTTGTTCGTTATCGTTCAGTTTTTACGTCTGTCAAAGCTGTTCTACCCCATTTTCCGCCCCCGTGCCTTTCGCCAACTCCTGGCTACGCCACTGCATATAATTAATACATAACTATTAATATAATAAAATATTGCAATTAGGTATATTATGATTATTATTAAAGTAAAATATGGTTGTAAAGAAAATAAATAAAATAATGAAATTAATCAATACAACATTAAACACTTATAAATTCTTAACTGGTTTATTTAGAAAACAGAAATTTTCCATTAATATTGTGTGTGATATACCGAAAATATATACGATTTTTTTTCCCGAAAAGTGGGGTATCAAATGAAAGATAAAGACTTGACTAAATTAAATATAATTATTTTTGTTGTAAGTTTTTCGATCTGCTACTAGCACTCAGCAGCACATGAATGAATAAATAAATACAAATAATGTAGTAGCGGTCGGTACTGAACACTTATTGCGTAAGACTCGACTCGCACTTGGCCGGTTTTTCAATATATATCAGATAAATATTCTTACTCTCACAACCAATGTGCTTATTTGAAATTAATTAAGTTACCTTTAGTATTTAAACTCCGGTAATGCAGTTTATCCGGAACAGTTTCAGACATACCGGATTATGATCCATTGCAATAAAAACAATAACTCCTAAGTCTAATATAATATGTTATACAGAACAGGTAAATAGAAGGTAATTATCTTATTCTATAAAAGTTATTAACATTTGACAGTTACGATTGTTAGTATTTAAGATCGCTTACAAAACGTAAGTTAATAATGTAAAAATATTACAACGAACAGGTGTTCGCTTATAAACATTTTGATGACAATATAGAAAATTCCATTGATGTTTTGCCAAAGTTTGGCTCATTGGTGACGGTGAATTAAGATAAAAGTTATAAATAAAAAACTAAATATATTTTACCAAATAAATTACATTGCGTATCTGACAAGTTATTATTATTAATTGAACGACATTACCAATGAGATTTTTTTGACCTTCAAGAATTCAAATATATTTAAATTTCTTACATAGTTGTTTCTGTGATTCAATTATAAAAAATGTAATTTTAAACGATCCTCAAATGGCGGCCGATCAAAATATCTTCTCTACTTGTATCATTGATATTGATAATATCGTTTTTTTTAAACTATTGAAAATATGGTTTAAATTTGAAAAATAGCGAGCCTCTCAATTTTGAAATCGTAGAACAATTTTTCTTTAAAAAATGATCACAAAGCTTTTCGTATTTTTGATAATAAAACAACTCATAACAAAGATACAACGCATTTTATTCATTATTGAATAAAAATCACAATTGCCATGGAAAACTAAAATATTTTTGATAGTCGAGGCGTCAGCCAAAACTACAACAATCACTCGAGTGCAATATTAAAAAGTCAAGTAAGCTTTGGAAAAAAGAATACTTGATGTTTAAAATTTTTATATTCATTAAAATTCATTGCTTATTTTGTTAATGTATAACAGCAATGCTGGCTTTAGAGAGGGAGGCTGAACGACTGCTCGAGATGCCAGTTCAGAAGGGGTGGCGGACGGGCACATGGAGAAAAACTGATTTTTAGGAAAAAAATTAAGAACAAAAAAAATCAAGATATAACTCAATGGGCCCACTGGTCTAACTGGCCCCATATATTCATGGTCTAAATAATCATTGGTTGATACTAGAAATCGATAACACGTATAATATTAAACCGGGTGTCAAAAAGTACTGTATCACAATGGGTTCTCAAAATATTAAATAAAAACTAACTTGAGACAAAATCTTTGAGAGTCTGTAGCTCCCTCACGAAGAGTTTCCGGACACATATTTATATGAATTTTTTTCTTAATAAACTGTTCAAGTTTGTTCCACCTGATATGATTCTCTGGATATCAAAGATTTTTTAAAATTTCCAATTGTTATAGTGTAAAAATAAGACTTGTTCTGAATTTTTTAATAATACTGTAGCTCTAAATATGTAAGTATGTTTTCTTCAAAAACTATCTGGACTTAGCTAATAATATTAAGATAATGCAGTATTGTTTATGATACATGCACTATAATAATATTAATGTATTGGTGCTTTTATTTCGAGTAGTAGGCATTCTTTTAGCTGTAAAAATTTATACAATCTTCTCTATTGTGAATATGTCTAGATGCTGTTTATGATTTATCACATTTATAATTTGACACTAGAAATGTAATTAGATTCGATCAAGAAGAACGCATGATATGCAAACAATTTAAAACAATCGATCTTACGAAGCTGTAAAAATTACAAGATTTGTAAAAAAAAATTTTTTTTATAATATACCTAGGTAATGTAGGACTCTACGCCTCTACTATTTAAGAAATACCATATAAAATATTAATTTAACATAATAATCTATGTAAAAAACCATATATATATTGTTTGAATTATTGTTATTAATTAAAATAAAATGTTTTTAAAAAAATTCCGGTTCCGGCAGGAATTATGGCCGGATTTTTTTGTGGATTCCGGCGATTCTGGTTCCGGCAGGAATCGAAAATTTCAGTTCCGATACACCCCTATTTAATACAGTTTTCAATTTTTTTTGAAAACATGATATTCATACTTACAATTAGATCAGACAATTTCTCTCAAATAATGTTGTTACATATATTATGTACAAAGAACCAAACTTCCATTTATTTTGATTTTTTAATGTTTTTATAAAGAAAATTTATATTTTATTAAAAATGTATGAACCCTCCCCAACTCCTCCTACTAAATACAACCAATTCAGGGGTTATTTTAGTGTGTAGTTGTAGCTTGTTTCTGCAGTTCCAAAAATAAAAACTGCAGTTGTAAAAGCTTATTTGTGTAGTTGAAAAATTGCAAATAGAAAGAAAAATATAAAAACGTCTAAGTGTAGGTAAAAAAAGGTCACTATAATTTGTAAGAACAGTTGTAAAAGCTAATTTGTGTAGTTGAAAAATTGCAAGTAGAAAGAAAAATATAAAAAAATGTAAGTGTAGAGCAGAAAAAGAAGGTATTTGCAGTTGAAAAAAATTTCTTAAAATAACCCCTGAAAACATGGACTTACTTCTCCCAACGTGAATTACAAATAGAAAGGAAGATGCCTGGAGTAATCAAGACAAACAGCATTTACAAAACCCTTCAATTCAGAGGAAAATTTTCAGAATCACTTAAGCCTTGGTAAATAACACAGCGCTGTAATATCGCCATGTCAACCTTGAGAATTCAAACCGTGTGAATGAATGAGCCTGGCACTTCAGCCAGTATTAATACACGATAATACTTACAAATTCTTAAAAGTGGGGGGGAGTCGAAAAATTCTAAAATCACCCTTACGTAACAATTGTCGCTCCTTTTATAACGTTATGTAGATACATATATACCTTTTCACATAAGTTCCTCGATTTTAATTTAAATTTCATTTTTCATATTACATCAAAAGACATTATAATAACATTTACAAACTTTATAAAGCTGCCAAAAATGTCACCGAAAAGTTTAACATAACAAAGTTAAATTTATTAATTATAATAAACTCTGTCGGTCTGGACATATTTATTACGAATAAAATGTATATTTGAAATGTAATACTATGTTATAAATATAACAGCTTGCACATTTTGTAAAACACCGGAAGGAAATCAATCAAGAGACAAACACAACCGTGATTTAAATACGAACCAAGGACAGAAACTTTAAACGCAGGTGAATAAAGAGTAGGATGAGTTTAATCTAGTATAAAGTCCATTGGCGGCATCTGAAGAGTTTTTTATTGTTATTTATTATTATTGGCATAGCATCATATTACGCCACAGAAATGCTCGCCATTGTAAAATATTATAATAAATAAGATTATAGTCTTCCGAGGTTATTAATAACTGTTTTTTGGCTTCTCGGTCAGTGGCGTAACCTGAGGATGGCAGAGGGCCTCCCTTTTCCCCGGAAGTGGTGTAATAAGCAGGGGGCAGCTGGTTATACTATATAATATATACTATATAAATATCTGTAATGGTACCCTAGCTTCTAAATACCTCCCTTTTTTAAAAATCTGGCTACGCCACTGTTCTTGTAAAAATCAGTAGGGGAGAAGTGGCATGAAAGAGGCGAGTTTTAAAAATTCTTACCATTCAGATCTTCTTCGGTGAATTGCTGTTTCTTTACAGGTTTCTATAACAAAATTTTAATATTAACTAAAACATTGTCTTTTATAAATATTGATAACAAATAGTTTTTATTTTTTTATATTTACAAGCACAAAAAATTATACGAATATTATTTTGCAAAAAGTTTTGGTATGTAAACATTATTTGTTAAAATATATTTACTAATATTATTCTCAGGGCCGTAACTACCAGTGCTGCGGGGACCCCGCGGCAGCGCAAAACTTTTTTTAAATTTTGTTGTAACTTGAAAATGTTACGCTTATTACAAATTTAGATTTTAATGACCTTCTTTTTTTCGTTGCCAACTTTTACACTTATTATTCATTAAAATTAGTAATAAGTGTTAAATTTGCAAATAAGGATATAAAAAGGTCTTCAATTTTTATTTTTGCACGTTCTAGGGGGTGGGGGGGGGCATCAGTCATTTCTTGCCCCGGGCACCTGAGCCTCTAGTTGCGGCCTTGATAATTCTTATATATGTTGAATGTTAACATTTCAAAATTAACAAAGAACCCCGACTTCATTAAAAATAAATTATTTTTATACATGTTAGAAGGCTTTTCAATTAAAAGTATGTAAAAATTAAGCAGACAATATCCAGATGATGTTTTTAACAACCGTTAATAATTTTTAATTGTTGTCGAATTATCTTTTTATGCATGCTCTCAGTTAATTATAGTTTGACATTTATTAAGGACACAAGTTTATATGTATAATATATTTCTATATGTATATAGAACCATGGTCGACGGTCGTCCCTCCTAATTTAAAGCAAGAGAGGAAGATTTTGGACATAAAAACACCTACCTATTACCTACTACATATTTTTTACATTAGTTCTCTTTGAGGCCGAAATTTTGACGTCAATTTTATTCATACATATATTCAATACATAGGAAGCAGTGGCGTCACTAGGGGAAGTGACACCTGGGGCGAAAATCAAGAGTGTCACTCCCCTCCCCCTCATCGTCAAAAAAGACAATAGGTTTTATTTTTTACACATTAGGCGGGTGTCACCTCTGTGATTTTTTAACGACACAAAAAAATCTATTTTTTTTAAATAAATTGGATGGTTATCACACCCCTAATAGACTTTTAATGACCAAAAAATTTTTTTTTACACATTTTACCCCCTGGAAGCTTAAAATAACCAAAACAATAAGGTAAATAGACTTTATTTTTTAACATATTACACGGGTGTCACTCCATTGAGAGTGCCACCTGGGGCGGACCGCCCCCTCCCCCCCTTAGCAACGCCACTGATAGAGGAAGACGATAAAAAAAACATTTTAAGGCTGCGAAGGGCTTGTGGCAGAGAAAGATCATGATGATTCTGCGATAGAACACTTTGAGGTCAAAATTTTGGCCCCTCGCTGGTAATGCCACTGCTACGAAATTATGATACTTATACAAAATCACCGCGGAAGTACCAAAGTTAACTATATAGGTAGTAAATTTATAACTCATTTGTTCATCTTACTCCTTAAACACTTTAACCCAGTTTCCACATATTTTATAGTAAAATATGAAGACATGTACTTACTCTAATATGTAATAATTTTAAAAGTTTATACAACTTGTCAGTTCGAGGGGAGAAATTTTATCTTACTCCTTATATCAGGTTATATTTGCCCTTTGTCAATATGTACTTACAGAAGGTATATTAACGCTTTTAACGATAGAAAGGAATATTTTTAATGAATGGCGAATTATTTTTACACGAAGTTTATTATTTTTAGATTTCGAATGTATTTTCGGAGTAAACAACTTCCAATGTTAATGTATAATTAGATATATATGTATTTGTATTGTTCTATTGCTCTTGTGCAATATTTTATTTATGTTTTATATAAAAATATCCAAGCATTAAGATCTTCATTAAATGTTTTAAAATTGTCACAGATGTAACATAAGATCTATAATAAAAATAGATCATAAATGACAATTGTTTAAAATTCACAAAAGTAAAATTTTGTTATAAATAGAAGCTTTCATTTAAACAAACAAAAAACGTTTGTATGGAATATGTATGCGTATAGATATGTTATAAAAATGTGTTTTTAAATTTTAATTAAAATTCTTTAATCATCATGTGAAATAAAAAATTCAAAAATTTTAATCATTTTTTATGTACATTTGTATTTGAAATGGGAGAATAAAATTTAATAACAAAAATACATATAACGTAGATTAATCTTTGGGGTACAAAGCGGTTTAAGAAAGTCCGTAATAGAATATACTGTTTCAACCTGCTCATTAGTTTTTTAGCTGCAATATCTCGCAATCGTTTCATAAATATCGGATAAACTCGGATAACACGGAAGAAATAAATAAGTCCGTTGCCTCGGATAACGCGGAGACTCGGTTAAACGAAGGCCGGTAAATGAGAACTTACTGTACCAATAACAGTGGCGTGTATAGAGCAGGCACTTTAGGTAACTACCTAAGGTCCTAAAGTGAAGGGAGGGGGGATGAGGGTAAGGGTAAAAATTGTATGTATATTTAAATATCCTTTTTTGACAATCAAAATATGTTGGTAGGTAAAGACCTTTTTTTTGTTTTCACTAAAATTAGTATAGTCTATATACGTCTTTTTTTTAATAAATGTAATCGATTTTGATAGTTTTTAGAATTTTTAATTGATTAGGCCAGGGCGTGTTTACAATTCTTATTTTTCTTAATTTTTATACAATATTTAAAACTGAAAAAGACTTAATTTTTAAAAATCTGGCGAAGCCACGAGTTTCAAGTCATAATATTATATATAGGTACCGTACTGTTGATTTTAATTTTAATGATCACTTAATTTTCTATATAAATAATTTACGTAAACTTATTAATTTAAAACTATGTATCACTTTAATAGATTAGCATAAAAACACAACTTATTTTTAAAATAGAAAAAAAGTTACCTTCTTCTGTCGGGTTGCCCCCGCCATGATACACTTCCGGATCCTTCGAAAAATGGTTGTAGGAAAATTATAAACCGGAAAAACAACGAAATGTAATTCTTGTTAACACTAACTCAAACACATTGTTAGTACCTATATATTCCACCACTGAATGAACTCGTGATATTTTATTGTTTACAAAATGATTTTAGTTTCAAGATGTACCTACAACTAGTACGGATAGAAAGATTTGGCTACTAAACAATGTTTGTAAGAAATTGGCCAACTTTTCCTAAAGACACGTCCAAGAATAGATTATGTAGAAATTGAGAATATGGACAGTTGCCCAAATGATTACGAACATAATTAATCACTATTATATATCGCACTGATTGAAATGTTTAGTAATAAGTGTTAAAATCAATTAATTGTCACATGCAAATTTGAGACAAATTAAATTAGATACTGGAAAAAATATCACCTTTGTGTTCGAGATGGGATTCAAATGGTACTCCCTGTCGTGATTTGTAGCCAAACATTACGTAATAATTTAAGTATATGAACAACACAAGTCATTTTTAATGAAATGATTTATATTTCAAATACCGATATTTTCCTTAACGGAAAATTGTTTTTATGGAACTCTTCGAAACTCATGTCTTCATAGAAATTTTCACGCGTTTTTACGGAATTTTACAAATATTTAAGTTTTTGCGTCAATATTTTGTAATTATTCGTAAAAAAGTAATAATTTATACGAAAAAATACAAAATTCTTCACATTGTACTTTTTGAAGCTATTCCTAACAGATTCATACCTGTAGGCAAGGTTAGTAAGGTTGCCTCAGTAGTTTTTAACCAATCAGCTTGGACAGCCCAGATGACGTGTTTCCCCTTCTCGCACCGACTTATAAGGCTATATTTAATATGATTGGGCACATCATTCCCCCTCTCCACATTTGGGCACACCAGATGACGTATTCTCTCTCTCTCGCCGAGTTACTGAGGCTACCTTGTACTTTACATACCTGTAGGTATACGAATCAGTAAAGGTCCCCTCAAACACCTCAAACCATTTGACCACCCTTGTACCGTTTACCGCATATGAAAATATGCATACAAAAGTAAAAAATCAAAATACCATTAAAAAATCCATAACACCATAACCCATAGCTCCCCGAATTTACCCGAAGATTTCCGAAAAGTCGTGACGCGTAAATAAGTATAACTTCAAAATATCATGATATTGCTCCCGCCAAACTGAATAACTTACCTGATTTTTTTTCTAGCATCAGCACAATTTTCAAAATAAAATGAACACACAGTAATACAGAAAACTAAAATACATAATTGAAAAAAAGCTAAGAACATGTAATAATACAGTATTTATTAATATCCAATTAAAATACATTTATGATTTATTCTATGTTTACATTACATCAATTGTAAATATATACAGACTATGGACATATCAAAGATTATCCAATAATTATAATAATGATTGCAAAAAATTCATTTTATTGGGGAAAAAAACTAAAAATCCATTGTCAACAATACATAGGTACTTAAATTTTTAGTATTTATGCACAGAATAAAACACTTTAATACATATTTATACAAATATATTTATATTTTAATATACTATAAAAGTGAATCGATCAAGGGCCTATATAATCAAATTTTTTTACAGGTTACGAAAAAAGATTAATTAATTCGTAAGTGCTCATGGAAAAACATATATATTTTAATTACAATCAATTTTGCAGCCTGGAACATTATTTTCAATTTTAATATATTTAGTTACTATTCACGGCCATTTAATTTATTTTCTGAAAATGTCATGATGTCTAAATTTAAGACGAGCTACTTAATTGGCTGTGCAGTGGTTCGTCTGAGTTTAGCCTAACAGTGGGTAATGTTTTTCTTAATTTTGCCTATTTTACACCAAATTGAAAAATACAGAAAATATAGTGCTTTTAAAACAAAAATTAAAATATGATTTGTGTTATAAACGTCATATTTACTTTGTCAGTTTGATGTAAAACTGGCATTACATACACTCGTTAATGCAAAACATCAAAAATGAACATTCCGGTTGCAAAAAATCAATATAAATGTACTACATAAATCTTACATTTTTAAACATTTTCTAACAATTAATATTAAAGGTAACCAAACTTTTATAAAGCCAGTTACAATTTCTGAAATATTTAAATGTATTAAATATCTACAATTAAAAATATATTTTTTTACTTATTATACATATCGATGGTCTGAGACCATAACATGATAACTGACAGTTTGGCCATTTTCTGATAAACACTGATTTAATTTTGTTTAATTCAATTTCCGAATAAATCACATTTTTGCAGTTATCACATTATGATCATTGATAATATTGAACAAACCAGCAATTGTGAAAAAAAATGCAATTTTTAAAGTATATTGAACATAAAAATGGTTGTATTATTTGTTCAAAGTCCAATAAATACATAGATTTTAAAAAGAATACTATATAATATATTCATCATTCTATGAAAAGTCATAAGATTGTTTTTTGTTATTACTCAAATAAAATGCAACTAAGCCATTTTTACCTCCCTCCCTAAAGCAAAACGTGTGATATACGGATTTTACGTATCAATTTTATTTTATTAAAATGCAAATTACCCAAAACTTAATTTTTTTGAACTTTTCATTGAATGGCGATGATATACATATTTCAATATCTAATAGAATAAAATGCACCCAAAATCGATAGTACGACCACTCTCTGATTAAAGTAATATTTAAGATATGTTAAAAATAAATTAAATTAAATCAAAAATGCATATGCATATTTTTTATAAAAATAAAATAATAATGAAAGTGATTACATTAGAAAATCGTCGTTATTTCCATCGCCAGATTTTATTTGCATCTATAATATAACTGCACTACGTTGAACTTTTTAAATATATATATATTTATATATACTTAAATTACTTTGTTTATACAAACTTATAAAACAATTTATTCTACATATCCTTCACGAAACCACTACTGTTTTTATACACTTCAATATGCACTTACATTATAACCATAAAACTTTAACAAAAGTTTAATTATTTTTTATTAAAAATAAACTTTAAAAATCTTTTAATTAAACTCTTTAAACAATAATGTTCTAAGCTAAGCTTTATATTCATGTACAAGTCATTGGTCGATTCAGCACATGATAAATAAAAATAACAGATATAAGGTCAATATAAAATACCTTAATGATAAATAGCTCATTTCACCATCGTTTCATCTCTTTATAAATGCAATTAAAATGTAATTCAGTAAATAGTGTTCAAAAAATATTTGAATTTTTTATATCAAACTTTAGCCTGTTTCATACGGCATACAAATGTAAGCAAGTATTCACGGTTTAAAGTGGAGACCTACCACTCTTCCCTTTTACTACTATATTCCCAAATATATATATTTTTAAATTGTTTATTGCAAAATTCCATTTTGTGAAAACCCTGGACGATGTCATACTTGCAGTTTTGAGTGGATCTGATGTTATACCCAAAGAAAGACAACAAACTGCTCTCAGTTGTAACTTAATTCTCACTAACAGCATAATTTCATTTACTAACTATATGTACACATTTTTCGTTATTGTTAACATTGATAGTACAGAGGTGAATATAAGCTCTGATATATTATTAAATATTTATTATTGATAGGGTCAGTGCGAGTTTCATGTTCGGAATGTGTCTCCAATACTGTAGTATTCCCTTAGAGATCAGGTTAATAGCAATAGACATTTACATCTAATCAGATCAGGTCATTTTCAAAATCTGAACAGATTATAAGAAATTTTGATCCAATTGAATCTGATTGTTTTTCTCGGAAATGATGAAAAATGATTATAAACAGAAGAGCTCAAACATTATAAGGAAAAGTTGTGTGATTAAGATTTGAAACAGGACCATGGAGTCGTAATTGCAGTCTAAGCAATTTTGGGTGAAGTAAATAATGGTTTTACACACTTATTATTTTTTAGAATGACAGTAAGAGTTGTGTAGTAGAAAAATAGAGGAACTAGAGTCATAGGTTTTTGTACTGATTCCAGAGTCCTGGTTTGAAAAGAGAATGAATTGAAAATATCAGATGAAAAAAAATCAACAAAATTAATTTTTTTGTGGTTTTAATAATAAGGAGATGTAAGTTTTGAAAGTGTTGAAAATTATAAACTTACAGTAAATATAATGTATATCAATATTTTTTTAAATGTTGTATTCAATGAATTATGTTAGTTATTTTGAAATATACTTTTTTTAATATAATTTTTCCACAAGCAGACTCTTTTTAAGTAACCGTAGTTGATCAATTTTGAGAAGTTTCATTATATTCTCCCAGTGAACATCCGATTACATTTGCCATGTCATGCGAAGATCACATTGTTTATCGAATATTTTTATTTTATAAAAATAAAATGGCACATTCTTCTTAAAAATTCAGAACTTGAATACTTACTGAATATACAGACTTATTATTAATATGAAGATCTGTTACAAATACTCATTGAAAGTACTTGAAGTAAATTCTTCAACAGCTCTGTTAATATGCACATTTTATTTGTTATTGTGACAGTGAATTGATCTATGAAATTATAAGAAACGTACTTTCTTGAGAAAATTAAAATATCTTGTATTAAAACTGTACATATACGAGTTCCACTATTTAAAAACAAATACAATTTATATTACTTGAATGTTCAAATCAAATATTTATTAAAATTAAATAAATTCTACTGCCTATTACCTTATTTCAACAAAAATAACTTATGCTTTGTCCAAAAAAATATTATGTTTAAATAAATTCGATTAACTGTAATACATTCATAATTACCATTTAGAATTATAATTGTACTTGTTAATAAATTTAATATACATATCATAATAAAATTGTACGGATTACCAGTTGGTTTTACAAAGATCTATCCTTATCACTGCCTTTGTGATACAAAAGCATTTTTGTAAGAATTCTATAAAGAAATATATATATAATTCAAAAAAGTTTAAATTAGTATGTAGGTACTTCAGCTTCACAGCTATCATATATGTATTGGAACGTGAAGTAGTAGTTGTTCTCGATCTGAAAAACTCTCGCTACACATTTCACACTTAAATTGACTCTGAGCATGTTGCATTGACAATTCTGCTAATTCGTGAAGTGATGTCGTTTCCATTGGCTCTAATTTCACATTTACAACAGGTTCTTGCATATCAGGCAAAACCATTTCATTTGATTCCATTGAATTGTTTAATATTTCCATAAACTGATTTTTTCCTTCTTTACTTAACTTTCGGGTAGATTTTTTTACTACTTTAATGATATTTACTGCAACTGGTCGTACTGATTTAGCTCTCGGACGACCTGGAGATTTCCTCGCATTAGTTACTGGTTTATAAGCTCCTGTATTATTCTTGATTTCACTATCCCCGTTTACTTCACTCACAATTTCTTCACCGATACATACTTCATTAGCGGCTTCTGGTACACTGTCCGAAGCAGAGATTTCAATATTTTGTGCTACATGATCGTGTAAATCATTTTCTAGTCCAAGTGCAGAATTAGTTGGGTTATCTTCAATTGGTACATTGTTGAACATTTCAGAATTTACCTCATCAACAGAATCTCTGAATTCCGATTTAACTGTTACATCACTAGACGACTTTGGTTCTGATTTTATTCTATCGTCGGTTGAATTGAATGTGGCAACTGGGTATTTCTCTGGTTGATAAACATGATAGCTGACGTTCTTTGTTCTTGGTCTGTTTCTTTCTCCATTTTTAGGAACTTCTGATACATTGCTGTTTGACGATGCTGCCGATGGAGTTGACCGAGTGATCAGTGTTTTGGTTTTGTGTCTGATCTTACTACCTTCTGGTGTATTTACTTCAACAGCCACTCTTGTTTTCTGTGTATAAATCATTTTTGGTCTTGATGGCACTGGTGCTTGATTATCACTTACAGTAGCAACGATTTTCTTTTTCCGGCCTCTATTACTGGGTTTGGAGTTAACAATGCTATTGATTGTTTGAACAGCTGATTCAACGCTTTGACACATTGATTCATAATCCTCTTCGAGAGGTACTTTTGGTTTACGATTTCTTTTGACAATCTTCCTCCGAACTTCATTATCTGAATCAGACAAATTGGCTACAGCTGTTTCTGTTTCTTCTCTGTCCATTCGATTAGACAACCGTTCCAACTCATGAGGTTTGAGTTTTCTGCGGCGTTTATACTTACGAGGCCCCATTTGAGGTTGTCGTTTCATGGCTGTATTGAAGTCACAGTGTTGAATGAGATGTACAATCAAATCTTGTGAGGTACTGAACAGATTACTGCACACGTTACAGCAATACGGCGTCAGGCTCGTACCATATTTAGGGTCTGGACCTGAATGGTGAGAACGAATGTGTTCACGAAGAACAACTCGCTGGTTGAATGCTCGAGGACATACGGCACATGCATATGGCTTCTCTCCTAAAAATACATTGTTATATTGAAGCTAAACTACCAAGGATTTTGTACAATAGTTATATCATAAATACCATAATTCCAGTACATCCTTAGTTAGACGCACATAAAAAATAATATAAGCAAAATAAAGAACGAACCTGTATGTATCCGTTCGTGTTTTCTGAGAGTACCACCGTCCGCAAACGCCTTCCAACAAAACCGGCATCCGTACGGTCTCTCCCCGGTGTGTATTCTTATATGGATTTGTTGAGAACTCCGTGACCCAAACGTCTTACCGCACTCACGGCAAGGAAACTGTCTCCCAGCCATATTAGAGTGGCTATGTCTGTGATTCATCAAAGACCTTCCATCAGGGAAATCTTGCCCACAAACCTGTATTAATTATACGTACGCTTCATTATTAAATAGTTAACAACATCGGTTAATAATCCCAATCATACTAAAAAAATAAATCAGTATTTTGTTTTACAAATATATACCAGATACCTAATGAATACATTTTATTTTAATTTAACTGCTACATTCGATTCAATTTCTTTTCAATTTTTTTATTAGATACTCATAGAATGTTAAAGGGAAAAAAAATTAAAAATCATATTGGTTAGCGTATACAATTAACAAAAGCTACATACAAATAAAATAAGACAGTCAATACAAGATGGGAGACTGAAAATTTCTCGGTCTGAGTTACGTCTTGTTATCATAATTGCCTGTGCTATAGAAATAGATCACTAGCTGCACAACTTTTTATGAATATATCAGGCAAAAATCACGTCATTAGTGTAATTATGTCTTGAGTAATTAAACAATAAATATCACCATGCCTGACTCATCAATATTATGAGATATCTACTAACTACACTAATAACCTGATTATAAAGAGTTGCTCATAGCATGAACAATTACGATAACAAGAAGTACTTCAGGCAGAGAACTTTTTAGTCTCCCCTTGTACAAGATTACCCATATTTAAGATAAGCTATTAATCTAAATATCTTTTAAATTTATACTATCAAAGTGAATAAAAAATGTTAATATATATTTATTAAAACTACTATAGAAATAAAAAATTATTTCATGTATTAATACTTGCATACATAAAATATGTAAAGAATTATCTTGAAACTTGAAACTACTTAAAATTTTTATTGATTAAATATATTTAATTTTAGGATAGTACCCTGAATAAAAAAAAACTACAAAAAATAACAATCACAAAAATCTCTAGCAATCTATTCAAAATGCATTACCCATGCACAAAAAGAAACTGAATCGGCTACAGTAACTGATCATAACAACACTGATTTACATTACAAGTTCATGATTGGAAATAACTAACCTCACACGACACGACCTTATTACGATGCGACGACATGTGGCGCTTCAGCCTCGCCTTGTTGTAGAAACACTTGCCGCACTTGGAGCAGGAGAACGCCTTCTCGCGCGAGTGCTCCCACGAGTGTTTGAGCAGCGTGCGTCTGTCCTTGCAAGCCTTACCGCACAGCATGCACGAGTTTGGCGGCATGTTCTTCGCGTGCCTTTGCGCGATATGCGTCGCCATCGCCTGCTCTTCTGAGAAACTCTCTCCGCATAACATACATCGATGTACATCTAACCTGTGTTCAAATACATAAGTGTCAGATCACAATAACAATCATGTAGGAAATGTTTAAAATTACCTGGCATGTACTTCAGCGTGAGCTAATAAATCCAGTGCTTCTGGGAAAGAATCGCCACAAACATTACAGACATGTCCGAACTCAGCTTCATTAACATATTCTTCCTTGACATGAATACGAGAATGTCTCCGTAATAAGTCTTGTCTGTGAAATGACATACCACATGTCTGACAATAAAATTCACCGTACTTCTCTTCATCCTCTACGTAGTCTTCATCATCATCGTCATCATAGGAAACAGCACCTTTACACAATACAAACCATTATTAATATTTTTAGTAACCAGATAAATATACACTCATCAAAAAAATTAAAGGAATTTTTTATTTTCCTTAAAAATCATGCAGTATTCAAATAGCTGTAAAATTTATTTTCATTAACATAACTACTTAAATAATAATAATAAACAATACCTGTGTCTCCATGTTTATTTCTCACGTGTTCTTTCAATAAAGTAATATCCCAAAACATGTCTCCGCAAGTTTCACATTCAAAAGGACTGTCGCCGAGATGAATTCGTGCATGAGAAGCTAAAGCTTTTTCTCTTGCAAACCCAACACCACAGTGTTGACACACAAAAGGTTTTCGTGGATCCGTGATAGGATACCTACAGAATAATGATTTATTTACAAAAATACTGTTGACACAATATAAAAATTTGTTTTTCACATATTAAAATTAACGCATTAGTTTTTATGGTTAGGGAATTTATATTTGATAAGATATTTCACGCAAAAAAATTATTTAAAAAAAAATATATTAATCTAAATATGTAATTTAAAAATATTTACGTACCTTGGTTCGCTTATTGGATGATTCTCTGGAGGAATTGCTTCAGAATAATTTGCAGTATCATATTCAAAAGTTCTTGACGAATTATTTGCCATTTCCGTCAACAATCGCATGTCCTCATCGACATAGTCATACGACCTAGAGTATTTCTCTTCTTCAGTTTCTTGTTTTATTTTAGTCTTCATTGATTTTCGTTTCTTAGAGTTTGATTTCTTCTTGTGGGGTTTCTCATAATCTGATTCCACCTGATAATCATCTTCATTCTCTTCATATCCTTCAGGCTCTGGAGCATAAGCATGTATTTTCAAATGATTCATTAAATCACACTTTCTTATATAACGAGCTCCACACAAATTACAGCCATGAGGTCTGTCCGTTTGATGAGCTACCATGTGATTCATTAGATTTGCTTTCTTTCTGAACCGTCTACTGCAAAAGTCGCAAGGATGTGGTCGACTAGCTGTATATTCATCTTGATCAACAGATAATGGAATGTCAATGTCATCCCCTCCCGAACCTTGTGCAGATATGTCACCAATAACTTCGACTCTAAAAACAGGAATTCAAATTAATATTTTCAAAATATTTACGATTATTAAGAATTTTAATTACACCCTTTGCAATAGTATGTACTTTCTTCATATTAATAATGATGTTGAATTATTAAAATATGTTAATAAATTAATATGATTGATAATGAAAGTAGAGAAATAATAAAACATCTTGAAACACATAAGATATCTATACAAATATATAAAGAAAGTTTGTGTGAAAGTTTGTTAGAAGTAATCTTGAAAACTACTGGACTGATTTTGATGAAACCTGCATCAACACATTTCTTGAAATCTCAGAAAGGGCACATATAATTACACTATCACTCAAAAGAGCTGAGCATCATTTAACCTGTACTCTGGCTTCAACTATAATGAATGGTTGTTTTGTCGAGTTCAATTATTTCTACATAAGCCTGTGAGACCAGATATCTAATTTTAATATTTAAGTCGTTGCAGATTATTTTTTATTCAATTAGATTCATAAAATTGCATTATGCTTTTACTGTTTAAATCTTAAAAACATAAATTGTAGGATTTTATAATGACTATGATATATATACCCAGAACTGAAATTACTATTATATTAAGTTCAACTGGTCAATATCTATTAACTACTTAAGGATGATTGTTGAAATTTTTGGTTCCTCTTTGAAAAGGTTGTAAGATAGTGGTGATCTTTTTCCTCTTCTGTCTTTTATTTTTTGGTAGTTATATGGTCGATTGCAACAGACACGAATTATATTTTTTTAATATTTAAGTTAAAAAAATAAGAACACAAACCTTCCTTCTCCTTGCACCCATTCATCAGTAATAACTTCTTCTGCAACTTGACATTCCATATATTGTTGATCTGACAATGGGACTTCTTCATTTTGTTGTACGACAAGTACATTATCTTGCGGCATATAAACAACATTATCTGGTTGATAATTTTCTTGCATGAATACAACTTCCTCGCCCTGTTGATCATCTGTTATAACAGTTTCGTTTGCTATTTCTTGCACTACGACATCTTCGCACATCTCCACGTACTCCGTATTATTGGAAGGTAAATTATTTTCATCTATTCCACATATTACTTCTTCTCGATGAGCCACATTAGGCCCATCGTCCCAGTTGAGATTAAAAGATTCATCCATTTTATTTTGAATTCATTGTAAGCATAACCTATGTACACAAAAATTATTATAAAATATCTTTTCAGGTTATAGAAAATTTTTGACATGTAAGGTTATGCGAAAAGAGGTTAGTAAATATATAAACAAACAATAAATATGTAATTAAATGTATTTTTCTTAATACGATGCATCAAGGAATAAAAATAATTACTACGCGTTTAAATAAAACCAATCTAACAAAATATATTCGACAAAAACTGAGCGTAACTCAATGTTAAGCCATTAGCATAGGAGAACAATTACATCATAAAATAATACAATTGTTTAGCTAAAACATATCACGCTAGTATACAAGAAAAATATACTTCATTTAAAGAAATTGTAAACTAATAATCATAATAAAAATCACTCACAGTAATATTTACACTAAAAATCATAAACCTAACCAAATTTCACAAAGAAAAGCGTCGTCGACCTTCACGGTTTAGAAGAAGTGGGGAATCGGGGTGTAAAGGATGCGTTATTTTGATGTTCATGAAATGGACGTTATCGATATTTTTTACACAAATTTTTATCACTTGTGTTTGTTTTTATTCTTTGAAAACACCTTTAACATTTTTAATTCCATAATAAAAATGCCAAAATGTAATATTACTTTAACGATAAATGATTATTCTTAACCTATTTTACGCGGTAAAGTATTCAATACGCATGCAGAACAGGATATTGTGTACGCAACCATTTTAATACCGCGAGATTTAAAATTGTGCTATTATAGTATTATACGTCATTATACGATACATCATTATTTTAAGTAAACGACAGGTAATAATTTATATATACCTTTATATCAAATTAATATATTTATTAATAAATTTTATTTAGGTGACTATAAAATCGATAGTGCGGAAAATGAGTACCTTTCCAGGAAAAATATCAGAAATACCCAATATTTCTGTTGATCGATTTGATGAAGAAAATTTCTCTTCTAAAGTTTATTTCCTTTCACATTGCCATTGGGATCATATGCAGGGAATTGATTCAAATTCTTTTCGACAAAATTTAATGTCTAAAGATGATGTTTATGTTTATGGTTCTGGAATTTCAATATTATTTTTGGAAAAAATAGTTCCACAAATAAAAGCTAGAACGAAAGCTTTGTCTTTCCATGGACCTAATTTAATAACTGTGCCAAATACGAATGAATGTTTAACTGTTACGCTGATTCCAGCAGGGCATTGTCCTGGTTCTGTTATGTTCCTGTTTGAGACAAAACATGATCGAGTTTTATATACAGGAGATTTTAGAATTAAGGAAAATGATATAAAAAAGTTTAACGTACTTCATGATACAAATAAAATTCCAAAAAAAATTGATGTAATTTATTTAGATACAACATTTTTTAATAAATCTTATTTAATGTTTCCTGACCGAGAAGATTGTACTGAAGAAATTTGTAAAAAAATTAAATCATGGATTGATAATGATCCTGGTACATGTATAAATATCATACGACCAGCTTTTTACGGTATGGAAAATTTATTCATTGATATTCAGACGAAACTCAATATTAAAATCCATATCAGAGAAGAAAAAGTATACAACCAATATTGTTGCATTCCAGATTTAAAAGATTCTATAACAAATGATGCTCAATCAACTAGAATACATTCCTGCAGTGGTCCTTGTATTTTAAATAAACAAAAATATAAAATCATTAAACCATCGGCAATATACTGGAAAAATATGGATACAACCAAATGTTTTACAAAAACATTTTATTATAATGTTGAAACATTCAGAGTTTGTTATTCGAGTCATTCTTCATTTAATGAAATTAAAAACATCATAGAATATCTAAAACCTGGAAAAATAGTACCGTGTGTTGTGCCCGAGGATAAAAAAGAACAGAATGAAATGGAAGCATTAATTGATGAATTATTAAAAACTGATAGTAAAGAAAAAGATGTTTGGGCTGTGACTGAAAATTTCGGAATACATTCAAATAGTTCTAGTGCTAACAGTCCTGTAAAAAGTTTTCAAAGAAATACATCATTTGATGATATCTTTAGTTCACCAGTTAAAAAATTTAAGTTAGAGTGACAAATGCTGTATTATTATTTTAGAATTAATTGTAAAAATATTTAAATCGATCAAAAGTTATTATTGTCTATAAGAGCGAAGATATTTTCTTCAAACTAATTGTTAGCATCTTATATAGGCTATACGTTATCATATATTAATCTGATTAATATATGACGTTATGCATACAATGGATCGATGGAGATTTTTAATTTAAAAAACTGTATACAAATGTCTATAGCTTATGATTTTTCCTGAAAAAAAATAACTCATAATTTTAAGCTATATTTTGTACTACTAATTACTTTATCACCAAATATTAGCTTCAAACTATGTGTTAAATATGAAACAGGTTATTTTAAATAACAAAACTAATTTTAATTGGAATGATTTATTTTATATACTAAAGCTAAACTACTGTACAATATAATATTGTATATAACATTTTATACATTGTATGAAAAATATCTAAATTAAAATAAAATGATAAAATAATCAGACTGAATGATAATATTAAATTGTAACACTAATATGAAAACATTTCATTAATAGCTGTAGCTTTTTATTTATATATTATTATGTATACAGACAAATCTATCGTTTAAAAAAATATTGTAGATATTTAATCAAAAATAAATTAATAAATTACTCGTAAATATTTGTATTATTTAAAATTGAATTTATGGCTGTACTTTATTGAAGAAAATATATTTAATATTTCCTAAAATAAAATTGTAAATTTTATATAGTTAATTTTGTTACCAAAGTTTTTTATACTTTTTGATGTACAAATTATATGTATATTATTTTATTAAAAAAATGAATCAATAAAAATGATTTTGATTATATTTATATAAACAGAGATACCTATATCCTTAAAACATAATATTCGTTAATTATATTTCTTTTCAAATAAATATAAAGATATATTTTAGTTATTATAAATATTGAATGACATATAACACATTCCCGAACACCAATATTTTACATTAGTATATCATTTATAAACTTGATAAGAACAAGTGTGCACACATAGGGTAAACAAAATTAACAAAATCAAATGTATTTTGTTATTAACTTAATTGTAATAATAAAAAGTGCATATTTGACATAATATACAACTAATAATACTATCTACTAACGTTCGATGAAAATTTATTTGATCGGCAATGTGTTAATAAGAGAAAAATATATTGTGCCATAAAAATATTTGGTCCATACAATACATGCTAAATTCTGTAAAATATTATATAAAACATTTCATTACAATACTGAAAATGCTTAATATCGTATGTTAATATGTATTCGAGATACTTTGATTACCAATAAATTTACAGTAATCTAATACTTTGTCAAAATAAATATTTTTTTATAAGAAAATACCAATATAAAATTTGAATCGTTATATTTTTTATTTTATCTGTTTTAATTGTATATTAAAGCTCGTTATTGTAATAACTTTTGATTTAAAATAAGATTATGTATAATGTAAATATATCTATCTATAAATAAATATATAAATACATTCTAAACAGTTTTGTAAATTGTAGTTTTTTATAATACTTTATCGTGCTTCAGCTACCGAAAATATTTAATATATATTAATTGCTACCTAGATGAAGGTTAAGTATGTCAAACAATTCGAAGATAGCTGTTTAGGATATGCGTGAAATGGTTTTATACATGAACAATGGTTACAATATCATTTGTGTAAATGAAACAGCATCTACATAACATACTTATTACATCCATACATATAACTACTGTACAATTAAAGAGATATATACTATTGTATTCATTAAGCAATTTAATATTTTTACAATTTGAAATTAAAATTTGTGCCAATCTTAGATTGTAAAAATACCATCGATGATTTTAAAAATTGTTTACTCTACATATTGGCCAAGTGTTGTATATTTTTTCCGATTCAATCTAAAATTGTCACCAACAATGTCGTTTATGTATATAAAATTGTTACTGTAAGAAAACATCAACTAAATTTATTTTATATTGTTACAATTATATTATATAAAATGATGATAATATTATGACGCTTGTGTTAAAAATATAAATGTAAACTACAACTGTATAATCCTAAACACGTAAAACTATGTATTAAGTAGTTATACAAAATAGTCTCTATTCTAATCGAGAGCACGCATCAATCCTGCCCGAGTTGTCTCCTACAATCACACAACACATGTACTCAGAAATCAGTCATTTGTCAGGTGGAACAACACATGCATTGCAATAGGGGAGATACAGACATAGCATTGTTATATATATTAGAATATTTAATATAAATACATTCAATTTATAATACATTTACATATATTTTCTTAATCAGTATGTATGTACACATATTTATATATGGGGGGAAATTAATTAATGCAGTAACTATTACAATAATAATAATAATCGTTTATGGTTTCCCATAATGTAACGTATATTTCACAATCGCTGCAATTCAACTGTTAAAATAAAAATCAATATAATGATAGTATAAATTTCTCTTCTCCCCTATTTCAAATATAATTTACAATGTTTGTTAAAAAAAGAATTCTTTATCACAGTTATTATTGGAGTGATGTGTATACAATACAAAAATTAAAAAGTTTTCACCCAAACAATGACCGAAACTTTTAAAAAATGGTAACTTTTGTTTATGTTTAATGCAAATATTTACTGTTTATAATTCTAATACACTGTAGTATAGTATAATATCATCATTAACAATGCAACAGTGCATAACTTCACTTGACAAAAGTAGCAAAATTGAGATTTCACGCTAACGCATTTTTAAGATGTCTTTTCATGATGATTGTATTTACCAAGTGATGTTATGCACTATTGTAATATCAACGACGATGTAATTCTAATACATTGCAGTATAGTATATTACACAATTCAAGTCTTTACCAATATTCATTTTAATAATATTAAAACGTCATAAACAAACACAATTTACATTTTTTAACTTTTATTAATGAATATCATCTTGGTAAAAACCTTGGCAAATAACTCAGTATTGAAATGTTGCTATGACCTTGAAAATTCAAACTGTAAAAATGAATAAAGCTGACACTTTAGCGATGCTAGTTAAAGTGTCAATCTCATCCGTTTACACAGTTTGAATTCTTAAGGTTTCAATGCTGTTTTTTTCCATGGTTTAAGACTTTTATACCACATTAAACATATTAAATAAATTATTGTTTTTTTTTCTACAATTACCTCAGGAATAGTATATGTGATATGTTTTATTTATGAAAATTCTTTACTATTCCTGAATAAAAGTTGAAGCATTCATACAGTTCATTCATATATTTCATTCACATTATTAAATATTCATTTATTCACATAAAACACGTATAAATTTATGTTAACAGTTCTCAATGACTCGATACACATTTATGTTTAAATTAATAAAAATAATACATGATAAATGATATTATTTTTGTAAATATAGTTCTTGCTTAATAACCTCATTAAAAATTATACAAATATATACTAGAATATTAGATGATACTGAAAATTATGCTGAAGAAATAAACTTAAGTAACGTAGATATTAGTTTTATCTATATATTTTCCGTGTCTCAAGTATACAAATCAGATAAACGCAGACACCTTTCCAATATATTATATGTAACCCTCGCCACAGCTACATAGTCCTATTCACAATGAAAGATACAATTAAATTTTATGAAATCAATAATTTTAACTATCTTAAGCAAGAACTTTTTGATTGAACTTACATCTGACCTGATTGATAGCGATTAACATTGGTTTAATTAAGATAATTAATTTTGACTAATATAAATAAACAATCTTACCAAATATTTTAATACCATTGATTTTCTACCACTTTTAAATAATTTACGTTCTATTACAAAAGATTGAATGTCATATTTAACAACATTTTAAATGCAGTAGAGCAGTGGTTCTTAAACTAGGGTCCGCTGAACTTTTACCGGGGGTTCGTGAAACATGTTTGGCATAAATTCAAGTACTTTAACATTTCTATTTACCAGTGATTGAATTAGTATCTATCCGAGGGAAGATCCCTGAAAAATAATTATACAAAAGGAGGTCTCTAGACCATATAAGTTTAAGAACCGCTGCAGTAGAGGGTTGCATGGTTGAATATTTTTTTAGCCATCATGAACAAATCTATTTTAGAGTAAAAATACATTTTCCATCAAGGTAGTATAGGACAGAATACTTATCGGGTTAGTCCAGCTCGCGCTTGACTCGTTTATTTATTTATTTAAAGTTGTTACCTGTCAAATTTTTCATATTATTATATGAAATTCTTGCTATTCACCAATATTAACACTAATCAACCAATCATCAGATATTTCAAAATAAACAAACTGAAACTAAACACTTTCAAAAACCAACCGAATTAAAAATCACGTAAACAGACATACAGACACACGTAAACACACACGCTCAACGGACACAGGCACACACATCTGTGAGTGCATTGGAGACCTCACTTAGGATCAGAGAACAACGTCGGGCAGGGTTTGCGGCCACTAGGCTCTCGAATCGGAGTCATGCACGATTTTGCGTTCTTTATAATAGATCTCCTCGCTTTCTTTGTCGCACAGTAGAAGGATCACACCTCCGAATAGAAATATAGCTGCTCCCCATCCTACTCCATAGGCCCAGCCAAATTCCCACACTGTACGATTACCTGTACAAATATTATAATTATTAATAATATTTATTGTATTCAATTAATTCTAGGACACATTTTTTTTTATTTTGGTGATAAACATGTTAATTTATTTTATCTATAAAAATGTTTTAAATAGAAATGGCCCGAAACTTGTAGTTGTTTTATTAAAATAATAAAATGGAATTAAAAAAAAATTGAAATACATTTATTAAACTCTGCAAATTATAGAAGTATAAAATATAAATAGTTTCTCTCAAAAAACACATTTTTTTCATTTCTCTGATTGTAAAAATTTTGTTCTGGCCTTTTATAATAAAACTTTTGCAAATTCATTGAAGAAAATATAAATGAGTTATTTTCTAAAGCACCTACATAAAAGACCATTATTCTTTGTTTGCTATAGCAAAAACTAAGCTAACGTTTTCTTCGAGGTGTCAAATTGTTATGAATTGCCTCGGGATTTTAGAGCATTGTTAATAAATATATAATAATGTGAAAACTATACATTTTATCAGGTACACTTGTCACTACTGCTTTAAACTAGCTATCTACTTAACGCGCATAGGTCAAGGTCATTCATATAAACAATACCATTGATTACAACTGTCAGTGGGTTGTCATTTATATTTAATACCTCGCAGATAGCATTAGTTTTTGCTCGAGAACATATTCTTTATAATACTATGTAGACATAATTGAATTACAAAATTTACTTGGAAGAAACCATAAAATAGCTCTAGTAATGTTTAAAAATAAACAATAAATAACTCACCTAAATTAAGTTCAGCTGCAAAACAGACTGGATAGATGACTAAAGCAATCAGAATTGAAATTACTGAAAAAAAAAAAACAATCAAATATTAGTTAAGCATTGTTGACAAATAAAAAAATTGTACTTACATGCAAGAAGCATTACTAGCACTGCAAACTTGTAATAGTTATATTTAGTGCGGTGGTCCTTGCTTCTCAACCCTAAACCTGTGAGCACCGTAGCGATTACATCTGTTACAAGTGTAATTATACATAACGCTGCTGCTGCTTTGATATAAGCTGAAACACAAAAGAAAATATGCTATTATTTACTCGATGTTATTAATTTTAATGTAATTTTATAAAGATATTATTTTACAAGCAATAAACAGTTTTATCATAATAATTGCCTATGATTCCATTAATTTGCACAATACCATAGACATAGAGAATGGACAGTGCACTCTGTATTAACACAATGGTGTAACATCTGTTCAAAAAGTGAGAGAGAGATGCAGTGTAGTTTGGAATATATCTATCTCTTTTTCTAAGGATTTGATTGGTAGCTTACTATAGTTCAGGGTAGTATTTCTGTCCGATATATTTTTGTATATCTATCTTGTGATTTTTGTGCAATAAGTTTTTTATTAGAAAAGTAAATAATATAAACAATAAACATACTATAATGGTTCATATTTCATCGAGGAAATTAAAAAAAAAAAAACATCAATTGATCTGATTGAAATTTTCAAAATTATGAACGGATATTCCGGGAAAATAACATTTTTGCTACCAAAAATATTAAATATATATTAATAAAAAATAGTTTTAAATCAATTATCATGTGGTTGCTACAAAATGATGAGGTGGATTGCACTTACAAACAGCACATACAAGATTTACTTAAGATATTAAAATTGGTTAAAAAAATTCAAAACTTATATTATTTAGAAATCAATAACTGTTTCTTTTTTTAAATAAATTTTTTTTATAATGTTAATTATTTTAACCTCTTTATATACATATATGTAGTATATCTATGAATATTTTTTATTTTCGGGACCAAGAATGAAATAGTTACACTCCTGTTTAAAAAAAGGACAAGTATATTCCAAACCTGTTTCTATCTCTTTCTTTTGACACGGCTCTGTGTTCGAATCAGATGCGTGGTCCATTCTCTATGTCTATGCACAATACTATAATTTATAAATGCTTACAAATACTTTATTTAATAGATAATTATTGAAAAAATTTGCAAAATTTTCATCTAAAAAACCCTTTCAAGAAATTCAAATTTACATTTACTTAAGTTTTAGGTATCAGTATATAGATAAAAACAACTGCAAATAAAAATAAAATTAAAAAATATTTTTAAAGGAACCCGTACAAAAGCAATGGATTTTTACTTTTGGTTGAAATAGTTCCAATAAAAAAGTATAATTTCCGCTCCGGGGGGCACCGAAACATTTCATTTTTATTTATATGTATTTTTTTTTAAATTCAATTAAATTGAATGACTTCGTGTTCATGTTTTTTCGTTCATAAATTTTACTGTCACGAATTATTGATTTAAAATTAATTAATTGTATTCTTTCTCTACTAGTCAATATTTAGTATAAAATAATAATTAATGCATATCGTTATAAATATATTGTTTGTAAAATTATATGATATTTTAAAATATTACTTTTAAATGTTCTGATTTGGAGTACATATATATTCGAAATCTTATAACGTTTTAAATGACTGACAAGAACGTAAATACAAAGACAAAATTTAAATCCCCTTTTATACGAATACGTACGCCAACAAATGAACTGAATAATGTAAATACAAATATATACAAACTGTGGCACGTTATCACAGCGAGGGCCCCAGGCAAAATAAGTTTTCGACGCCCCTTGTAAATGTAATCGAAATTTTCAAAAAATTAAAATAAATTTTGTGAAAATTGTGACCATAAAACATATATTTTTCTGCTCTTCTCATAATTTTCATGACCTTATCATCCAAAAAAGCTAAAAACTGGTCTTTTTTCTGTCAGACTCGGAGCTCCTCAGTGGCGTAGGAACGGGGGGGTTGGGGTTGGGGTTGAACCCCCCCCCCCCCCCCCGAAATATTTTATGTTTTTAAAATATATGAAATTATTATTACAAATTTTGAATTGAATGACCTTTTTTGTGATTATAACCCCCCCCCCGAAATATTCAATGTTCTTAAATAATCATAATAATTTTGAAATGAATATATTTAACTGCAAACATGACTAAAAAAAAAAAAAAAAGGTCTTCAAATTTTAATTGTGTGACCTTTTTTCTTTTTTTTAGTCATAAGATAAAATTTTTAGATCATTTGATTAAAAATTGTAAAATAATTTCGCATATTTTCGGAAACCCGAGCTTAACCCCCCCCCCCGAAAATTTTTCTTACTACGCCACTGGAGCTCCAACGCGCCGCTGTGTACACAGAAACAAAAGTTCATGACGACAGAGGGGGAGCATGAAAAGTTAATATAACAAAAAAAAACCTCCAAAACTGCATTTTTAACAACAAATAGCCATTTATAGTTTCGTTTTTTAATCATGTTAGTAAAATACGTGTAACAGTAATACAACTGGCTATAACGCTATGATGATAAGTATTAGGAGATATATTTATATTAACTTTTTATCTTATTTTTAATTATAGAATAAGAATATAAACTTATTTTGTGTAATTTGAAGCATCCGCATTAAGTAAAATTCTGCAGTACTTCCTTTTTTCGATATTTTTCGAAAACTGTTGATCTTATGACAAATGAACAAAGTATATTTTTGTGTATTTTGTATCATATAATCTTCTACAAGAACTCAACTCAGGAAAAAATTCAAGAACAAAAAAATATTTGATAAAAATCGGCGGGCCGACTGGCTCCTTGCACCCCTAGTCTCGATAACATTTATTAATATCAAACCCTGTATCAAATTTCATAACTGTAGCATAATGGGTTCTCTAGATATTAAATAAACACTAATTTTGGGTAAAAGACTGTAGCTCCATCACGAAGAATTTCCGGACATAGGTTCACATAAGGTTTTTTGCTTAAAATGACATCCTCGATCTACTGTTAAGTTTTTTACACTAGTTGTAAATCAGCCTGTATATCGAAAACAAAATTAGAATATAATCTAACTATACAAATTATTATTTATTTTTAAACAGTATTGTCGCGCCAATGGCATAGCTAGGGGTTGATGAAATCAGGGGGGCGCTTTTTCAGTTTTCGCTGGAAGCGCAGCGACCTCAAGCTACTTTACTGTTTGTTTTTCATTTTTTAGCTCTTTTGAATTCACTATTATTAATTAAAAACTGAACGAGATACATACGTGCATCTCTGGACTCGTAACATCCGGCCGGGTCAAGCGTATTGAACGGAAGCGGTGTCGGCGCATCCTCTTCAATACAGTGTCTGAAGAGACCCTGACGCCACCCGGCTGCCATCAGCCAGTCTGTCGAGAGCAGTCCCATCGTCATCAGGATAATCACGATCAGCCCGCAGATGAAAGCTATCACCTGAAACAACGCACACAAAATATATCAACAAAAACGTATTTCCAAATATTGATATTGTCCATGTATAATTTAACAATATACTACTTTTATATTTATGTATGTGCATGGGCGTAGCCAGGGTGGGGCAGGGGGGGGGGCGCTTGTCCCCCCCCCCTAGCTTGTGGACAAAAAGTAATAAGTTAATCAGTATTATTGTTCAAACAGGGATATTTCTAGACTTCTATGATGTCCATTGGATTTTTGAACGTAAATTTATATTTTGTATCCAGAAAATCAAATATCAAAGTTTTTTTTAATCACAATCTTTTATTTTTACATGCAAACTAAAATATCAGGGAAAATTAAAAATAAAATAAAAACACCTAAAGGCAAAGGTCGTAGTGTTGGCAACAATGAAAACTGTATTTTGTGTTAAAATAACAACCCACAAAAGCATGGGCATAGCCAGGCATGGGCAAGGGAGGACGCTTGCCCCTCCTCCTAGCTCGTGAAGTAAGAGTAACAAATGAATCAGTTCATTAGCTAAATATTGACATTTTTAGATTCGGAAATTTAAATATCATTGTTTTTTTTATTGCAATTCTTGTTATAACGGGTAAACTATTCATGTCATTGCCTTTTTATCCTTTTTATAAAAAAAAAGTTCAATTCAAATTAGATCGATTTTTTACATTAAATAAAAAAATTATAAATAAAAAAAACACCAAAATAGCAACGTAGAGTACATTTTTGTAGAGGATTTTGTCTTCAAAAAGATATGCACATACATATAAATTTAATTGATTGAAAAAAATGTGGCGAAAATAAAAGAAGAAATGAAAAAAAGAATGACTTTTCATTGTTACTTTTTGCGCACCTATCTAGATATATAATAAATAATGAAAATGTTAATTTTTTCATAGCTCTTTTACAATTCCTCGATAATAATCAAGAATATACAAAAAAATTGATTTATTAAGTTAATGAAAATCACGGATTTTCAAGAGCCAAAGTTCCAAGTTGCGAAACGATAGAATTTAATTTAAGAAAAAAAGGATTTACCAAATTTTGTTTACATTAATGGCCATTTATCAGAGCCGTTCTTACACATTTCGAGGTCCCAGACGCCAAAAATTTGAGGCTCATTGAAAATATTTTTATTAAAAAAATTTTTTATAAAACTTTTTAGGTAAGGTTACCGTAATAATGTGAGAGCTTTTTTTGCTCACCCCTCTCTCATTACCTCGGGGTCCTAGGCAAAACACGCCTACCAATCGGTTTCAAAAAAAATATTTTTGCCCCCCCCTGAACAAAATCCTGGCTACGCCCATGTGTATGTGGTTCTATGAAAAATGAAGACAATATGTCACTTTTCAATAATTTCCCGGTTTTAATATAATATAAGGTACTGGCACCAGTCTTGAACGCATTAAGAGCAAGATATATTGTTTTTTGTAATTCTTATGAACTTATGTTATTATTAAAACAAGTACCTCTTTATTAAATAAATTTAATTACCAAAGTTCGCAAATATAGTTTTTTTTTTTTTTTTTAATTATAACCTTTTATTTTGTTTATGTTTTTTCTTCAGCAATGAACACCCAGCGATGGACACTTGAGATTGCAAAATGATAAGTACTACGACACAAGAGTTATAAAATAAAGAATCGTTTTTATTTGCTTCACTAATTATTTACATAAGAAAATACATTTTTCTTGATAGTCTGTCGAACCGCGATGTTTATTTTTCCACTATTTTTAAACAAAATGATCAATTGTCATCAAATCACGCTGTAAGACAGTTAAATGTATATAGATTAATATCCAGTAATGACAGTAATCAAATATCAACAAATATTTCTAATTTGGTACATTTAATTTAAAAATGTTCACTACTGGGGTGTTGTTCAAGACTGGTGTCAGTACCTGATTCTAAAAACAGATTTTTTATTTTCATTTCATATCTTAGGCTTGTAGGCGGTGACCAATAGCAGCTGGAAATTTTAATTTTATTTTGTTAATTGGGACATAGAAAACTCAGCTAGATGGGTTTTAAGATATAAAGTTGCTTCCTTTACTCAAGGATTTTGTAAACACACTGTATCTAACCGATCAACCTCATCTTTCGCATTTTAGACCATAGAATTGTATTTTCTACAACTTTTTATATTATCATTTTAACAAAAAATGAATTTATACCTTTCAAACTGGCGCCTAAAATAACAAAAATACTTTTTTTTAAATCACACATTTACATTGAAATGGATTCATAAAATTATTATAATATCTAGTAAACTAAAAGTCGGATTAACCCCATCTTTCATATTTTGGAAAGGCAATTAAATACATTAGAATCAATTATATAACTGCATATCTTTCAAAATGACACTCGAATTCAAAATTTTGCTTTTTTAAAGTCAAATTTTTATTTTGGGCGCTATTTTGAAAGGTTTAAATTCATTTTTTGTTAAAATGATAATGATTAATTATCTGTCTAAAATGCGAAAGACGGGGTACAGTACATCCTTGTCTGACGGGTAGCCCTATCTAAGGATAGCACCCTTAGATTTTAGGACCCATCTAGCTGACTTCTCTATATCCTAATTAACAAAAATGCGGACTGCTTTGATGTCCAAATTTGGTCGCCGTTTTTTTAAAGCAAATATCAATTTAATTATTTTCTTTAATTTGGACCCTGATATTCATTTAAAATGAATA
Organism: Sialis fuliginosa; assembly: GCA_961205875.1. Taxonomy (NCBI): domain Eukaryota; kingdom Metazoa; phylum Arthropoda; class Insecta; order Megaloptera; family Sialidae; genus Sialis; species Sialis fuliginosa. The sequence continues at coordinate 11,188,566 of OY540809.1, read as the reverse complement.
GGGCCCTAAATGCTTTAGACACGATCCTAGAAGCAACAAAAATCGATAATATAAAATATAGACACTGCATAATATACGAAGTAATTAAAAATATCACAGTTAATTACATATTGTTCATTAACAGTGTACTTTGATGATGATGATATAGAATACAAATAGATACATTACTAATTATGGTACTCATATAATGGAGATTCTATATGCATATATTACGTATGTATATGTTCCGTTTTTATTCACTGTCAAAGAATGCTATGACGTAATCATACATTGTCGTGATATCATGAAATAGTGTTATCATTATTAAAATAAAATATTCATTGCTATATTAATCATTTAGTCTATTTGCATTTTAAAATTATAAGTAGGTAATTATTAATATAATTAAAGCAATTTTCAACGAAGTATATTTATAAAGAGAGTGTCCATTATTTACGTAAGAATGAATTCGAAATTTTCAACCCCTCCCCTTTCCCCTTGTAAGGATTCGTATTAAATGACCTCCCACCCCTTTCTTTACGTAATTTTTTTTTATAAACAGTGTATTCCATAATGATTAATCTTTGGTTGCATAAAACAAAATGAATCGCAGTTAGTTAATCTGTTGTTTTAAAACCATAATAACGTCAATTCTAAAAAACAATCACGGTTATGATATATTTTATAAGGTAAAAAATTATCATATTTAGTGAATTGTTCATTTACAAATTCAGATTAAGTTTAGATTAACATTAATCATGGTTTGAAAACAACTGATTAACTAATTGTGGTTAATTTTGCTTTATGCAACCCGACGTAAGACAGGAAATTTAACATGGGGACAATTAGAAATGTTGTAGTAACCTTTGGTCAAATTTAACGATGTGTGATTGGTGCAATATTACTATTTTATTAAATTTTGTGGCGGCATTTAAAAATTTTAAATTTGACCAAAGGTTACTACAACACTTCTAATTGCCCCCATGTTAAATTTCCTAGGTCTTAATCAATTTGGAATACACTGTATATGTATGTAGGTGTAGTAGTCACAAAGTACATCAAAAAAAGGTAATTGAACTTTTTTTTTTAGTTGAAACTTCTTTGTGACCATGAGCAAATATTTCTTACGCGCCCATGCAGCTCTAATCGACCCATTTCATCGGATAATATCTTGTCACATACTTTATTAAATACATTTTAGAGTTTATTATATTATCAACAAAATCTAAAAAGTGGTGTGTGCTTTACCCACATAAGCGCACGGTTGAAATTAAACTATAACCATGCGAATTAATAAATAAATAATATTACTATTTTGACGCATAAACTGTATACAAAACACGTAGCTTGACACTGACTTAAGCGGTGGCACTTTATAGAACGGAGACCGTCACCGTTTCGACCTTGAAAATCTATTATATGTGATTTAATACGAGTTGATTATAGCACCGTCAAAACAGCACAGCGGGCGTTTTAAAAAAGACGCTTGCTGGCGTGTAAGACGACGGCCGTAAGACGGTGTCCGTTCAGCGCTGGAAATCTGTTCATTTGGATTTTATGCAACTGAAACAGTAACGGTCTCCGTTTTTGTTAAGTTCCAGTGCTTTAAACTGACTTGTACGCATTCATCCATTTTTTTCTTATACATCTAATAATCGCTTTCTCGCATTGTGAAATCAAATCTATTTTCATTTTATAGACTTGTGTCTATCGTATTATCTAAAATCATACATTTATATTAATTAAAAACAAAATGGAAAAAAAGTTTGCAAAAATCGTGTTTTTTTCGTTGAAAATCGAGAAAAAAAAGAAATTCTTAATAAAAATAAATAATTTCAGATAATACGATAACCATTAGTGTGTAGAACGTGTTAAAATTATAGCTTGATCGATTGATTAGAATTTCGTTTCTGCTTCCCACCAGTATATAACTTATATAAACTGACTTGTACGCATCCTTCTTTCTCTTATACATATACTCATCGCTCTATCAAGCAAATGCACACACTCCTTAGTGTTTCATCTTGAAAACCTGTCGTATATTAAAACGTCTCGAGGTCAATTCACTTCAAAAATACAGGCACATGTGTTATTCTTATTATTATAATTATAAGATACAGATGGAATTTTAATAATAAACAACGATAAATTATAAAACAAAATAAACAATCTGAATCATTTGTCAAAGTGTCCTACAACATCGCTACAGCTCTGTATAAAAACAAAAGTTAGCAGAAAACAATAGGTAGAAAAAAGAAAATACTTGCATGTGACTTTATTTTTAGGAAAACTATACAAATAAAGTATAACTTTTCTTATAACAATAAAAACACGATAGTTTACATTTTTCTTGATGCTATTTCTGACCCACATTTATGCCAGCTGTGGTTTTCTTTAAACCGCGCAACTGCTATGAGCTTTAATGCACTAGTTTTATTATAAAATGTTGTATAGTAAAACATCTACGGAAGATTTACTGAATTGTTCAAGCTGCTTTTTAAAATTATATACATACATATGTAACAATATGTAGCAAAATGATACAATCTTGTTCTGGAAAATATATTTTATGTCGTAAGCGAAACTAGGCTAATTTATTAGGATGTAATGTGCACAAGTTACAGAATATAATCAATAGGTACATAGTATGTACCTTTTTCACAATAAAAGCAAACATAATTTATTAAATAAAGTAAACAAGGGACGCACGACCGTGTCAGGATATTATAATAAAATTTTCATAAAAATAATTAATTGTAAAATTTTATGTAAAATTTTGCTTCCTCGCAATATTGAAGATACGAGAAGCTTTGTGATCGTTTTAGAATGAGAAAAAAAAATTATTATCTGATTTCAAAATTTTAAATTGATCTTTCCGTTGTGTCTATGTCTTCTCTCATGAACCACTTAACCGATATTAATGAAACTTGGTTGTGTCAAATCGTTTAGAATTTTAGAGCAGTGTTGATAAATATATAATAATTTAAATGCTATGAATTATACTATATACACTTGTCACCACTGCTTTCAGATCGCTAATTTCCATCAAGGTTATTCATATAAAGTATACCATTGATTAGAACTGTCAGTGGGTTGTCATTCATATTTAATACTCTGCAGATAGTGAAATTATTTTTAATACTTTTTCGGGTAGGTATACTCGTACATACTTTTTTAAAGTACACGGAAAAAATATATTGTAAGAATTACAGTTTTTCCTGTCTATCCCGAATAGTAAGCGAACAATTCTACTCTCTGAAACTGCAATATAATATAATTTTAGACTGTAATGTAATGTAATTACAGCCTAAAATTATATTATAACAGCTTCAGACAGACAGACAAAATATTATATGTTTTCGCTTACTATCCGGGATAGACAGGAAAAACTGTAATTCTGATGCCGTGTTTAGACCAAAAAAACAAAACAGCAACATCACGTCTTTTTGACAAAACAGCAACATCGTGTCTTTTTGACAAATACGATGTGTTTTCAAACACCGTGTTGCTATTTTGTTTACTTTGGTCTAAACACGGCATTACAGTATATTTTTTCCGTGTATTTAAATTTTAAATACAACTCCAATTGAGAATAAGAATATCCATGTTGGGGCTTGTAATAAAGTGGACTGTATTTTTATAATAAGATGTAATATTTATTGACAATGAGATAATTAATTTGATGTGTTTTTTTATTGATTTTATTGACTTTTCATTCCACAATATTTTTCTTGATGTTGAGTTTTATTATTTATATTTTCGATTGTTTTTTATATCAGACTACTATTTTATTTTATATTCCTCGGTCCCGGCTTTAAATTTTGAAATAAAAAATACTCCTCTGAAACTTCGTGAGTGGATTTATTTTGGCGTAACCTACAATTTTTTTATCTTCGAAAATTCTGAGAATTGGGGCGTTTTTGATGTGGCATGCGTCAAACATGTCAATTTAACGATAGTTATAGGAAATTTACGAATAACGGTACCCTGTACAATTGTTAGATAAATAATAGTAAAATGTTATGGTTATACTGGCCTACAAAAATCAAAGGTCTTTTGCCCTGACTTACGCCCTAAACATGTTTGACGCATGCCACATCAAAAACATCCCAATTCTCAGAATTTTCGAAAATAAAAAAGTTGTAGGTTACGCCAAAATGAATCCACTCACGAAGTTTCAGAGGAGTATTTTTATTTCAAAATTTAAAACCGGGACCGAGGACTATTATATTTAACAATCCAATACATTCCCGTTTAACCTAACGAGACCCACAATAATTACTTTATGAAAATAGAGCGTATTTCTTGTAACCGCATGATTTTGCCTCGCCAACCCCATTACGTGCTTCGAATTAAAGCGCTCCACCACGCACTCACACACAAGAACACTTATCACTGCACATTACCGCTGCAGCATTATATCGCACAACATAATTATCTTGCAGGTAACTTATATGTTACATAACGATACGATGACTCGTCGTCGTGTGCTGTTAATACGCGGACTAATGGTCCGTTGATAAAAATGTTTACGCTGTGTATACGGCTCATCGAACGCGCGAATGCATTCCTTCACTGCGTGCGCGCTGACAGTGAAAGTGAAAAATATATTATGTAGAGATGTACGCGCCCGTGTTTCATATACAGGTTGATTCAGCACTGTCGGGCCAAACTTGAACAGTAAATTAAGAAAATATTTTAAGTGAAAAACATTATACAGGGTGGGGCATTTAAAGTGTTACAGTTGATTATCTCAGAACCATCGCATATTTGAAAAAAATGTTTCAACCAAAAAATGTTTGGTTGTAAGGGGGTAATCGAATAGTAATATTTATTTGATATTTTAACGTAGCCTTCAAGGATATTTGAAGGTCAACATCATTTTTTTAAATAGGAACCTATAGTTTTTATTTAGTAATCTTATTTTACGTGAAAAGATACGAATCTTTCATTGAAAACTTTTTTTTAAACAACCCAAGCTTTCCAAGGTATCTAACAAAGATTTTGAATTTTCAAGAATTTTTTACTCAGAAACCATAAACATTAGAAAAAAAGTACAAGATACAAAAAATGTTTTTTTTTTGGTCTAATGAAACTTGGAGAATTATTCTAGATTTTTTTTAACATTTCGTACTTTTTTTTTGTTTTTGCGAAAATAAAATAAATAGAAAAAGTTTTTAAATTTTTTTAAATAATTCTCCACGCTTTATTAGACCAAAATAAATATTTTGTGTATCATGTACTTTTTTTCTAAAGTTTGTGGTTTCTGAGTAAAAAATTCTTGAAAGTTCAAAATCTCGAATTAGTTTGTTAGATACCTTGGAAAGCTTGGGTTGTTCAAAAAAAGTTTTCAATGAAAGATTCGTATCTTTTCACGTAAAATAAGATTACTCAATAAAAACTATAGGTTCCTATTTAAAAAAATGATGTTGACCTTCAAATATACTTGAAGGCTACGTTAAAATAGCAAATAAATATTACTATTCGATTACCCCCTTACAACCAAACATTTTTTGGTTGAAACATTTTTTTTAAATATACGACGGTTCTGAGATAATCAACTGTAACACTTTAAATGCCCCACCCTGTATGAGCATGTGTCCGGAAATTTTTCGTGAGAGGGCAACAGCCCTTCAAAGATTTTATTTAAAATTAATTTTTATTTAATATCTGGAGAACTCATTGTGTTACAGTTATGAAATTTGATACAGGGTTTAGTATTAATAAGTGTTATCGATTTCCAGTATTAAGAAATTATAATTTAGATCAGGGCTGTATGGGGCCAGTGGGCCCATCGATTTTTATCTAGTATTTTTTGTTCTTTAATTTTTTCCTGAGTTCGACATTTGAATAAAATTGTATGGCAAAAATATACTTTGCTTATTTATCATAGGATAAACCATTTACGAGAAATATTGATGCAAAAGAAAGCATGCAGAATTTTACTTAATATGGATGCTTCTAATTACAAAAAAATAAATTTATATTCTTTTTCTATGATAAAAAATAAGACAAAAAAATAATATAAATATACCTAAAAAAATTCATCCTTACCAACAAATAGCCATTTTAAGTATCGTTTTTTAGTTTTGTTAGTAAAGTACTTGCAACAGTAATAGAACTGGCAATAGGTCTAAGAGGACACGTATTAGGTGATATATGCACATGATATTGCTCGTAAACGGTTTATCCTATGGTAAATGAACAAAGTATATTTTAGTGTATTTTGTGTCATACAGTCTTATTCAAATTTTTAACTCAGAAAAAAATTGAAGAACAAAAAAATACTGAATAAGAATCGACGGGCCTCCTGGGCCCATACAACTCTGGTCAAAATTACTATTGTATGATACTGGATATCGATAACACTTATTAATACTAAACCCTGTATCAAATTTCATAACTGTAGCACAATGGGTTCTCAAGATATTAAAAAAAAAACTAATTTTGAGTAAAATCTTTGGAGGACACATGTTTAGGTATATAATATTTTTTGCTTAAAATATTTTTCTCAATGTACTGTTTAAGTTTGGGACGACAGTACTGAATCACCCTGTATAGGTAGTTGCAATAATTGGATGTAACATGTAATGCAATGTGAGATCTTCATTAGTAATAGAAAAAATAAATATTTGTTGTGCTCCGTGTAAACAGAAGAGAGGGAAATTGGTATTAGATGTAATATAAATATTTATTATGATTAATACTTATTAAGATAACATATACCTCGTAAAGTGTATTTGTTTTATTATGAATATTTTATTATAGTTGTAAAATTTACAGTACAAAACAATTATTTCATCACACTCAAGAAAAAAAAATGAATAGTAAGGTAGTGGCACCAGTCTTGTCAAGGACCCCAGTAATGACAATTTTTTAATTAAATCTACTGAATTAGAAATATGTGTTGATATTTTATTACTACCATTTCTGAATATTAATCTATATACATTTAACTGTCTTACAGCGTGATTTGATGATAATCGGCCCATAGGTGTCAAAATGGTGGACATTTGAACCAATTATTAGTATAATTTATTTATTAATTATTATATTATCATAGCAACTGCTTTACATTGTTTCAAATTGGACGATTCTTTCTTTTATATATTTTGTGTCGTAATACTTATCATTTTGTAATCATTAGCAAGTGTCCTCCACTGCGTGCTCGTTACTGTTTTTACTTTATCCATTACTGGAGAAAAAACATAAACAAAATAAAAGGCTATAATTTAAAAATTACTTGTTTTATTAGTAACATGAGTTCATGAGAATTACAAAAAAGAAGCCCGTCAATCACAAAAACAGTAAATCTTGTTCTTATAGAGGCCATTACTGGTGTCTTTACCTTATTTTTTTTAAATTTGCTCGGCAGGTCAGTTATGATCATTTTTGGACTTATATAGGAGGTGAAAATTGAAGGAAAATTGATCCTTTCGAATTCAGGAGTATTTTTTGTTGTTATTGTATGTTTTTAATTAATTATCTTCCAAATTTCAAGATAGCAATTTTTAAGAAATTGTGCAAAAAAATGATTTTTTTTTAAATTGTTTTAAATGTAGATAGTCGTCCATTTACAATTATGAGGTCCGTTACTGGGTTTATGTGTATTTTCCCATTTCAAAGTTTTTATCCAAATTTCTAATAAAAAGTCATTTTTACGACCGTTTTTTTTTTAAGTCATCATTTTTGCTCAACTTGTGCAGCTCTAAAATTTCGTTAAAAAATTTCTGGTGGGGGATGTATACTCAAGGCCCACTACATATATTAAATTTAAAAAATCTAGAAAAATAAAAAATACAGTAATCCTTCAATTGACACGGTTAATCGTTTCATTAAAAAAACACGAAAAAAAACCGCGGAGTAAATTGCTCCATTACGTTATGCTTTTTAAGTCTTTCCACCTTTTTTCCAAACTTTTTCAACCGCGTAAAAGTGAATCCTCGTAAATGGAGGAATTACAGTACCTCGCATCTTGTAAGTCTCCCTTTTGTAAATATTTGCTAAAAGAATATATACTTAAAGATGTATCTTATATTAGAGGTTTATTTAGTTTGTTATTTTCGATACCAACAAGTGAAAAGTGCTGAAAGAGGACTAAAACGTATTTATCAAGAGTGTTATGTAAATAAATCATACTGCCTGTTATAAAAGACAGATGGCAGCAGCAGACTAATAGCACAGACAACCACAAATAGATGGGGGGCTTAGCGCATCGTACTTTAACTCGATATTTGTTTTCGATAAATATCTGTTATCGATTTTCGTGTCATTTTCGGCACATTATGATAAATTACAAATACAGGAAATTTAGGTATTGTGTATTTTGTTCTACAATCCGTTTTGTTGACTTTTTTTTCACGCGATATGACGAGACATTTATTCTTATGTTATGTAGTTCGGAACTCATCGATACGTACGACTATATAAAGATTAATTTTTACTTTATTATACAAACATAGAATAAAGAATAGTAATCGTGAAAAAAACTCAAGATTTCAAATGATGGTCCTTTAGTAACGTACGACCATTATCTCAATGACATGATGTATGCGTGTCTGTCCGTCTGTGAACGCTCTACATCCAAAACTATAGAATATTATAAAGTACTGGCACCAGTTATGGCCACTATAAGAGCAAGGTTTACTGTTTTTGTGATTGACGGGCTTTTTTTGTAATTCTCATGAACTCATGTTACTAATAAAACTAGTAACTCTTTATTTAATCAATATAGTTTGTTTTTTAAATTATAGCCTTTTATTTTATTTATGTTTTTTCTCCAGTATAATGGATAAAGTAAAATCAGAAATGAGCACGCAGTAATGGACACTTGCTAATGATTACAAAATGATAAGTACTACAACACAAAATATATAAAAGAAAAAATTGCCTTTGAAACAATGTAAAGCAGATGCTATGATAATATAATAATTAATTAATTACACTAATAATTAGTTTAAATATCCACTATTTTGACATCTATTGGCCGATTGTCATCAAATCACGCTGTAAGACAGTTAAATGTATATAGATTCAGAAATGGTTGTGATCAAATATCAACAAATATATCTAATTCAGTACATTTAATTTAAAAATAGCCATTACTGGCGTCATATCCAAGACTGGTGCCAGTACCTTAGTTTTATATACTATATAAACATCACCATTGTTCTAAAACCTTTCAAACATTTGACAATTGAACAAATTGGTACATTTCTGATTGGTTATGGTGCGTTTTAATCTGTTAGAAAAAATTGTTAATAAGATAGAAACATAAAACGTAAGAACATATAAAATGTACTTTCTAGGGAAAAAAAATTCAAACTAATAAAATTAACTTTTCCCTCGTCAAACTTTTTCAACATAATAAACTAGAAAAAATTCCATCGGGAACAGCAAGCGGGACTCATGAACAATTTTGTTTCTACTACACACGCTTTAAAACATTTCAATTTTAGCAAAAAAAAAATGCAAAACAATAATACAAATGTCAAGAAATATTTCATTCAATAAACAAAGTACTTTTCTCAAGCAATATTGAAATAACTTTTACATCCAGTAAAGATTGTCTGAAAGGAGGTGGTCGCAGACGTGTGTATCAGGAGATGAGAAGAGGGTAAAAGTTCTATCAGTAATGCGTGACGCGTGCTGATTGTTTTACTAAATATCAATGGTGGAGGCAACGAAGACAAGTTTACTTCGCAGCAGAGCTTGTGACACTCATTGTATACTAAACAAATCTCATGTTCAAAGCACAGATTACAACTTATAAATTAAGGTTACTTATATATCATCCCCTTATTCTAGAGAACTGTTTTTCGATTATGTGATCTACAATATATTACCCACTGATATTTTGTAGTTATGTTATTAAATCATTATTATTTGTAACATAATGATTTTATTATTTTAAAATTTTGCAGTTATTAAGTATGTAAAAAATATAATCCATTAAAAAATAATATTCGAGGGTGATTTTTCAATATTCCGCCCAATAGATTTTCTTAATCCTTTACAACGTGTACTTCGAACTGACATTCGAGTATTATTGTTTTAACTTTTTTACGATTTATAAAACTATAAATATATCCAAAGGATATGGGAAGCAATGTGATCATATCTGAATAAATAAAAATGTTTAATTTACAAATTTTCGTCCCGTGTCTGTTTGTCTGTGCGTATGTCCTTTAAATTCATATCACACATAGAACTCATAAACCACTGAATCGATTTTTATTGAAACTTGGTTGTGGAGGATGGTATTCCAAAATTGTTTTTTTTTTTTCAAAATATCTATAGAACGACACATGTTACGTAAAATTTTATATAATCATTTTTGTAGAGCATTAAAATTTCTATAAAAAAGGTTATTACAATTTTTGTAGTAAAATATTCCCTTACAAAGATTTTGCAGAATTTAGTACGAAAAAGCAATGTGTGATCATTTGGCAGATGTTGTTTTTTTTGTACTCGAGCCCGTTAATTCATAACTAAATACTATCCTGACTATGTATATATACGTGTTTACCCAGATGTAAAATGTAGCTGCTGCTGTGTAAGGGTCAGAGTTAGGGAAGAGGAGACATAGATAAAACGACCGACAAGATGAAAAAATCAATAGGTGGAGGCGTGTACACGGGATAACAAACACGCCTAGTTCGAATTTTTGCCACACTACAGTACTGTTTGAACATAGTTACCTACAGGATTTCATCCATCAAGTTTGAGGGACAAACCATACATACATAGATATATGTGAGACCCAAAAATAATAACAGACCTCATACAATTTATATAAAAACTTTTCTTCGAGTCATGTATTTAAGGACTCCGCACCAAACTGAAACTGTAGTAAGGTACTGGTTCCAGTCTCGGATTATACTCCAGTGTTGGACACTTTGTTTAAGTAATGTTTTATAGAAATATTTGATTGCTGGCATTACTGAATCATAATCTATAAACACTGTAAAAAAGTTTAATTTGATGACAATCGGCCAATGGGTGTTTTAAAATGGTGGACATTTAAACTAATTATTATTAGTGTAATCTAAATATTTATTAATTATTATATTATCATAACATCTGCTTTAGATTGTTTCAAATTTAACTGGTTTTACTTTATCCATTACTGGAGAAAAAACATAAATAAAATGAAAGGCTATAATTAAAAAAATCTATTTTGCGGCCTTTGGTAATTTTATTGATTTAATAAAGAGGTACTACTTTTATTAGTAACATGAGTTCATGAGAATTACAAAAAAAACCTTAAATCCTAAAAAATAGTATACCTTGCTCTTAATGAGGCCAAGACTGATGTCAGTACCTTATTAGTATAAATTTGAACAAATGTTATAACCGGTTAAGCATGCAAAACATTCCCTTGCATAGATTTGGTTTTTTTTTTTATATAACTTTCAACCTGACCAAATATTAGCTTCCAAAAATTTATAGATTTCGAGAAAAATAAAAAAATTTAAAAAAAAGACATCATGTTGTACTCGGAGGGCAATCACCAAACAACATATCAAAATTACCTCTGATGAGTCATAAGTACCTCTATAATTTACTACAAGCGCTATCAAATTCGATTGACGGATTATCAAAAAAAACTATACATTTTTGGAAGCTAATATTTGGTCAGGTTGAAAGTTACATAGACTGTGAAATCTATGCAAAGGCATGTTTTGCATGCTTACCTGGCTATAGCTTTTCCGAAAAAAATTTTATGGCAGAAGTGTTTTTCTTGAAATTTTGAAAGAAATGTAAAAAGGGTGGCAAGTTCCCTTTCCAGGCGTTATCATGAAACGCCCCTTCGAACGAGGTTTTGCCGCTCGGGTGTGCTGATTGCGGCAAATCTTGTAACGACACGTTTCGCCGTTGTCACATTTTAAATTGATTACATTCGATCGGATAGTAATTCTTATCGTTTCGATAGTCTAGCGGAACTGTCTCGGTCTGATTGATATAAGCATTAAAACATCCTGGATTTCTTAGCTCAGCGCTTCTGAGCTTGGGATAAACGTAGCCTCAGTATCAATGACGTAAACAGATTACTAGGGAGATGATATCGTACTTGGAAAAAGTGACAGAAGTTAATATAATGTAAGACGAAAAGAGACTTTGAAAACGATGTACATATTTTTAATAAAATATGATAGGGTCGAGCGGGGTAAATATGAAACACCAAAAAAATGGGGTAAAAGTGAAACAAGCTTGCAACTAAAAAACTAATTTGTTTATAGGAGAATTATAAAAACTAACATCATCATTAAAGGTTTGTTAAAGTGACCTGAAAATATGAATCGCCTAATAAGTGATGTGTCACCCCTCCCTTTGTCAATGTCTGTTAGTCGATGTCAAAACGTGTGAATTAAATTTTAATTCTCTGCACATAACTTTCTGTATAGCTCAGATATTAATTAAAGTTACAATTTCACATTGATATGCCACAAAGAAGATAAATTAAAGTTGCCTTTGTAGCTTTTCTTTTAATTTTTCGAGAAATATTTTTCATTATAGGCCTGTTTCATTTTTTCATTTTTAAAGTCCGTGTTGTATCGTACAGTTCAAATGTCGTAAGTATTAAAAATGGTTATTCATAAGCGCATCTAGTAGAAAAAATTAAAGTATGAATTTGTATCGTTAACTGTCAAAAAACATAAAAGATTTGTATTTTGTTTCACTTTTACCCCAGTTGACCCTATATTTAAAAAATATATCTGCCAAGTAAATGCACAGTTCTTTCTCGTGCTAAATTCACTAAAGTAGTATACAGGCTGATTTAGCACTACCCTGCCAAACTTGAACAGTAAATTGAGAAAAATATTTTAAGCAAAAAATATTATACATATAAACACTCCAAAGATTTTACTGACAATTAATTTTTATTTAATATCTTGAGAACTCATTGTGTTACAGTTATGAAATTTACGACAGGGTATAGTATTAAAAAGTGTTATCTATTACCAGTATCAACCAATAGTAATTTAGACCAGGGCTGTATGGGGCCAAAGGGCCCATCAATACAAGCTGTCATATGTTATTGGATTAAAAAAATAAATATCTATTATTATTAAAAATACAATTAGTATTTTCTAATAAATTTTTGTATAAAAATTATCTTTAACCTATAATAAAGAACATCATTAAAAAATAATTTAATGTAAAAATAACATCGACGATGCTTCTTTGAATACGTTGAATACAAAAATGTAAAAATGAATATTCACAATGATCTTTTGCCCTTTTTGAAAATAATGATAGGGGTGTAATACAAGATATAGGTATATAATATACATACGAGAGTAACCCGCGTCGAAGGCTGAGACCCGAGTAAATTTGAGTATCTAAATATGGCGCGATTTGGGACTGGGGTGCGAAACGCCCAGGGTCAAATCTCCTAGTTTGAATTAATAGTAACCAAATACATAAAATTGGTTTCTTTTTCTTGGATTTTTTCCTACATCGCACTACCTATGGACCTACTGAACCAAATTCATAGAAAACAAGAAAATAAAATAAAATAAATCGATAAAAGAACCACACAAATAATATTAATAATAAAAAAATACAAAAAAAAACTTTTTATACAAAGTACAGCAATAAATTTTATCGAACAACAAAAAATTCTTTTTATAAACTTCACCGATATCAAATCAAAATGATAAATTTATACGATACCGTATTAAACTTATAGAAGTTAACGGAAACTGAAAAATTCATACATATTAATCACGTTTGATACAGAATTCACCGCTTCTGCCACAAATCCAACAACGGCCGCAGCAGTGGTGTTGGAAAGGGGGGGGGGGGGGGGGGATGCGAATACACTTGAGATGTGTTTATTAAAGAATTCAGCCGTCGTCTTTCATTTATATCAAGTGTCTAAACAACGGTATTGGAGTTTTGTTTAAATACGATATAGCACCATCGAGTGAATTATTTTTCCCCCCCATAAACTGGTGTTCAATCAAGAGATGGTGAGGTTTAACTTTCACATTTCAGTTCATATTCAGGGTGGGCCATCTGTTGGTTTCTTTTTGAAGTGATTATGTTATTCAAAATACTGGTTATGTATTTGAACTGTAAGTTTGTTTGTTTGTTTGTAGACGAGACGAAACTTGGTTTAGGTTAGTATTTAAAAGGTCTCGATCTCGTTCGAATTATCATATTTTCTTAAGGGGGAAGAAACCAACATCCGGTACATCCTACACATTTGTAGTATTAATCGTTGTTAGTAAAATTATAAATCATATAAAATGTTGAGCACGGGTGGACATATTTTTTGGGTGGTATATATGCAACTCGAAAGTAGAACACACTGCCAAATCTAATGTCCGGTATTATAAACGAACTAGCAAAATTTGCTAGCTACCAAGCACTTTCAAATGAGGTTTCTAGCCTATCTGATAGTTCTCTTTAAGTTTCATGAAATGTTTGACAATTTTCGCGCACGCGTGGTATGTAAACACCAACGGTATTAAAACAGTGGCGATCATAGACATAGTGTAACATTTCTTCAAAACAATGAGAGAGATGCGGTGGCATTTGGGATATATCTATCTCTTTTTCTAAGAAGAATGAAGTAGTTATTCCTATATAAATAAGGACAAGTATATCCCAAACAATTTTTCATCTCTTTCATTTGACAGGGCTCTGTTTTCGAGTCAGATGCGCGGTCCATGCTCTATGTCTATGATGGCGATATTATGGAAATTATTTTATACGGTTAGAGTCGCCAACTGTGTAACAATAAGTTGAAGAATCATTGCTCTAAATTTCATAGCTAATCCATAGATACTATCACAGAATTAATACCCCATTTGAAAGTGCTAATTTGCTAGCTCCTTTATAATACCGTCTATTTGGGGTGTGAAATAATAAATAATTACTTATATCAAACACGGGAATTGTCTATCACTGATGATGCAGAGTATTACAGAGTGTAGAAAATCTAATATTTCAATTTTTCTCCCCATTATTTGTATTTATTCATTTTCCTACCATCTAAATTATTTACATCTTTGTTAACATCGCTAGTATTCTATAATTTTTGCCACATTCAAACATTATAGAAAATGTAAACTACATAAATATTTTTTATACTCTATTCGTTTCAGGATGTAAAACTTTACATAACGATTTGTCATAATATAAAAAGTTCAGGTAATGGGAGTAATTATCTTCCCCTTGAATATTATACAATGCATCAAAATATACATTTATGAATATACATTTACATATCGTCATTTTCTTAATGCTATTATTCCCCAACCCCTAAAGCTGCCATTATACCTCTTTCCTAAAGCTGAAAAGCGTATCCTTGAGAGTACGTCCGTATATTTTAAAACCCAAGTTAGATTTTATTGATGATATAAAGTAGGAAAGGAAATGTATTGACTAGTGATGTGTGGTTTCACATCAACAAAGATTTTTACATTTTGATGTAGATAACATGTATGTAATGTTTAAATCACTGGTTCCCAAATAGTGGTCCTCGGCTCTGTTGGCGGTATTGGGTGGATCAAAGAGAGCCCTGGTGGTTCTGGGTGTAGTTGGGAAGCCCTGAATTATTATATAACACTAGATATGTATATAAAAAATGTAAATTATCTGGCGAGCCTTGTGATTTTTTAGAAAAGGGTATAGTGGGTCAAATCAGTACTCTTTGAGCACCTGTTGTAATTTTAAAATTATGTAAATTACCATTAATAATAAAACTATATAATTATAAACAAAAAAATTGTATGACTGTTTCATTTAATAGGGTAAGTAACAAAATAGTCACTTTGGGGATTAATTAGGATAAATTTATAACTGAAAAACTGTAAGACCAAGGTCCAAACTTTGTGTGAATTTGTAGGCAACATTATGACATACCAAAATAATGATAAAAAATACCACATTTGTAGGTACTTTTGGAGAAAAATAACGCTAATGCTGAAAAATATTTTAGATAATTACCTATGAAACTGACTCGTTGTGGTTGCTCTAGTTACGTTACTTTGGAAGTTATGAGATTATCTTTGTTTGTAAGTACTACTCTGAAGTTTTATATAGTTACAGTATTACGCATAAGAAAGCCCCATGGTACTCATGGCAGCTTTTTACAAATATTTTTATTACTGTTTATTTTATAGACAATGCATTAACTATTTAATATATTTTGACTTCTAAGATGTTCATTTATGTATTCGTTCATTATTATACACAATTATTTGTATTAATATTATATACATATTACTTAAAGAACAGTTGGTACCTACTGTTCTTTATTCTTTATTATTATTGCTGTAATAGTGTAGTAAAATAAGACAGCAAGAGTTATTACAAATACGGTAATCACGAACATCTTAACTTGTATTGAAACGAACAAAGCGTTATCGTATCCTATAAACGTGTCCTGCAATTTGCTTTCAAATAACGACCCGCTTTATTTGCAACGCCAACGGTAGTGAAAATAAACGTATATCTGATTGGCTCACATCAACTGTTAGATAAATCTTCTTTATTGGTAGTGCCTACGACCTACATAGTAACTAATTGTAAATGTTCAAACAAAGTCAATATGGAAAACAATTCTCTGCAAGATTACTTATCAATATCCATAAGGTACTTGCACCAGTCTTGGACAATACTCCAGTGTTGGACACTTGTTTAATTGAATGTACTAAATTAGAAATATTTGTTGATATTTGATTACTGCCAATACTGAATCATAATCTATAGACACTTAACTCTAAATTGGTCAATGTGTGTCAAAATGGTGGATATTTAAACTAATTAATTATTAGTGTAATCGATTTATTAATTATAATATCATCATAGGATCTGCTTTACATTGCTTCAAATTTTACAATTCTTTAGTTTACATATAACTTTTGTTTTCTAGTAGTTATTATTTTGTAATCAATAGCAAGTGTCCATCACTGAGTGCAAAAAACAATATACCTTGCTCTTAAATGGCCAAGACTGGTACCTTATTAGGTACACGAAATGAACAGTTTCGATTTCGCAACTATATAAAAATTTTCAGAATATTTTTTTTGTCGATATAATTTTAATGTATTATTCGAAGCACAGAAAGGTGTTTACTTTTTTTACAATATATTTTTTGCTTTTTGCTTCGAGATAAATACGCATTTATAAACACAAAAAGAATATGGTATTAATCAACAACATTTCGCCGTTCAAGCAATCAACTAAAATAATAATAAATGATTTAATTAATCATGAAGATACCAGTAAACAGGTTTTTGTTATTGTCATTTAGGTTATACAGGTTCAAAATACAAAATTAACCTTCAACATAATGTATGCAAATAGTTTAAATAAGTACATTTTATTTGGTTTGATTAACTAATTTGGTTTTACATATTCGATATTATTTTTATAGATATTTATATCCAATTTTCACGTTTAAACATAAATACATATGTATATTTTCATGATCATGCGTAAAAGTATTTACCTAACTATAGAAAATGAGGAGAGAGTACCGAAAGAAATGTCAGGTTTGAAAACTTGAAAACTCATTTTTTCCAAAAACAGAACATTATTTTGCTTGCTCGCAATATCGAAGATACGAGAAGTTTTGGATCGTTTTAGAATTGAGACAAAAAAATCGTTCTCCGATTTAAAAATTTTAAATTGATTTTTCCGTTTCAGGTCAAGACAAACACTTTTCGTTCCATGTCTGTCTGTCTGTCTGTCTGTCCCCTGAATCTGTCCCCATGCATAACTCATGAACAGATATTAATGAAACTTGGTTTGGTGGTTGGGTCTGGCTTGAGGACGGTTCCATTTAAAAATCATCAAAATCGTGAGTAAGGGGGAGGGGTGACATCCCAAAATATTTATTTATAAGGCTATAATTAAAAAAACAAAATTAAAAAGGCGGACTCTGGTAATTTAATAGAGTAAATAAAGAGTTACTTGTTTTATTAGTAACATGAGTTAATGAAAATTACAAAAAAGAAGTCTGTTAATCATAAAAACAGTAAACCTTGCTCTTATAGCGGTCATAACTGGTGCCAGTACCTTCTTACTATATTATTCTGGAAAAATAAACCAGTATTAACCAAAACTACTGAATAAAACTTCACCACGAACAGCTACATTCCTGCATTCTGTTTCCCGTTCTCTTGTCCACTGCTACTCTATTAGGACGTCTGCTCGGTATCGATCGTCTCCTACAGAACAGGGGATCACTACCTCCCCCCCCCCCTCCCTGACCCTTAGAACCGACGCACGGTTTCCTATTATCACAAATCAGTCACCTATCATTCACTCATAACAAACACATCAAACTCTACGGAATTTCTCTAGTTATATTCAGTAAAATTCTTTCCTTTACACTCACACCCGCTCTTCCGTGATATAGACGCATGGCTTTTTGTTAGTTTGTGTTGTTCTCTTTCACGCTACTTTCGGTTTATAAAAGAACGTATTTATAAAGAATGTTCTTTCGTCCTGCATTTTAAAATGTTTTGTATTGTACATAAATGGTATTTGTGTTTGATTAAGGGCGTTCTCAAATATTGTGTGTTTTCAGTATTTTCACTCACAACGATATTGGTAAGTGGTTACAACATGAAGAATAGGATACTAACAAGTAACACTACCCAAGTGCCACTCGCCGATATTTTTGAAACTTTGCACACACATAGTACATCGAAAAACATTAGTATTTTTTTATTTTGACTAACAAGGCGTTTTAAGGTTAGAAAACGCATTCGAATGTTTAACACCATTTAGCACAATGCTAACCTCACGCTACTCATGTACAGCTTTTACGACATCATAATTTCATTGTCTGCGTGTTTATAAGATTATATTAATGTCGATTTTGACATTAGTTTAACAAGATTCAGAGTGGCAAATACAAAGTGGTGGACAAAATCGCAACTTTATTTAACGCCACTTGCGACATTTATTAGATACATGATTACGATTTTGGCATCAGTTATATCAAATATCAATCTAGAAGTGGCGGATGAAAAATTCAATATGACGCATCCAAATGGCGGAAACTGGAGGAGGTACACAATTGGATTTGGACAATATATATATATTTTATAAATAAAAACAACTTGTTTGTCTAAACGTTAAAAATTCAATAAAGAATAAGTATTGGCAACCTTTCGATTCACAGAATCATCGTCAGGCTAAAATATAATAAATAACAATTAAATACAATCAATATAAATTAATATATTGATCTTTTAAAATAAAAATTCAGAAAAATCAATATTTTCATTATATTAATTTATATTAATTGTGTTTAATTGTTATTTATTATATTTTAACCTGACGATGATTCTGTGAATCGAAAGCTTACAAATACTTATTCTTTATTAAATTTTTGACGTTTAGACAAACAAGTTGTTTTTATTTATTATAATTAACGTCACTACTAGTATATTATATATTTTATATATATCGTTTGTTGAAAGAGTATACTCCCGAGGTGGTGCCATATAAATTTTATCAGAAAAATAAAAAACTTAAAACATAAAAATAAAACTGATTTAAAAAAACCGTAAAACACTGAAAAGCATACCTACAATTAAATTTAACAGTTTTTGAAGTCGATGACAAGCTAATAAAAAACTTTTTAATAAATTAAAAAAGAAAAACGACTTCAAAAACTGTTAAAATTAATTATTAGGTATACTTTTCAGTGTTTTCAGGTTTTTTTTTTTTGAAGTCGGATATATATATTTAAAAAAAAAACATAAGTCAGCGTATTTCATTTTCCCTACAAATTATTTAATAGTAATTTCGCTGTTAATTGGAACACATAACCTTAAATACCTAGAAAAGCTATTGTGTATGTGCGGTCTTATACATATACCACTTAAAGTTCTATCTTGCAAGTTGCAACCAAAACATCAAGATAATCCTCAGCAACGTGTATTTTACTATGCAACATTTGCTATACGTAAACCAAAAAATACACAACTACACTTAAATTTACTTAGAGCTTACACCGAGGTGAGACTTTTCTTGCTCTTGTATAGTTTGTAAGACCGGATTAAATTTTAGATACCGAGACAAGACTGTTTAAATTTTAACGAGACCAGACCGATTTATAAGTCTCGTCGAAGATTTTGATTTTAATTAATGGATTGACAATAACATGATTTTAGATTCCTTGATAACTGTAAGGTACAATATAAACAATTTAAATCCAACGAATTTTGTGGAAGAATAAAATTGATTTTTTTATGTAACATAAAAAAATGAGAAAATGCACGAGACCGAGACGATACTTGCCTAAGCCTAGTCTCGTCTTGTGTAAAGCCTTAATTATTAAGTCTTAATTTATTAAGTCTTGTAAAAAAAACATTTGTTATTTCTTAATATGTAGATACCTACAATAAACGAAAAAAATGGGTGTGACTGTGTCAGAATTCACAGTCGAGGGATTGACGTGAATACGTTCCAAATCCAAGGTCGCGTCATTCGAGGCAATGGGGTTAGATAAAACTAAGACTTATGATGTGTTTGTGCCGTCGTTGACCAAGCCGCTGACTTTCGCATTTTGGTATGCTCTGTATATCACTTTCAGTTCCTGGTAATGGTATATTTTCTGACAGCTTTCCAATGCTATGCGTCTTTTATATTTCATATTGGCTTTTGCACGTGTTTTAACTGATTAAATATTTTGATTTGTGCTTACATTACGTAGATTTAATTGAGATCAATAACTTGAGACCAAAACCAGCGAGATAGCTGCTCTGAGTGTCGAGCTATACTGATTGTTAACTTCACAAGCGCGCAAAATGATCGCTGTGCGTTCTATCCACCCGTACCGCAATTCCGCGGGGGTGGCTCAGTGTTTAATGGGTACAGACCAATACGCCGGTTAGAATGATACCAAAATCATCCCAGTCAGACTTTTAGTTTCTGAATTATTCAATGGATATTATTCACGTCAAAAAACATAATACGTTAATCGTTCGTTGATTATATCATGCCATTTTACATTACACCAATCAAAATACCAAACATAAAAGAAAGCCCATTAAAGAACACATTTATCGGACAGTGTTCTGTATTATGTAACAACACAGTAACGAGGAACGGGCAAACTCTTCTATAGTACATGTCAGAACTTTTTCTATGCCTCAGTGTTTTTGTCCGTTTTTTCCTCGGTGAAATAATGGAGGTAGTCGAGGAGCGTTTTGCCTTGTTGTTTACAAGCTGACCTCCTCCCGCATTCAGATTGTTGTTGTCAGCTTGATAATTTATAGTTTTAAAAACAAACTCGGGCAGTAATTAAAGTGACGAAGTTTACTGCGAACGGCCGTCTATTTAATTTTCGTTGTTCAGATATAATTACTACATAGACCCAATTCTGCAGTTTGCAAACTTCGGTGTTAAATTTTCTCGCGTTTACGATGACCAATTGTCATTAAAATTAATTGATGTTCTCTTAACTTTATGCATTTTTGTTCCAGTAAATAACGATTTTATACAGGATGCCCAGATCGACCGGAATTCCTAATCACCACGAGATTTCTCATACAACAAGCATCAAAAAAAGTTCATTAATTTTTTTAATTGTAGGATTTATACTTTACAAGATAATCGAAGTTTTATGCATCGGAAAGTGGTCATTAAAACGTAATCCTTCATTGGAACTATTGATTTTTTCTTCTGATAATAAAAAAAAACATGTTTTTATAAAGGAAAAGTTTTTATAATCTCTATCCGACGCATAAAATTCCGATTATCTAAAAAAAAGTACAACTGCTACGAAAAAACTTTACTGGACTTTTTTTTAAAGCTTATTCAATTATGAATCCCACGAAGATTAGCAAATCTGATCGATATAGGACACTTACTTGTTCATTGTTCATACTGCAATACCACTTCACAGTTCTCTAACAGATGCCACTTCTAAAATTTAATATTTGTGCATGGATTTTAGAAATTATTTCATTTAAAAATTAGATCTTATTTTTTTTAAACACACATAAAAATTCACTTTCACATTAATATTGTATACAGAATCTAGTCAATTAACCCTTTGACATATTCATATAATCTGATTAATTAATTAACAGTCAACCCCCATTCCCATAGACGAACAGGACCTGTCTAAGTAACTCCATTATGCTATAAATTTGTACTAACACGATTTACATGCAATCTCACAGATTATGCCATATATATTTGCTCAATAAACAGGTATAATCGATTTATCATTCTACACATCATTGAAAAAGTTTTAGTCGTGTACGTGAGTTAGTTATTCAATGTATTACTTGTAATTCACAAAAGAAAAAACATCTGCCAAGTGATGACACAGTGCTAAATTCTACGAAATGAGATAATTTTTTTAAGGGAATATTTCATTACAAATATTGTGATGTTTTTTATAGAAAATTTAATTTAATTTTTTTAGTCAAATTTGTTCAAAATTAAATAATTTTAAAAATTGGTAGTCCTATCAAAGCCTCGCTACCAATTTGTTTTCAGCTTTTTTGAGCTAGTAATTACCGAGTTAAAGGAGGAGGGGGGGGGGGGGGGGCAAAATAAATTACTGCTTGGAGCTCCTAGAGGCGCCATTTTTGAGTTAGAAAAAAATAAAAAGTACGGTGAAATTCTACTGATTGAGATAAAAAAGAGATTTAGAACAAAATAAGAAAATGGGTCAAATTCCACTGGTTTTGTTATATATTTTGACGTGCCACATCCCTTGGTATAACTTTTTTTAAATTATTTTTTCAACAAATTTGTACATGTTTTACTAAAGGACATCATTTTACAAGTTCAATAGAAATTTCAAGATTCTATCTTGTATAGTTTACGAGATATTTTGCTTTGACTGAAAAGGACGGACGGATGGACGACAAAGTAAGATTAATAGGGTTTCTTCGGAACCCTAAAAATGATCACATTATTTCATCCTACAATTAAAATATTAAATTTGGTTAATAATTCTTTACCATATATGGTCTACATACTTAGAGCTATAAAATGATCATAATTTTGTAAAATTATTTGCATCAGAAGTATTTTTATAGAACATACACATTTTAATGACCAATATCTCGAACAAGGTCAAATAACATAATCCAATAATAATGAATATAATATAAAAAGGGTAGATATATATGTATATATTTATGTGGTTTCTACTCGTTTCTGAGTTTATGTCACTTAATTTGGACTGTGATAGCTAACATATTATTAATATTAAACAGGATATCTTCAGAGCTCTTCAAAAGATATAAAAATAATTTATAGTCGTATCTTTTTTATCCTTTTTATTCTCTACAGTAGTTTCTTTCCATTCTTTGTTCTTTCTTCGTAACATCCTTTTTCGCAATAAATCAGCTAGTAGGTTTGTAAGAATAATTATTCTGATACTAAATACATGTGAATCACGAGCATATCTGATGTTCGAGCAAATTGAGCTTTTGCATGCAAATGCTTTAACAATTTTCAAAAATATATAATCTAACTCTTTGTGATATCATCATTTTATTGAATCTTACACGGCATTAACAGAAAAATAAATGCAGCTACGTTCTAATTATGATTACGTATTATAATTTCTTCCAAAAGTCGTATGAAATATAAAATCCTAAATCAATTAAGACATCACGCGATAATCAATTCGATAGCAAAGAGATTGAAAACTAGGCAAAACACTATAAAAAGGTAAGATAGATTATAACAACGAATTATATCACAATAAATCTTTTATTTTCTACAAGCTATTACCCGCGACTTCGTTGGAGTGGAATACAGGTAAGTTAATACAGATTTCTGATATGATAGTCGATAAAACAGGTTTTTAGTTTCGCATTTGCACGTTGGTTGTGTTCACGTTTATAATGCGTACAAATGTCACACACCCATTTTTTGTCTAATAAATTTTCAGGATATAAAGTAGCCTATGTCCTTCCTCATGATGCAAGCTATCTCCCTACCAAATTTCATCAAGATCAATTCAGTAATTACCTTTTCACGGGAAAAGGTAACAAACAGACTGAGAGATAGACACACTTTCGCATTTATAATATTAGTATGGATTACTAGAGATCTTTTGTTTCACCAATTCCAAGTTACGCCTCTGCCTATACTTGATCCAAAAATAAGGTGCTATAAAAACTAAAATGGCTAGAATCAATTTAACTAAAGATCATTACACAGCTACACAAAAAAAAAGTGCGGAGCCAAAAAAGCCAAGTATATAGCATTGTAGTATTGGTCGAGCATAGTCGAAATTCAAATTTTTGGAATTTACTGCTTACCAGTTTTTTTTATTTGAGCTTGAATTTTGGGCTTAAGTTGAATTTTTCCAAAAAAAGGAGGGATATAAAAAAGCAATCTATATAGCATTGTAGTATTGGTCCAGCATTGTCGAAATTTAATTTTTTGAAATTTTTTGCTTATTAATTTTTTTATTATTCGAGCTTGAATTTTGAGTTTAGGTTGAATTTTTCCAAGTTGGCTAAACCCAAAATTCAAGCTCAAATATATGGCTCCGCAACTTTTTTTGTGTAGCTGTGTTATTAATGATGAATTCTGATCCTCCAAAGCATCAAGCTCTAGCACCCCGATCTAAAACTGAGAAGCTTGGTTCATTACATTTCGCTAAAGTAAGTTCATTATTAATACTGATCCCCCGAAACGCATGAAAACAATTGCAACATCGAACTCACAAACAACGCCACTTATTAATACCTCTGAAAACAACAGATCTGTATTCGCAATTAAACTGACGTCAATTTAGCGAACACAAACCGCCGACTACGTACAATTTCTGTTCTTGATTGTAGACACAATGCAACATATTTCATCCAGTGCATGCGATTAATCATCCTATTGAAACACGCGGGCTTGGCAGAGATTTAACCCGAGCTCCGCCGCACAATGCGCACAGAAATGGGAATGTAATGAATTTATGCACCGAATAGTGTCATATAATGCACGTGAGAATTATGTAGATGATAGATGTAGTATGTAGTAAGTGGAAATTCAAACATGATCTAGCTCTTGTCTATTTTCCTTCTATATTACATTTATTGCTTCTACATAGCCAAGTACAATAGAACCAGAGGCGTATTTACCATGGGGCCATGGGGGCCATGGCCTAGGGCGACAGACCGAGAGGGGCGGTAGATTTTTTTAGCATATTTAAAAAAAAATATAGGGAAACAAAAAATGAGTAGTAAGACAAAAAAAAAGGTCATCAGTTTTTTATGTGGTTTATATTTTCCATTATTTATATAAACTTCAAATTTTTTAGTTCATATAGGAATTTTGACTGTTAAAAATATATTATATTTTCCCTTGGTACAGGGGCGGCAATTATTTTTTACCCAGGGCGGCATTTTTTTTTGGCCCAGGGCGGCACTTAACGTAAATACGCCATTGAATAGAACGTCTATTATCTGATCGCGATAATGTGATTTATTAATAAACCAATATCGATATCAAAATTGAAAACCCAATCAAACTAATCTGATAGTGAAAAACCAAAAATTGAACAGAACAGAGGGTTTGAACTGCTTTTTGAGAAAGCAGCAAAAAACAAACTGTTCGAATTGTATTGATACGTGTTTTTGTCGAGAGTAAGGTTGTTTTCCATAATTCAATTATCCGAATTTACAATTATTCAAATCATCTTTGTCCTGAGTGGGTTCTAAAAAACTATACATAGGTGCCGACTTTTCATTTTATCTGGGGGAAGGAAGATTTTCATAACCACCTAACGTGTATGTACATGCACCTACATATATATTTATTTATATTATATTCGTACAAATATGTTACAGAACAACAAAGCAAACAGTGAATCACGAAGTGAGTCAAACATTATAACACGAATCTGGAACAAGGAAACATTCAACACTAAATAGGTATTATTAGCAGTTTTTTACGTGTCATATTGCGATAACCAAACTTTGATGACGAAACTGGAGATTATTTTAGGTGACAATGGGACTCAATCTCTAGTAGAGCGCATATAACAAGATAATCACTTTAAAAAATAAATAAATTCTAAAAATCAACATACCAAATTTACGTCTAGTATATAAAAAGCTGTTTTTTTAATTAGAATATATGCCTTTTTTTGTGATCATAGATGAGTTCAAAAGAGAACTTTTCAGATGGTATTAATATTTTATTTCAAATTTTCTTTTTTACTTAAATAATATATAATATATTGATAGGAGTTAAGATTCAATTATCTTTAACAGCCCACTATTTTGGTGTCCTGTACGGATTTTCTAGTGGTTATCTATGACCACAGAAATTGGAGTATTCTAGTCAAAAAGTGTAGACTTTATTTTCCATGTTTCAGGCAAGAAAAGATACAATAAAATAACAAAAAAGTGATTTCGACTTCCTACCCCTAAAAACGTATAAATAATAAATAAATGTATAAAAAAACTAGGTAATATAAGATTTCTCAAAAACAAATATTCATATACAAAAATATAAATATATTCTAGACAATAAAAATAAAACATACATTGAATAGATTTATGGTTTATATACGGGATAAGATTAGAATTCCCAATAAAATTTTACTGTTTATAAACAACGAAAATAATACATAGCATTTTTTTATTGTAGCATTTTATTTGTTTTCGCATAACTATTGTTTCCTACTGTCTGGTACTGAAAAAAATATAAAATCTATAAAACATTGTTATATAATTTTGAAAAATTGCCGCAGAATTGTAATCATTTTTAGTATCATAACTGTTGCCAACTAATTTACATAATAAATACATTATTAAAATAAAAAGTTTCCGGTAATATTTCCTTTTTAATGAGACAGATAAATAGCAGCCAAATCATAATTTTATCAAAAATTATGATTCAACTTTAATATAAAAAAAATCTTATGAAGTTTATTTTCATACAATCTAAAAGAATGCAATTTTGTGGATCAATATAAATTTAAAAAATGTTTTTTCGTATTATACGTATATACATTTAATTTTTTTGGAAAACTCATTTCTACTTTTTATAGGTTTGCAGAAGAATTCGGATTAAAGGCTGTAGCCGGGTAAGCATGCAAAACATGCCTTTACATGGATTTGGCTGATTATTTTTTTGGAAGTCACATTCTATTAAACATTCAACCTGACCAAATATTAGCTTCCAAAAATTTATAGTTTTCGAAAAAAAAAATTTTTTTGATTTTCAAAAAAAAATTTTTTTTTGATAATCTGTCAGTCGAATTTGATGGTGCTTTAAATATATTATAGAGGTACTTATGACTCATCAGAGGTAATTTTATTATGATCCTCTGTACACAATAAACCAGAAAAAAAAATTAATAAAATTTAAAAAATCAAAAAAGACCATGTTGTCTTCGGAGGGCAATCACAATTTTTTTATATATTATACCTTGTATGTACCCAAACAACATATCAAAATCCCAAATTGATACAAAGGGTATAACATACTCGTATAAATTCGCATGCGGTCGTATCGGAGTGGAGCGAGCATGGCGCGGGCGAGTGCAAGTGTCTTAATACTTTTAAAATATCTCTAATTTGTTGCTAAACAGGACTGGGCTAGCCCAGAGGCATATTGAAAATTTGACGGGGCCCATAGTCTGACAAAAACAAAATATAGAGGCCGTAGCCGGGAATATATGGGAACTGCTCCATTGAATTAATTTTACAATTTTTTTTCTCATAGGCTGCTTTTTAAGTAACAAAAAATCGCCCCAAATCGCTTAGAAATGTTTATAATCGACTTTAGTAGTAACAAATCACATTTCCGCTGTGAACTAGCGAATCTCTTCCATTAAAAACTATAGACAAGATTTTTTTTTTTTAATAAAAATTATCTGAGCAAAAATGAATATATTGAAGCACAGACATTTAGGGCGATTTAATTTTAGTTAAAAAGCAACCTATGAGAAAAAAAATTGTAAAATTAATTCAGTTCCCATATATTCCCGGCTACGGCCTCTATATTTTGTTTTTGTCAGACTATGGGCCCCGTCAAATTTTCAATATGCCTCTGGGCTAGCCCAGTCCTGTTTAGCAACAAATTAGAGATATTTTAAAAGTATTAAGACACTTGCACTCGCCCGCGCCATGCTCGCGCCACTCCGATACGACCGCATGCGAATTTATACGAGTATGTTATACCCTTTGTATCAATTTGGGATTTTGATATGTTGTTTGGGTACATACAAGGTATAATATATAAAAAAATTGTGATTGCCCTCCGAAGACAACATGGTCTTTTTTGATTTTTTAAATTTTATTAATTTTTTTTTCTGGTTTATTATGTACAGAGGATCATAATAAAATTACCTCTGATGAGTCATAAGTACCTCTATAATATATTTAAAGCACCATCAAATTCGACTGACAGATTATCAAAAAATAATTTTTTTTTGAAATTCAAAAATAATTTTTTTTTCGAAAACTATAAATTTTTGGAAGCTAATATATGGTCAGGTTGAATGTTTAATAGAATGCGACTTCCAAAAAAATAATCAGCCAAATCCATGTAAAGGCATGTTTTGCATGCTTACCCGGCTACAGCCTTTCTGAGATGAGGGCGAAAAAATGTTGCAATTATGTTTTTAATATAACATATTATCCTTATTATATCGTTGTGAGCGCCGAGGTTTGGATGTCATCCACGAAAAAATTCCATAATTGACATTTTTATTCGACAAAGAAAAATTCATATTAATATAAGTCCGCATAAAATCACTGTTGCATTAAACAGGGTTGGTATTAAAGGTACTACAGTATTCCATTTTGTATGTACATATGTATATATTATTCAATATATGTACATATACCGGTTGAATTAAAAAAAAGTCAAATAAAAGTCTTCAAATATAGATACATTTTTTTATTTATTTGCTCAACTCGAGACCTTAGGCAGTTGCCTAAAGTACCTACTGTATAACGCGTCTATTATAAAATTATAAAATTGTATTTATTTAAAGCTACATATTTGCAATCATATACAGTGGCGAAGGGGGGGTAAAAGCCAGAATATTATATTATTTATACTATAAAATAGGTATTAATATGAAAAAAATTATAACAAAAGCATGAGGTGTTACATTAACATTATAATCGAGAATGTCCCCCCCCCCCCAACGCCAAAATTCAATAAGTTTTATTTTTTACATATTAGGCGGGTGTCACCCCTGTGATTTTTTAACGACAGAAAAAATATTTAAAAAAAAATCGATGGTTACCACACACACCCCTTAGACTTTCAAGGGCCAAAAAAATGTTTTTACACATTATACTAGGCTTTATTTTTTAACATATTATACGGGTGTCACCTCATTGATTAATTTTGGATAAATGTTAACTGATTTTCGACAGATTCGCTTTAAATAATATTTTGTTATCTATTGATAAAACTATATAAAACAAGCGACCTGTTTGCGGCTTCTTCCGCGTTGTAGTCGCATTAATAAATATTAGAAGAAATTCACTTTTATAATATAAACAAGCAAACATATCAAAATAAAAAACATATCCAAAATATTTAAAAATATGTACTGTAAACAACAACTTCCTTAAAATGGAGGTTTTTGTATAGCCAAGAGGAATTTTTAAATTACAAATTTTGATTATTATTTTGTATTAGTAACCAATCATTTTCTTATTGTAATTAGCTACTTTTTTTGTAACTTTCCTGTAACAACAGAACAATAAACTTTGATTTGATTATATAATTTATAGCTAATGATTAATCAAATTACTTCATCAGACTTAAATACTAAAGATGTACTAGAGTAACCAGGACATACTCGTTCAAGGTATATATGAAGAGTCCGCGTTAACCAATTATATACCTATCAGTGAACTGCATTAACTAGCACAAATAGAGTTAAGTGAAGATATTGACACAAACAAGCATCACTCATTTATACATAATAGCAAATTACCTGCGCAATTTGATTTTCAGCCATTGAGGATGAACAAATTGAATGGGAATATTAAATTACAGCGGTATCTCAATTCTTAATGCCACCAGCACCGCTACACCACACCGCCTCGCGCTTGCTTGTTCTATCCTATCACGTCTTTCTTCTTCATAACAACCGTGCTGCCATCTCTTGTGCAAGACGTGCCACTAACAATTTGATAATTGCCAATAAAACATTCACGAAATGGAGAAAACTTTATGCCGTTTTTCATTTTCTATTTTAAATTATTCATTGTTCATATCGTCGACGTTTTAAACACGAATTCATTTAAAATATCTAAATTAGTCTCGTCACCACTATGAATTTATTATTTTAATAACACACTCAACAGTTTAAAAAAACACGTTTATTGTTTATAAATATTGTTTATATGTATACGCTTATTAACTTTATTATTACATTAATAAATAACAAATTGATATGAGTCTGAACTATAATACACCTATTTTTCACATTACATAGAAAGATAAACATAACATCAATGTTATTGCATTAAAAATTAAATTTAAAAATACTAAATACACTTTTTTTAATAAGAACTCAAAAAATCAATATTAAAGTAAAGAATATTTGTGTGAATTATTATCTAGATATAATGCTTGCATAACTTTTAATTTATAAATAGATTATACATGTAAATATTAATATATTATACTTTTTGCTTCATTGGGTTCATTGAAATCTTTCTCAAATAGTCTATATATATACCAATTATTTATGCTTTAAATACATACTACATTTTATATCCACGTATATCAATAAAAAAATCTGTTTCGGAATTTAACACTTCTAAATTATCACTGATCCTTATAGATAATTACGATTTTATCGTACCCTACTAAATAATCTATATAGCTATCGGAATTTAGAAAATAATATAACATTAATTAATTTTAGAAATCAAATCGATCATACAAAATCCCTATTCAAACAATAACGAGACAAAAACACGTAGAACAGCTCAGCAACTGTTACATAATCCAATTACGTAATTAATGCACATACACACTCATACATAAACGCACACAGACGCACACACAACAGACAGACAAACCCACACAAACAACGTTAATATTTTTCAGTAAAAAAGCTCTCAGCAGGAACTAGAAAACTTCTTACACACACACAATCACAGATCTCCAGCCGAAACCAAGCTTTTTCTTGTAATCATTGTTATTTTACTTTAATTTATTTACCCTCAAACACAAATACATCTATGTATGCACACATATATGTATATATATATGCACGTATAGTTAAATATATTTGTATTCAATTAAAATTAAAACACTCCGAACTGAATGCTAGTTTATTATTTCAAATGTATAACAATATTTAAATATCGCAGGAGCTGTGTTTCTGTTGTGAATAAGGAGCAGCCCGATGACGACGACAGAGGCGATGCGCGGATACCTCCCGATGACGTCACAGACGGCGGTCGGCGCCGGACTGAGGCGTCCCGAGTCGGCGTCGTGATCTACTCACCGTCTGTCTCGCTCGCGACGGATCTCTCTCTAACGGGGGCGCGATCGGGTTCACGGGATTTTTACCCTCCCCGTTGTGTTCGGTTTGTTTTGTACTGTACGTGCGGACAATCAAGGATGGGAGTATCAGATAGACACAAAGAATATTCAAAACTTTCAAGTGTTCAAGTTTTTTAACAAAAAAAAAAACAAAACAAGTTTTTAGGTTTTTTTTTATTAATGGACATAAATTAAGGAATGTATTATCATATTTCAGACATGCAGACAATTGTTATCTAGACAGTAGCTGCGAGGGGTGGTCCGCCCGGACCCTAAGTGCTAAGGGACCCTGTACGCACTGTACGGAATATAAAAAAATTGGTACAATGAAAATAAAATAAAAATATTTTCTTTTACCCCATTTTTTTTGTATATATTATAAATAGAGTATGGAGATAGAGGGTATAAGTAACATTCTGGCATGGACCCCAACCTCCCTTAGTCTAGTATTTAGAATAAATTATTTTTGGTTCAAAAGTTTGGCAAACAAAAAATTCGACTCTATAAAAATTCAGTGCAAATGAATTTATATGATTTAGATAGTGGTACCAAACGCATAAAAATTCATATTCTTTGGGCCGTAGCTACAGCCCTCATCTCCTTCAAAAAATGATCTTCCCAAAAAAAATAAAAATTTTGCGAGCAAATAGGTATTTTATGTAGGCATATTCGAAAATAACTGATTTATATTTTCTTAAAAAAATTTAAAAAAACTGACAAAAAAGAACCATAATTTTCGGTAGGTATTATATGGTAAAATGCTTGAACAAAATTTACAAATAGATAACTGATATTTTTTACTTTGTAGGCATATTTTATTTTGGGAAAAACTATTTATGTATATTTTATTCTCTCCAATGTTTTAAAATGTATTTTATATATTTGTTTAATTCCATTTTATTTTTTAAATAAAATTAACTACACGTTTTGGACCGCGGGCCGGATTCTAGTATTTTACAGGCCCGCATGTGGCCCATGGGCCGCGTGTTTTAGACCACTGATTTAGATGAAACTTTCTGATCACTCGAGTAATTAAGGATATGTGTAACTTCACGCTAGAGGAATAAGTAATAAAGAAAAATACGACACAAGCCGACGAAAAATTTCATTTAAATCACAAATTGACACAACACATACTCTATTATTTTGTAGCTTCCTTCCACACAATCTTAATAGTATTTATATCGATTTGATGGCATTACAGCTAGTTTAATATCGGGTATAATAAAGAATTTACTGTAGAACGAAAACCGCGAGGTGTAAAATCGTTATGAATTTACTCGGAACTTTAGATCAGTGGTAATAAATATATAATTAGGTAAATGCTATGTATTTTATGATGTACACTTGTCACCACTGCTTTTAGATCGCTGATTTTTATTACAACGCATATTTAATGCCCCGCAGATTGTAAGCCGCTGTTGTTCCGGGTTTACTATACCCGATGTAGTTAAACCGTTGTATAAACGATGCTGTTTACACATACGAGAATAAGTAATGTCAGCTGGAATTATAATTCCGATTTGATATACGCTATAAGTTCGATGGCGTACCAACGAGAAATCCCAAAAAAACATGGCTCCTCTACGTTCCACGAATCATGTTTTCTTTTGTTTTCAATCTCTTCGTCTTAGGTATTTTAACCATATTTTAACTGACGACAATTTTTCAAAAACTAATGCGAATTGCATTACGATTAAATCCCTACATTCCGTAGATACTTATATTTTTTGGGGTTGACCAAATAGGTATAACAATGTCCATGCAGTTTACACGCGTTTTTATTCCTGCTCCGGTTTAGTTTTGCTATGCCTATAGACCAAGAGGAATAGCATAATTAAACCTGATTAGTTATGTCAGATGTAATGTGTCATCTACACGAACTTTTACATCCGGTTTTATTACATCGGTTACAGTAAAACCGGAATGACGGCACTGTGTAAACGTACTCTATGTTGTATAATCAAACATAAACTTTTAATAGAATATTACCAACTTAACTAAATAAATTCCGATTAAGATATTTTAATAAAAACGTATACAAACTAACGAAAAAAATATTTTTCATTAAAACTAAGTACCATAAAGATGGCCCATTGTTTATTTTGCCATTCTTCTTTGTTTAATGTTTACAGGATATATCTTAGCCTCATGTGACGACAAAATGGTCGCCACAAGAATATGGTGCCGCTGCCTCGCTCAGTGGAGACGGGGTGGGTAAAAAAAAAACAATAAACAAGGTAATAATTATACTTGTAGAAAAAAAAAAAGAAAAATTATAAAATTTAGTTTGGGCGCCACGTGGTCTTTTCGCGGAGGTACCACAAAACTCCTTAACGCTTGATTTCCTTGATATCTGCAGGAGGAATAAAGTTTTTAATATATATGGGCGAATCATAGACGATAGTATTACTCGTAACAATTATTATTATGGAAAATAAAGTAATTAAATACACAACAAGTAGCAATAATACAGTGGTGTATTAGAACAAAAAAATAGGATCAAAATTTGTGTTGTGTCGATATTAAATAAAAAAATGAAAAAAAAAATGTCGTGTATATTGCTAGGTAATATAATATATATTCATAATAATCATACCTGTGTACTATTGTCCTCCTGCTGTGGCCACACCAAGGGTTCCTAAAAATAATTGTACACCGCAGAAAGAAAAGGTGGTAATAAATAAATAATTATCAAAATAATTATAAATATGATAAAATATACAAGTACACAGGTTAATATACTAATATACTAATTCTTATATCTACACCAGGACGACACTTTTAACGATAATTTAACATAGCACCCACTGTTAACTACTGTACTGTCTTTGTACACAACAATGCACTGGGGCGTAACCGAACTATTTCGCAGCGGTGCACGGCGGTTAAAATTTTATAAAAATAAATTGGTACAATTTCGGAAGACGGTTTTCCACTTTGCTCCTTTATGTCCGGCGGGGCTGGACCTCCACTCCCCGTCGTATGGATCTCTTCGGATGAACTCTCCTTCTACGAAGTGAGCCGAGATGGACCTCCAATCTTGGCTCGTATTTTCCTCCTGGATCCAACAATTAGATTTCACCGTTCCTTTATTGTTTTCGTAGCGTCCGCCTATGCACGTATACTATCGTATATCTGCCTCCTGCGCCGGCATGTTCTCGCGCGTACCTCGACTTGTAACACTCATTGTACATTGAATAATTGGCCATAAGGCCGAAAATCGCGTGTGAATTTCTATCGGTTAATACGTGCAATTATAATGGAGTAAGTACGGAAAAATAAAATAATAAAATAATGATATTGTAAAATAGTGAAAACAATTTTTTGTAATGGAATTTATCCGTTACACTCAATATTTTCATCTGACAAAGAACAGACTCAGATAAAATTTTTAATAATAAAAATAATTTCAAGTTGTCATTGTTCTGCTACATAATTTGATTATTTTAAGACGAAGTGAAATTTACAAGTGTATTTATTTAAACAAACATTTTATATTAAAATTCAAGATAAGCTTTTGTGCAGAGCAGTTGTCTATTATATTCTTTATGAATTTGGTTATATAATAAAAATGGAACCGTTTGAAACATTGAGAATTTATGTATAGAAAGGAAATCATATATTATGTTTTAAGTGGGACATTTACGTATCTACTGATGCGAAAATGTAAAATTTATTGACATATTCGCTCATAAAATAAAAAAAATTGCGTGATAAAATATAAACTATATCGAAGTTAAAAAAGTTATACTAACATAAAAGATTATTGTAAATACACAATATTTTACAAATATTGTCAAAAACATAAAAATATCACATCGCAAAGTTGTTATAATTAAAATATTCAATAAAATTCCAAAATCTATAACAGATCTCACTTAAACTAAAAATATGCATATGTCTGGAACGGTTAGGGTCCTGATGAGGATTTCTTGTGAAATCGAAACACGTGTGGAGTGACATTGTTTTATTGTAGTTAAGGTGCATATTTTTAATTTAAGTGACTAAGAAACTACAGTTTCTCCATTTTTCCAGTAGTATAACATATCGTCTGTTGCAAAACTCAAAAACACTTTAAAAGAATATGTACCTAATAAGCAAATGTCACTACAGTCTAAATGAGTTCTTTGAAAATGTGCAATCTTAACATATTTGTTTTCACCATACTATGTCCATATATCCTTATATTATTATTATTATTATTATTATTACTATTATTTGTTTTGTAAGATTAATGAATTCTTTGATTAATGACTTTTATACTGTAAAAACAGTCGAAGAAAAAAATTATGCCATATAACATAATGTTGTATTAAATTAAGATAATAATCTATGTATTTATATTTAAAATATAATAGTAGTGACGTTAGACGTGAATTCCGGTACACCTCCAGAGTGTCCACTGGTTTTGAAAATAAAATTCCCTGACATTTCCCTGACTTTCCCTGACCACAAATTCTAAATTCCCTAACTACTAGAGGCTTGGGGGTCTCGGGGCAAAAATAAAATTTGAAGACCTTTTTTTTGCTCGTGAACTTAAATTTATACACTTCTTTAAATGAATAATAAGTGTAAAATTGAAGTTGAGAAGCAAAAAAAAGGTCATTAAAATCAAAATTAGTAATAAGTACATAAGTATAACTGCCTTGGAAAAATACCTGACTTCTCAGAATTTATAATAAATTCCCTGACTTTTAAAAAAAAATTAATAAATGCCCTGACTTTCCCTGACCACTTTAGGCTTCCCTGACTTTCCTTGACTTTCCAGAAAGTGGACACCCTGCCTCTAATTATTATTATTACTAATAATTATATACAGATATTTGTAAACCAAAATATTTTATACTAAAATTCAAGACTTCCCTCATCTTGTCTCGTGTGCAGCGCAAATACATAAAAAAATTCAACCAATAATATAACCAAATATATAATATCAATTGACGGAATATATTCGGCATTTTTTACGTGCCTCTGTGAGTACAGAATGAATTTTGTGATAGGTTTGATTCTATGAGTAGGTTTACACAGCGCTGTTGTTCAGGTTTTACTGTAACTGATGTAGTAAAAGCGTTTTGTGAGGTGCTGTTTACATATACGAGAATAAATAACGTTAGCTGGGATTATAATTCCGATTTGATATATGCTATAAGTTCGGTGGCGCACCAACAAGAAAACCCCTTTACGTCCCACGAATCACAATTTCTTGTGTTTTCCGTCTCTTCGTCTCAGGTGTTTTAACCATATTTTAACTGAAGAGGCTTTTTCAAATGTATTTGCGAAATGCATTACGATGAAATCCCTATACTCCGTAGATACTTATATTTTTGAGGTTGGCTAAATAGATATAACTATGTTCATGCAGTTTAACCGCGTTTTTATTCCATCTCTATTAGTTATGTCGGGTGTATGTGCCATCTACACGCATTTTTAAAACCCGGTTTTACTACACCAGTTACAGTAAAACCGGAATAACGGCGCTGTGTAAACATACTCTATGAACTTAAACTAAAATTATACATCATAACCATAATCAGGAGCCTAACAGTTGTTAGGCTCCTGATGAGGACTTCTTGTGAAGTCGAAACACGTGTCGAGTGATATCGTTTTATTGTGGTTAAGGTATATAATTTTAGTTTAAGTGACTAAGAAACCACAGTTTCTCCGTTTTACCAGTAGTATACTCTATGAAGTAACTTTAGTATTCCTGTTAGAGCTGGGCGCGGGCCGTGAATTTTTCGGGTCACGTTGGGTCACGGCTGTGACCCAACGTGACGTGAGCGATTTTCAAATATTGAATCGTGAGCGGGCGTGGTCGTGAGTCAAATTAAAACAATCAGGCGTGACCGTGCGTGAGTACATTTTTCTCGTCCGTGAGTTCGTGAGTATATTTTGAAGATAATTTTTTTATAAACTTATTTGATCTTTTTTTTAATATCTGAACTAATAAGGCATAAATATAATACTGTTTTAAAATGAATTTTGACATTAAAACATATAGTATGAAAAATAAATGTTATTTTAGGAAGCACTTTCACATGGTCAGTATTGCCAACTATATCAGAACACCAAAAAAAGATTTTAAAATGCATTGTAGCTTTATTTTCTTATTGTTTTGTTTGTAATTTCTTTTACTAGAATGCAGTTTAGAAGAAATAATATGAATATAAAATATACACAATATATTGCACGTAAAAACATTAATTTTCATCATTTCAAAATTTAATTTACAACAATTACATTAAATTGGGTCACGCGCGTGACCCGTCGTGCGTGATCGGGCGTGAGTAAAAAAATAGTATTCGTGAGCGTGCGTGATCGTGAATACTTTTTTTTGTAACCGTGAGTGAGCGGGCGTGACTAAAAATTTTTCTCTCGTGAGCGTGCGTGATCGTGAGCAAAAATTACTCACGCGCCCAGCTCTAATTCCTGTATAAAAACCATCCTTGATATGTGTGCAACTATTACCAAGTCAGGATGAATTTAGCTTTTTGCAAGGAACATAATATTCAAGTTTATCTTAATTCGGCTTCAAAGGTATAGAGTATCACAAAACATCGTCTGATACATTTAGTATTGAAATATATTATATTAGAATCAGTTGGTTCAGAAATTTAAACTTAAATAAGTTAATTTCATTACTAGGGCTGCACACGAGGCGAGAGTCAGGTAAATCTTGTATCGACTTGGTTTTAAAACCAAAATTAAACCGGTCTCGTCTCGTACACCTGACCGAGACAATAAATATCAGACTCAAGGAATTTTTTAAATAAATAAATATTTTTTTCATTTAATGTTTATAATTATATGTAATTGAAAAATAAATCTTATACATTTTGCTTTAATAATTCATGTAAAGATTAACATGAAACAGTACCTAATTGTCTGATAATTATTTATCACTTTTTATAATCGAGGCTCGTCAAAATTTCTGACGGTCTCGTCGGAATTCAAGTCAATCTCAACTCGGTTTAGCTCGCGTGGACTACGTTTAGTATTTTTGAAAAATACAGTTAAATTATTTTAAATCTTTTTATTCTACACAGTGGCGTAGGGACG
Organism: Sialis fuliginosa; assembly: GCA_961205875.1. Classification (NCBI taxonomy): domain Eukaryota; kingdom Metazoa; phylum Arthropoda; class Insecta; order Megaloptera; family Sialidae; genus Sialis; species Sialis fuliginosa. Next base: position 11,150,043 of record OY540809.1, on the reverse strand, counting down.
GGGGGGGTTATGGGGTCGAAAATTAGTATAACAATTTGGAAATTTTGTGGCAATAACCCCCCCCCCCCCCCCCGAAATTTTTAATGTATGCGAAATAAATATAAAAATGTTGAAGTAAATGACCTTTTTTTTTTTTTTTTGATCATATAATAATTATAATTTTCAATCGTGTGACATTTTTTTTTTTTTTTTTTTAGTCAATAAAAGTCATAATTAACTAAAATTTTTGCTTTTTCAATCAAAAAAATTTCGCATATTTTTTGGAATATCAAAACCCCCCCGAAAATTTTTCTTACTACGCCACTGATTCTATACAATTCTTAACTACATTATATTGTTCAATATTTAACGGTTTATACGTATTATATGGCGGCAAACTTTTTTCTGACTTGATTTACTATTATCGTCACTGCTTATTCCCTATATTACCTAACGTAACAAAAAATATACTAAAACCTGAACAAAGAACAAATTTATGAATTAAAAAGTGATTCTCGAGTGTATGTATGTTGTATGGCGGCAAACTTTTTTCCGACTTGATTTACTATTATCGTCACTGCTTATTCCTTATGTTATAAAATATATACTGAAACCTGAGCTATGAACATATCTATGAATTAAAAAAAACACGTAAATCGTATAAGTGGATAAGTGGACAGACAGATAGACGTTGCGTTTTATAATATATATAGATTATAGAATCAATAAGATTAGGTACCAACAGTTTTCCATCAAAGAACTAACAAATATTTTTACAAGAAGCCATACATTTACATTTATTTATTATTTCTAGCTAAACCGCGGGATAAAATTGAAATTTTTATGTACGCCCCCTCATCGATAAATAAACTAACTAAAATAACGAGACGAGGCATATGTACTTTGTATAAATACACGATACAACATGCAGTTATTTGTATGTACTGATTTGTATTCGTGAACTGACTCCGATGAACGAACGAACATCACGCGAAAGCGCACGCAGGTTTTGCGATCGATCATTGAAGCTGCCTGCTTGCCTACTACACCCTCCACACACCCACACTGTGTTGTTCACACACACACACACACGCATCTACATGCACACACCTGATCGTTTGTTTGGAAATATATTCATTTGTGCGTTACATATTATAATATACTATATTTATGTAGTAATGTATAATAGTGCATTTGTTATGAATGTTAAATTGGAATTGTCTATGCGAATTTTTGTTATAAATAATAATCTACCATATTAAACAAAAAAAGATCTACCAAGTAAATGCATAGTGCTTCCTCGTGATAAATCACCAAAGGTGTTCGTTATAACTTTCATTAAAGTAAGGGAATTGCTCCAACAGTGGAAGGGTTTTGTTTTATGGCCATAAATTTTATAAATGATAAGATAATTTAATGCTTGATACTCCGTTCGAAAGAGCATATCAATTTCTAACTTTTGCCAGACAAAGATATGCCATATCTTGGGAAACAAAAAAGTTATCATCAATTTTCTGAGAAGCTTGAAATTGGCTTTTTTTTGGTCCAACAGTGGGATACGGCCTAAAACCTAATAAAAACTATTATAAAAGCGGAAAAATGAAGAAAACACATTTAGTTATGAAAAATTATTCAATATTATTGATTTATTCAACACTTTCATCTGATTTAACATCTAAATCAGAGTCACAATGAACGAAAGTGTAGAAACTATTACGCACAGAAAACACAGAAAATTCAGCTAAAAAAACATTCAAAATCATTTACATGTATTCCAATGGCAATTTTCAATAATAAAAATGACGTTTCAATACTTTACGAAGAAAAAAAAGTGCATTACGAAAGTGCATGTTGGAAACGGACGCCATTTTGAAATTACTAAAAAATAAAAATTCCATTCACTATTTTCACAAATCATTTTTATTACAATGAAAAACTATAAAAAGGGAATCGAACGCTGTATAAACCTTTATTTTTCGATGAAAAATATAAATTTTATAAACACTTTAAAAAATCTTGAAAAAGTTTTTAGAAAAAAAATTTTACGCTATGTTTGGCACAACTCAACAAATGCGTCTTTTTGCTCCGAAACTATACAGAAAGGAAAGAGCAATTGACGTTGCCTGTCAAAGTCAAAAGTTTGGTGTTACCCCTCAACAGAAAAAAATATCGTCATTTCCCACTGTTGGACCATTCCCACTGTTGGAGCAATTCCCCTACTAATTAAATGCTACATTCTGGAATTTTTTCAGATTTTTAGCATCGATAGTTTAGAAATTAGAGAGGGAGGGGCTCTGATAAACACTTAAAAAAGCAAATATATCATGACTGAAGGGTAAAAATCAAAAGGTCCTTACAGACGGACGGACAGAGCGAAACCATAAGGTTTCTAATTTCCTACGGAACCCTAAAAATGTAACTAATAAGCCAACTGTACCCTTTCTCTTCCCTTAAAAAATGTCAAGTGCAAATTGAGCCTCGTGTACTGGTGTCCCGTACCATATAGTTTTTTAATCCACAAACTTTACAACAATTGTAATTTAATTATGGGTTTAAGTGGTTTTAATTCTCAGCAAAGTAAAGAATCAATTTAAAACAGTTTTTTAAGTCAAACGGTTCAGTAATTAGAAGGCTGTGACAGACAGACGAACAGACACAGTTTATTCCATAAGTGTTCCTAATATCTAATTTCGGTATGAAACACAAAAATTAAGCAAATTTTGTAATATACAGATCAATTTTAAAAACAAAATGTAGGTAGGTACATATATTATCAAAATTATGATATATAAGCAATGTATTTGTTCTTTAATAAATAAATATATGAAAGTATGTAGGTACATAAAAAAAGGTAAAAAGAAAATATTAAAATTTACGTGGGTACTCACAACAATCTTTCGACATCAACAATATTAATAATGTAGAAGAAAATTCAGAATTTTAGGAAAAACGAAAACCAACAGTCAACAAACAGCAATTTCCAAGAAACTTATTAAACATCATATTCAATATTTTCTTTAAATTAAGAATATAAAAATGATGGTTCTAAGAAAACGAATATAAATCAGAACTTTCCTAAGGCAATATATATGGCAAATGTAAGTTGTTCATATATAAATAAATAATATCAAAACTTTGAATAAATAAGTTAGTCTAACTTTACACCTTTATCTTTAAGTGTACTAATTGCCTAAGAGCGTCGCGACCTCTTTCCTATATTATAAACAAATTAAAATAGATAAATTGATAACGTAACATTAATTTGAATAATTAATAACTCAGCTTGGCGCGATCTTACAGATTCAAACTTTGTTTTAAAATATAGCTTATACCTCCATCTTTATAAGTGTACTAATTGCCTAAAAGCGTCCTATATTATAAACAAATTAAAATAGATAAAGCCCAATGCTAAATGGCAAACTGTGAAAACAATGTCAATTAATCGATTTTTATAAGCATAGTAATAAAAAATTAAGTATTTATGTGATAATAACCAATTGTTAACAAATGTACATAATTAAAGAATAGTAGCAAACTGGTTATAAAAAAAAAACAGGTCAATGCAATTTTATGTTCAGAATAAAGATAAACATATGCATGATTAATAGACTTGTCAAGAATCAAATACAAGTAACTGTAAAATATTTGATAGATATTTTTAGTTTCGATATATTGAAAGTACTACGGTTTTTTTCATCCACTATCTAATGAAGTAAATCGAATTTTTTCTGCCCCATCTGTGTAGTGTGCGTGAACAAGATTTCTTTTATAATTGAGAAAAGTAGCACGCGAACAAAATAAGGTTAATGAACCCCATATTGAATCGAATTCGATAGTAAAAATATGCAGTTTATTATGACATTAACATCTGAATATAATATGTGATATATTAATTCCAAATAAACTACAGTAGACAAAATTAAACTTTATATTTTAACAATGTAGGTATTAGGTGTATACAATTTTTGTTTGTTAATTCAATATTAAAATAAATTCAAAATATTTTAGAAAATTAAAAAACAAATATAAGATAAAATAGAATAATCTAAATAACTTCCAGCTAATATAATCTAACATACTTGTATTTGTAATAATTATCACTAGTGTAAAAGAAAATGTATTTAAAAAAAATTAAATAATAAATAAATTGTTACAACAGAAATAAAGCAAATTAGAAACATGTATTTATTTAAAAGAATCAACAATAAGTCAGATGTCATAATTAAATACAAGGCGGTCATGTTTGAATGTTGTAGCACGACTTCTACATACAAGTAAGGTACTGGCACTCTGACACCAGTCCAGGATATGACCCCAGTAATGGTTATTTTTTAATTAAATGCACTGAATTAGAAATATTTGTTATTTGATTAATACCATTTCTGAATATTAATCTATATACATTTAACTATCTTACAGCGTGATTTGATGACAATCGATTAATAGGTGTCAAAATACTAATTATTAGTATAATTTATTTATTAATTATTATATTATCATAGCAACTACTTTACACTGTTTCAAATTTGACGATTCTTTCTTTTATATCTTTTGTGTCGTAGTACTTATCATTTTGTAATCATTAGCAAGTATCCATCACTGCGTGCTCATTACTGGTTTTACTTTATACCTACTGGAGAAAAAAAAAAAAATGCTATAATTAAAAAAAAAACTGTATTTGCCGACTTTGGTAATTAAATTGATTAAATAAAGAGTTACTTGTTTTATTAGTAACATGAGTTCATGAGAATTACAAAATAGAAACCCGTCAATCACAAAAACAGTAAACCTTGCTCTTATAGCGGCCATAACTGGCGCCAGTACCTTATATTCATTTATCGATTGCAAGCACATTTACTTTATTCCTGTTCTCACAGATTTATTTAAATTGTTATTTCAATAAAAATAAGTTACATGTATGTACGTTTTTCGTTTTACACCGTAATAATATTATAACACTTCTTATATATCAAAATGTAAAAGCCAGTATTGGATATTTAGGTACGTTTAAATCAAAATCATATTTCATAAGTTATTAATTAATTTGTCACATTTTTATTTATAAATTTTAGCAGCAATTAAATAAAATACTAAAATTATAATATACCTGTAATATGTAAATTACTATTGTGTAATATTTTTAAAATTAATTATAATGTGACCTTTTATATTTCCTGGAAATTTCATCTCTTATAAAATGTTATCAAACTCAAAGTATGAAATATACATTCATATTTTATATTTCAATCAAATATATTTTTTTATACTGAAAAATAATATACTCAGGCACGGTTTTAGGATATCGAGGCTCTAGACAAGCTTAAAAATCGACGTAAATTAAAATTTTGTATTCGTATTATGCTGCGCCCGCGGCTTCGCTCGCTTAAATATAAAATGGTATCGCGGAGTTTATTTTAGATCTTTTTATTCTACACAATTATTTATTGCATTATATTGTTCAATATTTAACGGTATTGCAAAAGAGCGCGCGCGCGGCAAACTTTTTCCGACTTGATTTACTATTATCGTCACTGCTTATTCCTTATGTAACCTAACGTAACAAAATATATACTAAAACCTGGGCAAAGAATCTATGAATTAAAAAAAATAACACGTAAATCGGATAAGTTTTATAATTTGTTAGAATGATAAGAAACTTGTTAAAAAAATTATATTTCATTAAAAAAACGTACCTAAGAAGTAAATATTTTGGGGTGTCACCCCTCCCCCTTACACATGATTTTGAAATGGGACCGTGCTCAAGCCAGACACAATCATCCGACCAAATTTCAATAATATCAGTTCAGTGGTTCATGAGTTATGCGTGTGACAAGGATTCAGGGGACAGACGGACGGACACACGGACACACAGACAGACAGACAGACACAGAACGAAAAGTGTTTGTCTTGACGTGAAACAGAAAGATCTATTTAAAATTTTGAAATCGGAGAACATTTTTTTTTGTCTCAATCGTATCTTCGATATTGCGAGGAAGCAAAAATATTCTAGAGCGAATATCTATTTATTATGACTATTAAATTAATTATCATGACAGTTCTTCAAATAATTTTTTTTAATAGTTCAAAATGATATACTGTAAGGAATTATTATTAACCTTTAACTATTGACGTGATCTTTTTGATGCACTATCTTAGATAAACGATCACAAAGCTTCTCGTATCTTCGATATTGCGAGGAAGCAACATTCATAAAATAATAATAGGTCGATAAAAAAATAACCCCAAATAAATACTATAAGTTTTAATGAATCGTTGTTTACAATTAACATAATCCCATAACTAAAACATGTATACGTACTAATATGTAACAAAAACAACAGTAACCAAAGCGTTTATACAAAAGTACTTTGCAACACCATCAGTAATTCCGTTTGAGCACAGTGCACAGTGGCCCGATGTTAAGGAATAATTAATGTCCCTACAATGAAATTGACAGTTGTTGGGATACATTATGTCACTGGTGCTGAAATAACTCGTTTAGTTCAACCGTTTTTATTGTCCGTTTTATCATTTTATCAATTTATATTTTAAACGTTAATGATGATTTCAAACATCGATAGATGGACGCAGGTAAAAATAAATTACTTTCGATTAATTTCTTGCAGGTAATGTAATTGTATCATGAAACTGATACATTCGTAGATTTCCAATTAGACCCAATAAGCTCGGGCTTTGGTGGACAGAATTAGCAGAGGAGCTAGAAGTAGCTCTATTATTGAACTTGATTTTTTAGGTTCGTGGTATTAATACTTTAAGTGTAATGAATACGAAAAATGATATGATTATGATTTTGAGTTATTGTGGGTTCTAAAATGTATATGTATTTAACATTTTTCTCAGGATACAAATTACCCTATGTCCTTTTTCAGGATGGAAGCTATCTCCCTGCCAATTTTCATCAAGATCGGTTAAGCGGTTTAGCCGTAAAAAGGAAACAAACAGATAGATACAGTTATGCCGTGTTTAGACCAAAGAAAACAAGACAGCAACACGGTGTTTGAAAACACATCGTATTTAAAAATGCATAGGGTTTTTTGCACTTTTGTCAAAAAGACACGATGTTGCTGTTTTGTTTTTTCGGTCTAAACACGGCATTACTTTCGTATTTATAGTATTGATATTATTTAACTCATAGGTTCCCGAACAAATTTGACCTACTACCCCCCCTTTTCAGCTATAAAAAATTACAAGGCTCCTCTGATAATTTACATTTTTATGAAAATGACATTTTTCTCCAAAAGTAACTACAATATGTGATATTTTTTTTATCATTATTTTGGTGTGTCATAATGTCACTTACAAATTCACCATACAAAGTTTGGGTCTTACAATTTTCCAGTTATAAATTTACCCTATTAAATTAAACAGTCATACAATTTTTTGTTTATAATTACATAATTTTATTTATAATGGTAATTTACATAATTTTAAAACTACAACAGGTGTTCAAAGAGTACTGATTTGACCCACTACCCCATTTTTAGCTATAAAAAATCACAAGACTCCTGATTTTTAGTAGTGGACATTTTTTCATGTACATATCTAGTGTTATATAATAATCCAGGGTTTTTCAATTACACCCAGAACCACCAGGGCTCCTTTTGATCCACCCATAACCGCCAAAGGAGCCGAGGTTCGCAGTTTGGGAACCAGTGATTTAACTTAAAGAAGTTTGGGCCTTATAGTTCGTTACTTAGTAACTAATAAGTAACGAATGGAACTGTTATTACAGAAATAATGATTACTTATGAAAATTACCAAAAATGATCTTTCATCTACATATAATCTACTATCATTTTCAATAAAATACAACAAAAAATTTTCATAAGACTACTCGTACACACAATTTTTAAAATATTTCATTTTTTTCTGCATAAACAATTTCTCGATCCTTAAATATTTTTTATATCAAAAACTTCAAAATATAATACAATATAGTACGTGCCTCAACCTCTGTAAGTTTTTAATATGAAAGCAATATGTATGTAAAATAAAAAAGGTCGACAAAAAAAAATAGAAAATGAAATGATTTTTTAATTTTTTTTTAATACAGATCTGTCCTGATTATTCAATTGGCACTTTAATTTTTTATAGTTACATTGCATTGCATAAAAAATATCGATTGCAATTTTCTTTAATACAGACTTGACCTCATTAAGAAATAAACAAGTTTCTATAAATGTTTTATTTATTTCGTTCATCTCGGACCCTCATTTTCATATAGAAAAAAGATTTATTAACAAAAGTCAATCCCCATACATTATATTATTTAAAAAAAATGTTTTAACGTATTTCAAATTCTTTAAAATCCTTTAAAATATATTTTTTGCATATTTCTATCAATTTAATTTAATAGTACGAGAGTATATACCGGAAATCAATATTAAGCATTGCTCTGATTAAAAATGAAATTGTTTCAATAAACTTCAAATATATATCACTGAAACCGAACTTTATAAGATTCCCAATTCCTTCTCCACTTCATTGAAAATACAATTTAAGAAAAACATCTCAATCTACATAGACTTTTTTATTCTGAACGAAATGAGATCCATTCTACCATGCATATAATTCAATTTCAGATGTTCCATGTTATTATTTTCCAATACTTTTGAACAATTTATTTTGTAGATATCATTTATAAAATAAGACATCTATTTAATTCAATAACTGAAATATGGTTTATCTGAAATCATGAATACTGTACCAGCAGTGGCGCCGGAGCAGAGGGAGTTACCCTCCAAAATTTTCAGTGGGGGGGGGGGGGCAATGATTACTTCCCCTCCCCCCAAAAAAAAGTTTCGTACTACCCCCGCCCTTCCCGATGAAAAAAAATGATTTCGGCGCCACTGTGTACCAGGAATAAACATATTTACGTTATACCTACTTGTATCGTTTTTAATATTTTAATTCGTTATTGAATAAGCTTCAAAAAAGACTTTTTTCGTAGTACTTTTCGAGATAAGCGAGGTTTCTATGCGTTGGAAAGGGGTCATCAAACCATGTTGGAACTATAATTTTAAGGCAAGTGTCCTTGCATGAAACGGAAATGTAGTTCTCGCCTGAATGCTTAGAGTGGGGTCGAAACGCAAGATTCAAAACAGTTTATCGTTTTCTAGATATCTGTGCAACCGATTTTCGCCCCAATGTGGGATGGGCAACAGTCTTCCGGTTTCCCGAGCTCTTACTTTTTACTAACAATAAGAGACATTTTTTGAAGCTGATTCAATTAGAAATGGCGGTAAGAAAATCTGGTAAATCTTGAAAACCCTGTATAGGCCTATCAATATAAAATTTTGTAAAAAAAATGGAATTATCTACAATAAAGAAATTATATTTAATTCAAGCAAATCCCTTACCTGGGCTAACGATCTAACAAGAGCAATAAATTTCAAAATAAAACTATCTCCATTCTGCACGGGGGGGCCATCCTGCTGTTTTTGCGGTATATCCATGGATTCCGTATGATAAATGGACGTAAGGGTTGAGATTATCATGGAACCGGAATTGGTCGAAGAGCTGTGAGCCATTGTCGGCGCGGACCGGAAGTTTGATCCCACATAACGACGAATCCGTCGCACGTACCCTCTCAGTCTATCCGGTATTTGTTTACACCTTTCCGGTATAGACATGACGGCCGCTTTATCCATTTTAATCATACAGTCAGAATTCCATGCACAAACACACGCAACAATGGATATTTAAAACACACGAACTTACATAATTGTCGCTTGTTTAAATGACAACAATTAACTCATTTAAAATATGCACGAACTTACATTGTTGCTTATTCAATTTACAACAATGAGAACAAACAAATGACTATTCAGATACGAGAATTCGTAAGAATGTACAAGAAACTGCACATAATGAAATTAAAGTTTGTATCGTTTGAAGAAGCCACAGAATTGCTTTTAAAATGAGATCAATATCATTGTAATCAAATCACATATGCGATGTTTTAGAAACTTATTTGTTACACTTGTTGTTTATATTCTGATGATATAATACAGTATTTTTAAATATATGTTAAAATCATATCTACAAAAATGCTAATATTTATTTAAACATAATAAACAATTTTAATATTATATATTTTAAATTTTATGTTAAATGAAATAACAATTTTAATTAATTATGTTATTAATAAATGTTCATGTACTCATTTAATTAAAAAACATATCTAATATAAATATAAAAATAAACAAACATTTTTAAACAATATTTATTTAACAATTTCACTGTTGATTTACTTTATTATTCCTTTATTGAGAAAAACTGGTTTTAATTATTTCAATAATCAAACCAAACACTCTCACTAACTCAAATCTTTAAAACCAATTAAAACTCTCACTCACTTTGCACAATTTCTGCGAACACAACTACTCCAATAAAAAGATATAAAACAACTCGCGTCCTTCACGATACATAATAAAAAAAACCCTCATTTTCCTGTTTTATACATCGCTATCAGTGGCTTTTATACGGCCACAATTATAAATTAAATTAGTTTAAAAATAGTGGAAACTTTCGATAAGCATTTTCGACACAACCGCGTATTATATATTCATGTATACATAAGTCAGCATTAAAAAGGGACTGTCAAAACGAAACCTTTCAGGGCTGATCCTCAACTGAAAGGCTTCACTTCACGATTGGTGTCCATGTACTTTGATCTATAGATTATATTCTGCCGATCACTTAAACCAGTCTTTATAAAAGAACTAACCAACCATGTCGCATCGCGTAATGCACGTAAAATAATAATAATGATTATAATTATACCGTTTGATAATTATCTGTGAATGTATATTGTGAAAAGCTTACACAATAAAATATACATCATACATATACATATATACGCACGCCAGGAGTTCCCAATCTCTTAAAAAAATAAAGGTACAATATGGTACAATATTTAAATTAAATTCCCTTGACATGGTTACACATATTCTCATTTCTATTGTCTTAAGTAAAAACTAGAATTTGTTCGTTAAGTATGACAAATTACTGGAAATACCAAAAACATACTTTTGCATTTACATTTTTTGAAGATATGTAGATAAGGTACTGGCACCAGTCTTGGATATGATCTCAGTAATGGCTATTTTTAAAAATGTACTGAATTAGAAATATTTGTTGATATTTGATTACTAACATTTCTGAATATTATTCCATATACATTTAATTGTCTTATAGTGTGATTTGATGACAATTGGCCAATAGGTGTCAAAATGGTGGACATTTAAACTAATTATTAATAAAATTTATTTATTAATTATTGTATTATCATAACAAAAGTATATTTGTGGATTTAGGTAATTAAATTGATTAAATAAAGAGTTACTTGTTTTATTAGTAACATGAATTCATGAGAATTACAAAAAAGAAGCCCGTCAATCACGAAAACAGTAAACCTTGCTCTTATAGCGGCCATAACTGGTGTCATTTGATAATATATCGCAGTTTGTCTAACTATAGGTGTGCCCTCGGTTTTCACGCCTATTTCCGACTTGATTTACTATTATCGTCACTGCTTATTCCTTATGCTACCTAATGTAACAAAATAATACTAATTAATTTACATTTATTTTATTATTTTAATTTTATCTTGACAATTTGCATAGTATCAAAGTGGCAAAAAGTAAATTATAATTTTTTTAGTTTAATCAGTTTGTCTAACTATAGGTGTGCCCGCGGGTTTCACGCCTTTTTCCGACTTGATTTACTATTATCGTCACTGCTTATTCCTTATGCTACCTAATGTAACAAAATATATACTAAAACATGGACAAAAAACATATCTATGAATTAAAAAAAAAAAGCATGTAAATCGAAGAAGTTGTTCTCGAGTTATAAGCGCACTAATGGACAGACAGAGAGACGTTGAGCTTTATATATATTAAGGATATAATATAATAGTAGTGACGTTGAATATAAATAAAAACAAACTTGTTTGTCTAAACGTCAAAATTTATTTAAGAAAAGGTAATCGCAAGCTTTCGATTCACAGAATCATCGTCAGGCTAATAATAAAGATTTAAATTTGAGAACGATGTCGTTATCTCAATAATATTCATAATATACTAGTCACATGAATATTATTGAGATAACGACATCGTTCTCAAATTTAAATCTTTATTATTAGCCTGACGATGATTCTGTGAATCGAAAGCTTGCGATTACCTTTTCTTAAATAAAATTTAACGTTTAGACAAACAAGTTTGTTTTTATTAAGAATATAGATAAAATGACCCTTAAAATTATTTTTTAAATGACACTACCCTTAGTATATAAAATTTAAAAAGAACCCCGCACAAAAGCAATGAAAAAGGTATTTCGGTCAAAGTTCCTGAAACTGAGAAAATGTCTACAAAGATTGCTGATCAAAAGATCATCATGGGCATATGACTTAAAAACGACGGTTCGACCATAAGGCGACTTTAAACACTGGAAAAATGGATTATTTTTGGCGGCAATAATATTATTATTTGATTTTTATCGATCTATTAAAGATCTAAAAACGACTTTCTATAAATATATTGCACTAAATATCGCCAAAAATTAAAATTTCATTTCGTTTAAGTACCACTGATAATAATATAAGGAACATTTTCCTTATTTATTTATATTTATGCAGTTTTTTATTCGTCTCAAAAGTTTTTCGATGCTATCTCATTTTTAAGAACATACTAGTTTTTATAAGTAGTATCAATCCACTATTCGTCATTATATTATACTGATTGTACCCGCGGCTTCGCTCGCATGAACTACGGAATAATTGTTTAGGATTTTTGAAAAATATAGTTGAATTATCTTAGATATTTTTATTCTACACAATTCTTTACTAAATTATATTGTTCAACATTTAACGGTTTAGGCAACGACTCAGGCCCGGATTTACCATGCAGGCAGAGTAGGCAGCTGCCTAGGGCGGCAAATTTTGGTGGAAACTTTGAAAACTTGTTATATTCGTGGGAATTGAATTTGATTTTGATTCCATTATCGATGAGTTAAAATTGTTTAGAAAATCGAGACGTAAAAATTTCAATCCATACACTGCAAACATGGGCGTAGCCAGGATTTTGTTCAGGGGGGGGGGGGGCAAATTTTTTTTTTTGAAACCGATTGATCGGCGTGTTTTGCCTAGTATTGAAAAAATTAACATTTTCATTATTTATTATATCTCTAGATAGGTGCGCAAAAAGTAACAATGAAAAGTCATTATTTTTTTCATTTCTTCTTTTATTTTCGCCACATTTTTTTCAATCAATTAAATTTATATGTATGTGCATATCTTTTTGAATACAAAATCCTCTACAAAAATGTACTCTACGTTGCTATTTTGGTGTTTTTTTTTATTTAATGTAAAAAATCGATCTAATTTGAATTGATAATATACTTAAAAAAAAACTTTACAATAAAAAAAACAATGATATTTAAATTTTCGAATCTAAAAATGTCAATATTTAGCCAATGAACTGATTAATTTGTTACTCTTACTTCACGAGCTAGGGGGAGGGGCAAGCGTCCCCCCTTGCCCATGCTTTTGTGGGTAGTTATTTTAACACAAAACACAGTTTTCACTGTTGCCAATACTGCGACCTTTGCCTTTAGGTGTTTTTATTTTATTTTTAATTTTCCCTGATATTTTAGTTTACATGTAAAAATAAAAGATTGTGATTAAAAAAAACTTTGATATTTTATTTTCTGGATCCAAAATATAAATTTACGTTCAAAAATTCAATGGACATCATAGAAGTCTAGAAATATCCCTGTTTGGACAATAATACTGATTTACTTATTACTTTTTGTCCACAAGCTAGGGGGGCGCAAGCGCAACTGCCTAGGGGTGACAAATTTCTAAATCCGGGCCTGGGCAACGTATTGCAAAAGAGCGCTTTTTTCGACTTGATTTACTATTATCGTCACTGCTTATTCCATATGCTACCTAACGTAACAAAATATATGCAAATAACATATCTATGAATTAAAAGAATGCACGTAAATCGGATAAGTGGTTCACGAGTGATAAGCGCCCAAACTGACAGCCAGACAGAGAGACGTTGGGTTTTATAATATGTATGTAAAAATTAATGGCATATTAAAATTATAAATAACAAATGTTATACGATATATAAAAAATCAGTAAAACTTAAATATCAATTCCAAATATTTTGTAGTTGGATCTCAACATATATTTAATATTATTAATTTGTTACCACAAAGCGTGATGACGACCTCTAAAAATAATAATTTAAAGAAGCTTAAAGGATCAAATAATGGTCACAAATTGCTACTCTCTATAGTTTCAACCGTATTTAATACGTCAGTAAGTATAATATATGTTATTTAATTAAAAATACTTACAAATTATTTAACTGAGGCATTCAATTTAAAATTGGAAAAATTTAAAGCTACTTACAAAGTACAAACATAAGTACTTTTATAAAAATTATACTTAAATACTTTTACAAAAGTATATAAACAGAATATTAAAAAGGTAATTAAGTACATTTATAAATATTTGAGTACATTTCAAGTACAAGTACAATTACTTTTTAATAAATGTATTTAAGTACAAGTATTCGTGTTTAGGAAAGTATACTTAAGTACAATTATAATTACCCCAAAAGTACATGCATAGTTCTGGCTATACATATGATACAGCAGTACCTCGCAATAACGACTTAATTGAGATCGGACTCTCGCCGTTAAGTGAAAAACGCCGGTAAGTGAATTAAGGCTTTTTTGTGCCTCGCAAATGTCTGCAAGCAAAACTACGTACTAAGTATGTACTAAAATGTATTAAATGTACAATAACTGTAAAACAATGATAGAAAGGGAAATTTACACCGTATATACGAGTATATATTGTTAGAATAATCATCTAATTTCACTTTCAAAAGACCTACGATAAAATTATGACAAAGAAAAATCCATCAAAAATACCATCTCTTTCAATGTGTAAAAATAAAAACATAACAAAATTCTTCACAACAACTAAAAAAACATGTTTATTATACAACTATACGGTATGATAAAATAATAAAATGGCTGCAGTGAAGTATCTACAATTTTTAAAGTAAAGTGCATCATAATATGAGCTCAAATAATTCTAAACAATGAGAAATGAGTAAGGGGGCAATAGAAGACGTAGATAAATAGATTAAGTTGTTGGCAAGCGTTATGACGGACCCCCAGACTGAAATTGTTGATGAGCTCTTTAATACATTTTTTTTCAAACAATATTTTTAATGACTTTTTTCAGGTATTTCAATATAAAATTTTAATTCGTAAATACAAATCAATTATAAATAAATCAAAGAAAACTTAAAGTTTTTATAAAACAGCTAGAATTATTCGTTTATGTAATTGCCATGTAGTGAATCAGCGATTAGAACAAAAAAATAACCAAACATCCGCATCCGGTATGATAAAAAATATATAAAAAGAATGTGCGTCAAAATTTGCAATAATATTTTACAAACGAACAATAATTTATAATTGTATAAATAAACACAATTTGCTGTCAGTAACGTTTTCTTTAAACAAAGGAAGCAATAAAATCATCTGTTCTTATGCCGTGTTTACACCAAAAAGACAAAACGGTGTTTTTAAAACAATTCGAATTTTAAAATGTATAAGTTCTGTTGCCATTTTGTCAAAAAAAACACCGTGTTGCTGTTTTGTCTTTTTGGTGTACGCACGCTATTATATGATAATTGTTTTTTTTTTTTTTTAATCTTTGATTGAAAGAAAACTCCAAAATAATAAAAATTCCACTTTTTATATTCAATTTATAATAACTTATAATTTCTTAGTTAGCAATAGTATTATAATAAAAATTACGATAAGTAATAAATAGTCAATAGTTTTTAGTTTATGACATTTTTATATTAAAAAATTCATCCAGGTGTATCCAGAAATTTTCTTAAGAGGGTGTTAAAATTTTTTTTAGTAGGTATTTAAGCTTTTTAACTCAAATTCAGTGGCGTAGGTAGGGGGGGGGGGATTAAGATGATCAATCACCCCCCATGAGTTTACTTCATGAGAAAATTCAGACATTTTTTTATACTCCCCAAATATGAACAAAATAGTAGAAGTAAATAGGAAAAATTTGTTAAATTAAGAGTAAAAAAAAAAGGTCATTCAATTTAAAATTACATTAATATTTTTTTCTAGTTCCCATATTTTAGAAGCCCCTCAGCCACCACTTGCCCCGGGGCCTGGTCATATCGCCCCCGATCGCAAAAAGCTATCTACACCACTGCTCAAGTTTATAGGTTAAAAAAAAACATCTATTATACATTTATTGCTAACATATGACAAATTTTTCTTTTCAATTTCCTCCAGCGACTAAAGTATGTATATACACGCTTGACACATTTATAAATTCGATTCAAACAAAACAAAATTAATACAAGTGCTGCCATCTTACGAAACGGAGAGTAATTAATCAAAACAGATAGCATTTATCTATTAGCACTAATAAAAAAATAATTCTTATTTACTTGGTGCTATTAGTACAATGTTAAATTATGCATCAAGTATGACGCATTTCTTCCAGCTATCATCAATAAAGTTTATATAACTGTAAACGCGACGTCTGCTACACTGCAGCATAACAAACAAACTCGCTACCATGTCTACCATTTGGTAAATAAATGATGTAAAAAATGCGCGACATGTTGACCTTGATTGTAAAAACACATAAGCACATATTTTATGGAATAAAGGTCGCGTCAAACGAGCATAAAAAATCAGCAGTTCAATCTACAAAACAAAACAAAGATAATATTTAAGCCTTGGCAAATAAGACAGCGCTATAATGTCACCGTATTGACCTAGCAGTGGCGTAGGAACGGGGGGGGGATTTTGGGGTCGAACCCCCCCCCCCCGAAATATTCAGTGTTCTTAAAAAAACGTATGTTTTGAGAAAACTTCAGTTCAAAATACCTTCAAAAAATTTTACTTATATGTATTTATCCCCCCCCCCCGAATTTTTTTCTTACTACGCCAATGTGACCTAGAGAATTCAAATCAAATGAATGAAGTTGGCACTTGTTTTAACGCTAGTTAAGTGTCTGCTTTATTTATTTACAATATCGATACGGCGACGTTACAGCGTTGTCTTATTTGCCAAAGCTTTACTAAAATATGATCTACTTACTTATAATAAGAGCTGATTATATTATTATCTGAATCAATTCTGGTTTCTTAAATGGTATATGTCGAAAAAATATACACATTTTACGGGGAAAAAGTAAAAAACGTATTCAATTTTGAATTTTTAAAATAATTAATAAATAAAATAATTATTTTATAAAAATCAAAATCCCCAAGGAGTATGAAATACAGTAAAACTTACGAATTATTTTTGAACGCTGTTATATGGAATATAAATTTTAGCTATTGCTCCCTATTAAAAATCCTGTAATTTGGACAAAAAATATTGAAATTATTCACGAATTTCTTTTTGTATTTAAAATTAAAAATGTTAATGTATTTTTAAAACGTATAATCAGTTACCATTAAAATAAAATGTCGTTCTGTTTGTCGAACCCTATCCTAACAGTTACAGAGGCAACCTCCATTCCGTTTTGTGTCTCTGTTTGCTCCTCATATCATACTTCAAGAAGAAGAAACAACAATTAAAGAAAATAAGTTGGCTGATTTTGTAAAGAAGAATGCAATAAAAAAATACAATGTACTAAATACTAGAGTAGATGCTTAATATAAATTAGATCGTGTGACTTTACCCTTTTTCCTTCAAAGCAAATTAGTGGGAGAAACCGTATATAAGACAATGCAAAATTATGACTCGTTGCAGATTAAAAATACATGAGTGGAATAACTGAAATATTGATATTAATAATATTATTAGGAGCAATCCTAGTCTTTCTTTTACAAGAAAATTTCTACGTTTCGATAATTCATCATAATATAAATGGTATACGAAAAAAGGGCAAGAAATTATATGAAAAAATAAAAGATTTCATTCCTGACTTTTTATGCATATCAGAGCATAAAATTAAAGGACGGAATTATGATGAGAATCAAATAAATGAAGAAAACAATAAAACAGCAAAAAGTTCAAACGACACGCAAAAAGAAAATGGTAACAAAAAAATAAAGAAAATAAATGATATTGGATACAACTTGAAAAAACATTGCCCACAAGAATACAATGTGGCATCTTCATTTCAGCGAAAAGATTGTAAACATGCTTCAGGAGGAACGGTAATATTTGTAAATGATGAAAAACAACAAAATTACAAACCTAGGAATGATTTGGAGAATTTATCTGTAGAATGGAACGTTGAAATTTCAGCAATTGAGTTTAGTTTTCCTTTTGAACACAGCATAGTTCTTTGTTGTATTTATCGAGTTCAGAAATATAAAAATCGCCCGGATGCAGGGAACATAGAATTATTTTACGACATCATGAAACAAATATTAGACGTAATCAAAGAAGAAAAAAAAAGTATTATAATGATGGGCGATTTTAATATCGATGTATTGAAGAATGCAAAGGAGTATTTAAAACTTTTGGAAGAAAATCAAGTAAAACTAATGATAACTGATCAACCATCAAGAGTTACCAATTCTACAGAGACTCTAATCGATCATGTTCTAATGGCCAACTATTCTGGAGATGATTTCACATCTGATTGTGAATGTAAACAACTATTATGGGATGACATCAGTGATCACAGAGCGCAACTTTTAAAAATAAAACCCGACATTGCTAGCTTCATAAAAGAATTAATAAAAGCAATTGTGCCAATTATCTTCTCCTTTCAGCCCACAGCAGAACTGGATAGTGAATGTTTTAAAGAAGAATTAAAAAAAGCAGTCGTTTGTACCAATTAAATATTTTCTGATCTGCCCGATGTAATTAATGAAACAAATAGTGTTGAATTTAAAAAAACGTCTTGGATTTTTTATTTATTTTTATATTGCAATGCAATATAAAAATATCAAATTAAAATTTTTTTTTACAATCCTTTCTGAGGTTTTTTCGTGGTTTTCCTCAATACTTGAGCAAATGCTGGGATTTTTATAAATATGATAAGTATACTTAATTATCCACGTAAAAAAGTATTTGTTTTATTAATTACATTGTAATAAAAAATATAAAATGAAATAAAAAACTGAAAAATAAAATAAAAATAGAAACATGAACACTGTATTTTATTTTATCTTCTCTAATTATTAAAACAAACCCAATCTAATTTATTCATAAGATTAACATCCCACACATCAATAAAATTTATTTGTTATTAAAATTACAGTTAATTAACAAATTATATTAAATTAAAATAACCACATACTGTGAGGATGATAAAACATTAATTAAATACCTACATAGTTTTGGTATTCGAACTATTTATTAAATTTTACATTAACCAGTTTCATACAAATTCTACGAAAATATAAAGCAATTGTTTTGGAAAACTATTTCAATTACTTGAAAATGAAAAGAAAGTTTTAGAGGAAAATTGTATTGCATATATATTATAACGGATGGATAACGGTAGACGCGTTTAGTAACAATACATATTACCGTAAGTACCTATATATGTATCTACCTACATATGTGTACATGGGCGTATGTTAAGAGGGGTTTGATTACTCAAAACTGTCATGGATTCTACAAGACTTTCTTATACATTAAAAAAAAATTAAATTTTAACATATTAAAGAAGTGTTTTTAAGTAAAATAGTTTTGAATTAACCACAGTGGCCACCACATGACTTTTCCATATATTATTAAACATAATCGAATATCTTCACAACAGTTCGTTATACCAAAAAAAATAATAGAACATAGATTATAGATAATAACATTGTCATCTACTTTTATTTATAATATTTTATTCTATTATGAACCGTTTCAAATATAATTCAATAAAAAATACATTACTTTCTTTAATATTTTGGGGGGGAGGATCAAAATTTCTATTACATAACTATATCGATAAAAAATATTTTTTTTAATTTTAAAAATTGACAAGGCTTAAACAGAAATTTCACCTTTTTTCACAGACATGATGCAAGTAGTCAAAATGGAATAAATGTAAGTTAAAATTGGTATTTTTATCAAAATCCCGATAGAGAAAATTTTCGACAATATTATACTTTTTTATACTAGATATATTTCATTTATATGACATACAATATCATAAATATAAATTTTCATTATCACTTATTGACTCCCTGAAAATCATTATAGATGCGCCATTGGTAAAATCCAGTAGGTACATATTATACAGAATACAAAAATAAAAAATAAACTTTTTTTATTTGTCTTATTATTTTTAACTTACAATTAGTTACTACACGTTCGGAATTTGCGAACTTCAGTAAAGTAAATGCACCAGTTATGGCCGCTATAAGAGCAAGTTGTCGGTTTTTTTGGATTAATGAGCTTACTAATAAATGATTACAAAATGATAAGTACTATGACACAAAAGATATAAAAGAAAGAAACGTCAAATATTGAAACAATGTAAAGCTGTTTCTATGATAATATAATAATTAATAAATAAATTATACTAATAATGTATGTTAAATGTATATAGATTAATATTCAGAAATGGTAGTAATCAAATATCAACACATATTTCTAATTCAGTACATTTAATTAAAAATTTTCCATTACAGGGTCCTTGCCAAGACTAGTGCCACTACCTTAATAGATTTTTTTCAATCTTGTACAATTAGAAAAACGCTGACAATGAGAAGAAACCTTTGTGGAAATTACGAACTAATTAAACATAGACTTACCTTTAGCGGGCGTGTTATGGTGACCGTTTCAATAGTAGTAGTTGGCGCCATTTTCTAACCCGTGTCAAGTTAACTGAAAAAATAACAACACAAATTTAGTCTTTGTAAACTTCACTATTAATTAACACAAATAATTTAAACATATTTGCAATTATTTTTTTACACATAACATAACATTTTTAATATATTTAAAAAATTTTATAAGTAGATGCTACATATATTAGTTATCTATTTGTACACATTTACATGAGTTTCAGATATGAATTTGTGTAAACATATTAAATAAACAAATAAGTATTGCTATATTCAGCACATATATAAAATCTACCTCAATTAAGTTGATGTATTTTAATATTTACAACGATTTATATTATTTTAACATTTGTCAAGTGATTGCACAGTACTTTTTCGTGCTAAATTCACCAATTAATTATCGAAGTATGTTAATAAATACCTATAAAGTATTCTGATAAACTATCTTTGGTTAACCTTTTCATTTTTAGTTTGAATATATTTTATTATAAAATTTTTTTTTCAATACGTGCCTGTTTATTATTATATTTTACTAAAAAAGTTGCAATGACCTTTCTTATAGAAAATTTAATTCTCTAAAAAAAATACTATAAAATGTTTATGTTACGTTTAAAATGAGCCGCCATATTATATTTTATTACTGTGTAATTTTTTAATATTTTTAATAAAAATTTGTTAACACATAGTTCGATGTATCCTTAATAACATATCCTTCCCTCAATCAAAAAAAAAAATTAATTACAGTTTACAGATTTTTTTTTCAATCGCAGTTTATTTTATAAAATGATCTAGTGCTTCGGAGATGAGATACCTTACTTTTTAACACATATAGCTGTAACCATTTATATTATTAACCAGAGCCGTAACTAGAGGCTCTGGGGCCCCGAGGCAGCAAGTGATCGAGGGACCCCTTATAATTTTTTTTTAACAATTTTACTGTATGTGACTATTTTCGAAAAAAATAAAAGTTTTCAATACAAATGTGAATGATTTCAAATTTTAATTATTAATATTTTTACACCAATAAATAATTTTTTTGAAAAAAACAAACAATCGAGCTGCATAAAACTCGATTTATAGTGGGGTCATATTAGCGAAAAATTTTGTATCTTGTTGAAAAACGACCATTTTACGGTTTTTCGTATACTTTTTTTTAAATATCTCCAATTCTATTGGTCAGATTGCAAAAATAAAAAATGTATTTTCTTTGTTATGGATTTCCCTATAGAACTAAATATTATAAATCTTATAATTTTATTACATATGGAACCTAAAAAAACATTAGTACTTTTTTTACAACGACCTATAATAAATCGATTTTAACAAAATTTTAAGAAAATATATTCCTTATGATTATAAATATGTATTTATAATATTTATATTAACTGTGACAAGTTCCCAATCAAAACGGCTAAAAAACACATTAAAAATAAAAATTGACTCGTTGATACATTGTGGGCAACAAAAAAAAAAGATAATTCTATAAATGTTTTAAAAATATAATTTTTGGGGTTTTTGTTTTTGAAAAATTTCCTCCGTGTTGAATCAAAATAAGTTTATTTTTTTTAATCCGATTTCGTAAAAAAATGTATTCCTTGTTCGGGGGCCCGGGGGTAGTTACCAGTGGCGTATTTACGTTAAGTGCCACCCTGGGCAAAAAAAAATGCCGCCCTGGGTAAAAAATAATTGCCGCCCCGGGCAAAAAAAATTGTTGCCCTGGGCAAAAAAAATTGCCGCCCCTTTATCAAGAGAAAATATAATTTATTTTTGATAGTGAGAATTACTACATGAACTGAAAAGTGATAATTTTTACAAATAATGGAAAAAATAATATAAATTAAAAACTGATTAACTTTTTTTTTTTTGATTACCTTTGAAATTTCTAATTTTATGAACTAAAAAGTTTGGAAGATAGGTAGATGAAAACTTGAAGACCTTTTGTTTTTAGTCGCGTTACTAATTTTTTATCTCTCGATTTTTTTTTTTAAATATACTATATTAAACTATACAATTCTACCGCCCCTCTCAACCTGTCGCCTTAGGCCATGCCCCCATGACCCCATGGTAAATACGCCACTGGTAGTTACGGCCCTGTTATTAACACTACTTCTCTGAAATTTAAGAACAACTACTGCACTAGATCAACCTAACCTCACCGCGGTATCATCGCACTTGCAAATTCGATTTAACGGCAGCGATTACGATACGAACGGGATGAGATCTTTGGTATAGCACACACATACATCAATATGTAAGACATTGAACGCATAATCACTTGGCACGTAGTGTTTTTGCACAACGCGTCAATATCTCTCTGCCAGTGGCCACAGCACGTTTGGGAATAGAATTCGCGCAAACCAGCCGTTATCTTACATAAATTACCATTATTATTCTCTCAGACGATTGCATTTCTTGTGCCCGTTTTGCTCGCTACAAAACTCCCACGTCTCGTTATTTCCCCATTGCAGTGATAGATCGTTATTGTTGCGTGATTTTTCTAATAAATTATCTAAATTCGCTTTTTTTAAATGAATCGCATATTCGACTTTATCGACGAAAAACGGAACTTACGATAGTCGAACTCTGTTAATGCGATTTTATAACGTAAAAATTCAGGCAAGACATACACGAGTGTATGCCATAAGGGTTCCGAAGTACGTACTACGTGAAATGTTTGGAACCACTTACAGGTGTATTTTTAAGTTAGAAAAAAATATAAAAAAGTGTCAAGTTCTACTAATTGAGATCTATATTTTGACATACCACATGCCTAGATTTCAAAATAAAAAATTCTATGACGCCCCTCCCCATAATTCAAAAATTTAAAACTATATTGTTGACTTTAGTATTTGTCGTTGGTAGTCCCACCAAAACCTCGTTATCAATTTTTTTCAGATTTTTTGAGCCTGTAGTTACAGAGTTAGAGGGGGGGGGGGCAGAATAAAATACTGCTTTTAGGCCCCTACAGGCGCCATTTTTGAGTTAGAAAAAAAAATATATGGTCAAATTCTACTAATTGAGATGTACATTTTGACATGCCACACGTCTTGGTATACAATTTTTTTGTTTTTTTTTTGGATTTGCTTTAAAGCCCCCTACAGGCACCATTTTTGATTTAGAAAAAAAATAGAAAAAGGGTCAAATTCCGCTTGTTTGGTTATACATTTTAACGTGCCACATGCCTTGGTATAAAAAAAATTGTTTTACCTAGCTTTAGCTCCTTATTTCCCCCCCCCCCCTGAAAAATTATTTATTCAATAAATTTGTACATATTTTACTAGAGGGTGTGATTTTACATGTTCAGTAAAAATTTCAGGTTTCTAGCTTATATAGTTTACAAGCTATTTAACTTTGAGTGAAAAGGACGGACGGACGGACGACAAAGTGAGATTAATAGGGTTTCTTCGGAACCCTAAAAATGAACACAATATTTCAAAGAATTTTTTGAAGCGTCTTCGATGCTGTTGCCATTTTTGAACAACGTGAAAAAGGACGTGATTATCATATGTCATTGGTTAAAATAAATCAGGACAAAAAAAAACACTCCATAGCAGCGGTTCTAAATCTTCAGTAGTAACAGATCCCCATTTCATAAAAACTGAATGGAGGTACTCAAAAACTATAAATATGATAAAATAGTTATTTGTGTATCTAGAACGTAAAATGTCACTTTTCTAGTTGAAATTATCAATCACTCGATTGTGAAAGATATATTTTACGCACGAGGTTCACACAATATTTTTTATATTCATAGATGTACCTTTATATGATATATTTTTTTATCCTAAACCATAACTTATTTCTATTTTTATATTTCCACATTACGATTTTCTCAACTAACCATAACAATTATATATTATACTTATAATAAAATTAGAGTGATAACTCTATAATGTTGATAGAAATAAAGTACGTTTACACAGCGCTGTTATTCCAGTTTTACTGTAACCGATGTAGTAAAACCAAGTTTAAAAATGTGTGTAGATGGCGCATTACACCCGACATAACTAATTAGTTTTAATTATTCTATTCATCCTGACTTACAGCCATAGCATAACTAAACCGGAATAAAGACACGTGTAAACTGTATATACGGACATAGTTATATCTATTTATCCAACCCCAAAAAATTAAAGTATCTACGGAGTATAAGAATTTTATCGTAATGCACTTCGCATTAACATTTGAAAAAGCGTCGTCAGTTAAAACACCTGCGACGAACAGATGGAATATACAAAAAAGCGTAATTCGTGGGACGTAAAGGAAACGAAGTATTTTTGGGATTTCCTGTTGGTACGCTATTAAACTTGTAACGTACTTCAAATTGGAATTATAATTCTAGCTGGAGTTACTTATTCTCGTAAGTATAAATATCACTGCTTACTAAAAACGTTTCGGTTGTTTCAATGGTTACCCTCATATCGTGCAAATCAAATGTTTTAAGTACAGGGAGTTATGATCTATCTATTGACACCGTTAGCCAATCAGAGCTCGTTAAACAAAGAGGTTGCGGTACCTTGCCCTAGCTACTTCGTGTGACAGGTTTTTAACATTGAGTTATCACAACATAACGACCAAGAAGACACGACTTGTATAGACCAGGAGCTAGAAGGAAGTGAATGGGTGTAATATAATATATAATATAATAATAATATACCTGAGACCTCAAAGAAGTTAAAAAGTCAAGATGTCAGTCGGTACTTGAGTGCAATTTTTTTAAAGCGCGAAAAGGCCCTACAAAAGGAAAAAAATGTTTTTTTAAATCAAAACTTTTTTTGTGTCATCATTAGGCCTTTCCGCTTAAAAAAGGTCCTTACACTCATAACTGTAACTCATTTGTTTGTTATCATTTTTTGAAAGTTCATAAATCCTTGAATTTTGGTGTCATGAAAATGTACCTACACTTTAAAACTAATATTATCATATTTAAAAAAATATTTATAATCTTCAAACGAATGTTAACAATATGGTATGTATACTTCAATTTTAAGATTATTACCGGCACCCACCTTTATTTTAATTAACAACTAAGCGCGTTTCTCTACTCTGTGAAGGCAATATGAGTACGCAGAGTAGAAAAACGCACATAGTTGTTAATTAAAGTAAAGGTGGGTGCCGGTAATAATCTTAATATTGTTAAAATTCGTTTGGAGATTATACATTTTTTTTTAAATATGATAATATTAGTTTTAAAGTGTACATTTTCGTGATTGAAAACACCCAAATTCAAGATTTTATGAACTTTAAAAAAATTATAACAAATAAATGAGTAGAGTTACTAATTATGATACTAAAAAAGTTTTAATTTAAAAAAACATTTTTTTCCTTTTGTAAGGCCTTTTCGCAAAAAAATTGCACCAAAGTAGCGACTGGCACCTTGACTTTTTAAGTTCGTTGAGGTCACAGGTATACGAATCTGAACATAGTTGCCGGTTGTCATATTATGTCCACTCACTTCCTTCTAGCTCCTGGTCTAATAAACAGAACCACTACAACAAATCTTGAATAACCTATAACATCGTTCCATTATTGGAACTATAAACACAACAGCCATGTATCACAAAACACAGCGATTTATTTTCCCTTGTATATAGTAGTTATGACAGCATTAAAAAAGTCGGCGGTGATGTTATGAGTGGGTAGTGGTGGCTATGTTGTTATATAACAACAACGGCAGCAGTGAAAGGAAACTGTTTTGTACAGGAAACGTGCCATGAAATCTGAACACCGCGCCGCGCAGTCGCCGCCGCCGTTGTTCTATCAATGTTTCGGTGTAAAATACATACGTGCAGAGACAAAGCACTCCAGAAGACTTTGTGTGGGGGTGTCATTAATCTAGCTCATTTGTTTTATTCGCCTTCGAGAGCGTTGTTTTACGAGCCGTGTATGTTTTCCTGTGGAAATTGGAGAAAAAATTACACTCCTACTATCAAATATCGAGGTCCGGCTTTAGTGTGCTGCTAAAAATGTAAACATTTACAATAAGGGCTCATCCATCAATTTCGTCACATGTTAAGGGAGAGGAGGTGTGAAGTGGTGTGACAAGGGGGGGAAGAGTCACAAGCTTCGTGACGACACATCTAAAAAATCAAAACAATGCATTTTAAATGAATTCTAAAAATGTATCTGTATCTGTCTCTTTGTTTGTTACCTTTTCACGGAAAAACCGCTAAACCGATCTTGATGAAATTTGGCAAGGAGATAGCTTGCATCCTAAGGAAGGACATAAGCTACTCTATAACCCGAAAATTTTATTAGATAAATAAATGGGTGTGTGATATTTACACTCGCGACCAGTTTTATCGACTATCATAACTATCATAACCTTCTTCTTCATGGAGTTTATGTCTGACAGCTCCTACCTAGTCGCGGAAACAGCTATAGTATTTATATAATTTATAAAATCTGATACCGTTTTTACTGTTAATCTGGAATAATTTCTTAAAATAATATGTATTTTTATTTTAAGAGAAAAGTATTTTACTTGAAATTCACATTTATTTATAATATAAGCAGTTATGCAAATAAATGTTTTAAAATAAAAAAGTTTAACACGTATTCCCTCCCCCTCCACTGCCCTTAAAAATTAAATTTCGGAAAATCCCTTCTTACTAGGTGCTTACGACATAAAAGAAAGACATCCCTAAAATTTTATATACCTAAAATCAAGGGCTTGGACTGTGTGTTAATGAATCAGTTACTCAGAACTTCTTCAGATGGTCAATTGACATTCTATTAGCTGTAAAAACGTTGGACTAATAGCAAGTCACAGTCTATAACTGTAAACAATTTTAGGTTGGATTTAATAAAAATTTTCTTGAGAGATAATCCTTAAAGTCTTCTTGCACGGATACCCCTCAAATTATTGTTACGTCATTGGGGCAGTTAACGATTCAAGAACATCAAATGTTTCAGAAAACTTACATTATAATGTATTATTTATGAACAAGTATGTACCTTGTTACTTCCTATACACTATGCATACATAATATAAAGGGCGGTTTCAGATTTCAAATTTATAGTGGATGTAATAAACTCAAAGAATATGATACGTAGAATATTACTTCTCTTACCAACCCATCTGATACAAGTAATAAGATTCTAAATACAGTACTTTTAATTGTCTATAGTAATTTTTACCCTTTATCTATCAACGCGGGATCAAAGTAGAATTTTTAAATAGAAAATTATATCTTGTGACATATTATTTTAAAGGTATTTCAGTGCTACAATTAAAGTTTAAATATAATTTACACCACAACTGATAATATCTAAAGACCGTACAATGTACGGACTACTAATTTATACACCTTATAAGATAAAATAATGAAAATAATGTTGCGGTGTCTTTATACAGCGCCGTAACTGCTACCAGAGCAGCCGGAGCAATGCCCGGGCCTCCCGAGTATAGGGGGTCCCCACAGTAGCGTAAAAATTGGGATCGGTAAGACTTAGGAACAAAATGTAATTAAAATTAGTAACAATAGTAACAAGTGTACAATAATGAATGGCGGTAGCAACGAAAAAAAAAGATCATCAATTTTTATGGTATATTTTGCATATAGTGAGGCCCCCTCGGTCACTAGCTGCCCCGGGGCCCTAGAGCCTCTACTTACGGCCCTGTCTTTATAATTGGTTTTTTAATTGAAGGTTATTATGGATTTGATTGATTTCAAATCAAATCATTGCTGACAGTTATATGTATATAGATTAATATTCAGAAATGGTAGTAATCAAATATCAACAAATATTTCTATTTCAGTACATTTAATTAAAAAATAGCCATTACTGGGGTTATATTCAAGACTGATGCCAGTACCTTACAGCTTTCTCTGATAAAATAGCAGATAAATGGCTGGACCGTTAAAAATATTGTATGTAAGAACCTTGCTCGGTTTTTACAAGATTTCAACGTTCACCAAAATCAGATAATTAAATATTTCTTACAATTTATATTTGTACTAAGTCTTTGATTCCACAAACTTAAAAGCCGGATCTGTTTCTATCTGACTTTTACCAATCTCACAATGCAATAAAACTTATCAGATAGATACCAGAATTTTTATTGGGGGTTTCTACATAACATATATTCTTTTTCACCGCATTTGATTTGTAACATAAGTACGCTTTTTTATTTTTATGGTTTTTTCTGTTTGGTTAGCCAAAAATTGTTTTTTGCTAAGGTTTTATTGGTGGGTATAAAATTTGACTTCATTAAGTGGAAAATTGTGTTTTATCAAATGACATCATTAATACTGATTCTTGATCACAAACAATATCTCTATTTTTTGTTGATATTTATATTATTGGGTACAACAATATGTGAACCGTTACCGTCGAATTAACACCCACTACAGAGGTAGAAACGTTGACTTGTAAAGAAATGTTCTTTTCCACATGGCAGTGGCTAAACGTGTATCTGCTTGCATATACATATAAGAAAGTCCCATAATACTCATGGCAGATATTTCTTCTCTGTTATGAACCATTTGAATTATAATAAAAAGTTTTTTTTTCAAAAATTTGTTTTTTCGAAAAAATGAATAGAACATAAATTATAGATAATAATATTACCTACAATTTTTAACTTGACTATTTTTCTCTAATTCGTACTGTTTCAAAGTAATGCGAAAAATTAAAAAATCGAGCTTTGTAAACATCCATATCCGTTTGAAAAATCGGTTTTCAAAAATAGAAAGTTTTCTTCCCAGACAAAAATTAATTTTAAATATAAAATTTCACCCTTCTACAGACACACAGATCATGGTGAAAATAGGGATATAGGTTTCAGGGAAGGTCAAAATAGATAATTTCATAAAATCCGGATTTCGAAAAAAATCGGCTTCACTATACTGTACGTATGTATATTTCATATACACATGGTATAAGAAAGTAAAAATACCATAATTCAGTTAATACTGCCCATATAAAAGACTTTGGCGGTAATTTAGAAATAATAATTATTATATTTATAGAACAACAACAAAGCATTTGCAAGAAATTTTAAATTTTAAAATGTACCTTTGATAAATCATTTATATACAGAACTAAAGTTACTGCAACGTGAAATTTTATGTAAACGAATGCAAACTGTTTTATAAACATTTAATTAGCGATAAGAATAATTTCCTTACACTATAGCTATCGCTGTTTTGGAAATCTATACATACAACAACTCGCAGACTTAATGAACCCCAAACATGGAATGTTATGAATGTATTCTATTGTTTAAAAATATCACTGATTAACAGTGTCCGAATAAGGACTTTTTTACATTTCCTAAAACAACACTTATAATACAGGTCGGTCATTCCATAAATAACTAACTAACACTTTTTTTATTGTTATTACCGATTTTTTTAATTTTTATATGTGTTTTAGTATTAGTTAAAAGAAGATTTTTAACAGTACTTAAAAATAAAAATAAAAATTCCCCCCAAAAATATCGACTTTTGAAAAAAAAATTTTAAAAACGAAATATCTCAAAAACTATCAAAGATAGCGTAAAAATACAAGGGATCAATTTTGTAGGAAAATGTATATAATTTATTTAAAAAAATATTTTGCTGCACAAAACTTTTGTTTAAATATATTTTTTTCTATTTATAAAATTTAACTGAAAATTTGAGGCACATGTCAACTCTGAATTTTAAAAATAAAAATACATGTTGTAGCTTAATCATTCCTGAGTATGTAGCACTTTGAAAATTTATGATCATATGAAAACTTTATGAAATATTAATTTTTTAGGTAACGACGCGCGAGTCTTAGCGCGCGCGCTTGGACGTATCACTGCGCGACTGTGTCGGAGCGTTCAACGTTTACTGCATATTGTATCATTTAGTTATGACAAATATATAAGACCAACCAAATTACATTTTTAAATTGAATATAATTCTCTTCAATTATTTTAGCGCCAATCGATGGCAAATAATGTCCTTAAATATCAAAAATGCAAGGCTGTAGGCTCCCAGGAAATATAAAATAAATAAAAATTAGTACCGGTAATACTTAAATTGTCGATATAAGCTAGAACAAAAATGAAAAGAATCAATTTTACAGATAAGAAAATTTCCTATAAGAATGGTTTATACCTAAATCTAATAGTTCAAGAGAGTCGTTCAAAACTCGAGACCAAAATGTAGTTTTTTAAAAGTGTCGCAATTTATCTCGGTTTTCTATAAAATTTAATATCGGTATTCACCAGTTAGTAATTTCTAGAAAATTCACGGTTTAACTAGACATTATTGGGAAGCTACTCATTATTTTAAAACTTATTTTGACTTTAATTTGTAGCTATAGGGGCTGTACTACGAAATAATTTATTGTATTTTATAGCCTGTTTTGCATGTTATTTTTTTTATAATCGATTAATCGCAGAATAAAAAAAAATATTATTTTTTTTTTAGAAAACCGAGACAAATTGCGACATTTTCAAAAAACTACATTTTAGTCTCAAGTTTTGAATGATTCTAACTCCTGAACTATTAGTTTTAGGTATAAACCGGAGTACCATTCTTATAGGACATATTCTTATCAGTAAAATTGATTCTGTTCATTTTTGTTCTACCTTACATCGTTTTCATTGCATCGACGATTTAAGTATAATCGGCACAAAATTTTTTAGTGTATTTCCCGGAAGCCTATAGCCTAGCATTTTTGATATTTTATTAAGGGTATCATTTGCCATCGATTGGCGTTAAAATAATCGAGGCGAATATTAATTCCATTTGTCACCTATAGGAAATTTTTAATTTGAGTGGACTATATTGCATGTTTGTTTATAACAGAAAATAACTGCTTTAAAAAATAAACAAATGTTGTGGCGCAATAAACACTAACAGATCAAAACATTTTTTCCATTTCCCAATTTACCTCCTGAAATTAACCCCCAGAATCAAAATTCGATTTTTATACCTCACGTCTATAATTGGGCCACCTCACTCTACCTCTATGCCAAATTTGAAATTTTTATGTCGAATAGTTTCAGAGAAAATCGCCTGTGACAGACGGACGGACGGTCACCTATAAATGATTCATTAAGTATTCAGTTTTCATGGAACACTAAAAATATGCTCTTATCTTATTGGCGTTATTGTTATACTCATGTGAAAAAAGAAACAATTGTAAATTTTTTTTATCTTATCTGACATCCACATCGGATAATAAAATAATGCATTTATTGTATTTTTTACTGATCAAACACTTATGTATGTTTATCATTTTATTAAAAACGTAATATGCACTGACAATAGTATATTCTTCATAAAAAAATAATAGAATTAAAAAAAATACGATAACATTGTTCTACTTCAACTATTAATCATCAAGAAAATAATTGTTCGAATTGTACAAAATAAATTTTCCTGAAAATAAAATTAAAACAAAAAATGAAAATGAATTCAGCGTCTTTCGTAGACTTGGCAGTGATTGCAATTTGGATCCGTTCCAAGAATTCCCTATCGGTATTCTAGTGTGTACAACCGTAAGAAGAAGAACAAGGGTGGAGTGCAATAGTAAAAGGGGTCCACCAGGGGGTGGTATGGCGTTTGTATTATGGTCCACAACGGGAACTTCTATTAGCTGAAGTCAGTAGCACTTTCATCAAGTAGTACTACCTCAAATAAGATTGTTTAAAGTGGATGCCAAACAAGTCAATTTTTCAATCACGTGATATAGATTATATTTTTTGTGTTATTCTTGTTTTTGATTACAATCAGTAAAATATAATTGCTTCTTCGCCATATTCGGAAGAATAAGGGAAGATTTGTGATCATTTTTTAAAAAGGAATTCAACATTTTTACTTGATCTTTCCATACCTATCTGTCTTCCTTCTGAATCCTTGTCACACGCATAACTCATGAGCCACCGAACCGATTTTGGTTAAACTTGATTTTTTAGTTTTGGGTCTGGCTATTAGATACATAGGCACATAAAAAATCATAAAAATCGGGCTGTAGGAGGGAGGGGTGTTTTTTTTTTACAAAATATCTCAAGAACGATGCTTCTTAGGTGAAAATTTTATAGAATCTTTTTGTAGAGCGTTCAATTTTCTATAAAAAAGGTCACTGCAACTTTTGTACTACAAAGAAAAAATTTTAATAAAATTATATAAAATAACAGTTCATTTAAAACTTGATCGATACTTATTAAAATTGATACGAAGAGTCGTCGGAAGAGGACAAGACCCAGTCAAGGTATGTGTTAAATAATAATAAAAAATATTCGATAATTAACTATTTTTGGTGAATTTAGCAAGAAGCAGCACTGAGTATTCACTTGATAGATGTTTTTTTTTAAATACCTACTATTTCCTTTATAAGAATTATTAATTTAAAATTAATCCTGTTTTTTATCCTAAACTGAATTTTTAATTGTGTATTTCGAAATATTTTTTTTTGCTTACTGTAGTAGAAAATAACTACCAATTATATTATCTAATATTCCATATCTTTAAAAAATATATATACTAATTAATAATGTCGTTATACACTTTTATAATAAAACAAATCCGAGAAATACGATACCAATTTTAAATCAAATCAAAAATTCAATATTCACCACCGTAAATGCTCGAATATCGCAACAAAAATACATTTTGTAATATAATACAAAACTAAAACATAAATTCAATACTGCTAACACAAATTTTCATTTGACTTCACCCCAAAAATAAGATAAAAACGTTAAAATCATATATTTCCCGTTACATATTTTATCATACTAAATATAAATTACAGCACAAATATTCATGATACGGACGCAAAAACAAAAATAGATAGATAAATAATTTTTATTTGTATTGTCAATTCGATAAAACCATCTGATGCATAAATCGCCAGCTATTCACCGGAGACCACATTCGGTTTTCTAATAAATATAATACGTATATGTATGTGTCGAAACATAACACGCTGTCAAAAATAGTTTATGAGAAATTCTAATAAAAAATTCCTTTATGTCGGAAAATTAAAATATTTTTTTTTATAAGCATATTCTCGCAACATGACTTTTCTTGGGTATTATGTCTGTAGTCCTTGGTCCCGGCTTTAAATATTAAAATAAAAAATACTCTGAAACTTCGTGAGTAGATTCATTTTGACGTAACCTACAACTTTTTTATCTTCGAAAATTCTGAGAATTGAGGCGTTTTTGATGTAGCATGCACCAAACATGCCAATTTAACGATAGTTATAGGCAATTTACGAATAACCCTTTCTTTTTTACTCGAATTACAAGATTTTATAATGCAAACATCGGGAAATATATTGACCTACAAAAATATTGGGGAATTTAGCGAGACCTAGACCCTCAACATGTCAAATTCATGATGTTATGTAATTTATAAATAACCGGCTGATTTTTGCACAATTGCTAGATAAATAATACTAAAATGTTATGGTTATACTGGCCTACAAAAATCAAGGGTCTTTTGCCCTGACCTGCGCCCTAAACATGTTTGACACATGCCACATCAAAAACGCCCCAATTATCAGAATTTTCGAAGATAAAAAAGTTGTAGGTTACGCCAAAATGAATCCACTCACGAAGTTTCAGAGGAGTATTTTTTATTTCAAAATTTAAAGCCAGGACCAAGGACTACTGGTATTATAAAGGAGCTAACAAAATTTACTATAGTTTTGATAGTATCAATGGATTTGTTACAGCTGCTTTATTATAGTATTTTAATCAAAAATGAATTAATGCCTTTCCAAAAAGCGGTCAAACTGAAAGTTCGCATTAAAAAAATAATCTTTAGAGGGCTGAAGCTCCCTCGCGAAAATTTCCGAACACATGTAGGTACATGTAAACTTTATTGTTTAAAATAACTTCCTCGATCAACTGTTTGACATTGGCATATTATTGACATTATAAAACCTTCTTATTGCAGTGGAACAGTCCTAAATTTTACTTTGAAAGTCGAACACGTTCATATTTTGGTCAGTTGTTAAAAAATGCGGTACCCATCGCGCGCAAATTTTTTTCATATGTAAACATTTATTTAGGATATGATCAGCACGTTCCTTGAGATGCCTATGGTGTTAGCTTGCTATTTTTTGAAAGCTGATTTTTGCAGTAACTGCCTCATTTGGCCTTATTGAACGTGGCGCATCATTTATGCTCGTACGGTCCGATGAAACTCAGCAAACCAATATTTTACGGTTGAATTAGCTGGGGCAGATGTGCCGTAACACTTATCAAGCCATTACTTTGTTTGGACGCTATTTTTCCCCATCAAAACACAAAATTAAACAAAAGTAGTGTCACTTTGAAGGCTGTAACTTGAACAAGAGTACATGAAACGTTATAAAATTTTGACAGTATTCTAGTTAAGGATGGTACTCTATGGGAAGTATAAGGATTTTTTGTTTATGTCGCTATTTGCATATCAGGTCAAAGACTTTTCAATCCCTGTACTATTTAATTCATATTAACATTCAATAAATATCCTTGTTTGTGCGTATTTGGTCACTTTGGCATTTGAACTGCTTATTTATACATGTCGGTAAATAGTAAATAACCAGCATCAGAAATAGTTTCATATCACTGCACCGATTACGGCCGTAATACAGCAATGCACGCGTCGCTATGGTAACGACACAGTTTAATCATATTTAAACAGCATGAATGTTATGTATAGGCGCGTACAGACGCATTGTCGACTGCGAGGTCAATATTTACATATTATTCAGTAAAAAAATGAACATCAACACAAACATCATCGTTATTAATTGTAAATTGTAATACCATAAGCTGTGAGTTAGATCTTGAAAACTGAACCACCACAACATACATATATTACAAGAACCATACTTATCGAAACCGCAGTAGGTACATAAGAACAACCCTCAAAACTTCAAGACGCAAAAAGAGAAACCATCAATATCTACAAGAACTTCTCTATACCTCCGAAAACAAAACGCCTAGAAGAATATTATTCTAATGCCGTGTTTAGACCAAAAAGACAAAACATTTTAAAACACTTTGTATTTAAAAAATGTATATATGTAGGTTTGTTGTTATTTTGTCAAAAAAACAAAAACAATGTTGCTGTTTTGTCTTTCTGGTCTAAACACGGTAATTATACCATGAACTCTTTGACACAGGGCCGGATTTGAAGGAAAGCACAACGAATTTTTATATTTTTGTAAATTACTCCCTTAATGATCTTAATATTGGATTACGATTTTAAATCATAAATAATATTGTTTTTTTTTTTAAATAATTATAAATAGTCTACGACCTACGTAATAGAGTAATCCGGAAATTTTTTACATACCTTTTTTATTACTTAATTGCAAAGATTAAACTAAAAAAAATTATAAAAGCATTGAACAAATTGTTTTTTTTATTGCTCAATTTTAAATTATTCAATATTAAAAGTCGTAAAAATCAGCTCGCATTTAAAACACGACGTGATTGGTTGATGTGTTTGTAACGTCATAATCCATGTTCTGTTCAGCTCAGCTGTCAATGTTGTTTATTACAAAGTTTTCAACGCGTAAGTTATAAAAACTAGAAGAATAATAAAAATGAGCCGAAGTCCTCAAATTTGGAATTGTTGCACAATCTCGAGTATATTAATATTGTACATATTGCAATTATATAGAATATCTTTACTTTTAACTTTTTTCTTAATTTCCTTCTGGCACAGTTATAAATTTTTTTCCATGAGTTTTGTGAGTTGAGTTACGAAACAATGTTTATAACTTATTATTTTTCGTGAATATTCCATGTTTATCGTTGACGCTTGTACATTTCAGCATTGACTGATATTTCAACACTGGGTTATGACGTCACGCAACATGGCGCGCTAGTTGGAGCGTTTGAAAAGTACCTTTTTTTTAATTTGATATTTTGGGATCGGGATAAACTTTTGGGTATGAACAAATTTTCTACAATGTTTTTTACCTCTAGATTACATTAAACAGATTTTTACGGGTTTTCATTTTTGACCGGATTACTCTATTGTAATTGAAAAACTCGAATGTAAACTGCACTCATACGAACCATGGTGGGGAGAGAGGGCGGCAAAAAGTCTCACCCAGGACATCGATTTCACTAAGACTAACCCTGTACAGATGTTTTATTTTATTATATACACATACGATAGATGTAGCAGCCCGATAAAAAAGAAATATGTAATACATTATTTTAAACCCAAAATTATCACATAAAAATGTTAAAGAAAATATCGGCAAATAACTCTACCACTGCCGTACATCTTTTTTTAAATATAGTAAGTTATTTGCACAACCACTTCATGAATATAAAAAGTAATGTTGTACGTTCTGTATAAAGAAGCTAAAAAAGTTTCAAAGCTATAAACTATATACCTAAATTAACTATGCAAAAGCTATATAATACCCCTAACGAGTTTTAGGACTTTTACGTTTCTTGAATTTTTTAAAGGAAATGTTTATACTTAAAAAAAAATTATATCATATTCGACTATACAAAGGCTGTTTGAAAAGTTCGCGGCCTGCTATAGAAACAATTATATTAAGGTTATTCGATCATTAGAGCAATTTATAGATAAAAGTCTAAAATTTTAATATGTTATTTATGGATAGCTCAGATATTTTACTAATTTTTTTTTTAATATTGGACGTATGGTTTTCGAGTATTGGATATTAAAATAGAGTTTTTAATACACGGTAAATGAGATAAGTCGCCGGAAGTGCTCTATTTATTGAAATTCTATACAGAGACGTTTGATTATTCGAAACTTCAACCCTTTTAAATACTATAAAAATTATAAAACACATACATTCACGTATAGTTACAGAACCAGGGTTATTCAAAGTAATGAAAAACTAGAAATATAACGCTACCATGACAGCATGTTTGTAAAGACGCGTGAATAAATCATCCGTAACAGTAATAGAGTGCGACTTACATGCAAACAACGTGTGCGAGTGCAACAACTAGAGTCGGTGAGGTCATAGTATATATTAAAGATATAGTCTATAATAATATGCACTGTTGAATAGAAACAGTTGGGAATATATAAATATATACATTTCCATTCGCTGTTGCACAATCTTTTGTATGAAATATAATGCGGTCACCAAACTATACTTATCTAAATTTTTACTTTTAATTATTAACAAAATAAAAAATTTCATCAAATGTACATGTGTTCTCCATATAAATTAAAAACTAAATTATTCGAAATCAAATCTTCTTTTTTATTGAAAAAATACGGATAGTTCACATTTTACTGGGTGCTAGGCCAATAACCTTAAAAATAAAAAATTACTTTTATTGCTTCCTCGCAATATCGAAGATACGAGAAGTTATGTGATCGTTTCAGATTGAGACAAAAAAAAAGTTCTCCAATTTCAAAATTTTAAATTGATTTATCCGTTTCACGTCAAGACAAACACTTTTCGTTCCGTGTCTGTCTGTCTGTCCGTGTGTCCGTCCGTCCGTCCGTCCGTCCGTCTGTCCCCTGAATCCTTGTCACACGCATAACTCATGAACCACTGAACCGATATTATTGAAACTTGGTCGGATAGTTGGGTTTGGTTTGAGGACGGTCCCATTTCAAAATCATCAAAATCGTGTGTAAGGGAGAGGAGTGACACCCCAAAATATTTTTTTTTTCAAGATATCTCAAGAACGACACATTTTACGAGAAAATTTTATAGAATATTTTTTGTAGAGCATTAAATTTCCTATAATATGGGTCTACAACGTTTGTTGTAAAATATTCCCTTACAAAGATTTATCTCAATTTATTTTAAAAATTCGTGTTTTGTTTTTCTAAATTGATATTTGATTGGATATATTAAATGTCATTTTGACGTTTTAAATGTCATTTTGGCGTTTTAAATGTCACTTTGACGTTTTAAATGTCATTTTGACAAATAAGTTGAATAGTTAATATGTCAGCTTGGCGCGATCGAGCAGACTCCAGTTTTTTTTTAAATATAGCTTACACCATTATCTTTAATACTATCTAATGCCCGAAGACCTTCGAGTGCGCCTTCGACTATTATTAAGAAATTTAAATTGAAAATTTAACAAATAAGTTGAATAGTTAATATGTCAGCTTGGCGCGATCGAGGAGACTCCAGTTTTTTTTTAAATATAGCTTACACCATTATCTTTAATACTATCTAATGCCCGGAGACCTTCGAGTGCGCCTTCGGCTATTATTAAGAAATTTAAATTGAAAATTTAACAAATAAGTTGAATAGTTAATATGTCAGCTTGGCGCGATCGAGGAGACTCCAGTTTTTTTTAAATATAGCTTACACCATTATCTTTAAGACTATCTAATGCCCGAAGACCTTCGAGTGCGCCTTCGGCTATTATTAAGAAATTTAAATTGAAAATTTAACAAATAAGTTGAATAGTTAATATGTCATCTTGGCGCGATCGAGCAGACTTCAGTTTTTTTTTTAAATATAGCTTACACCATTATCTTTAAGACTATCTAATGCCCGAAGACCTTCGAGTACGCCTTCGGCTATTATTAAGAAATTTAAATTGAAAATTTAACAAATAAGTTGAATAGTTAATATGTCAGCTTGGCGCGATCGAGTAGACTCCAGCTTTTTTTTAAATATAGCTTACACCATTATCTTTAAGACTATCTAATGCCCGAAGACCTTCGAGTGCGCCTTCGGCTATTATTAAGAAATTTAAATTGAAAATTTAACAAATAAGTTGAATAGTTAATATGTCAGCTTGGCGCGATCGAGCAGACTCCAGCTTTTTTTTAAATATTGTGACGTTGTTAAATTTCACACGTCACATTTTTTTTGAAGGCGTACCAATCAAACGTATTTGTCCAATATCAAAATGACAAATTACGCAGGTCGCTAGATTGAAGCATTAGGAGGCGTGAACGCACCCATTTTGCGAGGCGCACGCGCAGTGATTGATATATTTAAGTCACAAGTTGATTAGACGGAAGCTAAATTATTCTCGATATCGCCGCTGAAGAAGACAGACGTATTGTTTTGGGAGATAATTCCCGATAACGTCGCGGAAGGAGGCAGACGTTCTGTTAAGATGGAGATGCAGGAAAATTTATAACACCAACTCAAATCCGAATCCAATTATTTGAGATGTCATCAGTAAACCTGGAATTCATCAGGACATCGAGGGAACATGTAAACGTACCAAGTATCAATTTCACACATATATTTTTTGACTCTTTATAAATTTGGGAAAACACGTTTTTTTTTATATATTGTATTTTGTATGTAACATGTAACTTAATTTGCTCATATCTCTTTATCTCTATTTTCATTCCATTAATAATGTATTTTCATATTTCAAAAGCTAAGGCTATATTTCATTGTTTAAATTGTTTCATTAAGTTTTGTGAGGTTAGGTTTTACATTCCTACATCGTGAAGGACATTGCTGAGTATTGTGTATAACATGTGTTTTGTATTTTTGGGTTAGATTGCTTAGCGGGTTTTTTTTATAGATGAAAGTTAGTTTTGTTGATAATCTCTTTTGTATCGGGAAAGGCCGAATTTTGATTTGTATAGATGGTAGATTTTTTTTTTGTTCTCCGTTGAACGTTGGCGTTCCGGGATTTTGTATTTGTTCTACGCTGTACAATTTTTTTTTTTTTGAGATTTCATGTTTATAACTTTCAGTCTAATGTTTTTTGTAGTGTTTGTTTCGAGGCAATTAATCCTTTGTTGTTTTTATATTTTCGCACACAGTTATACAAGGTATCTCTTTCTATTTAATTCTGTTTACATTTATTTATCATGTTTGTTTTGAGCCTTCACGTTGAATGTCAACTCACATTTATTTGTACTTATATTTAAATAGCTATTGCAAGCATTTAAGATTATTTCCATTGACGTGTTATTTCAATTTGAATTTTAAAATTACCGATAATACAGATTTCTATCTAGTAATATTTATTTTGAAGTTTGTCTATGGCGACTGTACTTAAGTGACGTTTTACTTGAAATTTGTTCATGCTGTCAGTGCGTACAGTTTTTTTTTAAATTTATTTATGCTGTATTGTCGATAATTAATTATATATTTCTTGTTCACGTGTGAGTGTAACAGTGTTACTTCCCATTTTGAATTTTGTTTATATTATTTGAGTTCTGACATTTGTTATTCAGAAATTTACCAGTTCAGAACTTTGTCAAATTAACCAAGTCTACATTTAAAATTTATATTTCAACCAAAGACTAGAATTATTGTAATTTATGAATGTGATGAAAATTTCTATATCTCTTATTGTGATTTTATTCTACGAAAGTCAATAAATTGTTATTATGAATTTTTTTTTATATTTTCTTTATCACGTTTTAGTTTTCAGATGCGTGTATAATATTAAGACATGTGTTTATAAGGGAATAGCATCCTCTTAGTCCAGGATTCACAAACACTGGAATTCCCTGGAATACTACTCAGGCCTAGTATGTTTTAATACTGTGTCATTCTGCTATATACATCCTTGGTGACTCGTAAGGGACTTTATCCTTAAGTATAAATTTTATTTATTTAATTTTATATTTCATTTATTTACTTTACGCAATCTTGCATTCTATATTATTCGCGGTTGTTGGTCATCGTCTGTTAAAAACTGATCAACTGGTAGCAGAGAATTTGTCTCGCTACGTGTCACCAAAGCCTTTACATATTCCGATTGAATTTTTTTTATTCAGCTACTATAGTTTTTTTATCTATTTTATCCAATGAAGCGGCACCCGTCGAGATAGATGATTTATCTTGGATGCTACGTCTATCTCAAATTTTACACGGGGTTCCTCATAGGAGATAAACCTGTGAGGAGGCGTGTGCAACACTCACACAGCCAACAACCAAGTCGTCGCATGGTAGCAGAGCGTGGTTTGCGATCAGCTGTGTTGAAAAGGAAAAAAAAATAAATGAAGAAAAAAAAAATTTTTTTTTTGTCCGAGAATTTTTTTTTAACACAACTTTTGTAATCCTGGATATTCACATTTTCCTTTTTGTAGAGAAACTAATGAGTGTGAGAACACCATAAGACAGCAAAGTCTTAGAGCACATCGAAGGAGCATAAGGAGCAAGGATCATCTGTGGAACGCGCCATACCTTGTCGCAAGGTTCTTCAAGCCAGAGTCCTTACGTCGAAATGCGGGTCCGGCCTTGGACTTCATCTTATGTTGATGTACAAAATACATCACTTGAAGATGCTGTGGGTTCAATGGTTTGACGGAGTCCGTCGTCGAAGGATGCAGAGCGAAGAGAACTGCAGTGACAAAAGGTACAGCGGAAGTTGTCTACACCAAACTGTGCCACCAGGTATCCAATTCTGGCCTGCCCGTGGTGGAAATCATACAGAACCCGTCCCGAGCTTCATTCGGAGTTGTCTACCAGCTTGCTGAATGCTATGAGTTCGTGGTACTGGAGTCTTGTGATGATCTGTGGGATGTGGACGAATGCGGAGACATGGAGGATAAATCGCAGTCAGCCAATGTAAATATTAACCTTATTGATCCAAAGTCATAAGTGCACTCAAAAAGCACACATTGTTTTGAAAAGGTAACCAAGTTATTATTTTAAAGAAAAGATAAATTTCTAGTCATTTTTTTTTACTATTTTCTTTGAGTCATGTTTAAAGGTACTTTGAAGTTAGCGTATTATTGTAACGTGTTTTTTTTTACTATCGGTTAGGGTTATCGAGAATCACAATTTAAAAAAATTTTTTATCACTTACCTTTGTAAGATTATTTTGATTTTGACCACGACTAAATTTAAAAAAAAAGGAGTTTGGGAAGTAAAATTTTTTGGGTCATTAATTGTTGTTGTTTGGTTCAAGTATCTTGTTTTTTTAACTTGACGAATTTTGGCATTTTGCAGAAGCCAACATTGTTGTTAATTTGTAATTGACTTTCATTTTGTGCAGAGACGAGGTTTGGTCCTTTTGATCAACCCTTGATTTAGTACACAGAGGAACTCCCCTGTACGGAGTGAGAGACTTGTTAGCTAGGGAATTTTAGATGTATCCCAACCTGGTTCACAAGTTCTCGAGGTATTTTGAAATTGAGTTTATAGAGATTGTTTATAAAGATATTAAAGATTTAAAGAGATATTATTTATTGCTTAATGTTAAAGTAGGTGAAAGAAAGTTGTAATTTATGATGTGAGGTTTTCCCTATTGACCTTTATGTGTGATCATCGCGACATGGAGGAAACAGAAGCCAAATCCATACAGGCCAGTCAGGAGAAGAAGAAGTTTACCCAAATGTATCTATGGTTGGTTGTCAATGGACTATCGACATCGGAGGAGTGGTTATTTGGAGATGATGTTGCCCATGGAATATTTATATCATTGTTCACCCTGCGGTTGAACAATCCCCAGGTGGCGGAGCCTGTGACGTTGTTAAATTTCACACGTCACATTTTTTTTGAAGGCGTACCAATCAAACGTATTTGTCCAATATCAAAATGACAAATTACGCAGGTCGCTAGATTGAAGCATTAGGAGGCGTGAACGCACCCATTTTGCGAGGCGCACGCGCAGTGATTGATATATTTAAGTCACAAGTTGATTAGACGGAAGCTAAATTATTCTCGATATCGCCGCTGAAGAAGACAGACGTATTGTTTTGGGAGATAATTCCCGATAACGTCGCGGAAGGAGGCAGACGTTCTGTTAAGATGGAGATGCAGGAAAATTTATAACACCAACTCAAATCCGAATCCAATTATTTGAGATGTCATC
This sequence comes from Sialis fuliginosa, assembly GCA_961205875.1. Classification (NCBI taxonomy): domain Eukaryota; kingdom Metazoa; phylum Arthropoda; class Insecta; order Megaloptera; family Sialidae; genus Sialis; species Sialis fuliginosa. The sequence continues at coordinate 11,106,515 of OY540809.1, read as the reverse complement.
AGTAAACCTGGAATTCATCAGGACATCGAGGGAACATGTAAACGTACCAAGTATCAATTTCACACATATATTTTTTGACTCTTTATAAATTTGGGAAAACACGTTTTTTTTTATATATTGTATTTTGTATGTAACATGTAACTTAATTTGCTCATATCTCTTTATCTCTATTTTCATTCCATTAATAATGTATTTTCATATTTCAAAAGCTAAGGCTATATTTCATTGTTTAAATTGTTTCATTAAGTTTTGTGAGGTTAGGTTTTACATTCCTACATCGTGAAGGACATTGCTGAGTATTGTGTATAACATGTGTTTTGTATTTTTGGGTTAGATTGCTTAGCGGGTTTTTTTTATAGATGAAAGTTAGTTTTGTTGATAATCTCTTTTGTATCGGGAAAGGCCGAATTTTGATTTGTATAGATGGTAGATTTTTTTTTTGTTCTCCGTTGAACGTTGGCGTTCCGGGATTTTGTATTTGTTCTACGCTGTACAATTTTTTTTTTTTTTGAGATTTCATGTTTATAACTTTCAGTCTAATGTTTTTTGTAGTGTTTGTTTCGAGGCAATTAATCCTTTGTTGTTTTTATATTTTCGCACACAGTTATACAAGGTATCTCTTTCTATTTAATTCTGTTTACATTTATTTATCATGTTTGTTTTGAGCCTTCACGTTGAATGTCAACTCACATTTATTTGTACTTATATTTAAATAGCTATTGCAAGCATTTAAGATTATTTCCATTGACGTGTTATTTCAATTTGAATTTTAAAATTACCGATAATACAGATTTCTATCTAGTAATATTTATTTTGAAGTTTGTCTATGGCGACTGTACTTAAGTGACGTTTTACTTGAAATTTGTTCATGCTGTCAGTGCGTACAGTTTTTTTTTAAATTTATTTATGCTGTATTGTCGATAATTAATTATATATTTCTTGTTCACGTGTGAGTGTAACAGTGTTACTTCCCATTTTGAATTTTGTTTATATTATTTGAGTTCTGACATTTGTTATTCAGAAATTTACCAGTTCAGAACTTTGTCAAATTAACCAAGTCTACATTTAAAATTTATATTTCAACCAAAGACTAGAATTATTGTAATTTATGAATGTGATGAAAATTTCTATATCTCTTATTGTGATTTTATTCTACGAAAGTCAATAAATTGTTATTATGAATTTTTTTTTATATTTTCTTTATCACGTTTTAGTTTTCAGATGCGTGTATAATATTAAGACATGTGTTTATAAGGGAATAGCATCCTCTTAGTCCAGGATTCACAAACACTGGAATTCCCTGGAATACTACTCAGGCCTAGTATGTTTTAATACTGTGTCATTCTGCTATATACATCCTTGGTGACTCGTAAGGGACTTTATCCTTAAGTATAAATTTTATTTATTTAATTTTATATTTCATTTATTTACTTTACGCAATCTTGCATTCTATATTATTCGCGGTTGTTGGTCATCGTCTGTTAAAAACTGATCAACTGGTAGCAGAGAATTTGTCTCGCTACGTGTCACCAAAGCCTTTACATATTCCGATTGAATTTTTTTTATTCAGCTACTATAGTTTTTTTATCTATTTTATCCAATGAAGCGGCACCCGTCGAGATAGATGATTTATCTTGGATGCTACGTCTATCTCAAATTTTACACGGGGTTCCTCATAGGAGATAAACCTGTGAGGAGGCGTGTGCAACACTCACACAGCCATCCAGCCAAGTCGTCGCAATATAGCTTACACAATTATCTTTAAGACTATCTAATGCCCGAAGACCTTCGAGTGCGCCTTTGGCTATTATTAAGAAATTTAAATTGAAAATTTAACAAATAAGTTGAATAGTTAATATGTCATCTTGGCGCGATCGAGGAGACTCCAGTTTTTTTTTTAAATATAGCTTACACCATTATCTTTAAGACTATCTAATGCCCGAAGACCTTCGAGTGCGCCTTCGGCTATTATTAAGAAATTTAAATTGAAAATTTAACAAATAAGTTGAATAGTTAATATGTCAGCTTGGCGCGATCGAGCAGACTCCAGTTTTTTTTTAAATATAGCTTACACCATTATCTTTAAGACTATCTAATGCCCGAAGACCTTCGAGTGCGCCTTCGGCTATTATTAAGAAATTTAAATTGAAAATTTAACAAATAAGTTGAATAGTTAATATGTCAGCTTGGCGCGATCGAGGAGACTCCAGCTTTTTTTTAAATATAGCTTACACCATTATCATTAAGACTATCTAATGCCCGAAGACCTTCGAGTGCGCCTTCGGCTATTATTAAGAAATTTAAATTGAAAATTTAACAAATAAGTTGAATAGTTAATATTTCGAGTGCGCCTTCGGCTATTATTAAGAAATTTAAATTGAAAATTTAACAAATAAGTTGAATAGTTAATATGTCAGCTTGGCGCGATCGAGGAGACTCCAGTTTTTTTTTAAATATAGCTTACACCATTATCTTTAATACTATCTAATGCCCGGAGACCTTCGAGTGCGCCTTCGGCTATTATTAAGAAATTTAAATTGAAAATTTAACAAATAAGTTGAATAGTTAATATGTCATCTTGGCGCGATCGAGCAGACTTCAGTTTTTTTTTTAAATATAGCTTACACCATTATCTTTAAGACTATCTAATGCCCGAAGACCTTCGAGTACGCCTTCGGCTATTATTAAGAAATTTAAATTGAAAATTTAACAAATAAGTTGAATAGTTAATATGTCAGCTTGGCGCGATCGAGTAGACTCCAGCTTTTTTTTTAAATATAGCTTACACCATTATCTTTAAGACTATCTAATGCCCGAAGACCTTCGAGTGCGCCTTCGGCTATTATTAAGAAATTTAAATTGAAAATTTAACAAATAAGTTGAATAGTTAATATGTCATCTTGGCGCGATCGAGGAGACTCCAGTTTTTTTTTAAATATAGCTTACACCATTATCTTTAAGACTATCTAATGTCCGAAGACCTTCGAGTGCGCCTTCGGCTATTATTAAGAAATTTAAATTGAAAATTTAACAAATAAGTTGAATAGTTAATATGTCATCTTGGCGCGATCGAGGAGACTCCAGTTTTTTTTTTTAAATATAGCTTACACCATTATCTTTAAGACTATCTAATGCCCGAAGACCTTCGAGTGCGCCTTCGGCTATTATTAAGAAATTTAAATTGAAAATTTAACAAATAAGTTGAATAGTTAATATGTCAGCTTGGCGCGATCGAGCAGACTCCAGTTTTTTTTTAAATATAGCTTACACCATTATCTTTAAGACTATCTAATGCCCGAAGACCTTATTCTATATAATTATATTCCCTTACAAAGATTTATCTCAATTTATTTTAAAAATTCGTGTTTTGTTTTTCTTAATTGATATTGCTTGGATATATAGTATTAAATGTCATTTTGACGTTTTAAATGTCATTCTGACATTTGCATAAATTTAGATTTAGATTGAAATTTCCAAAAAATTAAAAATTATGAAAAAATAATCAGGTGCGTTTTAAGAAAAATTTCGAACTAATATTTTTTAGTAAAATTGTATAAAAATTAAATGGTTAACCAATTCCAGGCAATTTATATAAACACTATCGGTTTTTTTTTAATTATTGAATAATTTACTACGTTTCGTGAATTTACCACGAGGAAGCACTGTGCATTTACTTAGCAGATGTTTTTTTTTTACATAACCTTTTCGAAGCACTTCGTTATGCCCCCTTGATAGACTAATATGTCGAGGTCTGCAAAATAAGATTCTACAAGTACTAAAACTTCATCATTTCATAAAAATGTTTGTTTTCCAAGTATTTTTTCTACCTTTGAATCAGATGGTGGTCAGAGGGGGCAAATCAGATGATTACGGTGTATAGGGAACTAATTTGAAGCCATTTTTTTTTCAATTTTAGAAGTTGCAAATCGACATTAATAGGCTGGCGCGTTATCGTGATGAAAAATCACCTTTTTCTTCTTTGAACACGGTATTTTTTAATATTTTTCAGTTATAGTATTTCACTTTGAAAAATGGTCAATCATGATAATGCCCTTTGTGTCCAAAATAATTACACCATTACTTTTCCAGTCACAGAGACAGTCTTTACCGGAGATTCTTTGTGTTTTATACATTGTTTGGATTGTTCTTTTGATTTTTTCCAAATTCACGTAAATCACTCGATACCTAACCCTCATTTTAATTAGTTTAGCTCAAAAACTATTCGACACTGAACTGAAATTTTAGGTTATGTTATACAAGAGATGAAATATCAACTTGACGAAAGTAGATAATGATTTATTATATTCATTTAACTATCACAAAAAAAAACACTATTTTATTTTTATATAGGAACATAGGTAAGTACTTTAACAGAGGAAATAAGCTATCATCAATTTAATTTTATCATTTTTGTTGTAGACCTATATTATAGGAAATTTAATGCTCTACAAAAAATATTCTATAAAATTTTCACGTAACATATGTCGTTCTTGAGATATCTTAAAAAATAAATATTTTGGGATGTCACCCCTCCCCTTACATAAAATTTTGATGATTTTGAAATGGGACTGTCCTCAAGCCAGACCCAACCAACCAACCAAGTTTCATTAATATCGGTTCAGTGGTTGATGAGTTATGCGTGTGACAAGAATTCAGGGGACAGACACACATACAGACGGACGGACTGACAGACAGACACGGAACGAAAAGTGTTTATCTTGACGTGAAATGATAAGATAAATATAAAATTTTGAAATCGGAGAACAATTTGTTTGTCCCATTTTAAAACGATCACATAGCTTCTAGTATCTCCGATATTGCAAGGAAGCAATATATGTATCTGGATTTTTTTAATTTGACAACAAAATTTTATTACTTTTGAAGATTAATGATTAGTCATGATTTTGTGAAATAGTAAATGATTTTTGTTAATTAAAACAGAGATAACTTTAACGAGCTCAAACCATTTTTTCACGTTACTGAATAAATCTAACAAAAAACTTAGGTCTTTCCGAGCAACCACCCAAGACAGTTGATAGCTTATGTCCCACCCTGAAGCAAACGATTAAACATTGGCCCTACTGTATTTTAATTAAGACATAAAAACATTAAAAAAATCTTCAAAAACTATTTGCTTTTTATTATTATGTCACTTTAAAATTTTCCGCCCTAGTTACGCAGTCTCTGTTGCATTATGCCTCTATGTTTACACCCTGCACCCTGTGCCTCTATGCATTTTAACTTTGAATATGAATTAAAGAATTCCTTAACTATCACATTATATAATAATAATATCATACTTTTACATTTTTTAATTCAGACATTTAAGATATGCTATCTATTTTTAACGAAAAATAGACTTGTCTCGTTGCAATAGTAAAAATAGAACAATCGTTTTAATGCCTTTAATCACAAAGAATTGATACTTTAAAGCAATTCAAATACTAGGCAATATCAATAAAAATATGAAAAATACATAAATGATTCAAAATAATCAATGCATTATCTAATAAATTTATAAAATGTGTAATATCTATCGGTGAGTCATTTACGCGGACGATAAAAGAATGTTGATTATACAAACAATAATGAAATAAATGTAATCTTACCTTAAACATGGGAGTCAATATAAATAAAAATATTTATTAGGATCGTCTCAAATCTTATTATTTAAAGCACTTTTGACACATTCTCACATTTGACAGGACTAACATGTTTTTTAAGTTAAATATGGCGATCACAAATATGTAAACAACGTTGCGTGGACGCATCTATCGGTACGCATGTGAACTTCTAGCAAAGTTGAAATCCATTGTTTTACTACAATAAAGTAATTTCCATAAAAAAATTAAATCAAAGGGATGTAAAATAAATTAGATAAATTAAGTCAAAGATTTTTATATTATCAATGTTAAACGTTTATAAAAAACGCGATTTTATTATAATCCATAATATTTAGGTATTTAATATGGTATTTAACTGTTTGGAAAGTTGCATCAGTTGCATATATCGGCTGGTAGAATACCTTCGGAAAAACGAGGTAGGCTCAGTAGCTCCTTGACCAATTAGCGTTTGCGCGGGAATTACATCACAACGGGGATGTATTTAAAAACACAACATACAATATTTCACTTTTATGATGTAATTAACAAAATATAACTATTTACTATTATTTAGGATTTTTGAAAAATATAGTTGAAACATACAATTTTTTACTAGGTACATTATATTTTTAATATATAATATATACTTGTTTATCTACACAGGTATACATAATACATAGGTACAGTATATATTGTAGTAATACTTACCTAATATATATATATATATATATATATATATAATTCATAGATACATAACAATTGATGAAAATGGAATAAAAACAAGATAAATAAATAAACACTTTATTCAGTAGCCCTTCCAAAAGGAATAGAACAAATCTATACAATTCTTTACTACATTATATTGTTCATTATTAAACAGTTTATGCAAGACTATAATATATGGTATTTGTTCCACGTCAAAACACATATTTAAAGAAAATAAATAAGTGAATAATAATATAATAATAAATAAATTGTGAAAAATTCGTAAATTAGTAATATAAAACACCAAAAATATAATTTAAAATAATAAATATTCTTCAAGAACCCACGTTATATTCACCATGTATATTCAACAATGCACAGTAGATATACATGGTACGGATCGTGATATCATCATTGTCGTATTAACAAAGCAACATGTTTTGTCTGATGAAGAAACAATCAACTGCCTAATTCAAGGATCACGAGGCCGCGTCACAGAAAAAGGACTGATGAAAATATTGCAATGTTAACCAAATTCCATTTATTTGATTTAGCAAGCTCTGAGCACAAGGAAAAGACTAAAGCAACAGGAGATCGATTGAAAGAAGGTGTCTATTAATAAAGGACTGTCTGTTTTAGGCAGTGCTTTGAATAAAGGGACTAGCTTCAACGGTTAATGCAACAGCAAATTAACCAGATTGCTCTAATTTCGTACATTTAATTAAACAAGAGTTTAACACTGAGGTATGACCTAAGACTGGTGCCAGTACCTTATTTAATTTTTAATGCTCTGTGCTAAAAACCAAGATTAGGAGAAAACAACCAAAAACAACTTGAGAGATGGACTTCGCAACAATGACTAACCTAAAAACCCAAGGTTAGTAAAGTAATAGGTTGCCTCATAACTCTGGCGGAGAGTGGCATGAGAGGGGAGAACGCGTCATCGTGAGGAACTCTTTGACATTATAAATGGCTGTCAAACTATATTTACTCTTTATTTTAAGTTAAGTTGATTTATTGTAAGTTGTTTTTAAATATTTTCATTTGATATTGATAGTGTACTGAGTTTTAAATCTAAATTTGTATTATTTTATTATTATAAATTATAGTTTTAAACAAGTGTTTTTTATGTGTAACCAAGAAATGTATTTTCTTTAAGCATTGATTTCTGACATCATTTTAAAGTTTTTATGAAGAAATATTATATGTAATAATTTGTGCTTCTGTAATAAACAATAATATTTACTTTTTTTAAATATAAATATCCAAAAATTCGAAATAATTTGAAAAAAAACTTAATATATGAAACAACGTTTAAAGGTTCCTCAGGGTGACGTCATCACACGCAGCCGGTGATTGGTCAAAAAGTTATGAGGCAACCTATACATATACTAACCTTGCTAAAAACCAAAGTATCCATAGATAGATGCTTTATGTCTATGAAGGTATCTATCTTTATTCGCTTTATTCTGTGGAATGCACGGAGTTCCTGTGCAAGGTATATAAAGACAAGGTAGTCTCATAACTTTTTGACCAATCAGCGGCTGCGTCGGATGACGTCAGCCTGAGGAACCTTTCAAACGTTGTTTCATATATTAAAGTTGTTTTCAAATTATTTCGAATTTTTGGATATTTGTATTTAAAAAAAAGTAAATATTATTGTTTATTACAGAAGCACAAATTATTACATATAATATTTCTTCATAAAAATTTAAAAATGATGTCAGAAATCAATGCTTAAAGAAAATACATTTCTTGGTTACACATAAAAAACACTTGTTTAAAACTATAGTTTATAATAATAAAATAATAAAAATTTAGATTTAAAACTCAGTACACTATCAATATCAAATGAAAATATTTAAAAACAACTTACAATAAATCAGCTTAACTAAAATAAAGAGTAAATATAGTTTGACAGCCATTTATAATGTCAAAGAGTTCCTCACGATGACGCAATCTCCCGTCTCATGCCACTCCCCGCACAGAGTTATGAGGCAACCTTGTACTTTACTAACCTTGGTTCCTGTGGGAGTTTCTATCTATGGTTGCATGTGTTGCATGGATACGTTTACTATTTGTAATAAAATAATGCAACGAATGCAACTACTACTTAATCCGCAGCCTATACAACCATTTCCGTTTACAATTTCCTTTCTTCCACAGAACATATACAAGTAGAAGGGACATATAATGTTAAATATTATGGCCACAGCGCCTCTAGGGTTCGTTCATATGAACTAAAAAATAAAAGAAGGGCTATTCATAAAAATATAATTTTGTCCATCTAGCGTTTAATATGAAAACTAAAATCATCAGCGGGATTTATAAATTAAATTATTTATTATATAATTATTATTTTATTTAATATATTTTTATATTATCAGTAGTAATACAAAGTTATCATGTTGAAAATTTTCTGAAAATGTTTTAATGCATTTAAAATAATAGGTTATATTAATATTAACTGATTTTATTAAAAAAAATTATATACATATATTATACAGTACAAAAAATATTATATTATATACATATTCTATATAAAATATACAGGTACACAAACAAATTTTATAACAGTAAGAACATTAATAATATTAAAATCAAACAAACAACAATTAACAGATATATATAGACAGGTATAATTAATTTAATCATAGGCACAATTAATGATAATGTAGTAATAATTATAAAACAACAAACAATATTATAAAAATACAATTAGAATTTTTGAAATTCATATAAATATAACATGTAGATTTTTACAGTACTTGCTTAAAAATTTCAAAAATAATTTTAAATCCTTAGCCTACATTAAATCTCAAATACTTATTTTCTTTTTCTGTGAAATACAGTATATGAATTAATTGCATACATACAATCATTCAAAATAAATATAAGTAATTTGACTGTCGTGTTTTAAAAAAAATATTACTTATACATACGGTTTTTCTCGTTAACTATGTTCGTCATGGTTTGTGGCACAAAGCAATATGATGGCGTTAGATTGGAATTTACTTCTATACTTGACTGTAAATTTAATGTTGGCACTGCATTAAAATTTAATTTTTTCCTCTCGGACGTCTCGTACTGAAATGTGGAAAAGTGCTTATCGCATATCATTAAACTACTTAATTTTGATTTTGTTAAATTAAATAAATCTATTTCGTTTATGTTCCCCAGCCATATATTTTGTAGGTTCTGTTTTTTTTTGTAAACCGGTGCATTTGTATGGTAGGTTTCATATTTGAACTTTCTTTGCACACTTTCACTGCACATTTTCTGTATTTGCAGGACATTTTCTAAATAAAAAATAAATTAATTAATACATTACATTATACAATCACAATTATTTGTTGACAATTTTAACGATTTAATTAGATCTTAAATCTCGCAGGGGTGGACTTTGGCCTAAGTAGACTGGGCAATTACCTAGGGCCCGTAATTTCTGAAGGCTCGGATTTTCAAAAGTGGAAGAGAACAAAAAATTCTTTAGATATTAATGCGGTCAATTTTTAAATTAAATTTGCTAAAAAAATGATGTTGATTTTAATTTAACGAAGCCCGCAACCTTGCTTAGGACTATATTTTTCCTTAGTCCGCTCCTGGATCTACGTATATCTTATTTAATCCCTGTAAATCTAAATTTGTTTTTTTCCCCGGATAGGATGGTATCGTTTAATAACAATTTACATTTATACATAAAAAACAATAGGTAGTAGGTAGCTAGACACTTTTTTGAATATATATTATTGCACTTACCTTTTCAGTAATAATTCTATACACAATAAAACTTTAAACATGGTGTTAGAAAATTTTCATTAACAATGAGAATTGAAAATGACAGAAAACAAAAGGTAAATATTATTATGCATAATTTTAAACACGTAATCTAGGTAACGCGGCGCAAATCAGTACAAGTGGCGCCTCTGAGGGTCGTTCATATGAAGTAAAATTTTATGACCATGGCCATCGTATCCTTATGACTCTTCTGCTTAGTAGTATATTCTGTGCTTTCTTCTTTCGCACATGTTCGAAATACATACTTGTTTTATTGAGCAAATCAACGTAAAATACATGCAATTTAAAAGTTATTTAAAGTTGAAGCAAGTGTTTCTACGTTATATTTGTATTTTCAAGCATTAATAATGTTGGTTTTACATAATTTTGAGATTTTAATTTTTAACAGAAATATTCTAATGGTAAGGAAATAATTTAAAATATAGGTTAGTAACATCTTATTTTAAAAAAAGTTTATTTTCCAGAAGCATTCATGTAAAGAAATGTCTACAAGATACGATTTATCGCCAACATAACATCAACTAAATGGTAAATTTGGATTGAAAATATATAATTATATTATGGTACTTAATTAAATGATGATTGTTGTTTAGAATGATACGTGATTATCTATAACATGCACTACCAGCTGATTTAATTTAATGTGCAGCTATCTATTTTTTTGTTTTAAAATTATATATTAAAAAATAACATTTCATTTATAGAAAATGAAGAAATTTGATACAAAAACGTAACATCAATAATGTTAAGTATAAATTACGAGTGAAATGGATATCCATGTCAGAGCAGGGTAGAATTTCAGGTAATAGTTATACAATAATATTTATTATGAAGTATTCGGCCTGGAAAATATTTGGTTTATAATGCATAAAGCTCAGCAGCGGTGCGCGAGCTGTATTCAGGTGAGGCTATGCAAATTGCTATCATAGATCGAACACATTCGGATTTTGTCGTCTCTTCTGAAAGGGCAATTCTCTACCGTACTGACTATGTTGAATGTGTGATCTAAACATAAACTGTCACTGGACTCACATGAATATAGCTCGCGCACCGCCACTGATAAAGCTAAAAGTAATAATATACAATTCCTTTGGCTTTGGTCGAAAAAAAACAAAAAAAAACTACATTCAGTTGCATACTACTACTAACACGTACTTTTCTAATATATATAACGTCTTGCACCCATCTGTAGTTTTACCGATATTTTGTATGATGATTGTTCACAAGAATGACATTTTAGTGATTATTTATAACATGCACTACCAACTGATATTATTAAAGTATTATTTTATACTACATTATTAGATTAAAATCTTATTTTATAGCTATTATTATTATTTTTAGAAATCTTCACGCTTCATCTGGATAATCTAATAACAGCATAAAAGTGTTAAGGAGGGTATTTATTACCCGGATAAAGTTTGTATACAGCTTAAAACAAAAAGACTTACAGGCATTGTACTTCATTTCAAGCAAGAATAACCTATAGGATGGATGTTTTAAACATTGTGATTTTTTGTCAGAAGGATACATAGGTAATGAGAAGTTTATATTATATCATATATTAATCAAGTTGATTAATATATGATTATATTCATAATTTTTCTAAATTTTATTTGTATTGGCTATTATTAAGTATCTTTTTTAATTTTTATATAATTTAATTGAAAATAATGTATTTAATATGATGATTGTTCCTTAAAATGACATTTTAATGATTATTTTATAACATGCACTACCAACTGATAACACAAAAAAAAATATTTTATACATTACTATTTATTAAATCCTCTTCAATAACTTATTATTCTTTTCAGATATCTACATGCTTAATTCATCTAAATAGCCTTATAAGTAGTGAGCCTAAAACTGTAGGTTACTGTACATGGAAAATCTCAGCTTTCTACACAACTTCACAAAAAATAGATATTTACACATTTATAGAAAGAGCAACCGAACTTAATAAAATTCTACTACAAGCATAACTACAGCAATAATAACCTGCAATGGGCGTTTTAAACTTTACGATTAGACGTAAAAACAATAAATAGGTAATAATAGTTTTTATATTCATAATTATTACTTAATTTTGTATTTAATTTCTAAAGTTTTATTACTATTCATTTTTTTATGATGATTGTTCACAAAAATGACTTATGATTTTTTTTAACATGCACTACCAACTGATAACATAAAAGTATTATTTTGTGCATTCTTAGTTTGAAATTCTTTTTAATAACTTTTATTATTCTTTTCAGATATCTACAACTATATACTTATTTTGTTTGGGTGTTCTAATAGTAAAATGGACCATCAGAAGGTGTTGGGGGATTATTAAAATTAACAACAAAATTAGGTAACTTAACGGTTCCTTTTTATCAAAAATCTTGGATCTGCCACAACTTCAATGAAAAAGATACAGTTTTAATATTTCGCCGATTTGAGAGTCATTTTGCCCTTTTTGATAATATTTAAGGGGCTATTCTACTTCTTCGGGTCAATAAAATTCACTTTTTTTTCATTTTTTTTTCAAAACCGCATGTAACGAGAAAATATTTAAGAAAGTTTTTCTCGCTGGCGCAGGTGATTTGTTCTCTCCAGGTAGTCTGAAATAAAAAATTAAAAAAGATTCTTAATCTGTATGTGTGCCATTATCGTCTGTACCTTAATTATTAATTTTCATCGAAAATTAACAAAATGGCAGTGATTTTTGCAAAATAGTAAATAGTTGGGTTAAAAACAATACTTAAAATGAAAGTTTTTTAATAATTGAGGTACTGGCGATAGCCATATATGTGCAGAATATGCCTCTAAAATTTCAGATCGATTGAACAAATGGTTTTTGCGTAATCACCTGCATCAAGTGCAAAAATATCGTTATGAGAAAATTTCTTTTAAAGTTGTCCAAGCGCCGAGCGTGCACAAAGAACATCACTGTTTTGACGCGCTGTACTGAGTTAAGTATATAGAAATGGACTGTACCGACCATTGGATATGATTTCTGTAGATAAATTCTGTCGAAAGAAGAAATTAAAAAAAAAATTAATTTTTCTGATCCGAAGTAGAATAGCCCCTTAAACTAGTGTAAATTGGGTGTTAACTTTGCTAATCACAATACTAAATATGTATGACTTGACTCGTACTTGACAAATTTTTCAATGTATATTTTAGTTAAAAATAAAACTTATTATTTTATATGATGATCTTAACACTTAATTAATGATTATAATGATTAATTAATACATGCACTACCAACTGATTTATCTGTCTTTTTTTTTAATTGAAATTCATAATAGTGTTATATTATATTTTTAAAAAAATTTCCTTTACAGATTGTGAGAAAAAATTACTACATCAAAATATTTTCAATTAGGTATTTTTGTCATGAAATGTAACCTTTGTTATTGCTAAAAAAATATATTATATTGTTTATAATTGTGTTTTATGTAATTTGACCCAAAATAAATAATATGGATTAAGTAAATTTGTGTTAATTTTATTATTAACAATGTTTGTGTTTTGTATATTGCAGGTATTAATTAAGAGCTGCAAGCATATCTATTGTTTATTGATTGCACCTTCGATGTAATAAACATCGTAAATAATTAAGAAATCAGTACTTCTAATTCAAATCGTCATATGTTTACTAATGTCTATCTTTTCTTTTCATTTGCTATTAGTATGAAAAGAACAAAGATATGTACGCCATTATAGATTAACAAACTCGGCTCGTGATTGGTTGGATCTAAGTATCACAGCTGATTACGTCATTGATGATTGGTGGCAGGAGAAACACGAGTTTGCGCATAAATGTTCAATCGAGGTCATCACAGCTGTTTATTTTAGTTGCAGCTGATTGCCATATTTTAGGTCGTATCGTCATTATACGAAATGTTTGTTTTTGTTGTATTTTTCAATGATTTATATATCGTGACTCTTTGATTGTTTACTTCGAGACGTCCGGGCATTAAACGTTGAATTTGTCGAGAATTGCGTCGCTATCATTTAAGTTCAATCCCCGTCGTATTCGTCACTTCTTTGTGTTGAAGGGTGACTGCTTTTGTCTATATCTGTGACGCAACATCGTCGTGCTGTTTATGGATTGGATGCATTCTACCATCTGTCATAAAGCATAGTCAGGACATATTTTTTTGGGATTACAATTTGAGGGGAAAATAAGAAGTGACCACGGCGTTCGTTAAAAATAAGCCTGGCCTCCACCGGTGACTCATCGGGTGACGACGGTGCAGGGCCGCCGCGTAAAAAGTCCCGAAGAGATAGTAATACTAACAGTTGCAGTGAAGCCATGCAGCAGCCTGCAGCTAATGGCTGTGTGCACAATGGGTCTGACACTTGCAGCAATGGCACCTCTGAGGCTAATGGTCATGTCGAACAAGCCAATGGAGATGACACTGTTGGACCTCCGGTTGAAATCGACAAAACGAATCAAGACATTGTGCGACTTATTGGTCAGCACTTAAAGTCTATCGGTTTGACGTACGTGATATCTTAACATATTTCATGCAGTTATTTTATTCGTACTAAACATAATAATTTTTATAATGACAGATTTTAGTAGATAAATAATACAATTTATCAATTATTTATACGCTGGAGAAATGTCATTTTTTATCAATAAATCATAAACATTTTTAGGCGTTCTGTGGAAATGTTAATGGCAGAGTCTGGCTGCAGGTTAGATCATCCAGCAGCTGCTAAGTTTCGTCAACATGTTATGGATGCAGACTGGACAAAAGCAGATCATGATTTACAAGAACTGAAACCCCTCTTGGACAATTCCTCTAACAGCTTAATTGTATGTGTTTTTATTTATTTAAAATTAAATAAATTCAGATTAAAATCATTCAAGTAACTTAAGCATACTATATTTATTTAAAAATACATTATTTTTATAAGTCAATGCACAATGATTTGCTTTATTTAATAACAACATAACCAAATTTAAGAACAAAGAGCTTTGTTTGAATAATTAAATATAGAAAGAGACCTTATTTTATTTTTATAATAACTTATTGTGTGTATTTTAAAAATGCATATTTAAATTCTTATTGTTTTAATTAAATATCATCCTATATTAATATCTAGTAGATATTTCAACAATTTTTTTAGTAAAATATATAAATTGACTAGAAAATGATCAATAAGATTGACAATATAATATTAATTTACAGCTATTTGATAAAACATAAATATAATAATAATTATTTATGTTAAAACAGGAAATGAAGTTTTTACTATTAGAACAGAAATATTTAGAGCACTTAGAAGATGGACGTGTGTTAGATGCATTGCATGTTCTACGTAATGAATTGACTCCATTGCAACATGATACTGACAGAGTACATCAGTTATCCAGCTACATGATGTGTTCAAGTCCTTCGGAACTTCATGCACGAACTAACTGGTAAATATATACGTTCTTTTATATAATCATACATATTTATGTTCTATTCTATTTTTCAACATATATTTCCTAATAATTTAAATTGTTATTCATAATACCGTAAATTTTATATATTAATTATATATTATCACTTTATTATTATTATTATTATTATTATATTATTTTAAAAAAAAAACGTAAAGATGTGTTTATGCATTAATAAAGTACCAGTTTTTTTTTACACGTAAGTACAAAAAGGTTTACTAACTCTACACTAAAATAAAATTTTCTGGTACTTTGAGTTTTTAACTTTTGTAGTTCATATATGATAAGAAAGGGTGAACTTTATATATTGGAACAAAAGTAACCAAAATAATGCCTGGTATTGTTAAGAACAAATTAAATCATTTACTGTGTAGATTTCAGTATTGTAAAGTATATAATTCTTATAAGTAGTCATATGTTAAAAATTAAAATGAGGTAAAACACTGCTAATCGTAGTTGTTTAGGTATTCTTGTTGTATGCGAACCTAACCCAACCAATCTCTGATGGCAAAATTGGGGATTACTTTAGATCATAAATGGGCAACCTTTTGGGTGGGTGGCTAAATAAAATAATTTTGGAATAAGTGTGGGCCATGCAGTTTTTTTTGTCTATTTTTCTTTACATAAAAAGTTAAATAACAGCCAAAAAAAATGTAAAAAGTTGTACAATGACGATTAATCTCTAGTGGTGAATTTAGACGTTATTTTACATAAAAAAGGGAATATAATTGCCATTAAATATGCAAATAAATTTACTATGTATATACTGTTAGTTATTTACAGAAAATTATTTATTTCTGTCATTGTTGAGTTTATAGTAACTTTTTATAAAGCTCACATGTAAATGTACTTGTTTTATATAACAGGCCTGAGCGGTCTTATGTAGACCAAGATCAACTAATTGTTGCAGAATGTCATGATAAGAGCATTCTTTTTTAGATTGATAAATCATTGTAAGTATAAATAAAAATAATAATATTGGTACATTTTTAATGCTATTTTTACAATATAGAATGTCATTCTCTTAAACAATAGAACTGAATTTGCTTAGGCGCTAAAGATCAGACGTGGTACACCAAAGATCTAATCTAAATTTACTTTGCAGTCCACCAATAGATCACTATCAAGAAACTATGCTAAGGTCTGTTATATAAGATGTTTCCATCAAAATTTTATCTCAATAAAATAAGATAATATTTTGGTAACTAAACTGGATTGTTTTTATCAGGGAGGGTAAAGGTACAAAGTCACGCACAACATTAATGGACAAGTTACAAGCATATTTACCAGCCAGTATAATGTTACCACCTCGTCGTTTGCAAGCTCTACTGACGCAGGCTGTAGAATTACAAGCCCAAAAGTGTACGTTGCATAATACAGCACTCAGTACTACTCTGGATGCCACTAGTCTACTGGTCGACCATAGTTGTTCCAAGGATCTATTCCCGTGTTACCCGATACAGGTTTGTATATAATTATAGTAATATTAATAGTTTCCCGCGGCTTCACCTGCATGTAGACTTTATGCACAACACTGCCTGCATTTTATATTAAAAACTTCTGCAGCAACTTAAATATTAAAGTTAGATGTATATTTCAGGTAATCAATGATCATTGTGATGAAGTATGGTTCTGCAAATTCTCACCAGATGGATCCAAGTTAGCAACAGGTTCGAAAGATACAAATGTCATGATTTGGGATGTAGATCCGATAACCTGCACCGTAAATCACCGAAAGACTCTAGAAGGACACTCGTACGGTGCTGCATTTCTTTCATGGAATCCCGATTCTGTGCATTTATTAGTATGTGGACCCGAAGATAGTCCAGAAATATGGTTGTGGAATGTTGATAATGATAAGGTTTGTTATTTTAAGTAATTTCTTGAAGAAATATTTTAAAGTAAATAAATAAATGTTGGCAATTAGTTGAAAAATATATATTCTTTTCTTTTTATCTAACGGTTTGTTATTTTGTTATAGGTGTTAAAAATTTCACAAAATACTGAAGATGTACTGACTTCGTGTTCATGGCACAGATTAGGCACCAAGTTTGTTGTGGGTGGTATCCGTGGCCACTTTTACCAATGCGATATGGAGGGTAATGTACTCGGTAGCTGGGAAGGTGTCCGTGTCAACAGTCTTTGGTGCAGAGATGATGGATACTCAGTTTTAGCTGCTGACACACATCACCGTGTGCGCAGTTACAATTTTGACAATATGACTGATGTTAATATGTAAGTATGATATTTACAAAATATAAAAAGAAATTACTAAACCAGTATTATAACATTATTATCTTTTATAAAAATTTCCACATTATTACTGTCTATTTAGTCTGCAAGAAGAACATCCAGTGATGTCATTTACTGTGAGCGCTGATGATCGCCTTGCATTACTGAATGTGGCTACGCAGGGAGTTCATCTGTGGGACTTGCAGGACCGTTGTTTGGTACGACGTTTCCAAGGCGTGGTGCAGGGCCATTTCACAATACATTCTTGTTTTGGTGGTGTAAATCAAGATTTTATTGCCAGCGGCAGTGAGGACAACAGGGTATGTTTTATTGTATTAATTAAACGTGTTAATTGTGTACTGATTTGTTGTCTGTCGATGCGCAGGTGTATCTATTTCACAAGCGCCGTGAGACTCCGATTACTACGTTAAGTGGACATACACGTACTGTGAATTCAGTATCTTGGAATCCCGTCCATCATCATATGCTAGCGTCAGTGTCTGACGATGGAACAATTCGTATTTGGGGTCCCAAACATCTCATGCCAAAAGGTATGTATCAGTATCGATGTTGTGATTAACAATGTATTCTATGGATTGGTGATTTGTTTCAGTGTCTTCATCAAACAGTGTCGAATCAAACAATGCTGGTCCGTGGCACGAGATGGTATCTTAATAAAATCTTTATTTAATAATTCAGTAATCTTCAATGTCATCTCAGAAAATCACTCGTTTAAAAGACTGAATTCGTTAGAAATATGTGTGTTATCAAACAATGCCTTCTATTTGAAAGGAATCGTGTGCATATGATATCGCAGTTTGAAAATTGATTCTGTCAATGGTCAGACTAAAGAATTATGAATTTTATAAGAGTTATACATTTAGTGATTGATATGAACCGTAGGAAGCAATGATCAATACAAATTTTAAGTAATAATAAAGTTTTATCTATCATGACCTACGCTTACAAACAAGACCTTTGTAGCTGGAATCGTTTTCAACTTACTAAAAGTATTTCTATATTTATAATGTGTTCGCAAGCATGATGATTTTGTCAAATCTTTATTTTTATGTGGATATTTATACATATATTTACGAATATATTAAAGAAAAATTTTATTTGATATTTATTTCATTTTTATAAATATATATATATATATTATATATTTGAATGTTGAGATATTACTGCTTACTGTTAAGGTAAATATTGCACGTGGTAGATTGGTTACATATTGAAAAATGTTTATTGTTTATAAATCTTGTAAGTTTAATAAATTTATTTTGTAGCTTAAATTTAATTACGTACGAATATAAACACTCGAATTTTGTATCGTGATGTAAATCTATTTTTCATTAGATATTTATAAGAATATAAGAACAACGTAATAAATAAGTTCTAATAAATAACATTTTCATAGAGATATATTGAATCAAAGAATCAGTAATTAAATATACACTCGAAGATTTCATTTTATGGACAACGTTTGCATGGAGTTTGTAAATACAATTGACAAAATAATAATTCAAAGGCAATAAATAATACAATATGGCAAAAGCTACTATGTAAAAGGTAATATACACAATTACATATAACAAAAGAAATTATTAAATATGAGGATGTTAGTATAAGATTGTATCAGTCTATGTAAATTCTGTTGGTCGTGTATGTGAACATTTGATGGTTGTAACTGTTTTGTAAGGCTTTCTGTAGGGTCAATAGATGAGCAGTAATAAACAACAATAATTTTAGAAATAAAACTGAGTTTATTTATTATTAATTTAAGTATTGAATGTATAACACAACACCTAATTTTTTTTATTGTGATTAATCAACAAATAAATTTATATACAAAGTGTCAACAAACCACTCAATTTGTTTAATAATAATAAGTATTTTTGTTACTTGAAATATATCAACAACATCATAAGTAATGTATAGAGAAAAAACAACTTTCACTAACATATTGGCCCCCTCACACTCAGTTTTAATCATACCGTTTAAAACTTTTTAACAACTAATTTTTTTCACATGGTCTTAGTTTTAGTTATCGATAAGGAGAAAAAACAACTAAAAACAAAGAAAAACTGAACTGAACTGCACACACCTCTTTCACTAAACTGTCAGTTTTTTATACACATGCTGTTGGATATTTTGTTATTAATAAACTAAATTGTCCACACTTTTCACAAACATTTATTTTTCTGAATATAAAATCATTTTCAACTATATTTAATTCGTCTCGGTAAACAGTTTCTTTAAAACTGAGCGTATGGAGGGCCTTTAGTTTAAAAGGAATGATATTTTTTGTATAATGATTTTTTATAAATGTAAAACTCACAGCTTTAATGACCAACATATAAGTTATTTGACGATCATGATTATATATACTTTTTATTATTTAATTATTGAAAGTAGAATTATTATTTATTTTTAAATTTTACCCTAATTAATTTTTGGTATCCAGAAATATAATAGTAGGTAATTTTTATTTTAAAATAATTGTGTGATTTTTTTTATCTTATTATTTTGAAATTACCAGTAATAATGAGTATCGTTTTAATTTATTATAATACTCTTAGAAAATTGAAAGTTAGATTTTATTTTTGAATGTTGATAACAAAAATATATTTATAATTAATTGAATGTAAAATTTTATTATTATACTATTTTTATGGTTTATGTATGTATGTTTATTTACAGTATTTTATTTTATAGAGAATATGTTTTGATCATGAATAATAATTTTGTGTTGATTAGAATAAATGGGTACCTGTCATTTATAAAGTGCGAATATTGTGAAAACATGAGTTGCTAATTAGTAATAAATTAAATTTATCTGTTAATATTATTTTTTCTATGAACACTAGTGAGTAAAGACAATAAATTTAATTTTTATAATGCATTTAGTTTCTTTTAACAACAAAAATTTTATTATTTTCTGTAATATTTAGATTGATTAAATAATTTTAAAAAAGTAATATATTAATTCAAAATTCATAAACAATCGTACAGATTTTTAGAATAAGAGGTGAAGAATAAATGCCCTAAATTTTATTACTAGCGGTTATTCATAAATTATGGTAAAATTACATTCAAATGATTACGAATGTATTGAATAATAATCTTATTTTCAATATTAATTAGGTTGTAATTTACAACATTCTAATTTTTATTTTATCTACTATTTATACAAATATTATGATCTCGACTTTTAGAACATTTCAAGTATACCCGCATATTTATTTTTTCTTTTAAGCGCACATTCATATTTATTAATTTTAATGTTAGCAAACATTATCATTTTAAACAGTATAAAATACATCGTATTTTTAATTTAAAAAGTTATAACAAATGCATTATTAATTAAATAATAATATATTTAAAGTTAATTAACATGGTTGTTAAGAGTGAAAACATATTTGTAAGTCAACGTTAATATATAATTTTATTACTTTTAAAAATAATTATTATTTGATCTAATAAGGTATCTTTTTCCAAACCACTTTATATAAATCATAATTTATTAAGTTGTTATCGACATTCTCAAAACACTTCTCAATGTTCCATTTTTAGTTTGTTAAAAATATTAAAAACACTTAATTTGGCTTGAAAAAGGAAGTATCTGTGACTTCAAAAAGAATCTAATTGAACAATATACCAACTCGATAGTTGATAGATTTCGATTACGAAGGGGAAGTAAAAAAACATTATATTTAAACAATTTTTTTTAATAATTTTGTTTCAGCGCATTCATAGATTGATTTGAAGCATATTTAATGCTCGAGTCATTTCTTTACACTGCATAGTGAAAGTTTTGATTTTAACAAATTTCAAATAAAAGACCATAAGTGTTGCTTGCATTAGATTGCCCCCCTTGCAGTGGCGTAGTAAGAAAATTTTTGGGGGGGGTTAAATACATGAGTTAATTTTTTTGTAGGTATTTCGAACTAATGTTTTCTCAATACATACGTTATTTTAAAACACAGAATATTTCGAAGAGGTTTCGTCTTCCCCCCCCCCCCCCCCGTTACTACGTCACTGCCCCCTTGAGCGGTTAATGCATAAAGATTCTAAGGGATCATTATCTGTATTTCTAATTTTGTTCAAACTGCAATGCTTCTTTTGCATTTTATTATAAATAGATTACATACTTAAAAAAATATATGTACTTTATATTACCAGGGGGTCACTAAAATTATTTTTGTGGCGGGTAAAAATAGATTTAGAACTATATATTATATCCCATAAAAGTTTTTTTTTCGTCCCAGTATGCTTTCATAATAAGATTGTTTTTAAATTTTTTGAGAGGAAAAGTCGGTTAAAGTCCTCCATTGTCGCCGGGTCTAAACCATTAGATGGAGATCTATTTTTCTTACAGGTACAACGGGCGTTGTTCGACCTACTTTAAAGGAATATAATTACTAAACGATTCGTTGAATTAGTTTGATATTTTTGTATATAATACTAAACTATATAACGAACATTTTAAGACTATTCCGAAGTTTCTACGATTTATAGTTCCAGAGTACTATATTGTCAAATAGAAGACACCAAAGACTTTTTACCCACCCAATGCATCTTTAACCCTTTAGCGTTTGTGCGTCGTATATACCCACGGCCAGTATGTATCTTGGCAATTATACTGCGCATACTTGTACTGTATGATGTACGTCGCGCATTATCGTTTTTATTGTTATTTTTCATAAATTAACTTTTGTGCGATAACTTTTTATAACCAGTTAATAAGAATTAAGAAATACATCTATTTTATAATAAAGTATTACTATAAATTGCTTTTAAATATTTAAATGAGTTTACGTCATCAGAAATTTCCGACGTAGAAGATATTTTACTAGTGGGTATCATAAAATCTCGGGTTTCTATGATGGGTACCGATTTTTCTAAAATTATGACCGTAGGGTGTCCAAATAAGGTAAATATAAATTTTAATAATATAAGTTCTTAATTTCCACAGATTTTCCCGATAATGCGTTTTACAACGGAAGTATGTACATAAAAAAACTATTCAAAATCGTGTTCGCATTGTTGACTTTCTATCATAAAATTTTTTTATTTTAATTAATAAATATGCACTTGGATTTTTGAAACGGCTGGCTTATATTCTGCAAAAACTGAAATAATATTTAAATAAGTAAATAATAACAGCTCGAATTTTAGAAGGGATCTGGATCTGAAGACACTGAAGGGTTAACATTTTAAAATTCAAACAATAGGTTTGTACGGATGACGTCATATTATATACAAAATGTTTCGACTATAGATACTGAAGTGTCTTATTTAGTGTGACGTCATCGTAATCATCTTATTTTCGTTCCATATATAGTAATTAAAATATTTATTTATGTCAATTTAAAATATAAGTTCTTATAAGTAATTTATTTACTTTTATAATGGAGTTATAATAATGTTATTCAAAAGTTCACGTCCGTCTTATAGACGATATATAAAAAACGGTGCAAAAATTTTATTTGTTATAGAAGCTGCCTTATTTTTCTCATCTTATGGTGTTTGGTATCGTATGAACACAAACAGAGGTAATTAAAAGCATATAAACAGTTATTTTATTACCATTTGGTGAAATACTTTTATTCTAACCTAAATCTGATTTTTTTTTAGATTTCCGTTTTTACATGCACAATAATTATTCATTCATTTTGGAAGGCTATTATAAAATAGGTGAAACTTTTTCATCAGAAAATAAAACTAGACAGCTAGATTTAACTATTTGGACTCAAGAAGGAAAGTTCAAAAACCAATCTTAATGGCATATTTTCGATCACTACTTTGGCTAATTGGATGTGGAGGAATAGGTTATGCTTTGATGGAAATAATCAAACCTGATGAACAAATAGTTTCAAAGGTAGACATAAATTATATTTTAATTCTCGCATGTGATAATTACTTTCCTCAAATATCGATATTTTCAAAGAAAACTTATTGGTATCATCTAATATTGTAAGACTTCTTTTGATATTATTAACCCTTAATCATTTAGGTGCAGTCACAGGGACTCCAAGCTTTTTTGTTTTCAGTGTATTTTGATAGGTATAGGTACATTCTAGATTTTCGTACTCACATCTTTTTTAAACCTGTGTACGTTTGTTAGACAAATGCCTTTCTTCCTATTGATTAGTTCCTAAATTGATAGATAAGATTTATTTTTGTACTAGTTGATTTTATTTTAATGTCTAAGGGGTAAATTACTCCTGCGATCACTATCGTCAAGGTGATTAAGGGTTAATCTTTTATATGGATTTAATATTGTATATCGAGGACTACACTAAGTCAGGTGTGCTAATAGTAAAAAAATATATAATCAATTTATTTTCTTTTTGAAATATTAACATAAAAAAGATATAACTTAATTGTTAGATGGGCACCAGTCTCAAAAATACAAATTCACTATGAATATAACATATAACTTTACTATAAGTGTACTTGCATGTTGCACATATAAAATAATGTAGTAAATTAATTGCAATTAATTGTTCATAGTTAGAACAATCTTTGCTATCTATTGGCCAATACGGGATTTATTGTGAAATTACAAAAATATCAAAATAAAAATAAAACCACAATGCATGTACATGTACTTCATAGCCTATGACTCAATTGAGGTTGCCAATATGATTTGAATGTAAGGAATAGTGTATTTTTTTGCACCGTCACTTTATATTTCAAATACATATTTATATTCAAAACAACCTTTGATGATTATAATGTTTGTTATTTGTTTTTCTAAAATATCATTAATATTATTTATTTCCATTTATTTATTTCAATTGTTAAATTTAAAGTAACATTTAATATAATTTCTTTCTAAAAATCTTAAAATGTATATAACATTTGTGTTTTCAGAAATTCAGTGGACATACTACTAATGCCAAATATGAAATACAATCAAAAAATCAACAGTTTCTCAATGTATTAAAAGAAGCATCTGAATCACAACAACCTATTTATCGTCAATCTAAAGAAGAATTGATAGCATTGAGAGATAAAGCTCTGAAGAAGTAAAATATTCCATATATAGAATTAAAATTGTGTAGAAATGGCCGATGATAAAATGTTAGAAAACCGGGAAAGATTAACAGATATTATTTTAAAAAGAGATAATGACCGCAAGAAGGATGCACAAAAAAGAAAAGAAGAAAAGGATTTAATAAATGCAGAACATGAACAAATATCACATTTCACAGCTGCATTTGAAGAAAAGCAATTGGAAATATCTTCAGCTTTAGATTATACTGAAAAAGTAAACTCAATTGATTTACCGTACCATTTTGATAATATTACAAAACAGATACAGTTATTACAAAAATTTGTTTCTGCTTCTGCATTGTTCCTACGAAATTACGATATTAAAAAATGCCAGAATGTGTTGCAATTATTTATAAGTAGATCACACGATCTTGAAGAAATGTATTTACCGAAGAAAAAATTTGGCTTCAAAAATAAAAAAGTGATGTTGAAAAAAGATTCTCCAAAAAAATTAGTTAGTAAAGACGTCTCTGATGGCTTGAATAAAACGGATAATTTTTTACAAGATGAAAACTTTTGTGGTTTTAAATCAAAGTCAAATGAAAAGTTAGTCTTAAATAATGATACCATTTTTAAGAAAGATGTTACTTTACATACACTTAAAAACTGCACAGTGATTATATACGGGTCTGCAGGTACTCTACATTTAACTAACTTAGAGGACTGTGTTATTATTAGCGGACCCGTGTCTACGTCAGTGTTTGCGGAGAACTGTAAAAACTGTAAATTAGCGTTTGCATGTCAGCAGTTGCGACTTCACTCTTCTGTTAATTGTGATATTTACCTGCATGTTACCAGTAGAGCTATCATGGAAGATTGCAGAAACATACAACTAGCACCTTATAACATAAGTTATAATACATTGAAAGAAGATTTTATTAAATCTGGTTTGGATATGTCTGTGAATAATTGGACAAGCATCGATGATTTTAACTGGTTATCGTCTGAAACTAAATCACCAAACTGGTTAGTTTTAGACGAACATTTGCGTGTCAGTGATTGGAAAATGATTGTTGGGTCAGACTTATAGCTTATATGGCTTATTCGTTTCTAATTGTCACATTTAAATATTATAAACTGCTTCTAATGTCAATAATATAATGTATGTAGTATATATTTAGTTGTTTTTAATTAATAAAATTTGTGTATAAAGTTTACTCTTATATTGTTTTTGTGGCACTTTGAATATAGACTATTAATGTATACACGCACCAATATTACGCCAAGTAGAACTATATTAACTTCCAGCTTTGTTGCATATTAAGGTTCGCAGAGAATGCCCTAATTAAGAACAATTGTATTTAGTATATACACTTATAGTCTATATTTATTTGCGGGAGTATAAAAAAGGTACTGTTTTTATTATTTTATATACATGTAGCTTGAACACATTTTAATAATTTTTGAATAAACCTTTTTACATGTATAAATAATAATATAATAATTAATAATACTAATTATTTTGTTTTACTTATTTTAAATGTTTTCAATTTTCTTATAAATAATTTTAAAATCCCGCTTTTTAGTCAAAATATGCTAAATAATAAAAAGAAGAAATTCATAGACTAAATACATAGATAAAAAATTTAATGACTGATTCTGATTGATCTCCATGGTCTCCATTTATTAATTGTGCACATTTATCGTTTTCAAAAAAACTAGGATTGAGATACCTTAGCAATATAAATTAATAACAAAAATTGTCATATGGCTGGCGAAGATATAGACAGTGACATGGAATCTCAAAATGAAAATCCAACAACTTCTGCCGCTTCAGGCACACAATCACATAAAAGTGAAGATGTAACTCCAGAAAAAAATAATCAAATAGTTAAAGAAGACTTTGATGATGAGGTATTGACTAGCATTACATTCCCAAATAAGAAATTATAAATTCCTGTATCCCTGTTCATTGATATAATTTTAAATCTTATACTAATGATCCAGTGAAAGTAATATAAGATTTTACATGCTTATCGTAATTATAAAAAAATATCTAACATACAAGTGCACATTATAAAACTGGTTTTTATAATATTCTTACATAAAATGTAAAATTTATAAGATTGCGTTTTAAATATTAGATGTGTAGTTATAGTAAACATAAAAGTGTTATTTTATATATTTTAGCCGGACGAAACGTTATCAGAACGACTTTGGGGCCTGACAGAAATGTTACCTGAATCACTCCGCAGTTCCGTAAATGTTGTTTTCTCTGCCTCATGCTCAGGAGCCAAAGGAATGTATAGTTTTTCTAGATCCGCATTATGGATATTTTTCAGTTCATCAGTAATTCTCTTTGCTCCAATATTATTTGAAGTTGAGCGTACACAATTGGATGATTTGCAAAAGAATCAACAAAAACAGGTGATTTTTCATTTTATTTTATTTTATATCGTTTACAGTACAGAATATACAAAATACTTTCAATTTGGTATTAGCGAATTTTCATATAGTACAATAACTAATTTCAGCTTGGATGAATAATCTATTCAGTTTTGTTGTATTGAAAATTTTTAAAAAATATGAAAAATAATATGTTCAAGTTGAAGTTAGCATATATTTCCGATTTTAAAAATGATTTTTAACTGTGCATCTAGAAGTTTGAAAAAATACATGGTAATAAAAATTTTCTACTGTCAGACTTCTACTCTTTTACTGTACTTGAAAATATATTTAAAAATATAAGTGTGTAAAATCCATTATTTAATTAATGGAGTTACGAGTCAGTACCTTTCTACCAATTCAGACTCTACCCAAAATTGCTCCAACTCCGGACATTGTAAAAAATTGATAAACTTCCTAAGACGACTAGATTATAATTAAGTCTATTGTTATACAAGCTTTACCCAAAAACCAAGATTCGTATCTCTATTAAGTTATTTTTTAATCTGTTGACTGTTACGTAATAGATAGTTATAACATAAAAATTTATTTTATAAATATATTATAATATAATATAAAAGTATAATCTATTTACTGTTCATATTTTAATTCAAGGTGCTGTTGGGGCCAAATTCAGCAGTGTCAAGTGGCCATGGAATGCCAATGTTACCACCTATATCCCGATAGTTTAATTTTTTGAAATTTTAGTAGAAATAAAAATTATAAAGATGTTACACTAATTTTTACTATTTTAGTTTGTACTATAATTTGTAAATTTTTAGTTATTTATGCATTTATGTTGCATTGTACTTGAATATCTTATGCTAATAATTTTTCTTAAATATAAGTGAATTCATTTGAATTATGTATTTAATTAAATTGTTGAAAATAACCTTGCAGTTTTTATTTTGATTATATCATATATTAATGTACTAGTTGATTAATATATGATTATATATTATGTGGGTAATTAAATTTTTTAATTGATATTAAACTAACTGATTTTATTGATATGATTTATGAACAAAAATATTGTAAAAATAAATAAAATACCCAGAGAAAAAGATATGCGTAATTTAAGTAATAAATGATACAATTAAAGTAAAAATAATGACTAATTTGATGATTGTAACGGCTTTTTGATATCTGTGTATGTATATGTTTTTAAAATACATACGATATATGTATGTAGATGTGAAATTATGTACACCTGATTACACACACAATCACATAATAGTCATTCTACACATATGTGAGTATTGTGATATGTGGTGACAGATGTGAATATCTTTTGAAAAATGGCAAATACTGGAGTATTGCCCTTTGTAAGGGGTATAGATTTTACAAACAATGATTTTCGCGTAAGTATGAAGTAATAATATTGCAAATATTATTAATTAGAATTTTATTATGTATTACATTTTGACATTTGTAGGTTATGTTTTCAATACTCATTTATAATTTTTTTAGGAAAATTTTCCAGAGGCAGTACGCTTAATGACTGGTGTACAATGGCTAAAATTAGATAAAAGTAATCTTACAGAAATACCAAAAGAAATGGGGAAACTTTTGAAACTGGAACATCTGTCATTGAAACGAAACGATTTAGAAAAACTGTATGGAGAGCTAACAGAATTAACGTGTTTGCGAACATTAAATCTTCGCTACAATAAAGTAAAAAGTTCAGGCATACCTTCTGAGTTGTTTCGCTTAGAAGAATTAACTACATTAGATCTTAGTCATAATAACTTAAAAGACGCTCCTGAAGGATTAGATCGTGCAAAAGCACTACTTGTACTAAATTTAAGTCACAATCAGTAAGTCTTATAATATTCATTACTATCTTTGGCTAATACGAAGTGTATGTGTGTCCGCTGTCAGATTAATCAATAATCACGTAAATAGTTATTCAGAATAGAGTTGATGCTCTAATAATATACATGTTAACTGTCCTTGGTTAGAGTTGATTAGTTTTGGGTTGGTTAGTTTTTGTTAGGTTCGGTTAGGTTAAAAACGGGGAATTAATCTCCGCCACAACAAACTGTTTTTAAATAATTTTATCAAATAAAATAAACATGATGGTAAAAATGTTCTAGTCACGCATGCGCATCAACTCTATTCTAAATTACTATATACGTGATTTTTAACAATTCTGACACCCATACACTCCGTATTTACTCTATCTTTTTATAATTTTCATCAATTAAAGTAAGACTGGAGGTGGTATTTTGCAGTGGCGTAGATAGGGGGGGGGGAGGATTAAGGTGATCAATCCCCCCCCCCTTCATGAGTATACTTCATGAGAAAAGTCCAAGACATCTTATTAAACTTTGCTAGTATGAAGAAAATAGGAAAAATTGGGTAAATTAAGAGTAAAAAAAAAGGTCTTTAGTTTTCAATTGAATAACCTTTTTTTTTTAGTATCAAGGACTAGACTAACTATAATTTATATAATGATCAAAAAAAAAAAAAAAGGTCATACATTTCAAAATTGAATTAATTTTTTTTTTTTTTACATATTTTGGGGACTTATTAGTCACCTCTTGCCTTAGGACCCCCGACCTTCTAGTTACGGCCCTAGTCATATCCCCCCCATCGCAAAAAGCTATCTACGCCACTGGTATTTTGTAGTGCTTATTAGAAAAATAGGATATGTGCTTATATCATACATAAATAATTGTTTTTTTAGTCAAACCGCAAATAATGTTTTCGTTATTTTAATACCCCTGAAACATTTTTCTATAATGTTAATTTGATTTTTAATGAAACTGCATTGATAACTCAAAAATAATATTTTTGTGAGCTGGTACATTAATGCATAATCAGTATCCAATAATGCTTCAATTTCACTACATATCTACTATGTGTATACTAATAAAATTTTATATTTGAATTAATCATCTGAAATAAATATATACATTTTAATAAATTAGTGAAAGTGCAAATTTGCATCAGATATGTAATAATTATAATTTCCATATAAAGTAATCAATAATTTTGTTTGTGTGGAGTTTAGAAAGCATACATATTAATTACTATTGATGCAAATATTTTGCATGCATAATTAAATATGTGTTGCACTTTTTAGTATTGAATCAATTCCAAGTTCAGTGTTTGTAAATCTGACTGACTTATTGTTTTTGGACCTGGGTTATAACTGTTTGGAAACATTACCTCCACAAACGAGAAGGCTAGCTAATTTGCAAACTCTTATTTTGAATAATAATCCATTGGGACATTTTCAGCTAAGGTATGTCAAATAATGCTATACTTTTTATATTCATGAATTCTAAATAAATATTTTATTTATATTTATTTTTTTATATTTATATTTTACAGACAATTACCATCACTTACAAATTTAGAGAAATTACATATGCGTAACACTCAAAGAACAATAAGCAACTTTCCTACAAGTTTAGAAACATTGACTAATCTGTCAGATCTTGATCTTGGTCAAAATTCTTTACCCAAAGTGCCTGAAGCTTTATATTCTTTACCGAACTTAAAACGATTGAATTTAAGCGACAATGAAATTACTGAATTATCGACTGGTGATTATTTTTTATATTTTTTATAATTTAAAGTACATTAATAAAAATAAAATAATTATTACAGCTGTTGAACTATGGCAAAATATCGACACATTAATATTATCACAAAATAAATTAACCGCCTTACCATCCACAATTTGTAAAGTATCTTCGTTAAGAAGATTATATGTGAATGATAACGAGCTAACGTTTGAGGGAATACCCTCAGGTATTGGAAAATTATGTCGGTTAGAAGTGTTTTCTGCAGCCAACAATCATTTGGAAATGATACCAGAAGGACTTTGTAGGTAAGTTGATAAAAACAAAAATATTATAAAATTTAAACATACATTGTCAATTATATCCTTGTTTGTTATATGTAGCGCCCAATGCTATTTTATTGATAGTAAAGTTTACATCATCTGTATTGTTTTAAAGCCTAGTCTTATTGCGCACTTACTGTATGATAATATAACGTGTTATCAAGCTTTTATAAGGGAAATATTTTTTAATCTTTTTTATATCGGTGTTTTTATTTTAGATGTGGATCTTTAAAGAAACTTAATTTAAGCTGGAATCGTTTAATCACTGTGCCAGATGCAGTACATTTATTAACCGAGTTAACATCGTTGGATCTACGTGGTAACCCTGATCTAGTGATGCCGCCTAAACCCACAGAAGCAACACGTGGTTCTGGTTTAGAGTTCTATAACGTTGATTTCTCTCTACAAAATCAATTAAGACTTGCTGGTGCTGTTGTGCCAGGACCTGCTCCTGCAGCAAGTATGTTTTATAACATTTATTAAGTTAGTATGTAGATAGAATAATTATAATATAAATATGTTATATTGTATATTTGTAGGTACTCCTAAAGATCCAATAGCAAGAAAACTACGTTTGAAAAGAAGTAGAAAAGATCAAGAAGAAGCTGATCAAGATCAAGCTAAGATTTTGAAAGTATGGCTTTTTTAAATGACTTTGTATTAGGGTGATAATTATATTGATTAACTTTTACAGGGAATGAAAGATATTGCAAAAGAAAAAGGAGATATTAATTATGATGAGTTACGAGCAGAATCATTGAAGTAAGTGTTCAAATATATCAGGATAATGTTAAAAAAAATTAAACTAAATTTACTCTAGAATGTTTTGTATCGTTTTGAATTTCTCCCGATTTATTTGATTTTTCAGTCCTCGTACTTCAAATTTCAAATATATTTACAAAATGTCCAGTGAGATAAAAATATTGAAAGCTGACTGATATGTCTCAATGTTAATTTTACCTTATTGATTTTCACTTTATATTTTTTATTTATTTTATTTATTATAGACCCAAGAGGTGGGATGAATCCCTTGAGAAACCTCCATTAGATTATTCAGAATTTTTTGACGATGAGGCTGGACAAATACCAGGTTTAACAATTTGGGAAATAGAAAATTTCTTACCAAATCGAATTGAAGAAGTAACACATGGAAAGTTTTATGAAGGCGATTGTTATATTGTCTTGAAAACATCCTTCGATGAAAATGGTCAATTGACTTGGGAAATCTATTTTTGGATTGGAGAGAAAGCTTCAGTATGTAAACGTTAATTAAGTTTTTGTTTCATTCTGTCATTAAAATTTAAAAATTGTTTTTTAGCTGGATAAAAGAGCTTGTGCGGCTATTCACGCTGTTAATTTGAGAAATTATTTAGGTGCCCAATGTAGAACCATTCGTGAAGAGCAGGCAGATGAGACAGATGAATTTCTGGCATTGTTTGATACAGATATTACATATATCGAAGGTGGAAGAACGTCAAGTGGATTCTTTACAGCGGAAGATACGGTAAATAAAGAAAAATTCATACAAAAATCTTTTTAAAATTTATTATTTAATATAATACTTGAAATAAAACGTAAATTAATAAAGGTTACAAAATTGGTAACTTCTGAATTATATAGAAGTTGAAACCCCGAAAAGACACAAATTCAAGCCAAGATCTTTTTAATGATACCTAAGTTGTTTTAAATATTTTTTTCTTTATTAAAATTAACTACCATAAAGTTTAAAAATATATTTGTGTCAAATATGGAATAATTTCAGACATACGTTACGCGGTTATACCGAGTTCTTGCTGCTGGTTCTTCTATTCATTTAGAGCCAGTTACTTTATCTGTGGACTCTTTGGATCCAAGATTTGTATTTGTATTAGACATTGGTCTTAAAATATTCATATGGAATGGAACAAAAGCGAAAAATACATTTAAATCAAAAGCCCGTTTGTTGGCCGAAAAAATCAACAAAATTGAAAGAAAAAATAAAGCTGAAATAATCACACAACAAATGGGAGATGAGTGTTCTGAATTTTGGAACGTACTTGGAAATGAGGATGGAAGTGGTCCTGATGAAATAGAGGTCTGCTTTTTTTACTCATTTTTTTATTCCAAAATAACAATGATAAGTACTATTTTGATTTATGTATAGGAACATGTTGATATGGATTTTACTCCAGCAACACCTCATCTTTATCAAGTTCGTCTAGGTACTGGTTATTTGGAATTACCGCAAGTAGAAGTGCCTCATGGAAAACTTATAAATACTTTATTAGTTAGTTCCAATGTGTATATTTTAGATTGTTTTCTTGATGTTTTTGTGTGGTAAGTAAAACAAAATATCAAATATAATATTTTGTATATTAAATTATTACTGCAAAAATTGAAATAGGAATGGAAAAAAATCAACTCGTCTTGTACGAGCAGCTGCAATAAAACTGTCACATGAATTATTTAATATGATAGATCGGCCTAAATATGCTTTAGTTACAAGAATGCAAGAGGGTACTGAAACACAGGTATTTATTAATATTGTTACTTAAAAAATAATCTTATTTATCTATCCTCATATGTAATTTTAGATATTCAAATCCAAGTTTATTGGTTGGGATGAAGTAATTGCAGTAGATTTTACACGCACTGTAGAATCAGTACAAAAAACTGGTGCTGATTTAACAAAGTGGGCTCGTCAACAGGAAATTAAGACCGACTTAGCAGCTTTATTCCAAGCCCGTCAAACTGCTATGCCTGTGAATGAAGCGCAGCAGTTGGTTGATGAATGGAATGAGGATTTGGAAACAATGGAAGCATTTATCCTGGAAGGAAAGAAATTTGTACGACTGCCAGAAGAAGAATTGGGTGTGTTAATTTCTTTGATATGCATAAACATATTTATTGTTTATTGATTTTTTTATTTTTATTATTCAGGCCACTTCTACAGTAAAGATTGTTACGTTTTTCTGTGCCGTTATTGGGTTCCTGGAGATGACAACGAAGATGCCAATGAACCTATAGATGATGATTCTCAATGTGTTGTATACTTTTGGCAAGGTCGTGAAGCTTCAAATATGGGATGGCTAACGTTCACATTTACTTTACAAAAAAAATTCAAGGCTTTGTTTAATGACAAATTAGAAGTGGTCAGAACACACCAACAACAGGAAAATTTAAAGTTTATGGCACACTTTAAAAGAAAGTTTATTATCCATCAAGGAAAAAGAGGAGAGAAACCACCAAAATCACAAGTTGAATTTTTCCATTTACGTTCGAATGGTGGACCGTTATGTACAAGACTTATACAAATAAAACCTGATGCCTTATTCTTAAACTCGGCATTTTGGTGAGTTTAAAAGTAGATATATTTTATATGTTCATAGTAAGGGGTCATTCTGGTTAAAACAATGAAAACAACAGATATATTAAAAAAAAAATTGAGACGTGAGCTGAATGTTTAAGATTTCGGATATGTATATTGTTATAATATACAATAGAACTTGTTAAATGGTCTAAGGTATTTTAATAATAAAGCATAAAATTTTGCTTCAGTTATATATTGAATGTTCCGTTTGAACAAGAAGACGGCGAAGCTGGTATTATATATGTTTGGATTGGATCTAAAGCTGATCCTGAGGAAGCGAGACTAGTGGAAGAAATGGCAGAAGAGATGTTTAACAGTCCGTGGGTCAGTTTGCAAGTGCTATCTGAAGGTCACGAACCAGACAATTTCTTCTGGGTTGCTCTTGGAGGTCGTAAACCGTACGATCAAGATGCTACGTTTATGCAATATACAAGATTGTTTCGTTGTTCTAATGAGAAGGGCTATTTCACAGTTTCAGAAAAATGTACAGATTTTTGCCAGGTTTGTAAAAATGTTAATGCTAATGGAAAATATCGTATATCTTTTGAACCCTTCAATATATATATTTATAAGATATTTTACTCTTTTATTTTCTGACTGTATAATTTGTTTCAGGATGATTTAGCTGATGATGATATAATGATACTAGATAACGGTGAACAAGTATTTTTATGGCTTGGTGATAAATGCAGTGAAGTTGAAATCAAATTGGCTTATAAATCTGCACAGGTAATTAAAACTATTAATAATTAACCAACTATTAGTATATTTATAATTTTTTAAATTATACTTTACTTTTGAAGGTATACGTTCAACATATGAAAGCAAAACAACCTGACAGGCCACGTAAGTTGATGTTGACTGTAAAAAATAAAGAATCAAAAAGATTTACTAAATGCTTCCATGGTTGGGGTTGCTATCGAAAACCACCAGAGTAAGATAGGAATATATTTATAAAAGTGTATTCATTTATTCTATATCGTTTATTTATGTTTTTACTTTATCAAAGTTTTATATTATTATTTATATTTAAACAATTATATAAATGATTATTCTGAAGTTTGTCTTTATACCAACTTGAATTTTTATACATTGATGTATTATAAATTTGTAAATTAATGTACGCTATACAATTTATCTTTGGTACTAAAAATATACAAAATAAATTTTTTTTATATGATTTACCAAAAATACATGCGAATTTGCCTTTGTTATATCAATCAGTGCTGAAAGGGTTAAATAGATATAAGCAATAATTATTTATATTTATCTAATGTTTATATGAGTATGTAATTTCTTATCTTATCTCAGAATAATAATGTATCAAAATAAACCCAGAATAAATTATGAAAAAATAATTTAAATTATACACATAAAAAATATTCAAAAACAGAATTTATGATGAACGTCAGAAAATTTATTAAATTGTATTTATTTAATAAATTTTCTGATGTTCATATAATTACGTATTTTACTGTTTTTTCAACGTCAATATTATTTAACTATTCTAAAAAAATATATACTTCTGTATTTTTTAAAATATTTATTTAAAACAAACATATTTTACAATCACATTTTATTGCAATATGTAAGATATTATACTTTTCAACTTAATTTAACATTGAATACATACAAATTTCTGCAATATGTCAAAAAGCGGATTGAAACGCACATATTTTATTATTTATAACTATTCAATAAATGTAACGACAAATTATATATACATATTGTAATTTATAACATATTTTATAAATAAATAATACTAAACAATTTTACTACAATTTAATTTAATCATCATCGTCGTCATCATCTGAAGGTACAAAAAGATCATTTTCTTCTAGAAAATTAGCAATGTTTTTACTGATTGCCGCTCCAATTAGTAAACCAGGAATTACAGCACACACAATTCCAAACAACCCAAATGGCACTATTTTTGGTTCGGGAAGTAAAGCTCCACTTTTTGTCTGAGTAGCCCATCTAACTTGCGTGTGTGATGGAATTTTCGAATTAAAAGTCCGAGGCAGTGTCAAAATAACACGGCGTAACATTGTTTATGTTATACCAAAAAATAATGCAAGTAGTAATTTGACGTTTGATTTTACTGCAGCTACTGATTTTTATGTCGATAAGTGTGTTCAATATGGCACCGCCTGTCATGAGATTTCAACATTTTAATAACTGAAAAAATATCGTGTAACAATAAAGTCAATGACTTTTAAATACAAACATAAATTGCCTGATATATAAATACAAGTAATTTGAAAAAAATGCTCTAAATTAACTGTTTTTACAAATGAAAATAAGTTTTAAATATTTAAAAATACGAAAAATATTGAGGGTCACCGATATTCAATGACGTTTAATCTACAGACTTCTATTAACAAACTTCACAAACCTTGTAAATAAACCGGTGTTAAAAAAATATGGATGTATTGACAACTAGTTTGGAAGCTCTTTTACGTAAGTAATTTGTTTATTTAATTAATAATTATAAGATTATTATTTGCATCTTGTTGTGATAAATTATTCTGATTTTTTTTTGCTAATTGGATTTAATTTTTGAGAAACATTTGTCATGGTTCCAGAGAGAGCAACAAATCCACAGAACCAAAATCCAGACACTGCTGCAATAGAAGCATTTTCTGTTTTGGTTAGTAAAGAATATGATGGACCAAGTATTGCTGTACGATTACTTGCAAGTAAAATCCAGTCTACTAATGATAAGGAAGCTCTTCAAGCTCTTAATGTAAGTTACATATCGATGTGTTAATTCTGTTTCATGAATGTTATTTTTGAATAGGTCCTTGATCATTGTATGAAACACTGTGGTCAGCATTTCCATGCAGAAGTTGGAAAATTTCGTTTCCTTAATGAAATGATAAAACTTGTTTCACCAAAATATCTCGGATCTCGAACACCGATATCAGTCCGCAGTAAAGTTATTTGCTTAATGTACACTTGGACTCAGAGTTATCCTAAAGAACTTAAGATTAAAGAAGCATTTGAAATGTTGAAAAAACAAGGAGTTATAAAAGATGAAATGTTTTTACCTAATCATAACGATATACCACCTTCTTCAAACCCAAAATCAAAAAATACAATATTTGAAGATGAAGAAAAATCAAAATTGTTACAAAAATTACTGCGAAGTAAAAATCCCGATGATTTACAAGCAGCTAATAGGTTAATAAAAACTATGGTTAGAGAGGTTAATATCTTTATTTAATTAAAATATACAAATTATTTCATTTGTATTTGATATTAATAAATTTTATTGTGTAATTAGGATGAAAAAAGAGTAGAAATGATTTGTCGAAGGTCCAGTGAACTAGAAACAGTACATAACAATGCACGACTTTTAAATGAAATGCTTGACTCATACAGACCAGGACAGACATCAGAGGAAGAAATGGAATTAATTCGAGAATTATACCAAAGCTGTGAACGACTACGACCAGCTATATTTCGCTTAGCTTCTGAAACTCAACACAGTGAAGAAATGCTCAGTAAGTAATTACATTAATTATAATCATAAAAAAAAGAATTTTAAAATAAATAGTGTGCAGTAGAATAACAAATTAATGCAGGTACATTTCGTCTAATACCTACCTAAGTCATAATGAAACTATCATATTCAAAGATCTATGGAACAAGATTTCTTTGAAAAAAAGACCACTTTATGGCCCTAGATTGGTAAAATTTCATAAATTTTATATTAACCATTATTAAAATGGTACGAAAAATTTTAAGCATGTTTCTTTCAAAACTATATTTTTCAAATTGATAACGGCCCTAAAATCTCAGAAACCAATTGTCCAATCAACTTGAAATTTTATATATACCATCTTTGCAAGTAGAAGATTTAAATCTAAATAATTATTGCTTTTTTTTATGGCTCACAAAAGATGAAAAAATATAATTCAAAATTGTTAAATGCATGAAATATTTATATAGTATTGTGAAGCCAATTTTTTTTTAATTGAGATTTTGATGGTAATATCCATTTTGACCTCTTTGAATCTGTTCTGACTATTTTCACCACGATGTTTTGTGTATCAATCTGTAGATGCTGTTATTCAATAATGACAAAACATAGGATGAAATTTTTTATTTAGGATCAATATATGTCTGGGAAGATGACCTGCTATTTTTGAATTTTTTTTGAATTTTTTAAATTATATTTTAAACAGTGTATTAAAATAAAATTTCAAATGGTCCAAAACAAAAAAATATTTATTATAAAAGTTGTAGCGAACATTATTTTCTATAATTTATGTTCCATTCATTTTTGTTTTTCATCAAATAATAGAATTGATAAATGATTAAAATAAAATGTTCTGTAATATTTGTTTTTAGGAAATATGTTATATAAATTCAGCCAGTGATGTTAATATTCAGTTTATTTATTTAGTATTATAATTTACTTTCTTTTATTTTGTAAATATCGTTTGTCATTTAAATCAGAAAAGTTTAAAATACGATTAACGTTGCACATTTTTTTCTGCTTGTATAATTTTTAGAATATTATTTTGTAATATCTGGCCTCACTAACACATGACCTCAATGTACAGATCTCACAAATGCTGGTGGGAGTATTAATCTGAAGCGCTTCTGGTCTCTAGCTAGGCAATTTGGTTAGTAGAAAACAATCCGTCATGTCAGTTTTATATATGTGATTGTATTAATATTTAACCACCACATTTACGATTATAGTTATTATGTTTGTATTGTTTTTATGATATTTTTAATGTAAATCTTTTTATTTTATAATTTGTAAATTATACAAAATAAATTGTACATATATTTTATATAAATTCACTAATTTAATTATTTTTACATAATTGCAATTAGGGTGGATCCTACAATCGTAAAAAAATATGAGATAACACAGTTACTTATAAAAATTTTGTTTTTCAAAAACTTTTTACAAATTTAATTTCTACCGTTATGTATTCATAAAGTAAAAAAAATTGTTTATTATGTTTCAAATTTGTTTTATATAAATTTGCCTAATGCCATAGGAAAGTGTAAAAGTAAGAGTAGTAATGCTTTTTGATATGATTTATCATTTTTTTGTCCGAGATCCTCGTAATGATGTATCTTGCTTTGATTATTTTACTACGAATGAACCAAATAATTTTTGGCAGTCACTCTGAACAAAAAATCGTTGTGTTCACAACATTAATTGTGCTTGTCCTGTTCCCACAATTGTCTTGAATTTAAAAATGGATTTAACTGTGGTATTAGCTCTTTTTTTTAGTATTATTTAAACTGTTTTTCCATGCTATACCATTCTATGTTTACAAAACATCCACATTACAAGTTAAATTTTGGTGGATCTGCGACTTTTTCCACCTCTACTTATTCCTATCACGTACAATCCCTTTTGGATTCACCCTTGCATAGCAGTTCAATATAATAGGACATTAATAACAAAAATGCTGTACATATTTTTACTTTATTTTATTTAAGAATGTTTTAATTAATAATTAATTTCATAAAAACAATCACACATGCATGGTTTTTGTAGATTTATTTCTTGGGATAAAATTTTTCCAGTCTTATAAGTAATACTTCATTATTCATAGTTATATGCCATTTTTCTTTTTCAGATCAAGTACTTCAAGCTAGTGATGAATTGGGACAAGTGTTTGAAAAGTATTCTAAAACTATTGTACAAGGAAAAACATCAGACAAAGTAACAAACAGTTCTGCAGAAGCTGTGTCTTTATTAGATTTAACAAGTCCAAGTGAACATCTACCGGTAACATTATCTTCGCCTAAGAAAGATATAAAAACTGAAATTTCATCTGAGGAATCGAAATCTGATATAGATGTATTGGCTGATATATTTTCAATGGAACCCACATCTTGTGATAATTTAAGTTCTAACTTGCATTCCGCTCTCTTACAACCTTTGAACATTCCAAAAGATAATACCATAGATTTAATCAGTCAGTTGGATGAGGAAAAAAGCAAAACAAAAGGTCTTGAAGATCTTGATATTTTAAGTGAAAATTTATTGAAACAGAATTTATTTGGTGTGTCTAAAGTTGCTCAGTTTAAAAAGTAAGTATTTCATAAAATATCTGTCATTTTAATTAAAATGTTTCTGAATGAAATTCGGATATAAAAATATCAAATATATTGAGCAAGACAGAAATAATCCTTAATATATATAAAGCTCAACGTCTCTCTGTCTGGCTGTCCGTTAGTGCGCTTATAAATTGAGAACCACTTATCTGATTATATAACTCTCTCCACCATCTCTGGACCATTCAGGAATAATAGACTGAGTTAGTGTAAACTAGTTAATAAAATTTGTGTATAATGTACATTTTTAATTTTAGATCTTCTGAAAAAACACCTATGAACATGTTATCAAGGCCATCGTCATCTACCTTAGAAACAAATTTGTCATCTGTTCAATCAAATAGTCAACCTGCTTCACCGATTAATGATATAT
Organism: Sialis fuliginosa; assembly: GCA_961205875.1. Taxonomy (NCBI): domain Eukaryota; kingdom Metazoa; phylum Arthropoda; class Insecta; order Megaloptera; family Sialidae; genus Sialis; species Sialis fuliginosa. The sequence continues at coordinate 11,065,610 of OY540809.1, read as the reverse complement.
CTATATTGGATCTTGATTATTTAACTAACGACAGTACAAAAACAGTTACAAATTCTGCTGAGTTATTAAATGGTGATGACACTATTTTAAATATATCGTCAGATACCATTCCAAAACCACAACCGATAGATGTTCCATCAGTTAAACCAGAAACAAATGATTGCAGTATTGATAAATCTAATGAAAATAAAACTGTAGAAATGAAACCTCTAACAGATCTTTTTGTAACTTTAGATAGTATAAAACCAAGTAAAGTACCTCCTTTAACAGTTCTTGAAGATAAGAATGAAATCTCTGTTACTTTACATTTCGCAAAAGATTCACCAAGAGCTGATGTTTCTGTGATTGTTGTTACAACAATAAGTAAAAACTGTGAATCAGTGTCAAATTATTTATTCCAAGCTGTTGTACCGAAGGTATAAAATTAAAATAATAATTTTATTAGTGCATGTTATGTAATTGTTGCTTGTTGAATTTTAAAAATAATATTCTCACTGCCGATTTTTTTAATAACTTTTGTTTTGTTTTAAATTATTTAATTAAAGTGTACTCAAACTTTGAGAGAGTTTATATGTGGATTAAAATAAAATTCATATGTTTTATTTTAGACCTGTAAACTTAAACTACAACCGCCATCGGGTTCAGATCTCCCGGCCCACAATCCATTTCTTCCTCCAGCTGCTATCACTCAAGTCGTGCTTATTGCCAATCCTAGTCAAGTGCCCGTTTCACTCAAGTTTATTATCAGTTACATGATCGGTGATGAAATGTTTACTGAAATGGGAGATGTTGATAAGTTACCACTAATTTGTACTTCATAAAATTATATTATTTACATTTAATAATGATTTTTGGTTTAGAGGTGCTGTTATGGGTCTACTTACATATTGATTCTCAGTTATTTTGTGATTTTTATTAGTATTATTGATTATTGAAATTATAAAATGATAAAAGATTAATACCCAACTATTATCTGTAAAAAGTACCCACAGTCATTTTTAATGATAAAAACTAGATTTTAAATATATCTGTAATATTTGATACTCTTTTTAGATCTGTTTTGATTTTTATTGTATGTATTATTAAACTTAAAGCTTAAATAGCAACATTCCAATGAAACTAAAGAATATATTAAGGTGTAGCTAAAAATAATTTTTTAGGTTGTTTCTTCCTCTAGAGATGAGTTTTCCTTTCATTATAATATGAAGAATTTTGATTGAGCAGCGCTCAGTATAGGAAAATAATGTTATGACTGTTTGGCAGAAAATAAAATTTATTGTAATTAAGCAGGGGCAGGCAATAAGAAGGGATTAACTATGAGTACGTTTGCACAGCGCAGTTAATCCGGTTTTACTGTAACCGATGTAGTAAGATCGGGTGTAAAAGTTCGTGTAGATGACGCTTTACACCTGACAACTAACCAGGTTTAGTTATACTATTCTACTTGATCTACAGACATAGCATAACTAAATATAGATCCAAAATAAAAACGCGTGTAAACTGCATGGACATAGTTATATCTATTTAGCCAACTCCAAAAAATATAAGTATCTACGGAGTGTAGGGATTTCATTATAATGCACTTCCCATTAACATATGAAGAAGCGTCGTCAGTTAAAACATGGTTAAAACACCTGAGACGAAGAGTTTGAAAACAAAAGAAAACGTGGTTCATGGAACGTAGAGGAGACAAAGTATTTTTGGGATTTCCTCCTTAATCAAAACAAAAAAAATCTGTAGAGTAGAAAACAGCCTACAAAATGATATATATCAATAAAAAAAAGTAACAAGAGAACTACACCTTGTATGTAATTTAAGGATATTTTATACAATACATTCTACGTACTTACTATTAGTACAAGTTAAATATTAATTTTATATAATATTTAGTTTTTAATAACTATAATAAATTTATTTTTATCTTGTTGATCTTATAGAATATAGTTAGGTATGATTAAATAAAATACAATTATATTTTCTCTTTTCGTATATATAAAATTAAACTAAATATTAATACGTTAAACTTATTTTTCCAGTAAACTTAAGTGTAATTTATTCTAGTCATATGTGTTTGAAAAATGTAACTAATGAAAACTAAAAGTTTTTTTTTAATAAATCAAAGGTATTAATTTTTTGTCATACTTGCATTAAAACTTTTAATTACTTATCCATAATGCGCCTACACACTATATGGCAAATGTAAGCGAAAGTTCACTGACGCCATTTGTTTACAATACACGCATGGCATTTATATTCATCTCAATAATAACTAATTAATACTTGTATCATTTTAATTACTTGTTTATAAAAATATTAAAATAATATGTTATCCATCCCTTTCTGCAAGATATTTGGAATTTTCTTAGTTTTACTGTATATAAAAATTAGAATTTGTTAAGAAATATCTAAAAATATAGTTAATATTAATTATAAAAATTGTTCAATCAATTTAAAATTTCATATCTTATTTTTTTAATTAATATATATTTATTGGTTTATATTTTATATTTATTGGTTTATAATTTTAGTGTAAAAATATAAAACTTATCTATTATATTATATATTTCAAAAAAATTAAATTAAAATTATCTGCTATAAACAATATACATTAATGAATTTAGGATATAATATAAATTTTATTCGGATCTTTGAATTGTTAAAACAGTACCTTATATCTAATTAATATTTTGCATAGGCCATATCCTAAATATATTAATATTATTAAAATATTTCCAGCAGTTGAAATAGTGATAACTTACTCCAAATATGCTATAAAAAATATTACATTTGTCTAAATAATATATCGTCGGGTTACTGCAAAAACCAGATAACTCCACTATTTACATTTTTTTAGTTAAGTACATTTCTACACTTAAAAATTTTACCTACGTCTACTGTAGAAACATGATAAATCTCTTACAGATAAATAGGGTCAGTACGCATGTGCAAAAATAAAGTAAAGTCCACTTTGACCAAAATTTAACCAATTAGAACCAGATATCTTAGAAACTATAAAATGTGACTTATCTGGTTTTTGCAGTAACCCGAATAAACAGAATAAATTTTCTGCCGATCGAGTCTTCACTTCTATGCAGGCTGCCAAAAATGGGCCCAGACAAAGTAATTTTTAGGTCTCGAGCAAAAATGAAGAGGGTGTGGAGGGGGGGATATGTGTTAGCTACATAAAATCAACCATAAGTCCAGGACTGATTGAATTGTAAATCGATATAGTGATGGACATAGCTCAATCAATTACCATTTTTTTGTCAATAGAAAACTTGAAAATAATTACAAAATACATAAGTAGCCTGGTAAAACATGTAATTACTTCTAAATAGCCTAGAACGGCCGGCATCTTAAATCTGCCACTGCGTGTATAGATATAAAAACTTTAAATGAACATCTGGTTATGCTTTTCAAATATTTAATGCACTTTACTAAACAATATAATAGTTATTATTAATATACATATATATACCTATACATTTTCATATTGATAAAATTTGAAGTAAAAAATTAAAATCTAAACTACATGCTTTTGTGATACTGTATTTGGTATATGTTTTAATTTAATATGTAATATTTTATTTAGACAATAGCTCATTAATTGTATAAATAGTGCAATTGAAGTTTGTTTGTATCATACTTGTCGTGGTGTACTTTAAATAAAATTGATTTTTATTGCTTACTGTGTTTTATATATTTTAAAGTATGTTATAAACAGGGTTATAAACTACTTACTACAAAGTTCCAGTGATAAGTATGGTGACTAGATTTTAATTTTTGTAAAGCCTGATATGTAAATGAAGACCCCTTTTTTATCCTTTTTTGATTTTTATTTAATACAATTTATTAAAATTTATTATTCTAATCTGAACTTTTGAGTCCCCTGCTTTGTTTTTGCCCGGAGAAACAATATACAAACCCTGAGACTCCGGGTGAAAACCTGAAGCCTGGTCACTCTAGTGATAAGACATTTTGAGGCTCCAAGATGCAACCTGATTTAAAAAATTTAAATTATGGATTTTTTAATGAAAATTAATTATTTCTGTACATATATTTTTACTTACTACCACAGAATAATAAATATGCGGAGTTTGCCTTACTCCTTACTACGACTTCATGAGTGTCACCTCTATGTACATTATCAAGAGTCGAGATATACTCTTTTAATTCTTATACACCTGCTCATTACTGTTTGATATTATATTAATGATTGCATGATTAAAGTTATATTTCTGAGTTAAGGTAGTTCTCGTGTAAACGTCATTTCGATAGAATAAAAAAAAAATCAGGGTATAAAAAGAATAATGATATCTATCCAATCGTGAAATTTTAAAGAGATCGACCGTTTTAAACTCGAGATAATTGTCATCAAAGTTTGCCACTTTTGTACGTATCCGCTATATCAAGTTCGTATTATGTCCATTTTCATGACTAAAACTTCGATAGATTTTGATAAAAAAAACTATCAAACAATAAAGGTTTATTATTCTGATATGTGATAAAAAATTCCTAATGATTGACCTTGTATTTAAAAAACAAAATGATTGACCGTTTCATATTTGAAATTTAATTATATTTCAAAAACAAAACGGTCAATCATTCTGAATTTTTTATCACATATCATAATAATAACCCTTTACTGTTTGGTAGTTTTTTATCAAAATCTGTCGAAGCGTTTAGTGATAAAATAAAGAAAATATATTCATAGTATGATTGTGTTTATAATAATCTGTATAGACGGCTTTGGGTATAGACTTGATCAAAAATTCTCTGTAGCAACGCAATTATTTTCGATATTTTACTATGGTATTATGAGCGTAACTTTTTGTGGGTACTGTAGCACGAGAACTACCTTAAGCTTAAAAACAACAAAACAACAAAAATTATTTACGTATCTATGGAATAAATCAATTTTGTATGCTTAGATTTAAATTTCCCACTTTTGTAATTGTTGTCGATTTAAAAATATAACTATGTATTGTCAAAAATATTAAACATTGTTGTATGGTTGTGATTATGTCAAGTTCAGTTTAAAAAAAAATTGTAGGTATAAAGGTAAGAACAATCATGTTTTGATATTTGATTGGTCTTTAAAATCTTAATAAGTTATTACAAACATATTCACATAAAAAAGACCTGTAATATTATTTAAATTGATTCTGTAAGAAATAAATCATTCTGGGTATTCAGAAAATGGTACTAATATTACGTGCCACATTTTCAGTACAGTGCAGATTGAGTGTTGCTTTTGTAAAAATAATCTATAATGCCTGCCACTACGAATAGATTGTAAAATACTGAAATAATTAGTATGGTTATTTTTAATCTGATGGATTTATAAAAAAAATTTAAGCTCAAAATAAAAAAATATATTCTATACTATATTTTTCAGAACAAAAACATTAAAAGAAATTTCAACATTACATCTAATAAAAGATAAAAATTATCACTGAATATTAAAAATTAGACTGAACGTGATTTTAAAATACTACAAAAATCACACAGAGTAAGAAAAATGAAAATATACAATAAGATACCTACAAAACGATTGAAAGGTAAATAAATCCATGCGTTAAGCAGTAGTAGCTCTGTATGATGAAATAAATCAATATGACACGTTTTTTTAGCAAAAATCAAATTAAATACATATCGATATCTTTTTGACAAAAGTGCAGCTAGGAGTTAACAAAACCAGCCCCCTTAGAGGAAAAATCTATAAAAGATAGTAAAATAATATTTTTTCTGAATATAGTTGGGCGTTGATACAGGTCTTTGCTGGGGGCCAAAGGAACCCTAGCTACACCTATTTCCACTGAGATTTTTATTTGTTTTTTGCATATGTGACTATTAAGGAACAAAATTTTAATGCTATATACTGTAAAATAAATAATAAAATATTAATGTGCACTTTATTTAGATCGAGCAGTTAAGAAAACACATATTAGTAAAAAAAACAAGTCTACAAAGAATGAAAAACAAAAAATGGTCAACTATGATAAAATAGTTCATCCATGTAGCATTTTATTAGAAAAGTTGCCTCCTTTGGATCAAGAAAAAAATGTAATTGTTACAATAAATATAAAACAAAAACAAATGGTCAACTATGACAAAATAATTCATCCATGTAGTGTCTTATTAGAAAAATTACCTATTTTGGATCAAGAAAAAAACGGAATTGTTACAATAAATGAAAAACAAAAACAAATGGTCAACTATTATGATAGAATAGTTCATCCATGTAGTATTTTGATAGAAAAATTGCCTATTTTGGATCAAGAAAAAAATATAATTGTTTCTAGAAATATTACTAACTGTAAAAGATATAAAACATTTCATTTAGATCAAGTAATTAAGAAAATACAAAATAATATTCTGAACAAAAACAAGTCTTCAATAAATGAAAACCGAAAACAAATGTTCAATTATGATGGAATAGTTCATCCATGTAGTGTTTTGATAGAAAAATTGCCTATTTTTGATCAAGAAAAAAATGGAATTGTTACAATAAATGAAAAACAAAAACAAATGTTCAACTATGATGGAATAGTTCATCCATGTAGTGTTTTGATAGAAAAATTGCCTATTTTGGATCAAGAAAAAAATGAAATTGTTACAATAAATGAAAAACAAATACAAATGGCCAACTATGATGGAATAGTTCATCCATGTAGTGTTTTGATAGAAAAATTGCCTATTTTGGATCAAGAAAAAAATAGAATTGTTTCTAGAAATATTACTAATTGTAAAAAATATAAAGCACTTCATTTAGATCAAGTAATTAAAAAAATACAAAATAATATTTGGAACAGAAATAAGTCTTCAATAAATGAAAAACAAAAACTAATGGTCAACTATAATGGAATTATTCTTCTTCTTTGTAATGTTTTGTTAGAAAAATTGCCTATTTTGGATCAAGAAAAAAATGAAATTGTTTCTAGAGATATTACTGATTGTAAAAGGAAAAAAGCACTTCATTTAGATCAAGTAATTAAGAAAATACAAAATAATATTTGTAACAAAAACAAGTCTATAATAAATGAAAAAACAAAAACGAATGGTCAACTATGATGGAATAATATAATATTTGTATGAATACTTTTTTTCAATAAACTTTAATGATTTATCTGATCGTTTATTATTTATAAATATATATTACAACATAAAAAAAATGTACACGACTTAATAAAAAAAAAGTTTATATAATTTCATCACGAAAGGCTAACGCAGTTACAGATTTCTGATGGCCATTGTATTCACGTTCCATCTGTCCAGTTTCCACATTCCATAATCTAGCCAAAGAATCTGATGATGCTAAAATATAAATGGAATATTTTGGATTGATAAACTAACATTACATTATAATTTTTAAGTTACAAAAAAAACTGTTAAAAAGACAAATTAGGTAATTTTAAAAAATTATAAATTGTTTGTAGTAAAAATATAATATAGTTTGAAACTCTACATAATATATAATGTTATAAATTAACTCACCAGTAAAAATATATTGAGAATCGGCACTAAATGCCACATCCCACACCCATCGTTGATACTCGTGTTTTAATTCCTGTACAAGAGAAAAATCGGGCGTTTTCCAGACGCGTGCAGATTGGTCAGCTGATGTTGTTACAAGCAAACTGAAACACCATCAATTTATAAATTTTGAAATTTCTCAATGATTTTTTTTATATTACATTCAAGTTCTTCAATAAAATGATACCCAGAAATCAATCATATTACTTACACATAAACCTTAGGGTGTTATGAAGTAAGTTAGGGCTTTCTTTATGTATCCACAAAGTCAAGTCTTTTGTTCAAATTTACCTTTATTAGGTATTTCATGGTCCGCTCATGGGGATAGACCAAGTTAGTCCAACAGTACTTTATACCCAAAGAAGGGTGTTATCAGAAATAACACAGGAAAAAGCTTAAAATTCACGGGTATGTAAACACGGCTATAAGAAAGTTCATTACAACTATTTATCCTAATGTTTAAAAATTTTACTTACTTAGAATCAGGACTAAATTGACAACGTAGGGCATATCGTTTATGTGCATCTATTTTATGTTTTGGATTTAATTTAGTAGGCTCGTTGAGACCATTTGAAGATAAACTCCATATATAACAGTGTCCTTTATTGTTTACTGCTGCCATGTAATTACCTTCTGGATCAATTGCGATGTCTTGTATAGAGGCTTCCGGTTCTGGAATCTAAGTATATTGAAGCATTATGTATCTGGTGAAAATAAGTGTGACCGAACAATGATGATTTTGAATTTCTTTACAAATGGTCGACTTATTTATTATAATTTAACCATCATGTGAGAACACAAATGTCAACTATATAAATAATCAACTAACCAATTGTTCGTTGTGATCAGTTTTCAAATCCCACAAATGTATAACACCGCTTTGATCGCCAACAACTAATTCTGCTTGATTCGGGTGAAGGAACACACAATTTACAGGCGCGGACACTTGGAATATTCTTTGGCATTGTAAATTTCTTGACCTTAAGTCCCATATGCGTGCACTACAGTCTTCTCCTCCGGTGTACATCCACTTCCCATCTTCTTGGAAACCAACACCGGTTACGTTTTTTGACACACCTTCATAATTTATAACTGGATTTGGATTATTTGAACAAAGGTCGTACATACGTATATGCTGATAACCAGCAGCTGCTAGTAATTGTTTATCAGGTGTTATTTCTAAAGCGTTTACTTGCTATTTTTAAATAATAAGGAAGATATTTGCTGTGCACTTTGGTGAATACAAAAACAGTGGAAAATATTTATTTGAAGTAAGAAATTGGGAATTTGTTCTAAATACAGAGAATAAACCAAAAAAATCATATCGAAAAGTTTAGTTAAGTATACTACTATTTAAATTTTTATATATCATGTGTAATAATATTTTGAATTTTCTAAGATTACTATAAAATATTGATTTAATAAGAGTTAGTTTAAGTTATTTCGGTTAATTTAATAAATATACTCCTGTTATTTAATTCTAAACAATTATTAATTCTAGGTTACATATAATTTTTTATTTATATTAAATGAAAGGATACAGAATCTGTATGTTGACATGTTCGTTGACAAATTCCACTGTGAGCTTGCCATATTTTTATTGTATGATCATATCCTCCAGTTGCAAAAATAACTTGATCATTTGAACTACTTGTATCATTCGACATTTTGACACATATCACAGAACAAGACGAACACAAGCAAGATTTTAAAAAACATGAGTGCACATTTGTGTCTATGGGGCGCTGATCTACAATCGCGCAATTTTAGAAAAAAAACGCGAAAATTAATTATTAAATATACATAAATGTTCCTTCTTCAACCTCTCACTCCTGAAGATCAATAAATGATATTATGTTTAATCTATATTATGATATTATCGTGGATATTATAATACACATGAATTTTATAGAAATTGTTGACCCCTCTAAAGTTAATAAAAATTGGCGCCTATGTTTGTCACGTGGTTCTATTGACATGTCGCATGTCACATTTGTTATTTAAGGTTATAATATTGTGGACTCCAGTGCACATTTTAATATAAATATAAAAATGATAACACCACGGTTTCAAATAAAGCAAGATGATAATTTTCTTACGATAAATATAAGAGCTCCATATTGTGATATCAAAGATTTAGATATTCACATTGAAGATTCTACTTTTATTTTTTATTCAAAGCCATACTTTTTGAGGTTAGTAACATATTCTTCTAATTATACATTAATTATACATTTATTAATTGTATAAATTTATAAAAATTAACAGATTAAACTTACCAAAAGCTATAAAAGACAGCAATGTTGGGAATAATAAATTCGATGCAGATACCCAAGAATTTACATTTCAAATTGAGAAAGCAATTTCGAAAGAATTTTTTCCTGATTTGGATATGTTAACAAAACTATTACAACCTGTGCCATCTAATCAATCAAAACATGAAATTGAAGTGCTGTCGAGTACAGAAAACGAAAGTCAAAATGAAGATGTGACAGACGAATCAGATCAGTGGTTTATTGAACAAAATTTACAAAAATTAAAAATTAGTGAAGATCAGTGTACAGATTCGGCATATGGATTTGGCAACAAGATAAAAGATACTTTTGAAATCTCACAGGTAAATTATATCTAGTATTACCACATTGTTACCTAATTTTAATGATATTTTTAGTTTGAGATGAGTGGTATTTTGGATGATATATCAACAGTGAGTATGAACAGGAAAGATAGAAAGGAAGCGAGAGTAAAATATGAAAATGAAAAATTTGATCCAGATTACTACGTTACAGATTATTTAGACACTGATATTATAAATGAATTATGTAAATTTCAGTCTCCTTGGAAGGCTATAAGCGAAGGTGAATATCTATACATAAATTGTTTTAATTTAATAACTATTGAACTATTCATTCTGAACCTCAATAGTTTTAATTTATTGTTCACAAAGTATGAAGTTGGTTTTATTAGTAATTTGTACTTTTTATTATTTGCAGCTGAATTTACTGATGATGAACTAGATATTTTAAAAGACTTTCCAAATAGAGAATACCTATTGAATGTAAAAGAAGAAAACACAGCGTACCTTGGATTAGTTGATATTTTATATGCATACTGTTTTGAAAAACGGTCATTTATGTTTGAAAATACTGTCGAAAGTGGCTGGGCCATCAATAAAATAAGTTCAACTTTATCGTGGTTTGATGTATGTATACAAATATAACAAGATTTTTTCAAAATTTGGCAAAATGCATCTTTAGCTGTAAATCATTACTGAACTTGACATAATGTGACAATTTTATTCAGATTCAAAATTCACTGTGCTGATTTTATAGAACTAGTTTTCATTACATGAAATTATAGATTTAAATAATTTTTTTATTTTAGAGTTTCTCGGATCCCAAAGATGTTATAACAGCTTGTATACGACGGTCTTTAATTTTCCCTTTGTATAGAAACATGCTGTTATCATGTAAAGTATTAGAAGATTTGAAATTAGTATTGAAATTAGGAAAGCGTCTCATATTAAAATGTTTACTAGAAATTTACACTTTATTCAATTCTGGAAGTAGCCAAGAACCACGATGCATTCTTAATGAACTGTATATAAAAGATTATTGTATATTTATTCAAAAATGTGATTTTAGTAAATTAGAAGTTATATGCAACAGCATTGAAAAGGTAAGATCAAATGTTACAGCTGCATATGTTTTTTGTTACCATTAAAATTACAATAACTGAAAAAATAAAATTGTAACTACTCGTTTCAAAATAAACAAAAAATCATTGATACTTTTGTATCCTTGCTAAAAGATGAGAGCAAATTATCAGAGTATTTCTAAAAACAAAAAATTTTCCATAAGAAAGGTCACTACAACTTTTGTAGTAAAATAATAATTCACAAAAAAAAAATAATTAGTGAAAATATTCTAATGTTAAATAACATTAATATTATCCAATACTAATATAAAAATTAATTTATAGACAAGCCATTCTGAAGTCAAAGTGATTAACTTTATCTATTTTTAGTCAATTTATTTTTATTTTGAGAGATGTAATTTTTACAGGCCTAAATGAGTTTTTCAATATTTCATTATTTGTCAACCATATTACTATATTTTTACATATTTTGTATTTTCTAGCTTACAATTTCAAAAGAGGAATTAGATCTGAATTTAATGGAAATTGAAGCTAAGAGTATGCAATTAATACTCGAAGAAGAATCATCAGAAGATAGTGATGATACCGATGAATCTTCAGAAGATAGTGATGATACTGATGAATCTTCAGAAGATAGCGATGATATTGACGAATCTTCAGAAGATAGCGATGACACAGATGGGAAAAGTGAAAACTCTGATCTTTATTTATCAATTCCAAAATAAAATGGTAAAGAGGTCCAAAAATTTCATACACACATCTCAAATAGAATTTGAGAAAAATGTTTAATAGAAATTATAGTTTAAGTTCAATATAAATCTAATTGTATAAAGTTTTAATTAATTTGATACATTAAGTTTGTAAATGATTTTATTATAAACGTTGTACATATTATTTTTTTTATTAAAATATTTTATATATACTTTTGTTTCATTAGGGTGGCCATTAAATAAGTTAAAATTTATTCTCATTAAGTAATTTATTTAACTAGGTACAGTAAGTCTTATTACATCTGAACGCAGAAAAAATAATTCATAAATAATGTTTTTACTTGTCTGACTTCAATCATTTATTGCTGCTTCTCTTGAAAGGAATGCTTTCACCATTTCTTGTTCTTCTTCTACTGTTAATTCTTCATCTGCTTTCAAATCTGCCATTGTTTTCACCAATCCGTTGTCATCAGCTCTAGCCAATATATCACATATTAAAGGAGATTCTACACCCAAAATATATTCACAGTATTTCGGTTCTAATAAATATAATTGCACAGCTCCAGGACTTGAAGAATTTTCTAAGCATTTCAATTTTACCTAAAATAAAATAATAAAAGAGTATTAGTTAATCAAACTTATATTTTGTTTTGAGAACAGTAAATAATCAAATGTTTGTCTATGGTTTTAAAGTTTAACATTAAACACTAGAGTTTGTCTGCCATAACTACCAGCTCATCTCCAGAAAGATCTTGATGAGTAGTAAATTACGGTATACAAAATCCTTTAGTGTCAAAATAAAAACAGCTGTTCAAGTCGCTATATTTAACAAATTTTTAAGATCTGAATTGGACGTTTTAAAGGAAATCTTCTGTTAGCTTTCTTAATTAGTTTTAGAGTTAGTTATAGATAAAAATTATTAATGCTGCATATAAAAAATATTCTATATTTATATGATTTCTAACATTTAATTACCTCTGTTTGTCGTGATTTTCCTGTTTTATCACAAACTGTGCCTCCTGAATAAAAATGTGATAATTGTTTTCTTTGAGCCAATGGTTTAGGTCTTTTATGAGGATTCTGTTCTATCCATTCTAAATGAGCCTCTTTATCAAAACGTCCAAGGTTTAGTGATGTTCTACTTCCATCTTTTTCTATATGATATTGCTCTACTGATCTTCCATAACAAAATTCATATTTCCACCAACCAGAACCCTATATGAAAAAGTACCGTAAATTATTTTTTATTAAAGCATTACCAAAATTAGTATAATTTTAAATTGACTCCCCCCCTCCACAATAGCATAATACTAAATATTTTGTATATAAATTATCAAGTTGTCCCCTTCTTCCTGCCTGAAGTAAAAATATTCCACTGTTAATTTTATTTATTTACTTACCCCATTTAAGCAATTTTTGCCAGCTAAGAAATTTTCTACTGGTGAAGTATCGGCCGAACTTTCTAATGGTGGTAAATCTTCTTTTTCTCCGTATACATCGACCGGATGGATTTCAACTCTTACTCTAGGCTCCCCATCCTGAAGAAACACAAACAGATTATAATAATTAACAAAATTTTACATATTATGCTTCATTATGCAGTGCCATTGAACATGATAAATCTGTCGAGTAATTTGCAATAGCTTCGTTCAACAAATCAGCACTTTGTTAAGCCTTTATTCATTGAAGTAGAAATGGACCAGTATGGATGATGTACATTGTAAGATTTCTTTAAAATAATTACAGGTAGTCCTTGACTTACGATAGATTTCTGTTACAGCACTTTTCGAGAATAAATTTCATTTAGATAATAAATACAGAAACTAAATAAAAAATAACACAATACATTTTTTTTACACGGTCATAAGTCAAGGAATATATATTACAAAGATTGAAGATTCTCATCAATTTAATTTAAATAGAACTTGTTTAATTAAATGCAGTATAATAATATCGAATGAAATAAAAAAATTTACATTTGTAATCTTATATTTTCATTGAAAATAAAAGAATAATTTACAATGGTGTTAATTTATCATATAAATAAAATAAAAAAACTTTATAATTGTATATATTGTATAATGCTTGGTATTATAAAGAAATTTGCCTTTGATCAAATCAAAGCAAAATTTTTTTATATCGAATTGTATTATCCAATCGATAAATTTAGTCTCCGTACAATTTCACTTTGTTTTGCTTGCAAGTAAATTTTTATTAAAAATACCAGGCATAAAACACACAAACCAATATTGTAACTAGTATAAGTGCAAACTGCAAACTAAAAAAAATATCTTGAGTAAAACCATTGTAAAGTGTTCTAAATTTAAGTACCGGTCCACATCTAAATAATAATAAACCAACCTGAGTGTCCTTATCTACTTTGAACACTGCATAAACTCTCTTGAATTTTTCATCCTGTTTGAGTAAATACAACAAAATCATGAATGCACTGAGGAAATCTAAACAAGCAAACAAAATAAACAAACTGTGCTACAACTATCCTATCTTCAATTCGTAACCAGTGGTGCTAGATAAATTATAAACACAATCTTTTTGTTACTTAATAGAAACAATTCAAGTTGATTTTCATATACAGGTCTGCGTTGATCAAGCACTGACTGTTGCTTATACTTTACAGGACCGGTGTGGCCACTAGGGGTGGGGGGAGCCTTGTTGGACATGTTGGGCCCACATATGAATTAGTTGGCCATATCTGTGACATCACTTTTGAACTGAAAAATGCTGGTCCTTTAAAGGTTAATTATTAGACAAACAGCATGTGAACGATGACACTACTAAATAATATTTTAATGCCACTTAATTTAAACAGCCTTTTAGTACAAAATAAACACATGGCCTATGTGTGATAATCAGCCTTTATGTACACCAAATGTGACAAGATAAATACATTCCTAACAACACTGATTAATAATTAGTTTTTAAATTAATAATAGCCAACATAAAGAGCAATAAACATATTGAGATTAATAAATGAAATGCTGTATACAAATATAATTTTTTAAAGATCTCAAATAAACATTAGTTATAATTTCTAATGTATTTATATGCAACATTTCTGTTAGCGCATTAGATATATTACCACAAAATACAAATATTTTAGGAAGTAAAATTCAGTACAAAAACTGATTTCATTTAAAAAATGCAAACACTACAATTATTTCTTAAAGAAAAAACTATACCGATGTTATAGACTGGTGGCGTAATTTAAGACTTTCTGCTTCGAGAGCAATCAGGCTGCGAGGCATTATAGGAGCGCCCTCTAGTGGTAAACAGTTAATTATATGTTCACTAGACTCTCTTGGTCTGAAACGTGGGTGAGAACATAATGTCGAAGTTAATACGATAACTTCATACACACATGTCGAGGTTTCTTTCAATGAATATACTTCATTTTTTCCATGTGTGTAACATACGTACAACACTTTAGTTTGACGTGGTTTGTTATTTAAATCACATACTGAACCATCTTCCATAGTGACTTCTAAATAAGGTAGTTGGACTCCATCTATTTTTTTAGTAGGAACTGTATTTTTGTTGTTTTTCTCATATTCTATTTCTGTATTTTTTAATTCTACTAATACTTTTGCAAGCTGTGACTTATCCAAACGTCCTAAGAAATATTCTTGCAGTTTAACTTTTTTACCTTCCCTTTCTTCATGATATTGTCTGATAAAGCGTCCATGGCATACTTCGTATGACCAATACGATTCTAATCGGAAAGAACATATTGACTGAGCAAACAGTGATCGTACTATGTCTACTGCAGAGGGTCCATTGTATGTTTCAACATTATTATCTTCTTTTTCTTCAATATTTGGTAACCAACAAGTATACTTTTCATTTTGTGCTGATGTCACTACTAAAGGTTGTGCTCCTGTTAAATCCTACAACAAATCCTGATAAGAGCTATGTTTAACAATTACATTTTATTTTCTTACCAAATTACTGCCTACCGATGCCCCATACCAATTAAAGTTAAATAATATTGAATCATCAAAACCTCGAATATCATTGCATTCAGTAGAAAATAAAAAAAATAATAACAATAAAGAACAGATATAATTTATAACAAAGTACATTCTAGTAGTACATCTATTTATCACAAATAAAATAACATTACGGGTTCTACTACTATGTAATTATAATTTTAACACTTAATTATAGATTTATAGGTATGTATATGTACTTAAGAGAATTTTTACTTCATTATAATTTCATTCAAATAAGATTTTAACCAGCAACAATATAATAAAAATTGAAATATCAAAAATGATATCCAAATGCTTGATGTTAACTTATATGCACTACTATTTAATAAATTCGATAATATTTAGCTATTTTACGTCTTATACAAATGTCAATAGAGTCATCGCACAGACTGTCATTTTGCAGATTGTACGTATTCAAAAACTATTGGTCAATCGTTAGGATTGTTAATTATATTGTATTGTCAGTACTGCGTATTTTTTTTTCTAGAATAATAAAAAAAGCAAAAGAGCGGCAAATTTGAAAATAGTTTTGTTTTATTTTATACCTTTTGCTTTTCGTCTGTGCCTAAAGTTATTAAAACTTTTTTTTATTCTCAAAAGGACAAAATGTCTTCGCCCGGGGCTGCAAAGTTTACTGTTTGCATAAATCATTTAATAGCATTACACAATTATTTATTTTATTTAATAATAATTCTTATTTCTGAAGCAAAGAAATATATAAGACACAACATAAATTCATAATTTTATTTGATCCATATTTGATCATAAATAATATAATACAAAAATTGTTACAATAAAAAAAGTAGTTTCTCAATTTCACATAAATATTACATATTTATAATATATTTTCATTAATTCCAATATATTATTTTCTCTTTTCATAGAATTTGATTTTTTAATGAAATGTTTATACATATTACAAAAACTAAAAGTTTGTTCTTAATTAAAACCTTGTTATAACTAGAGCTATAGTGAGAATTTTTAATATTTCAGCTGCTAGATTTACATTTTTAACACCTCGAGATTATCCTATAGATAAACTATGGTTTATCCTGACTCCCGAGTACTCAACTATACATAACTATGGTTATTTAATTATCTTATTATAAGGATCTTAGACAAGGGAAGATAAAGGACAAATAACACATTATCTAGCGTTGACATATCATTGAGATTTTAAAATAAATGTCAGTAATTATGAATTATAAAATAAATTAATAATAAATGTTTTATATTGCCTTTAAAAGTATTTCAGTGAAAATTGATTAACAGAGAAATGTCTATTTGTAACTATCATCTCTCATACATGGTATACTAAATTCAATTGTAATTTAAAGCATATTTGCATATTATAAATTTTCAACTGATGCCTCTGGGGTAATATGCATGGAAATGATGATTGTGACATTTAGGAAAAGATGGCTGCCGTAAAATTTTGGTAATATTTTCATATACGGACTAGCATTGGTTTTTATGAATCCATATTCTTTCCTAATCTAAGATAAGGATAAGTCGGTGTTTACAATCAAGTATACAATATAATAAAATAAATTGTTCATTAATAATATTTTAGATGGTCTAATTTAATGGTAGGCAACACCCAACCTGAGTCAGTTTAAAAATTCAAAATTTTTCACAACTTTGATAGTGTTAAAAAAAATTGATAAACAAATTTCTTAATATCATTTTAAAGCTGTTTAAGCTTCAAAATCATATTTTTAGTTTTTTTTAATGTTTTTTTTTAGTTATTCAATTTTATGATTTGGTATTAAACTTATTAGAAACATAAAAATAAAATCACAGTATTAATCACTCCAATGCCACACTTTTTTGAAACTCTGAAAAGTTCCTCCAGCAACTTTATACGTTAGCAATCCAGTTAGGATAAGAACAATGTAGATTGGTATTAATGTAGCATAATAAAGTTCATATCTATTTAACAAAGTCAAGCACGATACTAACATATGTGAACCAACTACCCACGATAAGTGAATTAAGTTTTTATTGTCAAGCGCATTGAAGAAAATCACACTCCAACAAGTATGTAATAAAATAAAACACAAAGTTGTCGCAGCAGATGTTATTAAAAAGAATTCACTTCCATACTTCAGTCCAACTGTTCCTGGACCAACCGCATCAGCAACAACATTTATTAATGAAAACGCACCACTGATAATACCAAATCCAAGTCCACTAACATAAGCAAGAATATGCTTATTTTCTGTTATTTGTAAACTATTGTCTGTAACTTTCTTTAATACTCCTTCTGCTTTACGTAAAACTTTATAAATAAAATACCTAAATATTTCTTGAAAAAGTACTGAAAAAACTAGTCCAAAAGCCAGTTTAGATCGTAAAGGTATTACGATAAACCATAAAAGTGATGATAGTAGTAATGAAAGTAACCAAAAGAAGCTTGCTGCAATCAGTATTATTATACGAATTGGGTCTTTTGCAATAGTAAATGTAAATAATGCCAATGGTGGTCCAAAGGCTAAGAATGTACATCCAAAGAATTCTACAACTGTCATTTTGATGTTTATATATTTACTGCTGAAATAAATAAATAACATTTAAAATATATTTAGCATTTTATATTAACATTTTTAAGAGTATACTAACCTTAATAATATAAAATGGACAATATCAGAAAATGTCTACTATATATACAAGTACGATTCATTAATTTATAGAATTATTTATCTAAAGACGTCAAACTGTCAAAAAATATTTTACCGACATGTTGTAGGTTCAAACGGGTATACCACTAGTATAAATAAAAAATAGATACAACGATATGACTGATTTATTACTCGTTTAATGAATCACTAGCGGTAATTATCAATTTCAATGATTCATAAATATGCCGATAACATAAAATCGATTACTGTATAAATAACAGAAATATTTATTCGATTTGTGAAAATTATACTTATCTACTGAATATGGTATGTTTAATTGTTGAATTTCATTAAAATAGATAAAGATTATTTTTTATTTCAGTCTTCAAACGTCAAAGTTTGTGATATTGGAGATGACATAAAAGAACGATTAAAACAGTTTAAATTTCGAAAAAATGAGAAAAATGCTGCACTTATTTGTAAATATTAAATACACCCTAAATTAACCTTAACAACATTAATTTTTATCCTTTATTATTTCCAGTAAAAGTCGATCGTGAAAAACAAAGCATATGCGTGGATGATGAAATAGAGGTAATATTTTCTTTGTTTTATTCATATTGAATATTAACTAGTACACCTTATTTCAGGATATTACAATTGATGAATTGCAAGAACAGTTACCAGGCCATCAACCTCGTTATATCATATATAGTTATCGTATGGAACATGATGATGGGCGAGTGTCATTTCCATTGTGTTTCATTTATTACACTCCACGTGATAGTCAAATGGATTTACAGATCATGTATGCAGGCACTAAGATAGCATTGCAACATGAAGCTGAATTAACTCGTTCTTATGAAATTCGCGAATTGGATGAGCTCACAGAAGAGTGGCTCATAGAAAAACTTCGCAAGTAACATATTTTATATTGAATCCTAATACTATAAACATACTTTCAGTGTATTGAGATACAATTTTGATACTTTTTTACTCAAATCTAAACAAAAGTTCATGACATTGTTTAAAATGTAGAGGATAGATATTTTTTTTTAGAATAGGATTTGTAATATTAAAAATTATTTTGCGAGTACAATTTTTAAATAGGAAGTTACAGTTATTAATGATCTCGAGGTACTGATTTATAAAACCGAATTTTGCCAAGTATTATAAAAAAATTACTAAAAAGCAAAATCATGTCATAATTTCAATACAAATTAAATTCATAGAACATAATACAATTCAGCATCTCGATAGAAAGATATTGCTTGGGAGCAATTTTCTTATATTACCAAAACATTTATGAATCGATTTTTTTAAAAATGTTAAATGATTTATTCATATCAGTTAACAGGTACTGCAAGGAGGTTTAAAGGGAAACCCAACTGTGACAGCCTAAAAAAATCTTTTTTCACAAAATTTTGACAAAAAAATAAGCTCTGGAATTCCTCTGAAGTACAATAGGTGCATGTTAGTTTGGGACATTCTACCAGCTGATAGTATATATACTTTAAGAAAATTAAAAAACAAAAGAATCAATTTTGTTTACCCTTCACAGCAGGGTTCCCCTTTAAAGTATGAACGGTTATAAATAATGTAAATGATTTTTATATAGTATATTTTACAGTCTTGGAAGTATAACATTTTGTTATAATTTTATAACAATCCTAGTTTATATTCTCTGCTATTTGTAGCACTGATTGTACCATATTTGTTTTATTTGTTAATTTATGCGTATATATATTTATTATTATATATTTGAATTTTACATTAATTCCTCATAATTGAAAAACTTCCATGATTTGAATTTAATGGTATAATGACAATAATTACTACGATCTCATTTATGTTTTTTTTAAGTGATTTATATTATTTTTTATGCACAAGACTTAAAAAAAATGTATTAAAAGTTTTTATTATTTATACAATTTAAATATTACTGTAATACATAGTTATATTTGTTTATATATTGTCAATTCTTTAAATTAAAATTATTTAAAAATAAGTACGCACAATTTTAATATAATATAATTTATATTGCTTCTATAAAAATTGTAACGATTAAATAAAAGATTATAATAGTTGCCATATTTTTATTGTAATAATATTAATTACTCTGATGAGGTGAAAACTTAAAAATAAGATCGCTCTTTTTTAATACTAATGCATGTTAGATAGTCAGTGTCAATATATTTATTGATTACGTGTTTTTACTGTATTAGATTAACAAAACTTATCAAGGGAAGAAGCAGATGGCTTTATTTTTGGTCTCTGATTGCTTCCTTTGAAGTTATGTCATTTGCCATTGCCGGCCTGTTCAAATGCGTGTTCACCATTTATCTACTACTTTATAAAATAAAATGCAGAATTCTGTCCAGATTACACAATTAAAAAATTTTTTTAGAATTTTTTGTTAGATAGTATTAGTAATTTTACATAAATTGTCAAAAGTTGATAATATAAATTAACTAATTCGAAACAAAAATTTTTCATTTATCATGTTGGTATTGTGTATATGTGTAAGTTAAATTAGAATAATCTATCTGGGCGTGCCTAGCATGAGTAAGAAATGAAATATTATTTATATTTCCTTTTTTCAAGTGTATACAAACATGTTATTTGTTATCTGATTTAAAAAAATACAAATAAAAATATATTCTACTTTACAAGTGAAGAATTGGATTTCACAAATAAATACAATCGTTTTAATATATTTTTATTCATGTACAAAAAAAAATTATCAAGTTGAACATAATTTGGCCAAATTATAACAAATTACTGTATACATGTTTTCTAAATTTAAATTTTATAGTTTTGAAAAGTTTCTTATAGTAAATGATATATTAGTCAATGGTATGATTAAAGCAGTTTTTATTTACCTTTTCAGTAGCGTTTTAAATCTACTATGTTTTACTTATAATTAATTGTTCATTCAACACTTTGTACTATTATTTATTATATTTGATAAAAATGTATCATACATCCATCGTATCATAAATACATTTATATTATACATACTAAAATAACACAAAGAATAATTTGAAACTATACAAAGCGTTGTATTAACAAATTTTTTTGCAGAATATGTCAAAATATTGTAAAACATTCCAATCTATGGAGATTACAATTTTATGTAGCGATTAAAGATGAGATCATTCTGTAACAATAAATATTTTGTCAATGTTATATGGAAATGTACAAATGTATATTTAAATTTAATAAATGTATTTAGTGTTTTATGTTAATCAATTTAATTTATATGTGTTCATAATATTTATCAGATTAATGCTAGTCACAAACATGGCTTCCACATCCTATCATAGGCCAGAATTTTTGACGGGCCCCTTCTGAACTGACATTTTAATGACGACCAAATAAATTACATAAATTTGTATGTAAATGAATAAGTAAATGTCTAAATTATTAAATGCATATATCTAAAAACCTAATTTTATCAGTTTTGGGACTAACACATGAATGTAATTTTATAGATATAGTTTTAATAATTATTATTTTGTACTTCAATATATAATTATAGAAATCTCACAAACAATATGAAACTGTTTTACGACTAGTAGGTACATTTAAAATTAAAAATATGTATGTGAAGTCTTTAATTTGAAAACTAGTTACTTACCCATACAAATAATAAAAGAATGTTAATAAATAAAACGCTAACTTGACCCATCCTTCACGTTGGCACTTATTCATTTCATCTGTGTTTAGAATACTTGTTGGGTCGTATAATCCAGGACTTGACATGACTGGTCTAGTACGATACCGATTGATGTGATAAGCCAATAAAGGTACATTTAAAAATAAAGAAATCCATTCCCCAGATGCCAAAAATAGAATATTAAACAACAAATGTAATAAGTACTCTGGGAGTACAAGCTGAAAAACATTGAACTTTATAAATTATCAATACGTATTTATACTTACAATGTACTTATAATAACAATGATAAACTTACTGGATTCATACTATTACATTGATCGATTGGGTTTTTATAATCCGTTTTTAATTCATCAATTGCAATAACATGAAAAATTGCAAAAAATATTAAAAATGCATCGGCAATTAATGCGATTATATACGAAAATGCAGGAAAATTGAAAGTCATATTGAGAATTTAATATTTAAACTACAAGTATCTAATAAACTTTATAAATCATTTTTCTCTTAACTATAATCTTATTGATATCTTTCAATATAACCTTCAAATTATTTGTTAATAAATGACAGGTAAAAGTGGCGATAACAGCGACTTCAGTGACAAAAGGACAAAGCGAAAAATGTTAATAGCGCCAAATCGGGATAATTCAAAAAGTGTTATAAGCTATAACAATGCATTTTTATATTTATAAACATAAAATTTATATATTAAACAATATATGATATAATGCAACCATAAATAGGTAATAGGTACCTCTATTAATTATATTATAAACATACTCTCTTTTGCCTCCCTTATGTAGTAAAGAAACAACTGCACCCGTAATGAATTAATTATATATTTTAATACAAAAAGGAATACATTTTTTAATTTTATTTTGTTATAACAATATAATATTTATATATTTAGAAATTTGAGCATTTTTTCATTAAAAATAAGTGTTTAGGCAGTCTGGTTCACTGATCCCCCAACTTCTTTTTTTTGTTTATTATTACAAAAATATAATAGAATATACTAATACATTTTTTGATTATCATGTATTTAATATTTTTTATTTACCTCCTGTACCTATTTTTTTACTGAAACAATTAATTTAAAATTAAAAATAAAATAAATACCATGATGATTTCATAAAACTTTTTAATGATAATTAAAAATAAAATTAAACACACAAAACATAAAAATAAAAAATTGTCAAAAAAATATTACAATATTAAATGAATACATAACTAATGTGTACAAATTTCTTATTTGTAAAATTCAAAGTTAAATTGTTCATATAATTACTAGGGTTGTAAGTATAAGGTATTAGCACAATCACAGCGCACAATAATTGAACAAGCCGTTAGATACCATTAGACTTTTCGGCACCACAGGTAAAATATTAGGGCATTAGGGATCCTATAACTGTTCCACGTGCCCTAGTAGTAGCCATTAAAATACTTAAAAATAAATGAAAAAAGAAAAAAGTAACATAAATAAATAAAAATTATTATTTTGGTTATACAGGTGGGCACTTACTGCGTCTATGCATAATGGAGGCCAAGGATACGGCTTGTTCTTAATTAAATTTAAAATGTATAGCATACTCTTAATTATTAGTAGATTTTCTTCGATTGATTGAATTTTTAAATTATATACTTTAAATATAATGTATATCTATAAAGATGGAAAACGGATGCTTTATTAGATTAAATAACTGAGAGTATACTTTATCTGGTTATTATTTTACTTGCACAAATTATCTTCACCTTAATTAAATTAAATTTATAAGATTGTATTCTAATTAAATATGAGAAGATTATTTACGATAATTCAGTCTTTCCATATTTTACAATTTAGTTAGTATGTTATGAGATAATGTTTGTTTTTTTATAAATATAAATATTAAAATTAAAATTTGTTAACTATCTATAAGTTGAATTAAAATGAGATTTTACTATTCTACCTATATAATTAATAGCTGCAAATGTTTTATTCGGAGAGAGACGTTGACGCAATAAATAAAAACTTATAATTCTAAATAACAAAAAACATAAAATAAGAATCATTAAATCGAACCAATATACAACATTTTCCATTCCCATAAAGTTTATCAATTCTTTAGGATGGCTGTACATGCAGTAGATTTCTTCATCTGGACAAGGCATCGGCGCCCTGTCACCTCCGTACATAGCTGATATAATTCCTTCTAGACCGTATCGCAAATAGCTAAGTGCCATTGCATATCGAACGTGAACAGGTATATTAGCGCTTCCCGTTCCCAATCCATAAACTGCTAACAACATAAATGGAACTGAAATTGCAGGACCGACAAACATACCGTTCTGAAAATAAAGAAAGTAATTTTATTATAGAATATTAAAAAAAAATTATAATAAATAAGTTTAATTATTCTTTGTTTGAAATTTGAAAACAAGGTAACAATTTTTAATACTTTTAAAAGTATTTTAATTGTATATTAATTCTAGAATTGAGGTACATAATACTCAACGGCAGAGTCTCTATTAAAGTGATTTTTAAATGATGACAATTCTTTAATGAAACGATAAAAAATCACATAAGCGTATTAGAATGCTGCGAATTATTTCCTTTAATATTTAAATAATTATAATATATGTATGTGAATACTTACTAATATACTAAACTGCGAAGAAATAATGAGACCAAAACTTTCCGAAATAAGTCCAATTAATACACAAATTGTAAAAAACATAACAATCCTTTGTAATTCTAATGGTTGATCCGTAATGAAATAGACAAGAAATATATAAAACGATCCTAATATTATATTAGCAGGAAGTTGTGATGCTGTCATAGCACAGAAGTATGGATTCAATCCGTACCATTGGTTGAAATGTTCTCGTTTTAACAAACGAACTTCTGTTGGAACTGAAAAATTGAAAAAATACGAATTTTTTTAAATTATTAACTTTTAATATCTAAAAAAATTACTTACAATATAATAATATTGGCATCATTGGAACATACATAAATACAATTAAACACGTAAAGCAAAATCCAAAATTGAATAATGTTTTTGATCCATCATTACCCATTCGCCAAAACAAAAGTCCGACTGTTAAACCCAAAAATGCATACATCGCAGCTTTTAAAAGAAGGTAGTTCTAAAAAACAAGTTTATTTAATATTTTTAATGAATAAAACAATATAACCATGTATTTAAAACTTACAGAATCTCTCCACATTTGAATTAACATCCTATGTAATAATATTTGAAATTGGTACCAACTAGGTACACTGTTTTTTTCTTTGAGTAAATTGTTTTCTTCAGAAAATGTATTTTTATTGATATAATTTGTTGTATTTATTTCTTCTTGACTTGCTTTGATTTGTTTTGGGGACCATCGTAGACATTTTCCATTATCTACTGCCGATACTAATTTATCTGTGAAATCTCCATATTCACCTGATGCTATTTCAATTACTGTAAATAACATAAAATAATTTGTAATAAATTAAGTGAATACTTTACTATTTAAAAATCCTTTATATTTATATATTTACCAAAATCTGCTGGATTATAATGTGTAGGGCATTGCAGACCGGTCGTTGTTGCAATATAAGGCACTACTTGTGAACCAGTTCCAGCAAATACACACTGTCCAGAAGCAACTACGTACACATGATTAAATAATTCAAAGAGTCGAGCACTTGGTGTGTGTAAGGAACATATAACAGTACGACCTCCTCGGGCTAGAAGTCTTAATAATCGTATACATTGAGCTCCAGCTACATCATCAAGTCCTCTGCAAAAAAATATAAAATTGTACTTTTATGCATTATAATATATTATAGAATAATTTACTAAAATTATATTTATCATATTATTTATTATAATATACCTTATAATTTTAATCAATTTAATATTAATATTTCCTCAGGTCAATATCTCGGAAACTAAGCAAAATGGTGGAAAATGTTTTGGATCATTTCCAAAATAGTTTTTTCTAATGGTAACCTATATTTTCTATTTCAGATTACGAAAAAAAGCATTTTTTTTTTAGAAAATATCAATTTTTTATGATATCAAATTTCTGGATTGTCAATAAATTTTTACTCAAAAACTAAAACTTTAAAAAGAAAACCGCAAGAGGCAAAAATTGCTAGGATTTAGACAAGGATTGTTAAAAATTTGTAAGAAATAAGAGAATTTTTTTTTCGTTTTTCAATGATGAAGAATTTTATCAACTTGATGAAAAAGTTGGTAAAATATAAAAAAAAGAATACCAATGTTCTATCATAAATAAAACATTCTTTGTATCTTAAATTTTTTTATTAAGGTTGATTTGAGTTGATTTAAAAATCATTATATCAATAGTTTTTTAGATTTAAGCCTTAAAATCGTAAAAATCGATGTTTTCTAAAAAAATGTTTCCTACAAAAGTTACGTATATTTTCCCGGACATTACGAATCTGCAATAAAAAATACTGGTTACCATTAGAAAAAAAATATTACCCATAAGACCACCATAAAAATCTATAAACTATAAAAACCCATAGCAATAATATGTGTCCCCCTCGAAAGCTACAGTTTTTGTCTACATTTTTTTACCATTTTGTTTAGTTTTTGAGATATTGGTCTGAGGAAATTAAAATGGAGTACCCGGTACATATACTAGCTGTGTCCGCGGTTTCGCTCGCTTAAATATAAAAGTTAGATATATGGTATCGCGGAGTTTATTTTACATCTTTTTATTCTACACAATTCATTACTATACATTATATTGTTAAATATTGAACGATTTCGACAGTGTAGTTACCTATTGCAAAAGAGCGCGCTGGCGGCAAACTTTTTTCCAACTTGGTTTACTATTATCGTTACTGCTTATTCCTTATTCTTTAATATAACAAAATATATACTAAAACCTAGACAAAGAACATATCTATGAATTAAAAAAAAACACGTAAATCGGATAAGTTCTCGAGTGATAAGCACACTAACGGACAGACAGACAGAGAGACGTTGCGTTTTATAATATGTACATATAAGGATAAACCATCAGAAAATTATTAATGCCTGTAATTAGGCATTACCCGCGAAAAAATGTTAAAAAATGGAAATCTACTTAGATCTAAATAGATCTACTGATAGATGTAGGTACAGTCGCCTGCAGAACTCGTCTGGCACCCTAAAGGCTAGAATCGCTTACAACAGATTCCAAATTTAAAGACAAACATCATCGGTTATCTTTTTCTATCAAGTTTAATATATTTAAATACTAAAATTCGGAATATCAAATATTTATTGCCACAAAATTTACGTATACAATTTTCAATAGATTACATAATAATTTAATTGCACAAATATATATATGAGTACCTATTATAAACGAAGAGTAGTTCTTTATCTAGCAAATGAATTTCAAAAGATCTGTCTTTGTTTGATACATGGAGAAATGATTTAAATATTATAATGATCAAATGGGAGGAGCCTACTAAGTTTGTGATAAACGAATATGAATACAAACTGCAAGACCATTAATGCAGGTGACTGTACATAGATCTATGTAGATCTCCTGAAATCAACGTTGGTATAAATTATATATTTGCTGTTATAGTAGATTTAAGTAGATCTAACAAGTAAAATAAAATTATATCTACGTAGATCTTAGGAGATCTACTTAGATCTACTATAGTCGATCAATCTATTTAGATCTAAATAGATAAACATTTTTTTAATAATCTATTTTTTCCTAATTGTTGTATTTGGATCAAAAGTCCTTAGATTACTGTCACTTACATTGTCAAAATTACAAGTTTCAAAATTCAAGTGTAATTTAAAAAAGAAAATTAAATTTCTATTATGCTCAAGAATAAAATATAATGGCTGTTGATAATGGACTCGAGAGTGATTTGGATTTTTATTTGAAGTTTGCAAAACCACTAGTTTTTAGTTTACCTGAACATACTGGTAAATACAGATATTTTGAAATAATTAAGAATAGAATTAATAAATTAAACTACATCGTTTTTTTTTAAATATTTTGTAGATAGAATAAACGCTGCAGCATGGATACAAAAGTTACGAGATCCCGAATCAGGAGATAAACAATTACGTACTGATTATTTAAAAATTTTGTTATTCGTTCTTCAGAAAAAAAAGTTGTTGGGCATTTTTAAGGATCCACCTAATGAAGAGAAGCTAAATGACTTAGATGATAAATTCAAGGTAACATATTTTTGTGATTGCCAAGTGTACCTTATAAAATACATATTATTTACATTATTATACATTTATTACCACCTCTTTAAAATATCGAGCAATTTCATAACAATTTGATACTTAGCAGATAGCGTTAGCTGGAAGCAAAATTCTTTATAATACCGTGCATAAGATTAATACTTAAAAATAATATAATATTCAATAGGACTTAGGAAACTTAGCAAAAGAGTTTTTAAATATAGAAGATAAAGAAGGTGTAGAAAATATTCCAAGAATTATAACTGATTTTTCTGTAAATCTTCAAGAATATGCAGCTTATCAAGAAATTCCCAAATTTGGTGTTCATGCTTTTTATGCATTTTCAACAGAACCCTTGTTTAATTGGTATCACATGGAAAAAGGAAAATATGTTCTAGGTAGAATAAGTTAACGTACATATTAAATATAATTTAGATACTATTTTACCCAAAAATGCAATTTCCTGACTTTTGAGTTAGAGAAAAAAATTTCATATTTATTCTATAGTTCTTATATGGAAAAGGCAAATACACAGTTAGAATACCTTAAAAGATTTATCAGAAAGTTTAAGTAATTTGGTGTGTTACTACTATTCATAAAATTTAAATTGTTTTACGTTTTATTTAAAGGCAATACCAGTTCAAAAAATCAACATTCATCTTCAAAAGAAACATGTAGAATACCGAGTGAGTAGAAATATTTTAAGTATACTTTAATATGTTTATTAATAATTAATTGTTTTGTCATATTTTTATTGTAGTTGTAGCAGCAGACAATCAAGAAATTCAATTAGAAAATTTACCGAATCCTACATGGGGATCGGTATCAAAGAAAACTCTTTATATGTTATCATCCAAGTGGCAGGAAAAATATAAAGACGATGATGATTCGTATGTTAATATTTACTATTTGAACTTAATTAATTAAATACGCCAACAAACTTTTAAAACAATTACAGAAATTAATGCCAAAAATACAGGGTGATTTACAGCTAGTGTAAAAAAAATTAACAGTAACAAAGAACTTTGTGTAAACCTGTGTCCGGAAATTTTTCGTGAAGGAACTACAGCCTTCCAAAAATTTTGTCTAAAATTATTGTTTATTTAATATCTAGAGAACCCATTGTTAGTTATGAAATTTTATAATCGTTTATTATTAATAAGTGATCGATTTCCAGTATCAAACAATAATAATTTAGATCAGGGGTGTATGGGGCCAGTGGGTCTGCCGATTTTTATCAAGTAATTTTGTGTTATTTAATTTTTTCCTGAGTTCGGTACTTGTAACTTAGAAGATTATATGGTACAAAATACACAAAAATATATTTGTTTATTTGTCATAAATAGGGTCAACCATTTTCGTTAAATATAAAAAAAAGAATACTGCAGAATTTTACTTAATACGGATGCTTATTTTTACTAATTTGTATTTAAATTAGAAACATAATAATACTGATTTGTTTAGGTTTCCGCAATTTGATCCAGACATAATTAATGAAATTGACGATGATGAATTTTTTAATAATTTATATGGCATGGTGAAAGACTTTTCACTCGACTCATCAAGTGAATTATCTCCTGATTTAACTTCCAATACACCACCGATCATCGGAGATAATCTACAAAAACCCATATTCGCTTCGTCGCCTATTTCACCAAAGAATAATTTAAACAGGGATGGAGGTCTTTCATCTAGTTTGTTGTTTAACGAAAGTATGTAAAGATTATAATGTTTTATAATTTTTTTTATATTCAGTAGATTTATTATTAATTAATAATTTTATGATGCATTTTCATTTATTGCAGGTAGTATAGCGCCAGAAGGCACTGGACAAGTACAAAATGTAAACAAAATAATGAAGAAATGGATAAAAAAATACAAAGACGATGATTCGTAAGTTCTACTTTTTTTGTATTTCAGTGGCATAACTAGAATTAAAAAAAAAAATAATTATAACTGGCCCCCTCTCTGCTTCACCACTATGGTGGGAGGCCTTCCTGCCCCTCCCCTGGGTACGTCACTGTTCAATAGTTTGTAAATAAATATCTGATAATTCAATTAATTTTCTCTATAATTTGTACAGATTTCCACAAATGGAAGAAGGAATGATTGATGATATGGCGAGTAAGTAAAAATAATAGATGAAGTTAATTCAAAAGAATTTCTGTTAATTTATTACGTTTTGCGACCTATAGCGTGTTGCCGTCACTTAAAAATTTCAATTTCACGACAAATTTAACTTTGTTTATATTTTTATAAGAGAAAATTAAAACTAATTGATATTAAACTAAGTAAATATGGATACTATACTATAGTATTCTCTTTCAGAAAATGTAACTTTAAAATGGGTTACTAAAGAAATTTTGCAATTTAGTATACAGCCACGTGCAAAAGTATTAGGCACCCTACAGTATTGCCAGTTTTAGAGTGATTTCGAATAGGAAATGTAAATAAAACTGAATATATGATTATAATGATTTATTTTAATAAAATAATTTATATATTTGTCGGTCCACCTTTCGATTTAATGACAACAGCCACCCTTTTCGTCATTGACCCTACCAGTTTAAAACATTCTTCTTGGGATATCTGTTTCCACTCATGCTTTAACGCGGTTAGTAGCGATTGCTTATTACTTATAGAGTGTCTTCGGATGTTTTTCTTCAAAATGGACCAAATGTTTTCAATTGGATTAAGTCTTGTGATTGTAGCGGCCAGTCCAAAAGATCAATTCTGTTTTGAGCCACCCACGTCATGGTGTGCGCTGATTTGTGGCAAGGAGCATTGTATTGATGGAATTTTACTCCGTCGGTGTTTGTATCGCCTAAAATTTGCGTTATCGACGGCACTAGAGCTGTTTCAAGAATTTTAGTGTAATTCGCACTGTTCATTCGCCCCTCACATAACACCATTTCGCCTACTCCAGTGGTAGCCATGCAATCCCAGATCATGATTGAGCCTCCACCGTATTTAACAGTGAGCACCACACATTCTGGGTTGAATTTTTCGCCCACCCTTCGCCTGACGTAAGTCACACCGGGTGTTCCAAATACCTATGCAAAAAGAGAAAAATATATTTATTTTAAGATTTAATTATTTTCCTTGCAGAACGTAATTTCAAAGATGTTGACTTGTTTTAATGTAATACATAAAGTTAATAACAATACCTCAAAGTTAGATTCGTCTGACCACAGTACATTGGACCAATCTTCCACTGTCCAATCTCTATATTTGAGGGTCCACTCCGACCAATTTTTCTTATTGTGCTCCGACAGCCACGAATTTTTCCTTGCATTGCAGCCTTTTAATCCAGCTTTAAGAAGCCTTCTTCTCACAGTATAGACACTCACTGATTTCCTTTTTGCTTCAGATAAAACTGCAGCGAGGTGTACAGCAGTTTTTTTGCGATCCTGTAGAGACTTCCTAAGCAGAAATCAGTCTTCACGCTCTGTAATTATTTTTCTTCTGCCTGTTCTTGGTCTATTTTCATGGTAACCGGTCTCTTTGAAACGATTTAGTGCATCTTGCACTACACAATGCGAGTACTTCACTTCCTGGGCAATTTTCACTTGAGACATGCCTTGTTCATGTAAAATCTTAATTTTTAGCGCTGTTCTGCACTAAGTTAAGTTTTTTTAGACATGATTAAGGCGATAAATGTTAGTCTTTAGGAATATGGTAGCAACAATTGCGTACAACACGTGTATGTTCACTACAAGCACTGGCAACACACTAAAACTCTAAAACGTAAAATAGCAAATTCGAAGAAATACTGTCTTAAAACATATCTGGGTGTCATAAATATTTGTTTTTGTTTTATTTCTGTCATAAAATACCGCCGATGCAATAGTAAAACCACAAAACCCTTATCTGATCACTAATTGTTGAGACAGTGACAAATTGTAGGGGTGCCTAATACTTTTGCACGTGGCTGTATATTTATGTCTATACACTAATTCCTACATTTACGTGGGTTCTATTTAAGCGGATTCCCTTTGAAAAAGTTTGAAACAGTCGAGAGACTTAAAAAACACAACGCGGTTTTTTTTACACGCTGTTTTCATGGAACCAATTAACCGCGTAAATGGAGGGATTACTGTATTATAGTAAATTAAATTAATACCAAATTAAAAAATAATTTTTGTACAAAATTAACAATTTATTTAAAAAAATCCTTTTGTATAATTGTAAACATTACAAAGAGTTGACGATAAGATTTTAAATAGTATCTTAATAAATTATATTTGTAGATATGTCATCAGATGACGATTATTATAACGACTTACAAAATATGATAAATGAATATTCACTTGATACATCAAGTGACATATCTCCTGTTTTGGATCCGGCAAATTCCCCACGTTTAATGGATGACACTTGGGAGCCGCGTTTTCCATATAAACAATCGATAACTCCCCCACAACAAGATTTAATTATCGATAGAAGCATCCCTAGAGAAAATATACCAAGTCCGTTATTTGGTGAGGACATGTATTCATTTATTTTAAATTGTTTAAATTAACAAAGTGAAACCTATAACACATGCACATTTTTATAGGAGTATAGGTATAATGTGCTGCTAAAATTCTATTAAATGGTTAGCACCTATTTTTAATATAAAAAAATGACTATCATTTTTTTAAAATTATTAGGAACCAGCACGACAATTTAAAAATTATTTTAAAAACTGGCTCTATCGAGTTGTACATCGTTATGTATAGGTATTAATAGATTTACATTTCATGGTACAGGTGGAGCACGAGATAATCAACGTCTTTCACCACGAAGATCACATCGAAAAAAGGCAGTTAAAAATGCCTTTAAGAAATGGTTAAATAAAAGGTATATGTATATAAATATAAATTTGCTTAAATTTAATTTGAACGATTATGAATCAGCTGCAAATTTTAATAGAGAAATATTTTTTTTAATCGCAACTTTACTAGTGTTCGACCAAAGGTAATTTTGGTTTAAGTCGAAGCCGAGCTTAATTTTTTGTTATCTTCGGCCGAAAAAAGTATTGATATTTTTCTTTTCACATTTGCTATTTGCTATAGAACGATAAAAAATATCTATATGAATTCTGGTAATTTTTCCAACTTCTTCTTCTTTTAGATTGGTTAGTATTTTGTAGGCTATCACAACAACCATTAAATTTTATAAAACTAAGCAAAAGTCGCAAATGGTCAAACTTTTAAAATAAAGTAAAAATGTTCTTATTTATGTTATGAACTGATTAGAAAAAATATTGGTTTTAATATTCTGTTAAACCCAAGAACTTGTTCGATTTATACAAGTTTTAATTTAAAAAATAATAAACTATTTTTTTATTTAGTAATGGACAAATTGACCGTCCAACAATGGTAGATGATTTGGAAAGTAAGTTGATATTTCTTCTATTTATTTTTTTATTTTATTGTCGTGTACTATTATAAACTGTTTTAGATTTATCGGTAGAAGACGATACATATTACGATAATGTGTACGAAATGATACAAGATTTTTCACTCGATTCCACGAGAAGTGAAACTTCTACTGGTAGAGGTACTTCGCCTTTAATTATTTATTTACTATTATTTTTTTTAAATTAGGAACCAGCTCTATAAACTAAAATTATTTTAAAAACTGGCTTTATATAGTTGTACATTACTGTGTATAGGTATTAATAGATTTACATTTAATGGTATAGGTGGAGTACGAGTAGATAATCAACGTCTTTCACCACGAAGATCAGATCAAAAAAAAGCAGTTAAAAAAGCATTAAAGAAATGGTTGAATAATAGGTATTTATACTATATATTTGTTTATAATAATAATTATAAAAAATATATCAATATATTCGATAATATTATACAATCGAGTCAATATACATTTTTCTATTAAACACGTATATATTTTTGGTTTTGTCTGTATTTTACAGTCTATGGCAATAAATAATAAAATATTTTTATTTGTTTAGTAATGGACAAACTGACCGACCATCAATGGTAGATGATTTGGAAAGTAAGTCGATTTTTCTTATATATTTATTTATTATATTGTCGTGTACTATTATAATTGTTTGTTTTAGATTTGTCGGTAGAAGACGATACATACTACGATAATGTGCACGGGATGATAAAAGATTTTTCACTCGATTCCACGAGAAGTGAAACTTCTCCTGATAGAGGTATATCGCATTTAATTATTAATTAATTAATAACAT